>OX336391.1:95067596-97467596 GCA_946902985.2 Meconema thalassinum
TCAGTTCCCTAATTACGTCATGATATCGTTAACTTCTATCTGCTCCACTCGGGCGCTAATGTCGAATGTATCCATACATGATATCGTTAACTTCTACCTGCTCCACTCGGGCGCTAATGTCGCATGTATCCATACAATGAGCAGAACGGGATTCGCAAGCCAGAAGTCCGTATTGAGCCCGTCAGAGGAGCTGCCAGGACAGCCAACAACCGCAATGACTTCCCTAACATCTCATCCGCCGGACCTAACTGCTGAGAGGATCAGGTGAACTTCCAAATAGGCCAAAGCGGCACGAGAAACTGTAGTCCACGGGGATCGTGGTACATGGTGACGAAAGGTCATAGACTGCCTAAGGAAAGGTTCACCTTAAAAGCTAGACTGAGAAAGGAAACATCCAGACTTATGTAAAACATCGTGAAAATTTATTGTAAAATTGACAAACCCCTATCCTAGTTCGGAGGGTTTCTATCGGCTAATCCGCAAGCTAATAAATAATCAAAAATAAAGAGCAGGTCCCTACCTGAGAAGTTACAGTAAACCCTCGCGAAAGATCTGTCTCACAATAATAAAGCAACAACAGCAACACTAGGAAAATGGTACGACGAAAAACCCTAGGTCAAGTTACAAGATCAAGCTAATATCGGAATTTACATTTAACAGGGTAGCAAAACAAATCTAAGTTAGGATGATACCATCTCCACATTTACATTTAATATTAATTCATCTAGCTAGGTCCTATCAATTAATTACAAAATTTACGGCGGTGACGTCCGTAATATCAAACAAATACAATCAAAGCTATGTGACAAGCCATAAAAAAAACATCTAAGACATTCTTACGAACTAGGTGCTAATCAGCACACAAAAGGGTAACATAGAGGATTCGTACACTTTTACATCAACAAATAAATAAATAAATACGAGACCACAGTTTTATTCAAAGCCTGCCTACACCTTGGTTTACTGTTTGTAAGCCATTGTCATTTAACGTGTGTAATTACGGTGACGACTGCGTAGTGAAGACTACGTCTAACATCGTATGGCCTGCGCTCCACCAGCTACGAACTAAAGGTTCGAGCAAGCTTCAGTCGCTACAAAAAGTGTCAGCTGTCCTCAAGTCATTTCCTCCAGGAAATACCTTCATTAGCACGGCTATGCCAGCAGGTTCCAAATGCAAATGAACAAGGTTAAATAGAAAGGATTCGTTAGTTATATTTTGTTTATCAAAATTATGCGTTTTATTATTAAGATGTCGGTTTAGATTATCGTTGGTTTATGGCGAATAATAGCTGACAAGCCTTGGCACGGAGCGTCTCCCTGAGATCATCTCTGCCAGAAAGCCTCGACTCAAAAGTCGGAATACAATCAACGAGCAATAACAACTCGGGCACACAATAACACAAGTTACCAGCGGCGCAAAGCTTGCGTTCAATAACTCTGGGACGGGCCTGACATATCAGTTACCCTCCTTAAATATCTGGTCCACGGGAACAGTCCCGGACATGGTACACAAAATACCTTCATACATGAAAAACCTCCTTCACGGGGCTAGCCTCCAACATACTATAAGAAACCTGACATAACTGTACTCGTCGAAACAACGGTACACGCAAAAGGCGTTTAACTAACAAATGACAATCTAAAGAACATATGCTCCGACACAGGAGTGGACACTGGGTTCCATGAGCTATCAATGCAATGAAAAACAAATGAATACTAAAAGCATTCTGTCCTGTGTTAACATCAGTCTGTCTCACTTAGAAGCAAGCGCTCTCAGTCGGGCGCTGGGAAGTATTCAAAAACCTGTTCGTGTCACAGCAAGCCGCAGGCTCCCTGCGCTATATGACACAACACATTAACTGGGCCGGCAATTTAAGCAAGAAAATAACTGTAAAACTGGCCTTATAATAATACCTTTACCATAGGTTATAAACCTCGAAGAATGTGTGCATTAAAGGCACGCTATAAAGCTGAATATAAACATATAACTCTGTCTTTCATAGCAAAGACGTTTAAAAGATAGCAATGTCACTCATTGCTGGAGCTGTTAGCCCTCAAAGATAAAATACTTCAGTGGTTACTTGTATCAAACATCAAATAAATCACGTGTCGTCACACTTGACACTAACAAAACAATATTATGGCGCAAATACCACTCTGCTGGATCTGCTTAATGATACGTTGGGAACAGGGTTCGATGCTAGGCAACAACGAAACGTCCCTTTTACTTGTAAGGTCCACACTTGACCTGGATGGCTTCTGAGCACATCTCGAATGAAATATAAATGCAGTTACAAAACTGGTAATTACAGTCGATTACCCAAATGATACGACTACTCTAATGAAGTCAGGGGCGTAACATTGACTGGCTGCAAAAAGTGCAGTTAAAAAATCATAACCATGGCATCAGATTGCCATAACAAGAGTCTGCTAAGACTTGAAAATCACCCCCAGATAGGGTTAAACAAAGTAGCCTCAAAATGACTACAGTCACGTTTAGCAATAGACAGAAATGGGCGTCCTATGACGTCCATCAGGTTGCACCAGGGTTGAACAAAACATCAAACCCAAGGGTGACTCACAATCACTGTAAATAAATGACATCTAATTATGCTAATTACATTCCCTACCTATGAAATGGCTGTCACTAAGTTCGGCTGATTTACAATCTACACTAATCTAACTATACCACCAATGACTAGAACAAAGAAGGGTTGTACAAACTCACGATATGAAGGAGCCCACACTTAGCTTTCTGTCCAATGACAAGGGTTGAACAAAAGCACCTCTGGCTTTCAGGATTGGCATCGTCCTTATCAGAACTTCCATCTTGGCTCTCCCAAAGACCAGGTTTCGGTCTGTCCCTGTAGTTGACATCGTGAATGGGTTGGACATGCCTAGGAAAGGCATCCTCGATTCCTTCCTTCTCGTTTGACGTTCTTGAAGTTCCATAACCATGCTCGTTCCGTCCGAGACATCTCCCTCATACCATAATGGTACTAAGCCCATTATCTCCGACTCGAACATGGTGTTGTAAATGACCCGTTTCTATTCTTCTAAAAGTACTTCAGGTCAACAAATTACTACATCCTGGACTTGTGTTACAAACCTAGCGGGTGCTATTGGTACCTAAGGTTATGTGAGCCGACGCGAGATAGCGTGGCGTGTATCTTCTGTGACTTTGTATCGTTTCGTTGTTCATATATCGGATCTACGTTCAATTGCTTCGACCCGTTGCTTTGGTAACAGTTGTTGACAGCAATAATGAGTTGAGATTTTCCATCAGCGGAGAAGAGATGTGAATTGAAAAATCTATAAAGGAGGAGTTTAGGACGGCTAACGCCGTGCCTAGAACTTCTAAGTCTTAACGTGGACTCTACATCATACTCACACATATTAATTATCTACCACCGTTGGACCCCTGTTTCATTCTGAAAACCTTAAATATCGTAGGATACGTATGATATTTTATGCATGTGGCGAAGTTGTCCTTAAGAAGAATTAAACTTCATTAATTTTTACCAAAAGATAACTGTTTTTGAGAGCTGTTAAGGTATGTTCATATGTTTAAATATGGAGATATGAAAAGGTGGTTGTGTTCGTGAACCTTTGTAATGAAAGGATGTTGGAATGATTGCTGTGTTACGTAGTCAGGATACGTGATTGTATGGATGATATGCGTTTAGTATAACATGTTTTACCCTTATGGGTTGGTAGTTCGCTATTCATGATTCTGACTTCGGCATATGAGTGGATTTAGTCAAGGGTTGGTATGACTTTAATTATGTTTTGAAGGGGTTATGTTTTGGTCTCTCATCTTAACCTAAGCTTCAGGTTTGTAATTTATTTACTGGTGACATGACCTTATTTATGATGGATGTTTGGTTGGTGTATGTGTACGATGTAGTTGGTATGTTTGTCACTGTGGTTGATATGTAGTAGCCTCGCACGTGACCTTCGTGGTCTGCAATTTATTGCCGTGACTTTGGCCACACATATTTTAGTGTCTGATCGCGTGTATGTTTGTAGGTTATGTATGATTTAGTATACCTTTGGTTCATGAAAACAATTACCTTCATGTCTCTGGTTTTCTCATGTAAAATATGTTCTCCTGCCCAGGGTTTTAATTTATTAAGCTGATCCAGACACTATGTTCTGCGATACAGTGATCATGTTGTTTGTCCATGGGATTTTCTCTACTTAATTTTGTTTATTTCAATTACCCTCTCCCTGGACCTTAGTATATCCACCTTGGATTCTGTGACATGTGTCTCCTGACACTTAAATAATTATTTATTTGCCCTCGATTCGACTCTGCCAACAGTCTATAATTTATTTATTTTTTCCTTTTCTCGATTCCATCTTCTCTGATTCTCAACTTAGTTTTGATATTCCTTTATTATGAAATGTTTTTTATATCTTGTTGCATGCATGTAATTTATATATATTTGATTGTATTGTTTTCCCTGAAAATTACTACTCAGTGTTCTTTCATGACAGTAGATATTAGTGTATTTAGTCTCTCATTTAATCTGGGTTAAGGTAAGCAGAAGTTCAGCACGCATTCCTCCCCAAGTTTCTTGTCTTCTTTGAGTTCCCTTGTGTTGACGAGGTGTCAATTGGTATCATGACCGTGGTTGCTCGATATGTATACCGCAATTAATTAAAGATGATGTTGAATTTGAAGTTAATTTATCTTGAAATCTGCTCCTGTAATTGTTCCTGTAGGATTTCTTTCTATGGACATATGGTAAGCTTCTTATTGTACCTACTTTGGTTGATTTGTTATTCTCGTGTGATTCTATTGATGATGTGTGTTGCCCTGGTATCATTCCATGCTGAATTAATTTCTTTTCGTGATGTACTGGTCGTGTGTTTTAATAAATATCCTCTGATGGCAAAAGCTGTGATAGTGATAAAACCAATGGGTTGAGTGAAGTTGTTCCTTCGGTCTGTGAACCTTGTGAAGTGTTAATATTGTTAATGTGGGAAGTGCTGTCTTATAATCTTGAGTTTGTCAACGTCTGTCCAGCATGAGATTAATTTTATTGATGATTCAGTGTTATTTCCTTCTTCTATCGAGCCACAATGATAAATATTTTAAAAATGCAACGATATCAGGTAGTGGCAATGAGGTTAGACCTAGTACAGGTGATATGAGTACTAATTCGAGTGTCTCAAAGGTTCCTTAGTGAAAATCTTGATTATTTAAAAGTGTCGATGCATATCTTTCAAAGTTTCGTACTGCGAACCACCTGGTAGTTGTTAATTTGAGTGATCCTAAGTCTGCTATGTTATTGAAAGCTTATTTGGTCAACATCATGGTAATCAGGGCATTATTTTGACAGTTAATTCTTATGTTGATGTCTCTCTGCTTATGCATATGCCGCCTCGTATAAGGTTTGGTTCTGAATTAAGGGTGGTAGCATTCCACATCCATCAAATCCTTGCATACTGAAAATTCTTATTTTGTTTTGGAAGTGATCACCGTTAAGTTATTTTTTGGAATTAAATTTGACCTGGTAGATAATGTAGGAATTTTTAATCTTCTGATATGAGATATTTCAACTGGTTTTTCACTCGATTGATGGTATGTTAAAGTGAAGCTTAATTCTGCAATGAAAACCTCTTGCTTCTGTAAATTGCTTCCTTAATGAAGTGTTACATTTTTTATTTCTGCTCGTGCATTGAATTCCTTGCAACAGTTGTGTTTTTCCTGAGTACAAAGATTAGGTGTGTCTTTAAATGAATATTTTTCTAAATTTGAAGCTTATGCGTGGGTATTCTGCATGCAATTAAGTGAGGACTATCGTGTCATCTATTCTGGATGGCATAGATCCTGAATGTAGATCTTTTATGACCGTGTGTGTTCGACTTAGGAATCTTCTTGAACTAAACAGTGTTATTATGGCTGCAAATGTAGTCAGGCTTTCTGATACATTAACGATGGCTGATATTCCAACACTTAATTAAGATTTTAATCATCTTAAAATTAAATAATTTCAAAGAAAGCCTATCAACTTAAGTGTTTTCAGGGCAGAAACTCTAGTAGTTCAGTTTATCGCAGAGTAAACACAAGGTAAGTGATGTGACTTGTGTCGACCTTGTTTAAAAGTGATGTTGTATTTCTCTTTCAGGATGTGAATTTTGGGTGAAGTGTATTTATCGATTCGTTTATTGTCCATCTTGTTGGTTAACTCAGCATAGGGAGTGTCAATTCGTAATTATGTTTTCTGGTTAGTACTGGGGTATGTTCACTATTGGTTTAGTTGTTTTTCTTCGTAAACCTTATATTTTTTGGGGAAGTGTTTGGAAACGAGTTTATTTGGGCGAGTGTTTCTACTTTGAATTTACCCTCTGTCGCAGTATGGGATGCTAGGGGACCAGTAAGTTCTCGGTAATTATTTGTTTTGTTGGGGATTAATTGTGAAGTGATGTCATGAAGATTGTGAAGAGTATTGTGTTTGTGAGTTAGGTCGTTGTGCCTAAGCTGTTGTGTTAATTTAGTACCTCAGAATGGCCTCTGTGTTATGCCTAATTATTTCTTTGTGAATAGAGCAACGTGCAATCTGTGTTTTGTCGAAAGGCTGTGCCATTGCGATTCGGTTCCTAGTTGTTATTTTTGTGTGTGGTTAATTATTTCTTGGTAAATTGGGGTTGTCAGTAGGAAAGTTTGGTGTTATTGTTCTCTTGGTTTGTGTAGATTTCTTCTTTTGTTTTCCTAACTGGCAGATACGTTATTGTCACTTCCTATCGCTGTGCTTTGTCTTTTGTATCGATATTTTCCTTGTCACGTGGTTAGTATGGTACCATAAGTAGCGAACCTATGTCATTTCAGGTTAGGGATGAATTGTTCCTAATATTTCTTACTGGAATCTGGTCATGGTGTAAATGGAAACCTCTTAACAAGATTCCTAGGATCATGTTAGATTTTTGTTGACTCCAATAATATCGCTTGTTAGGGTCACTAAAGTGAAATGTTATTTTAAAAAAGTACCTCGTGTAAAGAAAGGAAGTGACCTTTCTAAAAAAAAAAAAAAGATTTGTAAAATTTATTGTTTAATGTCTTGTACAAGCAAAGAATCATAGAAGATGAAAAGTTAGGGTTGTCTTATGAAAAGTCGGAGGTTGTCTTTTGGTAAAATTCTGTTGGCCACAATTGTTTGTTTATTTTGGAAATGTTAGGTGTGACATTTAATGACCTTGTCATTAGTTATAGCAGATACCTAGGACATGTACTGTCGCAGTGATATATGGTTACAGATAATTGGAGAAGAATTTATCAGCTGGAGAATGAGCGGTGAATATTACTAGAAATCCAGGGCCCGGATTAAGTGATGGAAGCCACTCCCTCTGGAATCTCAGCTCGACTACTATTCAAGAAAGGAAATTTGACATGTATTAAAGTTACTTGATGTATAGGCTACAAAGATACTGTAATTATGTAATACTACAAGTAAGAGTGTTCATGTTTTTGCACGTGGGATTTGGTGCATGTGACATTTGGTATTTGGATGGTGAACGAACTTTGTGTAAAGTGTCACTGATCTGAGGGAATGCCTACTATCTTCTGTACCCTCTCTATGAACATTTTAGTATTCAATAGTTGTACTATTGACCACAATAGGGGGGTGGAGAGTTGACCCGTTTCTATTCTTCGAAAAGTACTTCAGGTCAACAAATTACTACATCCTGGACTTGTGTTACAAACCTAGCGGGTGCTATTGGTACCTAAGGTTATGTGAGCCGACGCGAGATAGCGTGGCGTGTATCTTCTGTGACTTTGTATCGTTTCGTTGTTCATATATCGATCTACGTTCAATTGCTTCGACCCGTTGCTTTGGTAATAGTTGTTGACAGCAATAATGAGTTGAGATTTTCCATCAGCGGAGAAGAGATGTGAATTGAAAAATCTATAAAGGAGGAGTTTATGACGGCTAACGCCGTGCCTAGAGCTTCTAAGACTTAACGTGGACTCTACATCATACTCACACATATTAATTATCTACCACCGTTGGACCCCTGTTTCATTCTGAAAACCTTAAATATCGTAGGATACGTATGACATTTTATGCATGTGGCGAAGTTGTCCTTAAGAAGAATTAAACTTCATTAATTTTTACCAAAAGATAACTGTTTTTGAGAGCTGTTAAGGTATGTTCATATGTTTAAATATGGAGATATGGAAAGGTGGTTGTGTTCGTGAACCTTTGTAATGAAAGGATGTTGGAATGATTGCTGTGTTACGTTGGCAGGATACGTGATTGTATGGATGATATGCGTTTAGTCTAACATGTTTTACCCTTATGGGTTGGTAGTTCGCTATTCATGATTCTGACTTCGGCATATGAGTGGATTTAGTCAAGGGTTGGTATGACTTTAATTATGTTTTGAAGGGGTTATGTTTTGGTCTCTCATCTTAACCTAAGCTTCAGGTTTGTAATTTATTTACTGGTGGCATGACCTTATTTATGATGGATATTTGGTTGGTATATGTGTACGATGTAGTTGGTATGTTTGTCACTGTGGTTGATATGTAGTAGCCTCGCATGTGACCTTCGTGGTCTGCAATTTATTGCCGTGACTTTGGCCACACATATTTTAGTGTCTGATCGCGTGTATGTTTGTAGGTTATGTATGATTTAGTATACCTTTGGTTCATGAAAACAATTACCTTCATGTCTCTGGTTTTCTCATGTAAAATATGTTCTCCTGCCCAGGGTTTTAATTTATTAAGCTGATCCAGACACTATGTTCTGCGATACAGTGATCATGTTGTTTGTCCATGGGATTTTCTCTACTTATTTTTTTAAATTTCAATTACCCTCTCCCTGGACCTTAGTATATCCACCTTGGATTCTGTGACATGTGTCTCCTGACACTTAAATAATTATTTATTTGCCCTCGATTCGACTCTGCCAACAGTCTATAATTTATTTATTTTTTCCTTTTCTCGATTCCATCTTCTCTGATTCTCAACTTAGTTTTGATATTCCTTTATTATGAAATGTTTTTTATATCTTGTTGCATGCATGTATTTTATATATATTTGATTATATTGTTTTCCCTGAAAATTACTACTCAGTGTTCTTTCTTGACAGTAGATATTAGTGTATTTAGTCTCTCATTTAATCTGGGTTATGGTAAGCAGAAGTTCAGCACGCATTCCTCCCCAAGTTTCTTGTCTTCTTTGAGTTCCCTTGTGTTGACGAGGTGTCAGTAAATATCGAACACGTGGTCGGTAATATTAGACTCCATGTAGTTCATTATTATTTGAAAATTACATTATGCTTCGTAGATATCACAGGCTTTAAACATATATCTGGTAACACAGCCTCTACACTTTGCAGATATCATTAATAAATGGACATGCACTGATCTGCGGTTTCACACGTGCACAGACGCTACTTTGGCAATCACGTGGCATCCGTGAAATGGGCGTTGATTTCTTATGGATGAATCCACCGTAGCAATTTATATGCAATGAATTTTTAGTATAACACTTGTCTAAAGTAACAATATCACATTTACCTGTATAGTTCGCACCAGGCTCTCGGCCCTCCACAAATCACGTGGATATAAAAATGTGGTGCTACAGAATTATCGTAAATTCACAATACTTGCCAAATAAGTTCACTTTACTATTCGTGCTGATCACTACACATCAACAACTGTGATTCGCAATACAATTGTGCTCGATGGCACTTGATAAAGATTCCTCGCTAAAAAACGGACATTTCCCACGTCTAACACGACGGGTATTATAACACGCCTCAACAGGGCGGATTCTCAAGACGTAGTGCACGGAACTGTGTTCCTCGTGGAAGCAAGTCGTCAAACTAAGTCGTTGAGCGACTACTTACATTCCTATTTGCGTATCTGCAATGATATTACCATACCTTAAAGTGAAAAAACATTCTCCAAAATGTTTCAATAATGCTGAATGACGAAATGGAATATTCTGAGTCTCGTAGAAAGATAAGGTTGATTAATAAGACCTCAGATAAATAATTAGCAGACTTCACCGAAGTCAAAAGTGCGATTCTCCGCTACTCCAAAGAGAATTGTATAAGCTCTCAGCTTCTCGTAGCTTTCTGGGTGTGTTCAAAGGTAGCACATCCCATCATAAATGTGTTGTCATGAAAAATATCACATGAACCTTAACTCAGCGGGTTCAGTATATATATCCTGAAATACCAGTAAATTTCGTCTGGAATAAGAGCAACTGCCAGGGGCATAAAAGAAAAAAATGATTCAAAAACTACAGACAGAATGTATAATGTTTCGCCTACAGAAACAGAAAGGTACATGTATTATTTACGCCTGTTATTGCTTCACGTCATAGGTGCTACCAGCTTCCAGGATCTACGAACATACAAAGCCTTTGTCTATTCTACTTTTAATGAAGAAGCGAGGTTTGCTGATTGATTATACTGAATGGCAGCGTTGTTTGGCAGACGTGTCACAATTTCAGATGCCTTCTCAGTTACGACAACTGTTTTCTTACATATGTATGTTTCAGACCCTTTCAAATGTAATACAGTTATGGGATATTTTCAAGAATTCATTATCAGAAGATTATCTGCAGTTTCACGAACCTAACATTGCATATCAGTTCACTCTTATACATATTTCTAATACATTAAAGCTCCATGGTCTTCCTATTACTTCTCTTGAATTGCCAGCTATTATTGATAATTTCCCTCAGACAAATTTACCAATGAATTATCCAAAACTTAATGAGGTTCAGTTAAGTCGGATGACAAACCAAGCAAATGAAAATCAAACGACTATAATTACAGAAATTTTGGGGTTAGAACAAAACAGCAATGAAAGGATGAGTAATGCATATTTCATTGACGGTCCAGGGGGCACCGGGAAAATATTTCTTTACCAATGCTTGATTCACAGTTGCACAAATTTGGGGGTTAGATGCAGTTTATGTTGCATAAACTGGTATTACAGCAATGTTACTACCTCAGGGGCTCACTGTACACAGCCAGTTCAAGTTACCTCTATATTTACATGAAAGTTCTGTATCAGGAATAAAAGTTAACAGCAAGGAAGCATTTTATATTCGTTCCGCAAAACTTCATCTGGGATGAAGCCCCTATGGCTAATAAGCACGCGTTGATGTGTGTAAATCGGCTGCTCAAGGACATCATGAATAACTACGTGCCTTTCGGAGGAAATATTATCATCTTAGGTGGAGATTTTAGGCAAGTATTGCCTGTTGTGCCTCACGCATCTGAAGCAGCATCAGTCCTAATGTCAGTAAGGTTCTCTCATTTGTGGCCATTATTCAACATTTTTAAACTCAACAAAAATATGCGAGCGGACACAGAGCAACGTGACTTTGCAAACTTCTTGATACAATTTGGTAACGGTGAATACCCTCAAATGTTGGAAACAATGTCCTACTTCCTCCCTTACGCCATCAGATACTTCTATGCCATTTTCCTTCAAAAGGATGGAGTTTCCAGTATGTTTGGCTTTTGGCATATCTATCAATAAAGCTCAAGGGCAAACACTAGATCAAGTAGGCATTTATTTACCTCAACCGGTGTTTAGTCACGGACAACTGTATGTCGCACTATCGCGAGCAAAATCCTTTCATGACGTCAAAGTTCAAATAGAACCAAAAGGCAAGCGAACAGCAAATATCGTATGGAAGGAAGTACTATTAGAATGTTGAAACGAATGTTGCGGAGGAGCACAGACCTCATCAAACGGGGCACAGATTAAATAACAATTATACAAGGACGTCCGCATCCCTAATACGATAACTGTCCTTTGGTAATGGTAAAAAAATATTACTATTGCCCTACATCGGTGATTACTATCCTACATCCAGTTATTTCATTCCCTCAGTTCTATAACAAAGATATACTCAATCAAATTTACATCTTAATAAATATTAATTCCTTCTGTGTGAGATATCTTTTCATTTCTCATCAATCGCCTTTACTTACTATTCTATCTGTAGTGGTGGAGGCGATAGCTGTCTTTACAGAGGTGTCCAAATTATTAGATTCGATGTCAGTTTTCCAAAATTGCATTTTTACTTATCACGGTTTACTGCACTAAGCATGTTTAAAGGCGATGAAATTACTTCAAATATTTAACCAAGACTCCTAATTATATTTTCATTTAAGAAACTGAAATTAAAATTAATTTTTAGAATTTCCACTAACAGAGGAGCCTAGCGAATGCAAAATGCCACACGTTCTGTTTTTATTATTTCACTCTACTTTTACGTGTGAATTTAGAGCAAAGGGATTTGGGGTCTTTTAACTGATGAACGCTATTGAACTATTCAAAGATTCATGAACTATGTATTGAAATCACCTGACTTAAATTCTAAAGTCAATGAAAAATTGAAAATGGACCCAGCTCAGATAACCCTCGGATTCCAATAATCTGAAAGTTTCCAGACGCAATTACTTATGGGAAAAGATGTAATTCCACTTGAGAGGAAACACTACTAAGTAGGACAACAAAAGAAGTTGGTCAATAAAATGATATTGAATAAAAGAAAATATGACCATTTAAGATTATTTTATTTAATTCTATTAATTTGCACACCACTATATGTTACCCAAGTGTTACATCTCTAAATTCAAATATAAGCGACCCATCTTTTATTTTATATTTATACCATTGGTATCATAAGTAGATAGAACACCAAATTGTACCGCTGTAGCATTAAATTATGTGGATATGTCTATCTACTTAGTATGAAACAAAGTTCCCAATTCTTGGATGTAACGGGTAATCTCGAAAGCAACTTGATGGATTTTGATGTGGTTTGCAGCGTTCTGTAAAGGATTTCTCGATGGAGGATTAGGTAGAAAAACATTTACTTATGACCAAAAGAAGCCGAGCAGTTACGATTTCTGTGAAACGAGTTGAAGAAAAACCTAACGTCCATGTGTCTTTTAAGCTTACGCTGGGTAAACCGTTAAAAATATCGATATATTCTAGAATTGTTCTAAAGCAAGAAAGTCCACGACAGCTCCCACATCGTCCACTGTAAGTGTTTTTACGGTTTCATTTCTTCAAGCAATCTCCCTTCAGTGGAAATTTAAATTACTAGCTTCAGAGTGAGTTTACGAGCTTGCGAGCGACCTATCACCCTAGCTTCAGCCAGCATCAAACTGTCGAGTCGAGTCGAGTTAACACTTCAGAGAAGAGTATAGCTTATGTGTTTGGAGTTAGCTGTTCACCTCGGCTTTTCAGAATTGCGTCTGGAACCTGACGTCCGTGCGCCTCTTAAGCTCTCGCTGGGTAAATAGTGGGACACACACATAGAGGACAGGCAGACACCCACACATTTGATCTCATAAGACTACTTCATCATTTACCCAAAAGCGATGGGACCGTAATTGTCTGTTCAGGTCACTAGCATGAAGACATGTAAATGCCATATAGACAGAAGTGTTGTCGGATTGTTGAAGTGAATGCTGCGGAGCAGCACGGGTCTTCAAGTTTATATTTATATTTATATTTATATTTATATTTATATTTATATTTATATTTATATTTATATTTATATTTATATTTATATTTATATTTATATTTATATTTATATTTATATTTATATTTATATTTATATTTATATTTATATTTATATTTATATTTATATTTATATTTATATTTATATTTATATTTATATTTATATTTATATTTATATTTATATTTATATTTATATTTATATTTATATTTATATTTATATTTATATTTATATTTATATTTATATTTATATTTATATTTATATTTATATTTATATTTATTTAAGTCTAATAATTTGCACCCCTCTGTACATTGTTACTGACCTCAGACTAACGACATGGAATGTGGGGGGAGGTATGAGGCAGCCAGGGTCTCTAAGTTTAGAATCAAGCATACTCAAACAAAATAAAATAGCGGCAGGTCACAAAAGACCCCGCGCTACCACTCCCGTGTTAAAACGGATTATATAAGAGGGAGAAAACTATATGATGACATGTTTCGGTCGTCAAGCAAGCATCATCAGATCTCAAACTTCAAATCTACAAGACACTACTAGATCCCTCAATGTGAACCATGAAACGGAAAACACGGTCCTCAACCAGCCACGCTCATAAGATCGACAGAATCTGGAAATATACGACTAATAATGCTGTTTGAGAACCTGAAGTGGTAAGCTCCCTGAAAAAGAGAAGTTTATTAATATCAACGAGGCTGCAAGTCTAAAAAGTCACAAAACCACTTGTAAACGCCCCGCCCCCCCTATTTTCTAGCCTATTTTCATTTATGAAAAAATAGGCTTATGAGATCACCTTTTGTCCGTGTGTCTGTCTGTGTGTGCGTGTGTGATGGTGTGTGAGATGGTGTGTGTCCCCCCCCCCTAATAACATCTAAACGGATGGAGCGATTTCAATGAAACTCGGTAAGTTCATAGCACTATTCCGGACGACCACAACCGTGCCCTTCAAATTTTGTTACGTCTCACCAATCCAACATGGCGGCTGTGCGAAATATTTCACCAGCATTCAATATCTCCGAAACTGTTACCGATATCACCCTGGAATATTTTACGGTGATAAAGGGAACTACTAGAAGTTCACCTATGTGACTTTTGAAAACCTGGTAGATAGAAAAAGAACATGGCGGTCAAGCGAAGTTGCGACTTTTAAATAGACGTTTCTCTTGATTTAACCAACCAAACGCAATAAAACTTGGTACAGTATATGCTTATACACATTGTAATACACCGACATCTTACTTCGTTCAATTGTTTACATAACCTCAAGATGAGAAATATTTCACCGGCATTCTATATCCCTGAAACAATTAGCGGTATCACCCTGAAATGTTGCACGGAGATAAAGGGCACTACTGGAAGTTCATCTATAAGACTTAAAAAAAAAACGGTTAACTACAAAACGAATATGGCTGCCAAGCGAAGTTGAAAATTTCAAATAGACCTTTCTCGCGATTTAATGATCCAAACGCAATGCAACTTGGTACAGGAAATGTTTATACACATTGTAATGCACTGGTATCCAATTTAGTTCAATTGCTTACATAACCTCAATATGGCGGCTGTGTGAATTTTAAAATTAAGTTTTTATTTCTTGTGTCGTAATCATTTGATCGAAGTGAAAGTTTGAATAATGAACCTACGCAATAATTTTCCTTTAATGGTACATGACTCTATGGCCTATACATTTAACAATCCAACATGGCGACCATCCGAAATATTTAGATGGATCTCAATATCTACGAATCTATTATAGCAATCAAACTGAAATTTTGTATTTTCATTGAGGCAATTAACACAAGTAGGATATATGAAAATAGGCTGTATAGTTCTTCACGGAACTACTTGTTATTTATTGACAAACGGTGAGACCTAGCTTTCTTGCTGTACATAAGAGCAATATCTCGCTAGTCAGGGTAAATTACTCCACAGTCAGTAAGTAATGTTCAATGTGTTAATGACCATTTTGTTATTTTCCTCGATGACGGAGACATGAACTCCCTTGTTCAATGTATGGAACTAGTAACGACGGGAGCACAAAGCTAGTAGACTATATCAAAGTGCTATTTCCTTTTTACTTGAAATGCAAATAATTTGATATGATTTCCAATTCAAAGCTGGCATATGCATTAACCGGGAATCGAACTCGCTATGCCTTGGCGAGTGACGATGCAAGCAAGTGCCGACCTGCCGCAATTACTCAATTGCGTAACTGTCACTAGGGATTAGTCCAGCTCAGAGGCCGGCCGATAAGCGCTTCCGTCCTGGACCTTGTTCAGTCTTATTGACCTGCAGCATAATCCATGTTAATGGAGTGAGTCTTATCAGATTCGCTGCACTCAGACTCATGGCAAATGCTGACGATGAACATCCCACATCACGTATATAACTGTGATCAGTAAGGTTCGGATGTTAAGGAAAAGTCATATTTTTTCCCCAAGCTCATTTTAACCGAACTCTGAAAAATAAGTTTGAATGACGGGTCCCTGACCACGTTTAAAGCAATTTGATGTTGCCTATAAATGCATATTTCGGTCATTTTTATTGTTTCGTTCTTATTTGTCATATTTTAGTGATATAAGTTCATATTTGGTTATAATTCTAGCATTGTTGTTTAAATTGAGGCGTCGTTAACTAGGTACGTGTTATCTGAGTCGAGTTTCAAACACAGGATTTCCGAATAGTGTAGTGGATATATTTTTCTTTCTTTTCCCGGAACAGGCAGGTACCAGATTTAGAAGACCTGATTCCAAGAAGGTGCTCCTCTATGGACGTCATTTAGCATTTGCTGTAGTCTATGTTAGTGATACTCTACCTATCCCAACAATTCATGTTATATTTCATACTTTTTTGGTCATATTTAGCTAGTTTTTAGGGCATATTTGCTTGCATATTTTATACTTCTTTAGGTCTTAAACTTCCGAACCCTAGTCATCATTGATTGTCGGCATACATCACACCTGTAACGAGGTGGAGGGAGATCTTCCCCTCGTAAGCACTATCATCGCCATCCGCATCTCTATCAATGATTGTTATTCACAATCACCTGTGTACCTTAAATACCTCAAGACAATAAGCAACTTCCGTAAAAAGAAAGAAGAAATACTTTATAAAAATTGGATATGTTTTCATTTTATCACTATTTTTTTTAAAATCGTTTCGGTCGTCTATGGACCACGTTATTTCAACTGCCTTTTCCCTCGTTCTTTCACATTGGCCCAGTATTCGCGCATTCTTCTTCGGAGAGCTTCCCTTCGTTCTTCGGTCCACTTCTTGCCAGTTTTCAATATAGGTTTTGGCTGAAAACTCCGTATCTCCCCAAGTTTCTTCTTCAAAGAGTCACGTTCCAAGATGTCCTCATGTGATATCCCCAGTTCTTGTAGGTCTTTTTCCACCTCTGTAAACCAGATCCCTTTGGTTTTCTTTCCCACAAAGTAGGCACAGATTCGATTGGACAATCTTCCGGAGTTCATTCGTGTTAAATGGCCATAAAAGGAGAGTCTTCTTTTGCGAATGGTGTCCGTTATTTTCTCCACATGTAGATAGAGTTCATCGTTGTGTCGTCTTCTATACTCTCCTCGTTCCTTGACCGGGCCCAAGATCTTTCTCAGAATCTTCCTCTCTTTGGCTTCGAGTTGTTCTGCCAGGCCTTTCTTATTCATCGCCAAGCATTCTGATGCATATAACGCCTCCGGGCGAATAACGGTAACGAAGTGCCTCAGTTTGGCCTTGAAGGACATTGATCGTGATTTGTAAATGTCTTTGGTTAAATGGTGAGCCATTTCCATTTTGTTAATCCGTGCCACGAAGGCTTCCTTTTCACGAATGTTGGGCTCAATCCATTCACCCAGGTATTTGAATTTCTCTACCTGTTTTATTTGTCCTCCATTCACCGTAAGTTCTCTGGGTTCCGACTTGATGTTCGTTATAAACTGCGTTTTCTCAAACGAAATCTGAAGACCTGCCTTTGCTGCTTGCACCTGTAATTGATTGATTTGTTGTGTGGCTGTGTCAAGAGAATTAGAGAAAATTACAACATCATCTGCGATCACTATTATTATTATTATTATTATTATTATTATTATTATTACCGACAGTGGTAGCTACGCTCGCTAATCCGCAATGCTAGTTCATGGGGCTAAGCTCTCTCTAGACTTGGTAGACGTGGGTTCGAGCCCCACTGTCGGTCGTGTTTGAAATGGTTTTCCGCGGTTTCCCATTTTCTATTCCAGGCAAATGCTGGGACGATTGTCTACCTTCTGACAAGCCACGACCGCTTCCTTCCACATCCTTGCCCAGTTTCATTCACCATCATTCATTTCATCTCTCATTAACTCCTCTCATGAGGTTGGCGTCAGGAAGGGCATCCGGCCGTAAAAACCATCCGCCACAAAGACTTCCAACGCATCTCATCCCCGACCCCGTTTGAAAAACGGGAATAGTAAGGGGCAGAGGACATTATTATTATTATTATTATTATTATTAATATTATTATAATTACGAGGCTACATATAGCCTAGTAGTAATGGTCCATTGAGGGCCTTGATGCCTTGGTAACCATACTTATAATAACACTTACGTAGTAATATGAATTTAATAACTTTTTAGGGATTATTTTGACACTAAAAGTTTATGTTAGTAGCATTGATTTAAAAAAATATCAGTCGGAGACGATCGAAGAATCGAAAAACAAAATGTTGAACAGGGACATTAGTTCAACACTATCTCGCGACCGATAGGCGCACTTATTTATTCAGCGCATGATGCATGCCAGAGAGTATTTATAAAGTTACAAATATACAATGTTCAGCATTAGGATCCTTCATATATTGGCTGCCAGGTCTTGAATCCATTCAAGAGCTTGTGGAGTGGCTGCACTAAGGTACCAGGTTACATGTATAGAGAGCATTCCTGCACGATGTACTTGATGGTTTGCAGTTCGCATCCACATTCACAACGAGGCGAGTCCATCCAACCCCACTGATGTAAGGCTGCTCTAGTTCGAGCAGTGCCACGTCGAATTCTGTCGAGACGGGACCAGACAGCTCGAGGAAGATGGAATCCAGGTAGTTTGATGGTAGGATCAAATACTTCAATTAGGCCACGAGGTGGAGAGGTAGACCATTCAACTTTCCATGAATTTCGGGGGTTGAATGGAGCTGAAGTAACTTCCATAGCCGTCTTGTAGGCTGGTTTCCGTGACTTCAACCTGGACGTAGAAGGTTGATTGACGTTTTGGTGGATTGGGAGAACTTCATTATCCATAATTCTGCACCATAGGAGGAAAAGAGCTTGCTGTCTCCTGATGTGAGGAGGAACAATATTACACAGTGCAGGTAGCCACTGTGAGGGAGTGCAATGTAGAGTGCCAGAGATAATCCTCATTGTCTGTTGGAGTTGAATATCAACCAGTTGGCAATGGGAGCTGTTCAGCCATACGCCTGCACAGTATTCAACTGGAGAGTATACGACAGCCAAAGCAGTAGTCCTGAGTGTGCTGGCATCAGCACCCCATGATGTTCCAGCTAATCTACTTAGTAGGTTATTACGGCTTGATAATTTTGCTGCTGTTTTTGCCATATGCTATCTGAAAGTTAATGCCCTGTCCAATATCACTCCTAAATACTTAGGGGAGCTGTTGTACTTCAGATATTCGTTCCCAAACTTCACTCTAGGTTGGTAGTTTGCCTCTAGGGTGTTAAGGTGGAATGTGGTTCCTAATATTTAGAAGGACTTGGTTGAAGCCGCCACTTTCTGAAATAAACATTTATCTTCTTAAGGTCTTCACTCAGCAAATCCTCTGCTTCATGAAATTTGGCACTCTGGACTGTAAGATTTATATCGTCCGCTTAGATGAATTTACGGGATACCGTTTCTGGAAGATCATGAATGTATTAGTTAAATAGCATAGGGGATAAAACTGAACCCTGAGGTAGACCATTATTGAGTGTATGGAACCTGCGCCTGGCATTTTCAATAACAGAGCCATGAAAGGCAGACATGAATGAGGAGAGGGTCAATCCAGTGTCAAGATGTTCCTTTTAGGACTACGGATAATCCTTTCTTTCACATCAGTAAGGAGATGATCAGGTGTAGTGTGAAGATGGTACCAATTACAGGTGAAACCAACTGAAGCATACTTCGGCTAAACCTTTAGGTTTTTGTTGTCTCTGTTGTGGGGTTTCACCTTGGTGTACCAAGTCAGGCTCATCAGCGGGCTGTTGGTACACACTGCCCGGACCCATGGAGGAAAGAACGGAAGGAGTTGCCTTCGCTGCGCTGCTGAAGCCAAACGACACGCCCACTTTGGGTAGCAATAAAATGGCTCTCCCTATGCTTAAAGCCGTAAACCACTCCAACTAGTCTTGGATTTTAGTGACATAAAACTGCAATGACAAGTCTAGATATTTTCTTGGATAGGCAGAATACACTCTGTAGGCTACATCACGGTACTTGGCACAAATAAGCTGCGTTATCGTTTTAAAAGCCAATTTAATTAGAAATATGAGAGCACCTTTGCGAGGCTAGTTTTGTAAGAGAGACGCGGCAAAACGTAATAATACGCTGAAACACTGATTAAATTGAATACAGGTGTCTGAAGGTGCGAGTTATACCAAAGAAGGAACATCTTGGGAATTAATGATGCCGAACCAAATTCATTTTTAAGTTCTTATTGGTGTTGAGGCTTTCATCAGTTTTTAGGCCTAATTTCGAGCACAGCCAATTTCAATCATTGTTCGTACACATTTTGATATTCAAGAATACGAACCTTAAAATTAATAAACAGAACACTTAAAAAATGGACTCATACTCGCACAAAAATACGGTACCGTACTGTACCCGTTTAAACCATTTTAGCTGTTTGTCGAATCCGAAGATCAGCTGAATTGCAGAACCTCGAGGTCCCCGGCTAATAAACCTGAAAATCCTACCAACAAGAGCTAAATGGGGATGCACACTTCCTAACATCATGTTTTGGTAACGCAGAACTGGGTGAATAAACTGAATAAACGAAGAGTATGAGAAACTAACCATTCTCGGTTAAGTGGGCGTAACTAGTGGTTCAATAAAACCTCAAATGCACCAAAACATAATCCTTCTCCATAATTTAAATAAATCATCAAAGACGTAGTTACAAAAACGAGCGAATTAATTTACTAAAAGAATGATAATAAAATAATAAGTTAACAAATAATCCCTAAATGTTTACATATGATCCGTAAAATGATTATTCAAAAATATCCAATCATCAGATAATAAAACAAAATCACAGTCCAATTGACGTTAGAAGTACTTCACTTCTCATAAAAAAAACAATCAATCAGCTGTTAGCACAACTGCACTTAAATTCAGACTTATTCTCATATTAAAATCTGAACAAATATTGTTGTTAATACAACCAATGTCTTCCAATGACATTCCTTCTTACTGTTACAAAATCATCCATTTATAAAAATAATGCAAATTATTTAATACTGATCTTATCATAAGATCACTTCTCTACAACAATAAACATCCTTGATGTAGTCAATGAACGTCGTCACGTTCTTTGAACATCACACCGGTTAATGGTTTAAACCTTTAAAATGTTATTAATAAATTAATCAAAAGTTTAATTGTCAACTAAAATTCTCTAAATTATTTAATTAATAATAATTGATATTATTATTAAATGCTTAAATAAAAAGCTATTAATATTTTCTGAATATTAATTAAGTTTGCAAAATAATTGTTATTTAAATATTTATTAATTATTAGAAATAGTTATTAATCGTATCAATAAAAACTATTAATATTATTATTATGTATTTAATATCGGCTGTTTATCAAGAAGGTTATTTAGATAACTTCGATATATTATTAAATTCTCCTAACTATTAGTAATATTATGTTTAAATATTATTTATAAAATTGTATACATTATTTACAACGCTTATGGTGATTCTCAATCACCCAACCTTCCTTCTCAACTCAATTCCTGACAATCCTTATTCTTAAATGAAGCGTCACTTTTACAAAATCATATCTCATTATTGTCATCATATTACCGTAGTTTCATTTCATAATTGGGCATATATGTATAGCCGAACGATTAAGTAGGGTCATATAAACGTAGTCTTATTATTGAAAGGGGTTTAATAATAATTAACAACATTGTTATTTTCAATCCGATTCCCAAGTATTTTCCGCCAATAGAACTAATGAATTCAACTGAAAGTCGTTTCACAATAGTTATACACACCAAAGGTCTTTCCTAATTCTTTACTATATTGTAGTTCCATCTATTATTCAAATAAACGCTCACAATGACCTTCTCTTCATCTCAATACTGTATAAACCTCCACTGAATACTTGAACAACGACTTCTCTCGATAATACAGGTAAATTCCGTATAACATTTCCATAAACTTGCTATTAAACAAATATAGCTGCGATAATTCTTCACTTCAACCTCTTAATACAGTATTCTTGCGTAACAACTTATTTAAATTGCATATAATGCCTTGCTTTTGTTAATATATTAATATATAATAATTACAGTGTATAACTCTTCCAGATGTTATAATAATTCACAATAGTCGACTATAATTAACAGCGATGACGTAATGGTTTACTAATACAAGTTACTATAGATTTTAATAATTGTTGTTAATATTTAATAAATATAAACATTCGTTACTCCTCTCTGATCTTTCCAAAATATTGCATTTATGCAATCAATAGTCAACAACAATCTCAAATAATGTTGCAAAAGTTTTGTAGAATCCTCAAATGTGTTAATATGTCATAGTCGATGAGATTTCTTGAAATAAAATAATTTATCCATCGATAAATTATTATTTATTATTAATAGCCAAAGTTGGAAAGTCTAAATAATGTTTCATTCTTCAACCAAGCCAAAATGTTCTATTAAATAATTGTTTGAGTACCTTCGAACTCAACGTTAGCTATTACTAGAATAACTATGTTCCAAAAAAGGATAACTGCTCCTAAGATCTGCAATAAAATCTTGGAAATGTCCAAAAGAACAATTCATTTCCAAAGAAAGATCTAATCCTGATCTGGGTTGCTTAAATAAATTAATATTAAATACTATTGTTACGTGCCACCCCCTAGTGGCACTTTTGCTAACTGGATTACGGTGGGGGTACAAAGCACAACACCAATTACTGCTTAAAGAAATAATTAAATTTATTGTGGCCAGAAAATTACACTAGTCAGCAAATACAAGCAATTAGGAGCCTAAATCCAGTTTCCTCAAGTCTCTTCCTTGAGCGCTCTTGGCCCTTCCACTTGTCAACAGATCACAGAAGTTAATCCGTCCTAATGAGTACGGTGGCCTTGACAGAAACTACCTGCTCCTCTCCTTTATGTTCACCGACCACAATTACTTACGATCACTTGCTGCAGGCTATTTCGCTGTCCACAAGCTGGAGAAACAATGTCACTGGATTTCGTAACTCGCACAGCACTTCGTCACCACACTTCTGTCGCACAAGATAATCGCTCGCACTAGCTCGTAAAACACAACAACAACAACAACTGCTAGACAGGTCGCACTTATATAGCAGGCCGGTGACTCAATAAATGCTTCTAGATCCATCCAGGGTCCACGGCTTCTCGAGGTTTCCATCGCTGGTCCAGTCACGAATATTCTGGACTATCCCTTTGTCTTAGTAGCCCTGTTGCATAAGGCGCGCGCAATACAGGAGGCAGGACACAGCCCAGCCCTGGGGAAGTTGTGACTCATGCGGCGAGTGATGACACAAACTCACAGCCGTAACACCACTCCCTTCCTAAAAAGGCTGATCGTCCCGATCAATCATTGGTCCGTCTGTGTCCCTTCGTAGGCTGCCAGGCGATCTCGATGCACGATCTTCATCTTCGCCCTCGGGCTACGCTGGATCCTGTAGACGACATCGTTGATCCGTTTCACGACTCGGTACGGGCCCTCCCAGGACTTCTGCAGTTTGGGTGACAGGCCTTTCTTCCGTAATGGGTTGAAGAGCCAGACCAGGTCGTCCTCGTGGAATCCTCCGGCATCCGTCTGCTGGTCGTATCGGGTCTTCATTCGGTCGGTCTCGATCCGCAGTTTCCTCCTCGCGAACGCGTGCACGTTCTCCAGTTGGTCGACCAGTTCTTGACAATACTGGCTTACCGGGATCGGATCATTCCCAGGTCGGCCGAAGGCAAGATCGACGGGTAGACGGAGCTCCCTCCCAAACATGGCCCGGGCTGGTGTGCACCCGGTGGCTTCATGCAGGGCGGCGCGGTAGGCCAGGAGAAATAGTGGAAGATGCTTGTCCCAATCCCTCTGGTGCTCGCTGACAACTATTCGGAGATGGTTCTCGATGGTGCGATTGAATCGCTCTACCATCCCGTCGGACTGAGGGTGTACCGGCGTTGTCCTTGTCTTCCGGATTCCCAGCAGCTGACATAGGTTCTGGAACACCTGTGACTCGAAGTTCCTCCCTTGGTCGGAGTGCAGCTCCAGGGGTACTCCGTACCGGCTGACGAATTCCTTCACCAGGGTCTCTGCGATCGTCGCGGCTTCTTGGTTAGGGAGCGCATACGCCTCCGGCCATTTGGTAAAGTAGTCGCTGACGACTAATATGTAGCGGTTCCCTGTCTCGCTTAACGGGAATGGCCCAGCAACATCGATGGCCACTCTCTCCATGGGGCCGCCCACGTTGTAGGTCTTCAGTGGACCCCGTCGTATTCGTCCTGGGCCCTTGTTGGCTGCGCAATCGTGGCACCTCGCGCAGTGGTTCTCCACGTCTGTTCGGCATCCGATCCAGTAGAACCGCTCCCTCAGCTTCTCCAGGGTCTTTTTTATCCCTAGGTGTCCACCAGATGATCCTCCATGAACTTCCTTCAGGACTTCCTCCGTCATAGCCTTTGGAACGACGACTTGTTCCCGATATGTCTTCCCGTCGGTGCTCTCCCAGGCGCGGTAGATGAGGCCATCCCTTACAATCAGCGAGTCCCACTGCGCCCAGTAGGACTTAAACTTTGGGCTGCAGTCATTCACAATGTTCCACCCGGGTCTGGGGACACAGGCCCCCTTCCATTCGGCTATCAGTCCCAGGTCATCATCTTCTGCTTGTGCCCGCGTGGAAGATTCGCGGCTCCAGCTCCCTTGAAGTTCCACGGTAGTCCTTCGGCACTGTATCCCGGTGTTCTCCTCCCTTCGGGCACAGAAGGTGCAGTCTTCGGGGCACGGCCTTCGTGACAGGGCGTCGGCGTTAGAATGCAGCTGGCCTTTCCTGTGCTGAATCTCAAAGTTGTACTGTTGAAGCCTCTCTAACCACCGCGCGAGTTGACCCTCGGGCTGCTTGAAGTTCAGGAGCCACCGCAGGGATGCATGGTCGGTCCTGATGAGAAATTCTTGCCCGTACAGGTACTTGTGGAAGTGTTCAATGGTCTTCACGATGGCGACCAGCTCCTTCCTGGTGACGCAGTAGTTCCTTTCTGGCTTTGACAGGGCCTTGCTGAAGTAGGCCACTACTCTCTCCTTGCCGTCCACTACTTGCGACAGGATTCCCGCTATGCCAAAGTCGCTGGCATCGGTATCGACGATGAACCTTGTTCCAGGTCTGGGGTAGGCCAGAATAGGTGCGGTGCACAGAGCCTGCTTGAGTTGTTCGAAGGCACTGTGGCATTCTGCTGTCCACGTGAAGAGTTGGTCCTTCTCAGTCAGTCGATGTAAAGGTTTGGCGATGTCGGCGAATCCCCTCACGAAGCGACGGTAATAAGTGCAGAGTCCCAGGAAGCTTCGTAGTTGGGACTTGTCCTTCGGAACTGGCCACTCCCTCACAGCTGCGGTCTTCTCTGGGTCGGTGCGCACCCCTTCCTCGGAGACGATATGCCCAAGGTACTGGACCCGCTTCTGGAAGAGCTGACACTTCTTGGGGCTCAACTTCAGCTGGGCAGCCCGTAGCTTCAACAAGATCTCCTTCAGGTTGCTGTAGTGCTCCTCGAAGCTCCTCCCCAAAACGATGACGTCGTCTAGGTATACCAGGCAGGTCTTCCAGTGTAGTCCCCTCAGAATGGACTCCATTAGCCTTTCGAAGGTCACAGGGGCGTTGCACAGACCGAATGGCATGACGGTGAACTGCCAGAGCCCGCTGCCCACAGAGAACGCAGTTTTCTCGCGGTCCTTAGGGTGGACCTCCACCTGCCAGTAGCCACTCTTCAAATCCAAGGTGGAGAACCATCTTGACCCTGATATGGTGTCCAGCGTGTCATCGATCCGGGGTAGAGGGTAGCTGTCCTTCTTCGTGACGTCGTTCACCCGCCTGTAGTCCACGCAGAACCTGGTGGAACCGTCCTTCTTCTTCACAAGCACGACCGGAGAACTCCAAGGACTATGTGATGGCTCGATCACCCCTTGCTCCTTCATCTCTTCTAACATCCGGTCCACTTCGGCTTGCTTGGCGAGCGGGACACGTCGGAATGGGGCCCTAATCGGTGCGCTGTCCCCAACGTCGATTCTGTGCTGGACCAAGCTTGTCCTGCCGAAGTCTTTACTCCCCACGGAGAAGACATCCTGGAATTCGCGTAGCAGTTCCTGAAGTTGGCGTGATTGCTCTTCGTCTAAATGGTCCTGGGATCCTTGGTATAGCTTCTGTAGTTCTTCTGGCAGGGGGCGTCTTCTTCGGTTGTCCGTCTGCAGGTGTCCGTCCGACGTTTCTGTGATGCGGGCAATCCAGGTAACGGGCTCGCAGACTCTTAGGTTGGTGTCCCGGTGAACCGTAATATCGTAGTCGTTCAGGTTGGACAGGCGGACGTACGGCCGAGGCGTCGTGTTGATGCGGGTCTTGGCAACTAGCAATCCTTTTGTCTGGATGTCCTCATATTTTGGCTCGATGACAGCCGCCACTCCCTCAGCAGTTCCGTCGACAATTACGGCGGCGCTGACCTCCGTCCTGGCAGGAACGATGATGTCCTCTCTCAACCTTACTCGTCGTGCGGTGACGGCCTCGTGTGCTGGTTGCAAAGAAAGTTCCTCACCTCCGAAGTGCAGAGTGTTGGTACTCAAGTCCAAGATGATGTTGTTCTGGTCCAGGAAGTCCAGTCCGATGATCACTTCGTTTGATACGTCAGCCACAAGCACTGGATGCTTCACCACCCGTCGACCAATGACGAGCTCCAGTGATGCTTCGCCATGTACCGGTGCGGTCTCTCCGGTCGCGGTTATTAGCTGGAGGTTCCTTTGTGTGGGTTGCACTCTCCACTTCGGGATCACGGTGGGATTGACGATGGTCCTCGACGCTGCCGTGTTGATCCGCATGGGCCAGCTCACTCCGTTGACGAATCCGTCGACCATCAGGCTGCTATTGTCCCTCCGTAACTTCGTCACACGCACTTGGACTCCTGGGGCTTGACGACTGTCACAAGCCAACCTTTGCCCCCCAAGGCTGGCTGATACTTGCTTTCCTGGGCCGCGCGGTTTCCCTACGACTGACTGTCCCGACGGAAACCCTTGGCGGCGGCGATCACCGCAGTCCTTGCTCAGGTGGCCTCTCTTACGGCAGGTCCAGCAGGTCGGCAGTCCTCTTCCGGGCCGCCTCTCCGGTTGCCTTCCGGCTGTGTCGTTGCTGGTGGTGCCGCGACTATCGAAGAAACGGCTTAGCGCTTCCATTAATTCGTCGGCCAGGGGCTTGGTCTCGTTGGTTTTTACTGGTTCGTCGACGTCCACTTGACGCACCCGCGCGTGCATTCTGGATGCCTGTTTTGCCGTCTCGAACTCAAGTGCGTGGCTCAGCGCATCTGCCAGGGTCTTATTTCGCGCGAGTCGCAGCGCCTGTTGAGTGTCCGAGTCCCGAAGCCCGTCGGTGAAGGTCTGCGTCGCAATCTGTTCCAGGAAGTCGGCCGGCGCTGTTGGATAGGCGAGCCTTACGAGGCGTGCGATGTCCACCTCGAACTCCTGCAGGGTTTCCGCGTTCTTCTGTACCCGGGTCCGGAGCTGCATCTGGTAGGCCTGCTGAAGATGGCTATCTCCATATCGGGACTCCATATGGGTGATCAGTGAAGCGTAGTCCTGGGTTCCAGTCGGGATGGCCTGATGGACGTTAAGGGCGTCACCTCTCAGCGCTACAATGAGAGCTGTAGCCTTTTCTGTGTTGTTCCAGTTATTTATGGAACATGCCGCCTCGAACTGACGTAAGTAGGTGCTTCACGGGACCTTTCCGTCGAAGGTTGGGGGCGTCACTCTGCTATGTCCCGTTCCTGATATTCCCGGTGTAACGGTGGGCGGGCGTTGGCGCAGCTCGGCAACTTCCTCTCGTAGAGCGTTGAATTTCTCTTCCACCCCCGTCAGTGGGCGTTGGTGGAGCTCGGCAACTTCCTTTTGTAAGGCGTTGAATTTCTCCTCCACCCCCATCAGCGGGCGTTGGCACAGCTCGGCAACTTCCACTTGTAAGGCGTTGAATTTCTCCTCCACCCCCATCAGCGGTCGTTGGCACAGCTCGGCAACTTCCACTTGCAAGGCGTTGAACTTCTCCTCCACCCCCATCAGCGGGCGTTGGCGCAGCTCGGCAACTTCCACTTGTAAGGCGTTGAATTTCTCCTCCACCCCCATCAGCGGGCGTTGGCGCAGCTCGGCAACTTCCACTTGTAAGGCGTCGAACTTCTTTTCCACTGCTGCGACTTCCTCACGTAGGCCCTGTTCTAATTTCCTTTGGCACTCCTCTAATTTCGTCAGCAGACACTCTTCCAGATTTTTCTGGCCATCCAGAAATTTGGCGGTTAGGTCCTCTGCTAACATATTCTGGCCGTCTTCCATCTTCTTCTGGCCGTCTTCTAGTTTGGCAGTTAGGTCCTCGGATTACTTCTTCTGGCCGTCTTCTAGTTTGGCAGTTAGGTACTCGGCTAACTTCTTCTGGCCGTCCTCCATCTTCTTCTGGCCGTCCTCCATCTTCTTCTGGCCGTCCTCCATCTTCTTCTGGCCGTCTTCCATCTTCTTCAGGTCATCCTTCAGGTCCTTGGCTAATTTCTTCGGGCCGACTTCCATCTTGGTTTCCATGCCATTTAACTTTTCTAGCAATGCTGCGAATTGCTCTTCCATTTTAGCTGTTTGACTTGTAAAGGGCATGCGCTCACAGGAAAATTTTAAAAAAATTGACCTGCTCGGGTTTTGAAACCAGGACCGTCAGGTGTTGTGCTTGAGTTCGTAATCCGGCTTCTGACACCAGTTGTTACGTGCCACACCCTAGTGGCACTTTTGTTAACTGGATTACGGTGGGGGTACAAAGCACAACACCAATTACTGCTTAAAGAAATAATTAACTTTATTGTGGCCAGAAAATTACACTAGTCAGCAAATACAAGCAATTAGGAGCCTTATTCCAGTTTCCTCAAGTCTCTTCCTTGAGCGCTCTTGGCCCTTCCACTTGTCAACAGATCACAGAAGTTAATCCGTCCTAATGAGTACGGTGGCCTTGACAGAAACTACCTGCTCCTCTCCTTTATGTTCACCGACCACAATTACTTACGATCACTTGCTGCAGGCTATTTCGCTGTCCACAAGCTGGAGAAACAATGTCACTGGATTTCGTAACTCGCACAGCACTTCGTCACCACACTTCTGTCGCACAAGATAATCGCTCGCACTAGCTCGTAAAACACAACAACAACAACTGCTAGACAGGTCGCACTTATATAGCAGGCCGGTGACTCAATAAATGCTTCTAGATCCATCCAGGGTCCACGGCTTCTCGAGGTTTCCATCGCTGGTCCAGTCACGAATATTCTGGACTATCCCTTTGTCTTAGTAGCCCTGTTGCATAAGGCGCGCGCAATACAGGAGGCAGGACACAGCCCAGCCCTGGGGCAGTTGTGACTCATGCGGCGAGTGATGACACAAACTCACAGCCGTAACACTATAATATTAAATAAAATTCAATAAAATTCCATAAAATTCCCAAGAAATTTACAATTCGAAATAAATTCGAAAAAAGAAATAATTTAAGAACTGAGCTTAAATCTCGAAGTATAAAAGGTCGAAAATCCAAACGTTGGTAGGCCTATCCAAAATCTCACTAAAAGAAATTTAAAATTTAAATATTCATCAAGGAAATATAATTCCTAATTTTAAAATAAGTCACTGACAATAAAATTGAATTAATGTTGAAATGGTGCTTTGCTCATTGATATTATATCTACATCTAACTACTTAAAACCAACAACTACGAACGAAGATTTCTCCTTCTACCTTGCGATGACATCTTGAAGAATTAACTTGGTGGAAATTACTGTGGGCACCAGTTATTCCACACTCAATACACTTCCTCTTCTTCTTCCGCAAAACTGCCTCGCCACGTCTCCTGGCCTCCGATCGCTAATCGCCCTGCCTGGTCACGAACGCGGACATCGTCTCCATCAGCAACGCCGCACGGACTTCCAAGTCTTGAAGTGTGATGGACTACTTCGGTTCGGGTCTGATAGTGTTTCGCCATGACGCGACAATATATTTCTGTTTCGTATAGTTGGATCGTAGTTCGGCGATAGATACACCTCATCTTGACAATTACTTTTAGTATCGTTTGCCTGATATTCTAGACTGCCAATGTAATATCACGTTCCCTACGCATATTTAGCTTAATTCATCATCACAAATGCGTTAAATACATAGTCAGCTATTGTCTTTATTTTTAGCCTATTTTCATTATATGAAAAAAATAGGCTTATGAGATCATCTTTTGTCCGTGTGTCTGTGTGTGAGAGTGTGTGTGATTCCTGAGTTTGTCCCCCCCTAATAACTTCTAAACAGCTGGAGCGATTTCAATGTAACTCGGTAAGATCATAGCACCATTCTGGCAGACCCCGACCTTGCCCTTCAAATTTTATTGTCTCTCACCAATCCAACATGGCGGCTGTGCGAAATATTTCACCAGCATTCAGTATCTCCGAAACTATTACAGATATCATCTTAAAAATTTGTACGGTAATAAAGTGCGATACTAGAAGTTCACCTAAGAGACTTCCAAAAGCCTGGTAACTACAAAACCAACAAGGCTGCCAAGCGAATTTGAGACTTTTAAATATACTTTCCTCGCGATTTAACCATCGAAACGTATTGAAACTTGGTACAGCAGACGTTTGCACACATTGTAATGCACTGGAGTCTAATTTAATTCAATTGTTTACATAACTTCAAAATGGCGGCTGTGCGAAATATTTCGAAGGCATTCTACATCTCCGAAACTCTTACAGATATCACTGTGAAATTTTGTACGCTGATAAAAAGGCACTGCAACAAGTTTATCTATGTAACTTTCAAACACCTGTAAAGTACAAAACGAACATGGCCGCCAAGCGAAGTTCAAACATTTTATTAGACTTTACTCGATATTTAACCATCTGAGCGCAGTGAAATGTGGTACAGTAAATGTTTATGAAAATGAAAATCCACAGCCAGCATCCAGTCTCCGACCGGGTCAGGAATGGAATGAATGAAGCCCCCACCTTGCGGCGAGGATATGAACTGTGCCGGCTGCCGAGGCCTGACGCACTCCTCTGGGGCAATGATTAAATGAATGACAGATGAAATGAAATGATAGTGGAGAGTGTTGCTGGAATGAAATTTTGACAGGGAAAACCGGAGTACCCGGAGAAAAACCTGTCTGCCTCCGTTTTGCCCAGCACAGATCTCACATGGAGTGACCGGGATTTGAATCACGGACCCAGTGGTGAGAGGCCAGCGTGCTGCCGCCTAAGCCACGGAGGTTCTTGGTACAGTAAATGTTTATACATATTGTAATTTACTGGCATCTAATTTAGTTTAATGTTTACATAACCTCAAGATGGAGGCTGGGCGATTTTTTTCTTGTGTCGTAATCATGCGATCGAAGTGAAAGTTTGAATAATGAAGCTACGCAATAATTTTCCTTTAATGGTACATAACTCAATGGCCTATATATATAACAATCCATAATGGCGAGCATCCGAAATGTTTTGACGATTCTCACTATCTACGAATCTTTTACAGCAATCACACTGAACGTTTTTATGTTCTTAGAGGATATGAACATAAGTTCACCTATTATACTATCAGTTACCTGGTGAGCACAAACCCAACATGGCGGCGACGCGAATTATACATATTTAAATGGACATTTCTCGCAATTTAATCATCCGAGTGCAGTGAAATTTCGCACGTTAAATGCTTATACAAATGTTAATCCACTGGCATCTAAGTTATTTCAATTGTTTTCATAACCACAAGATGGCAGCTGTGCGAAATTTTAAATTCTCGTTTTTAATTCTTGTGTCCTAATCATGCGATTGAAGTTTGAATACCACACGTACACAATAATTTTCAGGTAATAGTACATTAATAAAACTCCAACCTGGCGACCATCTGAAATATTAAGACGGTTCTCAATATCTACGATTCTATCACAACAATCAAACTGAAATTTTGTATGTTGATAGAGGCAATTAACATGAGTAGGATTTATGAAAATAGGCTGTATAGTTCATCACAGAACTACTTGTTATTTTGTACGTTACCTACTCTGAAAATAAACTGAAATAATGCTTGCCACACTGGGTGAGTGGTTATCGTGTCTAACTACCAACCCCAAGCTTGCAGGTTCGCTCCTGGCAGTGGTAAGTGATTTTTGAGAGGCGACAAGAATCACGACACGCATGTCACACGTTGTTGGCATGTTAAAGAACCCATTTGAATTCAGTAGGCCGTGTTCATAATGGAAAAAATAATCTCTAGATATTCCACGAAGACAAAAACTTCCTCCTTTCTCTACTAGAAAGTGCCATAGTGACAAGGAGCTTAGATATCTAACCTCCTTGACATTAATAGCGTTCCAAGGAGCGATAAAATTCGGCATGCAAGCTGCCCTCTGAGTGTCAAATAAAAAAGCTTGCATCCGGCACCCGAGGCCATACGATATTGTTATTATTATAACTGAATTAATGCTCAATATAGTGTATCTATTAATATTTGCATAAAACGGAAAGGCAAAGGAAAATTTGCGAAGGCAAATACATTTCCAGGGAGGGATTGCAACTAAGGCGTACACGAGGGCGTCGGAAATATCATTAGATACATTTATGGTTTACAGTTGATGATTTACTCATGCTGGGGGGATATTCATCGTAAGAACAGGGGTATCAGTAATCTTCTCCACATCTTACACATGCCACATTTTTAGAATTACTAGGTACATGATTGTTTTAAAGTTGCAATAGAGAAACTAACAAGATGTTTAGTAAAGAACATATAGCCTACTTTCTCCTGAAAGTTATAACTCTTTGTCCTTTTCAAGGAGTATAATTGAATGTTGGTTGTAGTAGCTTGTTGAAATACAACGTGCTATACGGATATTATATGTTGATTGATTGAATCCTCACCTGAATTATAAATACACACACTAATACAGCCATCACAATAATACAGGTTATCAGACAAAATTCAACAATTACCCAAGTACACGGGGATAAATGACCATGATGTAAATGCATCTCAAATGAAAGAACAACAACAACAGCTTCCTACGCAAATCCTTCCTCGTATTAAAGTACACAGTCTAGTAAGTCTACAGACATCACAGTGACACAGGTTATCAGACAACTTCTACACACACCCAAGTACACGGTGATACAAGACCATGATACTGCAAAACCCCTATAGAATTAACAACAACAACAACAACAATAGACTCTACCGCGGATCAAGGACAACGAATGTTAATCGCTGTAGCCGAGTGTTGAAATATGTGGTGTTATAAGTATATATATAATGTTTTAGATCACAAATACATGTTTAACATTATAACAGCGGCTTCGGTGGCGTAGTTGGTAGCATGCTGAGCTTCTATGCCCAAGATAGCGGGTTCAAACCCGGCCGAAGCCGTCGGATTTTTTAAGAGCGTTAAAAATCCCTCAGTATGCCTTCCTTCGGAGGGGAAGTAAAGCCGGCGGTCCCATGTCATAGATTTATGGCATGTTAAAGATCTTTCCACTAATTACACCTGTGTGAAACTAAATTGGATAGGTTAAGAATGTAAACAACGCTCTTAGGTTGCTACGTTCGTTGCCAAGAGCCGACTGCGGTGGCGTCTAGTAGCTAGTTCTGAACTAGGCCTAGTAGTCGTTGACGGTGGCGTTTGGCGGCAAAAGTAGGAACTATTTGAAAATTCAAAGTTGCAGTCCCTACTTGAATTAAAAAACAGATACACACACTAATACAGTCATCACAATTAACACCGGTTATCAGGCAGATTCTACACACACCCAAAGTACACGGGGCTACATGACCGCGTTGTCGCAGCCCCTAAACTAAGGAACCAACCAACCAACCAACATTATAACATGTGAGTAGTTATAAATCAAACACATACGTGGCACATGCCTCGCCTGCCCTGCGCTATAAATGCTGTTTGTTTCCAAACGCTTGGCCATCTGGAGCTGCCACTTGTGTCACTTTCAATTCTGGCGAAACCCTGCAAATACCATAAATTTGGACGAAATCGGTGGACGAGTAGCCGCAGTCCCCCTGTAAACTGTGGGAACCAAGAGCACCCTCAGGTTTTCTCCTCCCTAGACAACTTCCAAAGGTTTGTGGTTTTTAGCAACAAAATATCCAAAATACCACATTTTGAATTCCGAATTGAGCATTTTGTAGCATCTATGATTTTCAAATTTAGGAAGTTGTAGTAATTTGGTTATATGTCAGGTTTCTGCCCGATATCATAATGTGCAGTAGCAATTAGCCCGAAAGTAATATAGTTGAGTTTAATGCAAGATGAAAATGACCACGTTATCCCTGTTCCTAATTGACCAAGTATAATAAGTCCTGAAGATTAAAACCTTGAGTCAATATTCATTTGTACTTTTTATTGTACCGGGGCCTTCCTCAGCGCAAATAATGTGAATAGAAAAGCAAGACTTACAATACATTAAATAACAAGTAGTTCCGTGACGAACTAAAGAGCCTACTTTTCTAAAAATTTAAGATTCGTGCCAATGATTAATCGATATGGATCTATCTAGAATAATGACGAAATTAAGTTGGTAATACCGAAATTTCTAATTAGTTCGAAATACTGTATACCTGGCATAATGTAGCCTAATAGAGAACTACAGTTGGCAGCCCTGGTCACTGAATATATTCTTAGTTCCATCTCTTAAGGTACAGAATACAAAATTTGGTTGGAGTCCAATGAATAGCATGGACGTTACATGCAGTTAAACATTGGATCTAACAGCGCGCGTAAAATCATGTTGGCAAGAGTGTCATGCATGTATTGGTCAGAAATAATCTGAAATAATATGATCTATTGTTGTGCCAATTCTGAATGAAATCCATTAGTTAGTATAGAAGTTACATGCATTTTAAAATTGGACCTATCAGCAGGCTTAGAATCATGTTGGCAGCACTGACGTGAATTAGTTACTCCAAAGTAATCTAGAATGCCAGGTACTATACGTGTGCAAAGTTTAGAGCTATTGGCTTGCATTCTTTCTGATATATTGATATTAGGGTAACAAGAATAGAGACAGCATTTATTAACAGTTGGCAGCCCTGGTTGCCCTTAAGAATACGCATAGTCATAGCTGTTGTGGTACACATAGCACATACGAAATTTGGTTGAAATCCAAATGATAGTATGGAAGTTACATGTATTTAAAGTTGGACCTCTCAGCAGACTTAGAATCATGTTGGTAGCACTGACGTATATAAGTTACTCCAAATTAATATAGAATGTCATGTACTATACGTGTGCATAGTTTAAAGCTGTCGGCTTTCATACTTTCTCATATTTATTGGTATTTGGATAAAGGAAATTATGAGCATTTTTTAACAGTTGGCAGCACTGGTGGTTCATAAGAATACGTTCAGTCATATCTGGTTATGTACACATACAACATACGAAATTTGGTTGAATTCCAATTGATAGTGTAGAAGTTATATGCATTTAAATATTGGACCTATCAGCAGGCTTATAATCATTTTGGCAACACTGCCATGTATGGCCTTCTGGAAATTAAACTGCAATATTATTATCTATATGTGTGCCGATTTTGAAATAGCTCCCATTCATACCTTCCAAGATATCCAACATGGAGCTCAAATTTCAATTGCGATTTTTCAGCAGTTGGTAGCACTGACATCATTTTCAAATATGGCCGTGAGATATTCAGGTATAGATCTTTACTCCTACCAAATTTTATTTCGATTGCTCCAGCCGTTTAGGAGTTGATAGGGGGGGGGGCACACACACAGACAGACAGACAGAAGGACATACAGGCAGACAGACAGACAGACAGACAGACACACATTTTCCCGGATCGATCTCATAAGACTACTTTTTCCTCATTTTTGCAAAATGTGAAAAGTAGGCTAAGAAATTACGAGCCTTACAGTAGTCGCAAATGATGTGCAACATCTGACATAGAAGAAACCTCAGGTGAATTTGTTAATACACCGGTATTTTATAGTATTATTGGCACAAATATTAATCTATTGTAAAAGGGAGTGTTTTACAGATATTGTAGTTTATAATACGGAACTCATTTTATTAGATGATTTGTAGCTTCCACCAGCACTAGCCTAAATAAAGAATACGATATGGATCAACTAGATTAATAGACGCGACACCGCTCATAACCTTAAATTCCTTATAAACAGGTCCTTTTGATTTACACACCAACACGCAATTTCATAATGGATTCTGTTAAAATGAGTCATATTGATATGATAAATATCGTTTAAAATGATAATCTGGTAGCAAACATATCTACCCCGCCCAGGATTCGAACCAAAGAACTCTAGATTCACAGTCATACGCAATAACCCCACGGCTATTTCTACTACGCAAATATTGTGCACAAGATGGTGACTTATTTCCACGTTCCAATAATTCTGCATTACGGAATTAAGTTTCATTTATATTTTGCTTGTTTCGACAATGTTCCTGAGTGACATTGAGTTAAAAATGCCTTATGCCAATGCAATGCCGACTACTTACAATGTTTGATATTAAGGCATTTTACCATTTAAATACTGATACGAAGACTTCGAACATGTACCATGTCATTTGTTTAAATCACTTGACACCAGAATTCGCTTGAGCGTTTTCGGTTCAGTATGTCATATACATTCCACATGGCCGAGAGTGCGTCATGGTATCAATTTTCGAAACCGCGCGCTCATTGTTTCTCTTACCAGTGCCAGCTGGATCGATCGATCGAGTTGGCAGTGAGTCTTATACTTCCGTGCGATCCACCACAGCCAGCTACGGCACACTTCCATTCAATCGATCGAGCGGGCAGTGCATACTTCCGTTGTCCACCACTGCCAGCTAGTACACTACCGTTTGATCGATCGAGCGGGCAGTGCATACATCCGTTGTCTACCACTGCCAGCTAGTACACTTCCGTTTGATCGATCGAGCGGGAAGTGCTTACTTCCGTTTGATCCACCACTGCCAGCTCGATCGTTCCGATCCACTTCCGTCCCCAATTTTCAAAATCTCTCCCACAAAACTATCCAGCAACCGAGCGGAAAGATGTTACACCTCAAAAAAAAAAAAAACTCTAAAAGAAGGTTGTTCTCAAAACTATTGTTACGAATGCTAGACAGCTTCGTCGCCCCGCGCGTGACTCAGGCCGCCCCAGGCTATCCTGACTGTGAGTTACCAGCGATTTCCGCAACAAAAAGACAGGCAGTAACAAAGAGACCGTCTTGAATATTCGTGTACCTACTGGTGTTGGAATTCTCGAGAAGGTGTGAACCCTGGTCAACTCTGGAAACATCCATCGAGTCACCAGCCTCGCTATATAAAGCGACCTGGCCAGCGAGGGACGAACTGTGTTTTTGAGCGAGTGCGACGGTAGTTGGTGACGTGACGTGCGAAATTACGAAACCCAAGTGAGGCTGATTCTCCAGACAGCGAAGGAGTGTGAATCATACGGAGGGACCGTGTATTTGAAGAGTGTGTGTTTTCCAGTGCGACAGAGGTATCAACTGGTGTCAGAAGCGGGATTACGAACCCAAGCACAACACCTGAAGTCCTGGTTTCGAAACCCGTGCAGGTCATTGTACCACAGTTCACTAATTCTTCTGTGAGTTCATGCCCATCACAAGACAATCAACTAAAATGGATGCTCAAATACAACTTCTGCTAGAAAAGTTAAATGGCATGCAAACCAAGATGGAGGATGGCCAGAAGAAGTTAGCAGAGGACCTAACTTCCAAATTAGAAGACGGTCAGAAGAAGATGGAAGACGGTCCGAAGAATTTAGCAAAGGACCTAACTTCCAAATTAGAGTACAGCCAGAAGAACTTAGCCGAAGACTTAACTGCCAAACTAGACGATGGCCAGCAGAAGATGGAAGACGGTCAAAATAAGCTAGCGGAGGACCTGAAGAAGATAGAGGACGGCCAGAAGAAGATGGAAGACGGTCAGAATAAGTTAGCACAGGACCTGAAGAAATTAGAACTGGGTCTGCGTGAGGAAGTCACGGTAGTGGAAAAGAAGTTCGACTCCTTACAAGAAGAAGTTGCTGACGCCCGCTGACGGGGGTGGAAGAGAGATTCAACGTTCTACAAAAGGAATTTGCTGAGCTGCGCCGACACCCGCTGCCAAGGATGGAAGAGAGATTCGAAGCCCTACAAGAGGAAGTTTCCGAGCTGCGCCGATGCCCGCCCCCAGTTACACCGGGAACGTCAGGGACGGGACAGAGCAGAGTGACGCCCCCAACCTTCGACGGGAAGGTCCCGTGGAGCACTTATTTACGTCAGTTCGAGGCGGCTTGTTCCATAAACAACTGGGACAGCACGGAAAAGGCTACAGTTCTCATTGTAAGGCTGAGAGGGGATGTCATCGTTCCCACCAGGATAGAGGTCAGCGCAGCCGTAATTGTCGACGGAACTGCTGAGGGAGTGGCAGCTGTCATCGAACCAAAATATGAGGCATCCAGATAAAAGGATTGCTAATTGCCAAGACCCTCATCAACACGACGTCTCGGCCGTACGTCCGCCTGTCCAAACAGACTACGACATTACGGTAAACCGGGACACCAACCTATAAGTCTGCGAGCCCGATACCTGGATTGCCCGCATCACAGACACGACGGACGGACACCTGCAGATGGATAACCGAAGAGGCGCCCTGCCAGAAGAACTACAGAAGCTGTACCAAGGATCCCGGGACCATCTACAAGAGGAACAATCACGCCAACTTCGGGACCTGCTACGCGAATTCCAGGATGTCTTCTCCGTGGGGAGCAAAGACTTCGGCAGGACAAGCTTGGTCCAGCACAGAATCGACGTTGGGGACAGCGCACCGATTAGGGCCCCATTCCGACATATCCCGATCGCCAAGCAAGCCCAAGTCGACCGGATGGTAGAAGAGATGAAGGAGCAGGGGGTGATCGAGCCATTCTTGGAGCTCTCCGGTCGTGCTAGTGAAGAAGAAGGACGGCTCCACCAGGTTCTGCGTGACCTACAGGCGGGTGAATGACGTCACGAAGAAGGACAGCTACCCTCTACCCCGGATTGACGACACCCTAGACACTATATCAGGGTCAAGATGGTTCTTCAGGACTTCCTCCGTCATAGCCTTTGGAACGACGACTTGTTCCCGAGTAACCAGCCTCGCTATATAAAGCGACCTGGCCAGCGAGGGACGAACTGTGTTTTTGAGCGAGTGCGACCAGTACGGTATTCAGAAACAGTGAGTGACAGACTGAGTGCAGTTATTTCCAGCCAGGACTCGGGTCTACCTCATTAGCGAGATGATTAAATGCAAGACCGAGTGAAAGGGTGAGTCGAGCTCCATAAAGGAGGTAGCTTCTGTAAGACAGCTAATTGTTTCTATTGGCTTATTTTACGGTGTATATTTCTGACCTGCAATAAAGCTAACGTTTCTTTAAAGGAACAATTGTGTTGTGCTTCTACCCACCGTAATCCAGTTAACGAACTTGCCACTAGGGGCAAAACGTATCACTATTTAAAAAAAATCGGTTAAGATTTAAGTTGGCAACTTCAATTTTAACCTATTTTTAGCCTACTTTCAATTTTTGCATGAACTGAAAGTAGTCTTATCAGATCTACACAGGGTGAAAAAATGTGTGTCTGTCTGTGTGTGAGTCTCTGTGTGTGTGCATGTGTGTGTGAGTGTGTTTACTCTGAATATCGGTCCCTCCCTATCAATTCGAACACGTTGAAACCAATTTGAACGAAATTCGGTACAGAGGTAAAACTAGCAAAGGGTACCTCAGTGTCATGTTTTATATCGCTGCCATCTTGACGGCAAGGAAATGGCGGCCACCCAAATGTCAAGAGATTAAATCAAATTACGACCAACCTAATCACCTGATCTCTACCAAGTTTTGCAACATTATACCTTTATGTATGAAGAATCTTTCGACCAAACTACAAGGTCATCAGCACAATACTTTGAGGATGACGGCCATGTATGTGTGCAAATTGATTCCCCCTATCAATTCAAACACGGTGAAACCGAATTGAACGAAATTTGGTACAGAGGTAGCACTATCAAAGAGCATCTCAGTGTCATATTTTATATCGCCGCCATCTTGGCGGAAACGTAATGGCGGCCACCCAAATGTTAAAAGATTAAATCAAATTACGACCAACCTAATAATATGATCTCTACCAAATTTTGCAACATTATACCTTTATGTATGGAGAATCTTCTGACCAAACTACAAGGTCATCTGGTCAATTCAAACACGGTGAAACCGAATTGAATGAACTTTTACAGAGGTAGCACTAGCAAAGGGCACCTCATATTCGTGTTTAATATCCGTATAGTTCGTTGTATTTCAACAAGCTACTACAACCAACATCCAATTATACTCCTTGAAAAGGACAAAGAGTTATAACAATATCCATGCAATTAGAAGAAATTAGGCTATATGTTCTTTACTGAACGTCTTGTTTTGTCTATATATCATCTACTTCACTGTTCATTCTCCAAGCTAGTTTTACATCAAGATTTATTTCTTTCGCATTTTACATATTTTTGTAACAGATCTGTTTTTTTTTTAACATTTTAGTGTATGTGATTTTTAGCTTTATATACGATTAATTTTTTAGAAATAGTTTTGAGAACAAACTTCAAATATGGAAATTTTTTAATGCGCGGAACTGCTTGCTTTGCTATTCATATTATTATTGCGCTGAGGAAGGGCACAATATGGTCGAACCGGTAAATTTTATTAATTCATTTAATTATTATTGACTAAGGTATAATACGTTTATTAAATCCCAATTGGCATGTGTTTAGATAGTTCAATACTAGAATATTGTTTATCATATTATTAATAAAATACTAAGGAAAGCTAAGATAGAAGAAGCTAACATACCAACACCTTAATTGCACTTACAAACAACTTTTAGTAAACATTTTATAATTTCGTCGTTGACCGTGAAAATTCATTACGTTAATGAAATCCAAACACAGTTGACCCAAAAGAAAACTAATTTTCCAAATTTTTACTCTTCACGAGCGTTAGAAGTGTGCATAAAGGAAACAGTTCCTAGAATTTCACATGCATTTTTTGTTTTGTTTCATAAGTTCAAGGATGAAGTATAAGCCATATTTGTGGAATTAATATTTAAATAAATACCGGACTGCCTTTCAATGCGGAGGTATCCATACCGTCTGGTAAGAGCCCCCTTCCCCCTTGCGCACGCGCAAAGAGCAGCATAGAAACCGATCTTTAGTCAGATAGGCTCAAAAACAACATTCCTTACGTTAAATAATTCAGCCAATTTTATCACTTACATCATAATGTAGTCTGCGAAACTAAACGTCGGCCAGGCGTTGCCTTCTATTTGACATGCTTCTGGCAGCACCTGAGCGTCAACTTGGAGATCGAGACGTGTCAGTCCTGCGTTCAGCACTGCTTGGACATCGTGAGCGGCGCAGGTCGCTGGCACACAGATCGCCCATTCTATAGCCGCCAAGACGGGGAAAACACTTGGGACCTGGAACAGGACAAGCAGTCAGCGAACACTGCCCTGGACATCGTGAGCGGCGCAGGTCGCAGGCACACAGATCGCCCATTCTATAGCCACCATGACGGGGACAACACTCGGGCTCTGGAACAAGACAAGCAGTCAGCGAACACTGGCCTAGACATCGTGAGCGGCGCAGGTCGCAGGCACACAGATCGCCCATTCTATAGCCGCCAAGACGGGGACAACACTCGGGACCTGGAACAAGACAAGCAGTCAGCGAACACTGGCCTAGACAACGTGAGCGGCGCAGGTCGCAGGCACACAGATCGCCCATTCTATAGCCGCCAAGACGGGGAAAACACTCGGGACCTGGAACAGGACAAGCAGTCAGCGAACACTGCCATGGACATCGTGAGCGGCGCAGGTCGCAGGCACACAGATCGCCCATTCTATAGCCACCATGACGGGGACAACACTCGGGACCTGGAACAAGACAAGCAGTCAGCGAACACTGGCCTAGACATCGTGAGCGGCGCAGGTCGCAGGCACACAGATCGCCCATTCTATAGCCGCCATGACTGGGACAACACTCGGGCTCTTGAACAAGACAAGCGGTCAGCGAACACTGGCCTAGACATCGTGAGCGGCGCAGGTCGCAGGCACACAGATCGCCCATTCTATAGCCGCCAAGACGGGGACAACACTCGGGCTCTTGAACAAGACAAGCGGTCAGCGAACACTGGCCTAGACATCGTGAGCGGCGCAGGACGCAGGCACACAGATCGCCCATTCTATAGCCGCCATGACGGGGACAACACTCGGGCCCTGGAACAAGACAAGCAGTCAGCGAACACTGCCCTGGACATCGTGAGCGGCGCAGGACGCAGGCACACAGATCGCCCATTCTATAGCCGCCATGACGGGGACAACACTCGGGACCTGGAACAAGACAAGCGGTCAGCGAACACTGGCCTAGACATCGTGAGCGGCGCAGGTCGCAGGCACACAGAACGCCCATTCTATAGCCGCCATGACGGGGACAACACTCGGGCTCTTGAACAAGACAAGCGGTCAGCGAACACTGGCCTAGACATCGTGAGCGGCGCAGGTCGCAGGCACACAGAACGCCCATTCTATAGCCGCCATGACGGGGACAACACTCGGGCTCTGGAACAAGACAAGCGGTCAGCGAACACTGGCCTAGACATCGTGAGCGGCGCAGGTCGCAGGCACACAGATCGCCCATTCTATAGCCGCCATGACGGGGACAACACTCGGGCCCTGGAACAAGACAAGCAGTCAGCGAACACTGGCCTAGACATCGTGAGCGGCGCAGGTCGCAGGCACACAGATCGCCCATTCTATAGCCACCATGACGAGGACAACACTCGGGCTCTGGAACAAGACAAGCAGTCAGCGAACACTGGCCTAGACATCGTGAGCGGCGCAGGACGCAGGCACACAGATCGCCCATTCTATAGCCACCATGACGGGGACAACACTCGGGCTCTGGAACAAGACAAGCAGTCAGCGAACACTGGCCTAGACATCGTGAGCGGCGCAGGTCGCAGGCACACAGATCGCCCATTCTATAGCCGCCAAGACGGGGACAACACTCGGGACCTGGAACAAGACAAGCAGTCAGCGAACACTGGCCTAGACATCGTGAGCGGCGCAGGTCGCAGGCACACAGATCGCCCATTCTATAGCCGCCAAGACGGGGAAAACACTCGGGACCTGGAACAGGACAAGCAGTCAGCGAACACTGCCATGGACATCGTGAGCGGCGCAGGTCGCAGGCACACAGATCGCCCATTCTATAGCCACCATGACGGGGACAACACTCGGGACCTGGAACAAGACAAGCAGTCAGCGAACACTGGCCTAGACATCGTGAGCGGCGCAGGTCGCAGGCACACAGATCGCCCATTCTATAGCCGCCATGACGGGGACAACACTCGGGCTCTTGAACAAGACAAGCGGTCAGCGAACACTGGCCTAGACATCGTGAGCGGCGCAGGTCGCAGGCACACAGATCGCCCATTCTATAGCCGCCAAGACGGGGACAACACTCGGGCTCTTGAACAAGACAAGCGGTCAGCGAACACTGGCCTAGACATCGTGAGCGGCGCAGGACGCAGGCACACAGATCGCCCATTCTATAGCCGCCATGACGGGGACAACACTCGGGCCCTGGAACAAGACAAGCAGTCAGCGAACACTGCCCTGGACATCGTGAGCGGCGCAGGACGCAGGCACACAGATCGCCCATTCTATAGCCGCCATGACGGGGACAACACTCGGGACCTGGAACAAGACAAGCGGTCAGCGAACACTGGCCTAGACATCGTGAGCGGCGCAGGTCGCAGGCACACAGAACGCCCATTCTATAGCCGCCATGACGGGGACAACACTCGGGCTCTTGAACAAGACAAGCGGTCAGCGAACACTGGCCTAGACATCGTGAGCGGCGCAGGTCGCAGGCACACAGAACGCCCATTCTATAGCCGCCATGACGGGGACAACACTCGGGCTCTGGAACAAGACAAGCGGTCAGCGAACACTGGCCTAGACATCGTGAGCGGCGCAGGTCGCAGGCACACAGATCGCCCATTCTATAGCCGCCATGACGGGGACAACACTCGGGCCCTGGAACAAGACAAGCAGTCAGCGAACACTGGCCTAGACATCGTGAGCGGCGCAGGTCGCAGGTCGCAGGCACACAGATCGCCCATTCTATAGCCACCATGACGAGGACAACACTCGGGCTCTGGAACAAGACAAGCAGTCAGCGAACACTGGCCTAGACATCGTGAGCGGCGCAGGACGCAGGCACACAGATCGCCCATTCTATAGCCGCCATGACGAGGACAACACTCGGGCTCTTGAACAAGACAAGCGGTCAGCGAACACTGCCCTGGACATCGTGAGCGGCGCAGGACGCAGGCACACAGATCGCCCATTCTATAGCCACCATGACGGGGACAACACTCGGGCCCTGGAACAAGACAAGCAGTGAGCGAACACTGGCCTAGACATCGTGAGCGGCGCAGGACGCAGGCACACAGATCGCCCATTCTATAGCCGCCATGACGGGGACAACACTCGGGACCTGGAACAAGACAAGCGGTCAGCGAACACTGCCCTGGACATCGTGAGCGGCGCAGGACGCAGGCACACAGATCGCCCATTCTATAGCCACCATGACGGGGACAACACTCGGGCCCTGGAACAAGACAAGCAGTCAGCGAACACTGCCCTGGACATCGTGAGCGGCGCAGGACGCAGGCACACAGATCGCCCATTCTATAGCCGCCATGACGGGGACAACACTCGGGCTTTTGAACAAGACAAGCGGTCAGCGAACACTGGCCTGGACATCGTGAGTGGCGCAGGACGCAGGCACACAGATCGCCCATTCTATAGCCGCCATGACGGGGACAACACTCGGGCTCTTGAACAAGACAAGCGGTCAGCGAACACTGCCCTGGACATCGTGAGCGGCGCAGGTCGCAGGCACACAGATCACCCATTCTATAGCCGCCATGACGGGGACAACACTCGGGCCCTGGAACAAGACAAGCAGTCAGCGAACACTGCCCTAGACATCGTGAGCGGCGCAGGTCGCAGGCACACAGATCGCCCATTCTATAGCCACCATGACGGGGACAACACTCGGGCCCTGGAACAAGACAAGCAGTCAGCGAACACTGGCCCGGACCCAAGAGTCTGGTTGGCGTTCCTCTCGTGGTCTTGGTCACTCGGATCGTGCGGTATTTGATGCACATTAGCAGCATATACTGGCGTGGGATTCCCGATTCGGCGAGTAGGCTGGGAATTGGGCTCGTGCGAAAAGCAACGGTTGCCAGCCTAACGTCACTATGATGGATACTGTCCAGCATTCTCAAGGTCGCCGGCCTTGCTGAACCGTATGCCACACAACCATAGGACGAGGGCTTGGTGAAACCGTAGCAGCACGATCACCGCAACGTACTCCGGTAGGTTCAAGGCAAAGCCAACTACGTCTGTAATGCGACATTTCTCTCTGTACATGGGCTACACAAATCAAGAGAAAGAGTGGAAAGCATCGTTCAGCAAGAGCAGTGTTTTTGAAAAAAGACCATATCTTAGAAAGCATCGAAAATCCACTTCATGTGATGAGTTCACGACTATATACGAAGCATATTAACTTACCAAAAGTCACTACAGTAGGAACAATAATACCCGGCACATGCGAGATGACAATCGGTTCTATATATCGAGATTATTATCTACCCTAATTGAAACAACAAACATTTTCCAGTGTTACAGAGAATAATGACAGACGGTTTTTCTGCCTATAGTACTGCTGGGTGGATTGAGTACCTTAGCAGTGCTGTAGCCGGTCCCAAGCCCGGGTAAAAGAGGAGGTCTGGAGTTACTAGCAATCGCTTTATAAGAACCACAAACGCTCCCGAATAAGATTTGGGGTGGCCAACCTTGAAGACCTGTGGTCTTCGCCCTTTATTAAATCCTTTTTCTAGATCTTATGTGATGATAAACTACACAGATGTCACTACCTCATGGAGTATCCAATCTCCCGTCACCAGCGGTGGCGCATTCAGGCCTTCGGAGTCTGGGGACCCTGAACTGATCGTGCGGGCAAAGTCGGGGTACGCTAATACCTCTAAATCAAAATTGAAACCTAAATCCATCACACACTTTGGGACTATAAACATCCAAACCCTCTGCAAGACCGGAAAACTTAAGCAAGTAACAGATGTCCTGCATAAGCGCAAAATTATGATAGCAGCAGTCCAAGAGACCAGATTAACTAATGACGAGGCGTTTTAATCGGAAGGTTATAGAATATTTAAGGGGAGACCAGCGTCTAGAAACACACATGACTCCAGCGTCTTTGGAACGGCTTTCTTACTAAGATGAGATGTAATGGACTCCATCATCGATTTCATGTCAAGTAGCGAACGCCTGTCCATGCTGTCCTTCAGATGTGGAAACAAAGGATACTCCCTCGTAAATGCACATGCTCCTACGAATGATGATAACAAGAAGAACCCTGAGAATACCCAAATCTTCTGGCAGATGCTCGAAGATGAGATCGGTCACCACGTCATGATCCTGGTAGGTGACTTCAACTGGGGAAAGAGCGAAGGTACCGTGACATAGTGGGACCTTATACAGCACATAAACGCACAAACACCAATGGCAAGCTCTTAATAGAACTCTGTTAGTTGTATCAGATGAGGATCTTGCCCAGAGTTTTTCCTAGAAAATCTCAGTACCAGAACACTTGGCAATCACTGAACCCTGTTATTGGTTCATTTCAAATAGACCACGTCGCTATCAGTGCAAGAAACAGGAAAGAGTTCATGAACGTGAGAGTTCGTAAAGGATGGAACATTGACTCCGACCATTTCTTCACCAAAATTAAGACCTGGTTACTACCTAAGAGGCAAGTACCCTCTAACGCCGCCCCACCGAGGATTGATTCCCAGTTCCTCAATGATAATAAAGAATGACTTGCAACTTTCATCTTGCTAAGAGAGATGAATGACTGGAAGCAACTGAAGTCCACGGTATGCGAGACCTTGAATAATCTCGGACAACCTCGAAGGAAGCGACGTCACTGATGGTGGAATACTGATTGCGACCATCCAGTTGACGACCGAGCTCCAGCCTGGATGAAGTGAAATTCGAATAAGTGACAGAAAGACTGGAAGGATTTCACAAAGGTACAACAACTGTCAAGTAAGACTATCAGGCGCGTGAAGAGATCGAGGCTAGAAAAATTGGATGAAGAATTCAGACAATACAACGCCAGAAACTTCTATTGGGCATTCAAAGAGGAGCTCTCAGGGTATAACCTACCATGCCTTCACTTTAAGAACCCTTTGTTCTGCGAGTTGTCTACGAGACTGATGGTCATTCTTTTGATTCCATGATTGAGAGTGTTGATTACTTTTTGTGTTGATTTTGTTGATCCTGGTAGATCAGTAAATTTGAATATTTTTTAAGATATCACTGTCAGTTCATTTTGAGTAGGATTGTGTTGATAGTTATTTTTGGTTAAATTGTGAATTCTTGGATTTTGTTTTTGAGTACTTTTTGATGTGTAACATCTTTCCACTCGGTTGCTGGATATTTGTGGGAGAGATTTTGAAAAATGGGACGGAAGTGGATTGCATTGCTGATCACTTTCATTTTGACGGTAAACGCTCATGCGAACTCTGATGTCAACTGATTGAACACAAAGCACATGCCACATAGTCGAAGTCTTCGTATCAGTATTTAAATTATTATATGCTTTAATATGACACATTGTAAGTGTCGGCAATTCCGATATTATGTTTCTGCACAATTGCTATTCAAATATTAACCCATATAACGGTAATGCAGTCATCAATATAATTTATATATCGCTGTGTTTATACGGGAACTAGGCAAGCCTTCATGAACTATTGCTGAACACAGTCTCTTTACTCACAAGAGGGCCAATTCATAAGGCATTTTAAACTCAATTTCACGCAGGAACATTATCGAAACTAGCAAAATATAAATGAAACTTAATTCCGTGATGTAGTATTATTTGTACGTGAATATAAGCCACCATCTTGTACCTAGCATTCGTGTGTTCGAAATAGCCGTGGGGTTGGCGACATTGACTGTGTATCTAGAGATCTCGGGTTCGTATACCGGACGGGTTAGATTTTTTCTGCCAAATTTTCGTTTTAAACGATATTTATCATATCAATATGACTCATTTTAACAGAATCCATATGAAATTACGAGTTGGTCTGTGAATCAAGAGGTCTGGGAACTGGGCAATCCTTTCATGATCTACTGCTGTGCACATTGCATTTACTCGCAAGTTGGCCTATTTATAGGGATTTTAAGGTTATGAGCGTTTTCGCGTCTATTAATCTAGTTGATCCATATCGTATTCTGTATTTAGGCTAGTACTGGTGGAAGGTACGAAACCTCTAATAAAAAGAGTTCCGTATTATATACTACAATATCTGTAAAACACTCCCTTTTACAATAGATTAATATTTGTGCCAAAAATATTATAAAATACCGGTGTATCAACAATTTGCCGTCCTTGAAATGGTTTTCCGTGGTTCCCCGTTTTCAACTCCAGGCAAATGCTGGGATGGTACCTTCTGACAGGCCACGGCCGCTTCCTTCCATATCCTTACCCAGTTTCATTCACCATCATTCATTTCATTTCTCATTAACTCCTCTCGTGAGGTTGGCGTCAGGAAGGGCATCCGTCCGTAAAAACCATCCGCCACAAATACTTCCATTGCGTCTCATCCCTGACCCCGTTGGAAAACGGGAATATTAAGGAGTAGACATACAATACCGGTGTATCAACAATTTCATGTGAGGTTTCTTCTATGTCAGATGTTACACATCATATGCGTCTACTGTCAGGCTCGTAAAGTTTTTTTTATTTCTTTGACGTCATGTGGTAGGGCACGTAGCGGATGCACACTTTTCTGATGATTTTGTTGTTGTTGATTTTTTGAGTATTTGAAATTGGTTCACGAAATCAGTATTTATCACATCCTCTCTCGCAACACATCATTATTATTATTATTATTATTAATCTTGATTGGTCACATTGGACCACTTGAGTCGTTCCACAATCACTTCTTCTTTGAAGGTAGTACTGCTTGGTTCTTGCGCTCTTTCCAGTACTTTTTCATTCTTTCAGATCGGGATTTTCTCAACTCATCTGAAATCTCCATAGGCTTTCTGTGTGTCATTTCTGCAGAAAATTTGTGAGTTTTAAGTATGGTGTTAATTTTATTTTTCTCCTCGGCATCTGTTATCTTGAGTCCAACTGCTTTGAGATCTTGTTGGATTTCTGGGATCCATTTACCTCCAGTTTTCTTTCCTAGATTTCTCATCACATCATTAATAAAGCAGGCATCAGCAGAATTAAATTGGTTTTGTAGCATTGGACATTCGAGTTGCGTAAAACTTTCTACCTACGGATTTTTATTTTAAAATAATTTTGATTATGGTATTTGAAGCCATTTTTAATGTCGCTTAAGTAACTTAATGAAATTTAAATTTCAAATATTTGTATTTGCAATTTTGGGATCAAGAGTGTCCATATCCATTTTATTTGTGGGTATTTTTATTTTTATATGTCTTTACCTTGATTAGTGCAACAGTGAAGTAATCTGATCCATGTGTGTTGATTTGGTTATCAGTCCTACGATCTCATTTGATTTTCCCAGGGCATTTTAATTAAATTAATTAGTGAACTGAGCTCGACCCTGGATCATGAAATATCCTATACACGGGTACAGTATTCGCATTATATCTATGCTGGTGAGGATCATTGCATTTCTGAGAATTCGAGCCGTCAACTCCTCTACTCATATTCACAAGACATTACCCCACATTGTTCTGACGGCCGACTTAGCATAATGCACTCGGCACACTCATTAGTGCTTGGCACGCTATTGTTGGTGTACCAATTTGAGAAATGTCATTTGTGTGGCTAGTAGAGTCGGTATACCTTTCCTAAAAGTAATGACGTGGCTAACCGGCAGAGATATAACGTGGGCACAGTATTAATCTTCTTTCCCTGGTAAACTGTGTGTGAACGTAAAACAGAAGACTACTAACCTTCTTTCCCTCGTAAACTGTGTGTGAACGTAAAACAGAAGGCAACTAACGTTCTTTTCCTTCGTAAACTGTGTGTGGAAGTAAAACAGGAGGCTACTAACCTTCTTTTCCCTGGTAAACTGTGTGTGGAAGTAAAACAGAAGGAAACTAACTTTCTTTTCCCTGGTAAACTGTGTGTGAACGTAAAACAGAAGGCAACTAACCTTCTTCTTCCTGGTAAACTGTGTGTGAACGTAAAACAGAAGGCTACTAACCTTCTTTTCCCTGGTAAACTGTGTCTGAACGTAAAACAGAAGGCTACTAACCTTCTTTTCCCTGGTAAACTGTGTGTGAACGTAAAACAGAAGGCAACTAACCTTCTTTTCCCAGGTAAACTGTGTGTGAACGTAAAACAGAAGGCTACTAACCTTCTTTTCCCTGGTAAACTGTGTGTGAACGTAAAACAGAAGGCTACTAACCTTCTTTTCCCAAGTAAACTGTATGTGAACGTAATACAGAAGGCAACTATCCGTCTTTCCCTGGTAAACTGTGTGTGAACGTAAAACAGAAGGGTACTAACCCTCTTTTCTATGGTAAACTATGTGGGAACTTAAAACAGAAGGCAACTAACCTTCTTTTCCCTGGTAAACACTGTGTGAACGTAAAACAGAAGGCTACTACCCTTCTTTTCCCTGCTAAGCTGTGTGTGAACGTAAACCAGAAGGGTACTAACCCTCTTTTCCTTGGTAAACTGTGTGTGAACGTAAAACAGAAGGGTACTAACCCTCTTTTCCATGGTAAACTGTCTGTGAACGTAAAACAGAAGGCTACTAACCTTCTTTTCCCTGGGAAACTCCATATAGCGGCGCCCTGCGATGGCTGTATGAAGCAGTCTCTCGAGGACCGGGCCACCAGGGGCGACCTGCAGGTTGGCCAAGCAGTACTGACCACGCATTCCTCCTCCGCGCGCTCTTACACACTCATCGAAATCTCCGAGCTGCCGCAGGTTCCCTTGGAGCACCCCGGACGGGAATTTGGCTGAAGCATCCACCACTGGGGGACAAACAGGTACAGTCATGAGTAGGGACCGGACATTCATGCACTGAAAACCATTACAATAAGTATTTAACAATAAGTCAATGTTATTCACTCACTTTATACTTGTATTGTAATACCCCTCGTGGTGTGAGTGGAAGTTGCTGAGATATGTTGTGATTCCCATACCCCCGTGATATCAGAGGATAAGAGAGAAACGTCAATACTTAAATATAGTGACTCCAATTACTACCTTAAAACGTAAACAGAAACTATCAACAGGTCTCATTTAAAACATTAAATACCTTTTAATAACAACATAATATTAACATTAAATCACACTTGAAATACAAATGCAAACCTTATATACAGGATCCTAGTGGTTCCGATTTTCATTTTCAAGCACACTCATCAGCCTACTTATTAAATACCATAAGGTAACACCTGTCATGAATTGCCCAAACTTGGTATGACCTATAAAATTGTCAGAAGGCAAGGGATTAATTCAAAGGGGATCAAAACCATTAAATCAGATAATATTTTGTGGACCAAATTCCGTAATCTATCTCTTCCGCCATTTTGGTTCCTATCTCATTATTAACACCGTCACGGCAAAAGAAGCTCGAAGGAGCAACCCCAAGGAACAATCCCCAAAGAGATAACAAAAACAAAAACATGAAAAAGAAAAACGAAGTCCATAAGGGACAGAACGAAACGAAAGAATAACTAAATAAGTAAGGAGGAGAACCGTACTTGGTGCAGGCAGACCAATAGGTCGAGAACAAACAGAACAAAAACCCTGCAACAAGTTAGGGCAAAACAAATCCCCCAAAACACCCAGAACACTCGATAGACAGCGAAAAAAGAAATTGCTCTTCCGGAGTTTACAATCAAAAAGCAAATTTAAGGCTCCCAGAATAGGGTAGATTCGCACTTCACTCAGTCTTTTCTTCTTACTGTTAGTAAAGGACCAACTTTCAAAGACACAGTTTCATTAATAAGCACAAGTCAAACAATAAATACACAAATATTTTATACATTTCCGTCGCTCGCGACCATTTCATAATTTCTTCCGGGCGTAAGGAACATCCGGATAAGCTTCCGGCACAATTCTCCCTCTCGTAAATTAGACCAAGGGTCGATAATAATAGCGCCCCGCAGAATGAGGGCACAGTTTCAGCAATTCCAGTAAATGTCAACCAAAATTGGAAGGACGGTAAGACGTAGACCTGGCCAGGGACACACGTAGAGGATACAGTCGAGATTTCCAGGTCATCCACCATCCGCGGAGAGGTGGTACCTGCAACACGAGATAGCTCCGACAACTATCTGTTCAGGTATCACCGTCGCACAAGTAAAGGCTCAGATATACATTATCTGAGAAATCTTCCAAATCACTTCCAGTAAGGGAGAAAGCCAAAATAGGCCATCGGTCTTCAATCAGGTCAAATAGATTAGATAATTCAATATAAGATAAGTCAGCGCAAAAAGATAGCGTTCATTAAATCGATTCCATTCACAGAATTGGGAGCAAAGATTATACTAGAGATTAAGACTCCGGAAAGCAAAACATAAACCCAAAATTAAAATAATAATAATAAATACACGAGAAAAAATCTAATTCCTAAAATTAAATCGCACTAGTAATTGGAATCAACTAGATTTCCAGAGAAGTATCACCTCCCGGCTTACATCGGGAAACATGAACTCTAATTTTCTTTTTAGATTTCACATCACTCGCAATCAAGGTGACTGGAGTAACAAAACAGGGACCACGAACTTGCCTGAGATCTCGCAGCCAACACCTTTAGGAACCAAATTGCGGATGAAAACCAAGTCACCCACTCGAAAAGGATTATCCTTTCGTCGAAGACTATATCTTTTGGCAAGTTTTCGATGGGAAACTCTGATATTATCTCTAGCCTTCCGCCACATTGATCTCACCCGCTCCGGGTTCATTTCGTCAGGGAGCAGATCGTGGATAGACCATAAATTAGTAAGAGGCGTATTAGCCTCAAAGGAAAACATAAGAGAAAACGGAGTCGCCTGATGAGTATCATGAATTGCAGAATTGAACGCGAAATTCAACCAATGCAACGAAGTATCCCATCTCTTATGATCAAGATGATGGAAAGCAATGAGAGCAGATTTCAAGTTTCTATTAACTCTCTCAGCAAACGATGGATTGGGATAATAAGGAGTAGTGGTATTATGAGTAATATTATAATCAAAAACGAATTTATGAAACAGATGAGACTTGAAACACTGAGCGTTATCCGACACCAGATATCTACTAGGACCAAAGGTACGGAAAATCGATCTAAACACTTAATCACCGATTCCGTAGTAGCAGTACGAGTGGGCATAATCCAGGAAAAATGACTAAAGCTGTCAACACCAACAAATGGAAACTGATTAACCCAAACTGACATAGGAAATGGCCCAATAAAGTCCACTTATATCTTCTCCATAGGACGAGTAGTGGTTTATGAAGCCAAAAATCCCACCTTGGTGTTCATAGCAGGTTTACTCAAATTACACGATTGACAATTCTTGATGAGTTTACGTATATCACAATCCATGCCTTGCCAAATAAAATGTTCACGAATTTTTCCTCTCGTTTTAAAGACGCCCAGATGTCCTCCAATGGGAGACTCATGGTAATACTTGCATATCTCAGATATAAGTTCTCGAGGCAACACTATCTTCGCTTTTCTGTCATGTCTGGCTTGACAACAAAGAACGCCCTAAAGAATGCAATAAGGTTTCACAACTTCTCCACCTTTTGGCCTGTTAATGATCTTAGTTAATTTCTAATTACTCTGTTGATGTTCAGAGATGTTTTTAAATAATAAAGGAGAATCCGAGAGAATAACATTGACAGAACTCTTATGTATCTCCAATTGCTCTTCTTCTTGAGAATAAGGAGTCTCTCCGTACATTCTAGAAAGAGCATCAGCTATCGGATTCTCATTACCACGAATATGTCTGACCGAGAATCGAAACGACAGAATCCTTGTCGCCCAGCGAGCGATCCTCCCAGTTCTACGAGGCCTACCCAAATCCAACTAAGTGCCTGATTATCGGTTTCGAGTAGGAAATGTGCGTGCTCAATGTACATTCGAAATTTTTCCAAAGCATACATAACGACAAGCCCCTATAATTCGTATGCCGAATACCTAGTCTCCACCTCCGTCAGAGTTCGTGAAGCATACGCCACAGGACGTCTTCCCAACTCACACTCCTGCAGAAGTACACCTGCCACCGCCTTACAAGAAGCATCCGTTTGCACGATAAATTGTTTGGAAAAATCCGGGATAGCTAACACGGGAGGGTTGGTAATAGCAGTCTTCAGATCTTGAAAAACCGCACGTTAAGACGTCCCCCATTCGAATTTTGCAGATTTCTTACGTCAATCATTTAGAGGCACGGCTCTCTGTGCGAAGTAGCAATGAATTTATGAAATAAATTAATCATGCCCACGAATCGAGCAACACACTTGACACCCGTGGGATCCTTAAAATCTCGAATAGCCTGCATACGAGACTGATCAATAGAAATTCCGAACGGTGAAATGACATGCCCGAGAAATGATATCTCAGGCTTGGCAAAGGAAATTTTCGATAATTTAACGGTCAATCCAGCAATTCTTAGTCTGTTCAATACCTCTTCCAAGTGATTCAGATGTTCTTCAAAAGTACGGGAATAAATGACCACATCATCCAAGTAGTGGTAAACAAACTTGAATTTTATTCCTGCAAACACGTTATCCAATAATCTAGACAAGACAGCTGCTCCAGTTGATAAACCAAAGGGAACCCGATTGAAATGGAACAGATTCCAATCCGTGGCGAAAGCCGTCAACGGTTTGGACTCCTCAGCTAGAGGAATTTGATTATACGCCTGGTTCAAGTCAAACAAACTGAAATAATTAGCTTCCTTGAACCAACCAAAGCACGTATGAAGATCAGGTAGAGGGATCGACTCCAATACCACCTTTTGATTCAATACCCTATAGTCAACTACAGGCCTGAAACTACCATTAGACTTCGGTACTAGGAAAATGGGAGATGAATACGGGGAGGTTGAGTAACTAATTACCCCATCAGCTAGCATTTAGTCAATCATCTCCTTTAGTACCTTCATCTTAGGAGGCGCTAATCGGTAAGGACTAGACCTCACCGGAACCTGATCAGCGACGATAATCTTATATTCCATCAAACTCGTAACCCCTAATTTCTCAGTCAACATCTCAGGGAAACGAGAACACAATAAACGAATAGCTTTAGATTGATCTTCATTTAAATGATCGCAATCAATATGCTCCAGTCCTTCATTACGATTGGAATGAGAAGGAAGATGAGCAGAATTAACCTTAGATAACCCTCTCAACTTCTTAAATTTCCACCTGATTTCAGGTTTAAATTTAAACCAAAAGGATTTATCACTGAGATCAAACAATAACCCTGCATAACACATGAAATCAGATCCCAGAATAACAGGACATGACTTATCTTTAACTATGAATAATCTGAACTTCCACGTCAGATGATGGATAAATATTTTTTCCTTGACAGTTCCAGAAACCTTAAGTGCCGACGAGTTAGGCGACACGAAATTCTGGCTAACTCCTTCGATACTCCGAAAGCTACACAACTCACGCATAACTTTAAACCACTTTTCATCCACAAAAGAACACGTACTACCAGAGTCTAGTAAGGCAGTCACAGGTTCTTTGTTTATCTCAATATCAATGAAAGGAGTACAACTCTGGTTCACCGAAGTCATGCGCCGACAATTCCCAGCAACGGAAAAATTCCGTTTCAAATTATCTCTTTCCTTACCATACGCGATAATACCAACACAATTGCCGTCCGATGGTTCAGAAACAATAGAATTCTTTCCGACATACCTATTGCCTTTTACAATATTAACCTCATTAACCTTCTGAGTCACATGAACCTTAGATATTCCTTTACCTTTCTCTGATTTTACAAGATCCAGCGCAACAGAAGGAGAATCGAGATCTCCTTCGATAGCCTCTACTGCCAAATTCGCATCCGAACGGATCTCGGTTCTATCTAGTCATTGTGACAAATGACTTACCTTACTTGGGCAATTAGACTTAATATGTCCCTTACATCCACAATTAAAACATTTAATATTATTTGACCGACGGGGTGGATCTCTAACACTCCTATTTAAATGACTCACATCAACTTTAATTCCCCTTAACGAATCAGCATGGCGCTTTGCTTCAGCTCAGACCATAACCTCATCAAGTTCAGCAAATGACTCGGGTAGAAAACACATACCCAAATATGATCTCCACTCTGGAGTAATTCCATCCAAAATTGACTGAACAATCTCTTTTTCCGTCAAGGTTAACCTAAATACCTTCACTTACTTCTTCACATCAATACTATATTCATCCAATGATTCATCCACTCTTTGAACACGGAAGAAATATGATTGGATTAAGGTGCCCAATGCTCTTGGTGGAATTAATGAACTCAACAATTGGCTAATTAGAGATGGGCAGCAGTCGACTGAAAACAGTCAAATTAGTCGATAGTTAAAACAATCGACTTGTTCGACTGCTTTTAAAAAACAGTAGAATGAATTCAACGACTACTCACCGTATCATAAACAAGTCGTTTGCAAACGACTGATCCCAAAGCAATCGTTGGAAATCATTCGAATGAAACAAGTCGTTGTCAAACGACTAATTCCAAGCCAATGGAATCATTCGAATTTAAGTAGTCGTTGTAAACGACTGATCCCAAAGCAATCGTTGGAAATCATTCGAATGAAACAAGTCGTTCGCAAACGAGTAATTCCAAGCGAATGGAATCATTCGAATTTAAGAACGGTAATCGTTCTAATCAAACGACTTCTTCAGGATAACTTCATGCTACAATTCATTGTGCTGTATGTTTATTGTAGAGCTTTAATTAATAAGTTAAGTATACGGTACCTGTAGGTGCCTATAGTTTTATACAGTTCGTTGATTCTTTCAATGAAATAGCCTAAATCCTGTTGTCCAAGTTATTGGAAATATTAAGCATTCAATATTTAGGTTTTGTTTGAACTCCAGATACCGGTTTTGTGGCCCATCTTCCCAGGCAAGCCGGTAAATACCTTTGCTTCCCAGTCAGATGGATCATTTAGCCGTAACTTTGAATTAAGTAAGGTTGTAGTATGCGTGGTCAGATTTAGATAATAGCTACTCCATGAAGGGGTCATGGCTACGCCTTCTATGTTTGTTTAATGAATAGAGTAACTGAAATGAGGGATGTATACTGATTTTAAGATTTATGGAATAAGTTTATGAATTTTTTAAATAGAATTTAATGAAGTCTTCGGTAAAGTTGAAGGAGACATGATCGTGTTTAGACAATAGCCTACTCCATGAAGGGGTCATGGCTACGCCTTCTATGTTTGTTTAATGAATAGAGTAACTGAAATGAGGAATGTATACTGATTTTAAGATTTGTGGAATGAGTTTATGATTTTTAAATAGAATTTAATGAAGTCTTCGGTAAAGTTGAAGGAGACAAGATCGTGTTTGGACAATAGCCTACTCCATGAAGAGGTCATGACTATGCCTTCTATGTCTGTTTAAGGTGTAGTGTGGCTGAAATGAGGGAGGTTTACTGATTTAGGTGTTTGTGGAGTAGTCTTTTCGTTTATAATTTAGGTTTTTGTGAAGCTTGTTGCGGAGTTGTTTTATGGATTTTATTGCTCTGCAAATGAAGCGTATTAGGGGGTTCTGGGTTTGGTTTAGCTGTAGTTTACAGGGTTATGGCTGAGAGTTGTTGTAGCAGGCCTAACAACTGTGTCAGAGCAGTGGCGTGCTGTGTGGGAGGGGGTTAGTGGCAAAGACATGAGGGCAGGGATGGAAGAGTTGTAGCGTTGCCTGTGGTTAAACTGCCGTTGCCTTATGGCTGATTTTATGTACTGACATCCATCATAAGAGGCGGCATGTGTTCCCTCACAGTTGGCGTACTTAGGCTTATCTCGAGGTACCGTACAGATTGAGTGGTGATGTGAATCTCCACATCTATTGCAGCGGGTACTGTGTGGACAGCTTGACCGTACGCACAAATTGATTCTGGTCGTCAATTGTTTAGAGATGGGCAGCACCGCAGCAGTCGACTGAAAAATGTTAAATCCATCGAATTGTTTGACTGCTTTTAAAAAAAAAGTCGAATGAATTCAACGACTACTCACCGTAACATAAACAAGTCGTTCGCAAACGACTTATCCCAATTGTGTTTTAACTTTTAACATGTAGAACGCGCTCGGATAGTTTTACGTTCTGGTCGATAATTGTTTCAGCACATGGATAGCGCGCGCAATAAAAAAAACTTTTTATTTACATTGTTGCTAACATCTCCACTGAAAGTTCGCCCTCGTTGCTGTTCTAAAGTGTTCTATTTTCGTGTGTATTTACTGTAGGCCGTAGTTTTGTTGTTCAAGTCGTATTTCAGCTGTACGTTCTTAGTACTTCAGAGAGGATTAAATTAGTGAACACATAGCCTAACTTGTTTATGACTCTATGGACATATTTTACATTTATTTTTTGGCATTAAAATATGAAGTGTGATTATTTCAATGTTGGCTATGGAATTGTTCCCGGTACTTAAGAACTTCCTCTCAGTAATAGTGATTTAATTTACTCTTAGGTTAATTAAGTATTGGTCTATAACTTCACTTATCCACAGTACATACAGGTCATGTGGTGCCCTATATCAATACCGGTATCGGGGAACATTTACTCACACATTTTGCATTAAATGAAATGTGCAACATTGCAAATAATGGCTGCACTCTACACGACGTAAACCACCATTTCGAAGCACAGTAAAAATAAATAAATAACTTTGACCAATTGCATGTTGCCGAGCGTCGAGTAGTCCAAACTAACGTGTGTAAAAATAGGTGGGTTAAGGAGAAGTTTGATTTTCATCTGTCGGTACGACTCAACTCAGCCGGTAACTGCTTGCAGTGCTTTGTACGCTGCCTAGAAGCGACTACTTTCAGTCGAATACATGAAACAACACGCTTAGGAGCAATGCGAATTCAGGTAACCATTCGACTGAAAGCAGTCGACTATCTAGTCGATAGTTTCTACCAATGAATGACTAGTCAGTCGATGGTTAAAAGCACTGCCGGCTGGATCGCACCCCTCCTGGCTGCTTTATTAAACTGCCTGCCCATTCGACGAATACAGCATTGGTTTCAGCGTACAACCTCGTTTCCAAATAAAGGCGCTAGGAAGCAGCATAAGTTTTGTATTGATGTTAATGGCGAAGTTGTGTTTGGAATTTATTCTGAACGATTTTATAAAGCTGTAAGCTACGTGCCCTTTTGTAAATCAGAACAGGGCAAGTTAGAATATCGGGAAATCTCATTTCATGAGATACCATCGGACAATTCACTGCGTGGGATGTGGTTACGTGCAATTTCCAGAGAAGGTGACGAAGAGGAAGCAAATAAATAGAAAAATAAAAAAATACATAAATGAATGAATGATTAAGTGAGTAAATGCCTGACTCAATAAATATGTAAGTAAATAGGTAAGTAAATAAATATGTAAGTAAATTAATAAATCTATATCTATCTATCTATATATATAAAAAAAATGTTACGTGATAGTTTGTCTGTATGTATGTCTCCTATGCGTTCATATACCATTCGTCCGATTGCGATGAAACTTGGGTGAGATGTTGAGTACACTCCAAGGAAGGTTTCTGACTTAGTAAACCCATTTTACAATAGGTAGCGCACGCGTAGATTCAACAAATGAGCGACGATGCGCGAAGCATTTCAACAAAGTCCCCGTATGTGTTCATATACCATTCGTCCGATAGCGATGAAACTTGGGTGAGATGTTGTGTACACTTACGTGGTTTCAAAATTAGTGAATACATTTCACAGTAGATAGCGCACGAGTAGATTCAACAAATGAGCGACGATACGCAAAGCGTTTCAACAAAGTCCCGTATGCATTCATATACCATTCGTCCGATAGCTATGAAACTTGCGTAAAATGTTGTGTACACTGCAGGGAAATTTTCTGGCTTAGTACATCCATTTTACAATAGGCAGCGCACGAGTAGATTCAACAAATGAGCTACGACGCGCGAAGCATTTCAACAAAGTCACGTTTGCGTTCATATACCATTCGTCCGATAGCGATGAAACTAGGCTGAGATTTTGTGTGCACTCCAGGGAAGGTTTCCAGCTCAGTAAATCCCTTTAAAAATAGGTAGAGCACGAGTAAAATCAACAAATGAGCGACGACGCGCGAAGCGTTTCAACAAAGTCCCATATCATTTCATATACCATTCATCCGATAGCGATGAAACTTGGGTGAGATGTTGTGTACACTCCAGGGAAGGTTTCTGGCTTAGTACATACATTTTACAATAGGTAGCGCACCAGTAGATTCAACAAATGAGCGATGACACGCGAAGCGTTTCAATAAAGTCCCGTATAAAGTCATATACCATTCGTCTGATAGTGATAAATGTTTGGTGAATTGTTGTGTACACTCCAGGAAAGGTTTCTGGCTAAGTAAATCCATTTTACAATACGAAGCGCACGTTTATGTTCAACAAAAGAGTAACTACGCGCGAAGCGTTTCGACAACGTCCCGTATACGTTCGCATACCATTCATCCGATTGCGATGAAACTTGGGTGAGATGTTGTGTACACTCCAGGGAAGGTTTCTGGCTGAGTACATACATATTACAATATGTAGCGCAAGAGTAGAATCAACAAATGAGCGACGACACGCAAAGCGTTTCAACCAAGTCCCGTATGAATACATGTACCATTCGTCCGTAGCTATGAAACTTGGGTGAGATGTTGTGTACACGTCATGGAAAATTTCTGGCTTAGTAAATCCCCTATACAATATGCGGCGCACAAGTTGATTCAACAAATGAGGGACGACGCGCGAAGCGTTTCAACAAAGTCCCGTATAAGGTCATATACCATTCTGCCGTTAGCGGTGAAACTTGGGTGAAATATGGTGGACACTCCAAGGAAGGTTTCTGGCTTAGTAAATACATTTCACAGTAGGTAGCACACGAGTAGATTCGACAAATGAACGACGACACAAGAGCGTTTCAATACAGTCCCCTATGCCTTCATATCCCATTAGTCCGATAGCGATGAAACTTGGGTGAGATGTTGTGGACACTTACGTGACGGTTTCTAACTTAGTAAATACATTTTACAGTAGGTAGCGCACGAGTAGATTCAACAATTGAGTGACGGAGCGCGAATCGTTTAAACAAAATCAGGTTCATATACTATTCATCCGATTGCGATGAAACATTGATCAGTTATTGTGTACCCGCCAGGGAAGGGGAATTAGTAAATCCATTTCACAATAAGTAGCGCAAGAGTAGATGCAACAAATGGGTGACGACGCGCGAAGCGTTTCAACAAAATCCCCTATTGCGTTCATATAACATTCTTCGATTGCGATGAAACCTTGATGAGTTATTGTGTACACGCCAGGGAAGGGCTTCGACTTAGTAATACATTTCTCAATAGGTAGCGCACGCGTAGATTCAACAAATGAGTGACAACGCACGAATCGTTTAACAAAACCCCGTATACGTGCATATACCATTCATCCGATTGCGATGAATCATTGATGAGTTATTGTGTACACGCCAGGGAAGGGTTTCGACTTAGTAAATCCATTTCACAATAGGTAGCGTACGAGTTGATTCAACAAATGAGTGACAGCGATGAAACTTTTGAAAGTTGTTGTGCACGCTCCCACGAATGGTTCTAAATTAGAAAATCCATTTTACGATAGCTTAGAGGCAGTTAACATGTTGTGTGTCCAAAAGCACTTCAAGAAACAGAATTTCAACGCCAACACTTTCTTTGATTGGCATTGCAACGCATGCCGGGTACAGCTTGTATATATATATATATATATAAATCAATGTAACGTGATAGTTTGTCTGTGGGTATGTCTGTATGTCTCTTATGCGTTCATATACCATTCGTCCGATTGCGATGAAACTTGGGTGAGATGTTGAGTACACTCCAAGGAAGGTTTCTGACTTAGTAAATCCATTTTACAATAGGTAGCGCACGCGTAGATTCAACAAATGAGCGACGATGCGCGAAGCATTTCAACAAAGTCCCGTATGTGTTCATATACCATTCGTCCGATAGCCATGAAACTTGGGTGAGATGTTGTGTACACTTACGTGAAGGTTTCAAAATTAGTGAATACATTTCACAGTAGATAGCGCACAAGTAGATTCAACAAATGAGCGACGACACGCAATGCGTATCAACAAAGTCCCGTATGCATTCATATACCATTCGCCCGATAGCTATGAAACTTGCGTAAAATGTTGTGTACACTGCAGGGAAATTTTCTGGCTTAGTACATCCACTTTACAATAGGCAGTATATAAAAATCAATGTTACGTGATAGTTTGTCTGTATGTATGTCTCCTATGCGTTCATATACCATTCGTCCGATTGCGATGAAACTTGGGTGAGATGTTGAGTACACTCCAAGGAAGGTTTCTGACTTAGTAAATCCATTTTACAATAGGTAGCGCACGCGTAGATTCAACAAATGAGCGACGATGCGCGAAGCATTTCAACAAAGTCCCCGTATGTGTTCATATACCATTCGTCCGATAGCGATGAAACTTGGGTGAGATGTTGTGTACACTTACGTGAAGGTTTCAAAATTAGTGAATACATTTCACAGTAGATAGCGCACGAGTAGATTCAACAAATGAGCGACGACACGCACAGCGTTTCAACAAAGTCCCGTATGCATTCATATACCATTCGTCCGATAGCTATGAAACTTGCGTAAAATGTTGTATACACTGCAGGGAAATTTTCTGGCTTAGTACATCCATTTTACAATAGGCAGCGCACGAGTAGATTCAACAAATGAGCTACGACGCGCGAAGCATTTCAACAAAGTCACGTTTGCGTTCATATACCATTCGACCGATAGCGATGAAACTAGGCTGAGATTTTGTGTGCACTCCAGGGAAGGTTTCCAGCTCAGTAAATCCCTTTAAAAATAGGTAGAGCACGAGTAGAATCAACAAATGAGCGACGACGCGCGAAGCGTTTCAACAAAGTCCCATATCATTTCATATACCATTCATCCGATAGCGATGAAACTTGGGTGAGATGTTGTGTACACTCCAGGGAAGGTTTCTGGCTTAGTACATACATTTTACAATAGGTAGCGCACCAGTAGATTCAACAAATGAGCGATGACACGCGAAGCGTTTCAATAAAGTCCCGTATAAAGTCATATACCATTCGTCTGATAGTGATAAATGTTTGGTGAATTGTTGTGTACACTCCAGGAAAGGTTTCTGGCTAAGTAAATCCATTTTACAATACGAAGCGCACGTTTATGTTCAACAAATGAGTGACTACGCGCGAAGCGTTTCGACAACGTCCCGTATACGTTCGCATACCATTCATCCGATTGCGATGAAACTTGGGTGAGATGTTGTGCACACTCCAGGGAAGGTTTTTGGCTGAGTACATCCATATTACAATATGTAGCGCAAGAGTAGAATCAACAAATGAGCGACGACACGCAAAGCGTTTCAACCAAGTCCCGTATGAATACATGTACCATTCGTCCGTAGCTATGAAACTTGGGTGAGATGTTGTGTACACGTCATGGAAAATTTCTGGCTTAGTAAATCCCCTATACAATATGCGGCGCACAAGTTGATTCAACAAATAAGGGACGACGCGCGAAGCGTTTCAACAAAGTCCCGTATAAGGTCATATACCATTCTGCCGTTAGCGGTGAAACTTGGGTGAAATATGGTGGACACTCCAAAGAAGGTTTCTGGCTTAGTAAATACATTTCACAGTAGGTAGCAAACGAGTAGATTCGACAAATGAACGACGACACGCGGAGCGTTTCAATACAGTCCCCTATGTTTTCATATCCCATTAGTCCGATAGCGATTAAACTTGGGTGAGATATTGTGGACACTTACGTGACGGTTTCTAACTTAGTAAATACATTTTACAGTAGGTAGCGCACGAGTAGATTCAACAATTGAGTGACGGAGCGCGAATCTTAAACAAAATCAGGTATGCGTTCATATACTATTCATCCGATTGCGATGAAACATTGATCAGTTATTGTGTACCCGCCAGGGAAGGGGAATTAGTAAATCCATTTCACAATAAGTAGCGCAAGAGTAGATGCAACAAATGGGTGACGACGCGCGAAGCGTTTCAACAAAATCCCCTATTGCGTTCATATAACATTCTTCGATTGCGATGAAACCTTGATGAGTTATTGTGTACACGCCAGGGAAGGGCTTCGACTTAGTAATACATTTCTCAATAGGTAGCGCACGAGTAGATTCAACAAATGAGTGACAACGCACGAATCGTTTAAACAAAACCCCGTATACGTGCATATACCATTCATCCGATTGCGATGAATCATTGATGAGTTATTGTGTACACGCCAGGGAAGGGTTTCGACTTAGTAAATCCATTTCACAATAGGTAGCGTACGAGTTGATTCAACAAATGAGTGACAGCGATGAAACTTTTGAAAGTTGTTGTGCACGCTCCCACGAATGGTTCTAAATTAGAAAATCCATTTTACGATAGCTTAGAGGCAGTTAACATGTTGTGTATCCAAAAGCACTTCAAGAAACAGAATTTCAACGCCAACACTTTCATTGATTGGCATTGCAACGCATGCCGGGTACAGCTTGTCTATATATATAGAAATCAATGTAACGTGATAGTTTGTCTGTGGGTATGTCTCCTATGCGTTCATATACCATTCATCCGATTTCGATGAAACTTGGGTGAGATGTTGAGTACACTCCAAGGAAGGTTTCTGACTTATTAAATCCATTTTACAATAGGTAGCGCACGCGTAGATTCAACAAATGAGTGACGATGCGCGAAGCGTTTCAAACAAGTCCCGTATGTGTTCATATACCATTCGTCCGATAGCGATGAAACTTGGGTGAGATGTTGTATACACTTACGTGAAGGTTTCAAAATTAGTGAATACATTTCACAGTAGATAGCGCACGAGTAGATTCAACAAATGAGCGACGACACGCAAAGCGTTTCAAACAAGTCCCGTATGTGTTCATATACCATTCGTCCGATAGCGATGAAACTTGGGTGAGATGTTGTATACACTTACGTGAAGGTTTCAAAATTAGTGAATACATTTCACAGTAGATAGCGCACGAGTAGATTCAACAAATGAGCGACGACACGCAAAGTGTTTCAAAAAAGTCCCGTATGCATTCATATACCATTCGTCCGATAGCTACGAAACTTGCGTAAAATGTTGTGTAGTACACTTCAGGGAAATTTTCTGGCTTAGTAAATCCACTTTACAATAGGCAGCGCACGAGTAGATTCAACAAATGAGCTACGACGCGCGAAGCATTTCAACAAAGTCACGTATGCGTTCATATACCATTCGTCCGATAGCGATGAAACTAGGCTGAGATGTGTGCACTCCAGGGAAGGTTTCTGGCTTACTAAATCCCTTTAAAAATAGGAAGAGCAGGAGCAGAATCAACAAATGATCAACGACGCGCGAAATTTTTCCACAAAGTCCCATATAAGGTCATATACTATTCATCTGACAGTGATAAATGTTTGGTGAATTGTTGTGTACACTCCAGGAAAGGTTTCTGGCTTAGTTAATCCATTTTACAATACGAAGCGCACGTTTAGATTCAACAAATGAGTGACTACGCGCGAAGCGTTTCGACAACGTCCCGTATACGTTCACATACCATTCATCCGATTGCGATGAAACTTGGGTGAGATGTTGTGTACACTCCAGGGAAGGTTTCTGGCTGAGTACATTCATATTACAATAAGTAGCGCAAGAGTAGAATCAACAAATGAGGGACGACGCGCGAAGCGTTTCAACAAAGTCCCTTATAAGGTCATATACCATTCTGCCGTTAGCGGTGAAACTTGGGTGAAATATGGTGGACACTCCAAGGAATGTTTCTGGCTTAGTAAATACATTTCACAGTAGGTAGCACACGAGAAGATTCGACAAATGAACGACGACACGTGGAGCGTTTCAATACACTCCCCTATGTCTTTATATCCCATTAGTCCGATAGCGATGAAACTTGGGTGAGATGTTGTGGACACTTACGCAACGGTTTCTAACTTAGGAAATACATTTTACAGTAGGTAGCGCACGAGTAGATTCAACAAATGAGTGACGGAGCGCGAATCGTTTAAACAAAATCAGGTATGCGTTCATATACTATTCATCCGATTGCGATGAAACATTGATCAGTTATTGTGTATCTGCCAGAGAAGGGGACTTAGTAAATCCATTTCACAATAAGTAGCGCAAGAGTAGATGCAACAAATGGGTGACGACGCGCGAAGCGTTTCAATAAAATTCCCTTTTGCGTTCATATAACATTCTTCGATTGCGATCAAATCTTGATGAGTTATTGTGTACACGCCAGGGAAGGGCTTCGACTTAGTAATACATTTCTCAATAGGTAGCGCACGACTAGATTCAACAAATGAGTGTCAGCGATGAAACTTTTGAAAGTTGTTGTGCACGCTTCCACGAATGGTTCTAAATTAGAAAATCCATTTTACGATAGCATAGAGGCAGTTAACATGTTGTGTATCCAAAAGCACTTCATGAAACAGAATTTCAACGCCAACACTTTCTTTGATTGGCATTGCAACGCATGCCGGGTACAGCTTGTATATATATATAAATCAATGTAACGTGATAGTTTGTCTGTGGGTATGTCTGTATGTCTCCTATGCGTTCATATACCATTCGTCCGATTGCGATGAAACTTGGGTGAGATGTTGAGTACACGCCAAGGAAGGTTTCTGACTTAGTAAATCCATTTTACAATAGGTAGCGCACGCGTAGATTCAACAAATGAGCGACGATGCGCGAAGCATTTCAACAAAGTCCCGTATGTGTTCATATACCATTCGTCCGATAGCGATGAAACTTGGGTGAGATGTTGTGTACACTTACGTGAAGGTTTCAAAATTAGTGAATACATTTCACAGTAGATAGCGCACAAGTAGATTCAACAAATGAGCGACGACACGCAATGCGTTTCAACAAAGTCCCGTATGCATTCATATACCATTCGTCCGATAGCTATGAAACTTGCGTAAAATGTTGTGTACACTGCAGGGAAATTTTCTGGCTTAGTACATCCACTTTACAATAGGCAGCGCACGAGTAGATTCAACAAATGAGCTACGACGCGCGAAGCATTTCAACAAAGTCACGTTTGCGTTCATATACCATTCGTCCGATAGCGATGAAACTAGGCTGAGAATTTGTGTGCACTCCAGGGAAGGTTTCTAGCTTAGTAAATCCCTTTAAAAATAGGTAGAGCACGAGTAGAATCAACAAATGAGCAACGGCACGCGAAGCGTTTCAACAAAGTCCCATATAATTTCATATACCATTCATCCGATAGCGATGAAACTTGGGTGAGATGTTGTGTACACTCCAGGGAAGGTTTCTGGCTTAGTACATACATTTTACAATTGGTATCGCACCAGTAGATTCAACAAATGAGCGATGACACGCGAATCGTTTCAACAAAGTCCCGTATAAAGTCATATACCAGTCGTCTGATAGTGATAAATGTTTGGTGAATTATTGTGTACACTCCAGGAAAGGTTTCTGGCTAAGTAAATCCATTTTACAATACGAAGCGCACGTTTATATTCAACAAATGAGTGACTACGCGCGAAGCGTTTCGACAACGTCCCGTATACGTTCACATACCATTCATCCGATTGCGATGAAACTTGGGTGAGATGTTGTGTACACTCCAGGGAAGGTTTCTGGCTGAGTACATCCATATTACAATATGTAGCGCAAGAGTAGAATCAACAAATGAGCGACGACACGCGAAGCGTTTCAGCCAAGTCCCGTATGCATTTATGTACCATTCGTCCGTAGCTATGAAACTTGGGTGAGATGTTGCGTACACGCACGTCATGGAAAATTTCTGGCTTAGTAAATCCACTATACAATATGCAGCGCACAAGTTGATTCAACAAATGAGGGACGACGCGCGAAGCGTTTCAACAAAGTCCCGTATATGGTCATATACCATTCTGCCGTTAGCGGTGAAACTTGAATGAAATATGATGGACACTCCAAGGAAGGTTTCTGGCTTAGTAAATACTTTTCACAGTAGGTAAAACACGAGTAGATTCGACAAATGAACGACTACATGCGGAGCGTTTCAATACAGTCCCCTATGTCTTCATATCCCATTAGTCCGATAGCGATGAAACTTGGGTGAGATGTTATGGACACTTACGTGACGGTTTCTAACTTAGTAAATACATTTTACAGTAGGTAGCGCCCGAGTAGATTCAACAAATGAGTGACGGAGCGCGAATCGTTTAAACAAAATCAGGTATGCGTTCATATACTATTCATCCGATTGCGATGAAACATTGATCAGTTATTGTGTACCTGCCAGGGAAGGGGACTTAGTAAATCCATTTCACAATAATTAGCGCAAGAGTAGATGCAACAAATGGGTGACGACGCGCGAAGCGTTTCAACAAAATCCCCTATTGCGTTCATATAACATTCTTCGATTGCGATGAAACCTTGATGAGTTATTGTGTACACGCCAGGGAAGGGCTTCGACTTAGTAATACATTTCTCAATAGGTAGCGCACGAGTAGATTCAACAAATGAGTGACAGCGCACGAATCGTTTAAACAAAACACCGTATACGTGCATATACAATTCATCCGATTGCGATGAATCATTGATGAGTTATTGTGTACACGCCAGGGAAGGGTTTCGAGTTAGTAAATCCATTTCACAACAGGTAGCGTACGAGTAGATTCAACAAATGAGTGACAGCGATGAAACTTTTGAAAGTTGTTGTGCACGCTTCCACGAATGGTTCTAAATTAGAAAATCCATTTTACGATAGCTTAGAGGCAGTTAACATGTTGTGTATCCAAAAGCACTTCAAGAAACAGAATTTCAACGCCAACACTTTCTTTGATTGGCATTGCAACGAATGCCGGGTACAGCTTGTAAGTAAATAAATATGTAACATTGTGGGGTTTGAAGCCATTTTTCAGTGTTGCCTAAGTAAACAAAAGTTTGGTGCTTTTCAGTCGGTCAACACGAATGTAACCAAAAAGAGCTGGGTTATGCCCTAATCCAGAAATAAATTACATTAAATTTATTAATCTCATGTAATTTATTTCGGGATTAGGGCATCACCCAGCTCTTTTTGGGTACATTCGTGTTGACCGACTGAAAAGCACCAAACGTTATTTATAAATATGCAAGTAAATAAATAAGTAAAAGAATAAATAAGTAAATAAATATGTAAGTAAATAAACAGATAAGTAAATAAATAAATAAGCAAATAAATAAATAAGGAAATAAATAAGTAAATAAAAGAATAATTAAATAAATAAGTAAATAAATAATTAATAAATACATATCTAAGTAACTTAAATGAGTAAATAAATATATAAGTGAATACATAAGTAAGTAAATAAGTAAACAAATAAACAAGAAAATAAATAATTAAATACATAAATAAGTAAATAAATAATTAAATAAATAAATTTATAAGTAAATAAATAAGTAAATAAATGAACAATCTATCCAAAAAATCTGTAAAAATGTATAATACAGCCATCACAATAAGACGGGTTATCAGACAAATTCAACTCACCCCCAAGTACATGGGGCTACATGACCAGGATATCGCAAAGCCCCTAAATAAATCAACATCCCATTTTTCGGGAACCGGAGGCATTTATTTTCCCTGTCTTTTATTGTCCTTATTCTTTTCTTTTCATCTCGCCAAGTATGTAAGTTAGATTTAACTCAGTTAGAAGTAGTTGTATTTTTATTATCATCATCTGCATAATTACGGGAAAATGAGCTAGACATTTCGCCCCTTAAAAACAATCGCCTCCACCACATGTATTTTTGCTTTCATTTATACTGAAAATTTGCCCGTGAGTATGTGTCCGAATACTTTTAGATGATTGAATAACAAAAGAACTAACTTAGTGTAATGTATTCACGTCCGTCAATCTCGATATTAAGCCTCCTAACGTAACACTCCTTCGTTTCAGTTATCTTCCTCTTTAAAAAGCCGCGGCAATCCCAGTGCGTTGGTGCTGCACCTAGCGGTGAATTAATGCATATATCTTGTACGCCTGTGAGTGTCGAATGGGCAGGCAGTTTAAAGCAACCAGGAGGGGTGCGTTCCAGCCGGCAGTGGTTAAAAGTAGTCGATAGTCCCATCTTTACACTGAAGCATTGGAATCAATGGCCTTGGTTAGTTTCTGCCGCAATACCCCCGAAGAATGAGGAAGAACTTTCTTATCAGTGTAACCAAATACAGATTCCAGGCCCCGGGCTATAAACGGGCATACTGGGCATTTGCCCAGGGCGCCAAATTTTAGGGGGCGCCGAAATTTAGGTAACGCTGAACGCAGAAAAAGGTTGGCCCATCAATCCCAAAATTAAAAATAAGTACGGTATGTCGTGGAAATCATTAAAAATTAGGATAAAATAGCTATAATTTACGTGAATATAAAATAAAAATAACATTAAATATCAGATACATTCGTAGTATTTATGTTTAATCATGATTCTATTATAATATAATCAGTTAGTTAGTTAGTTAGTTAGTTATTGTTGGTTTAAGGGGAGGAACTACGAGGTCATCTGCCCCCTAATATAATCAGTATTATCTGTAAAGAATACTAGTGTTGGCAACAATGTAGGCAGTGATGCGCGGTTGACGCTGTTGGCAATATTCATGGATTTACAACTGGCGCATGCGCCGAGTGATCTTGTCAACTTCCTAACATCAAACGTTGTTTGTGTGTATTGCTTGTAGGCTATTGCGTGTCAACTGTGATTTGTGAAAATGTGTCTACTTTAGTTATTTTAAAATGAACAAAAAAATTAAGTGAATCAGATTTCAGGAAAGAGGACAAAGATATGATAACGCGGCAAATATGTCTGGAGCTTACTCAAGCCTGCAACCTAGAATTAAACAACACTGCCCTTTTGCTGAGTTTGTCCCTTGTGCAGCACATTCTCTCAACCTTGTTAGTTTTTCTGCTGCAGAGCACTGCACTGAAGATATTGTGTTTTTTTTTTGATTCGACCATAACCTTTACACCTTTTTTTCCAATTCAACCCATAGATGGGGTATTTTGAAAACATGTTTAGAAAACAGTATAATTCCAATGTTGAAATCCTTATCTCAAACAAGATGGTCAGCGAGAGCCGATGCTGTAAAGGCCCTGGTCAAAGGCTACAAGGCTATTCATAAATCACTGAAGGAAATATCTCTCGACCCTACTCAGAAGAATGTAATCAAAGTTGAAGCTTCAGGACTAGAAAAGAAGTTTGACAAATTTGAAATAGCCTTCCTCACTATTTTGTCGAGTGATATTTTGGAAAGATTGGATAAAGTTAGCAACAATCTACAAGGTGAAACCCTTAATCTCGTAGTAGGTACAAAGCAGCTTCAAACTTTGGAGAGTTATTTAAATGAAGAAAGAAATGAGTTTGACAAGTATGAACAAGCAGCCATGAAGTTGTTACAAAAGAACAACTACAAAAGAATAAGAATCAGAAAAACTTTTGCGGATGAGAGCCTAGGCGATGAAGCTACTCTTGATGAAAGGTCGCTTTTCAAATCCCAAATTTACATTAAAATCTTTGACTCTTAGATAAGTAACCTGTCAAGGCGAAAAACAACTTATGAAAATTTATCTACCAAGTTTGAAATACTTTCTATTCTTGTGCAAAAGGGATCGCAGAAAGGGGTCATCTCACAGGGTGCGAATAAACTCGATGAGTTCTACTCTAATGACATTAGAAATGAATTTGAAAACGAATGTCAGCACTTCAAAATGTATGTGGAACAGGAAGAATTTACTAGCATTCTTGACATATATGAATAAGTCATAAAAATGATTTGAAGACTACTTTCCCTAATCTTGAGGTAGCAACTAGAATATTTCTGACATTCCCAGTCACCAACTGCTCCGCAGAAAGAGGATTTTCTGTTTTGACTCGGCTAAAGAATGTGAAATGATCAACTCTTTCAGACAGCAAACTAAATTGTCTATTGTTATTGTGTTGTGAAAACAACGTTACACTTAGCACAGACTTTTCTGACATGATAAATAAATTTGCAAAGTTAAACGCCAGAAAAAACTTAGATTTGGAATGTTTCTGTATATTGTACTTATAAAATGTAACTTTTGAATTTGTTATCTTGGTTATTAGTGTGATTAATGTATCAATAAATGGCTACAAAATTATATGAACAACTCACTTTTCTTTTTATTTCCTGTGATACAATATTAGTAACGTAGTTGTTTGTAAAAAAATAAGGGCATGCTATTTTTATAACACATAAATGAGAAAAAGGGCGCCAGTAGACCATTTGCCCAGGGCGTCTATCACCTTAGCCCGGGGCCTGACTGATGCACTATTATACATCTCAATAACATAAATAAATAAATTTACAACGTGATCCATAGAGTCTAGGCTCAAGTAGTCCATTTTCTTAAGGATAGCGGCTGAGGGATTAGGTAAACCAACATAATTCAACATTCCAATATGTTGTCTAAAACTCCCGAACTCCATAACAGTAGACTTAACATTTTTACAATGTTCAGAAGCTCGAGTAAGTTACTAGCATTTATTCTAGAACTGCCAGTGGCGCTCTCTCCATTTGCGGAAGGCAACTGGCATTCACGATCGGAAACCCTCTTATTCTCATCACGTTCTGGCACACACACAATGTAATATTTATCATACTTACCTGCCACATTAGTGTTGATAACATTTGGAGAAATAATAACCTGTTTACCCTCATGAATAGCTTGATCATCACCACTCACTTCACATCTGGAGGACGGAAGATTTACCAGCAAAGGTAGTTGATTAAGACGGTCAGAAGACATCTCAGTACCAAAATTAGGCCTACACGACGTAGCAAATGCACTTCTTTCATTTATGTTTAAAACAACCTCAGAGTTAGGAATATTCTGCTTACCACAGATAATATTATTAGAATCGCCAATCTTCATAGTAGACAAATTACCTCTTGCCTGTTCATTCACAGCGGGACTTGCCGGAGTCGCATTACTTCAACGAGAATATAACGTTAGAACTTCCTTATCCAACTCATCACGGCCACGGAAATCTGAGAGAGATCGACTCCTAGTACTCAGATGTCTACTCTCAACTAATCTCATTGATCGCGCTGCCCGACCATAACTTTTACTGTCAGGACCAGACATCTCGTAACAAATATATCTGCGAACAGGCGGTCTAAAAATATCACTACCCGAACATAACTTCAGTTCCCGAATCAGAAACAGACTTGCAAGTGAATCCAAGACACAATCTAACAACTCGTAAAACTCATTGAATAGAACAGACTCCCTATCGCTTATACAAGATAAAATAAAATTTTATTATTTAATAATCCTGTATCCGGTGAGACCAATGTAGCAATCGATAATTAAGGCGCATCAACTGCGCTCGCGAACAAACATCAACACTCAAAGCAAAGACAACAGAACACACTTCATTAATCAAATACCGTATATAATTTCCGACTTACCAAAAGATAAGGACACTTCAGATATGAACAAACACTCCGGCAGATCAATTAATCTGTCAATTTCAGATCTCAGTTCCCAAACATTACCAACAGGAGAGCCTCCTCTTAGATTGACTTCATATATCAGTTCACTTTTCCTCAGGCAAGCGAAATACGAAAGACTTCGAGGTCGATTTAACATGAAAAGCAGAAAACAAGAATAAATAACAAAATGACCACACAGTCATAAACACAAACCAACCGAAAAAAACGAAATCTCTCTCTCTCGTCTTCCTAAACACCAAAAATAAATCAATCAACCACGGTCTCGCTACAAGTGTAATACCCCTCGTGGTGTGAGTGGAAGTTGCTGAGATATGTTGTGATTCCCATACCCCCGTGATATCAGAGGATAAGAGAGAAACGTTAATACTTAAATATAGTGACTCCAATTACTACCTTAAAACGTAAACAGAAACTATCAACAGGTCTCATTTAAAACATTAAATACTTTTTAATAACAACATAATATTAACATTAAATCACACTTGAAATACAAATGCAAACCTTATATACAGGATCCTAGTGGTTCCGATTTTCATCCTCAAGCACACTCATCATCCAACTTAATAAATGCCATAAGGTAACATCTGTCATGAATTGCCCAAACTTGGTGTGACCTATAAAATTGTCAGAAGGCAAGGGATGAATCCAAAGGGGATCAAAACCATTACATCAGATAATATTATGTGGACCAAATTCCGTAATCCATCTCTTCCGCCATCTTGGTTCCAATCTCATTATTAACACCGTCACGGCAAAAGAAGCTCGAAGGATCAACCCCAAGGAACAATCCCCAAAGATAAAACAAAAACAAAAACATGAAAAAGAAAAACGAAGTCCATAAAGGACAAAACGAAAAGAAAGAATAACTAAATTAGTAAGGAGGAGAACCGTACTTGGTGCAGGCAGACCAATAGGTCGAGAACAAACAGAACAAAAACCCTGCAACAAGTTAGGGCAAAACAAATCCCCCAAAAACACCCAGAAGACTCGATAGACAGCGAAAAGAAAAATTGCTCTTCCGGAGTTTACAATAAAAAAAATAAAATTAAAGCTCCCAGAATAAGGTAGATTCGCACTTCACTCAGTCTTTTCTTCTTAGTAAAGGATCAATTTTCAAAGACACAGTTTCATCAATAAGCACAAATCAAACAATAAATACACAAATGTCTTATACATTTCCGTCGCTCGCGACTGTAACTGTTCCAGGTTACAATAGTACACTCCAACCCGCAACTCTGGGTACAAGTCAAGTTAGGCTATCGTGTTTCATATCATTTTATTTTGTGTCCATCATTCATCCCCTTCATTTTAGTTTATAGGATTGTAGTTATTAAGTATATAATTGTGTATTACAAGGATTCTGTCTAGGGACTTTTAATTCCTTGAAAGAAAATGTCATCACATGTACAAGCTTTGTGTCTGCCAGTACCAGCATATGTGGCAATACGGAAGTTCCAATCCGAATTTAGGATCTCTTTGGATAGTGAGGCTTTGCTCTTGGCCAAGATCAGTGACAGAGGTTATATTGCAAGTTTTTTTCCATGGATTTGTTGAGAGTTCGAGATTGTTCTCAAGTTATTGTCTGGATTGGAGGTTATAATTCTTAGATGACGCGGGTGATGGCAAGCGAGTAGAGACTTCACTTGATTATGAGTTCCTGAAGTGAACGATTGTATTCTTTGGTTGTATTACGAAGTCATCCGGACTAGCCTAGAGTATACTTGATTTCGTGGTTCTGAACTGAACGGTTGTGAGATAACGTCATTAGGACTAGCCGAGAGTGGATTAGATATGATGGAAGTACCATTGTGCTCGCGGTATAAGTGATTCATGTATCAAACCAGTAATTATATTCGTTTCTACGAATTTTTGTAACCACACATACCTTTGTTAGGTTACGACATGCGGTCAGCAACAAGCAGTATTATTACCGCGGCAGCATGTGTACCACTGGTAAATACTGTATATTACTAATATTGGACGGACACGTGTAAGGATTTTACGGTTATGCTATATAAAGTATCTGTACTAAATGCATTTGGAGACGCTGCTAGATATATATCCGTGCGAGCATAGTATGCAATAACAAACAGAAATTGAAAGCTACAAGAAATTATAATCCTTCGAGAAAAGCCAAGACGATCTACAAGAATCTTCTGATACGTGAGAAGCCTACACCTGTCGCCAACACCCAGTTATTCTATACCGGTCACATGTCTCGTCAATGCTAAAGGAAAATGATAGCCAGTGTAAATAGTTTGTGTAAGGCGAGAATCCTTGTCAGTTCATATCTAATACAATCTTTTCTTACAATCAATCATAAGTTTATTCAGAGTAGTTAGATTCCCATATTAATATCTGTTGTGCTATCCTAGTGTGCTAACACCCTACCACCTGATATATACACACATCAAAAAAAGTTTTGCATCACCTCGGTTCCAAGAGTTCCGGAACCGTTAAATACAAAGGGAATAGAGATCAACACAAACAACATTTCAGCTCGTTTTATTGCTCATGAGACCCACACATTGCATGTTGTACCATCATACAGCTAGACTTTCAGCATTTGTGGTCCAGATTGCAGTACACACCACTACCTCTAATACCCAGTAGCACGTCCTCTTGCATTGATGCATGCCTGTATTCGCCGTGGCATACTATCCACAAGTTCATCAAGACACTGTTGGTCCAAATTGTCCCACTCCTCAACGACAATTCGGCGTAAATCTCTCAGAGTGGTTGGTGGGTCAAGACGTCTATAAACAGCCCTTTTCAACATATCCCAGGCGTGTTCGATAGGGTTCATGTCTGGCGAACATGCTGGCCACTGTAGTCGAGCGATGTCGTTATCTTGAAGGAACGCATTCACAAGATGTGCACGATGAGGTCGAGAATTGTCGTCCATGAAGACAAATGCCTCTCCAATATTCTGCCGATATGGTTGCACTATGGGTCGGAGGATGTCATTCAGGTATCGTAAAGCCGTTTCGGAGCCTTCCATGACCACCAGTGGCGTACATCGGCCCCACATAATGCCACCCCAAAACATCAGGGAACCACCACCTTGCTGCACTCGCTGGACAGTGTGTCTAAGACGTTCAGCCTGACCAGGGTGCCTCCAAACACGTCTCCGACGGTTGTCTGGTTGAAGGCATATGCGACACTCATCGGTGAAGAGAACGTGATGCCAATTCCGTGGGGTCCATTCAGCATGTTGTTGGGCCCATCTGTACCGCGCTGCATGGTGTCGGGGTTGCAAAGCTGGACCTCGCCATGGACGTCGGGAGTGAAGTTGCGCATCATGCAGCCTATTGCGCACAGTTTGAGTTGAAACACGACGTCCTGTGGCTGAACGAAACGCATTATTCAACATGGTGGCATTGCTGTCAGGGTTCCTCCGAGCGGCAATCCGTAAGTAGCGGTCATCCACTACAGTAGTAGCCCTTGGGCGGCCTGAGCGAGGCCTGTCATCGACAGTTCCTGTATCTCTGTACCTCCTCCATGTCCGAACAACATCGCTTTGGTTCACTCTGAGACGCCTGGAAACTTCCCTTGTTGAGAGCCCTTCTTGACACAAAGTAACAATGCGGACGCGATCGAACTGCGGTATTGACCTTCTAGGCATGGTAGAACTACAGACAACATGAGCAGCGTACCTTCGTCCTGGTGGAATGACTGGAACTGATCGGCTGTCGTACCCCCTCCGTCTAATAGGCCCTGCTCATGCATGGTTGTTTACATCTTTGAGCAGTTTTATTGACATCTATGAACAGTCAAAGGGACTGTATCTTGGATACAATATACACAGTCAACGTCTATATGCCGGAGATCTGGGAACCGAGGTGATGCAAAACTTTTTTTGATGTGTGTATATATAAATGTTTTTCCATAGGAGACAAGTTACTCCGTTTGTCCAAGTGGACAAAGTAAGTTACAAATGGCAGTACAAGTGGGACAGATAACTTACAATATTGCGCCTCAACGTGGTGACAGAATAGGGAAGCATAACAGAGATAATCAGGTCACATATTCACACAACCGATAGACACCTTAGGACTAGTAGAGTTCACAGTAATTTGTTTTGTTTTAAGGGGTATGTCCACATCAGACATTTTAGAATTAAGATCCAGGGTTGTGAGTAAATCAAACAGTAAAATGCCAGGTAATCAGGAAACGGGGGGAAGTGGCAATGAGGAAGATGTGGAAAAGACAGTGGGAACATATGTTACCATTGTTACCACTGAGTCGCAGCTGATCGCTGAAGGTAGTAACTTAAATATAAGTGGGGGGGGGGGGGGGGGTTATAAACGATAGTTTGATCCAAATGCTACTGAGTGAAATAAAAGGAGAGATTAAGAAGCAAGGAGAATCTATGAGTAAGGAGATAGTAGAAGTGAAGGAATTTGTAAGTAAGGAAATTCAGGAGAGCAACAGGACCACGAACACAAGGATAGAGAGTCTCAGCAAAGAAATACAGGACCATAAGTCTGTACTTAACAGTAGAATGGAGGGTATGAACCTGGAATTAAGTGGGAAAATTAGCAAACTGGGAGAGGAAATCAGGGCAGAAATGCAGGGGAATCAGGATAGGATTACAAGTAGGCTAGAAGGGATGGAAGGCATTCAGAATCAGCAAGATGTAGAAATAAAGAAAATTAAGTCAGAGATAGCTAATTCAAGGGCAGAGGTACACAATGTAACGGGAAAGTGTGATGAGATATGCAACACTGTGAGTGGGAATAAGAGGGAATATTTAGATAGAGTAGGCGCCGTTGAAAATAAGTTGGGAGAGATTGAGGGTCTGAGAGGGAAGCAGGTGGCATTGACCGAGAAAAACGAAAAGCTGCAGGAAGAGCTGATAAAGGTCAGGAGAGAATTGAAAGAGCGACCGATGAGTCAAAGAGTTGTGATGCCATCTAGTTTGCTATTCAGGGACCCTGGTCTGCCACAATTTAATTCAAGGCAGTTCAATCCTATGGAGTTTTTAAAAACCATTGAAAAGAAATTCAGCAAGGATCTAGACGACGGGGTTGTCGAATGGGAAACAGTGTTGGAGATCTTGTCTAACTCATTTCAAGGGGATGTGAAAGCATGGTTCCAAATATACAGGCCTAACATGAATAGTTTAAGGGAATTCAGGGATAAATTCAAAGCTAAGTTCTGGGGGGGAGGGGGTACAGTCCAGGGAAAGGGAAAAATTAACTTTTGGGAAATATAAGGGGAGAGAAGGGGTATCCCTGACAGAATATTTTTTGGCACATGTACTTATTTGGAAGAATTTGGATGGGCTGACCTCTGACAGTGATGTGGTTAGGGTCATGTTGAAGTACTTCCCACCTAGAATTCAGGAGGCAGCTTGTATGCAGAAGGTTAGGACGGTAGAAGAGTTGGAAGAGCTTCTTACGAGCTTTGACGCTTTAGGCAAGCAGCATAAGGAGAGGCCAGAGGTCAAACAGGCAATAGGGGGAATAATCAGGAGTTTAATAGGGGTAGATTTAATCAGGAGCAAAGAGATTATCAGCAGAGACAGAAAAACTATCAGAGAGGTGGGGGCCGTCAGGATAATTCACAGCGACAGGAAGGTTACTATCAGAGAGGTGGGGGGCGTCAGGATAATTCACAGCGACAGGAAGGTAACTATCAGAGAGATGGGGGGCGTCAGGAAGGTGGTAACGAAAGAGTACAGGTGAACCAGAGGAGACAAGAACAAGGTGGTCAAGAAGCTTTAAACTCCGAACGGGCTGTGCAGGGAGGTCAGTCAGGCAGTCCGTAAGAAATGAAGTCAGGCAATGTGTTATTGTGGGTGAGGAGGATTTTATGCCTATGAATCGGGAGGATGTGCTAGCTGACCAGCAGGAGTTCTCGTGTATCGGGGAGAAGGAGGCTTTTATGTTGAGTTGAGCATACTAGGTAAGAGAGTGCAGGCATTGGTGGATTCGGGGAGTGAGAGAAGTGTCATGAGTAAGGGATTTTATGATACTTTAATCAAGGACGGTGGTAAGTTGGAAGAAATTCCAGTTAAGTCGACATATGTGGTAACTGCTGTTGGTAATAAATCCCAAAGGGTGAGAAAGCAGGTATTGTTGCCCATGAGGTTTGGTAATGAAGTTGACCACAAGACTTGCTTGGTAATTCCTAACCTAATTTATGGAATGATTTTGGGGATAGACTGGCTTAACGAGCATAGTGCTGTTATTGATTTTGACCGGGGTGTTATCAACTTTGTGAGGGGGAATATAAGCCAGGAGATGAGAATGAAATGCAAGAGTGTAGATAAGACAGTAAAGGCATGTGTTACTGAGGTCACTGTAGGGGAGATGGCAGAAGGTAAGGCTGACGATGAGAAGGAAGTTGTGGATTTATGTCACATTGCTGTGGAGGGTGATAAGAGTGATCAACTCCAGCAGGCTGTGGATAAGAGTGGTTTAAGTGTTGAGGAGAGGGATAGTTTGTTAGAGGTTTTAGAGCTAAACCAAGAAGTTTTCAGTGACAAGCCAGGGCTAATACATGTCTATACGCATCAGTTCGAAATTGTAGATCATTCTCCATTTTCAGGACCCAAGTACCCGATACTTCGCAAATTTGCTAATGCTGTGGAGAAAGAAATAGGCATTATGCTGAATCAGGGTATTATTGAGCCTTCAACTGGTGCATATCTGAATCCCTTAGTTGTGGTTGGGAAGAGTGATGGCTCGGTCAGATTGTGTATTGATGCCAGGCAGCTCAATTGTAGGATATCTGGGGACCAACAGAGACCAGAATGCGTTGAGGAACTGGTTCAGAAATTCAATGGTAAGCAATGGTTTTCCATTATGGATCTGAGTGCATCATTTTGGCAGGTACCGTTGAGAGAACAGAACAGGAAGTTGACTGCGTATAGTTTTAAGAGTGGTTTGTACCAATTCAGGGTCGTTCCTTTCGGAACAAAGACCAGCAGTTCAGCGTTGATTAGGGTCTTAAATCTAGTGTTAGGGAGGGACACACACGAGTTTGTGACAATGTACATAGATGATTTAATTGTTGCATCTTACACATTAAAGGAACACCTGGATCACTTAGACATTGTTTTGAGGAAATTAAGGGACGGGGGATTTACAATTAAACTTAAGAAGTCTCTGTTTTGCACAACATCAATCACATTTTTAGGGCATACCATCACAACACAAGGGGTGTCTCCCGAACAGTCACGATTAGACAAAATTCACAACACTGCTACACCACGTAACGCCAAACAATTGAGATCAATATTAGGGTTTTTTAATTATTTTCGCAGATTTGTAGTTAGATATTCCTGTCTTGTAGAACCGTTTAGGGAATTGCTGAAGCAGGGTACTAAGTGGGTATGGACCCAGGTGCACGACGAGGCTTTTAAGGAGTTGAAGAGAGGCTTTGTAGAGACTGTCATGCTTAGGTATCCTCGTCTGGATTGTCCCTACATTTTGATGACTGATGCGAGCATGCAAGGCATCTCAGGCATTTTGTGTCAGGAGGATAGTGAGGGCAATCTAGGGATTGTCTCATTAGCAAGTAGAGGGCTAAGCATGGCGGAGAAGAGATATACAATTACTGAAATAGAGATGTTAGCAATCGTATACTCTCTAGGGAAATTTAGGAGTTATGTGTTGGGCAGTAAGTTGCAGATACTGACTGACCATCATGCATTACTGTTTATTGGATCCTGCAAGCTCACTTCGAACAGGATGTCAAGGTGGATATTAGCTATAAGCGAATATGACTTTGAGGTAAGGCATGTTAAGGGTACTGAGAACATTGTAGCTGACTTCATGAGTAGAAACATTGGGGGTGATGAGGGTCATCAGGTACTGGAGGTACAAGAAGGTGTTGTAATCTGCGTAACCAAGGTAACCGAGTGTGATGATGAGATACGCAGCTTAAGGAATCTGCTTGCAGAGCAGGAGAAGGATGAGGTCTTGGGTGAGATCTTGACTCAGTTGAGAGGTATGAATGTGGACAGTCGAATTAAGGTTGGAAAGTATTGGTTCAAGTTGGAGTGTGGTTTCTTGGCTAGGCTGTGCCATGAAGATGCCTGGAGAGTGTGTGTGCCAAGCTCATTGCAGGTAACGATGATTTGGTATCATCACAAGGCTTTAGGGCATTTTGGATCAAGCAAGGTTCTTTTCGCTGCTCAGCAGCATTTCATTTGGAAGAACATGGGAAGGCAGATTAGGAAAGTTCTGGCAAGTTGTGACTCGTGTCAACGGTGTAAATGCCCAACGAGGTTTCTTGAGGGACCTCGGCAAATGGTGATCACAGAAAAACCAAGGAATTTACTCTGTGTCGATTTGTATGGTCCATTGGTTAAAGCTCAGTTTGGATATCAGTATATCTTCGTGGTTGTTGACGCATCCAGTAAACTCGTCAAACTGTATCCCCTGAGAAAAGCGACCGGGAAGGGTTGTGTCTGACAGATCACTGATAAGTATGTACCTGAGTTTGGGGTGCCTCTCAGGAGACTATCAGACCATGGTAGCCAATTCACCTCTAAGATATGGAAAACCAAGTTGAGTGAATTGGGTATCAAGCATATTTTCTCATCTATTCGATATCCTCAAGAGAATTTGTCCGAACGAGTTATGAAAGAATTAGGGCGAGTATTTCGCACCTATGTGAGCAATCGCCACAATGCGTGGTTCTCCAAGTTGGGAGATATTGAACAATGGTTCAATAGTACGTTCCACGAGAGTGTGAATGTACTCCCTATGAAATTCAGTATGGTAGGAAGCCTACCCATGAGCTTGCTAGTATGCTAGGTTTGGTCACGGGAGAGAACATTGGGAAGGATGTTTGTATCCAGCTGGCTAGGGACAACTTAATCAAGTCAGGAAATAAGCGTAGGCGCCAGCAGAAACGGGTAAAGTTTGATTCTTTTGAAGTAGGCGATCAGGTGCTTCTGAGGGTTCCACATCCTTCTTCAGCTGTAGATAAGGAGATGGGGAAGTTTTTTCATCTATTTCAGGGGCCTTTTAAGGTGGTGAAACGTATTGGTGAGTGTGCATATAGTTTAACGGACCAGGACGGTAAGTCAATCAACACTCATAACATAAGGAATTTGCGTAGATATCATTCTACTGTATGAAATGGCATGGATTGTTTGTAATCTAGTTCTAAGGACAGTGATGGTATGATAGAGTCAAGAAATGTGACGAAGAGGCCAGATGGCAAGTGATAAGTGCGAGTGAAAGTGAAGGTAAGCATGGTAATGGTAAATCCTGTGCAGGTGATACCATGGCTCACGACATCATAAGAATTTGTTAGAGTATCACATTGAGATTAAGATATTAAGTGTACATATAAGACGATAATTTAATTGAGTGCTGACAGAGAGAGTAAGGACACAACTGACATTTGAAAGAATGAGAATGTGAGATGTGTAACTGTGTAAAGATGTTTTCCAGGGTCTGGTCTTTTGTATGTCAGGGAATTTCTTTGTGTTTTGTTTGTGTTTTCTGAGTGTTTGTGATTCACATTCGTTTCACTTGTGTGAATCCCAGAGGGGCGTTATTGTAACTGTTCCAGGTTACAATAGTACACTCCAACCCGCAACTCTGGGTACAAGTCAAGTTAGGCTATCATGTTTCATATCATTTTATTTTGTGTCCATCATTCATCCCCATCATTTTAGTTTATAAGATTGTAGTTATTAAGTATATAATTGTGTATTACAAGGATTCCGTCTAGGGACTTTTATTTCATTGAAAGAAAATGTCATCACATGTACAAGCTTTGTGTCTGCCAGTACCAGCATATGTGGCATAACGGAAGTTCCAATCCGAATTTAGGATCTCTTAGGATAGTGAGGCTTTGCTCTTGGCCAAGATCAGTGACAGAGGTTATATTGCAAGTTTTTTTTCCATGGATTTGTTGAGAGTTCGAGATTGTTCTCAAGTTATTGTCTGGATTGGAGGTTATAATTCTTAGATGACGCGGGTGATGGCAAGCGAGTAGAGACTTCACTTGATTATGAGTTCCTGAAGTGAACGATTGTATTCTTTGGTTGTATTACGAAGTCATCCGGACTAGCCTAGAGTATACTTGATTTCGTGGTTCTGAACTGAACGGTTGTGAGATAACGTCATTAGGACTAGCCGAGAGTGGATTAGATATGATGGAAGTACCATTGTGCTCGCGGTATAAGTGATTCATGTATCAAACCAGTAATTATATTCGTTTCTACGAATTTTTGTAACCACACATACCTTTGTTAGGTTACGACATGCGGTCAGCAACAAGCAGTATTATTACCGCGGCAGCATGTGTACCACTGGTAAATACTGTATATTACTAATATTGGACGGACACGTGTAAGGATTTTACGGTTATGCTATATAAAGTATCTGTACTAAATGCATTTGGAGACGCTGCTAGATATATATCCGTGCGAGCATAGTATGCAATAACAAACAGAAATTGAAAGCTACAAGAAATTATAATCCTTCGAGAAAAGCCAAGACGATCTACAAGAATCTTCTGATACGTGAGAAGCCTACACCTGTCGCCAACACCCAGTTATTCTATACCGGTCACATGTCTCGTCAATGCTAAAGGAAAATGATAGCGAGTGTAAATAGTTTGTGTAAGGCGAGAATCCTTGTCAGTTCATATCTAATACAATCTTTTCTTACAATCAATCATAAGTTTATTCAGAGTAGTTAGATTCCCATATTAATATCTGTTGTGCTATCCTAGTGTGCTAACACCCTACCACCTGATATATATATATATATATATATATATATATATATATATATATATATGTATATATATATATAAATGTTTCTCCATAGGAGAGAAGTTACTCTGTTTGTCCAAGTGGACAAAGTAAGTTACAAATGGTAGTACAAGTGGGACAGATAACTTACACGACCATTTCATAATTTCTTCCGGGCGTAAGGAATATCCGGATACGCTTCCAGCACAGTATCATTCACTGCAGAAAGAAGCATCAAAATAGGTAATTGCAAGTTTTTCAATGTTTTCAGGAGACGATTTGCGTGTATTTTAATAGTTTTCAGTGCATAAATGTCCGGTTCCAAGCCATCAGTTGAATAATCACTATTACCTGACACCCACTGTTTTAGTAAATACTTTCTGCTCTTTAGGCATTTTGAGTTAAGGATGTGCAGACTAAGAATAAAGTAAGACATTAACTGAAGAAACTGTTCACAAAACTAACCCCAGGCTACTGGCTGTCGAGATGGCGAAAGGAATGTCCCACACCATTCCCTTCTTCAAATAGCCAGGCAGCATTGCGTAAAGTACGAGTACTGTCATCTCGTTATCTGTTGCTCAGTAAGTTGCTTACAAGGGATGTCGAACACTGAGGTGAAACCTATTTTGTTCAAGATGTTTCAAATTATACATAATTTTTAACTGTAATTACCGACAGCAGTGGCTCAGCTGGCTAAAGCACAGCGTTAGGTCGTGGGACCAAGCTCTCAGCTGACTCGGTAGACGCGTGGGTTCGAGCCCCACCGTCGGCCGTCCTTGAAATGGTTTTCCGTGGTTTCCCATTTTCAACATCAGGCAAATGCTGGGACGGTACCTTCTGATAGGCCACGGCCGATTCCTTCCACATCCTTGCCCAGTTTCATTCATCTTCATTCATTCCATCTGTCATCCCGACGCGCAGGTCGCCCACGGGCGTCGAATAGAAAGACCTGCACTCGACCTCTGAGGAAGCCACACGACAAAAAAAAAAAAAAAACTGTAATTTATATGCTAAAATATGCTGTTATGTTCAGAATATGCAAAAAAATCCAATAAAAGAAGCATTTGCATATGCGCATATGCATCTTCAAAAAATCCGGTCCCTAGTCATGGGACATCTGGAATTAAATAATGGAATCTATGAAGATTCAGCCCGCTTTTCGTGATTCCATCTCTAAACTCTTCCTTCAATTAAATAGCTCTTCCATGAGAGATGGACCAAATACATTTTCTTTTCTAATATATTTTAATAAAATATGACTGTAGTAAATAGTTCATAACTCATTATCATTTTCGGCAAATAACATTAAAGGGAATCATCTTAACCCTCTATTGGTTAGTGGGCTATACAATAAGGACTATTTATATTGTCAATGGAGCTGATGGTTGAATCTTTCAGCGATAAACAAACACATTTTACTTTGTAAGGGTTAATATTATTGAAAACCAAATATTATCGCTTTATCTCCTTGACCTAAAGTACACGAAACAATTTTAGCCTATTATCATTTATGAAGAAGCCTCCGTGGCTTAGGCGGCAGCACGCCGGCCTCTCACCGCTGGGTCCGTGGTTCAAATCCCGGTCACTCCATGTGAGATCTGTGCTGGACAAAACGGAGGCAGACAGGTTTTTCTCCGGGTAGTCCGGTTTTCCCTGTCAAAATTTCATTCCAGCAACACTCCCCACTATCATTTCAATTCATCTGTCATTCATTTAATCATTGCCCCAGAGGAGTGCGTCAGGCCTCGGCAGCCGGCACAATTCATATCCTCGCCGCTAGATGGGGGCTTCATTCATTCCATTCCTGACCCGGTCGGAGACTGGAAGCAGGCTGTGGATTTTCATCATTTATGAAAAAAAATAGGCATATGAGATCACCTTTTGTCCGCGTGTCTGTCTGTGATGGATTTTTGTGTGCCCCCATAATAACTTCTAAACGGCTGGTCCTATTTCAATGAAACTCGGTAAGTTCATAGCACTATTCCGGACGACCCCGACCGTGTGCTTCAAATTTTGTTACGTCTCACCAATCCAACATGGCAGCTGTGCGAAATATTTCACCAGCATTCCATATCTCCGAAACTATTACCGATATAACCCTGGAATTTTGTACGGTGATAGAGTGAACTACTAGAAGTTCATCTATGAGACTTTAAAAAACCAGTTAGCTACAAAATGAACATGGTGGCCAAGCAAATTTGAGAGTTTTAAATAGACTCTTCTCAAGATTTAAAGATCCAAACGCAATGAAACTTGCTACAGCAAATGTTTATACACATTGTAATGTACTGGTATCTAATTTAGTTAAATTGTTTATATAACCTCAAGATGGCGGCTGTGCGAATTTCGAAAAAAAGTTTTTATTTCTTGTGTTCTAATTATGCGATCGAAATCAACATTTGCATAATGAACGTACACAATAATAATCATCTATTAGTATATAACTCTATGGCCTGCATATCTTAAAATCCAACATGGCGATCATCCAAAATATTTATACAGTTCTCAATATCTATTAATCTACTACAGCAATCAAACTGAAATTTTGTAAGTGTATAGAGGCTATAAGCATAAGTTTACCTACGGGACGTTCAATAACCTGGCGAGCATAAATCCAACATGGTGGCGACGCGAAATTTAAATATTCAAATGGACGTTTCTTTCGTTTTAACCATCCGAGCGCAGTGAAACTTGATACGGTATATGCTAATACAAAGTTTAATCGACTGGCATCTAATTCATTTAAATTATTTTCATAACCACAAGAAGGTGGCTGAACGAAATTTTAAAATCCCGCTTTTATGTCTTGTGTCCTAATCATGCGATTGAAGTTTGAATAAAACACCTATACAATAATCGTCATGTAATAGTATATAAATCTAAGGCCTATAATATAAATAATCAACATGTTGACCATCCAAAATATTAAGACGGTCCTCAATATCTACGAATCTATTACAGCAATCAAACTGACAATTTGTATGTTGATAAAGCCAATTGATATTTGTAGGATATATGGACATAGGCTATTTAGTTCTTCACGGGACTACTTGTTTTAAATAAAAACAATTAAAATTAAAAAGTTTTAAAAATGGTAGGCCTAATAAAATTGCAATTAAAAATAAATAAGCTCATGAAATTAAAATTGTAACACTTTTATATCCTTTATTTTAAGAACATTAAAACGTTGACGAAAATAAATATTAAAATTATTAATTAATATTACCGTGAAACGATTAAAATTAAGGGGGCTGATACACCTGGAAATATGATTTTTTTTCGTTTTCTGTTTTTGATCTCGAATGAAAGAATAACCATTTCTTTATCTAAATCTGAAGTTTTATAGCGAAATTTCCAATTTTGACCGAGATATTACGATTTAAATCCATGCATGTACTGAACTGTCAGCAGAGTGTTATGTGTAAGTGGAAATATATATACAATGTTTAGAGCCATTTTCCCAAAAGTTTAATTTTTCCACACAAAAACACAATAACTCAAGAAATAATGGTCCAAAATGCTTGAAATTTGGAATTCCCCTTGTTGGAACTACGTTATAGAGGATGGACCTCAATTATTGAATTCCTTTGAGAAATATGCTCAGTGCATCTAAAACACCATGTGAAATTCTTATATTTTTTTTCAATATTCGAATGAAATACCTATAAAAGGGTAACTTATTCTTCCACTAAGTTCATAGAGGTCTATCCTGGGTAATTTAGTGTTTTCTTTAAGGAAAAAATTGTTTATGCGAATCACATTGATAGTTTTCAAGAAATTATGTTTTAGTAACATTCAAAAAATAATTTCTTAATATTTTAATATGCTAATTTTATTACACTTGTACATACTGAAATGTAAAACTTTATACATCAAATGAAAGCCCAGCATATGCACTATAAGTGTACTAAGTTTAATTCAAATCCCCGTTATGGTTCCACAGATATAGATTAATATACAAAATGCATGCATTCCAGGTGTATCAGCCCCCTTAAGAAGTTAAAAAAATGACAATAAAATTAGAATCTCTCTATAAGTAGTGGGGTAAGGACAGAGCTGCTCCACTTTTTATTGAGCCACCCTCGTATTTGCCCCGAACTTGATATCTCGCTAACCAAACATGGGATTAGAACATACAGGGTGTCCGAGCACTGCTAGTAATGCCCCCTACTTTCCTATAGCCTCTTTATTTGATTAAAAGACCAAAACTAAAAGGTCATTCGCGAGTAGTGGGGTAGTGTTGGTTTCCTGAAGTCGCGCTCGTGCTTGAATATGTATGCCTATGTTGGGAAAGGGTTAGGTGGTGGGGGAGGAGTAGGGTCGAGTGAGGGGTCGTTTAGATGGTATTTTTTCCGCTCTAGATGATGGTGAGGTTATTTTAAAAAAATGGATGGAATTGGGAAACGCCATTTGGGGTAAACATGTGTTTTTTGACATTATGGCGATGAATGTTTTTTTTGTACGCCTGCGCACTTGGGGATGTTGTAAAAGGGCGGGCTTTTTAAATGATGATTTATAAATGAGTTTTTTAATATGTATTGAAATAAACCCCAAAAAACTAATAGGTCATCGGCTTTTTACTATCTCGCTAACCAATAATCGGATTTAAACCTATGAGGTGTCGTAGGACTCGTGGTGAACTCTCCTTTTCTATCGAAGGGGTATATCCACCACAAAATAAAAAACTACCCTTACCCGGGGGATGAAATAGTAATTTATTTTTGTATACCTACGAACTTGGCGGTTTTTGTAAAAGAGCGGGCTTTTTAAATGATGATTTATAAATGAGTGTTTTTAATATGTATTTAAATAAACCAAAAAAATCTAATAGGTCATTGGCTTTTTACTATTTCGCTAACCAATAATCGGATTTAAACGTATGAGGTGTCGTAGGACTCGTGGTGAACTCTCTTTTTCTATGGACGGGGTATATTCACTCGAAAATAAAAACTACCCTTACCCGGGGGTTGAAATAGTAATATTTTTTGTATGTGCGCGCACGGACGGCTTTTGTCAAAAGGACCTAACTACACGTTTGTTAATATTTTCTGAACTCCTCATGGGATTTTGCCATAGGCAGTATTCTAACCCTGGGGGTGACGCCCCGTTTTTGAATGTAGGATTCGTTTTTGTCGAAAGGGCCTAACGACACTTTTGTTCATATCTCGCGAACCAATCATGCTAGGGACTTGTATGAGGGGTCCTAGCACTTGGGGCAACATTCCCTGTTTGGGGGTGAAACTACTCCCCCCCCCCCAAAATTGAAAAATCCATATCTAGGAAACGAAGAAGCCTAAAATTAGGTGTGATAGCTCAAAAAATAGGGGATGATATGGACTTTTACCTCGATGGATCATTTCACCCCTAAAACAGTAAATAGTCATGTTATGGGGAAAAAACGTGTTAAACACCTAAAAATGATAAATGAACCTAAGATATTTTGTTTTTGATGAAAAATAGCAGGGGGGTGAAACTACCCCCCAAAATTGAAAAATCCCTATCTCGGAAACGAAGAAGCCTAAAATTAGGTGTGATAGCTTAAAAAATAGGGGATGATTAGGGCTTTTACCTCGATTGATTATTTCACCCCTAAAACAGTAAATAGTCATGTTATGGGGAAAAAACGTGTTAAACACCTAAAAATGATAAATGAACCTAAGATCTTTTGTTTTTGATGAAAAATAGCAGGGGGGGTGAAACTACCCCCCAAAATTGAAAAATCCATATCTCGGAAACGAAGAAGCCTAAAATTAGGTGTGATAGCTTAAAAAATAGGGGATGATTAGGGCTTTTACCTCGATTGATCATTTCACCCCTAAAACAGTAAATAGTCATGTTATGGGAAAAAAAACGTGTTAAACACCTAAAAATGATAAATGAACCTAAGATCTTTTGTTTTTGATGAAAAATAGCAGGGGAATGCAAACAACCCCCAAATTGAAAAATCCATATCTAGGAAACGAAGAATCCTAAAATTAGGTGTAATGGCTTAAAAAATAGGTCATGATATACGCTTTTACCTGGATAGGTCATTTCACCCCTAAAACAGTAAATAGTCATGTTATGAGGAAAAAATGTGTTATACACCTAAAAGCATAAGCATCTTAGTGAAACCATGCTTTAATGCACATGTGTATGGAGGATGATTGTTGTTATTATTATTATTAGGTAATTATGGATTAATGTGTGTATAGATACTAACCTGTGGGGAGCGTGATGGCGCAGGTGCTTAGCTGCTCGTCTTTACCCGGACGGCTGGGGTTCAAATCCCGGTGACAGCGGGGGTTGGAATTTTCACTCGAAAAATCACGTGGCGTCAGGAAGGGCATTCGGCCTTAAATCCCGGGCCAAAACCAAAATGAGCCTGGTTGGCTCCGGCGACTCAAACTAATTGGGAAAAGCCGAAGAAAGAAAAAATGGTAACTCACCAGTAATAGTAAACATTGGTTGGAGGTGTTGAAGAAGTCAGGATGGCCAACCCTTGCCATGGTTCACGAATGGACCCCAAAAAGTTTTACCTGTCAAGACTCAGTATATCCTGTTGCAGCCTTTAGAAAAAAAAATCGAACCGGGGCCTCTGTGGTCACAGTGGACTTATATTCATGATGCTTTTTAAACAAACATAGGCTTGCATACTAACACTGGGTTGAATCTGCACAGAGACACTGGCTTTGGTGATAACAGCACAGCGATCTTGTCAGGAAGTTTCATATTACTAGTCTGCTTGATAGCGGACGTGCTCTGCACATGACTAGATCGTTGTTAGGTTTGACAAAGGCTTAGTGAAGCTTATGGCAACCTTGAAATGAATGTCATGGTATAGCCGGGGTTGGAAGCCAAGACCTTATGGTTGACAACCAAGTAGGTTAACCACTACATGGTGAGATGGCCAAATAATAATGTAACAGAACATATAGAAACGTTTTCTATAGTTTAACGAATTGGCATACCATGAGAGGTGTAGGTAATGGAAATTGAATCCTTAGCTGATGATTATACTACTTTCCATGCCCACGTATAAGCTATCATGTTAGAAAAAGAATGGTATGGCTTGTTTTAAACGGAGAATAATTGTGTTTACTATGAAACACAAATCTGAATTTAAAATTAATTTAAAATAATTAATTTAAAATAATTAATTTAAAATAATTAATTTAAAATTAGTTTAGTACGCTGAAGTTAAAATGAATAATGATCACGTTACAGACAGCCAGTTTCAAAGCCATGAGAACTAAGTGAACAAAGAATAAAATTCATGAACCAGTGAGGAATTCAGCATGCTGTCCTTTGGACAAGAGAGAAGCGTTCTACAAATTTAACCACCAAGCTGTCCTATCGACCCTCAATGGTTTGGGTCATCGTAAAGATGAAAATTAAATCTAAGCTACTACACTCTTATATACTAGAAGAAGAAATGGAAAACAATAGGTCAAATAAAGGACAGAAGGAATAAAAAATGGCCCTCAACCCTCAAGCATAAGGATTGAGGGAGTTGGAAGGAAGGGGAGCCATGAAAGGCAGATAAAAAGTATACTAGGAGTGGCTTTGCCCCAGAGGTAATGGATAAAGAGGAGGAAAACTGGACTCAGCTCAGAAATCCCTTGGGGTCGCCAACTTCCAAACTGATCAGCCCTTGAGGGTGTAGCCATATGCAGAGTGCACCGCAAGTGGTGGGGCTTCTTGAGGGGGGCTTGAGCAAAAGACAGGAAAATAACATGAAAATAAAAAAGCAAGGCTGCCTCCTCAGGATATCAGAAAAATAAATAAACCAGGGCCAATGAAGTTGCAAAGGAAGAGACTCCCTAGGGCTCGGATACTCTAATCATGTTGGGGTCGGTAGAGAACAAGAGTTGAGCAAGTGTGGTCGACAGGAAATAAGACAGAGAGGAACCTAGCACAAGTTAGTGGAAGCAATGACGGTCTCAGCTGGGACTCCGTGATCGTCAACCTACATGACACTAGATATGACGCCCAGGGGTGGAATTAAAGACCTCTATTGTTTTATATCACTGGCTTTTAAGAACGCTAACACATGGCATGCCTTATAATGCAATACTGGTCCTAGGGTATGCAAAAAGGTATTAGAAACTCAGCTAATAATAGTGTGCTTGCCCATGATTATTTTCCCAAGTACTGATAACCATGATTTCCAAGCCCCCTAAGTAAGACAAAAAACAAATGGTTTTCATTTTCCAATGAGTTGGGGTGCGGTGAGGTGAGTTTTCTATACACCAAACTGATGTGGTTTCCCACTTCTACTCCAGGCAAATGCACATTTGATGTTAAGATTAGTGAAATGGTTTGCAACTGCCCAATGCTAGGACCTGATTAGTGGCTTTTAAAAATGAAATGGAATGGAGTACACTTACCCCAAAACCAGCAAGAGGAGTGTTCGATCCCCCACAACAACCATCCTTAAAGTCAATATAAATGACTATGCACTTCAGGTCAAGACGGTCTCCTCTCTCCAATCCTACCCCTTAGTGGTGAAAGGCACACTCTAATACAACCTTCATAGTGACAGGTTATCTGTTAAATACCTAACTATCCCCAGATTTACCTTAAATTTTCCTAAAATCCACTATATTTTCCGAAAATTGACCAAATGACACAACATTCCAGCAAAATTCAACAAATGACTACCAGATTTATTGAAATTCCATTGATTTACCTAAGCATGGTTTAAACTACCTCAAATTCATATAAAATTAGACGAATATAGATGAAAATTCACTAAAATTTACCGAATTTAGCCAAGTGGTGTACAAACCATGAAATTTATCCAATTTTTTAAATTAAAATTGACTACATGTACTCGAAAATTTCATAATATTCCCTTTACATGTATGCTTTTTGTTGTTGTTGTTGTTGTTGTTTCGTTTACCATACTCTCTGCAGACAAATACCTCAATATGAATTTCTCTTAGACTAGGAGCTCTACATTCGATATGATAGCTGAGTTTCATTTCCCATAAACTTGTCACTGAGGCGGGTGTCAGGAAAAGGCATTCAGCTGTAAAAACCACACTCTCACATAGACTTTCATAACCTCTTACGTTGAGGTTCCTAACGCTAACGACATTGAATGATTGAACGGTTTCCTTTTCACTATTCCTGTCTATACTTTCCTCTTTAAGGTTGCGAGATGTTTGCAAGATTCCTAAAATGCAATTAAATGTAATAAATACCTTAAGATGGTTTCATTTGTTTAATGATAATGGTGTTGATGATTGTTATATATACGTGAAGATTAATTTTTTTAGGTCTTGACTGGCCTTGCAATAAGAATTGACTAACCACACATGAGTTACCTATGAGGGAAACATTTTAGCCCACTATGTTGGTTATTGACCAGTGAGTACAGTTGTAGAAAGCTGTTTATTATTATTTTTTTGAAATCATATACAACAGAGGCTTAAACCTATAGACAAACCGTGTGACCATGTTTGTTAAACATGACATTATACCAGAGACAATTAGGAAACTTGTGTAGAGCTTACCAAAAATAATGTTGTGTAACAGTAAATGCTAGTCAACAAACAGTTATGCCATACTAAAAAAATCATCATACAATACCTGAGAGAGCTCTTCTAAAAGTATTAATGCGTAACATGTTTCCACTCGCTTGCTATATATTTTTCGGCGTGGGAATGATTCTCAAGAAATGAAATGCAAATGGAACTGAAATGCAACACAAACGAATAATGAGCGCGCGCGGTGATTGAGATTGATAACATGACGTACTGTCGGTTATGTAGCTATGTGGAATGTTTATCACATATGGTTTACTTCAAGGTTTGGAGATCCCATTAAAGATATTCCTACAATAAATGATTTTCAAGTTGTCGTTCTAGGGCGTGAAAATATTTAATATATGATATTTGCTAAAAGGATTTACCACTGGAATTATTTTACAAGTAGTTATTTTAATGACCAACAGAGTTCACTGTTAAGAAGGTAGAGCCCTATGTGGAATGTAGGATAACATGTTATACATGATACGTGACAACTGTAAGGCTTGTGATCTTTAAGATGCCTTTATCCCTATATTAATCACCCAGTTTGCAATACTGATAACTGCAATGTTACTGAAAAAAATTGAAACAAAACAAAAATCAGCATTGAAATACCAAAAAGTGGTTGAGCATATATATAGTGGGGAAAAGAAAAGTTTTGTAAACACTAATGTCCAACAAGATTAATTAAATCAGTAACTGTCAGGGTGGCCGAGTGGTTAAGGCGTTTGACTTAAGATCAAATTTCCAAATATATAAGGAAGCAAGGGTTCGAATCCCTTCCCTGACATAACTATTGCTTGAACATGCAAGAAAACAAGAAATATACACAAACTATGTTTATCAATTTAATCATTTTTTTTTTACAAGAGATAGACACACAGAATACAGCTCTTTTGGTTTATCAGTTCTTTTAAACATAACACTTGTTGAAAATTATTTTTTAGGGGATGGGGGGTGTTGCTACGTTGACCCATTACACAATAATAGCAGTTTTACGAAGTTCATTTTCTATATTTAATAGCTCTTTCTCATAACCAATATGACCAAGCTGTTTACAGGCATGCAAGAGCTGTAGACGTTCGACTAATATATTAGGATCGTTCCATTTACTATTTTTTATGAATGGTTTCAGAATCTCAGGAAGCAGTTCATCATTATCACCATTATTATGATTATCATCCTCATTATTATAATCATTTTCATAATGATGATCATTATCATCGTTATCATTACCATGATAATTTCCACCAGTGTCCACAGTCTGTTCAATGGTTTGAGTTGTCTTTGATAGTGTTGAAAGCTTCTTTTTAGATGTGCTAGAATGCTTTAACATTGTTATGTTATTATTACCACTATTACCTTTCCCCACTAACTTTTTGATGGGGTATATTGTCTCTGATAGGGTTGAGGGCTTTTGAGATGTGGGTGCATGTCTGAACATGGGTTTCACAGGAGGTGTTAAAGGTTTCTCATTAAACAACTCGCTAACAGCATGAGTGCGTTGTAGTGTATTAAACTTGAGGTTAATATTATCTTGAGCAGTACTATCTTTCTCTTGGACTTGGTTTCTTGCTTTGGTTTGGGTTTTCCTTACATTTAGACTAGCGTGATTATTAAGTTTACATTCATGATTGTTTGAAGAAAGTACGTCCAATTCTTTTGTTTTAAGCATTCCTCGACACTGTTTCGATCGTTGCTTTGAACAGCGCCAAATAACAGTTCCATTTTTATTGCTTCGTTTCACAATATATGAATATCCTTTATAGTATGCATAAGGCTTACCATACCTAGTCACTGATACTTCCATATCAACTGTCAAGCACAAACTAATCTCTAGTAAAGACAACTTGGTAATAACAACAATAGTTTAATGTGGGAGCATATATACATGCAAAAAGTGGGAGCAAAGGTGGGGGGGGGGGGTAAAAAGTGGGAGCAAAAGTGAGAGCAAATGTGGGAGAAAAACATAACTGTGAGCAAAAAGTGGGAGCAAATATGGGATCAAATGTGGGAGCAAAGCAAATATATAAAAAAAGTGGGAGCAAATATGCTAACAAATATGTCAACAAATATACCAGCAAAAGTAAATACACAAGTCAATATAGATTCAAGTGCAAAGAAAATATGTAAGCAAATATGAGAGCAAAAATATTGTTTTTCTAAAACAACTAGACATAACAAACTTAGTCATAACCTAACCTAACCTCACCTAACCTCACCTAACCTCACCTAACCTAACCTAACCTCACCTCACCTAACCTCACCTCACCTAACTTCACCTAACCTAACCTAACCTAACTTAACTTCACCTAATCTAACTTGACTGAACTTTACCTAACCTAACCCATCATAACTTCACCTAACCTAACCTAACCTAACTTCACCTAACCTAACTTTACCTAATCTAACTTCACCTAACCTAACTTTCAACTCACAGATCAAAATTAAATTCTAGGCATAGTTGAGTTGGAACCCAAGACTTCAGGGATAACACACAAGTATACTAGCCACTACACCGCAAAATGGGCAAATTATCATGCAACACAACATAAAGTAAAAGTTTCCTGTAGTGTAACTCATTGGCTGTCAACCATAGTTTGGGAATTCAAACCCAAGACCTCAGGACTTTTGTTTTGAACATTATCAGAAATATTATTCCATTTACATTTTGCTGCTGCTGCTTATAGTTATAAGAGTTGGCATTAATATGGAAAGCAAAAAAAAAAAAATGTGGGAGCAAAAAGTGGATGGAAAACGTGTAAGCAGAAGTGGGAGCAAACAAGTGTGAGCAAATATGGGAGCAGAAAGTGGGAGCAAATGTGAAAGCAAAAGTGGGAGCAAAAAGAGCGAGCAAAAGTGAGTGTACAAAGTAGGAGCAAAATGTGTGAGTAAAAAGTGGGGGCAAATGTGGTGTTTTACTAAAACAATCTCCCCTAACCTAACCTAAACTAACTTCACCCAACCTAATTTCACCTAACCTAACTTTACTTAACCTAACCTTCCAACTCTCAGATCAAAAATTAAATTCTGGCCATAGTCGAGTTGGAACCCAAAACCTCTGGGATAACACCCAAGTATACTAGCCACTACATCGCGAAATGGGCAAATTATCATGCAACACAACACAAAAATAAAAAGTTTTCTGTAGTGCAACTCATTGGCTGACATTCATAGTTGAGAATTCAAACCCAAGACCTCAGGACTTTTGTTTTGAACATTATCAGAAATATTATTCCATTTATATTTTGCTGTTGCTTATAGTTATAAGAGTTGGCATTAATATGGGAGCAAAAGTGAAAGAAAAAAGTGGGTGCAAGCATGGCTGGTTGTAGAGACTTTCATATCAACAAATACACATAAACTAAATTTTAGTAAAGTGACTTGGCTAATAATAATAATAATATTAACAGTTTAAAATTTTTTTCAAGGGGATTGATATTTTTCAGGGTGTAATTTCCAAAGTACTGTCAAGAATAATAATTACATGAACAGATTCCAAGAACTCTAGAGTGCTTTTAAGGTTAATGATTGGCTAGGAGTGAGATAGAGCTAGCTAACCTAAGTTAACCTCAGCTCAGTAAACCTAACCTTGTCACATGGCATGTTCTACAAGTATAGACTTGCTTTGAGACTGGCTATGACGTCACAGATGAATGGCGGTGGGAGGCTGGACATGACGTTTTTATTACCCAAAAACATTTTCCTTTTTGCCAGCCTCCCACCGCCATTCATCTGTGACGTCATAGCCAGTCTCAAAGCAAGTCTATACTTGTAGAACATGCCATGTGACAAGGTTAGGTTTACTGAGCTGAGGTTAACTTAGGTTAGCTAGCTCTATCTCACTCCTAGCCAATCATTAACCTTAAAAGCACTCTAGAGTTCTTGGAATCTGTTCATGTAATTATTATTCTTGACAGTACTTTGGAAATTACACCCTGAAAAATATCATTCCCCTTGAAAAAATTTTTAAACTGTTAATATTATTATTATTATTAGCCAAGTCACTTTACTAAAATTTAGTTTATGTGTATTTGTTGATATGAAAGTCTCTACAACCAGCCATGCTTGCACCCACTTTTTGCTTTCACTTTTGCTCCCATATTAATGCCAACTCTTATAACTATAAGCAACAGCAAAATGTAAATGGAATAATATTTCTGATAATGTTCAAAACAAAAGTCCTGAGGTCTTGGGTTTGAATTCTCAACTATGAATGTCAGCCAATGAGTTGCACTACAGAAAACTTTTTATTTTTGTGTTGTGTTGCATGATAATTTGCCCATTTCGCGATGTAGTGGCTAGTATACTTGGGTGTTATCCCAGAGGTTTTGGGTTCCAACTCGACTATGGCCAGAATTTAATTTTTGATCTGAGAGTTGGAAGGTTAGGTTAAGTAAAGTTAGGTTAGGTGAAATTAGGTTGGGTGAAGTTAGTTTAGGTTAGGTTAGGGGAGATTGTTTTAGTAAAACACCACATTTGCCCCCACTTTTTACTCACACATTTTGCTCCTACTTTGTACACTCACTTTTGCTCGCTCTTTTTGCTCCCACTTTTGCTTTCACATTTGCTCCCACTTTCTGCTCCCATATTTGCTCACACTTGTTTGCTCCCACTTCTGCTTACACGTTTTCCATCCACTTTTTGCTCCCACATTTTTTTTTTTTGCTTTCCATATTAATGCCAACTCTTATAACTATAAGCAGCAGCAGCAAAATGTAAATGGAATAATATTTCTGATAATGTTCAAAACAAAAGTCCTGAGGTCTTGGGTTTGAATTCCCAAACTATGGTTGACAGCCAATGAGTTACACTACAGGAAACTTTTACTTTATGTTGTGTTGCATGATAATTTGCCCATTTTGCGGTGTAGTGGCTAGTATACTTGTGTGTTATCCCTGAAGTCTTGGGTTCCAACTCAACTATGCCTAGAATTTAATTTTGATCTGTGAGTTGAAAGTTAGGTTAGGTGAAGTTAGATTAGGTAAAGTTAGGTTAGGTGAAGTTAGGTTAGGTTAGGTTAGGTGAAGTTATGATGGGTTAGGTTAGGTAAAGTTCAGTCAAGTTAGATTAGGTGAAGTTAAGTTAGGTTAGGTTAGGTTAGGTGAAGTTAGGTGAGGTGAGGTTAGGTGAGGTGAGGTTAGGTTAGGTTAGGTGAGGTTAGGTGAGGTTAGGTGAGGTTAGGTTAGGTTAGGTTAGGTTAGGTTATGACTAAGTTTGTTATGTCTAGTTGTTTTAGAAAAACAATATTTTTGCTCTCATATTTGCTTACATATTTTCTTTGCACTTGAATCTATATTGAATTGTGTATTTACTTTTGCTGGTATATTTGTTGACATATTTGTTAGCATATTTGCTCCCACTTTTTTATATATTTGCTTTGCTCCCACATTTGATCCCATATTTGCTCCCACTTTTTGCTCACAGTTATGTTTTTCTCCCACATTTGCTCTCACTTTTGCTCCCACTTTTTACCCCCCCCCCCCACCTTTGCTCCCACTTTTTGCATGTATATATGCTCCCACATTAAACTATTGTTGTTATTACCAAGTTGTCTTTACTAGAGATTAGTTTGTGCTTGACAGTTGATATGGAAGTATCAGTGACTAGGTATGGTAAGCCTTATGCATACTATAAAGGATATTCATATATTGTGAAACGAAGCAATAAAAATGGAACTGTTATTTGGCGCTGTTCAAAGCAACGATCGAAACAGTGTCGAGGAATGCTTAAAACAAAAGAATTGGACGTACTTTCTTCAAACAATCATGAATGTAAACTTAATAATCACGCTAGTCTAAATGTAAGGAAAACCCAAACCAAAGCAAGAAACCAAGTCCAAGAGAAAGATAGTACTGCTCAAGATAATATTAACCTCAAGTTTAATACACTACAACGCACTCATGCTGTTAGCGAGTTGTTTAATGAGAAACCTTTAACACCTCCTGTGAAACCCATGTTCAGACATGCACCCACATCTCAAAAGCCCTCAACCCTATCAGAGACAATATACCCCATCAAAAAGTTAGTGGGGAAAGGTAATAGTGGTAATAATAACATAACAATGTTAAAGCATTCTAGCACATCTAAAAAGAAGCTTTCAACACTATCAAAGACAACTCAAACCATTGAACAGACTGTGGACACTGGTGGAAATTATCATGGTAATGATAACGATGATAATGATCATCATTATGAAAATGATTATAATAATGAGGATGATAATCATAATAATGGTGATAATGATGAACTGCTTCCTGAGATTCTGAAACCATTCATAAAAAATAGTAAATGGAACGATCCTAATATATTAGTCGAACGTCTACAGCTCTTGCATGCCTGTAAACAGCTTGGTCATATTGGTTATGAGAAAGAGCTATTAAATATAGAAAATGAACTTCGTAAAACTGCTATTATTGTGTAATGGGTCAACGTAGCAACACCCCCCATCCCCTAAAAAATAATTTTCAACAAGTGTTATGTTTAAAAGAACTGATAAACCAAAAGAGCTGTATTCTGTGTGTCTATCTCTTGTAAAAAAAAAATGATTAAATTGATAAACATAGTTTGTGTATATTTCTTGTTTTCTTGCATGTTCAAGCAATAGTTATGTCAGGGAAGGGATTCGAACCCTTGCTTCCTTATATATTTGGAAATTTGATCTTAAGTCAAACGCCTTAACCACTCGGCCACCCTGACAGTTACTGATTTAATTAATCTTGTTGGACATTAGTGTTTACAAAACTTTTCTTTTCCCCACTATATATATGCTCAACCACTTTTTGGTATTTCAATGCTGATTTTTGTTTTGTTTCAATTTTTTTCAGTAACATTGCAGTTATCAGTATTGCAAACTGGGTGATTAATATAGGGATAAAGGCATCTTAAAGATCACAAGCCTTACAGTTGTCACGTATCATGTATAACATGTTATCCTACATTCCACATAGGGCTCTACCTTCTTAACAGTGAACTCTGTTGGTCATTAAAATAACTACTTGTAAAATAATTCCAGTGGTAAATCCTTTTAGCAAATATCATATATTAAATATTTTCACGCCCTAGAACGACAACTTGAAAATCATTTATTGTAGGAATATCTTTAATGGGATCTCCAAACCTTGAAGTAAACCATATGTGATAAACATTCCACATAGCTACATAACCGACAGTACGTCATGTTATCAATCTCAATCACCGCGCGCGCTCATTATTCGTTTGTGTTGCATTTCAGTTCCATTTGCATTTCATTTCTTGAGAATCATTCCCACGCCGAAAAATATATAGCAAGCGAGTGGAAACATGTTACGCATTAATACTTTTAGAAGAGCTCTCTCAGGTATTGTATGATGATTTTTTTAGTATGGCATAACTGTTTGTTGACTAGCATTTACTGTTACACAACATTATTTTTGGTAAGCTCTACACAAGTTTCCTAATTGTCTCTGGTATAATGTCATGTTTAACAAACATGGTCACACGGTTTGTCTATAGGTTTAAGCCTCTGTTGTATATGATTTCAAAAAAATAATAATAAACAGCTTTCTACAACTGTACTCACTGGTCAATAACCAACATAGTGGGCTAAAATGTTTCCCTCATAGGTAACTCATGTGTGGTTAGTCAATTCTTATTGCAAGGCCAGTCAAGACCTAAAAAAAATAGTCTTCACGTATATATAACAATCATCAACACCATTATCATTAAACAAATGAAACCATCTTAAGGTATTTATTACATTTAATTGCATTTTAGGAATCTTGCAAACATCTCGCAACCTTAAAGAGGAAAGTATAGACAGGAATAGTGAAAAGGAAACCGTTCAATCATTCAATGTCGTTAGCGTTAGGAACCTCAACGTAAGAGGTTATGAAAGTCTATGTGAGAGTGTGGTTTTTACAGCTGAATGCCTTTTCCTGACACCCGCCTCAGTGACAAGTTTATGGGAAATGAAACTCAGCTATCATATCGAATGTAGAGCTCCTAGTCTAAGAGAAATTCATATTGAGGTATTTGTCTGCAGAGAGTATGGTAAACGAAACAACAACAACAACAACAACAAAAAGCATACATGTAAAGGGAATATTATGAAATTTTCGAGTACATGTAGTCAATTTTAATTAAAAAAATTGGATAAATTTCATGGTTTGTACACCACTTGGCTAAATTCGGTAAATTTTAGTGAATTTTCATCTATATTCGTCTAATTTTATATGAATTTGAGGTAGTTTAAACCATGCTTAGGTAAATCAATGGAATTTCAATAAATCTGGTAGTCATTTGTTGAATTTTGCTGGAATGTTGTGTCATTTGGTCAATTTTCGGAAAATATAGTGGATTTTAGGAAAATTTAAGGTAAATCTGGGGATAGTTAGGTATTTAACAGATAACCTGTCACTATGAAGGTTGTATTAGAGTGTGCCTTTCACCACTAAGGGGTAGGATTGGAGAGAGGAGACCGTCTTGACCTGAAGTGCATAGTCATTTATATTGACTTTAAGGATGGTTGTTGTGGGGGATCGAACACTCCTCTTGCTGGTTTTGGGGTAAGTGTACTCCATTCCATTTCATTTTTAAAAGCCACTAATCAGGTCCTAGCATTGGGCAGTTGCAAACCATTTCACTAATCTTAACATCAAATTTGCATTTGCCTGGAGTAGAAGTGGGAAACCACATCAGTTTGGTGTATAGAAAACTCACCTCACCGCACCCCAACTCATTGGAAAATGAAAACCATTTGTTTTTTGTCTTACTTAGGGGGCTTGGAAATCATGGTTATCAGTACTTGGGAAAATAATCATGGGCAAGCACACTATTATTAGCTGAGTTTCTAATACCTTTTTGCATACCCTAGGACCAGTATTGCATTATAAGGCATGCCATGTGTTAGCGTTCTTAAAAGCCAGTGATATAAAACAATAGAGGTCTTTAATTCCACCCCTGGGCGTCATATCTAGTGTCATGTAGGTTGACGATCACGGAGTCCCAGCTGAGACCGTCATTGCTTCCACTAACTTGTGCTAGGTTCCTCTCTGTCTTATTTCCTGTCGACCACACTTGCTCAACTCTTGTTCTCTACCGACCCCAACATGATTAGAGTATCCGAGCCCTAGGGAGTCTCTTCCTTTGCAACTTCATTGGCCCTGGTTTATTTATTTTTCTGATATCCTGAGGAGGCAGCCTTGCTTTTTTATTTTCATGTTATTTTCCTGTCTTTTGCTCAAGCTCCCCTCAAGAAGCCCCACCACTTGCGGTGCACTCTGCATATGGCTACACCCTCAAGGGCTGATCAGTTTGGAAGTTGGCGACCCCAAGGGATTTCTGAGCTGAGTCCAGTTTTCCTCCTCTTTATCCATTACCTCTGGGGCAAAGCCACTCCTAGTATACTTTTTATCTGCCTTTCATGGCTCCCCTTCCTTCCAACTCCCTCAATCCTTATGCTTGAGGGTTGAGGGCCATTTTTTATTCCTTCTGTCCTTTATTTGACCTATTGTTTTCCATTTCTTCTTCTAGTATATAAGAGTGTAGTAGCTTAGATTTAATTTTCATCTTTACGATGACCCAAACCATTGAGGGTCGATAGGACAGCTTGGTGGTTAAATTTGTAGAACGCTTCTCTCTTGTCCAAAGGACAGCATGCTGAATTCCTCACTGGTTCATGAATTTTATTCTTTGTTCACTTAGTTCTCATGGCTTTGAAACTGGCTGTCTGTAACGTGATCATTATTCATTTTAACTTCAGCGTACTAAACTAATTTTAAATTAATTATTTTAAATTAATTATTTTAAATTAATTATTTTAAATTAATTTTAAATTCAGATTTGTGTTTCATAGTAAACACAATTATTCTCCGTTTAAAACAAGCCATACCATTCTTTTTCTAACATGATAGCTTATACGTGGGCATGGAAAGTAGTATAATCATCAGCTAAGGATTCAATTTCCATTACCTACACCTCTCATGGTATGCCAATTCGTTAAACTATAGAAAACGTTTCTATATGTTCTGTTACATTATTATTTGGCCATCTCACCATGTAGTGGTTAACCTACTTGGTTGTCAACCATAAGGTCTTGGCTTCCAACCCCGGCTATACCATGACATTCATTTCAAGGTTGCCATAAGCTTCACTAAGCCTTTGTCAAACCTAACAACGATCTAGTCATGTGCAGAGCACGTCCGCTATCAAGCAGACTAGTAATATGAAACTTCCTGACAAGATCGCTGTGCTGTTATCACCAAAGCCAGTGTCTCTGTGCAGATTCAACCCAGTGGTAGTATGCAAGCCTATGTTTGTTTAAAAAGCATCATGAATATAAGTCCACTGTGACCACAGAGGCCCCGGTTCGATTTTTTTTCTAAAGGCTGCAACAGGATATACTGAGTCTTGACAGGTAAAACTTTTTGGGGTCCATTCGTGAACCATGGCAAGGGTTGGCCATCCTGACTTCTTCAACACCTCCAACCAATGTTTACTATTACTGGTGAGTTACCATTTTTTCTTTCTTCGGCTTTTCCCAATTAGTTTGAGTCGCCGGAGCCAACCAGGCTCATTTTGGTTTTGGCCCGGGATTTAAGGCCGAATGCCCTTCCTGACGCCACGTGATTTTTCGAGTGAAAATTCCAACCTCCGCTGTCACCGGGATTTGAACCCCAGCCGTCCGGGTAAAGACGAGCAGCTAAGCACCAGCGCCATCACGCTCCCCACAGGTTAGTATCTATACACACATTAATCCATAATTACCTAATAATAATAATAACAACAATCATCCTCCATACACATGTGCATTAAAGCATGGTTTCACTAAGATGCTTATGCTTTTAGGTGTATAACACATTTTTTCCTCATAACATGACTATTTACTGTTTTAGGGGTGAAATGACCTATCCAGGTAAAAGCGTATATCATGACCTATTTTTTAAGCTATCACACCTAATTTTAGGCTTCTTCGTTTCCGAGATATGGATTTTTCAATTTTGGGGGGTAGTTTCACCCCCCCTGCTATTTTTCATCAAAAACAAAAGATCTTAGGTTCATTTATCATTTTTAGGTGTTTAACACGTTTTTTCCCCATAACATGACTATTTACTGTTTTAGGGGTGAAATAATCAATCGAGGTAAAAGCCCTAATCATCCCCTATTTTTTAAGCTATCACACCTAATTTTAGGCTTCTTCGTTTCCGAGATAGGGATTTTTCAATTTTGGGGGGTAGTTTCACCCCCCTGCTATTTTTCATCAAAAACAAAATATCTTAGGTTCATTTATCATTTTTAGGTGTTTAACACGTTTTTTCCCCATAACATGACTATTTACTGTTTTAGGGGTGAAATGATCCATCGAGGTAAAAGCCCATATCATCCCCTATTTTTTGAGCTATCACACCTAATTTTAGGCTTCTTCGTTTCCTAGATATGGATTTTTCAATTTTGGGGGGGGGGGAGTAGTTTCACCCCCAAACAGGGAATGTTGCCCCAAGTGCTAGGACCCCTCATACAAGTCCCTAGCATGATTGGTTCGCGAGATATGAACAAAAGTGTCGTTAGGCCCTTTCGACAAAAACGAATCCTACATTCAAAAACGGGGCGTCACCCCCAGGGTTAGAATACTGCCTATGGCAAAATCCCATGAGGAGTTCAGAAAATATTAACAAACGTGTAGTTAGGTCCTTTTGACAAAAGCCGTCCGTGCGCGCACATACAAAAAATATTACTATTTCAACCCCCGGGTAAGGGTAGTTTTTATTTTCGAGTGAATATACCCCGTCCATAGAAAAAGAGAGTTCACCACGAGTCCTACGACACCTCATACGTTTAAATCCGATTATTGGTTAGCGAAATAGTAAAAAGCCAATGACCTATTAGATTTTTTTGGTTTATTTAAATACATATTAAAAACACTCATTTATAAATCATCATTTAAAAAGCCCGCTCTTTTACAAAAACCGCCAAGTTCGTAGGTATACAAAAATAAATTACTATTTCATCCCCCGGGTAAGGGTAGTTTTTTATTTTGGGGTGGATATACCCCTTCGATAGAAAAGGAGAGTTCACCACGAGTCCTACGACACCTCATAGGTTTAAATCCGATTATTGGTTAGCGAGATAGTAAAAAGCCGATGACCTATTAGTTTTCTGGGGTTTATTTCAATACATATTAAAAAACTCATTTATAAATCATCATTTAAAAAGCCCGCCCTTTTACAACATCCCCAAGTGCGCAGGCGTACAAAAAAAACATTCATCGCCATAATGTCAAAAAACACATGTTTACCCCATATGGCGTTTCCCAATTCCATCCATTTTTTAAAAATAACCTCACCATCATCTAGAGCGGAAAAATACCATCTAAACGACCCCTCACTCGACCCTACTCCTCCCCCACCACCTAACCCTTTCCCAACATAGGCATACATATTCAAGCACGAGCGCGACTTCAGGAAACCAACACTACCCCACTACTCGCGAATGACCTTTTAGTTTTGGTCTTTTAATCAAATAAAGAGGCTATAGGAAAGTAGGGGGCATTACTAGCAGTGCTCGGACACCCTGTATGTTCTAATCCCATGTTTGGTTAGCGAGATATCAAGTTCGGGGCAAATACGAGGGTGGCTCAATAAAAAGTGGAGCAGCTCTGTCCTTACCCCACTACTTCTATATATAAAAATTAAAGTTTGTCTGTTTTTTCTGAATTTCCACGGAAATTTGAGTTAATAACCCGTTTCAGACTCTTATATTGTGCGCAAAAACAAAATTTTTGTCTGTCTGTCTGTCTGTCTGTGTGTCTGGTACAATTATGTACGCGCATCACTCGAGAACGGCTGATTGGATCAACGGAAAATTTGGTACAGATGTCCATCAGAGGCACGAAAGTAATCATTGATGTAACTCTTCCCCGTACCTCTCATAAAAGAGGGCCCACCCCCTTCAAATGCTTGCTGAAATGGGCGTAGAAAGACGAGAAAAAAGCTGATTTTCAGCGTCTCAATGTGAGAAACAAAACTCGAGAGCCCTACGGGCCCTGAAAACCACATTTTAAAACCTAAAACCAACAGTTTTTAAGATATTCCTGGAAAACTAATTCCATTTATTAAGCTACTAGCTGAAGTACCCGTGCTTCGCTACGCGTCATAAATAAATTAAAATGTGAAGGTGACAGTTAAAACAGGGGATAGGCAAGGTGCTGCGCAGAGGGGGATTGAGGATGGAACATTTTGTCCAAATACACCGCTCGGCGTTGACCGTGTTTTACAGCACAAATTTAGGTTTTACTCGCTAACCGTTGGAGATACCTTTCGGATAGAAAATGTAATTTTAAACCTCGTATATCCCATCAATAGTTTGCTATTACTTAGTTTCTCTTTTTATTTGAAATGGAAATATGAAAGTTTGAAACCAAATGGTGTAGTGACGTCACTAAAATGGTCGCCATCTTTAAATAGTGCAAAGTATTGAAATCAAAAGTAGCCTATATGTTAAACAGGTAAATCAGCTACTTCCATGTAAAATTCATGTAAATCGGACAAGTGGTACTTGCGTGATTGAGTAATACACAGACACACACCATCTCATTTTTAGTCTCGCTTCGCTCGCGTCATAGTCGTGTCATATTGTTATTCAATGAAATGCAGGTTTAACCCCGTTAACACCCCTTTAGAACCAGAATATCCAAAAATCCCTCCTTAGTAGACGTTTTCGACATACAACAAACATATCCCCAAAATATCATTCTTCTAACTTTAATAGTTTTGGTTGGTCGATGAGAGTGAACATCCAAAAATCCTTCCTTAGTGGACATTTCTCTTCCAGAATTTCACCCCTCCCCATAGGCCCCTTAAATTGGATTTATGCAAAAAAAAACGGTCGAACACCTATTTATTTTAATTATTTATTTATTTATTTATTTATTTTTAAGCTGATTGATTTCTTCCGAGTCTCAAACTCCTCGCCTATGTCGTTTAAGAGATACACGCTCCGTTAGGAATCTTTCAACCCCCACTGTTCACCCCTTTCACCTCATAATATACACCATATCGATAAACCCTTAGACATATGTCTGCTTATTCTTAATGATGAGTTTATATGCCAAGTATCCCATCCCCAAGGAAACCAATCGGGATATATTGTTATTCAATAAATGCAAGTCTACCCCCTTAATACCCCTTTAGAATCTGAATATCCAAACATCCTTCCTTAGTGAACGTTTTTGACATACAACGAACATAGCCCCAAAATGTCATGTTTCTAACTTCAATAATTTTGGCTGGGCGATGATGAGTGAGTAAGTCAGGACATTTTCTTTCATTTATTTTTCAGAATTTCACCCCTCTCATGAACCCCTTAATTGGATTTATGAAAAAAAAAACGGTCGAACACCTATTTACTTATTTTTGAGCTGTTCTTCCCTCCTGAGTTTGATGAGTGAGTGAGTTAGGACACTTTCATTCCTGTTTTCCCCCCAAAATTTCACCCCTCTCCAAGGGCCCCTTAAATTGGATATATGAAAAAACGGTCGAACACCTATTTACTTATATTCTAAGCTGTTTTTTCCTGCCGAATTTCAAACTTCTCTACTGTGTCGTTTAAGAGATACACGCTCCATTAAGAATCCCTCACCCCCAATTTTCACCCCTTTCACATCATAATATACACCACATCGATAAACCCTTAGACATGTCTGATTATTTTTAATGATTAGTTTATGTACCGAATATCACATCCCCAAAGAAACTACTCATGAGATATCGTTATTCAATGAAATGCACGTTTACCCCCTTACCTACTCTTTTAAACCCGAATAAACAAAAATCATTCCACAGTTGACGTTTTCGACATACAGCGAACATATTCCCAAAATTTCATGTTTCCAACTTTAATAGTTTTCGCTGGGCGTGATGAGTGAGTGAGGCCGACAGGACATTTTCTTTCAATTATTTTTACCAGAATTTCACCCCTCCCCATGGGCCCTTTAAATTGGATTGATGAAAAAACGCTTGAACACCAATTAACTTATTTTTAAGCTGTCTTTTTCCCCTCAGTTTGATGAGTGGGTGAGTTAGTCAGTCAGTCAGTTAGGACACTTTCTCTCCTTCTTTCCCCCAGAATTTCACCCCACCCCATTGGCCCCTTAAATTAATATATGAAAAAACGGTTTAACACCGATTTACTGATTTTTAAAGCTGATTTCTTTTTGCTGAGTTTCAAATTTCTCGCCTATGTCGTTTAAGAGATAGGCCTACACGCTCCGTTTGGAATCTTTCAACCCCCCACTTTTCACCCCTTTCACCTTATAATAATACACCATATCGAAAAACCCTTAGACACATGTCAGTTTATTTTTAATGATTAGTTTATATGACGAGTATCACATCCACAAATGAAACCACTCATGAGATATTGTTATTCAATGAAATGCAGGTTTAAGCCCCTTAAGACCCCTTTAGAACCTGGATATCCAAAAATCCTCCCTTAGTGTACGGTTTTGACATACAACGAACATATACCCAAAATGCCATGTTTCCAACTTCAATATTTTTGGCTGGGCGATGAAGAGTGAGTGAGTGAGTCAGGACATATTCTTTCATTATTAGCCTATTTACAATTTTGAAAAAATAGGCTTATGAGATCACCTTTTGTCCGTGTGTGTGTGCGTGTGTGTGTGTGATTCGTGTGTGTGTCCCCCCCCCCTAATAAAATCTAAACGGCAGGAGCGATTTCAATGAAACTCGGAAAGTTCATAGCACTATTCCCGGCGACCTCGACCGTGCCCTTCAAATTTTGTCACGACTCACCAATCCAACATGGCGGCTGTGCGAAATATTTCACCAGCATTCAATATCACCGAAACTATTACCGATATTACCCTGACATTTTCTATGGTGATAGAAAGGACTACTATAAGTTCACTTATGTGACTTTTGAAAACATGGTGACTACAAAACCAACATGGCGGCCAAGCGAATTTGCGACTTTTAAATAGACGTTTCTCGCGATTTGACCAACCAAACTCAATGAAACTTGGTACAGTATATGTTTATATACATTGTAATGCACCGACATCTAACTTCGTTCAATTGTTTACATAATCACAAGATGGCGGATGTGCGAAATATTTCACCGGCATTCTATATCTCTGAAACTATTAGCGGTATCTGCCTAAAATTTTGTACGGAGATAAAGGGCACTACTGGAAGTCCATCTATAAGATTTTCAAAAACCGGTTAACTACAAAACGAACATGGCGGCTAAGCGAATTTTAACATTTTAAATAGACCTTTCTCGCGATTTAATGTTCCAAGCGCAGTGAAACCCGGTACAGGAAATATTTATACACATTGTAATCCACTGGTATCTAATTTAGTTCAATTGTTTACATAACCTCAAGATGGCAGCAGTGCGAATTTTAAAATTAAGTTTTTATTTCTGTTGATGTAGTCATGCGATCGAAGTGAAAGTTTGAATAATGAACCTACGCAATAATTTTCCCTTAATGGTACATGACTCTATGGCCTATACATTTAACAATCCAGCATGGCGACCTTCCGAAATATTTAGACGATACTAAATATCTACGAATCTATTTAACAATCAAACTGCATTTTTTAATGTTCATAGGGGCTATGAACTTAAGTTCACCTATAGGACTTTAAATAACCTGGTGATCACAAATCCAACATGGCGGTGACGCGAATTATAAATATTCCCATGGACGTTTCTCGCAATTTAACCATCCGCGTGCAGTGAAACTTGGTACAGTAAATCTTTATCCGAATGTTAATCCACTGGCATCTAATTTATTTAAATTGTTTCCATAACCTCAAGATGGCAGCTGTGAAAATTTTTAAATCTCCTTGTTTTTCTTGTGTCCTAATTATGCGATTGAAGTCTGAATGCTACACGTACACAATAATCTGCATGTAACAGTACATAACTCTAGGACCTACATATATAAAATCCAACATTGCGACCATCCGAAATATTTAGTCGGTTCTCAATATCTACGAATCTATTATAGCAATCAAACTGAAATTGTGTATGTTGATAGAGGCAATTAACATAAGTAGGATATATGAAAATAGGCTGTATAGTTCTTCACGGAACTACTTGTTTTTTTCTTCAGGTCACCGTTCCCGATGAACCCCTTAAACTGTCGAACACATATTTACTTAATTTTAAGCAGTTTTCCCCCTGAGTTTGAAGAGTGAGTGGTCAATCGGTTAGGACACTTTCTTTCCTGTTTTTTCCCCCTAGAATTTCACCCCTCCACATGGGCCCCTTAAATTGGATTTATGAAAAAAAAAACCGGTCGAACACCTATTTACTTATTTTTAAGCTGATTTTTTCCCGCTGAGTTTCAAACTCCTCGCCTATGTCGTTAAAGAGATACACGCTCCGTTAGGAATCCTTAAACCCCCATCCTTCACCCTCTTTCACCTCATAATATACACCTCATCGAAAAACCCTCAGACACGTGTCTTATTATTTTTTAATGATGAGTTTATATGCCGTGTATCAAATCCCCCAATGGATCCAATCGGGAGATATAGTTATTCAGTGAAATGCAGGTTTAACCCCCTTAAGACCCCTTTAGAACCTGAATATCCGAAATTCCTCCCTTAGTAGATGGTTTTGACATACAATGAACATTTCTCCAAACTGTCATGTTTCTAACTTCAATAATTTTGACTGGGCGATGATGAGTGAGTGAGTGAGTGAGTCAAGACATTTTCTTTCAATTTTCTTTTTTCAGAATTTCACCCCTCCCCCATGAACCCCTTAAATTTGATTTATGAAAAAAAAAACAACTGTCGAACAGCTATTTACTTACTTTAAAGCAGTTTTTCCCCCTGAGTTTGATGAGTGAGTGAGTCAGTCAATCGGTTAGGACACTTTCTCTCCTGTTTTCCCCCTGAATTTCATCCCTCCCCATGGGCCCCTTAAATAGGATTTATGGAAAAACGGTCAACACCTATTTACTTATTTTTATGCTGTTTTTTTCCACTGAGTTTCAAACTCCTCGCCCATGTCGTTTAAGAGATACACGCTGCGCTAGGAATATTTCAACCCCCACTTTTCACCCCTTTCACCTCATAATATACTCCACATCGAAAACCCCTCAGACACGTGTCTTCTTATTTTTAATGATGCGTTTATATGCCGTGTATCACATCCCCCATGAAACCAATCGGGAGATATTGCTATTCAATGAAATGCAGGTCTACCCCTTAACACCCCTTTAGAACCTGCATATCCAAAAATCCTTTCTTAGTGGGCGTTTGCGGCCCTTGTGGAACCTGCATACCAAATTTAATTCTAATCCGTTCGGTGGTTTCTGAGATTTCGTGATGAATGTATGAGTGAGTGAGTGAGTGAGTGGTATTTGACAAATATATAGTAGATAGTGTCAAATCTTTGTTATGCTATACTCCGTTGACAGTGCTGTGTGAGCAATTGAGTAACTAACGGGATTTCAAGTAAAGATCCTCATTTTCTATACCAGCAGTGCAGAGCGCAACTCGTATCCAGTCGGCCGTGTCTCGACTTGAGCTATGTTGCCACGGAAACTATCTGCCTGGCCATTCCTTCATGAGTATATTTTATGACTTTAAATTAGCCTTTGCTCGAGTAAAAAAGGACCGAAATCAGAAGAATGAGAAAGACTATCGAAAATTCATGTAGCCCGCGGTTCCTTCTGGGTCCTAAACTTTTTGTATGCAAAATATGGTTGAGATTGGTGGAACGGTTGCGCCGATAAAGGTCTAGTAATAATAATAATAATGCGCGTCAGAGTAGCAGAGGAAGATAAAATCAACAAGGTCGCAAATGGATGGGGGAAAAGACGTCTTGCTCGACCCGGTGCTGGGCCCAAGGTTTTCGGAGCGAGCAAAAGATGATTTCCAAAAAACCAAATGCAAACAAATAATTGCTTAATGCAACAATCAAAAGTGCAAAAATGAGATTCCCATAAAATTAATTAAACAAATCCCAGAGGCGTGTTAATCGTGCCTTTGTTACGTCACAAAGACAAGATTGACGAAATCGAGATAAGGATAAGGATAAGGAAGGGGAACTTAAATATGAAATGAAAATCCACAGCCTGCTTCCAGTCTCCGACCGGGTCAGGAATGGAATGAATGAAGCCCCCATCTAGCGGCGAGGATATGAACTGTACCGGCTGCCGAGGCCTGACGCACTCCTCTGGGGCAATGATTAAATGAATGACAGATGAAATGAAATGATAGGGGAGAGTGTTGCTGGAATGAAATTTTGACAGGGAAAACCGGAGTACCCGGAGAAAAACCTGTCTGCCTCCGTTTTGTCCAGCACAGATCTCACATGGAGTGACCGGGATTTGAACCACGGACCCAGTGGTGAGAGGCCGGCGTGCTGCCGCCTAAGCCACGGAGGCTTCGAAGGGGAACTTAAATATAAGAAATGAAAAGACAAGGGAGCTATATTACTTAAAATATAAAAATGTATTGAGGATAAAAGAAAGAGCGTGTACACGAAATAAACAAATTATTTAAAACAAAGAAAAAAAGGCAAGCTAAGACAAGATCAATAATACAAAAGAAACCCAATACCAAGAATAAAGAATTCAAAAACTAAAAAAAAAACTAAAAAGCACGACAGAACCTGAGTACCGCTCAACAACATGAATCTAACGAAAAGATACAAACTTGAAAGAAAATAAAACGAAACTTACAAAAGTTAGAGAGAAACGACAAACTTGCAAAAAGTCAAAATTCGAACTGCTACAAGACGCGAAGCTTTTCATGATGTTATTGTAAACATACCTGAGGGATGGGGGAGGAGTGAGGGGAGTGAAACAAAGGGAAGAGAGATTTCACGGAGGTAGGAAGAAGGGGAAGAAAAGGGGGGGGGGGATATCATTAAGTTATGTAATACGGCGAAAATCGAAAGAGAAAGAACAAAACAAAAGGAAAAAGAAATACACGGAAATACATTACATTACAATTGACTTGGGACGAAAGAGACCGGTAAAAATCGAAAGCACGCTATAAAAAAAATTAGGCTTATACTCCAACATAATGCCGCAACAACGCGACATATAAAAAAAGAATAATATGACATCGGAGCTGGAGAAAATCCCAGTTAACCACCGTCACATATATTCTATAAACAAAAGGGACATGTATTAGTGGGACGTTGGACATAAGTCCCGTTACCTCACACATACTGTCCACAAACAAAGGTCCAATTGCTACCAATCAAATGAAACATTTGTGGTACAAAGAGACACCGACGCAAAAGACGAGCACTAAGGCCCGACAGGAAATATATTTAAGCCAAGACGCAATACTTTCGAATCTTACAGGTATTAACCAAAATAATAAAACTGTGAGGTGGGCACATAACAAAAGCAACAGAAAGAACTCCGCCGTATGACATTACGCAAGGTCCCGGAGATCTGGTTCAAGGATGAAAATACTAACAGAAACATCTTGAAAAGGAAAGAGAATTAAGCAAAAGAAGGAACGTTTAACAAAAACAATTATATTGCGTTAGATAGAAATACATTGAGCCGTACTCACATTCCGCTGCGCCATGAGGGTGGGCCTCTGCCCGAATACACACGTTCGCCTTACATCTCGGCGCGTCTAAGACTGACCAAGCTTCTGTCCCCCAGAGGGGAGAGAAGCCTCTCAGAAAAATCAAATGCGTAGTTTGGGAGTGGCCCCAAACTCGCGTCAAATATTGTCAGAGCCAATGGCAGAACGAATTGCACAACAAAATGCAAGGTAGCAACAACACTAGCCAATACGAGAGAACAAGGCAGTATGTAGCCAGGGGTTGCACAGCGTTAGACAGAGAGATACATACACACAAACTGCGCACTTTTAAACTCTCGAGGCGTAATATAGAGATGTCACAACACATGACAATAATAATAATAATAATCATGATGATAATAATAATTACAATAAATTCTGAAAAATGGTTCAAATTCCACCGCTTTCTCCCAAAAAAAATTCTTTTACATAACAAAGGCATAAAAGAATTTTTTTCCTTTTTATAACAAAATTATATAAAATAACATTCTTCGATTAGATACATATTGAACAGGGTGAAGGAAAGAAGATTACATCATGTACACCAGATACAGACATGAAAAATATAGACATAAATAAAATGTTCTCAAATTTCTCTTTTTCATATGACGCAGCTTAATTAAAAGTTCTTTGAACGTCATAACTTCCATAAAAGGCTTGACGAAACGCAAGTCTCTTTTCTCAAACACACATATATTTTCATACACACGTTTTCACGAAGATGTTCACTGATGAGGAAAATTATTCCTTTTTGGTACGAAAGAAAAAAAAGACTTTAAAATGAAATTAAAACAACAAAAATTCAAATCATATAAAGGATCAGTACAGGCGTGAAATAAAGGCGGATCCTACCTCTACTGCACGTCAATACGTCACACATATAAAAAATGGATGTACCAAAAAGAAAATAATAATAATAATAATAATAAAACGGTCAATCTTGAGCTAGACTCTGCCAGATGACGTGGAGAAAGCGAAGTCTTCTTAATGGCGACCTTCTGGAAATCAGCCAATTTTCTAATAATAAAAGAAAGAAAAGGGTTAAATCATGATCACAAAAGAAAGATAAAGGGGAGCACCCTTTATACAAAATAAGGCTTGCGTCGGGGAAATATTTGGGGTTACATAAGCTGCGTAATAGTGAAAGTGGATTCATTCTGCCAGCTGGAAAGTAAAAGTATGAATAGACAGGGTCGTCAGACCATATTACAAAAGAGTAAAGAGCCGTGAACAGGGTCTAAAGGATACACCGGCCACTTCTCAGGTACTTGGAGACTAGCTATCGCCACCGGAAACACTCTCCAAATATATGACAGTTACAGGAAAATAATATACATTATCTTAGAGAAAACATATTAGATTGAAATGATTTATAAAAACATGATTTCACAAAAACGTAAAACAGAAGTTACGATAAATAGTAAACAACTATATCAATAGACAAATCACTGTCACTACAAGAAAAGAATGTAAGTCAACAGACCATCTCAGGCACTGCCGAACAATAGCAAGTCGTGTCTGCAGCTTGGACAATGGGTCGGGCCGGCTCCTTACAATAAAAGCAGGCAGGTACTGGAAATTGCCTTAGGCAGAAGTATAGTTCAACACATCTTTCGAAATCCTCCGTGTAACTCAGGTGGCCACGGGTGTCTCCTGCCTAACTAGATACATAGTAGGAGTAAAGGGGAAAAATGTACTAATAACCTTCATCAAATGACATTAGGTACTAACAAATAAAAAGGAATAATAACTCAAAGAAGCTGTCAAAATAAATAAAAAATGCCATCCCGGACAGAGAACGAAGATCCAAATAATTACGTTACAAAATACCTTCCAAAAAAGAACTGACTGAAACCTCGCATAAAACCAATCAAGACCAGACATACAATCAATCAAACACGAAACCCAATAATAAATATTACCAACCCACAAAAATAAAATGGTTACTGTGTCAATATACGGGCCGTAGACCTCAGAGGTACCGCATAAAAAAATTAAAGACACAGAGGGTATGGCCTATCCCATACAAATATAAGAAAATTGGGTAATGCACGCCAGAGTAGTTCACACGAACATCAATGTCCCATACCACGGAAGCCGTAGACCTAAAATGGTTGGTATCTCTGAGTAATACTTATCGTATATTTGGTTTGCCAATAAAAACGAATAAATAGTTCGTACGTAATATATATATAGTTTAAATTGAATAGGGTATAAAATCAAAATTGAACTAAATTTGAAACCACCCACAAATAACTGTTGATAAAAATTCATTAAACTCATTGACACACACATTCATCTCAAAATACAACCAACAACAACACTACATACATACTCCTTCCCATAAACAAATCAAAATTTCCCCATTACACCAGAATGCGAATGTGGGTCGTTGGAACACCATGGAAACGCAAACAATGGACTACAGGTCATCGTGACAAACTTCATCCCATACTAAAGATTGACGACTCGTGCAGAATCTATGTACACCCTAAGTGGGCGTCGAAGCCGTGGGACAGGTCCCAAACCCTAATCCCGACGGAGACCTCACCTAGCAGGTTTCCCAACGAAATACACACTGCCATACTGAACATATAGTAACATCAAGCTTATATAAACAATTTTAAATGAAAACCAAAATTGAAAATCCCCTGACAAAAATAAAACAATCACCCTCCCTAATTATGAAACAAACTTAACTCCCAATCATAACACACATAATAGCTCAACAGACCATACATAACTGAGACAACAAACACTTTACTAACATCAAACGTTAGTATAATTACGCGAGGCTCAAGGTGGGTCGGGGTGACCGTAGGATTTAAAGAGACGGTTCCCATAAGTGGGCCTACCTTCATTGGGGAAAACTTCGGAGAAAGAGGGGCGGGGGTTTTTGGCTGCACGGTAATGTCAAGAAACCTGTCAGCGGCTGTTCCAGACTGAGACATATGGAGGGGTAAGGCGAGTTCTGAGAAATATCACAGTTAACTAAGCGACTATTTACAACAAAGGTAAGGACTCAAATCCTTGAGAGAAATGATTTCCTACCTAACAGAAAGTAAAATAAAAACATCCACGACACTGACGAAATGAAAAGGAAGAGAAAAAAAAAATGTGTCGTCTTAACATCACCGTTTACTAAACAAATGTCTACTAGAGGAAGCAAATACATAAAAGCAGGTTACAATACCGTGATGTGTCGTATTCCAGCGATGCGATGTACTCACTGATATGTTGCCACTGTTCACCTCGAAGCTGGGTCTTTTGGATGTCTTGTTTACTTGAGGGACAAAACCACCTTTCCTTGGAGATGGATTTCCTGGATGCCCGTAGTTCACACAGAAAGTAACTTCACCCTTTCTTCAGGGGTGGGGAAAAACAATTCACTGAATTCCTTAAACTCAAAGAAAAACAAATTTTAATACAATGTAAATGAAGAGAAAAATAATAAAAGGTTAATAACTTGAGAGAGGAGAGGAGGGAACGATTTCGCACGCAACCATGCGATCTGCTACCATTGCGCCGATAAAGGTCTAGTAATAATAATAATAATGCGCGTCAGAGTAGCAGAGGAAGATAAAATCAACAAGGTCGCAAATGGATGGGGGAAAAGACGTCTTGCTCGACCCGGTGCTGGGCCCAAGGTTTTCGGAGCGAGCAAAAGATGATTTCCAAAAAACCAAATGCAAACAAATAATTGCTTAATGCAACAATCAAAAGTGCAAAAATGAGATTCCCATAAAATTAATTAAACAAATCCCAGAGGCGTGTTAATCGTGCCTTTGTTACGTCACAAAGACAAGATTGACGAAATCGAGATAAGGATAAGGATAAGGAAGGGGAACTTAAATATAAGAAATGAAAAGACAAGGGAGCTATATTACTTAAAATATAAAAATGTATTGAGGATAAAAGAAAGAGCGTGTACACGAAATAAACAAATTATTTAAAACAAAGAAAAAAAGGCAAGCTAAGACAAGATCAATAATACAAAAGAAACCCAATACCAAGAATAAAGAATTCAAAAACTAAAAAAAAACTAAAAAGCACGACAGAACCTGAGTACCGCTCAACAACATGAATCTAACGAAAAGATACAAACTTGAAAGAAAATAAAACGAAACTTACAAAAGTTAGAGAGAAACGACAAACTTGCAAAAAGTCAAAATTCGAACTGCTACAAGACGCGAAGCTTTTCATGATGTTATTGTAAACATACCTGAGGGATGGGGGAGGAGTGAGGGGAGTGAAACAAAGGGAAGAGAGATTTCACGGAGGTAGGAAGAAGGGGAAGAAAAGGGGGGGGGGATATCATTAAGTTATGTAATACGGCGAAAATCGAAAGAGAAAGAACAAAACAAAAGGAAAAAGAAATACACGGAAATACATTACATTACAATTGACTTGGGACGAAAGAGACCGGTAAAAATCGAAAGCACGCTATAAAAAAAATTAGGCTTATACTCCAACATAATGCCGCAACAACGCGACATATAAAAAAAGAATAATATGACATCGGAGCTGGAGAAAATCCCAGTTAACCACCGTCACATATATTCTATAAACAAAAGGGACATGTATTAGTGGGACGTTGGACATAAGTCCCGTTACCTCACACATACTGTCCACAAACAAAGGTCCAATTGCTACCAATCAAATGAAACATTTGTGGTACAAAGAGACACCGACGCAAAAGACGAGCACTAAGGCCCGACAGGAAATATATTTAAGCCAAGACGCAATACTTTCGAATCTTACAGGTATTAACCAAAATAATAAAACTGTGAGGTGGGCACATAACAAAAGCAACAGAAAGAACTCCGCCGTATGACATTACGCAAGGTCCCGGAGATCTGGTTCAAGGATGAAAATACTAACAGAAACATCTTGAAAAGGAAAGAGAATTAAGCAAAAGAAGGAACGTTTAACAAAAACAATTATATTGCGTTAGATAGAAATACATTGAGCCGTACTCACATTCCGCTGCGCCATGAGGGTGGGCCTCTGCCCGAATACACACGTTCGCCTTACATCTCGGCGCGTCTAAGACTGACCAAGCTTCTGTCCCCCAGAGGGGAGAGAAGCCTCTCAGAAAAATCAAATGCGTAGTTTGGGAGTGGCCCCAAACTCGCGTCAAATATTGTCAGAGCCAATGGCAGAACGAATTGCACAACAAAATGCAAGGTAGCAACAACACTAGCCAATACGAGAGAACAAGGCAGTATGTAGCCAGGGGTTGCACAGCGTTAGACAGAGAGATACATACACACAAACTGCGCACTTTTAAACTCTCGAGGCGTAATATAGAGATGTCACAACACATGACAATAATAATAATAATAATAATCATGATGATAATAATAATTACAATAAATTCTGAAAAATGGTTCACGGTGTAGATTTGTATACGGAACCAACCCACATACATACATACAGACTTTCACTTTTATATATTAGTCTGAAAGAATGCAAGCCGGTAACCATGGCAACACAATCTTAGAAGTCCATCCATTTCTGTAAGACGCAATGCCATTCCATTTATTACATTACTGTGAACGTTCGCAACGGATATAAGGTTATCACGGAAACAACTGAAGCTGAAAAATACATCAATACATATATAATGCGCTTAAGGGGGTCGAGGGGTGCTCTTGAATTTTTTCACGTGATTTACACGTGCGGGTGTGGTACTGGAGGTCTGTTATATCCCTGTCCCTGTATTCTTCTTCTTCTTCTTCTTCTTCTTCTTCATCTTTTCCCGTTCATGCGGGGTCGACGTTTTTGGCAAGTCTTTTCCATTTCCCTCGGTCCCAAATGGTGTTTTCGGTTAACTGCTTTTCTGCGAAGTCTTCCCGCACGCAGTCCATCCATCTTCTTCTAGGTCTGCCTCTCTCCCTCCTGCCCTCCAGCTCAAGATCCAGCACTCTTCTTCCCACATAGGTCTCATCCCTGCGCTTAATGTGACCATACCAGAGCAACCGCCTTTCTTGAACTTTCCTTGATGCTTGGGTTACCTTGACACTTCCTCGTATGAAGCTGTTCTTGATGTGGTCTTTCCTAGTAACACCACACATCCATCTCAGCATTTTCATTTCGGCTACATCCAGCCGTTTATTTTGCGACTGTACTATTGGCCAAGTTTCTGCTCCATATAGCATGGCAGGTCTCACCACACTTTTATAGGCTCTCCCTTTTACTTGGACATTTAGTCTCCTGTCACAGAGGACACCAGACAAACTTTTCCAGTTTAACCAGGCAGCCTGAATTCGGTGGGTAATTTCCAGGTCTAGATTGCCATCGTCAGATACCGTTGATCCAAGGTACTTGAAACTATTACTTGCTTGGAGCTGATTTCCGTCCATCTTCACACTGTCATTTCCCTTTCCACCGAGGCACATGTATTCAGTCTTATTCCGACTGATTTTAAGACCCCTGTCCTCTAATGCTTTTCTCCAGTGTTCTAGTTTAAGTTCGAGTTGTTCTTGATTAGTGCTACATAGTACAATGTCATCTGCAAATAGCATGCACCAAGGAGCAGGTTCTCTAAGGCTTTCAGAGATAACATCCATTATCCTGTCCCTGTATTATTGAATTATTATAATAGTACATTATGCAACGAGCCTATAATGGCTATAATTAAGACACGAGTATTTTTTATAAAACGAGCGTATGCGAGTTATATAATTTCCATACGAGTGTCTTAATTACCATTCTAGGCGAGTTGCATACGACTGTTTATGTTCGACGATAATTATAACTTTATTATATATTTTAACATAAATATCTGTTGAGAGTCAGCCACTTGAATTTTGTGACCGAAGAGCGAGCGCTGGGTATATCTCTGTCTTTCAAGATCTCTGAACGACCGACGCAGGCGCTCTGTGTGCTTGCAATGCCACATGCAGGCCATATGTTTACATCTGCCGTCTCTCAGTAATATTGTCACCGGAGTCGTTTGAAGGCAATGCGCTGTGTAGAAGTTAGGGTTGGTGATAATATGGTACAGTGCTATTTCTTGTCTCATATTCACCAGTTTATTTACGTGAACATATGGATGGTGCGTATTCCATGTCGGTAATTTATTATTGTTCGATGTTGTGTTTATGTCCGACATGTTGGATTTTTGAGCGCATGCGTGAAGGTATCGTTACTTAATTTGTCAATGAACGAGCTCTGATTGGCTGGAGAAACTCTATCATAATGAAAAACAGTGTTATAATGACCATCATTATGATACAGTTTTCTGACACATAATAGTGAGTGTCGAACATAAAGATTATTATTATATTATGGCGTAAAAGGACGAGACAAACCTCATTTTAGCCCCTCGGTGGCTTGGAGGCTACAACGTTTTAAGGGTCTAAAACCATGTTTCTGAGATATTCCCAGAAAACTAATTTTACTTAATAAACTAATAAATATATGACGGGTACAGAAGAATATCAAATCAGGAGCTTTATAGATATACTGAGAAAATCACAGATGTGGATAGGAAGAGACGTCCGGCTTTCTACGGACATGTCTCAAGGTTGAACCCAACATGACTAACCAACCGGCTTCTCAACTACTGGGAGATTATAAAGAGCGTGACACCGTGGCTAACAGGAGTTAACAAGGACATCCAAGAACTGAAGATAATGGAAAGTGATATTAGAAGCCGATCACATCTCAGAAAGATACCTAAACTGAATAGTTTTCAGAACAGACCACCCTGTAAGAAAACCGGCATCTTCTGGTCAAAAGGGAGAAAGGAGAAACATAGTCAGAGAATGCGCGAATATTGGGCAAACATCAAGTCCCTCGCCAAGCTGAAAAGTTCAACGTCGTAGTCCTTAGCTGGCCCATCCGAAAGAAGATGAACAAGAAGAAACTAATGGAAGTAATGCAAGCTGGTAACCATGACAAAAGTATCTCAAGAGGTGACATCCAACTTTCCATCTTTTTCTGTAAGAAGCAATGCCACTCAAATTATTAAATTTCTGCGAAAGTTTGCAAATGGCTATAGGTTATCATGGAAACAAACATAGACTGTAAAATTCATCAATGCGCTTAAGGGGGTCAAGGGGTACCCTAGAATTTGTAAACGCGACTTACACGTGCGATATGATGTACAGATGGTCTATTATATCTCCAAACAGCAACATTATTTTCAAAAATTCCTGAATTGAATAGTGTTTTTTGCAGCTTTTGGGAATTTGGGCCATTGGAGGCAAAAAATCCTGAATTTTCATGCACCACAAAACTTTATAATTTATTAAAGGGGTCTTCGTGGGAATGGGGACTTTCCACAGCGGTGAGGGTCAGTTTTTATTTGACATAATATATTGCGTTTCGTCTAGAAGGTTTTCAACATTATTTTCATGGCAGGAAGTACACGTTAGGTGAATTTAATTTGAGAGCACATTTTAACTAATCATATTTTCGTCGACAAACGGGTTCATCGTAACGATGATTTTGTTTGCCACTATGAAGTTGATATATCTTTATGTTTATGTACGCCTATAACTCGTGTTCGGGTGCTTGGAGCATCGTAAAATTAGGTATTGTAACCATGAGACAATACAGCAATCTATACTAATATAATAAATTTGAAGAGTTTGTGTGTTTGTGTGTTTATGTGTTTAAACGCGCTAATCTTTGGAACTACCAGTCGGATTCGAAAAATTATTTTTATATATGATAGCCTGATTCAAGAGGAATAGTTTAGGCTCTGTTAAATTTCGGACAGACCACTCCATTCCCCGCATGTAGGCCCTTTTGCACAAGTCTACACCGTTTCACCGATCTAATAACTTGACGGACATATTGTCAATAGGCGACAACGACTAACACTGTATCATGATAGTCTACGCCGCACCATTGATGGGCAGGCTGTCACTAGGCAACAGCGATTTACTCTGTATCATGATACTCCGGTAACATTTGCTAAACGACACATGGGAAAACTGACCGATTGTGAATCAAGGATTGTATTGGACTGTAGTATTCTCTATGCTATCGTATCCACAGTTAATATTGCATTTGCGGGGCCTAGATATCGTGGTCATGTTGCCCCGTGTACGTGGGTGTGTGTGTAGAATTTATGTGATAACCTGCGTTATTGTGATTGTTGCACTAGCATGTGTAAGTAGGGTATAAAGCTCAATGTTGGTTTGTCTGTTATTTATACAAATCTACACCGTTTCACCGATCTGAACCAACATTTGTATACTTACCCTTTGGAACCCTGCGAGTAACACTGTTTACATGAAATTTTGGACAGATCACTCCATTCCCTGCATTTAGGCCCTTTGGCACAAATCTACACCGTTTCACGGATCTGAACCAAAATGAGTATTCTTACCCTTTGGAAATCTGAGAGTAACACTGTCTACGTGAAATTTCGGACAGATCACTCCATTCCCTGCATTTAGGCCCTTTGGCACAAGTCTACATCGTTTCACCGATCTTAACCAAACTTAATGAATTACATACCTCGCCCGGTATTGAACTCCAGACTGCATCTCCTAATGAATTTAACTTCTAAATTATTATTATTATTATTATTATTATTACTATTATAGTAAGGAGAAAGCAGGACATGGCTTGTAGAATGTTTCAACATGAAACCTATCTGAGGAAATACCAGGGCCTGGCCATCAATTAACTTAAGTAAAACTGCATGTAAGCTTTTAGGGCGGAAAAAGCCCATAGCTATTAGCAGCACCAGAGTTCTAAGACGTAGTCATTTACGGATGACAACATTCCATTACGAGACGATTTCACTTTAGATAAACTTAGAACGAACTTCCTCAATTTCCTAAAGTGAAAGGTTCTGGAAGGCCTGGTATTTTCTAGAAGGAATTCGTTGTGACCACTGTGTGGGGATTGTCATCCCATTGGTCCGACACGGTAGCCTCGGGAGAGCCCAGTTACCCCCTCTCAAGTAAAGCAAATGTATATATAGCCTGTATTTCTGGGAGTCGTCTTCTGTGAACTCTCCGTGTTAGCCCACTGTGGGCTCTGTCACCTCTGTGGACTCTGACAACTCTGTAGACTACTACTATGTAAATATCGCTCTTCGAGCAAGTAACACGCTGTGCTGTACACAGATGGCATATTATTAAATTACTGACTTCAAACTGTAAAACTGGACTTCTTCATTTCTGTTGAATAAGATACCACTCAGCCGCGTGGAGAACCTGAGAAGGACCAACTCTGTGTACTTTGCCACGCATTGTTAAGTTACAAACTGGGGTAGCTGGGGCTCGTCCGGGATAGATATACGATCGCCACAAGATCTACGAGCAAGTTGGTGGAGTATACTGACAACGATCCAGAATCGCCTTTCGTTACTCTGCTGGCAAGCCAATTATCTACCCGCTACTGCTGCAGTAATCTATTCAACAGACGCAGCCGATTGGAAGGAAGTGGAACTGACAACATCACTGGAGGCCTTTCGAACATGAGTAACCAACCAGCTCACAGGTAGACGGTAAAACGACAACGCTCGACAAAAGTCAAGAAACGCCTTTCGATTGCTCGGACGACAACGAAGAAGACCGACCAGAAGGAAGGAAGCTAGCCGACAACGCTCGACAACAGTCAAGACGCGCCTTTCGACATCGACCAACCAACTACGCAGTTCACAGGAGGATGCAGTCATCACTGATCGTCTTCTCCTGCATGTAAGTCAACAATTTTAAGCACCTCTATTGTAATGCCTGAGTATTACTGTAACAGCTTGGTTCATTTTCATTTTAATTTCTTCAACTAACACACAGAGCACTAACAATAAATTTAATTTCCAAAATAAAAAGTGTATTTGCATGAAACTAAACGCCGTTTTTATGCAGGTCAGTCTTTTCTTTTGAATTAATATTAATAGCATGATAATAAGTAATTTTAAGATAGAATTTAGTTAATAATAATAATAAGTTATTGTGGAAACCTAAACGGGGCTCTTTCACGTATCATTAGTTAATAATAATAATAAGTTATTTTACTTAATTGTGAAAACCTAAACGGGGCTCTTTCACGCGATTAATTTTAAGATACTCAATTCTTTTACTTGTTCAAGCTTTTAAGTACGTTATTTTTACATACATAACTCATAAGAATAATACTAATTATTATATTAAACCTTTTCATTTATTTGCAGTTTGAAAGTAAATAAATAAATTAACTAGCTGAATAGGCACTAATTTAAATAATTTAATATTTCTTTCTCATTAACATCACAATGGAGACAGAATTATTAACTAAATTTGAATACGCACAGATCCAATTGCTACTTGAGTTTAACGGAATTACGCCTTGCAGTTTAGTCTACTTTATTGCAAGATGCGATAGTTTCCTAGCTACCCAAAAGAGAGCCAACGCAACTCCCAATTCCGCCATTATTAATGGATTTTTATTTAATGTGGTGAAATCTAAACTTAAAGGGGAAGCCTGTAGTATTCTAGATTTAGATGCTAACTCCGATTATGAAAAATTTAAAGAGAAAATAATTAGAAAATATGGTAATGTCAAAGATGAAAGATTAATGATTCAGGAAATTTCCAATTGCTTCCAAAAACGGGGCGAATCATACAATGACTACCATGATAGGTTAGACACCCTTGTCCTGCTGTGCAAAAGCATGTGCAAAATCAATTATAGAGACCAGATTTTAGATTTGAAATTAAGAGAACTAGAAGATCTGAGTTTGGATACCTTTAAGGCTGGGATTTTAGAGCCATATCGTTCTTATTTGCGCTATGCTCAAATTACTGACCTTAGTCATGCACTTAGACTGTGCAGAATGTTTGACAATGATAGAGCGCATGAAAGTTACATGGATCAGGTAAGAGGAGTGCAGAAGCCACCTCCAAACAAATTCACCCAAGCATATCAACCACTAAACCATGCTACTCATAATCCATTCACACATTCAAATTTTACACCACAAGTGAGACCATTTAACAAGTTCGTTCCTCAGAACCTGCCCACAAGATCTTTTAGGAACCAACCCAATCCACAATTTATGAATTCTAACCCATCTCAACAGAAGCCCGTCAGACCGCAGAACCAATAATCTTTCAAGACCTCTATGAACCGTCCTTACCCAACTCCTAACAATATCGGTAGACGTTTTGCGCCCAATAACCAAATCTACCCAAAACCCATGTCCGGTGTTTCCCCCATTAGGGGAAATTTAAATGCTCACACGGAAGAAGCCGATGATTTTGGCTATATACCACCAGAATTCTTTCAGGAGGAACAACTACCTGAATATGAGCTTGACCATGATGTTGAGATTGATCCATCTCTCGTTCCAAATGAATATCAAAATGACGATCAACAACAGGATTTTCATTTGGCCCAGCCATCCCAATCGAAACCCTAACTAATTTTACGAATGCTCCAAAATGACCATGTATTACATTATTTGGTTTCAAAATCGTAATTGATAGTGGAGTATGTAATTAAATCATGAACCCATCAATAGCACACTCATTCTTTCGAGATTATATATTTCAGGAACCCTTTTGTATTCAATCGGTGCATTCTGAAACATTAGGAACAGATAATGTGCAATTCCCTATCTTTTCTGAACACGGCATTGACATCCCTGTGAATTTCAGGGTCATGCAATGGCATGATTACCTCGATGCCTTAAGAGGTACTGCTGACTTTGTCAAATTAGGTGCGAAAATCGATTACGCAGAAAAACTAGTTACACTAGCTAACAAGGATATACCCTTTCATTTTCATTCCAGTAATAAACAAATTAATTTCCAACCTGCAGTAGATATGCACACCATTGCGATCCCTGTCAATATTGAAAAAGGAGACGTATATATTCATAATTTTGAATGTGGAGGAATATAATTCTCGGATGCAATATTGCGTGCAGAAAACTACAAGGTCATGTACCCCAGCGAAACACAGTTAAAGCATGAATTCAACAAACCAGTGTTTGTTGAACCTTTAGAAAACATCACGATACAGCCTTTAGAAATGAATAATATTTCAGAGTGCGATATTCAAGAATATATTCGCACTCAACACATGAATGATCTAGAGAACAGTGTCATACGCGAAATATGCTCGGAATTCTCAGATGTATTCTACTACCCAGGTTGTGATTTAACATTCACAAACACTGTAAAACACTTCATTCGCACTACCAATGAAGACCCTGTGTATCAGAAAAATTATCGCTATCCACCTGCATTAAAGAAAATACTAAGTGATGAGGTTGAAAAGATCATTAATCAGGGAATAATCACACATAACGAATCTCTTTACTGCAGTCCCATGTGGATCGTGCCCAAGAAGCTGGATGCTTCTGGACAGAAGAAATGGAGATTAGTTATAGACTTTAGGCAGCTAGACAAAAAACGATTGAGGATAAATACCCTCTTCCAAGAATTGAGGAAATTTTGGAAAACCTTAGTCATTGTCAATATTTTCCACACTGGACCTGGCGCAAGGTTTCCATCAAATCGAAATGGATCCCCGGTCCATAGAGAAAACCGCGTTTACCATTGATAACAGGGACCTAATGTTCAAAAGGATGCCATTCGGTCTTAAGAACGCTCCTGCCACATTCCAGCGCGTTATGGACAATGTTCTGTGCCCATTTCTATATACATTTTGTTTTGTATACATAGATCACATCATTGTATTCAGTAAATCTTTAGAACAATAGAAACACCATTTAACCCTTGTACTGCAAAAGCTGAGAGAAGTAAACCTTCAGATACAGGTTGACAAGGCCGAGTTCCTTCACAAGGAAGTAGCTTTTCTTGGCCATGTCGTATCACAAGATGGAATAAAGCCCAATCCTGAGAAAATTAGGGTAAATAAGGATTATCCGATACCAAAAAACACCAAGGAGATTTAAAATTTTTTGGGATTAGCGGGATTCTACAGAAAATTCCTAAAAGATTTCGCTAAAATAGCTGATCCAATGAACCGTTTCTTAAGAAAGAGATCAAAAATTGATATAGAAAATTCCGAATACAAGTCCGCGTTCGAAACCCTAAAAACCCTTTTAATGAACGCTCCGGTCTCAGCATATCCATATTTTGATGAGCCTTTCATACCAACTACAGATAGCTCGGATTTTGCGTTAGGAAGTGTTCTCACACAGAAGAGGCATCTTATCGCATATTATTCCAAAGCCCTGAACCCTGCAGAAAGAAATTATTCTACTATTGAAGAGAACTCCTCGCGATTGTAGAAAGCTGTAAACATTTCAAACCGTACCTGTGGGGGCGTCATTTTCAAATAGAATGCGACCACTGTCCTCTACAATGGCTCTTCACACAAAAAGACCCAAGTTCGTGACTTTACCGTTGGAAGATAACGCCCGGAGAATTTGATTTCGATATTAAGTACGTAAAAGGCAAAACTAATTACGTAGCAGACGCATTCTCTAGAATTCAGATAAACGTAAACGATGAGACAGCTTCTAACGTAGCTATCCCCGGAGATAATACATACCAGGATGAAAAGGACAATGAAACTATTTATTCAAACCAGGAAGATCCCATCTTCACCCTGAAAGCGTCAGAACGAAATCTGAATCAAAACCGAAATCAAATTATCATAAAATATGGTAATTTTTCAAACATTCCAAACATTCTTGAAAAACACGCGTCATCTCATGATTGTCACACAGAGAAATCTCCAACAAGATTTAAATGACCATCTGCTTAAAGTAATCAACCCCTCAAACAAGTATGCCGTCTATTTTGACGATGTAACAATAGAAATCCCATTCATTAGGGAATGCCAAAGTTGTTCACGTCAGAATTAATATCATCAGAGCATCCAAATTCTTAGAGGATATTGAATGCTCAGAAACCCAAAAGCAATTGATATTACAATACCATTCAGTAAATCATAATGGTATCGTTGAAAACCTGGAACACCTTCGAACTAAGTATTACTGACCACATCTGAAGGAGCAAATCAGTAATTTAATAAACCAATGTAATCTATGTCAAAGAAATAAATACGAGAGAAATCCTAACCAGGTGACGAACCAAGGTCCCATCACAGCCGACCATCCATTCTCTCAAATCCACATTGACACTTTCCACTTTGAGCAAAGCCGTATACTAACTATATTAGATGTATTTTCAAAATACGGACAAGTCTAATGGCACTGCATTGGCCGTATTAAATCAATTGCAGGTATACTTTTCACACAATGGTTATCCCAAAAAGATCACCCATGATCAGGGAGGAGAATTTGAAAACAACTTAATTACCGAATATTTTAAAGCCATTAACATTGAATATCACTCTACCACACCCCTGAATTCCTCTTCTAATTCACCAGTAGAAAGACTGAATTCACCCCTTCTTGAAAAACTGAGGATCTCACGAGATCATGACAAGTTCACTCCACTCCCACAGCTTCTAGCGACCACAATCACAAACTCTAATTCTTCGATCCATTCACAAAACGTTAGATCATATATTTTCCCCGTCTCCAAAAATCAATGAGTATATTGAGAGGCAAGGCAATCAAATAAAGGTCTTAAATGAAAACCAACCTGAACCCAACACCTCCACCTTCCAACACTCATACAAGTTAGGTGAGACAGTGTATGTATCAGATCCCTTAACTAGGAACAAGAAATCCAGAAACCTATACAATGAGGGCACCGTAACAAAAATCGAAGGAAACCGCATTTATTGCAAAATGAAAAATGGTAAAATCCATGTCAGAAATTTCCGTGACATAAAACCTGAAAGAAAGGTTTTTACAATTCCAGATTCCTACCAGGATATGCCGTCATCCACACTGAACCCATAAAAACTCCAGGATTTTATGCCGACCCTATGGAATCTGTGGTGCTAATCAACAATTTCCATAAATTTATATTCCATTTTAATCTTACCAATTTAAAAGATTCCCATAACCAGATTGATAAAACCGTCTCCAGCCTTGTATCAAAAAGTAACAATACTTTTCCTTATTTGATATCAGAATTAACTGAAACAACTAAAGAAACTAAAAGAGAATTAAATAAATTAATACCTCCCACTCCAGACAAAGTTAAAAGAGGGTTAATTAATGGATTAGGAAAGATAATACAATTCATTTCAGGTAATTCAGATCAAGATGATTTTGATAACTTACAAGGTCAAATGAATGCATTAAAACAATTCCGAAATAATGAAAGTAAACATATTAATAAGTTACTATCATTTACCAATTCCATTGCCCAGAAATTTTATACTGAAATGAACCAGGTTAACACAAATATGAAGGCAATCCAAGGTGTACTTCGAACAGAAGACGTTGAGAAAAATGTATTGGAACACATCCAATACGTGTTAATGTGCATCAACAAGTTCAACAAGATTGAGCGAGTGTTGCAAGAAACTATCAGTCTCTCATTCAACGAGATGACTAACGTGAAATTATTGTCAAGGAAGGACTTAACAAACATAGTCAAACATATGTTATCAATTTATCCTGTGAATAATATAATCCACACGGATCAATACCATCAGTATGAAAACATAAAAATGTCAAAAACTCAAGTCCTCATGCTGGACGAAGAACTTATGCCTGTTACAGATGGAACTCAATATCAACTCTACGATGTAACCCCTATCCCTACTGTTAACAATATTGTATTTATCCCATCTGAGAGGTATTATCTGCAAGGCCCTACATTAAAATGGTCTAGCGCGCCTTGCACAAGAGGCACTCAATCCTATATCTGTATGTATTATAACACTAAAATTACTAATTGCAACTTAACAAATAATGTAGATGTGAATTTGCTTCTGTAAAGAACAAAGAGAAACTTTTTCAATCTGTAAATAAGGAACACATCCTTTTCTTTAGTAACATGCCAGAAGTGATTTTACAAACGTGCCCAGAATCTCAAAAGACAGTACAACGTTCTGGACCACAAATAATTTATTCTAATGAATCTTGTCCAATTTGAAGTATGGGTATAACACTCCAACAAAAACCTACCAATTACATCCACACCTTCCCACTCCTGACCATTCATGAGGAACCTATTGCAAAACATGAAATTAAATTCCATATTTCCCTTCTGGATGTAACAAAGATGAAACTAAGTTACACCTAAAACCAATACCTTATGTCACAACAAAGCAATTTATGTCTATTAACATAATTTATGTAATGGTAATAATACGTATTATTTTACTCATATTTAGAAAGAAATTGTATCACTTCTGTAAAACCATTAAAATTAAGGTTAAGAAAAATTTAAATGTCACTGAGGACAGTGCCTTGAAACTAAGGGGGGAGGAATTACACACCTCGCCCGGTATTGAACTCCAGACTGCATCTCCTAATGAATTTAACTTCTAAATTATTATTATTGTTATTATTATTACTATTATAGTAAGGAGAAAGCAGGACATGGCTTGTAGAATGTTTCAACATGAAACCTATCTGAGGAAATACCAGGGCCTGGCCATCAATTAACGTAAGTAAAACTGCATGTAAGCTTTTAGGGCGGAAAAAGCCCATAGCTATTAGCAGCACCAGAGTTCTAAGACGTAGTCATTTACGGAAATGACAACATTCCATTACGAGACGATTTAAATTTAGATAAACTTAGAAAGAACTTCCTCAATTTCCTAAAGTGAAAGGTTCTGGAAGGCCTGGTAATTTCTAGAAGGAATTCGTGGTGACCACTGTGTGGGGATTGTCATCCCATTGGTCAGACACGGTAGCCTCGGGAGAGCCCAGCTACCCCCTCTCAAGCAAAGCAAATGTATATATAGCCTGTATTTCTGGGAGTCGTCCTCTGTGAACTCTCCGTGTTAGCCCACTGTGGGCTCTGTCACCTCTATGGACTCTGACAACTCTATAGACTACTACTATGTAAATATCGCTCTTCGAGCAAGTAACCAGCTGTACTGTATACAAATGGCATATTATTAAATTACTGACTTCACACTGCAAAACTGGACTTCTTCATTTCTGTTGAATAAGATACCACTCAGCCGCGTGGAGAACCTGAGAAGGACCAACTCTTTGTAGTTTGCCACGCATTGTTAAGCTACAAATTGGGGTCCCATCCCAGGATATCAACAAACTTAACTAATGTACTTACCCTTCGAAACCCTGTGGGTAACACTATCCACTTGATATTTTGAACAACTCTCTCCATTCCCTACATTTAGAACAACAGACAAAATGAACTTGAAAACTACGTTCTAAGGTCCTAGAACCATTCATGTCCGTATAGTGTAACTGTAAGAATATTTTAATAAGTCAATTGTTGGCTGACAATGCGAGCTGCATCACGTCGCCCCTACCAGAATTGCGAAAATAGTTACAACTTGCGCTGCTTATAAATTGGAGTCACTGGGAGTAATAATTGCAAGAAGGTTTCTTAGGCCCCGTAAAACATTTTCATCATGAAAATATTATGCCTCTGTATAAGTGCGATTGTGTTGGTGCATTACATAGAGGTAATCAGCTGCACTAAGCCTTGGTGCTTTCAAATTTACTTTCATTCATTCAGATCCTTATCCTTGAGCGGTATGTGGCGATAAATGACACTATTGCTACTTCAGGAGCTCGGGACAGCCGAAATTTTCCAAAGTGCTCTGATTATTTTACTATGGCACTATGTGACAAAATACGACACTAGTGATCTCTACTTTTCTAACAGCCAATGAGATATCGGCCCTAAGCAATGTCTTTTATGTCACATAATCCTCTTTCTAATCATATTTTTCAATTCGTTTGTAAATTACATGTGTCAGTACTGTAGTTAGAAAAATAGCCGTTTTCTTATCCATTATTGTCATTATCATTACGGGAAAATGACCTGAATTTTACGTCCATTATACTGTACAACTTATCACCCCCACCACCACCACAAAAAGATATATTTTTGAAATATCTTTTTATGTTAATTTAAGTATTATATGCCAGTTCTGTAGTAGTATTCATTTTCATCCATAAAACAAACAAATCCACCGGGCGAAGCCGGGCACTATTACTTGTCATTTATAAAACTCTCCACCGCACTTCTCATAGAAGGGTGGGTATAGGGCAAAACTTTTCAAAATACATGCTAAAATAGGCGAATAATAAAAATAATCCTAGAAAGACGACCAAAACAAATGTTTCGCTTCTCAATGTGTGACACAAAACTAGGGAGTCTATAAAGGATCTCCGAAAACCCCATTTTAAGGCTCTTAAATTAACAGTGTCTGTGATATACCCAGAATACGAACTTCGTTCTGATAAACTTATGAAGGAATGACAAGCCCCTAACCATTGCAACAGTAGCTCAAATGATAACGTCTGGTTATTAATACCGAAGACCGTTCGAAGAGCGGGTACTTATGCTAGTTATAAATAAATCTTTAAATCTCTCTATACATAAAAATGAAAGTTCGTCTGTTTTTTCTGAATTTCCACTGAAATTTGAGTTAATAACCCGTTTCAGACTCTTATAAGACAATTGCGCTAAAAAACAAAATTTTTGTCTGTTTGTATGTGTGTCTGTGTACAACTATGTACGCGCATCACTCGAGAACGGCTGAATGGAGCAACGTAAAATTTGGTACAGATGTCCATCAGAGGCACGAAAGTAATCATTGATGTAACTCTTCTCCATACCTCTCATAAAAGAGGGCCTATCCCCTTAAAATGCATGCTGAAATGGGCGTAGAATGACGAGAAAAAGCTCATTTTCAGCGTCTCAATGTGAGAAACAAAACTCGGGAGCCCTACGGGCCCCGAAAACCACATTTTAAGGTCCTAAAACCAACAGTTTTTGAGATATTCCCAGAAAACTAATTTCATATAATTAATATAATATCGTATGGCCTCGGGTGCCTGGTGCACGCTTTGCTATATTCCCAGAAAACTAATTTCATATAATTTAATTTCATATTTCATATAATAAACACTAATGAAAGAATGCAAGCCGGTAACCATGGCAACACAATCTCAGGAGTCCATCTATTTCTGTAAGACGCAATGCCATTCCATTTATTATATTACTGTGAACGTTCGCAAACGGATATAAGGTTATCACGGAAACAACTTCAGCTGTAAAATTCATCAATGCGTATATAGTGCGCTTAAGGGGGTCAAGGGATACTCTTGAAATTTTTCACGCGATTTACACGTGCAGGTGTGGTATTGAAGGTCTATTATATCCCTATCCCTATATTATTAAATTATTATTATTATGATTATTATTATATTATAGCGTAAAAGGACGATGCTAAACTCATTTTCACCCCCTCGGTGGCTCGGAGGCTACTAGGTTTTAAGGCTCTAAACCACGATTCTGAGATATGCCCAGAAAACTAATTTCATTTAATAAACTAATAAATAGATGACGAGTACAGAAGAACACCAAATCAGGAGCTATATAGATATACTGAGAAAATCACAGATGTGGCCAAGAAGAGACGTCTGGCTTTCTACGGACATGTCTCAAGGATGAACCCAACGAGGCTAACCAACCGGCTTCTCAACTACTGGGGGAATAGAAAGAGCGTGACACCGTCGCTAACAGAAGTTAACACGGACATCCAAGTACTGAAGATAATGGAAAGTGATATTAGTAGCCGATCACATCTTAGAAAGATACTTAAACCGAAGAGTTTTTAGGACAGACCACCCTTTAAGAAAACCGGCATCATCTGGACAAAAGAGAGAAAGGAGAAACATAGCCAGAGAATATTGGGCAAACATAAAGTCCCTCGCCAAGTTGAAAAGTTCAACGTCGTGGTCCTTAGCTGGACCATACGAAAGGAGAAGAACAAGAAGAAACTAATGAAGTAATCCAAGCCGGTAATCGTGACAACAGTATCTCAAGAGGTGACATCCAACTTTCCATCTATTTGTGTAAGAAGCAATGCCACTCAATTTCTTACATTTCTGCGAAAGTTTGCAAATAGCTATAAGTTTATCATGGAAACAAACATAGACTGTACAATTCATCAATGTGCTAAAGGGGGTCAAGGGGTACCCTACAATGTTTAAACGCGACTTACACGTGCGATATGTTGTACAGAAGGTCAATTATATCTCCAAACAGCAACATTATTATCAAAAATTTCTGAATTGAATAGTGTTTTTTGCAGCTTTTGGGAATTTGGGCCATTGGAGGCTACAAATCCTGAATTGTCATACACCACAATCCTTTATAATTTATTAAGGGGTCTTCCTGGGGATGGGGACTTTCCACAACGGTGAGGGTCCGTTTTTATTTGGCATATCGCGTTTCGTCAATAAGGTTTTCAATAATATTTTCACGTCAGGAAGTACACTTTAGGTGAATTTCGTTTGAAAGCACATTTACATGCTAAAATAGGTGAAAAATAAAAATAATCCTAGAAAGACGACCAAAGCATATGTTGCGCTTCTCAATGTGAGATACAAAACTAGGGAGTCTATAAAGGGTCTCGGAAAACTGCATTTTAACGCACTTAAATTAACAGTGTCTGTGATATACCAAGAAAACTAACTTCGTTCTGATAAACATATGAAGGAATGACAAGCCCTAACCATTGCGACAGTAGCTCAATTGATAACGTCTGGTTATTAATACCGAAGACCGTTCGAAGTGCGGGTACTTTTGCTAGTCTATATATATAAAGGAAGATGTCCTGACTGACTGATAATGAACGCACAACAAAACCTACTAGAGATAATTGCATGATACTTTGAAGATTTGTTCCTACCGTAGTGTAGATGCGCACTAAGAAAGTATTTAAAAAAATCCGGTTTCAAAGGGGTGAAAAGGGGTGAAAAGTGATTTTACATTTTAGTTATAATCTGGGACAAAATATCGAAGTTGTCGCATAAAGACCAGGCATAGCTCAATTTAAGCCCCTCGATGCGAGAAACAATACTCGGTCGAAAACCACATTTTAAGGCCCTAAAACCAACAATTTCAAAGATATTCCCAGAAAACTATCTTCGCTCTGATAAACTGATGGACTAATGGCAAGTCCGTATCCATGGCAACAGTACGCTCTGATAAACTGATGAATTATTCGCAAATCGGTATCCATGGCAACAGTAGCTCAAGAGATGACATCCAATTGTCCGTCTATCCCTGTAGGAGGCAATGTCAATCCACTTATTATCTAAAACACGATAGAATAGCTGCGTGGCTCAGCGGCAACGTTCTAGCGTGCTGGGCCCAAGGTTGCCGGTTCGTATCCTGGCACAATCAGCTGGCATTTGAGGGTGTGAAAATGCAAGGGAACCATGTCAGTAGATTTACTGTCACGTTAAATATCACCTTCGGGGAAAAATTCTAGCACCCCGGCGTTTCTAAAAGCCAGAGTAGTTAAAAGGAACGTAAATCCAATAACATTATTAATAAAACACGATATGAACATAAGAAATATAAACAGTAATTCCTTTTTGAAGATATATCTAAACACGATAAGAACATTAGAAATCTAAACGGTCATCCCTCTTTCAAGATATATCTATATCATAATTTAAAAATAACTTTCCATAACGAATATTAGTGTTAGATAGCGCCTTCCAATGCTACCTTTAATTTTGTAACACTACAGTAGCGACTACTAAATAAAGGTAGCGATCAAGCTACGTTCAATTTCATAAACACAGAGCTCACAAACCCCGTATAGTTAAGTACAAACATATCAGTCAGGTCGTTATGTCAGTAGCAACGAAACTCTGTGGCGGCTATTGCCGTTTCCGTAACACTAAAGACATCTCACCGTCACATACTTCGATATTCACTTACAGAATTGTGAGCCAGTCTATTTTACGGAAAATAATTTCTACGAGCGAGTATCCATTCCGCGAAAAACCACATTCACTACCTTTTACAACATTTACAAAAGACGTGATTTTGAAAGCACTTTTCTGTATGTTGAGGTACAGAGTTATTAACATGGAAAGTTACTGTAAAATGTTGGCAAATCTGAATTCAAGGAACTGCTGTTCAGAATAGGCCTGGTGTTAAATCTGTAGAATGTTTCGGTACAGGTTATACGGCATATGTTCGTAACATGGAATGTTTTCCGTTGACAAGGCATCTATTGATATCGCGCCAGGAGATGGAAGTTGGGATTGAGCTGCGGATATCTTCCCGCTCACTGCGTATCGTGCAATCCAAAACACAAGGTCAAAGTTTAACATTTGCAGGAATCGACCTACGCGAAGACTGTTTCTCCCACGGAAAATTTTATGTTGCCTGTTCCAGAGTAAGTTCTCCAGGTAGCTTAGCCATTTTGGCACCAGAAGGAAGAACTGCCAATATTGTATAGAAGTTCTAAACTAAATGATTATATTTAAAATTCTTCTTTTATTTGTTGTAATGTGACGTACGATTTTACGTTACTTATACATAGATTAAGTATATTCAAGTTCATGTTTTCAAAATATATTTAAGTTATTTATGGTTAGGTTAAAGATATAGTTAATTATAAAACGTTTCTTTATATCTTTAAAATTGAAATTTAGTTCGATAGCAAATACTGTATTTGTATTTTAACTCTGTATTTTGATTTCATATTTAAAAGTTAATTTTCAACATTAAGACAATTTAATTCAGGCCTTTCATATCTTTAATATTTCATTCCATTCAAAAAGCAGGCAAAGAACTTTTTCCCAAATGAAGGGTATTGTAAAATATTATTATATTTGCATATTGATATCACGAGAAATTTTAAATTTCGTTTGACAGCGAACTCAGAATGATAATCGGTTTAAATAGAATATCACTTTATGATATAAGTGTTACATAACAAGTGAAACTTTTCAATTCCGCGGCGGAGGGCGTGGTGGCTCAGCGGTCTAGCTGTATGCCTCTCACCAAGGCGGTCCGGGTTCGATTCCCGGTCAATGCATGTGAGATTTTCGAAGTGAAATGCCATGTCCTGTGGTTCGGATTCCACGTAAAAAGGAGGTCCCGTGGCTCATAATCACAAGATTCACGGTCACGTAAAACTACAATCTTCCTTTTTCAATTCCGCGGCCGAAGTCGGACGGTAAAACACATAATTTGCGTCCACGTTTTACATTTCTGACGAAAGTCGATGAACATCTGACTCTTGATTCGGTGGCATTAAAAAAAAAAAGGGGTAATAACAAAATATATAATGGGACATAACTCAACTATGACCTGCTAGTAAGCTCATAAAAATTAAAATACATTATTTAATACTCTTAATTTTAAGAATATTAAAATGTTAAAGAAAACAAAAATTAAATCAATAATAATGAATATTAGGGTAAAACATTACAAATTATATTAAAATAAATACAAATAAAAGATCTTCAACAATATTATACCCTACATCGTCATCTTGGCCGACACGCCTGAGGATTTGAATGAGTTTTTGAATGGTATGGACTCCGTCTTACGGAAAGAATTCATGATGAAAATTAATAAATGTAAAACAAAAATACTGGAATGCAGCCGAAATAAATCAGAAACCTCTATGGAGATCAAATTGGCAGGTGGAAAGCTGAAGGAAGTAGGAGACTTCTGTTACTTAGGAAGCAGAATAACCAGTGATGGACGAAGCAAAGAGGATATAAAAGGTAGGTTGGCTCAGGCAAGAAAAGCATTTCTACAAAAAAGGAATCTGCTGACATCAAATATAGATTTAAGTATTAGGAAGTCATTTTTGAAAGCCTTTGTCTGGAGTGTGGTGATCTATGGAAGTTTTTTTTTTTTAGCGTATGGCTTTTAGTGCCGGGAGTGTCCGAGGACATGTTCGGCTCGCCAGTTTTGTAGCTGCTTCGAGACGGACACCCAATGGGTGAGCTACAAGTACCGTTGGGGAGGGAAGGAGGGAAGTTGGAATGTAAGGACGAGGAGTTGGAAGGTAGCGGCTGTGGCCTATAGTTAGGGACCAACCCCGGCATTTTGCCTGGAGGAAAGATGGGAAACCACAGAAGACCATCTTCAAGGTTGCCGGCGGGGGGATTCGAACCTCCTCGCCTCCCGGATGTGAGCGACTGCCATCAGTCATGCCGTAACCACCACGGCTAACTCACCCGGTATCTATGGAAGTGAAACTTGGACTATTGGTGCAGCAGAAAAGAGGAGAATTGAAGCATTTGAAATGTGGTGTTACAGGAGAATGATGAAGATCAGATGGGTAGATAGGGTTACAAACAAAGAGGTATTAAGACGAGTGGGAGAGGAGAGATGTTTCTGGCGACTGCTAATGAAGAGAAGAGATAGGTTGGTAGGACACATACTAAGACACCCAGGAATAGCAAGCTTAGTTATGGAAGGAAGGGTCGAGGACAAGAACTGTAGGGGTAGACCAAGGTTAGAATATGTTAAACGGATTGCCTCGGATGTAGGGTGTGGTAGCTATGTAGAGATGAAACGATTAGCTCAGGACAGGGAGGCATGGAGAGCTGCATCAAACCAGTCAAAAGACTGAAGACTCAAACAACAACAACATAAAGGGTTAACGAGTACTTACATGTGATAACACGAGCGCCATATACGAGGCACGTCCAGAAAGTAAGTTCCGTTTGGTAATAAAATAAAATTGTGTACAGATACAGAAAAATTATTTATTGCACAAAATTCTACACCTCTTAAACTACTTTTCCACATAACTGCCGAACTTTTTCAGGAATTTTTCATAGCGTGGCACAAGTTTTTGGATACCTTCTTCATAGAAGTTTGCCGCCGACCGTAAACGAGAGTGATAACTCCCCTGTAAGATATCCTACTGTTCGGGCACCACTGTTAGGCAAATTGCGTGCTTACCAGGAGAACTGCGTATGTTTATGAGTTCTCCGGACCAAATACGCAATTTGCCTAACAGCGATGGCCAAACGGTAGGATATCTTACAGGGGAGTCTTCACTCTCGTTTACGGTCGGCGGCAAACTTCTATGAAGAAGGTATCCAAAAACTTGTGCCATGCTATGACAAATGCCTGCAAAAGTTCGGCAGTTATGTGGAAAAGTAGTTTAAGAGGTGTAGAATGTTGTGCAATAAATATTTTTTTTGTATCTGTACACAATTCAATTTTATTACCAAACGGAACTTACTTTCTGGACGTGCCTCGTATAATTAAGTTGATGTAATGTAGAAAACGACGTCAACGATGTCAAAGCAATTCCCCGTAACTACATTTTTTACGATTTTCAGTTTTCAATTATTACACGCCTAATCACACTGCTCCTTGCGGGAAAGTCCTGAACTACGTCGTCAACAATTGACTGAGATAATATTATAAAATAACAATACCTCGCAACTGTTTGTTGGCGTGAAACTGTCAATGCAATACGGTACCTCGTTTCTACAGGAAGATCGGCAGTCTTGTTAGCCTATTTTCATTTTATGAAAAAAAAACAAAAAAACAAGAAGTTCCGTGACGAACTAAAGAGCCTACTTTTCATGCCAATGATTATTCTACAGTATATGATATGAACTTATCTAGAATAATGACGAAATTAAGTTGCTAATATCGAAATTTCTAATTAGTTCGAATAACTGTATACCTGGCATAATGTTGCCTAATAGAGCACTACAGTTGGCAGCCCTGATGACCGAATATATTCTTAGTTCCATCTCTTAAGGTACAGAATACAAAATTTGGTTGAAGTCCAATGAATAGCATGGACGTTACATGCAGTTACACATTGGATCTAACAGCGCGCGTAAAATCAAGTTGGCAACAATGTCATGCCTGTATTGGTCAGAAATAATCTGAAATAATATGATCTATTGTTGTGCCAATTTTGAATGAAATCCATTAGTTAGTATAGAAGTTACATGCATTTTAAAATTGGACCTATCAGCAGGCTTAGAATCATGTTGGCAGCACTGACGTATATTAGTTACTCCAAATTCATCTAGAATGCCAGGTACTATACGTGTGCAAAGTTTAGAGCTATTGACATGCATACTTTCTGATACTGCATATTGATATTAGGGTAACAAAAATAGGGACAGCACATATTAACAGTTGGCAGCCCTGGTTGCTCTTAAGAATACGCATAGTCATATCTGTTATGGTACACATAGCACATTAAAAATTTGGTTGAAATCCAAATGATAGTATGGAAGTTACATGTATTTAAAGTTGGACTTGTCAGCAGGCTTAGAATTATGTTGGTAACACTGACGTACATAGTTACTCCAAATTAATATAGAATGTCAGGTACTATACGTGTGCATAATTTAAAGCTGTCGGCTTGCATACTTTCTGATATCTTGGTATTTGAATAAAATAAATTAGGAGCATTTATTAACAGTTGGCAGCCGTGGTGGCTCTTAAGAATACGCTCAGTCATATCTGATTATGTACACATACAACATACGAAATTTGGTTGAATTCCAATTGATAGTGTAGAAGTTATATGCATTTAAAAATTGGCTTATAATCATTTTGGCAAAACTGCCATGTATGGGCTCCTGGAAATTAAACTGCAATATTATTATCTATGCGTGTGCCAATTTTGAAATAGCTCCCATTCATACCTTCCAAGATATCCAACATGGAGCTCAAATTTCAATTGCGATTTTTTAGCAGTTGGTAGCACTGACATCATTTTCAAATATGGCCGTGAGATATTCAGGTATAGATCTTTACTCCTACCAATTTTTTTTCGATTGCTCCAGCCGTTTAGGAGTTGATAGGGGACACACACACACACACAGCCAGACAGACAGACAGACACACATTTGCCCGATCTCATAAGTCTACTTTTTCCTCATTTTTGCAAAATGTGAAAAGTAGGCTAAAAATAAGCTTATGAGATCACCTTTTGTCCGTGTGACTGTGTGTGCGTGTGTGATTCGTGTGTGTTTCCCCCTAATAACTTCCAAACGGCTAGAGCGATTTCAATGAAACTCGGTAATATCATAGCACAATTCAGGCCGATCCCGACCGTGCCTTTCAAATTTTATTGTATCTCACCAATCCATCATGGCGGCTGTGCGAAATATTTAACCAGCATTCAGTATCTCCGAAACTATTACAGATGCCACCCTGAAATTTTGTACGGTGATAAAGGGCGATACTAGAAGTTCACCTATGAGACTTTCAAAAACCTGGTAATTACGGAACCAACATGGCGCCAAAGCGAAATTGAGACGTTTAAATAGAGTTTTCTCGCGATTTAACCATCCAATCGTAATGAAACTTGGTACAGCAAATGTTTATACACATTGTAATGCACTGGCGTCTAACTTAGTTCACTTGTTTACATAACCTAAAAATGGCGGCTGTGCGAAATATTTCACTGGCATTCTATATCTCCGAAACTATTACAGATATCACCGTGAAATATTGTTCGGTGATAAAGGGCACTGCTACAAGTAACTTTCCAAAACCTGTAAAGTACAAAACGAACAAGTAGGGGAGAGTGACGGGTTCTAACGAGTATCATGGCCGCCGCGTGATTCTAAGGCGATATCTATCGAACGCCTGGTCGGATTTTAACGAACGAGGTGACGTAGGACTCGGTCTGAGGCCCCCTTTCCTATGGATGAATTGTTATATTTTTAACATAAAAAATATATTTTTTGTTTTTGAAAGTAGGCGATAGTTTGAAAACCAAACATGATAGAACATTGTGATATGGTTGAAACGAAAAGCCTCTGTGTCATTTATTTTGTATAATAAAACTTTTTAATTTATTATGTTTTTTTGAAAACAGTCCAATTCTGAAATTCCTATATTTTGTAAACTAGGAAGTATACAAAAAAGAGTGTGTTTGACATAAATTAAGGTCCCTACTCCCTCTACCTCCAAAATAAATTTCAAGTCTCTAGGATAAAAACTTGAAGTAGTGTGGTGGGGACAGTTCTGAGTCTCGGGTGTATTTTTGGAAATACACGGAAAGAAAGAATTAGCTTTTGCTGTTCTTCATTACTTTATATCAGTCCATTTATTTAAATTTCTTTCCCGCACACACCAACATCCAACAGTTACCTCCTGTTTGCCCCGTGCATTTGTTCAATTTTTCTGTCAGTTTTTTTTTTTACAGAAACGCATATTCCGTCGAACCAGCCTGAGAGCGTCCCATCGCTGCCTTCCGAACTTCCATTGCTTCAAACCATGAAGACTTCTATATTAATCCGCAGGGCGTCGTGTTCTTCACCAACCAACTACTCCGTGAAGACACAGCTCCAAGGAAAATTTTGTTTTTGGAAAGTTTTTTCATGTTTATGTATAACCTCTTTGTTTCCTCCCCTTACTCGCCCGCTTCCCCCTCTTCTTGCCTCCTCCTACTGCTCTCCTCTCCGCGCGCGCGGCCCGCTCGCTCGGTCACTTCATTTCTACTCTTCGTCTTGACTTGTCTCCGGGTCGTGAGCAACCGCTCACCCTCTCAGTGCACTCAACTTCTCGTTGGACATGCCGTCTAGGCCAGTGTTCTTCCTCTGCATCTAGCAGCCTTCACTTGTACGTCGGAAGTCGACCCAGTCAGTTAGAGCTTAACTAAAGCTCGCCTCCTCAACTCTAGAGGCAAACTTTTAAAATTCTACGCCATGTTAGAATTTTAGTATCAACCGTCAACAGGAACATCGCCTTCGTCATGAAGCAAAGATAAGTACCGACTTCAGGTTTTAACCTCATTCTCATCGCTTTTTAAAGGCTCAATGCTTTATTTCGATTTTATAGACAGTGAAAGTTGCTATGTGAAAATAACTGTTTTCTAGAGATCTTCTTGATCAAACTTAAACTATCAATTCTAACTTTCAATATGAAAGATTTTCTGAGATGCTATCTCACATCGAGGGATATTTCCAAAATACCCTCTGCTTATATAATCTAGTTTTCCGCCGAGGGATTCTCTACCTAATATAAACAAGTAATCATTGCTCTGGAACCCTCCAGAAACTGTACTCTGTCTATCAGTTATACTGTCATGTATTTTCCACTCACATATGGGAATACTTTTTCAAACTAAGGAATCTTCCTTATGAACTGCTAATCAATATCTAATTTTTCTTCCTCCGTTGGGATTTTCTCTGGTGCATTCAACTATAACATACAAGTTTCTCAAGCAACAGATTCTCGCAAATCTAGTGAAACTAGTTATTTTCTACCATTGCAATAACATTCTTTGCCATCAACTTTTTGTGCTACTACAGTGAACTTTTCAACTATATCAACAAACTATAGTGAAAACAGTGCTTGATCAACCTTTCACCCGCGTCGCGCTCGTCCGTGTACAATAAATACGGCCATGAACACTTTTCCACAATCCCATTTGATCTTTCCCAAACCCTTTACTATCAAACCAAAATATTAAAATTGTTACTTTAAGTCTTTTTTCAATGAGGTGTCACTTTCAATAAGTGCCCTCCCTTACTTGTTCCACGTACAACGAATTAATTTCGGTAAACCTTCGTGTCTAGTACACGCCTTCAATTATATTGTTTCTCCCTTCTAATTAGGGAGTGGGGCGTGGTGGCTCAGCGGTCTAGCTGTATACCTCTCACCAAGGCGGTCCGGGTTCGATTCCCGGTCATTGCATGTGAGATTTTCGAAGTGAAATGCCATGTCCTGTGGTTCGGATTCCACGTAAAACGGAGGTCCCGTGGCTCATGATCTCGAGATTAACGGTCACGTTAAACTACAAGATTCCTTTTTTTCTAATGAGGGAATCCAATTCTTTAAACTCATAAGTGAGTTATCTCTAGGTTTCACGAAAGGGAAATTTGCCCCATTTTTCTCGTGATCCCTACTTAACCATAGGAGTTCTAGAAACTTCCTTTCGATTTTTCTCTTCAGTTTTCACAATAAGTGACCTGCCCTATTTGTATAATCCAATCAAGTATTTCTGTATCAATATAAGCAGTTATAGAAACTACTATTTTATTCTTCCTGCTTTTTGTTGTTGTTACTTTCGAAGTTGTTGTTATTTCTAAGATATTTATCTAGAAATCCTTAAAGTACACACCTTGTACTTGATTTATTGTTTAACTTTAATTACGTCAGTTATCTTGACATTTTTCATTTATTTATCTTCGTCATTTCAAAATCTTACGAAGATTTTAAAGCATATGAAAGGTTTGAAACCAAAAGAATTATTAATTGCCTGGCGCAAGCTTTAGATGTTTTCGGAGGTCTGCGACCCCAATTGTTTATAGAAATCAAAATTATATATTTGTTACAAAACTATTTCGTCTTACATTGTTAAATAAATTAAAGATTTCTTTTTGGCTTTATCATTTCTCTAATATGGCGGTTAGGCAAGATCTTGTCTTCCTTGACTCATCCTATTCAATAAAAATAAATCTATTGATAGGGTTTCCACCACTTGTTGCATTTGAGCAAGAACTCTTAGTTGGTAACTTAGTAAAGTCTCTCTTAGTTTTAATAGCTAATTCTAACTGGCCAGTGAAGCAAGTATAGCTCGTTACACCAACTTCCTGCTTGTGGAGATTCTCTCTAACACTTATGGTTGGTTTTTCAAATTATAAGTGTTTCTCATTGTCTAAACTTTAGTCGGCGCCTTGCTGGGTAAATGCTTAGCCATTTCTAAATGCAACTATTGGTGCACTTACCAAAGTTATTCCCAGAGGTATAATTGCTTTATCCGTATCCTTCTTGGAAGCATTTGGTCGCTCTTTAGAAATTCTACAATTCCAAAAATTAAAATGTCAGAGCTGATTCAAATTATTGGCATTCTTCAAATTACCTGTTTAGAAACAAACTCCTTTGAACAGATACACAATAAATCCGTTACTCTTTGTCTTGCCAGACCACCACCCTTCCCCATAGTAGGCATATGTATGCTTCAGAGGGAATACGCTAAAGTAACTTCCTTGCAAACAACCCAAGTTCCAACTGCGTTTCCCGTTAGCTTTGCCCAGATCCCTACCCACTTTAGGTATCGGAGAGCGGATTTGCAGTGGCAGCTGCCTTTGAGTATATTTAAAGTTAAACTTATAACTTCTGTAGGACTCTCGTCCTATTTCTCCATCATTATCCTCCAGTCCGAAACCCACTTCCTTTTCTTTATCATCTTCCCTTGGGGGTTAGGTTATTCCCAAGCTAATAATCTACCCAAAATTTGGTCCCAGAAACCCAGGAGAGTCCATTCTGAGTCTATTTATGAGAATCTATTCGTTATTTATTGCTCAAAGTCTATTTGACAATATTTTGCAAATCATTTATATCTTCCTTGAATTTTTCAGCTATAACTCCGCAGTGCAAAGCTGGTGAAGGTGATAGAGGTCGTTCCTGTCTTCTTCAGCCTGTCTTACTTGCAACCTGTCTTCTGCTGCCAACCTGACAGCATTTTCAAAATCTCGCTCTGTTTCGTAAGTTACACTTCAATTTACCCATTTCATCATGCCAACTGAAAAGGATGAAACTCTCATTGCCAGACGTTCTTCCTACAAAGGGCAACTCACCAGATTTAGAAATTTCATTAACAAAATAAATCCCGCCGATTGTGATCTAGACGTCTTGTCACAACGAACGGTCCTATGATTATTATGATCAAATTCAAACCGACATTGAATCCGCTTGCCCAGAACATCAATCGGATCTGGACGAGTTTGAACCCTTGTATTTTTAAGGGATCGCAAAGGCCCACCAACTGATCCGCAGTATCTCAGAACCGGACACTAGGGTCATCAATCCGGCCCGGTTCGCACCCGCTTCAGTTCATAAGGACAAACCGAAACCTTTACTTCCTAAGATAACTCTACCTCACTTCTCAGGCCAGGAATGTGAATGGTATTCCTTTTACGAACTTTACTGCTCCCGTATTCAGGAAAACAATGCAATTCTCGATATCCACAAGTTCTATTTCTTCCGTTCGTCTTTGGAAGGCCAGGCCTTGGCCTTGGTTGAGTCACTGCCTTTAAGCGCAGATAACTACCACATCGCCTTCAATCTCCTTAAAGAGAGATATGGTAATGTACGTTTGTGTGTTGCTCGCCACATTCGCTGCCTGTTCAACTTGCCAGTCGTAAAACCTAATGACGTCACCACTTTAAGAAACTTGTTAGACTCCATGCAATTACATGTTAGAGCGTTATATCAACTCAAGCAGCCAGTCCAAACTTGGGACACCGTCCTTATTCATCTAGCTACTTCCAGATTCCACTTTTCAATATTAAAGGCTTGGGAAATCGAACTTACTCGCAAGGATGAGAATTCTTTCGAACACCTTATCGCGTTTCTGAACAGCTGGTGCCAAGTCCTTACAGTACTCTCATTCCAGTGCGAAAATGTCGAAACGAATCATCAGTGTCACATCCTGGATAAAAAACTTGTCTCTTCAAATGGTCATCAGTACCCGTCTGTCGAGAACAAGCAAACTCGTTCTGCCTCTTTCAACCATCCAAGGGAACATATCAGGCCGCTCAACAAATCTTTAAAATGCACGCTCAGTAAAATGTTTCATACTTTGTATTCCTGCAAATCCTTTAAAGAATTGTCTGTTGAAGACAGAAGGAAGTTTGTCTTCAATAATAAATATTGCCATAACTGCCTGTCACCTAAGCATTCTTCTTCTAATTGTTCGTCTTCCAACCTCTGTTTTGATTGCAAAAGACCGCATCATTCTTTATTGCACTTTCATGATCAATCGAGGTCACTAGTTCCAGCTTCTTCAAACTCCATGCAGAGCAGCTCCGAACAAACTAATGCTTCTTCCTGCATTTCTAACGCCGAAACTTGTCACAGAGCGCAAGTCCTTTTGTCCACTGTACAATTCGAAATCCAAGATAAATTTGGAAATTGGTTTCGAACCCGCGGTCTTCTTGACTGCGCTTCAACTCACAACTTTGTTTCGCAATCGTTAATTGAAAAACTAGGTATATCTTCATCACCTACTTCACCTACTTCACCTACTTCCATCAATGTATCCGGCATTGACAATTTGCAGTCTTCAAAATTGAAAATCAGAGACATTTGTCAAAGAAACACCAATCTTAATATAAACTGTCTCATTCTTACCAGTATTGGCAAGGACACTCCTCGCAGCTCTATTAATACCTCCGGTTTAAAAATTCCTTCGCATTTAAGGTTAGCTGATCCTCAGTATAATGCTCAAGGCCCCATTGATATAATTTTCAGTGCCAATATTTTCTGGAATAGCCTTCGTAAACAAACCCGTAGGCTATCTTCAAACGTGGTCGCCAGAGACTCCGATTTTGGTTGGGTCATTACTGGTGAAATACAACATCCCTGTCTTCAAACCAAATCGCAATGTCATTTTGTTACTGCCGATTCAAATCCCTTTTCTGAAAAAGAGAACACTTATATTTCCGATCTCAATACATTAGAAAAACACTTGCCGAAACGATGTCTCATTGTAAACAACTACGTCACAGTTGTAAGTTGTTTAAATGGTTTTGCCTTATTTCCGCATAAAAAGGCAATTCAAGTTCGCCTCGCCTTGGGTCACTTGGTTTACCTTCTCATGTCATTTTTTCTAGCAGGTAATTGTTTAAACTTTCTGTCGAAAACTATCTTCCCCTTATGTAAAACCATGGCTATCAGTCGCCATCATTTCGCTGAAAGCTATGTTTCACTTCACTCGCTATTTAGTAGGATGGCCATGGCCGCCTCCTTCCCTCTTCTTCACACTCGGAAGCCGCTTTTGAAACCGCTTGAAAATCTGAGTTCTCTAGCATCTCGAATAACTATTCTTACGCATAAACTCCTTCTCAACGTCCCAGCTTCTCTTCTTTGTTCAGAAGAATTAAGCTTTTTTCTTTTGAAAATTGTCGGATTCCGTGATCCTCAAATTTATGCGAAATTGATTACTTCCTTTATTTCATATGTCTTTAAATTGTTTTTCCACGCCAAAGCTACGGATGACTGCATGACGTGTTACTTGAAGTTCCGCTTTAAGTCTCGGCTGATTGCACTTGCTATGTTAGTGTATTTTGAACTTGTTGTTTGTCAATCTCGTTTGTTTACAAGCCCGGGTAAGGCCAAGCTGCCGTTTATTTCCTCTTTGCTTGACAAAGGTCAGAGCAAGTTTTCCTTATCTCAGCTTTGGCTGACTGCCAACCATTGTTTTGCGAGTTGCTCCCGTAATTTCAGAAGCTGCTCACCTCCTTAACAAAGTAAACTGGTTCTGGTCAAGGATTCTTTCAGATATTTATATTCGTTATCTCGCAGTACTATGTGGGTCAAGGTCGTTCTTACCTATCTCTCCCACTTGCTCAGACTCGTATCCTATAGCTGTTTTGATCCTTGTTTCAGAATATCGTTGCATATTTTTATGCGCGCATTTATTGCAACCTGCTTACATATTTTGCACTTTTATTGTTCATTGTTGAACAAACTTGTTTTCTCTCGTCGTTACACTCGATGTGTTTTTGCATCTATGCTTGTTACGTCACGTTTCTTGTTGACTTAAGTATTTTTCTGATTAACCATTTTGATGCTTATTATAACTTAGGGTCAGTGTTTATGGCTACTTAATTGTTGTTACCCATGGCGTTCTTGCCTTCTACTCGCATAGTTCCTTTGTTTATTTGGTATATTCTTATCCTTAATCGATCTACTTGTTTCTATACGCTTTGTTCAAATTCGTTATCTCTCCGTTCGCATCTTGTCGCGATCTTCACTAGAGCTTTAATTCTCGCAGCTTCTAGCTACTTTGTGATTGTCGGCGTTGTTAATTCGCGCCCGTCGCCCTCGCATTCTAATAACCCTGATAACATGCTTCCACTTACACCTGGTCAGTTCTTCATACGTGCCTCCCCCATTTTCCTTTCTTCTTCTAGCATAGATCTTTGGCGAAATGACCGATTGTTACCCAGGAGGGAAGGAAAGAGTCAGAGAAAGAAAGATCTCTACTACCAATATTTTTATTACAAGACCTCTTTCATATTGTGTTCTAGTTCTTTGCTGGTATTTGCTGCTGTCCCCCAACATGGTGTATTTTTGGAAATACACGGAAAGAAAGAATTAGCTTTTGCTGTTCTTCATTACTTTATATCTGTCCATTTATTTAAATTTCTTTCCCGCACACACCAACATCGAACTGTTACCTCCTGTTTGCCCCGTGCATTTGTTCATTTTTTCTGTCAGTTTTTTTTACAGAAACGCATATTCCGTCGAACCAGCCTGACAGTGTCCCATCGCTGCCTTCTTAACTTCCTTTGCTTCAAACCATGAAGACTTCAATATTAATCCGCAGGGCGTCGTGTTCTTCACCAACCCACTAACCCGTGAAGACACCACTCAAAGAAAAATTTTGTTTTTGAAAATTTTTGTCATGTTTATGTATAACCTCTTTGTTTCCTCCCCTTACTCGCCCGCTTCCCCCTCTTCTTGCCTCCTCCTACTGCTCTCCTGCCGCGCGTGCAGCCCGCTCGCTCGGTCACTTCACTTCTACTCTTCGTCTCGACTTGTCTCCGTGTCGTGAGCAACCGCTCACCCTCTCAGTGCACTCACCTTCTCGTAGGACATGCCGTCTAGGCCAGTGTATTTTCTCTGCGTCTAGCAGCCTTCACTTGTACGTCGGAAGTCGACCCAGTCAGTTAGTGCTTAACTGACGCTCGCCTCCTCAACTCTAGAGGCAAACTTTTAAAATTCTACGCCATGTTAGAATTTTAGTATCAACCGTCAACAGGAACATCGCCTTCGTCATGAAGCTAAGATAAGTACCGACTTCAGGTTTTAACCTCATTCTCATCGCTTTTTAAAGGCTCAATGCTTTATTTCGATTTTATAGACAGTGAAAGTTGCTATGTGAAAATAACTGTTTTCTAGAGATCTTCTTGATCAAACTTAATCTATCAATTCTAACTTCCAATATGAAAGAGTTCTGAGATGCTATCTCACATCGAGGGATATTTCCAAAATACCCACTGCTTATATAATCTAGTTTTCCGCCGAGGGATTCTCTACCTATTTTAAACAAGTCATCATTGCTCTGGAACCTTCCAGAACCTGCACTCTGTCTATCAGTTTTACTGTCATGTATTTTCCACTCACGTATGGGAATACTTTTTCAAACTAAGGAATCTTTCTTATGAACTGCTAATCAATATCTAATTTTTCTTCCTCCGTTGGGATTTTCTCTGGTGCATTCAACTATAACATACAAGTTTCTCAAGCAATAGATTCTCGCAAATCTAGTGTAACTAGTTATTTTCTACCATTGCAATAACTTTCTTTGCCATCAACTTTTTGTGCTACTACAGTGACCTTTTCAACTATATCAACAAACGATAGTGAAAACAGTGCTTGTTCAACCTATGATCCGCGTCGCGCACGTCAGTGTACAATAAATACGGACATGAACACTTTTCCACAATCCCATTTGATCTTTCCCAAACCCTTTACTAACAATCCAAAATATTAAAATTGTTACTTTAGGTCTTTATTCAATCAGGTGTCACTTTCAATAAGTACCCTGCCTTACTTGTTCCACGTACAACGAATTAATTTCTGTAAACCTTCGTGTCTAGTAAACGCCTTCAATTATATTGTTTCTCCCTTCTAATGAGGGAATCCAATTCTTTCAACTCATAAGTGAGTTATCTCTAGGTTTCACGAAAGGGAAATTTGCCCCATTTTTCTCGTGATCCCTACTTAACCATAGGAGTTCTAGAAACTTCCTTTCAATTTTTCTCTTCAGGTTTCACAAAAAGTGACCTGCCCTCTTTGTATAATCCAACCAAGTATTTCTGTATCAATATAAGAAGTTATAGAAACTTCTATTTTATTCTTCCTGCTTTTTGTTGTTGTTACTTTCGAAGTTGTTATTATTTCTAAGACATTTACCTAGAAATCCTTAAAGTACACACCTTGTACTTGATTTATTGTTTAACTTTAATTACGTCAGTTATCTTGACATTTTTCGTTTATTTATCTTCGTCATTTCAAAATCTTACGAAGATTTTAAAGCATATAAAAGGTTTGAAACCAAAAGAATTATTAATTGCCTGGCGCAAGCTTTTGATGTTTACGGAGGTCTGCGACCCCAATTGTTTATAGAAATCAAAATTATATATTTGTTACAAAACTACTTCCTTTTACATTGTTAAATAAATTTAAGATTTCTTTTTGGCATTATCATTTCTCTAATATAGCGGTTAGGCAAGATCCTGTCTTCCCTGACTCTTCCTATTCAATAAAAAAATCTATTGATTGGGTTTTCACCACTTGTTGCATTTGAACAAGAACTCTTAGTTGGTAACTTAGTAAAGTGTCTCTTAGGTTTAATAGCTAATTCTAACTGGCCAGTAAGGCAAGCATAGCTTGCTACGCCAGCTTCCTGCTTGTGGAGATTCTCTCTAACACTTATGGTTGGTTTTTCAAATTATAAGTGTTTCTCATTGTCTAAACTTTAGTCGGCGCCTTGCTGGGTAAATGCTTAGCCATTTCTAAATGCAACTATTGGTGCACTTACCAAAGTTATTCCCAGAGGTATAATTGATTTATCCCTATCCTTCTTGGAAGCATTTGGTCGCTCTTTAGAAATTCTACAATTCCAAAAATTAAAATGTCAGAGCTGATTCAAATTATTGGCATTCTTCAAATTACCTGTTTAGAAACAAACTCCTTTGAACAGATACACAATAAATCCGTTACTCTTTGTCTTGCCAGACCACCACCCTTCCCCATAGTAGGCATATGTATGCTTGAGAGGGAATACGCTAAAGTAACTTCCTTGCAAACAACCCAAGTTCCAACTGCGTTTCCCGTTAGCTTTGCCCAGATCCCTACCCACTTTAGGTATCGGAGAGCGGATTTGCAGTGGCAGCTGCCTTTGAGTATATTTAAAGTTAAACTTATAACTTCTGTAGGACTCTCGTCCTATTTCTCCATCATTATCCTCCAGTCCGAAACCCACTTCCTTTTCTTTATCATCTTCCCTTGGGGGTTAGGTTATTCCCAAGCTAATAATCTATCCAGTCTCCCCCTACTTCCATATAAACTTTGCCGATATCTCCCGAACGCATGATTGGATTTTAACGAACGTGGTGTTGTTTGCGTTGGGATAACGTCCTCTTTGCTAAGAATGTGTGTTGGTATTTTTTTTTGAAAATTGTTGATTTTGAAATTGGCGCTATTTTTGAAACGGTGAATTTTTGGGAAATAGTTTGTTTGAGGTTAATGAAATGTGGCTATGCCCTCTAGGTGGACACCAAGTTTCAAGTGTAGGAGGAGAAAAATGATAGCCTACTTTCTCGTGAACATTGGCGATAATTGGCGAACGGATGGTCGGATTTTAACGAATGATGTATTGTTGGCGTTGGGATGACGTCCTATTTGCTAATAATGTGAGCCGGTATTTTTTTAAACATTTTGAAAATTTTTGTTTGTGGCATTGGCGCTATTTTGAAAACGGTGAATTTTGGAAAAAAGTTTGTTAGACGTTAATAAAATGCCTATGCCAATGTGTAGGCCAAAGGAAAATGAATTTTGAAAAATGGTCACAATTTTAAAAACGGTGAAGATGAGAAGAAAAGTTTGTTGGACATGAATGGTTGTTATATACCTCCTGTACCTGCACGATAAATTTGAATTCGCTAGGTGAAAAACCTATGCACGTTTTTACAGTTCTCCTGCAAGTCGCGTGTGTGCTTTAATTCGCATGGCTATGTTGGGAAAAGGTTAGGTGGTGGGGGAGGAGTAGGGTTGAGTGAGTGGTTGTTTAGATGGTATTTTCCCGCTCTATTTGATGGTGAGGTTACTTTTTAGATGAGTCAAATTTGGAAACTTGATTTTGGGGTAAACGTGGGTTTTTGAACATTTTACAGATATTCGGTGAACAAATCATGTTACAGACGTGTATAAAGTGTCCAAGGACTGGGGGTGACGTCCTGTTTTCCAATGTGTTCGTTATTATTTGAAGATAATAATAATAACAATAATAATAATTATTATTTTAAATTTTAAATAAAGAGTGTTTGTTGACAGAGAGCCGGTAGCGCTGGGCATGTGTTACAACGAGGCTACGACTAGCCAGGGTGAATACAGAAAATGGCTATTTCGACGGGCGACAAAACGATAGAACGAGGGGTCGCTTTTCGATATTTTTCTATAACAGATGGATGACGGCGAATATTTCAAAAAAGAATCCCTCATGGCGATCTTTAAAACATGTTAGTAAACATTGACCAGTAACCTGACAAATTCATAATGGTATCAGCCAAGAAAGAAAAATCTGCTCGAGCCATGGCTGGCCGACTGAGAGAGCCGGGCTAGCAGAATGTATCCCCTTATCACGTTTCAGGAATGTGAGCCACAGCTGACAACAGGCCAATGGAAAATTACAGTCACATAGAGGTCACTTGAAGGTCGAACAATATGACAACTACGTCAGAGAGGGATAACAGCCAGCCAGGCAAGCAGACAGTAGCGGGCAGGGGGTCCACAGAGAGGAAAGGGGAGAGGGGAAACGGGGAACACAAAGAGAGAACATGGAATCACATGATCGCCCTAGCAATAGCGGTGAGGGGTGAGGGGGAGGGGTCAGAGGGGGCGGGGAGAGGCGATGTAAGAGAGAGTGTTGAGCTTAACATAGGGCATTGCGCGTCATTCCTGTTTTAAACGTTACACTGTGCACATAGACTGTGTAATATCCGTGTTAAACTTTGAGAAAGGTGAATGCATTTGAGTGCTCAACGCAGTCAGTGACTATATTGGATACATTATATATTTGAGGTAAGTGTGAGATTAACACTGTTTAGTTTATTTTATGCTAACCATTGTTTAAATTACTATTGTTTTACAATTTTTTTGATTGATTGTTTTTATTTTTGTTTGCTTTAGATAATACGCATACATGTTGTGGGGAATATAAAGACAGACGGAAACCATTCCCCCGAAGCCTACAAGAAAAGGCAAAAAAGCATATTTTTGTACAAAACCCAGGTAAAATTGTGTTTATATAACATGTTTGTTTTTTTGTTTGTTTATAAAAGGTGCTATTTGGAACGGATATACTCATGTTGGTTTATTTTATATCTTTTTTTAGTGTGTGTTGGAAAACACTTGACCACTACAACCACTGCTGTTTGTTTGTTTGTTTGTTTGTTTGGGACCATTGTTTTTCCAGGCAGTCTACGGCTGAAAACTTGGGTAAGATTGTTTTCTTTATAAAAATCATGTCTTTTGCCACTGCAGATAGCTTAACTTGGGAACCACTTGAGTCCTGTTTTAAAAAGCGTGTCTGCTCTGGCCGCGTGGTGAATGTTAGAGAGAGTATAATCCCAAAAGACTTTATGGAATCATGTTTTGAATTTTTTAAAGAACAAATTTGTACAGCGCAAAGGTTGCATACGGCTCTAAAGGTCAATACACAACTCGTGTGCGATTTCATATATAACAAGAAGTTCCGTGACGAACTAACCAGCCTACTTTCCTTAAAATGTAAGATAAATGCCAATTATTAATATATATGGATCTATCTAGAATAATGACGAAATTAAGTTGGTAATATCGAAATTTCTAATTAGTTCGAAATACTGTATAATTGGCATAATGTTACCTAATAGAGAACTACAGTTGGCAGCCCTGGTGACTGAATATATTCTTAGTTCCATCTCTTAAGGTACAGAATACAACATTTGGTGCAAGTCCAATGGATAGCATGGACGTTACATGCAGTTAAACATTGGATCTAACAGTGCGCGTAAAATTATGTTGGCAACAATGACATACATGTATTGGTCAGAAGTAATCTGAAATAATATGATCAATTGTTGTGTCAATTTTGAATGAAATCCATTAGTTAGTTAAGAAGTTACATGCATTTTAAAATTGGACCTATCAGCAGGCTTAGAATCATGTTGGCAGCACTGGCGTAGGCCGATATTAGGTACTCCAAATTAATCTAGAATGCCAGGTACTATATGTGTGCAAAGTTTAGAGCTATTGGCTTGCATACTTTCTGATATATAGATACTAGGGTAACAAAAATAGAGAAAGTATTTATTAACAGTTGGCAGTCCTGGTTACTCTTAAGAATCGGCATAGTCATATCTGTTATGGTATACATAGCACATACGAAATTTGATTGAAATCCAAATGATAGTATAGAAGTTACATGTATATAAAGTTGGACCTCTCAGCAGGCATAGAATCATGTTGGTAGCACTGACGTATATAAGTTACTCCAAATTAATATAGAATGTCAGGTACTATACGTGTGCATAGGTTAAAACTGTCGACTTGCATACTTTCTGATATATGGGTATTTGGATAAAAAAGAATTGAGAGCATTTATTAACAGTTGTCAGCCGTGGTGGCTCTTAAGAATACGTTCAGTCATATCTGTTTATGTACACATAGCACATACGAAATTTGGTTGAAATCCAGTTGATAGTGTAGAAGTTATATGCATTTAAAATTTGGACCTATCAGCAGGCTTATAATCATTTTGGCAGCACTGCCATGTATGGCCTCCTGGAAATTAAACAGCAATATTATTATCTATTCGTGTGCCAATTTTGAAATGGCTCCCATACATACCTTCCATGATATCCTACATGAAGCTCAAATTTCAATTGCGATTTTTCAGCAGTTGGTAGTACTGACATCATTTTCAAATATGGCCGTGAGATATTCAGGTATAGATCTTTACTCCTACCAAATTTTGTTTCGATTGCTACAGCCGGTTAGGAGTTGATGGGGGGGACACACACACAGCCAGACAGACACACAGACAGAAGGACAGACAGACAGACACACATTTGCCCGATCTCATAAGTCTACTTTTTTTCTCTCATTTTTGCAAAATGTGAAAAGTAGGCTAAAACAAGGACGGTGAGCATAAAAAACATTTTATATTGGAAGTAAAATGCAAGAGCTTTTCATAGCCAATAATCTGAACGAGTGGTATCAAAGCCATGTGGTGAATGCCTTGTTATCAAAATTTGATAAACTGCAACAAGGTCCCAGTGGTTTAGCGTTAGACAAAATCCATTACCTACAAATCAACATTTGTCATTTCATTGAATGCTGGGTCTGGCTATATTAAAACACCACCAGCAATAGCTTCGAAAAAGGCTGTGGTCAATATAAAGAATCGTGACCATCAATGTTTCCTGTGGTCTGTGGCTGCATATTTGCAGCCGGTGCAATATGATGGTTGTTGGCCGGGAAAGTACAAGGCCAAGTTTGATGAATTAAAAAAAATTAGCTTGAGTGTCGTTCCTTATGGACTTAACCGAGTTCCATAGGTTTGAACAAGATAACCAGGACTTTTCGCTCATGGTGTATGGCCTTGATGGTAATGAGATTGTGGGTCCTCTTTATGCCACAAAAGAACCAAAGCGACACCACATTCATCTTTTATATCTGTCTGAGGGAGAGGTGAGTCACTATTGGCTAATTAAAAGCTTAAGTAGATTGCTAAGCAGCCAAATGTCTAAGTACAAGCGTGCAAAACATATCTGTGACCGTTGCGTCCAATATTTTATAAACCCTAACTCTTTGGAACGTCATAGGGTAGATTGCGTTTCTCAGCAAGCGGTGAGACTGATATTGCCACAAGGGGACAAAGCTTTGTTGAAGTTTAAGGATATTCATATGCGTGACACTGTTCCCTATGTGGTGTATGCAGATTTCGAAGCACTCACTACACCCATGGCGGGATGTGAAGCAGATCCCACCATTATCTCAACCACCCCCATTCAAAAACATGAACCCTTTGCCATAGGATTTAATTTGGTGTGTGCCTATGACCCCACACAATCCATTTACAAATACCGTGAGGGGCCAGATTGTGCCAGATGTTTTCTGGATGAACTTGACAAGTTGGCTCATGGTGTACAGGAATTACTGGACCACCCAGTACCCATGAGCCTATCTCCAGAACAACAGCAGCAGTATGAGCATGCCACGACATGCCATATTTAGGAAAAGCCTATTTTAGGCGGAGAGGAAAAAGTCAGAGACCACTCGCACTTTACATGCGAGTTTCGTGGAGCTGCGAATAGTAAATGCAATTTGAACTTTCAACCTCCTCGTTTTATCAGTATCTTTTTCCACAATCTGGCGAATTACGACATTCAGTTTTTGATTCGTGAATTGGGTCATGTCAACAAGGGCTCGTTTACCATTATTCCCCAATACCATGATCCTTTTATAGCCCTGACATGGAGGTTGGGCGACTTTAGCATTCGATTATTGGATTCCTTTAAGTTTATGGCATCCTCGCTAGACAGTCTTGTGAATGGCTTGGATGAGGAGGAATTAAAAAATACCAGAATGCATTTTAATGATCCTGAGCAATTTCAATTATGAATTCGGAAAAGGTACATTCCCGTATGATTTCTGCAACAACTGTTACGTGTTATAGAAAAAAACTCCCACCACAAGAAAAATTTTACTCGAAACTAACATGCAGTACCGTTTCCGATGAAGACTATGCACATGCATGTCAAGTTTGGCGAGTGTTTGGCATTAATATGCTAGGTGAATATGCTATGCATTACCTAAAAATGGATGTATTGCTGTTTACCGATGTGTTTCAAAAATTCCGTGGGTTGTGTCAGCACATTTATGGTCTCGACCCGGCTCACTGCTATATGAGTCCTGGGCTCTCGTTTGATGCCGCATTGAAATACACTCATGTGGAATTGGATTTACTCACTGATGTAGACATGGTTCTATTCTTTGAAAAGGACATTCGTGGTGGCTTTGTGTCGCTTAACCAACGCCATGCCAAAGCGAACAATTTCTACATGCCTGATTATTCACCAGACAAACCAGAATCGTACTTAATGTACTATGACATGAATAATTTGTATGGCTACGCCATGAGTCAGCCTTTGCCCTATGGGGAGTTTTACTTGGCTGACAGAGAAACAAGTGTCAGAATTTGATGTCAACAAGGCTAGCCAAGAAACAGGCCGTGGATATGTCTTAGAAGTGGATATTGATTATCCCTCATCCTTGCATGATGAACATGCTGATTACCCAGTCTGCCTAGAGCAAATGGTACCCCTGACAGTTAAGTCAAAATTGAAAAACTCCTGGGCACATTTTACAACAAAAATCGGTATGTGCTACATATCCAAAAGTTCGTGCAATCCCTAGCCCGAGGCGTGGTGTTGAAGAAAATCCATAGGGGTATTTCTTTTGCCCAAAAGTCATGGCTCAAGCCATACATGCAACTCAGCAAAGAGCACCGACAAATTGCAACACACCAGTTTGAAATTATTTTTTAAAAATTAATGAACAGCTGCATTTATGGCAAGTCCATGGTGAATGTCCGCAAATACCGTGATATTAAATTGGTAAATGTCTAGGAGGGGCAGTGGGGTGCCCTGCGGTACATTGCCAAGCCAAATTTCAAATCAATCAACATTTTTGATGATGATTTGGCCACTATTGAAATGAGTAGGACCAGCGTGATCATGGATAAGCCCATTTACTTGGGCCAAGTCATTTTGGACTTTTCCGAATTGGTCATGTATCGATTCCACTATGAGTTTGCCAAACGCCATTTTGAGGACGTCTCCCTTTTGTATATGCATACGGACTCTTTCATTTACCACGTTCGCCACTGCAACCCTTATGACGTCATGAGACAGCATAGTGACTGGGTCGACACCTCTTCTTATAGCGCTGACAACGTGTTTCAGCTGCCCATAAAAACAAGAAAGAAATGGGCTTTTTAAAAGATGAATGCGGTGATTCCGTCATGACGGAATTCGTAGGTTTGACCTTGAATATGTATGCTTATCGCACTCTAGACTGTAAGGAAGCCAAAAGAGCTAAAGGTTTAGGTAGGGCAGTGGTAAAATCGCTACGTGTAGACGATTACCTGGTGGTTTTACTCACTGGCAAAGCTATGTCCCATACACAGCGCAGGATACAATCCAGCAACCATCATTTGTATCTTGTGGAACAGAAAAAACGCACCCTCGCCTCCATGTATAACAAACGTGTGTGGGCTGATGACCTGCTCACCAGCCTGCCCAGGGGTTAAGATGGCAAGGAGGAGGAAGTGTGATATTTCTGTTTGTTCGTTTAGGGACATGGCTTTTTTTTGTAACTCGTAGACTTAGTATTTTGTAAATATTGGTTTTTGTCATTGTAAATAGTAGATTTTGTAAATAGTGGCAACCCACTTGGACCTTTTGCTCTTTAAAAAGTTCTATGCAACCTTATTTTTTTTTAATTTTTGATTGGTAAATAGTTTGAATTTTTTTAATATGTACAAAAGTGTTATTTGTTTTTTTGTATAAATATTTAATGAGTTGGTTGGTTGGTTGGTTCTTAAGTTTAGGGGCTGCGACAACGCGGTCATGTAGCCCCGTGTACTTTATATTTAATGAGTAATAGTATTATTTAGTAACTTTAATGACTAATATCTTTTTTAATGTAAATGGTAAACTAAACAGTTCTTTTGGGATAAGTGTGCATGTAGAGAATCTGCTTTTGGGAATAAATAAAGTGGTTGTGTTTGTTCTTAAAGAAGTTATGGTTGTGTGTGAATGTATGAGTAGAGCCAGAAAACTGGTGTGTATGTATGACCAGAGCAAACACGGTGAGGTAGAGTGGGTGGGTGGGGGGAAATTGTTACTTATATATCAAATGGTCAATAGTCATTTTTTTTCAATAGTTCTGTTTTCTTTAAAATGTAGCGGTCAATAGACATTATTTTTGTAAAAACAGTCTTACCTGCAGTAGTCGTAGACCACGACGATTCTCAAAACACACATAAACACATTGCAGCATCATCATGGTCAAACACTCGCATCAACATCAGTGACAAATCTGAACTTTCAACATACACCAAATGGAAAAATGTGTAAACAACAAAATAGAAAATCCATGTTTCGATATCACCAAAAAATCAAAACTAAAAAACGGTCATATTTAAAAACTGGAAATGGCCATGTGTGAAATATGAAAATTTAGAATAACTTCAAACGGACATTGTTTAAAAAGTGTAATCAACAGAATGGAAAATCCATATCATCAAAAACACAAAACTTGAAACAGACATTTTTAAAATCTGTAATTTGCAAATTGGCAAATGGCAATGTGTGAATTCATCATGTGTGAAATGTGAAAATGAAAAATCAGCCCATCAACATCATGATTTTTTAAATTAAAAAAACATCGTGCTCTGGTATACCTGTGTTTTTATTTCATAACCATAGGGAATTGACAAAAGAAAATAGAATACAAACACATCCCACTTCCTCACTCCTCAATTCCTTAACGTTCATGTCCACGCATTATCAACTTTCCTTTCATAGCACTCATCACAATCAGGGCTGCCATTCTCTCACCCACTGAGGAATTACAGGATGTGAAACGTTGTTTAGCTCTTTTCAATAACAATTTATCTGCCACATGTCTTAAACCAAGATGATTATGACAATAAGAAAGGTCATGTTCTTTGAATGCTTGATCCAAAAGATTAATGGGTACATCACCACGCTGCAAACGTTTTTCAAGATGAGTTCCAGGGCCACAAAAACGATAACCTGGAAGATGGATTTCGAAAGGTAAGTATTGAATCACTTTGTCAATGACGCCATTGCCAGTACAGGTCTGGCATATCCTTTCCATCGATGGTGAAAGTGTTTGGTCTTCCTCCTCCTCTGTGGACGATGTTTGTGTGTTTGTTGTTGTTGTTGCTTTTTCTCGCCATGACACTCGTGGAATGATTCAACAAAGTCTTTACATGGACTTTTATGACCGTGATAGAGTTTCACTAGCTGACAAGTCGCGCACTGACGCATAGAGGGTATTTTTGCCATGGCCACTTGCTTATGATGATCGTAATCCGTACAGGGTTGCAATTCACTCAACACAGGGTCTTGAGTCCATGATTTTGGTACATGTTGCCAGATTTCTTTCACCGCGTTGGCGGCCACATAATAAATGAACGACTTGGGCAGCGCTAAGATTTCCTCTTTGTTAAAACTGTCTAGATTTTTTTGCACACAAAGAACATGCCGATAGCTTCGTCCTTTCTCCATGGTATCACGTGCTGTAGATGTTTACACGTCACTTTTAGAAATCTCACTGGCGTCATTCACAGGTAAATCTTGAGTTTTAAGTTACAGTAGATCAACAACTCTCAACAGGCATGGGTGGTTAACCAATGAAAGAGATGCCACACATGCGCTAGGGCTGTATGGGTAATGTTGCCATAGGGACAAGTATCCATGAGCGTTTGCAGGGAGGGGCAGCCCAACTCCATGAGGTCGATACATTGACAGAAAGACGCCAAAAATGGTTGTAACCATTCAGGTTTTTCATTACCTTTCACAAATACCACATTGGCCGAGGACAAGTGTGCTTTCATGACCACGTCCCAATATTTATAGGAAATGGTTCCTTGATTCCAATCTAGTTGCCTATGATTATCAATCCACTGGGTTTATTTGCGTTTTTTTTTTTCACACAAGGAAATCAAAAGCATGGGGTGGTTTAAATACCAAATGCGTAGCTTGCGATATCCAAAAGGTGGTACAATCGATTATGGCCACTTGTTTAAATATAAATTTTTTGTCACCAATTTTAAACCCTTGGCAATCCACGATGAGTGTTCGCAACATGTTGACGCTTGCCTGGACCAAGTTCAACTGACGACTGACTGACCATCAATGACTAAGGTGTGCCCATGACATGGACTTACCTGTCATGCTAGTTTCAAAAAGAAATAGAGGTTAGGGTAGGACAGGGGGACATGAGAAATAATATTAACAACCACAAAATAACTTTTAGCCTATTTTCAATTTTGAAAAAATAGGCTTATGAGATCACCTTTTGTCCGTGTGTGTGTGTGTGCGCGCGCGTGTGTGTGTATGTATGTGTGTGTGTGAGGTGTGTGTGTGTGTGTCCCATAATAAAATCTAAAAGGCTGGAGCGATTTCAATGAAAGTCGGTAAGTTCATAGCACTATTCCGGGCCACCCCGACCGTGCGCTTTAAATTTGGTTACGTCTCACCAATTCAACATGGCGACTGTGCGAAATATTTCACCACTATTCAATATCTCCCAAACCATTCCCGATATCATCCTGGAATTTATTACGGTGATAAAGGGAACTACTAGAAATTCACCTATGTAACTTTTGAAAAACTGGGATCTACAAAACCAACATGGCGGCCACGCGAATTTGCGACATTTAAATAGACGTTTCTCGCGATTTAACCAACCAAACGCAATAAAGCTTGGTACAAAATATGTTTATACACATTGCAGTGCACCGACATCTAACTTGGTTCAATTGTTTACATAACCACAAGATGGCGGAAGTGCGAATTATTTATCCGGCATTATATATCTATGAAAGTATTTGCGGTATCACCCTGAAATTTTGTACGGAGATAAAAGGCACTACTGGAAGTTCATCAATAAGACATTCAAAAACCGGTTAACTACAAAACGCACATGGTGGCCAAGCGAATTTGAAAATTCTAAATAGACCTTTCTCGCGATTTAATGTTCCAAACGCAATGAAATTTGGTACAGGAAATGTTTATACACATTGTAGTGCTCTGGTGTCCAATATAGTACAATTGTTGACTTAACCTCAAGATGGCGGCTGTGCGAATTTCGAAAATTAAGTTTTTATATCTTGTGTCGTAATCATGCGATCGAAGTGAAAGTTTGAATGATAAACCTACGCAATAATTTTCCTTTAATAGTACATGACTCTATGGCCTATACAAATAAAACAATCCATCATGGCGACTATCCGAAATATTTAGACGGCTCTGAATATCTACGAATCTATTATAGCAATCAGACTGATTTTTTTATATTCATAGGGGTTATGAATTTAAGTTCGCCTATAGGGCTTTAAATAACCTGGTGATCACCGATCCAACATGGTGGCGACGCGAAATATAAATATTCACATGGACGTTTCTCGCAATTTAGCCATCCGAGTGCAGTGAAACTTGGTACAGTAAATCCTTATACGAATGTTAATCCACTGACATCTAATTTATTTCAATTGTTTCCATAACCACAAGATGGCAGCTGTGCGAATTTTAAAAATCTCCTGGTTACTTCTTGTGTCCTAATCATGCGATTGAAATTTGAATGCTACACGCACACAATAATCTTCATATAACAGTACATAACTTTAGGACCTACATATATAAAGTCCAACATGGCGACCATCCGAAATATTTAGTCGGTTCTCAATATCAACGAATCTATTACAGCAATCAAACTGAAATTTTGTATGTTGATGGTGGCAGTTAACATAAGTAGGATATATGAAAATAGGCTGTATAGTTCTTCACGGAACTACTTGTTTTTATTACATTATTTTATTATCATAACACGTCTTACTGGCTTTAGTCATTTTGGGATAGGGATGATATCAACTCATACAACAATACAGTCTTTTGTGTTTACAACGTCCATAACACCGATGATGTCCCAATGTCTCTAAACTAGGCGTTTTTGACGGTGAGCTGCTCGCCGAAGCACCATGGACACCATACAGTCCACACGTATCGGAACTTGTTAGCCTACTTTCGATTTTTGCAAAAAATGAAAGTAGACTTATGAGATCACTACAGGGCCAAAAATTGTGTGTCTGTCTGTGTGTGTATGTGTGTGGGTGAGTCTGTGTGTGTGTGTGAGTGAGTGTGTGTACTCTGAATGTCTGTCCCCCCTATCAATTCGAACACGGTGAAACCGAATTGAACGAAATTTGGTACAGAGGTAGCACTGGCAAAGGGCACCTCAGTGTCATGTTTTATATTGCCGCCATCTTTACCAAAACTTAATGGCGGCCACTCAAATGGTCAAAACGTAATAATGCATTACAACCAAACTAATAATCGGATCTTTACCAAATTTGGTATCAACGTTCCTTCACATAAGGCGCGTCTTGTGCCCAAACTACGAGGTCATCAACCGTACCATTTCAGAATGGTGGCCGTGTGAATTATGCAAACTTTATAATCCATAACATGGGACCCACCAGTTCCGACTATCGAACCAAGAATCGTTTAATCTGTTTGAAACGACGTGGCCCGTTTGAAATTAAAAGTTTATATTTTAATATTATAGTCTAGAAGTGATTTTAAAAAGCTGAGTCGTCTCGGTTATTTGACAAGATGGCAGCTGATCTCTCGTTCTGACCTTTATTTTATTAATTTCAGTATGTTGCATGCAATATAGGCTAGTGGTAACAAATATATGAACTTTCTGTGAAATGAACTCGGTTTAAAATATACTCCAGTAAAGAAAACGTTTAGTCCAAGTCATGATTTGCTATAACGTGGTATATGTATTGGTTCCTAACGATCTATTAGAGTGTGCACGATTGGCTGAGTGGTCAGCGCGTTAGTCTTTCATCAGGTTGGCCGTGGTTCAAATCCTATCAGAGTTAGATTTTTTCTTGATTTTTTTTATATTTATTATTTCTTGAGTACTGAGACGTTATAAAATAAAGCAATATATGGTGCATTTTGAAATGGAAAATATATATTTAATTAAAACAACATTCACCACCGGAGTGACATCTAAGAGTAATTACTTGAACTATGTTATTGGTAACCACAGCCTTCTAGATAGGAGGTATGCTCTCTACCGGCCAGTTAGTGAACCCATGTCTACAGTATAATTGCGAAGGTTATTATTTTTGCCGATAGAGGGTACACATCCCCAAGATAAGGCGCGATTATCACGGCCAACGAGAATGACTGGCTCTGGTGAGTTTTCAGGACGTCAGCAATGTAGTTCTGTTGCACCACTGCCTGGTCTTCGTTTTACTGCCGGTGTGGTACCTAGTCATCTTGTCTACATCATTGAACCTGTATAAACGTTGGTATTCATTTATCACTTGTCTTCATAGAAGGTATTGATACAAGTCGTTAGTCGGTGGGTAGTGTATTCCGCAGATCTCTTCTATAAACGAATTAATTTATGTTCCGCCCCTTGAAACAACAATAAGTTAATGATATCTATACTGTGCTGCAAGATTCCTTGATCTAATTATACTAATGTGCACATAATTTAACTCACAACGAAGGTCACAGAATCTACAACTCGACTTAATGTAGCCTGTTCGTTGCAGCTATTAAAGACACAACGAACCCTTGAATCCTAGTTCGCGTGGATTTATGTAAGGAGTAACTTCAATAGGCGTAGTTTTGCAAACCTATACAGTATAATTTATCGTGTTTGAAAACACACGGAACATCTAAACTGCGTCCATTTTATGAAGATTGATATAAAATATTGCATTTCTGCTGCTTATGAATTGCTCTCGACTTAAACGTACAAGCATCATCAAGCAGTACCGGTACATTGCCTACGTCACAGAAGGGTTTGGTTTACGCGCCATGGCCTGTCTTTCTCGTTAGCCGTGCGCGATTACAAATTAGCTGTGTAATAGTTATATTAAATATGTTTCTCCCAGTGATACGTTTAGAGCAACGAAGATTAAATTATTGTAAGTAGTCGGTGTTAATAAACTGAATACCTACGTTGTTTGGAGTGTTTACTGATGAAATTACAAATTGCTGGGGTAAATTATTTAAACGCCACTCCTCAAATCCAGTGTGCCAATTTGCACTTCGAATTGGAAGAAATTAGGAGATGATAAAGACAAAGAGTTATAACTATACCCATACATTTAGGAGAAAGTAGGCTATATGTTCTTTCCTGAACATCTTGTTTTTTCATCTGTTAGAGGCACGAGTGAGGGATAGCTTGACTGACAGGGTATATTTCCCACTTCCATTCTGCAGAGGTAGGGGCAGGCGGGTGCCCAGTGCTGATGTTCCTGAATGGGTTCATCACTCTCTTGCCATTGGTCTATGGTGATGGGACAAAAGGCACATTTCACTTCATCTCTTGTTTTTAAATAATAGAAGCTAGCGGCCGCCAAGGCTTGAGGGTTCATGAAAGGCACAGGCCACGTTGCAAAAGTCTTGAAACGGTGTTCGTCATAGTTTAAATTCATGGATTTGACGTCTCTTAAGTATTTAAAGCAAGGCATGACTGAGCGGATTGACGTGGGTTGACTTGTTATTTATACACTCGTCACTTGGTTGGACATTGGATAATAGTTGACTTGTTTGTGATGAATAATCAAACAGTAGGCCGTCGTATTGGCTGGTACTGTTTGAAAACACACGGAACATCTAAACTGCGTCCATTTTATGAAGATTGATATAAAATATTGCATTTCTGCTGCTTATGAATTGCTCTCGACTTAAACGTACAAGCATCATCAAGCAGTACCGGTACATTGCCTACGTCACAGAAGGGTTTGGTTTACGCGCCATGGCCTGTCTTTCTCGTTAGCCGTGCGCGATTACAAATTAGCTGTGTAATAGTTATATTAAATATGTTTCTCCCAGTGATACGTTTAGAGCAACGAAGTTTAAATTATTGTAAGTAGTCGGTGTTAATAAACTGAATACCTACGTTGTTTGGAGTGTTAACTGATGAAATTACAAATTGCTGGGGTAAATTATTTAAACGCCACTCCTCAAATCCAGTGTGCCAATTTGCACTTCGAATTGGAAGAAATTAGGAGATGATAAAGACAAAGAGTTATAACTATACCCATACATTTAGGAGAAAGTAGGCTATATGTTCTTTCCTGAACATCTTGTTTTTTCATCTGTCAGAGGCACGAGTGAGGGATAGCTTGACTGACAGGGTATATTTCCCACTTCCATTCTGCAGAGGTAGGGGGCAGGCGGGTGCCCAGTGCTGATGTTCCTGAATGGGTTCATCACTCTCTTGCCATTGGTCTATGGTGATGGGACAAAAGGCACATTTCACTTCATCTCTTGTTTTTAAATAATAGAAGCTAGCGGCCGCCAAGGCTTGAGGGTTCATAAAAGCACAGGCCACGTTGCAAAAGTCTTGAAACGGTGTTCGTCAGAGTTTAAATTCATGGATTTGACGTCTCTTAGGTATTTAAAGCAAGGCATGACTGAGCGGATTGACGTGGGTTGACTTGTTATTTATACACTCGTCACTTGGTTGGACATTGGATAATAGTTGACTTGTTTGTGAAGAATAATCAAACAGTAGGCCGTCGTATTGGCTGGTACATTGTCATGCATTTCAAAATTTAGTCGGATGTCACTATTGGATGGCTTGACAGACTCGTCCTGGTATGAACAGTCAAAGAAAATCAGTGGCGCTCTTGCCTTAAACGCTTGGGGTAGCAGCATGGGGCCGTTCTCTTTTTGATAATACGACCATCAAAATTTACAAAACAAGTCGTACAGAGGACGAAACTTATTTTTCGAAAGTCCAAATCCAGTCCTTCATAGGGAAACACAGCTCCGTTGAGGAAAAGACGTGCATTTCTCAATTGCAGGTGATCAAATTGCGTGGCATCTTTGGTTTGTTGATACTGCGATTCGTTTGAAAACCCACGATCATATAGAGAGGTCTCTCTGTATAGCGGTCTGTTTTTACAGACCAACTGTGTGTGTTGGTGGTGGGCAATAGCGGATACTCATGGAGTGTCCAGCTTCTAAATTCCATGGGTAGAGGCATATCTCTCTTTACCATCTTGAGTAAGTCCAGTTTTTTTTGTTATCGTCAAGGGTCACATGGGACACTTTCCATAGAAAGCGTTGTAGTAGAATTTTTGGATCTATGGGGGCATTGCCGGCTCCCTTGAGCGCATTATTATCACTCCTGTCTCTCACCAGATAAAGCACATGCCTTGCGTTGACCACAATGCGCTGGTGATATTCGGCAAAGCCTAAAATCAGTTTAAGAGGTAAATATCCAGTAAAGGTGCCATCGGTGTGTACCATCCAGTCATTGGTCGAGACAGGGTACCAACCCGCCATGCAAAGTGTTTTACCTTCTTCCTCACTATAAGAGGGATATAGTTTCAAGACACTGGAAACAACCACATTTCGAGTGCTATCCACACGACATCGTTATTCACGTAACGCACTTCAGAAAACAGAAAGGCAAAAGCATGGTTGGCCAACTTGGATGTGGTGGGTGTAGGGCCATCGACTTTGGTGAGCCAACCTTCAATCTGAATGGCACTTTCATGCGGTAGGGTGTAAATATCTTGGTTGTTGATAACAAATTGAATTTCATCAATGTTATTGAGTCCAGGTGTTTGAGCTTGATAGGAATGAAGATCAATTCTTACCACTCCTGGTTGCTCCTCGATGTGGTTCGCTACCTCTAGAATAGAATTCATCATGGGGGTTGACGTGGTAACCCAAATGCTGTAAAATCTGCTTGTTTTGAGATGTTAACGCGTATTCACGTGGCAAACAACTAACACCATTCCTAGACGGTTTTGTTGCTTTATACACAAATTTCATAGTGGCTTTAGCACAAATTTGTAAGTCACTGGTGTGGTAGAATCTAGTTGAATGAGTTGTTGATCTCTATTGATCAGTCTTAAAGTTATATTACTAATACCATCGACAGCCACAGAATGAAAAAGCACCACTGGAGGGTTTTCACGAATAATATAGGCATTGGGCGATGTCACAATAAAGTCATAAAGCGAATGCGATGGTTCTTGATTCGTGTACACTTGGCTAATAATATTACACGTCACAGACACATGATGTTCCTCATTGAATTTCACTTCATGGTCTGATTCATGTTTTTGTTGGGCTCCAACACGCGTGGTTTTAATCCTAGTAATGGACCAATGGAATCGGGGTGTGTTTTAAAGTCAATTTTGAATGTGGAGAAAATACTGCAGCGATGAGTGTTGGTATTTCCTACAAGTTCAAACTTGCGCGTTCCATAGAGAAATGACCTTAAACCATATTCATTGATCAAAACCACATAAATATGTTCATAAATATCATCTATCGTGTATCCACCAGAGTTCAGGGTGAGCACAGAATCACCATAGTAAAACTTGTTGTTGATATTTTCACTTATGTTGTATATTCGATTGTACGTTTCAAGTGAAACAAGTCCTAAACCTTAAGGTCTTTCACTCAATTCGATAGGCGGGTAAAAGTCTAGGCTGACTTCGGGTCCACGTCAATGCAGTGTGACCGTTTAACTTTCTGCCGACATACTGTTGACGTTTTTGCTTACGTCTTATATTAAAAAAATTAAACACAACCGTCCCCACTGTTGGCTGTTAAACGTTTGCTCACGTTTCACATTATAATATATCTTGATCCTGTTTCCAAAATAGGTCACTAGTTCCATGGGCGGCGGCAAATTCCCAAAACTGTCAAAGTACCATACAGTGGGTCCCTCTTTGACATAAGCTATATAATGCATTCCTGGTCCTCGGTGAACATCCAAATTGACAACAGCGCATTCCTGTTTCCAGCGTCGTGGGGGTAATTGATTTCGCATAAACACACCTCGAAAAAGAGAAAGCTTTAGTTGTTTAGCACAGCTTTCCACTTGTTGATGCGTCAGGGCATGTCTTGCTATGGCTGAGTTTTTTTAAATATTACGAAATGGTGAAATGCCAAATCCTTGTTGATAAAAGGCTGGCTTTAAATTGGCATTTCTAGCCCCCATAACAATCGCTTCCATCGTTTCATTATGTCGCTGACTTTCTTTTAGTTGTTGCTTGCCCTGCTGTGTGGCTTTGATGGTTTTCACCACTGCACTGGCACCGCCCAAAAGTGAACCCAGAGCAGCCAGACCGGCAAATAATGCAGGTAAAAATCCCGCTCGTTTGGGGACGGGAATCACTTGTCCTTGGTTTGAACCCTGTCGCCGACGTTTAGGAATAACATGTCTCCGTGCTGCTCGACGGGCTTTTCTTATGGTCAACACATTTTTTTTTTCGCAAGGGCTTTTCCACGAATGTCTTAAGCCCAGGCCTTGCCAAGGACAGGGTCTTACTTTTATTCTTTTTAGTATTTTTTTACGACATATCTTTGTTTCACCATGATGATGACCAACTACTTTCACGAAAAAGTTTAAGTAACGACTGACGTCAGATTGTCATTTAATGGCTGTATATTTCAATTCCACATAAAGTGGGAAATCGATTATGGTTTTTCCCGCTTGCTTTTCATCCCATGTCAACATGAGATGAAAGGATAATTCGTCACCTGCATTGACCATTTCATGGTTATGGGCCAACATCCTATGACCATTTATCTCTATTTGTAAATGGTTCTCATCAGGCATCGTGTGTGTGGGGGGGGGGGGGGGGCGTGGTGGCTCAGCGGTCTAGCTGTATGCCTCTCACCAAGGCGGTCTGGGTTCGATTCCCGGTCAATGCATGTGTGATTTTCGAAGTGAAATGCCATGACCCGTGGTTCGGATTCCACGTAAAAAGGAGGTCCCGTGGCTCATGATTAACGGTCACGTTAAACTACATGCTTCCTTTTTTTGTATTTTATGTGAATGGTTACATCATAGTGTAATCGATAGTGGCTTAAACCCGAAGCAAGCACATAGGTCAGGTGCTGGTCATGGACTAGCGGTAAATGGTTTCTGTCATTCACAGGTTTTTCATTTGTCAGATACACTAAAAATACAGATGGGAAAAAATTTATAAAGCCTTTTCATTTCATAGGTCACGTAAGGTTTGGTACAGACATCGTATTCGTCTTGAGGGTCTTCCACGTGAATAATGCGGTGATGATTAGCGGTATAGCCATTCACTGTATGCTTAGGCACTTTGTCATAAAATTCGTACACTTTGTTATCCACATACTTTTTTGTAGTAACGTCTGTAGACACTTGACGATGTTCCACATGGGTTGACCGCTTTCCCTTTAAGTCATAATCTCCCTGTTTTGTGCGTGGCACTACAGACCTATCCACATAGTGTTTATTAGCAGGATCTGTTTCTTGTTTATGATCATGTATGGGAACAGACCGAGCTTTGGCCATCAACGCACGTCCAAAGATATCCATCGTCAACCTGTAGTACGTGACTACTGTTTCTATGACAAGGCTTGGTGCCATGTATATAGACAGCCTGCTCGCCGGTCTAAGCCTTAGTTGAAATGAAGATTATTAAGCAGCAAGAGTCATTCCCCGTGGGGGACATGGTTTCCCATCTCTGTCCCACATCACGTGAACAACGCCATGGTTCACTGTTCCCGTCTTCCATTCGCTGCATCATTGTTGGACCTTCCGGCTGTGGAAAGACCAATCTTTTGCTGATGCTCATCACAGCACCCAATGGTCTGCGTTTCATAATATTTATATTTTTGCAAAATCTCTCTACCAACCCCTGTACGTGTTTCTGGATCAAGTCATGTCTGGATAACAAAATGAGAGTATGGGTTATTTCACATTTTCCAAGCAAGGAAATGTTATTGCCCCTGATGAGGTAAAGCCTGATTCACTCATGATTTTCGATGATGTATCCACTGAACGTCAAGGCATCATTCAAAGCTATTTCAGCATGGGTCGTCACAAACATATAGATTGCTTCTATCTTGGACAAACGTATTCTAAAATGTCCAAACAGTTGATTCGTGACAATGCCAATGTCATTGTTTTATTTCACCAGGACGAGAGAAACAGTCGTCACATTTATAATGAACATGTGAATCCAGATATGACCTTTCAAATGTTTACTGAATTGTGTGGCAAATGCTGGAACACTCAACGTCATGCTTGTTTGGTCATTGACAAACAAAGTGAACACAACCAAGGACGGTATCGATTAGGGTTTTATAATTTTATTGCTATTTAAGGCACTGTCTCATTCCCTCTCAATTCATTTGTCAAGACAGCATGGCGTTAGCAGAGAGTCAATTGAAAAATCATATTATTAGAGCAAAAAATACTATTCGCCAAAAGTTTCGTCAATTCAAACGATCACGTGCGGATCATGCTTTGTTTATTCAACAACATTTAGCACCTCCACTAAAAGCCAAGTTGAAACCCTCTTTCAAGCCATCTGAAACGCTGCCCACCGTTTCACAAGCCACGCAGACGCTACACGAGGACCCTGAGGAAGAAGAAGAGGAACAGGAACAGGAAGATTTGACTAGTGTTAGCGAAGTTGAGGATGACGAGGAACAAGTGTTTACGCCTCAAAGAATAGTCCTCACCCCTTGCAGAGTTTTTGAGAAAAAAGAAATCCTTGGACATGGTCGAAACACCTTGTCCTTCCAGATCGTCTCCGTTTTCACAACTCTTGGCCACCCCTCAACATAAAGCTCAACTGAAAAACATTTTAATGAAATATTATGGATCAACACTGGAACCCTATTTCACCGATCTATTTATTGGAATTACAGATTCCACGTATGGTGTTCGCTATGAGGATGATAGTTTTAAAATTGGAGATTCATCCATTAAATTTGCTCGTACTAAAGCTGTCATTGAGAACATCAATTATAAATTAACGCCATGACTGTTAAAGCTGCTCTTCTCTCATACACCCCTCTTTCCATGATTATACTTCAGAGGATCTTGGCAAATATAAATCCATTTTATTGGACACCCATGACCACAAAAGACAGTATGATCCCGCTCAACATGTGATTGCCAATATATCTCAAAAATATAAAACCATCATTGCAAAAATGTTTCCCACCAGTCAAAGTACTCGTCGTAAAGCGTCCGCTTCGGGAGTGACATTTAAACCACTAAATCGCCTTGTGGATGTTACCTACTGGCACAATCCCGAGAAGCTCGTCCAGCGGCTACAGTTGTTGCATGCTTCACGTCATGCTGGCCATGCCGGTCACGATTGGGAAATTCAAGAAATTGAACAAGAATTTCGAAATGCCAAAATTATTTTTTAAGTCCTCTCCTATTAAAATGGGTTTTGCTAACGAGTTGCATCGCCCAGCTAGGCGTCAATATACGCGACTCAAGGCGATTTCACGAGGTGTGGATGAACTTTGGCAGGCTGACTTGGTTGAGATGATACCATATGCTGGCGTTAACGACGGTGTACGCTATATGTTGACCGTCATTGATGTGTATTCCGAAATGGCCCTTTTTTAACCTGTGCGTCGCAAGTCTGGTCCACTAGTCACCAAGGTCTTTCAATATATTATTCAACAATTCAGACGCCAACCTATGTTGCTAAAAACCGACCAGGGGAAAGAATTTTTCAACAAGGATTTCTCCAATTTTCTCAAATCTAAGGATATTCCCCATTGCACCATGTACAGCAATCTCAAAGCCAGCGTGGTTGAGCGGTTTAACCGAACATTGAAAACACATATGTGGAAAGCGTTTACCGCTCAGGGCACTTATCGCTGGTTGGACATGTTACCTGAGGTAGTGTTATGTTACAATGACACCAAACATAGAACGTTTGGGACCAAGCCATGCCTCGTGACCAAAAATATTCAGCGACTGGATAAACTGTTTAATCCCATTAAAACAGCAGATCCCAAACGTCGCCGACTGAATATTTGGGAATTTTTTTCTTGTGAGCAAATTTAAGTCTGCCTTCAATAAGGGCTACACGCCTCAGTGGGGGACTGAACTATTTCGAATTCGTCAAGTCAACCTGGACAGCCCAGTCACCTATTTACTCGAGGACCTCAACCATCAGCCCACAAAATGTAGATTTTATCTCGATGAACTTCAGAAAACAGCGTTTCCTAAACATTATTTTGTGGAAAAATTGTTGAAACAAAAAGGAAATAAACTATACGTAAAATGGTTAGGATTTAACTCTACCTTTAATTCTTGGATCAATAAATTACATGCTGTGTGAACCTGTGCACTTTTTATTTATTTATTTATTGAATCATGTTGTACAAGAGCCCTGTGTATGGCACTCAACACTTTATGCATATCCACACATGTTATCAGCAACACGTCTTTCTCTTTCTCTCTCACCTGTGTCTCACTCCTCAACTCCATGTTGACACACAACTCGTTCAGCTATTGGCTGTCATGGTTTCTCCACTCCTCCCCTTACCTCTCCCCGGCCCTCTGACCACGCCCCTGACCGCTCAGCAGTGGTCACGTGATTTCCTGTTTTGTAGAGGTTTCCTTCCTCTCCTCTCTCATCCACTTCTGCTCGGAGCCTGGCTGGCTGACAGGATGTGAAATGCTATGTCAATTACAGAGTTATCCACATTGTTTCAACCTGTTATCACGTGCCAGCAGTGTTTTCAGCTCGCACCCACATTCCATTCTTCTGGCCAGCTCTCAGCCACCCAGACCGCGAGCAGAATTTCTGTTTCCCGTTCAGGCTTCCAGCAAGAGATACAAAAAGCAAGTTCTGTTGTTGTTGGCTATAAAATCCGAGCTTTCATTCGTCTGATACCATTACGAATTTGTCAGGTTACAGGTCCGTGTTAACTAACATATTTTAAAAATCGCCATAAGGGATTTTTTGAAAATATTTGCCTTCATTCGTTCGTCATAACAAAATATCAGAAAGCGCTCCCTCGCTTTTAAAGTTAATATTTTTATTATTATTATTATTTTCAAATAATAACGATCACATTGGAAAACAGGACGTCACCCCCAGTCCTTGGACACTTCATACACGTCTGTAACATGATTGGTTCACCAGATATCTGTAAAATGTCAAAAACCCACCTTTACCCCAATATCAAGTTTCCAAATTCCACTCATTTAAAAAAAGTAACCTCACCATCAAATAGAGCGGGAAAAATACCTTCTAAACGACCCCTCACTCAACCCTACTCCTCCCCCAATACCTAACCTTTTCCCAACATATCCATGCGAATTCAAGCACACACGCTACTTGCAGGAGAACTGTAAAAACGTGCATAGGTTTTCACCCAGCGGCTTCAACTTTATCGTGCGGGTACAGGAGGTAAATACCAACCATTCATGTCAAACAAACTTTTATTTCTCATCTTCACCGTATCCAAAATAGTGACCATTTTTCAAAATTGTTTTCATTTTGCCTACACACTTGAAACTTGGTTTTTGTCTAGAGGGCATAGGCACCTTTTATTAACGTCTTACAAACTTTTTTCCAAAATTCACCGTTTCCAAAATAGCGCCAATATCACAAACAAAAATTTTCAAAATATTTAAAAAAAAATACCAACTCACATTCTTAGCAAATAGGACGTCATCCCAACGCCAACAATACCTCATTCGTTAAAATCCGACCATCCGTTCGCCAATTATCGCCAATGTTCGCGAGAAAGTAGGCTATCATTTTTTCTCCTCCTACACTTGAAACTAGCGTCCACCTAGAGGGCATAGCCACCATTCATTTACGTCAAACAAACTATTTCCCAAAATTCACCGTTTCAAAAATAGCGCCAATTTCAAAATCAACAATTTTCAAAAAAAAAAACAACACACATTCTTAGCAAAGAGGACGTTATTCCAACGCCAACAACACATCGTTCGTTAAAATCCGATCATGCGTTCGGGAGATATTGGTGAAGTTTATATGATCTATCAGATCTGTCCCTACCACACTACTACAAGTTTTTATCCTAGAACTTGAAATTTATTTTGGGGGAGGGGGAGGAGGTAGGGACCTTTAATTTATGTTAAACAAACTTTTTGTAAACTTCCTAGTTTCCATAATATAGGAATTTCAAAATTGAACTGTATAAAAAAACATAAAAAATAAAAAAGTTTTATTATAAAAAATAAAGAACACAGAGACCTTTCGTTTTAACCATAGCACAACGTTCTATCATGTTTGGTTTTCAAATTATCACCTACTTTCAAAAACAAAATATTTTTTTATTTAAAAAATATAACAATTCATCCATGGGAAAGGGGGCCTCAGACCGAGTCCTACGACACCTCATTCGTTAAAATCCGACAAGGCATTCGAGAGATATCGGCTTAGACTCACGCGGTGGCCATGACACTCGTTAGAACCCGTCACTCTCTCCTACTCGAACATGGCGGCCAAGCGAAGTTGAAGCATTTTAATAGTCTTTTCTCGTGATTTAACCTTCTGAGCGCAGTGAAATGTGGTATAGTAAATGATTATACATATTGTGATGCACTGGCATCTAATTTAGTTCAATTGTTTACAGAACCTCAAGATGGAGGCTCTGCGAAATTTTAAAATTATTTTTTTATTTCTTGTGTCGTAACCATGCGATCGAAGTAAAAGTTTGAATAATGAAGCTACGCAATAATTTTCTTTTAATGGTACATAATTCTATGTCATATACATATAACAATCCAAAATGGCGAGCATCCGTGATATTTTGACGGTTCTCAATATCTACGAATCATTTACAGAAATCAAACAGATTTTTTTATGTTCATAGAGGCTATGAACATAAGTTATCCTATAGGACATTCAGTAACCTGGTGAGCACAAATCCAACATGGCGGCGACGCGAAATATAAACATTTAGATGGACGTTTCTCGCGATTTAACCATCCGAGTGCAGTGAAACTTTGCACGTTAAATGCTCATACAAATGTTAATCCACTGGCATCTAATTTATTTCCATTGTTTTCATAACCGCAAGATGGCAGCTGTGCAAAATTTTAAAATCTCGTTTTTAGTTCTTGTGACCTAATCATGCGATTGAAGTTTGAATACCACACGCACACAATAATCTTCATGTAATAGTAACCAAATACAAATCCAACCTGGCGACCATCTGAATATCTCAATATCTACGGATCTATCACAACAATCAAACTGAAATTTTGTATGTTGATAGAGGCAATTAACATGAGTAGGATATATGAAAATAGGCTGCATAGTTCTTCACGAACTACTTGTTTTAGTTTGTGTTAATTCTGATTGTGAATGTAGCGACTTACTTGGAAGGAGGCGGCCGTGGCCTATAGTTAGATACCATCCTGGCCTTTTCCTGGACTAATTTGACACAAAAGAAATGTGGATTGATATTTTTATTCCATGAAGCAATTTGTAGTCACATTTGGTTTGCCAGATGATGTTTGGACTTGTTTGTTTCGGTCTGCTGAAGAATCTTTTTGTCGCTTGTCTCAGGAGGCGGGGAGTTCGTATTCCATAGCTCAAGAACGGCCAAGATGGATAAACTGTGGCCACATAAGATGATTACTATTCACGAGTTGCAGACCGGATTAGTTAAAACAAGTCCGGTCCGTTATTGCGCATGGTTCTTGGATTTTACACTGGCTACGTACAGCAGCGGTAACGTTCACTTCTTCTGAGCCCAAGATTGCAGGATCGAATCCATGCGCAGTCAGTTGGCATTTGAGGGAGGCTGCCAAATAAGGAAAATATTTTGGTTTAATGAAAAGTCCCACCCCTCCATCTATGACGTCATAGCTAGTCTTAAAGCAAGTTTTAACTTGTAGAACATGTCACGTGTCAAGGTTATGTTAGGTGAGGTTAGCTACTACTATCACTCTCTTAGTCAATAATTCGCGCCTACTATCAATTGCGCCTACTATCAATCGCACCTACAATCAATTGCGTCTACTATCAATCGTGTCTACTATCACATTCACACGTAGGGGGTAGAAACGGGCAAAGCCATTCGCGTTTTTCAGTTCCTTTGGCAAATACAATAGTATCCATGGGCAGATGAGCGTTTAGTAACATAGCTAAGTATTTATAGGGAATGGTTCCCTTGTTCCATTGCAATCCTGGCTTTGTACCCACTTTTGCACTCACTTTTGCACCCACATTTGCACCCACTTTTGCACCCACTTTTGCACTCACATTTGCACCCTGTTTTGCATCCACTTTTACATCCAATTTTGCATCTACTTTTGCACCCACTTTTGCACCCACTTTGGCACCCACTTTTGCACCCACTTTGCACCCTCTTTTGCACCAACTTTTACACCTACCTTTGCACCCAATTTTGCACCCACTTTTGCACGCACTTTTGCACGCACTTTTGCTCCCACTTTAAACTATTATTTATATTATCGAATGAACTTTACTAGAGATTAGTTCATGGTTGACAATTGATATGGAAGTATCAACGAATAGCTATGGTAAGCCATAAGTATACTATAAAGGATATACATATATTGTAAAACGAACCAATAAAAAAGGAACGGTTATTTGGCGTTGTTCAAAACATCGTTCAAAACATCGTTCAAAACAGTGAGCTAAAGTGTTGTTGAAAAAGCCAAAGCACTGTGTTATGGCATCTGATGCCTCAGTAGCAGAGAGGATGGCAGCCCTGGTTGTGATAGGTGCTATGAAAGGAAAATTAATGATGAGTGGGCGTGTTCTTAAGAAAAAAGGAATAATGGATAGTTATTGTATTTTGTAATGTTATAATACAGTATATATATAATAAAAAAAGTAATGCAAGATAATGTAATTTTTATTTACAGTCTTCCCATATATACATTTTTATATCAGTACATTTTATTTACATTCCTACAGTAGCCTAACATTATATACATTAAACTTAAAATTTTTACAAATATATTACAATATAAACGTACTACTAAAAATACAATATGGTGAACATCAGACTTAAGTCATCTCATAGTCGTCAATGCGACTGTTCCCCAAGCAAGAGTATCAAATGTGTTGGGTATAATTAATCGTTTGTTGTCTTCATTACTAAAAGCAACTTTGTTCAGCAAATTAGAATGCAGCTGATGATTTTTACCTCTAAATATATACATTTTCTTATATAATATAGGTGGGTTACTAACTATACAGTGTTTATAATCACTTATAACTAACTCTTTACTAACAACATTCATTTTTACTCCCTTGAATTTTTTATTACTACATCATTAAGGTATGTGTACACCCAGAATTTTCTTTTTTTAAATTACAAAGTTACCTGTTTAGAATTTAGGTTACTAGAAAGAGCAAGAAAAAGTAGAAAGATCAGTAGGTATATGAACTAAAAATGCTGCATTATTTGTTAATAACAAATTATTTTGTTTAAAAATGTGTTATATTGCTTTAAACATCATAGCTCCCAAATTAATTGACCTTCCTCAAATCTGATTTTTGCATTTTGTTCACAACACTTTTAGGTAGTGCATAAACCTAAAATACATGAGCCTATAATGAAATTGTGCCTGCTGATGTCCTATTACTTTAATGATAACAATTTTTTGTGAGTGTTTATAAACAAATCACATAAATAATTATATTTTACAACATTAGTTACATATCAGAGGTTAGTGCACTGGAGTAGGCTTTTGGCTTTCATTTAAAAAATAATCAGTGAAATAGGATAATTAGGTCTATTGTTATGATTTTTGGAAATACTGAGGTCATTAAAAATTATTATTCAGAGAAATCCATCTCAAAGTTTTAAACTGTTTCAGAAACCTCCTGCCTCATGAAGTCCCTTCTAATGCAGTTTTCTGGTCTTTCTTAATCTTCCTTCTTCCTCTCAGGTACCTACTCCTGGTTTTCTGCTCTGGGGGTTTTTATAGGCGATACTTTTTCTGTTTTAGAGCTTTAGCCAACTCCACACTGGCTCGAGTATGCTTACCAATAGTAACACCCACCCGCTTTAGAATTTCCAATTCTACATCTCGGCCACATTTATAATGGCAAATAGCATCCATAAAAGAAAAATTCAACATTTCAGTCCTAAATAAATATCTTTTGGGCATCTTCTCCATATCATGCCATTAAAACTTCCATTTTGGTTTTGTGTTTTGCCTTGGAGACAGCGCCTTAGCATGGCAGTATCAGTCAACTTGGAGTACACTGGCTTGACAGGTTCAACTACATTGTCAGGTAGTCCATTTTTAGGCTTATATTTATCCAGTGTGCCAGTTGCCACTGCATTTTGGAAGGAACTCCAACTGCCTTAACCTTTGGGACATTTACCATGGAGTTCCTCATTCCTGCCTGCTGATAAATGATACAGGGAAGTCGATATGGCTTCAATGGTTTCCATGGAACTTCATTACAGGCTCCCTTTAGTTCTTCTGATACCCATGGTTATAACAACAATGCACAACAATATTCAAGATAAACAAATTAGAATTGCTCAAAAACTTTCTAAAAGTATATCAATATAAATCGTAGGCCTACAAAATGCAAGGGTGCTCAATACATCAAAACATTCACAGTTGCTGATTAAAATAATTAAAAACAATTCTCATAGATAGCAGCACATGGTTACTATGGAGTGAACTCTATATTTTACATGAGTAATTAGAAAGGAAACAACAGTCACAGATGATCAGCATGAGCAGAAGCCAAAGAAATTGCCTCGTGTCCAGTAAAGGGGTCGTGGCTCAGTGTGCAGAATTTTACATAAATCCTAATATCTCAAAAAGTAGTGAAGGTAGTGTTATATAATGTACACCAAATTAAAGCTAATAAAATAACGAATCCAGGCAATGTAAAATTCAAAATTGAAAAAATATGACTTTTTGACAATTTCTGGGTGTACACATACCTTAATTGTCATAAAACTATATGATTTAGATGTTGTGCCTACAAAGATGTCTATAACAACACCAGCACATTCATCCTTAAATTTTCCAAGAACCTTTTTGTTTACAAGTGGTAAATGGTAAATATTATCCTTGGGATAGTCACTTGTATCAAACCTATTTAGCTCAGTTTTGATATCCTCATAAAAATCATCAGTTTTAAGCTCATAAATAAAAGAATCTGTGTCTGTGTAGAGTAATTTAGCATTATCATTATAGTTTTTCTTAACATAATCATAGTGAAATTCATACATAAGTGTTTATGACAATTCCAGAATGGCGTAGGTTACTTTACGACGATTCATTTGTATTACGACCAAATCCTCATGAATAATTGAACAGCTATGGAAGTTAGGCTTGCCTATTAAGTTGCTCGTACCATACCTTTCACCATCATTCCCCCACTTTGTTATTAGCTTCACATCAACTCGCTTATCAACATTCTCCGTAGTCTTTCCAAAATCACTGTTATTCATGAGTTTATAAAAATCTTTTTCAAAAGCATTTGTTGACAGTGCTCTTAAATTATTGTTTAGATCAATATACGGTTTGAGCCATGCTGACTGATGAAATTGTAAAACGTGATGGATTTTAGTTAATTTCAATCCATGCTGTAGACACTGTTTCAAGTTTTGATAATGTATTACATATTTGCATTTATCATTCACATTAGCAATTAACATTTTCGTTCGTGATTTGATATACGGAGATTTCATAGTCTCGGGACAAAATGGTAAATCATTATGATCATCATGTAACACTTTAGGGTACTCAAGATTTACCTCTAAAATAAATCCTTTATTATCGTTTTCATTTAGAGTGTTAACATGTAAGACATCAATTTCAGGTTGTGTCAGCCAGCGAAAGTCTTTCAGTGGTAGATATTGACTCATAGCCCAACCATATTGGTTATTTGCATCGAGATAGACAATATACTTCGACTCTTCACTAGGGTTGTAGCTAGGCATGTAATTATTATTCGCTTTAGAGTACCGTCCACTACATTGGCTTAATCCACCTCGAATTGATGATTTTATAAAATTAATCATGTCTATATCAGTCATCAATTCTAAATTTACTTTTTTTTCAACATTGTACTGAAACTCAACCCAGGAGCAGTAAAATACTGACAAGGAACAAGGTCATAAGTTTTCATACAAACATTCCGGAAATTTTCAAAAACATCTGCTAATAACAACACATCTGTCTTAAAGTATATGTCTGAAAATTCCCCTAAAGTTTGAATGTCAAACTGTGTCCATACAGGTTGTGCATGTAAATATTCATAATCACTGATATGACTTGTGTTTAAGGAACTGTAAAATGCATCCTTTGGTGGTAAAGAACACTCCTCAAGGCGTTCCACACATTTAATATATTCATAAGGGAATATACCCTTTTGATGAATCAAATTAAAATCATCTTCTTTAGGAAAGACACGTTGAATTTCACGAAACTGATGTGATTTTAAATTACTAGCAAGCTTATCAAGACAACTTGGCATAAAGTGGAATGAATCTAAAAATCGCAGTTTTATAGTTTTCTTATTGTCTGTTCTGATGTATTTTGTGAACGATATGTATTGTTCCTTATTATTTACAATCACATCAATTTTCACATCTGAAGCTCCAAATTATTTAAGGATAAAGTGGTTGTCGTATTTGCTACCGTTATATAGAATGACTGGAATGAATTTAGTTACTCTATACTTTAAATTACATTCTTGGTGAGCAGCACCACGATATTTTCCTGTTAAATGGTCATGATCGCGAACCCTATCTCCATATAAACATACACCACATATAAAACAATTAGTGGCCCCATTGGAATGATAGTATTTAATATAGAGGATATACGGATTGCAACTTTTTCAAGTCTTTCCATGAATACTTAAGGTGCATCAGGGCCTCTATAACAGGCCACGGCCGCTTCCTTCCACATCCTTGCCCAGTTTCATTCATCTTCATCCATTCCATCTCTCATCCCGACGCGCAGGTCACCCACGGGCGTCGACTAGAAAGACCTGCACTCGGCCTCTCAGGAGGCTACACGACAAAAAAAAAGGGCCTCTATAGAGTTCAAACTTATTTAACGAGTCATCATATCTACATTTAACTACATTTAACATTTAATATAATACGCAAAGGTGAAAGGTTCATGAATGTGAGTGGTGTTGTTAAAATGTTTGGTTGGATTCCATGAACATGTATGAAAAGGTTTTAGCAAAGCTTCAAAGTCGGCATGTATAACAAATGGTACTCGAAGCTGCATTTCAAAGTCCTTAAATTTTAAAATGTTATTTCAAGAGTAGGTAATACCGTACACACATGATTACAACCCTATTTTAGATGTTGAGTTAGTTGATCCTCTTTTATAAAATTTAGTAAACAACCATCACACAACCACTTTCTTTTATTACGTTTTGACAGCTGACTATCGAAAAGTCTACTTAAATGTTTTATCCAGCAATAGTGGGCATTTTCACCTTTAGATGTATAGTAAATTAACATGAGTATATTTTTTCCTGAGTATAATATAGAAGACCTACTATACTCTTGTTTTCAATTCCATACACATCCATACTTACACTGTTCAGCTCTTCAAAACGTTGAATGTCGTTTATCGCTATCGTTTTACCCTGCAGGGTTGGCTTTTCCCACGGACTAAGCGAGGGATCCCACCTCTACCGCCACTGAGGGCAGTGTCCTGGAGCTTGAAACTCTGAGTCAGGGATACAACTGGGGTGTGTGACCAGCACTACGCCCAGGCAGCCTCACCTGCAAAGCGAACAGGGCGCCTGATGAAGGGATGGGAAGAATGGGACGGGTAGGCAAGGAAGTGGGAAGGAGGCGGCCGTGGCCTTACAGTAGGAACCATCCCGGCATTTGCCTGAAGACGAAGTTGGAAACCACAGAAAACCACTTAGAGGATGGCTGAGGTGGGAATCGAACCCCCTCTAATCATTTGGGCCACCCGAGGCTGAGTAGACCCCGTTCCAGTCCTCATGCCACTTTTCAAATTTCGTGGCAGAGCCGGGAATCGAACCCAGGACCTCCGGGGCGGCAGCTAACCATGCTGACCGCTACGCTACGGAGGCGACACGAATGTCGTTTATCTCCATAGGAAATTCCATGCAAAACATGCATGGTCACTATTCATAACGTTCACAACAGCTTTCTTCCGTTTGATCCATGCAGGTAAATCAATGTATGATGATGCTCGAAGGGGATTATATTTATTCATGTTGGTTTCTATATAAAGTACTTCAACCAACGCCCAGCCTGACTCCCTTTCCTGGAACTCTTCACTTTTTACAATGATAGCACTTGTAATATCTTGGTACATATCACTAATGTTAGTTGATTCACTAACAATTACTTTTTTGCATGAACGGATTTGATATCCATAATTTCACCTTCATTCCCAGTTTTTACATATAAACCAAAGAGTTCCAAATTCATTTTAAATGTTTTATGCTCTACTGAAACATTATCTACCAAGCCAAACACACTAGGTTGAACATTCTGTAAAAATCATTCAATACTTTGAGTTTTTTCTTTACTATAAAGTCTGTTACTAGCAATTCGACTTTTAAACGCACTATCAATTTGTTGAATATTCGCAGATTTTTTACATGACAAGCATTGTTTTTATGATTAATACTGCGTAAATGGCCTTGAATGTTGAAAAAGGTACATCAATATTACATACATCACAATGGATTATCAAAGGTTTGCCATTCATCATTCTTTTTGTGGAATAACTATTTTCACAATCTTGGGAACGTTTACGCTTTTGATCGTTTATTTCAGGACGGTCATCCCCTACTTCATCACATTTATTCAAAGGTTCCGTGCTAGTTGATGGTTTTGCAGTTCTTAATTCCTGTTGTTCACCATGCACTTCAACCATGTGGGATTGATATCGCTTTACACCAGAAAAACCAAGTTCACAAACTGAACACGAAAATGGTGCTGAAATAACATGTATTAAATTTACATGACGTGCAAGATTATCCTGTCTGTTAAATGTGGTAGCACAATGACTGCACACAAACAGTAGGTTATGTTTAGCGTTTGCATGGCGTTGAAGGTTGTCAGGTCTTGAAAACTGTTCATTACAGTCACCACACTCGTACATAATGATCACTTTCCAAATCACCTATAATAGAAAGAAATCATCAATATTAATAAAAAATAAAACAAAATAAAAGAAAAATATGTTAATTAAATTACAGCCAATGGTCATAGTAGAGTATTTATTTGATCGTCTGTGGATTCTCAGCAAGTCTATTTTCAAGTAGTTCGTACTTTGGTTAACAGATATCATTGTCACTGACACCTAGTGGTGAACGTTGGAACTTGATAGAGCGTAAATCAAATCTAACCTACAAATCTAGCTATACACAATTGTCGAGTGGTTCCAAGTTTGGTTAGCAGATGTCACTGTCACTGACACCTAGCGGTATACGTTCGAACTTAATAGAGCGTTAATCAAATCTAACCTACAAATTTAGCTTCACACCATTGTCGAGTTGTTCCAACTTTAGTTACCAAATATGGCACTGTCGCTGACACTTAGTGGTGGACGTTTAAACTTGATAGAGCGTTAATCAAATCTAACCTACAAATTTAGCATCACACAATTGTCGAGTAGTTCCAACCTTAGTTACCAGGTACCATTGTCACTGACACCTAGTAGTGAACGTTGGAAATTGATAAAGCGTTAATGAAATCTAACCTACAAATTTAGCTTCACACAATTGTCAAGTAGTTCCATCTTTGGTTCCCAGATACCATTTTCACTGACACCTAGTTGTGAACGTTCGAACTTAATAGAGTGCTTATAACCGACTAAATTTGATTTTTAAAGAAAACATACTTACCAAAGTAGTAAGGTATTTTCAAGTTCTCTTCCAACACACAGGTAAGTTGTAGAGATAACACGTTGTCAACTGTCGTTCACAAGATTCAAGCACAAAGTGGGAAAGGCCTTCCCCCTCCCTAGCCTTTTATACCACAAACACACCTATGTCATATGTGCACCTGCGTCACCGCAAATATCTGTCAATGTATCGTTTCTCATGGTCGATAATAAAAACCTACATCACGTGACATCATACGTCTGCAAGATTTATGTTTCGCACACCTGCATCCTGTAACACAACACCTTGCTTCCAGGGGCAAGATCATGATTTGCTGATATCCTACGTCTGCAAAAAATCATGTTTCAAACACCTGCATCCTGTAACGCAGCTCCTTGCTTCCAGTGGCAAATTCTTTTTTCCGCTGATAAGAATCATGTTACACACACTTCCTTAACCTAACGCTGACCTTGCATCCATTTGTAACACGTGCATCACGTGACGTCATACACTGCAGGAGTTGGCTTGTTTTTAATCATACATCACAGGCTTGTCTCATCCTCCATAAAAGACTGCATGGGATAGTTGCATGTACCCCGTGTACTTGAGTGTATGCATTAGCCCCTGCTCTGGAACACATTCACTCACCGGTTCCGGTTCAGTACCGGGTCGGTTTCGGTTCCGGTTCGGTTCGGTTCCAGTTCGGTTTGGTTCCGGTTCAGTTCCGGTTCGGTTCGGTTCCGGTTAGGTAGACCAGACTAGACTAGCTTGACTAGGCTAGGTGAAGCTATGCTCACTATCTTTATTTGAAAAGCGCACCATTCATGTGAATACTTGTGCCAGAGCAAAATTTTCAAAAATGTGTAGTTCGGCCCTTTGTCAAAATTTGGAGAAAAAAAATGGTGGACTGGATAGGGGACTTCACCCCAAGTAATTTGACACCTGACATGACTTCCTACAATAATTCGTTCGGGAGATATCACTTGGTCGCCATCTCGTGAGGTGGGTGAGGTGGCAGTGGTGCCAGAACCATCCAAAAATATCTACTGGTGTTGTAATGATAACTGTCTAATGGTAACATCTGAGGTTCAGACTGGGGACTGAACACCTGCACGATTATTGTAAGGTATAGACTGTGCGCGTGCTTTCAATACTACAGCAGGGGGCCGTGGCGCGCCACAAGCTCAGCCGGGGCCACTGCAGCAGATGTTAACAAAGTCGCCGCTCACCGTTCTTACTTTATATCAGAGACCCTGTAATTCGCATCACCATAGCGATTAGAAAAGCAAAGTAAATGGCTCTATGGACTATTGCCAAATAGCAGGTAAGATGACTTTCAAATAGCACTGCCTTAAACAGCAGAAATGTGGAACTAAAAGGGGCGCGCGTAGCGACGAAACGTTCCGTCAACAGCACTCTGAAAACTATGATTTACAATTTTTTTCTTAAACTTTTGCGATAAAAGACTTTTTAAAATGCAAGGAAAAATAAATTGGGTTTGTTTGTATATTCATTTCCTTAGCGTTTGGCTTTTAGTGCCGGAAGAGTCGGAGGACATGTTCGGCTAGCCAGAGGTTGTAGCTGCTTCAAGCGGACATCCATGGGGAAAGCTACAAATAACATTAATTTCAAGTAGGTCCAACTTTCGCTTCCAGATGTCACTAACATCTAGTGGTGAACGTTGGAACTTTGACAGAGCGTTTCAACGAAATCTAAACTAAAAATTTAGCTTCACACAAGTTTAGTTAGTGCAAGGATCTTTTACATGTCATACATCTATGACATGGGACCGCCGGCTTTACTTCCCCTCCGAAGGAAGGCATACTGAAGGATTTTAACGCCCTAAAAATATCTGACGACTTCGGCCGTGTTTGAACCCGCGATCTTGGGCACAGCAGTTCAGCATGCTACGTACTACGCCACCAAAGCCGCTTTGTTTGTGTAAATTAGTCTTGACAAAGATGAGGTTTGGTGCAAAGTGCCTGCACGCTTCATGCAAGATTGTACCTCGCTAGGAGTTGGTAACACTGTGGCCAATCCAGTAATCGAAATCGATATAACTATGACAAGCAATATTTGATTAACATCTCCACTCGCCCACATCTACTTGGTGGTATAGTTATATAACCACTACGAAAGTCCAGGCCCGTGGAGAGGGGGGGGGGGACAGGCAGGGCTGGTGCCCCGGGGCCCGACCCTCCCAGGAGGGCCCGGCGTCCAAGGAGGATGGGCCTTCGGGCATTGATTTATTATTGCCTGTATGACGTGACTTGCATTTGCTACTGGCAATCATTTAGTGAATGCAATGAACTGACTCTGAACGATGTTACAAGGATTAAAAAACTTATTCTGTCAAGTGGACAATATTTTCTTTTACAAAGCGATTGTGGGAAGAACAATTGTCTCAAAGAAAAGTGGTCAACTTAGGCGATGGGGCTTCACTCAGAATATAGCTGAAGACAGAGAGACCATTTCATTATTCTAAATTTAGCTTGTTCGGCTTATACACCAATCCTTCAAATAACTTCCTCATCCCTTCACTTATTTCGCCAAGGCCACGAGAGCCAGGGCTGCCCTGGTGTGTTTGGTCAGCTAGCTCCCGAGTTTCAAGATTGGTGCGTCACGTTGAGCTTACGTTAGATATTTAGAGATGCTAGTGTCTGAAATGAATATATTGCCTAGCTAGACGTATCGTATGCCGTGCAGGCAGGTAAGTAAAATAAATTTTAAACTACCGTCCACACAGCAATTCACTTTATAGTTATTGTTGATTTAAGGACGGAACAGCGAAATCATCTTCCGTTCTCCTAGTAACTTAATTCACTTTCGCACCGACTTGCTGTAGACTCCCATCACGGTTATTGGTGAGCTACACCGCAGGGCCATACTTGAAGGTGCGAGAGCTTTTATTTCAATATCGGAGAGTCTTTTCTATAGCCACTAAATGTCAATGGTCACCAAATTTTTACTCTAAAATATCACAAAAATAATCACCGAAATGGCCTATAACTCAATAATTTGGACCTAATTTTTGCAAAATTTCCCGGGCGAGGAATCCCGGACCCCACTCTGAGCTTGGTGATATCCCATACCCCCAGATTCCCGGAGTGTCCACTCCCCTATAATCTTGGCTTAAATCCACCCCCGATGGTCACCAGTCATAGATAGGATTGAGGATTTTAAAGAGAACCTGGCTCTAGGTTTGCTTACTGCAAAGACAATATCAAATTAATTATAACAAGTCCACTGACTGCAAATTATAAAATATAATTCAAATTTACATTTTCTTCTTTTGTGAAAACAATCACTGATCAGTTGCAATCTACTGTTAGCATAAAGTAAATAACTTGACTCACGTATGAGTATACCTGTGGTTTATTATGAAAATATATTTTGCTTTGTTTAATGTACAATAATGTGTGATCGCCGTTCAACCAAAACACTTATGTGTTTAGACTTAGACCCAAGGATGTGACTCATAAAGGGCAGCAAGTTTTAAGAATGTCAACATAAAAATCCTATATGTAAAACGTATTTTAAAATACGTCTTGACTTGTGTAAAAATCATGTTTTCATTATGAAAAGAGATTACATAATATGTCACAGAGGTCGTACCACTGCACAGTGTACAGTATAGCCTTTCCTCCTCTGTTCAGTGAACTGAACATCCTGTTGATTAATTTTTGGGTCTTAGGACGTCGTGGTCATCAGTCCTTTCTAGTTACTGTGCGTGTAGAACTCTGTCTGACTATCTATATTTTAAGTTGATCATATATTTTTAATTAATTTGGAATAGAATTGGGGAGAAAATGAATGCACGATGGTGCAACTACAGCCTTTGGCTATAGTGTCAAAACGATGAATCATGGAAAATAAGCTTAGAATCAACGAGTTCATGGACAACACCTTTTTTGAATGTGATTTTTTTTCAAGTTAAATACTGTAAAAGCGTTGAAATTACGGTCCGGAAAATGCAATTTTTTTCAAATTTGTGTACAACAAACGAGCATATTGCTTTTACGAGTATCACTGAAGTTCTAAAATTATTGATATCAGAGAGGATCTGCAGAACAAATCTTAACAATGTGCATGCTTACAGTGTTACCTAATCGGGACAAATTTAGATCTGTCAAACGCCAAAACTAAACAGTATAGTGAATTTAATGAAAAATATTACTCATTTTTTATGGCTTTACTAGTGATATTTATTTTTGTTAATTGAAAATAATGCATTAGCACGCGCTTGTCAGGTATAAACATTGAATTTGCAAATAATTTTACATGCATTCCTCCAGTTTCACTGTTGTAAATTATATAAAACAGCATTAACTTATACAGGGTCTTTCATATAAAGTAAGAACGGCGACCGGCAGTTTTGTCATTCGCTGCTGAAGCCGGCTTGGCCGAGCTTGTGACGCACCACGGCCCCCTGCTGTAGTATTGAAAGCGCGCGCATAGTACAAACTTGACCTTGCAATAAGCGTGCAGGTGTTCAGTCGCCAGTCTGAACCTCAGCTGCTAACATGTTGAGACAGTTATCATTGCAATATCGTATTTTTGTATGTAAAATTTATTTTAATTACGATTCGGCTCGGCGGGTACGTGATGCATTTGTTCAGCAATTTCCTGGTGAAGTGCCACCTTCACTAGCACAGATTCACGTAATTGTAAATAACTTTGACACTACTGGTTCAGTGCTCAATAAAAAACACACAATAAAAAATCAGAAAAAATACAGTGGCATGACTCACTCGCGTCAGCCAAAATGTGGTTACCAGATACAATGCCTGCATAACCCAGGAAGGACGACACTTCCAGCAACTTTTATAAGGTAATATTTCATAGAGCATTGTACACACGCTTAGAGCAGGGGGCCACGGCTCGCTACAAGCTCGGTCAAGGCCACCACACTAGCGGATAACAAACCCGCCGCTTGGCGTTCTTACTTTATATGAAAGACCCTGTATAGGCCTATATTGATAGTAATTCACGCGATGCTTATGATAATAAATACGGTATAGACTGGATTTAGTGGAATATATAATTGAAAATATTATTAATACAGTATATTATAGAGTATGTATTGCAGCCAATGGTCATATCAGGACATTTCAATTGAACGCCGTAGGCTCCACAACAATTTCAAGTAGTTCCAACTTTGGCTACCAGACGCCACTGTCATTCACACCCAGAGCGTTTCTAACCAAATAACCTACAAATTTTGGCTACACACTACCAATTGTAGTGGTAGGTTCTTTTACATGCCATAAATCTAAGGCATGGGCCCGCCGGCTTTACTTTCCCTCCGAATAAAGGCATATTGAAGGATTTTAATGCTCTTAAAAATCCAACGACTTCGGCCGAACTTAAACCTACGATCATGGGCATAGCAGCTCAGCATGCTACAATTATTATTATTATTATTATTATTGCTTGCTGGTTTTTTATGTTATTGTAATTGATTTCGTGTTTCGAGGATTATAAATTAATTTTACAGAGTTTGGATATAGAGGGGGGCCCCGAGAGATTCCAGCCCCAGGGCCCGTCGCAGCTCTCCACGGCCCTGCGAAAGCCCCTATTACTATTCATAAACAGCGCTGAATGCAGCGTGAATACCAAACAGTGAGAGAACAGTGGACTAGAATTGAAGAGCCGGGCGCAAAAAAACCAGACCGCTCCACTCTTTGGTAAATTTTTTTTTTTCTTATTCTGTAAGCCATCATAATAATACAAGCTCTATCTGTTGGTGCAAGAACTGTACTGCTCCACTGACTTGGAGCGTAGTGGGAGTGCATCAGTCACATAGTTGGGCTGCTGCAAACGGTATTGGAAGGGGCTGTTGAAACACCCGGTATATACGAGGGCTGTGTTTAGCCTATTTTCATTTTATTAAAAAATAGACTTATGAGATCACTTTGTCCGCGTGTGTGTGTGTTTGTGTCTAATAACTTCTAAACGGCTGGAGCGATTTCAATGAAACTCGGTAAGGTCATAGCACTATCTTGGCCGACCCCGACCGTGCACCTCAATTTTTTTTCGTCCATCCAATCCAACATGGCGGCTGTGCGAAATATTTCACCGGCATTCTATATCTCCGACACTATTCCTGATATCACCCTGAAATTTTGAACGGAGATACAGGGCACTACTGGAAGTTCATCTACGACACTTAAAAAAAAACTTGTTAACTACAATACGAACATGGCGGCAAAGCGAAATTGAACGCTTTAAATAGACTTTTCTCGCGATTTAATGATCCAAACGCAATGAAACTTGGTACAGCAAATATTTATACACATCGTAATACAGTGGTATCTAATTTAGTTCAATTGTTTACATAACTTCAAGATGTTGGCTATGCGAATTTTAAAATTAAGTTTTTATTTCTTGTGTCGTAATCATGCAATCGAAGTGAAATTTTGAATAGTGAACTTACGCAATAATTTTCCTTTAATCGTGCGTAATTCTATGGCCTATACATAAACGATCCAACATGGCGAGCATCCGAAATATTTAGATGGTTCTCCATATCGACAAATCTATTACAGTATTCAAACTGAAATTTTGTATGTTGATAGGGGCAATTAACATAAGTAGAATATAGGAAAATTGGCTTTAGCTCTTCACGGAACTACTTGTTTTCAAGTTCCAATGGACTGTATAAAAATAAGAGAGTGACATATCAAACTGATTTTACTTCTAAATGTTTGCTTGTTTTATTCTTATGTCTCAACATAATCGCCAAAACGATTAAAACATTTGTCGTATCGTTACACCAGCTTTCCAATGCCCTCGGCAAAAAATTCTGCCGCCACTGAGGTGGGTTCGTCTGGAGAGTCTCCTGAAGTGTTTCCTTTTTGGCGAGGCGTTGCCGCCCAACCATACCTTCAATTCTCGAAAAAGGTGAAAGTCATTCACGACCGCACTGTGCCAACGTTACGATAGTCTCTCTCAAAGAATTCAAGTGTGAAGTTTTGGACCATCTGCCGTTTAGTTCAAACCAGCACTGAATGATTATCCCCATACCCTTGAAATTCATACCCAAATAACTGTTTTACAAAAATTAATGACAGTGGCATAAGCGATTCCATGTTTCAAACTGCGATCTAGCGCCGAATTTAACCAGGTTGGCAAAACTGCCTAGCGACAAACAATTCAATTCCTTTGCTTCTGTCATATTACTGGTTTCTATAGTAAATTTTTACGATTTTCATAGCGGCTCGCCCCGTAAACTGCACGAGTTCCCATTTTCATTACCTGTTTCTTATTGAGGCGATCGAAGTAAAATTTAGCCTAATGAACCTTATCAACTGATTCACAATTCTCTACACAGCTTTTATGAATCTTAAGTGATGTGCGTGTCTGTCTCCCATTAATAAATGTCTGTAATCCATTGCGGAATGATTCGATCACGGTGAAATTTCGTATAATGTACCGATGCTATGTGTTGGTTGGTTGGTTCCTTAGTTTAGGGGCTGCGACAACGCGGTACTTTGGGTGTGTGTAGAATCTGTCTGATAACCGGTGTTAACTGTGATGACTGTATTAGTGTGTGTTATCTGTGATTCAGTTAAGGACTAAACGTTTAAAATTATACTGTTTGGCAAATTTAAAGAGGAACATCTGATAACGTAATTCCATTTCAAGAATCCTGTTTTTTTCTTCTAAAAATTTTGGCCAATTATTAGAATTGCCACATATCCATATTGGGCATTTGAACTCAAATCCTTGTACGAATTTCTCCATCCCACACAACGAGGTAGGTGATAATAAATCATATAAAGTAGTTTTTTATCAGTTTCATATGCTGGCTAATTATGTTTCGTTTATTTATATAAAGCCTATTCTCACATGTTTTATTTTCCTATCTGTTTGGTTAATTCATGTTCTCGTAATACTGGTTGGCACTTATTCAAAATTGTTATTAAACTCCGCATTGAAGAGGATTCAACTTTTTTTTTAACTCAAGCACAGAACTGATTTATTTTATTCATTTTGTGTATATTTCGATAATTTTTTTAAAGCTTAACATTTTTACACTCTCCGTTAATAGTTCTTATTATCTGACTACCTTTTTAAAATTATTGTAAAAAGACCAAACTTATATTTATTTAATTAATACTGCATTTGTAAGGATATCCATTTTATTACTATATTTTATTTATCACAATTATTATCATTAATTTTTCATTTTAATTTAGATTTAAGTCACATATGCTATTTTAGTTGATTTTCTTTTTAGGCTGAGGATGACCTCAATGTAGGTCGAAACAAGTAAAAAAATACAATATATAAAATATATAATTTTTTTACGTATTGATTTGGCGTATAATTTTAAACGTTGAATTCTAACATCAATACGGATATTTAAAAACATTTGTTTTCAATGGCAAATGTGTTTGCAATCAGTTAAGGACTTCCGACGATCAATTTCAAGTACCGTAGTTCCTACTTTTGCTACCAAATGCTACCGTCTACGACACCTGGCTGTGAACTTGGCTGCTAGATGCCAATGCAAACATCACCTGGTGAAGAACGTTGGAACTTAATGGAGCGTTAATTAAACCTAACCTACAAATTTCGCTTCACACAATTGTAGTTAGAGGAAGGTTCTTTTATATGCTATAAATCTATGACATGTGCCGACCGGCTTTACTTCTCCTCCGAAGGAAGGAATACTGAGGGATTTTAACGCTCTTAAAAAATCTGACGACTTCGGCCGGATTTGAACCCGCGAATTTGGGCATAGAAGCTCAGCATGCTACCGACTACGTCACCGAAGCCTCTGATGCTATATTTGGAACATTCTGACATGTAAGGTTCTGGTATAATTCACTCCAGTCACAGTTGCTAACTTCCAAACTTGAACGGCAGTTACTCAGTGTCTATTGCTAAGCTACATGGCAGTGAAAGCACAATGATGATATATTTTAACGTTGCATTAATGAATCAGAGATGACAAGCGTGCATATCTCTAAAGGTGTGCTTTAATATTACGACTACTGAAAATATTATTGGTTTTACGTTCCTTTTAACTACTGTGGCTATTAGAGACGTCGGAATTCTTGCCCCGAAGGGGATCTTTAACGTGCCAGTAAATATACTGACCCGACTCCCTCGCATTTGTGCCAATTGACTAAGCCAGGATTTGATCTTGCAACCATGGGCACAGCAGGTGAGAATGTTACCGCTGAGCCACGCACCCAGTCTATAATAACAATGGTGGGTTCATGTTAAGAAAATGGGGAAGGAGATATTTATTACCTAAGAGGTTATGAGTTCGGCTGTAAAGGGTAAGGGAAGCAGAGGTAGATCTAGGAGGCGATGGTTAGATTCACTGTTGAAAAATCTCAAAGTGACAGGTGTAGAAGCAGTGCTAACTGCTAATAGGGGACCATGGAGGCAACCTGTTTGCAAACGGAGGCTTGCAGAGTGGACTGGACCGAGAGGCAAAACAGTCCAATAATAATGATAATAATAATAATAATAACTAGAGCTGTCGATCGATTACAAATCTTGATTAGTTAACCGAATGCCTTTAATCGATTAATCGAATTTTATTCGATTTCTCACAGCATTAGTTCGAAAAAAAAGCCTTTGAATAATACTCGTATAATGTTTGCAATTTCATTTGCTATGAGGAAGATACAATTTTGGATTTTAGTTGTATTGGTGGCGGCGAGGATATGAACTGTGCCGGCTGCCGAAGCCTGTCGCACTCCTCTGGGACAATGATTAAATGAATGACAGATGGGGGCTTCATTCATTCCCTTCCCTGACCCGGTCAGTCGACTGGAAGCAGGCTGTGGATTTTCAATTGTATTGGTGGCGTGAGTAGTGTGGTAACACGGGTTCTGCCCACTAACTTATTGAACCCTCCTCGTATTTGCCCCGAACCTGATATCTCGCTAACCAATCATGGGATTTGAACATTAAGGGTGTCCTAGCACTCGTAGTGACGCCCCCTACATTCCTATAGTCGCTTTATTTAATTAAACGACCAAAACTAAAAGGTCATTCGCGAGTAGTGGGGTAGTGTTGGTTTTCTCAAGTCGCGCTCGTGCTTGAATATGTATGCCTATGTTGGGAAAGGGTTAGGTGGTGGGGGAGGAGTAGGGTGAGTGAGGGGTCGTTTAGATGGTTTTTTTTCTCTCTATGTGATGGTGAGGTTATTTTTTAAAATGGGTGGAATTCGGAAACGTCATTTGAGGAAAACGTGTGTTTTTGACATTTTGGCGATGAGTGTTTTTTTTGTACGCCTGCGCACTTGAGAGGTTTTGTAAGAGAGCGGGCTTTTTAAATGATTATTTGTAGATGAGTTATTTTTAAATATTTATTAAGAACCATAAAAACTGATAGGTCACCGGCTTTTTAGTATCTCGCTAACCAATAGTGCGATTTAAACATATGAGCTGTTGTAGGACTCGAGGTGAACCCCCCTTTGCTATGGACGTTTTATGTCCACTCTAAAATAGTGCTAGTTTGTAGGTTCTGCGTTACCTAGGAAGTTGAGAGCCCCTGCGACCTTGGAATGGAAAGAGTCATGCTAGGAGGATGTGCTTGGATTCGTTGTTTTTTTTTCGTCTCTTCGTGCTCTTTACGGGAATGTAGGTGTCGAAAAGGTGAACATAGGTTTTTGGGTCTAAAAATGCGTTTTTCACATTTTTGCTCATTTTTGGAAAACGGAAAACGTGACGATGAAGTGCGGGATAGTATTTTTTCGTCTCGTCGTCCTCTTTACGAGGATGTATGTGTGGAAAAGGTAAAAAGCTGGAAACATGGTTTTTTAGTCAAAAATGGGTTTTTGTGATTATCCCTCATATTGCGAAAACTAAAAACGTGATGATGACGTGTCTGATAGTATTTTTTCATCTCGTTGCGCTCTTTACGGGAATGTTGGTGTCGAAAAGGTAAAAAATCTGGAAACACGTTTTTTATGGAAAATGGGTTTTTGTGATTTTCCCTAATATTGCGAAAACTAAAAACGTGATGATGACGTGCGTGATAGTTTTTTTAGTCTCGTTGCGCTCTTTACGGGAATGTAGGTGTCGAAAAGGTAAAAAGCTGGAAACACGGTTTTTTGATGGAAAATAGGTTTTTGTGATTTTCCCTAATATTTCGAAAACTGAAAACGTGATGATGACGTGCGTGATAGTATTTTTTCGTATCATTGTCCTCTTTACGGGGATATAGGTATGGAAAAGATAAAAAGCTGGAAACATGGTTTTATTATGGAAAAGGTGTTTTTGTTCATTTTCGCGTTATTTGGAAAACGAATGAGGCGACTTTTATGACGGGCATATTGATGTATTTCTGTTGTTGTTCTCTTTACGGAGATGTAGGTATGGAAAAGCAGAAATCATGGTTTCCGTCATTTTTTTTCGAGATCGTTGAGGAAAACGGGGAAAATGTAAGAAACCAGATTTGAAGTCACGTTTTGTTAAGCGCTATGGTGTTGGTAAAACACCTATGCATTATTATTATTATTATTTGACAAGGCATAACTGGGCTCACATGCTGAGAGAGAACTTGCTTGATGAAATGAGAATTGAAAGCATTGAGGCTGACCCACGGCGAGCCAGACAGACAGTGGTCTTATCATCGTACGTGCCTCGCAGCAGAGAGATAAGAGGCAGGTGTCATTATACAGTGTGCGGCTTTATACTGTGTATGTCATAGCCTTGGTTCATTATGGACTCATCATGCAACGCAAAGTTTGAAACGATGGGTGGGTGTATAACATCATGATAAAAGATTGGCATGGGCTTGAACAAAGAGGTTATTGGACATGTAATAAACAAAAGGGTGGGATTAATGAAAGGTAATGTGATACATCTTTTGGAAATTGATTTTTTTAAATAACTAAATAAATAAATACGGTTTTATTACAAAAAATTCTGTTTATTGACCCATGAATTATACGTGGAAGGAAAACCTAACCACTTTACAAAATATTTTGCACCTTTGACTTTAATTACTCGTTCAATGAGATAATCGTTGGGATATAATGTTTTTTGCACTTCTTCATAATAGAATCATCCCTGAATGGGTTGACCGCTCTGATCTTCTAAGAGATACGTCACTGGTTGACCTAGCTTGACTTGGCGAATTTTAAAAATTTCTGTCGACCATTGTGGTGTATACGATTTTGAAAACACTCTTCTATGTTTACTGATGCGAACAAAATCTCCAATTTTAAGGCTATGTCACCTTGGGTCTACCCTTTTTTATAGGGTTAAACAGTCTATTGAGTCTGGGTAGGTTCTGGGTGACGAGGCGAGGTTTCATGCCGATGGTGGAATGAATGGTGTTGTTGTAGCGTGACGCAAGTTGAGGTAACCAGTCTATCCATCGATAGGAACCATGTATTGTAAACTCTTTCCACATATAACTTTTTAATGTTCGATTGAAGCGTTCAACTACGCTAGCTTTGAGATTGCTATAGGTGTTATAATGGTGAATATCCTTAGATTTGAGAAAACTGGAGGAATCCTTGTTGAAAAATTATTTCCCCTGGTCGGTTTGTAGCAAGTGAGGTTGATGTTTTGATTGTTCAATAATATGTTGAAAGGCCTGTGTGACTAAGACACCAGTTTTATTTTTTACTGGTTGAACAAAAGCCGTTTTGGAATAGACATCAATGACGGTCAACATATAGCGTACACCGTCGTTAACGTTAGAATAAGGCATCATTTCAACCAGGTCTGCCTGCCAAAGTTCATCGATTCCTTTGGAAATGACACGACGACGTTCATAAATGCGTCGGTCTGGTTTATGCAATTCATGAGCAATGCCCACTTTGATACGGGATGGCTTATAAGATAATTTTAGCATCTCGGAGTTGTTGTTCAATGTGGGCGATTTCTGCCTCATGTCCAGTGTGACCAGCTTGTTTTGATGCATGAAGCAAGTATAAGCGCTCTACTAACTGATTGGGATTATTCCAAAAGGTTATATCTAGGTAGGGTTTTAATTTCTTAAACCTTACACCAGAGGCAGAGTGATGTTTTTGCTTACCAAAGATGTTTGCAATGATGGTTTTATATTGTTGGGATATATTGGACTTGAGCTGCTGAGAGGATTTATAGTTTCTTTTGTGAGCGTTGGTGTCTAATAAAATGGATTTATATTTAGCAAGGTCCTCGGACGTAAAATCTTGTGGCGAGGGGGTGCGAGAAAATAGCAGCTTTAACAGACCTGGTGTTAATTTATAGTTGATCTTTTTAATGACAGCTTTCGTACGAGCAAATTGAATGGATGTATCCCCAATTTTAAAACTATCATTCTCATAGCGAACACCATACGTGGTATCTGTCTTTCCAATAAATAGAAGGATCAGATATGGTTCCAGGGATGCCCCATAATGTTTGATTAAAATGTTTTTGAGTTGAGCTTTATTTTGAGGGGTTGCCAAGACTTGTGAAAACAGAGACGATGTGGAGGAGGACGGTGTTGCCACTATGATGGAAGATTTTTGTTTTGTTTTTAGAAACTGTTGAAGGGGTGAGGATTTTTTTCTTTCAGGACTAAATACGCTTTCGCTTTCACTTTCACTTTGTTCATGTTGTTCTTCTTCTTCCTGTTCTTGATCTTCTTGTTCACTAACATTAGAGGAGGAAGAGGAGGAGGAGGATTTTAATTGTCGTGTGGAATCTGTTTGAGTAAATTTTTAACTTATTATGGGTTTGGTTTGAGAGGTAGCAGCAGCAGTAGCAGTAGAAGCATTAGGTTTGAATCTCATGGGATCAACCGATGATAGAGCATGTTTTATCATGGGTAAAGAATTGACGTTTTTTAAACGTTGCAATTCACGAAATTTATGTCGAATCGTATTTCGTGCCTCAATAATACGCTGCATGATTTGAACATGTTTCTTGTACCCTATGGCGTTCGCCATGGTAAAGGTAAAGACACACTAACAGGAAATGTCCAACCCTGGGTCTTTTTAAACAGAAATAAAATGATCAAAACCCAAGCGATAAAGTTCCTCACGTCGCTCACTCTGTTTATTTATGACCAAACAGACATGGGGATGATGGTTCCAACACGAAGCACACAATTGCGTGAAAGCTGTAAAGGACATATCTGGATTCACATGATCTTGAAAAATATGATAGAGGATTTTAGAGTCTTGGCGGAAGAGAACGATGAGATTGGCATTGTCACGAATCAACTGTTTGGGGATTTTGGAATAGGTCTGAGCCAGATAAAACAATCCACTTGTTTATGGCGTCCCATACTAAAATACTCTTGAATAATGGCCTGTCGTTGAGTGGCAATATCATCAAAAATTATAATGGAATCTGGTTGAATGCGGTCTGGTTGAATGACATCTTGAGGTGAGGTGAATGTAAAATAGCCCATGGCCTCTTTATTTAACGAAGACATAATTTGTTCCAGATACACGTACAGAGGCTGGTACAAGGATTTGGCAAAAATATAAATATTTTGAAATCGTAGGCCATGAGGCGCGGTAATAATGTTCAGCAAAACATTGGTCTTTCCACAACCCGAAGGCCCTACCATAATACATCGAACGGTAGATGGGAATAGGGTGCCATGACGTTTAGGTTCGCACACGGACAGTGATAGCTCTGAAACCAAATCAGAGACGGGCAAAGCATGGGGTTGTTTCATTAATTCCATTATGTCGACGACTGAGTTATTTTCATGTGTGTATAAGGTGTATATATATATATATATAGGCAAGCGGTGAGTAGGTTAGGTTAGTTAGCGTCTACCACCAAGGACGTGTTTGGGAGAGCTCGTGTAACCATGGCCACGGCCGCCTCTTTGTCAAAACAGACACGAGAGGTGGCAACAAAAAGCTATGTCGATCGCAAAGTGCAAAGTGTCCATCACATGGACCCGAGACTAACCGCTGAGGGCTATTCAGCCAATCCTCGTCGTATTATTGATGTGCAAGAGCCTCGAGAAGAAAGTGATGTCTGCACGAAACGTTATGTGACCTATCGAATGAAAAGGCTTCATAAATTTGTCCCATCTGTATTTTTAGTGTACCTGTCAAATCAAAAACTGGACAATGACAGAAACCATTCCCCACCACGACTACCACTGGTGAATGATGATCTTACCTATATGCTTGCTTCCGGTTTAAGTCGTTATCGACTGCATTATGATGGTGTAATTCATATTAAATATGCCATGCCTGATGAGAAACATTTAAAAATACAACTAAACGGTGATAGAGTGTTGGCCCACAACCATCAAAGAGTAAATGTTGGAGATGAATTATCCTTTCATCTTATGCTTACGTTTGAGGAAAAGGAAGCTGGGAAAACGGTGAATGATTTTTCGCTTTATATAGAATTGGAATATACTGCTATGAAATAAGGCTCTCTACGGTAGTTGTTATCGAATGTTTGCTGTGAAAAGTTCACCAAGTAGCAGCATGGTGAAAAAAGATATGCCATGAACATGAAAAAAACAAATCTCAAAAAGAGAAAAAAGCCAGGTCGGAAACCAAGTCGATCTGCCTCACACCCAGTGTTAAAACTTTAAAAAACTAAAAAATCTAAAAAGAGTGGCCATCGAAAAAGCTTTACAAGCGGTGCGATTGTCTACAGCTCCGAAATCGCAGCATTATGTATCGATAAAAAGAAAAGGAAGAAAGGAAAAACGTGGGCGAGTCATTCCTGTTGCTAAGCGTGGGGATTTTTTGCCGGCTTTATTTGCAGGGTTGGCAGCTTTTGGGTCCCTTTTGGGTGGTGCCAGCGCTGTAGCGAAAACCATAAAAGCCGTCGAGCAAGGCAAGCAACAACTCAAGGAAAGCGAGCGACACAATAAAACTTTAGAAGCCATTGCGATGGGAGCTAGAAATGGCAATCCTTTAAAGCCAGTCTTTTGTCCACAAGGTAGTGGCCTACCGTCTAAGGGGGGAAAAAATGTCCATCATCGATAAGCGCTTAAGGCAACTGCCTCGTCATGCCATGACCCATGAAGAAGTGGAAAGCTATGCCAAACAACTAAAGATTTCTCATTTTCGAGGTGTATTTATGCGAAATGAATTACCCAAAGCACCGAGGAAAGAAGAACGAGTCATGATGAATTTCGATGATGATGCAGGCCCAGGAACCCATTTTGTAGCCTATGTGAAACAAGGTTCCACAGTATGGTACTTTGACAGTTATGGAAATTTACCACCCCCGATCGAGTTGCTACGTTATTTGGGAAACCGGGTAAAGATATTCTATAATGTGAATCGTCAACAAACCTTTGACAGTCAAGAGTGTGGCCTTTTAAGTTTACATTTTTTATATAAGAGGTCGCGTTAAGCCAACAGTTTCATCATTATGAATGTCAACGCCAAGACCTTTACCGTGCACAGTCGCGGGCCTGAAGTGTCCCTGGATTCCCCCCCATTGAATTGCATCCAGAACAATCCTATGTGCTAGGATTAATTTATTTGGAAAGTTACAACAGAATTTACAATATTAAACTGGATAGTAATGACAAATTTTATTATGATGATTATATGTTGAGACTACCCCCTGGAGGTTATACCATAGACGATGTGCATGAAGCCATTAGCGTGTCGATGATAAAACAATTTGGTGTCAAACCATTTGCGGATGGAACACACAAATTTGAACTTGCAGCCAATACAATAACTCATCGCTGTCGTATTTTCTCTACGTTTAACATTGACTTTGAAACACGAGTTCATTCTATTGGTCCTTTACTAGGATTTAAACCAAGAGTTTTGGCAGCTCACCATCCCCATAAATCAGATTATCCAGTGAAATTCATCGAGGACCATCACATTTCTGTGACTTGCAATATTATTAGAGACGTATTTACGAATCAAGAACAAAGCCCTTCCCTGTATGATTTTATTGTCACCTCTCCTTGCGGCTATTTTATTCGTAAAACCCTTCAGTGGTTCTATATCATCCTGTGTGTGTCAGTGATATTAGTAATATTACCTTACGCTTAGTGAATAGAAACCAACAACTGATTGCTTTGGACGCCAACACCCCTGTGACCTACAAGTTGGTTTTAAAGACGCTATGAAATTTATCTATAAAGCAACAACAACGTCTTAGAGGTCGGTTAGTTGCCCGCCGTGTATGAAACGGTTGACACGAGTAAACCGACAACGCTTACAACGCATTGGTTATACGCTACACCCCAATCATGAACAAGGAGCAGTTGCAAGTGTTAAATCCCATACAAGTGGAAGATGGCGTCGTGCGCATTGATATGCATTCCTATCAACCTCAAGCAACAGGACTGAATAAACAATGATGAGATTCAATTCATCATTAACAATCATGATATTTTTACTCTACCTCATGAAAGTGTCTTTCCAATTGAGGGTAAATTGATGAAAGCAGATGGCAACACACCCACAACGTCTGCGTTGGCGAATCATGGTTTGGCTTTTCTGTTTTCTGAAGTACGTTATGTGATGAATGATATTGTCATAGATATGACTCGAAATGTGGGCATGACTAGTCTTATGAAATTATATCCATCCTACTGTATAGCGAGGAGGAAAGTAAAACGCTTTCTATGGCAGGATGGTGTCCCAACAGTAGCAATGACTGGCTAGGTCCTACCGATGGCACTTTTACAGGCTTCCTACCCTTAAAATTACTCCTTGGCTTTGCCGAAGATCACAAGCGTATTATTTTAAACGCAAGACAAAGTTTGTATCTGGTGAGAGACCGCAGTGATTACAATGCGCGGAAAGGAGCCTCTGACCAAGTGATAGACTAAAAAATTAAACTGCTTCGATTACTATGGAAAGTGCCCCATGTGATGCTATCGGATCGTAAAAAGCTAAGCATGTTAAATTTGGTGCAAAGGATAAAGCTTTGCCTATCGCCTTTCGAAGTTGGTGTCTACATGAATACCCCTTGCTACCTACCACAGACACACATAGTTGGAGTGTCAAATCGGCTCGCTCTACCGAGAGACCCCTCTATGTTATTATTGGTTTCCAAATCAATAGAAAATACCAACAAAGCAATGATGTCAATTTGTTTGATCACATTCACTTGAGAAATATACGACTATTTTTAAATAATGTTTGCTTTCCCTATGAGGGGTTGGAACTCAATTTTTCAAAAAATAAGTTTGGTCCCCTTTATGACATGTTCGCTAAATTTCAATCGTCTTATTATGAAAAACAGGATTGTCCTATGTTGTCGCCACAAGGGTTTAAAGCAAAAGCACCACTGATTGTTTTCGACTGTTCGTATCTAGAAGAATCTATGAAAATCACCACCATTGATTTAAGGGTAGATTTTGAAACACAAGAAAATTTCCCAGACCATCCCAGTGCCTACTGTTTGATTATTCATGCTAGACAAGTGAAATATCATCCTTTGTCCAATTATGTCACCAGCATGTAAGCCATTTTTATTACTTAAAAAGTGGGGATGTGGTCAAGTGTATTTTTTGCAACATTGAAATTGGAAACTGGGAAATAGGGGATCGACCCTTTTGCGATCATCAGCGATGGAGTCCATCCTGCCCTTACCTCAATCGCTATGATGTGGGCAATATTCCATTGAGTTTGAATTGTCCTGTTATTGTACCAGACCCTGAAAAACTAGGAGATACCTGTGGACCGTATGTGCAAACCATTCATTTGAATGCTGTTCCAAATTAAGCCAACAAACTTTGTAATAAAAGTGTAAGTGTTTTTATGTTATGAATAAAACCTCAAAAAATATTTAGCTGTTGTTCAATTCATTTGTTCCTTTTTTTCTTAAAGTCCTTTGACTTTGCCATGTTAAACCATGGCATGGGTTAGTTGTTGATTAGACGTCAATGAGGTAACAAGTAAAAATAAAAGCATGATGCGTACACTCATCGTGGATTGTCAGGGGTTTAAAATTGCAGACAACAAATTTTATTTAAGGAAGTCGCTTTTATCGATTGTAGTACGTTTTGGGTGTCTAACCCTATTCATTTGATGTTTAAACCTCCCTATGCTTTCGAGTTGCTTAGTGAAAAAGATAAAAAACAGAGCCAATAGATTGAAAATCATTTGCAATTAGCATGGAAAAAGGGTGATATTTCTTACAAGTATCTTGACATTGTCATGAAAGCCCATTTGTCCGCGGCCAATGTCTTATTTGTTAAGGGGAGTGAAAAACGCCAGTGGCTTCAACCATTTTACCCTCTCACTGTCAATGTATTGACCTTTTAGATCTGGGTTGTCCATCCCTGCAAACGCTCATGGACACTTGTCTTTGCGACAATATTCAGAATAAAGCCTTAGCGCATGCATGGCAATTGTTTCATTGGCTCACCAAGAGTGCATGTTGGGAGTTGTTCAATAAAATTAAAACTGAAAGTGTATCGTCCAATGATAGCAGTGAGACGTGTACACGTGAGGTGATAACATCAACGTTATAGACATGGACGCCACTACAATCGACAAGGCTATTGGAAAGTTCTTCGTGTGCAAGAAAAAACTAATTAGCTTTACACAACATGAATTATTAGCACTACCTAAATCATTTCTGTTGCTGCCAACGCTGTCAAAGAAATTTGGGAAAAGGCACCTGCCGAGTGGACTAATGACTCTGTATTGAGTGAACTACAATCATGCAGTCATTTTTCCCATCACAAGCAATTAACCGTGGTAAAAATACCTTCCATTTGACAGTGTGCCACATGCCAATTAATGAAATTATATCATGGTCATAACACTCAGTGTAAACACATTGTTTCATCATTCCATGGCTGTCACGCGGAAAACAACCACCACCTACTATGCTCGTCAGCAACCGCCGACAAACAACAACAACAACAACAGCAAGAACAAAAAGAAGAAGAAGAACAAGAAGAACAACAAAAAAGTGTTTTTCACCGATTGAAAACTCTATGTCCCAGGTGTACTGGCCGTGGAATTATTGATAACATCATTAAAAACTTACCATTCGAAGCTCACTTACCTGCTTACAGCTTCTGCGGCCCTGGTACTCGTCTTCAAGATCGTTTGAGGAGAGGGGATATGGGAATCAATGCTTTGGATTATGCATGTCTTAATCACGATAAAGCCTATGAAAACAGTGATCCCACACTAAGACGCATTGCCGACAAAGTCTTGTTAAGCATTGCCAAGCAACGATTAACAGCTTCAGATGCCAGTCTAGCAGAACGAATGGCAGCATTTATAGTGATTGGTGCTATGAAGAGCAAATTACTTTTACCTAGATATGGAATTTAACGTGATGAATTTATTAAAAAAAATGTATAGTATCACTGTTATCATGACAAAAAATAAATAAAAAGACAAGAGTCCATGTTGTGTTTTTTCCATTATTATTATTCACTCTTAGCTTCATCATTATAATTATAAATAAAATGAATAAAATGACATCAATGACAAACAATAAAAAAGGGACAGCAGTGCATCGTTATAAAAATAAATAAAAATTACTAATTGTAGTAAATATATTTTCAATCACAAACAATAAAAAAGGACAAAAGTCCATCATTTTAACTAATAGTTTCATCATTATTATAAACAAATTATATACATGGTAATTGTACTAAACCTATTTTTAAATCACAAACAATCAAAAAAGGACAAAAGTCCATCATTATTCATCAATAGTAACATCATTATAATAATAATAATATTAATTAAAAATTGCTTGGAAATTGCTATAAATGCTATTTAAATCACAAACAATAAAAAATAATAATAATGTTATTGGTTTTACGTCCCTTTTAACTACACTGGCTTTAAGAGACGCCGGGGTGCTGGAATTTTGCCCCGAAGGGGACCTTTAACGTGCCAGTAAATCTACTGACACGGCTCCCTCGCATTTGCGCACCCTCAAATGCCAGCTGACTGGGCCAGGTTTCGAACCTGCAACCTTGGGCTCAGCAAGCGAGAACGTTACCTATGAGCCACGCAGCCAGACAAAAACAATAAAAAAGGACAAGTGTCCATTATTATTATTATTATTATTATTATTATTATTATTATTCATAAAGTAATTTGAAACATCATGTGCTTAAGGCTCGCTTGTTGTTGATCTAACAACCCCTCACGCACTGCAACTACAGGTAAACCAAAATCATGTTTTAAAAGTACGTGATACTGGCGTATGAAATCTTTATCTACTCTAGAACCAATTTTTGTTAAACGCTTATTATTGAATAAAATAACGTGTTATTAGAATTTAAAAAAAGCGAAGGTTTAGTGCAAAACCATGTCTGCAGTAAAGGCAATGTGACGTTAACTTTAAATTATTTATTTATTTAGTAAATAGTGTTTAATAGATTTCTTGTTAAAAAGATGTCTCTCTAACTTTTTATTTCTTACTTGTGGCAGTAGTGCATAAGGGAGTGCTGAATGAACAAGAGAGCCTTAAGTGCATAACGTTTCAACTTATTAAAAAAACTATTTATGTACATGAAAAGTAACAAAGGTAAACTAATTATAAACATGCATCATAGGCATGATTCTATTCTCGTAGCCTAAGGCTAAAAAATCTCCAATTAAGAGAACTTACAAAAATTAGCATTCACCTATGCTCATCATAGACATCATTGTATTGACATGACTTAAGGTTCAAAAAACAAAGAAAAAATTCTACCATTGAGCATAAGTTTAGACAATTTATTTTTATTATTATTTATCATTGTAAACGTTGAGCAACAATTAATAAACGTCAAACTGTTGAGCACCAAAAAATAATTTTATTTTATTACCGTATAGTTATTGAAGAGTAGTGCAAGAATAAACAAAAAGTCACAGCTAGCGTACAATGATTATAAGTTTTCAATTTTTACAAAACGAACGATGCATCGATTATTTTTTTCACCCTCATAGATTAAATAGACAGGGTGAATACTGGAATCGACATCTTCCATGACATTATCAAGTAGGTTATTAAATCGTGTTTGAAGAAATGTCTCAAAGTCTTGACATATGCAAAGAGCTCGTTCACCAAATTTGGTTTTTAGTTTTTGAATTTTATGTATGCGAAAGGGTGTTAGCGTAGGCAATTTACTCATTTTCTTGCGTGCAAAGCCACAATCTTGACCAATGGCGTTCAAGCCGTCCATGGTTGTCTATAACCAAAGAAAAGAGTGTTACTTTCTAATACTCTCGTTCTTATATTACATCAACAACAACAACAATAACATTGTCTGTACATCAAAGTGTGTTGTTGTTTTTTTTAAGCCTGAGTGTTTATGACCTAAAGTTGTAGATAGATAGTACTGGGTAAATTAACAAAAATATAATAATAATGTTTGTATCATTTTCAGTCAAAACATACATTTGGAAATTATTTAATAGGAAATGTTTTATCAAAATTTAGTGTGAATCATTTTCTAGATCTCTTGGAGGTAAATGCATGTCTCTGTTGTGAATGGGAATTAGCCTATCATCCCCTTGTCGAATGACTTGTATTCGTTTCCCCTGTTGTTGTGCAAATTTACACTGCATTCTGTTAAATAAATAGTATCAACAGATACTAAGAGCAAACATCTGAATGCTGTTAGTAACCTATAAAAGGCAAAGTTAACACGCTATGCATTTAATAACCATGTCTACATCCAACAAACCAAGAAAGAAACAAAATTCAAAACTACAAATTTAAACCAGTGTGTGTGTGTTCATCAACGTGAATACACGATAAACTAAAACAAACAAAACATAGCCAATTGTATTCTAAACGTCAAGTATGCACCTGAAAGCCGAATGTAAACAAAAATGCCATAATCATGACATGATGTTGTTAGTTTCTAACAAATCTCATTCTATGAGGCGAATATTGATTGATAGGTAAGCTAAGACAAAGTTGGCGAAATGCTTGTTGTCGATACGAAGTGATTCGTTCCTCAGCAGGAAATTTATAAAAATGAAAACAAAACATTTGAGAGGTTATTGGAAAATAAACATTAAACAGGGGCTTTGTACATATTGTACACCAGAAATCTGCAAAATGATCCTCGTCAGCTAATTTAACAATCACTTGATTCATGGTTAAACCGTACCATGCTTTATGAATCACTTGCGTGAATACATTATTTTCAAAACCAAAATTTAGCATACAGGATTTACAAAAGTGATGACCTGATCATAAACTATGTCATCATCCATAATGTTATTATAAAACATGGTATCAATGCGTACTTTTGTGTTTCTATATTCTGAAGGATAGGCCACACGTTGAGGATTATGAGACACCATCGCGGCATATTCATTGAACGTGGTGTGTTTTGTGACGATCAAACGATCTTCATCATGGCTCATTATTGAATCTGAAAAGTAGTCGTTGCCGTTTACTAAGAGAATAAATAAAAATACTATGTACTATATACACTGTCTGTCCCCTAAGTCAATGGCAAAAATAATATAAAAAATAAGCAAAACACAAATAAATAACCATCTGTATGTTGACTTTTTTAGCTGTAGGCCTCAAGCATAACTTGCAACAGGTTAAAAAAAATCTGTTCAGATATTGGATTGGTGTTGTTTTCAAATATATCACCACTCATAACTCTAGCCATAAAGTGAGAGATTGTCCACAGTAAAAGCAGCAGATATTTGTTTTTTTTCTTGCATGAGGCCTACTGAGCCACAACCTAGTGTGGCCTATTAAGCTGTGCCTAGTGAGAAAGTGCACACTTTGCTGAAACATGAGGCCTACTAAGCGACAACATTAGTGAGGGTGGCTACTTGTTTTTCCTAATCTAACCTAAAGAAGCCAACATGTTTTTAATCTAGCCTGTGCACAGTGAGAAAAGCAAACGTTGATGTATGACTCTCTTCACGTGTTGACAGGCAAATAGCACAAGGCATACAGTTTATGTACAACTATTTACATGCATTCACACATCCATGCATACATCCAAGCACACAGGTTAAAAAACAAAAGTTATATGATACACTACAATTTTTTTTTTTATTCCGAGGCTCAAAATGGCATCTCGCATTTGATAGCAACCAAACCAAACAATTTCCGTGTTGTACAACAACAATAGTAACAACCATTACTGGTTGTAACCAAATGGGACGCTAGTCATCATATCCTGACACCACTGTCTCTTGTCGTCCAACAAAGCGAGTGTTTGTTTTCGCTGTTTCATTAAAAAATAAATCATGATATTCCGAGAGAATCCTAAACTGACTATGTGTCATGCCTGTGTGGGTCTGAAGGACATGTAAATAATCATCCACACAGAGTCGTTTAACCACATGCTGGCTAATCCCTTTGGCTCGCATAGATTCGCATCGATCCACCTGTCAAAAACTATACATTTTCGGAGCGAGACCTACAAACTCAGTCATCATGGTGTCTGAACACTCATCTTTCATTAAACCAATTTCTTTTTTGTTCAGACGGGGGATATCGAACACTTTCTTCTCACTAAACGAGGACGTGTCAAACCATTTTGGATTTTGTTTGATAAAGACATACGGATCACAGTCACGGATATGGTAAATAAAACTATCCGTGTCTGTATATAACAAGGAAATGGTGCCAAATCGCTGCATTGCAAAACCATAATGGAATTTATACATGTGCAATTTTGAAAAGTCTAAAATGACTTGGCCTAAATAGATAGGTTTATTCATGACCACTTTGGTTTTGGCAAGTTCAATAGTCAGTAGATCATGATAAATAATGTTTAAAGATTTGAAATTTGGTTTTGCAATATATTTTTGAGCTCCCCATCTGCCATGCCATGTGTTGACCAATTTAATGTCCCTATACTGCCGTACATTTTCCAAACTCTTGCCATAGATACAATTATTCATCAGTTTAAAAAAGTTTATTTGAAATGGTTGAGTGGCACTTTGTCTGTGACTAGTATTTAAATCCATGTATGGTTTCAACCACGGTTTCTGACAAAAAGAAATACCTCTATGGATTTTTTTCAGGGTTAAGCCCTGGGCTAAGCATTCTAGCAGCATGTCAATATGCAACACATAGTGATTTTTATCATACAAGGTACCCATCAATTTCTTATGATTGCCCTTACTCTCGGGCGGCACCATTTTCTCTATGCAAAAGGGGAAATCACCATGTTGCTGCCTGAGATCGGGGGGGGGGGGGGGGGAGGGGGGGTAAGCTAAGTCAACGTCAAGAACATACCCTACGTCCTGTTGCTTGCTGGCGCTATGCACATTACAATATTTAATTTCTTCCTCAGACAGCCAGACAAAGTTTCTGTACGGCAGTGGTCGACTCATAGCGTGACCGTATAAATTGTTTACTTCGAAATACATTAGGTAGGATTCAAGTTCTTCGGGACAATAATCAGGCATGTAATGATTATTTGCCTTGGCATGTCGCTGATTGAGCGATACGAACCCCCCACGAATCCCTTTCTCCATCATCAGTACCATATCAGGATCCGTCAGAAAATCAAGCTCAATGTGGGTAAATTTGAGGGCAGCGTTCCAACTTAACCCTGGACTGGTAAAGTAGTGGGCGGGGTCAAGACCATAGATCGTGTGACATAGCTGACGAAACGTTTCAAACACGTCTGTCAACAACAACACGTATAATTTTAAGTAGTGCATAGCATACTGGCCCATGGTTTCTATGCCAAACACTCGACAAACACGGTGTGCGTGGGCATAGTCTTATTCACTGATGGTGCTTTGTGTTAACTGAGAAAAGAATTTTTCTCTTGGCGGCAAAGTCGTTTCTTCAAGCACCTCATAACTTCCCACATAATCATAAGGAAAATGGCCTTTACGAACACACAATTTAAATTGATTTGTGTCCGTAAAGTGGGAATGGGTATGTTTCAACTCATCTTCGCTTAAGCCTTTCACAAGACTATCCAGCGAACTAGACATAAACTTGAATGAGTCGAGAAAGCGAATGCTCATGCTTCCTTTTCTCCATGAAAGTGAGGTAATGCTCTCATGGTTCTTAGCTAGAATGATGAATGTGCTCTTGTCTACATGAGCAGATTGTTTTACAATGAAGTGAAGGTCATACCGGGATAAATTGTGTAAGAAGACAGGGAGGAAGCGAGGTATAGAGTAATTCAAATTGCATTCGCTATGAGCAGCACATCTAAAATGCCCTGTCCTGTGGCAGTGGTCTCTTACTTTTTTTTCTCCGTCTAAAATGGGCTTTTCACATATGTGACAGATGGTGGCTTGATCATATTCTCTTTGCTGTACGTCATTCATTTGAATTGGTAGAGGGTTGTCCAAAATGTTTTCTACTTTGCCTGCAAAAGCCGCCATTTGATCAACAAACCACCGCGCACAATCCTGACCTTTGTGACTTACATACTCATGTTGTGAATTATCATAGTGACAGACTACATAATAGGCTACAGCAAAAGGCTCATGATTCTGCACTGGATAGTTTGAGCTTGTATGGGGGCTTGGTTCACATCCCTGAATGGGAACGGAGAGGGCCTCAAAATCAGCGTAAACAGTAAATGGTACAATGTCTTGTTTATTAGTGGCCTTAAATTTTAAGACTGCGTCATTCCCTTCGGGCAAGACTAGCTTTACTGCCGTCTGCCCTTCACAGTCTTCCGTATGTCATTGTAAAAGTTCAGCAGTTGTAAAATATTGAAGGCAGCGCTCACAAATGTGTTTTGCACACTTATCATTGGACATTTGACTGCTTACCAATCTACTTAAATTCTTTATCCAACAATAATGGCTTTTATCCCCATCAGACAGGAAAGCAGGTAAATGTGATGTTGCTTTGCCTGTTTGGTGGCATACAAGGGGCCCACAATGTTGGATCCCTCGATGCCATACACCATAAAGGAGACATTTAGATTATCTTTCTCAAATAAATGAATTTTATCTAGAGGCATGGGAAATGAAACATGCTCGAGATTGAGAGTTTGTTTCATGTGGTTAAACACATCTTTGTACTTCCCTGGCAAATCACCATGTCTGTCTTGACAGGGATGCAGACAGCTAACTTTACTCCACAAAAAGCAGTAATCGTCTTTGTTGCGTATGTTGATCACTGCCTTTCTGGAAGCGATTAAGCTCGGTGTGGGAATATAGCAACTTCCTGCATTCAATGGATTATATTTACAAATATTGATTTGCAAATAGGCAATGCTATTGAGGGCCAAGCCACTGGGACACTGTTGCAACTTATCAAATTTTGTGATAAGCGCTTGAATAGCTTTCTCCAGTTACCACGTTTCCAAATTATCGGCTATCAGTACTTTTTCCATTTTTGTACAAAGGTTGAATGTGTGTTTCCCTTCAACATTATTTTTATTAACGTAAATTCACATAGTAGTTCGAAATTTATTTTTAAAGCCTGATGCAATCTTAAGCCTTGTTCACATTCACTCAAAAAAATGGGAAAACATAATTCCACAAAACCTTTAGGCGACAGACAGTGATTCGCATTGTAAATTCGGCCGGAGCAAACTCGCGTTTTGAAACATTTGGCCAAAAGCTGCCAACACTAACACTTCACTCTCTGATATAGACATGATTATAAAATGGACTAATAAACGTGCAAACCTTACCTTAGAATAGGTTAATCCAAAACCAGCTATTCCACACGGCCACACTTATCGCTTTCACTGACTGGCACACAGTCACGCTCACAGGTACACAATGATTCTTTACAATTGACCCCAGCAGGAAATGATCACCAACAAAGTTTCAGTTGATTTGTTTCCACGATTTATCTGAAAAACAAACCAATACAATCCGTTATTAGTCATGGTTATATACATTAAACATGTGCATTCATTCATTCATTCATTCATAAGAGTTGCTAAAAAAACAAAAAAAAAGGTTTCAAGTGTGCACACATAGATAAGACACTCAGTCAAAAAGTAACAAGGTCATTTACAAAGAAAAGAATTAATCTATATTCATAGCTCACCTTTTTTTATTTCGCAAGCGTGACGGTAGTTAAAGCCTGTTTACTCCATACACCTCTTCATTCTGAAACAATAATAAATACACGCCATAAGTTTATAAATTTCCATGAAATAAATGGCATACGTATAGCAACAACATCAATAAAAGTAATGGAAAAACATGTACTCACCATAAAATGAATTATAATGCTTTCAGCAAATGTGCTCTTTGCCGCCACTGTCACTGTCACTGTCTCTCTGTCTGCTTTCCCAGACTTAATGACGTTTTTTAAAATCTGCAACAAACAATATCCCCAAAAAATACAATCAGTCACTCACTTCCTTTTCACGCATACACAAAATAACACTAGAACCAATCATGTCATAATAAACAATAATGAACCTACCTTAGTACAAGTATGGCCGCGGTTCACGTAATTTTTTACAAAGAGCTTAAGGCACTTGCATCCGTCGTCTTCAAACATGATCACAAGAATGATGACTCTTTCTTACCCTCAGAACATATATGTCTCCTCAACAAGATGCAAATTTAACAATTTACTTTTTTGTTCCTACGCGTAGGATGTCGTGGAGCGCACAAGTCATACTGATTCTCACAAGCTTTGCAAACCCTGCATGTGTGTGTGTGTGCGTGGGAATGCAATGATCAGCTTTTCGACAGAGCTGTATGTCCTTCATCGCAATATCGAGTTACACGTCTGGGTCAGATAACAGCCACCTGCATGCGAACAACAGGCTGTTATCTCTCTCTGCCTGCGAGGCACGTACGATGATAAGACGTCTTGTCTGGCTCGCCGTGGGTTAGCCTCAATGCTTTCATTTCTCATTTTACCGAGCAAGTCCTCTCTCTGCGTGTGAGCCCAGTCAAGCCTTGTCAAATAATAATAATAATAATAATAATAATAATAATAATAATAATAATAATAATAATAATAATAATAATAATAATAATGCATAGGTGTTTTACCAACATCATAGCACTTAACATAACGTGACTTCAAATCTGGTTCTTACTTTTTCCCCGTTTTCACAACGATCTCGAAGAAAATGACGGAAACCATGATTTCAGCTTTTCCATACCTACATTCCCGTAAAGAGAACAACGACAGAAATACATCGACATGCCCGTCATAAAAATCACCTGATTCGTTTTCCAAATAACACGAAAATGAACAAAAACACCTTTTCCATAAGAAAACTATGTTTCCAGCTTTTTACCTTTTCCATACCTATATCCCCGTAAAGAGAATAAAGAGACGAAAAAAATACTATCACGCACGTCATCATCACGTTTTCAGTTTTCGGAATATTAGGGAAAATCACAAAAACCTATTTTCCATAAAAAAAACGTGTTTCCAGCTTTTTACCTTTTCGACACCGACATTCCCGTAAAGAGCGCAACGAGGCGAAAAAATACTATCACGCACGTCATCATCACGTTTTTAGTTTTCGCAATATTAGGGAAAATCACAAAAACCCATTTTCCATTAAAGAAACGTGTTTCCAGCTTTTTTACCTTTTCGACACCTACATTCCCGTAAAGAGAGCAACGAGACGAAAAAATACTATCACACACGTGATCATCACGTTTTTAGTTTTCGCAATATGAGGGAAAATCACAAAAACCCATTTTCCATTAAAAAATCGTGTTTCCAGCTTTTTTACCTTTTCCACACCTACATCCTCGTGAAGAGGACGACGAGACGAAAAAATACTATCACGCACGTCATCATCACGTTTTTAGTTTTCGCAATATGAGGGAAAATCTCAAAAACCCATTTTCCATAAAAACATGTTTCCAGCTTTTTACCTTTTCCACACCTACATCCCCGTTAAGAGGACAATGAGACGAAAAAATACTATCACGCACTTCATCATCACGTTTTCCGTTTTCCAAAAATAAGCAAAAATGTGAAAAACGCATTTTTAGACCCAAAACCCTATGTTCAAATTTTCGACACCTACATTCCCGTAAATAGCACGAAGAGACGAAAAAAAACGAATCCAAGCACGCTCTCCTAGCATGACTCTTTCCATTCCAAGGTCGTAGGGGCTCACAACTTCCTAGGTAACGCAGAACCTACAAACTAGCACTATTTTAGAGTGGACATAAAACGTCCGTAGGAAAGTGTGCTTCACATCGAGTCCTACAACACCTCATATGTTTAAATCGCACTATTGGTTAGCGAGATACTTAAAAGCCGATGACCTATTAGTTTTTATGGTTCTTAATAAATATTTAAAAATAACTCACCTACAAATAATCATTTAAAAAGCCCGCTCTCTTACAAAACCTCTCAAGTGCGCAGGCGTACAAAAAAAACACTCATCGCCAAAATGTCAAAAAACACACGTTTACCTCAATTGGCGTTTCCAAATTCCACCCATTTTAAAAAATAACCTCACCATCACATAGAGCGAAAAGAATACCATCTAAACGACCCCTTACTCGACCCTACTCCTCCCCCACCACCTAACCCTTTCCCAACATAGGCATACATATTCAAGCACGAGCGCGACTTGAGAAAACCAACACTACCCCACTACTCGCGAATGACCTTTAATTTTGGTCGTTTAATTAAATAAAGCGACTATAGGAAGGTAGAGGGCGTCACTACGAGTGCTAGGACACCCTTAATGTTCAAATCCCATGATTGGTTAGCGAGATATCAGGTTCGGGGCAAATACGAGGAGGGTTCAATAAGTTAGTGGGCAGAACCCGTGTTACCACACTACTGGCGTGCAAGTAAAAAAAGAAGTTCCGTGACGAAATAAAGAGCGTACTTTTCTCGAAATGTATGAGTCATTCCAATAATTAATCTATATGGACCTAATTAGAATAATGACGAAATTGAGTTGGTAATGTCGAAATTTCTAGTTAGTTCGAAATATAACTGGCATAATGTACCCTAATAGAGCACTAAGAGTTGGCAGGCCTGGTGACTGAATATATTCTTAGTTCCATCTCTTAAGGTAAAGAATATAAAATTTGGTTGAAGTCCAATGGATAGCATGGACGTTGCATGTAGTTAGACATTGAACCTATCAGCGTGCGTAAAATCTTGTTGGCAAGAATATCATGCATGTGTTGGTCAGAAATAATCTGAACTATTATGATCTATTGTTGTGCCAATTTTGGATGAAATCCATTTATTATTATAGAAGTTACATGCATTTTAATATTGGACCAATCAGCAGGCTTACAATCGTCTTGAAAGCACTCACGTATATTAGTTACTCCACATTAATCTAGAATGTAAGGTACTATACGTGTGCAAAGTTGAGAGCTGTTGGCTTGAATACTTTCTGATATATTGATATTAGGGTAAACAAATAGAGACAGCATTTATTAACAGTTGGCTGCCCTGGTTGCTCTTAAGAATACGCATAGTCATATTTGTTATACTACACATAGCACATACGAAATTTGGTTGAAATCTAATTGATAGTATAGAAGTTACATGTATTTACAATTGGTCCTATCAGCAGGCTTACAATCATGTTGGTAGTACTGAGGTCGATTAGTTACTCCAAATTAATCTAGAATGTCAGGTTTTATACGTGTGCATAGTTTAAAGCTGTCGGCTGGCATATTTTCTGATAAATTGGTATTTGGATAAAAACAATAGAGAGTGCATTTATTAACAGTTGGCAGCCCTGGTGGCTCAGTAATATCTGTCTATCTACACATAGTACATACGAAATTTGGTTAAAATCCAATTGATCGTGTAGAAGTTATATGCATTTAAAAATTGGACCTATCAGCAGAATTAGAATCATTTTGGCAACACTGCCATGCATGGCCTCCTGGAAATAAAACTGAAATATTATTATCTATATGTGTGCCAATTTTGGTATAGCTCCCATGCACACCTTCCAAGATATACAACATGGAGCTGAAATTTCAATTGCGATTTTTCAGCAGTTGGTAGCACTGACATCATTTTCAATTAGGAGTTGATAGGGGGGGGGGGCACACAGCCAGCCAGATAGACAGACAGAAGGACAGACAGACAGACAGACAGAAGGACAGACACACATTTTCCCGCATCAATCTCATAAGTCTACTTTTTCCTCATTTTTACAAAATGCGAAAAATAGGCTAAAAATAAATTTAAAAGCATTTAATTAGAAGAAGGCAATTAAGGAGTTATCGCTTTTATCTTTCTGAAGCAAAGACATGAGCATCAGCTAACTTTAATGATCTGTCAATCCTACAACAGCTGATGCTAGCGCGCAAAATGGCAGATAATAATACAATAAACAGGTTTTGTGCTACGCAAAACAATTAATTTTCCTAGACCACACTACTATTTTAATCGGTCCGCTTAATCGATTAAATCGACAGCTAATAATAATAATACATTTATTGCGCACAATGTGCATACAGTCCTGATTGGCTTGGAGAAGAGATTTCTTGGCACAAATACGATGATGAAAACCGTGTATCGCAAAGCGTGTCGTCAAGTGTCTCAACTCGTATCTCTCATTCATCCAGCCCTTATGTACCATTGCATCGGTAGTGTAGGAACTTTCCTCCATCAAGTCCCTTTTCTCTTCTAGTTCACGCAATAGTTCCTCGCAAGCCCGAGTTTGCTTAAGTTGCATTTGCATTCCTAAGTCCTCAATCAGAGAGGTTTCTCTGGCTAAAACATATACGTATCGGGATATTAGTAATAATAATAATAATAATAATAATAATAATAATAATAATAATAATAATAATAATAATAATAATAATAATAATAATAATCAAAGAAGAAGAAGCACTTGCTGCTAGTTCTATATCGATGCTCTACTTTTTTGACTGGCTGCGTGGTTCAGCGGGAATGTTGTCGCCTGCTGTGCCCAAGGTTACAGGATCACATTCTGGCGTAGTGAGTTGGCATTTGAGGGTGCGAAATAGCGCGGGAACCGTGTCAGCAGGTTTACTGGCACGTTAAAGATCCCCTTCTTGTACCTGCAGGATTGAACAGTTTTGCCAACGCGGGAATGAGAGCATTCAGACTGACGTCGAATCACTAAAAGAGTGATGTCACGAAATGCGAAATTGAAGCTTTACAAAACCGTTTTCCTCCACTAATAAGGTCTCTATTCATCAGAAACCATAACTTCAGAATGTCATTCAGAAATTTCAGAAATTTGAAAGCAATAACGCAAAATTTCTTAAAAATATTCGACCCTACAGAAGAAAATGCAATTTGGATCAAGAGACGAACTGCAGACCTCTATAGTCTCACAGACAGTTTCACAAACACTGTATGCAGGAGATGGTTGAAATATTTTGAGCACATATTTAGGCACGACAAAAAATTACTAACAAAACTATTATCCAATATAATTAGCTAGCAATCCGCCCCGGCTTCGTCCGGGAACAGTCATGAATGCATTACGTGATAAGCGCTTCTTTTTCGATGTCAATGAACTACGACCTATATCCGTTTTACGTCTCCGCATCATGGGTTAAAATCACTGACTGGACTATTAATCATAATATCATGGAGATGCATGTGCAACAAATTCTTGTCAGACGTAATTTAAGAATGGCGAGGTGCATGAAACACAAATCCCCCTTCCGTCCTATCTTAACTTGACTGTGAGTTTTGCGGAACGAAAAGTTCGCAGGCGAAATGAAGAAAAGCCGAGTTGCACTTCCTGGGAAACTACAAACACAACCACTCTTCTCTGAAGTCTTAACTCAACAAGACTCGACAGTTTGCTGCTCGCTGTATCTGGGGTAATTGGTCGCCCGCTAGCTAGGCTGTAACTGGGGTGATAGGCTCGCCCCTAGCTACCTCGTAAACTGTCGCCTCAGTATTGAATGAAGAAATGAAAACGTAAAAACACTTATAGTGGACGTTGTATTGAAGATAGGGATATGCTCTCGTGGACTTTTTTGTAGAACGTTTCATGCTGAACAATTCTTACACTCATAACATATTGATATTTTTAACGGTTTGCCAAGCGTAAGCTTAAAACGCGCACTAACGTAAGGTAATTATTTTGACTTCTTCACTGAAATCGTTACTGCTTAGCTTCCTTTGATCATAAATAAATCATTTTCTACAGAAACCTTCCTCGAGATATCCTTTACAGTGGTGAAAACCGCATCAAAATCCATCCAGTTGTTCTCGAGATTATCCGTGACATCCAAAAATCGGGGACTTTGTTTTATACTAAGTAGAGATACATAAAATACTAGAAGAAATTGGCTGGAGGAAACAAGGGGGGATCTGAATGAGTTAAACATCGGGGAGAACATAATGAAAAACAGAGAAATCTTCAGAAGCTCAGTAAACAAACACACATTTTGGATGAAACCTAGCAGCAGGTCTGGTGCATGATGGACAGAGGCAACACAGTGAGTTCATGAAGAAATTTTGTGAGGAGGAAGGCAAAAGTCATCAAGCCAACTAACAAGTTCCAACGCGCTCTATGAATGGGTATAACGAGGATAGAATAATATTATTATTTAAATATTATTAATAATAAGGGGCAGATGACCTCGTAGTTCCGCACCTTAAAACAACAATAACTAACTTAATAATATTAACAAGAAATCATTATCCCTAAATGCCAAGCTTCTACATTACGGCACAGTCATCCAACCGAAACCCTTATATGCTACTAAGTGCGTTACGATGCACAGAAAACGTCTTATGGAGAAACTTGAAACCAAGGAAAGGAAGATCTTACAGAAAATCTTGGGCCCAGTCAAGGAAAACGGTGATTACAGACACAGACACAACCATGAACTCTACACACGTGTTACCAAAATCACTGACGTGATGAGAAAGAGAATGATTGTGCTCCATGGTCGTTTAACAAGACTGAGCCCAATGCGATTGTGCAATAAAATCTTTACTTACTTTCTGGGTAAGAAAACTAAGGGAGCGTTGTTCACACAGGTAGAAAGGGATTTAAATGAAGTAGGAATTACATACAACGATATTCAGATGCGTACGTCCCTTACCTGCGAGGACTGGCGCCTGCGTATATTGGACCCGATACTTAAATAGTGCTCTATATTTTCGTTTAGGCCTCCCTTATTTCTTGACGCCTATTCTACCTTCCTTCCTAGTCTTGAACTTCACCCTGCAAAGGGAACATGTCCATATCCTTTTGGACACTCAAGTAATTTCTATTGATTTACGGTCGCGTCAGATTTACCCATAGCGCCAGCCCTCGCGTGACAATTTTCGACTTACGTTCGTCGGGACAATCTGAAGAAAATAAGGGGGAAAATGCACTTATTTTGGTGCCGAACAATCACATAGCTCACGTTCTTATTGATCCTGTTGATGTATTTCACATCATTATTGTTCTTTAATAACTCTGATATTTAACTACACTAGCGCCATATGTGAGAACACCCACTCACAAAAGCTGGAGTAATCACTCTTATCTTTTTATCTTCTTTGGTCCTACAATAATACTATTCAGTCGCCTTTTTGAATAAAAACCAAAGATCGCTTTTCAAAGTTTATTCATTTATGTTTGTTAATTTATTTCAAATAAACCACAGTCACGCATTGAGATAAAGTGCGTAATTAGACGAAATAAAAAACAAAGTATTTTGTGCGCGATATTTTGACGTAAACTCCAAGAAGCCAATCTTGAGGTTAGGACCAAGTGCTCACACAATGGATTCAACTAGGATAATCAACGTTGGCCTTCTGGAAGGAAAAGCGAACTGGAACACATGGAGATACAAAATAAGTATTTGACTACGAGGGATCACCGGAGCTATAGACGTAATTGAAGGCAGGTTAGTGAAGCCAACCTCACTTTCTGAGGACGCAACCACTGAAGCAAAGGCGGCGTATCGGAGTAAGCTTGATGTTTTTAATAAGGCGGATAGCCACACATTGATTGTATTAACCACTAACATGTCAGAAGAGACGTTACAAAAATCATGCTTCTCACGTCAGCTCGTGAAGTGTGGTTAGAACTCCACAAATTATTTGACGGTGTCTCAGAAGATAAAGTTTACAACTTATGCCTGCAATTCTTCAGCTACAAAAAGGCAAATGAGGATGACATCGCAACGCACGTTTCAAAATTAAAGAATCTGTGGAGCGAACTAAAGCAGGAAATGACCAGAGATGCCGAAATCAACTCTGATCTGCCAGATGTATTTATGATTTGTAAAATTCTAGGTACACTGCCAGAAGAATATTTTTCGTTCAAGTCTAGCTGGATGTTGATGTCAAAAAGGGACAGGACAGTCGACAACCTGACCAATCAGCTGTGTGCGTACGATAGGGCGCTCAGAGGCAAAGGAGAATCACCTCAACAAGAAGCACTCTACTCGGATTCGTCCAAACAGAAAACCCAGCAGCAGAATTCTTCGCAAAACTATCTCCGAAAAGCAACAAAAAGGAAATATTCTGTCCTTACTGCAGGAGACCTAATCACACTATCAAACAGTGTAGGAAGTGGATCGCCGATGGAAGACCGCCCAAGCCCAGCAACTCAGGAACATCAGAAAGCGGTACCAACATGATTTTGGTCGCTATAACCTCGACTGTGATGAACTCAGAATGCAACTCTGACGACTGGTTTGTAGATAATGGAGCAACGAGCCATGTTTCTAATGACAGGAAATTTTTTAGGACATTTGAACCATTTTCTACGGAACACTCAGTGACCACAGCGAACGGTGTGAAGGTTGCGGCCATTGGAAAAGGTGACATCGACATCGAAGCAGTAGTTAACGGCGAGTGGCACAAGCTCACGTTGGCTGATGTATGGTGCGTTCCTGGGATCAAGAGAAATCTATTCTCAGTCCTTGCAGCCCAAGACAGAAACAAGGACAGCAGGTTCGTCTCGTCAAGAGAGGTCTGCAATTTCGTCGTCAACGGCGAAGTGAGATTAATTGGCGTTCGTGAGCGGTTCGGTGGACTCTACAAGCTGAGAGTGAGGAGCGTGAACAACACTGCATTCAAGGAAGTCAACGCAACAGAAAAGGACAACCTTCTCCAACTTTACCATGAACGATTCAGACATCAGAACAAGCGACACGTGAGATCCCTCCTGAACAAAGAGCTGGGAATCCGCGTTGAGGTGGACAGCGAACTGTGTGAAGGCTGCGTCTACGGCAAGGCTCATCGTCTGCCTTTCGGAACGAGGTCTGGAACTACGAAACCGGGAGAGTGGATTCACACAGATGTCTGCGGCCAATTCGACGAGTCGATGTCAGGATACAAGTATTTCGTCCTCTTCAAGGATGATTTCACGAAGTTCAGGACTATTTACTTTATCAGAGAAAAGTCTGAAGTTCCAGAGAAATTAGCCCAATTCGTTGCAGAAGATAAGACTCTCGGACACAACATCAGGGAGCTCCTGAGTGACAATGACAAAGAATTTGACAACCAGTATGTCAGAAAAATCTTGCAGAAAGAAGGAATTGTTCAACGACTCGTCACGCCATACACTCCAGAACAAAAAGGTACTCCGATCTCAGATGAAACAATCGTTCGACGACTTCGTGAGCGTTCGTCTCTCAATCCTCCATCAAAGTATCAAGACTTCGTGATGTATCTCTCAAGCCCTCAACAAGAACCTGAATCCTACAGTGAAGCCATGAGATCAGATCAACATGACCAGTGGAAGGAAGCCATGGGTCACGAGATGAAAGCTCTTGAAGAGAACAAAACTTGGGAACTGGTTGAACTGCCTCCAGGAAAAAGAGCCATTTCAAACAAATGGGTCTACCGAGTTAAAACGAACGCCGATGGATCGGTCGATAAATTCAAAGCCAGATTGGTCATCAAAGGCTGTTCACAGCGGAAAGGAGTAGATTATAATCAAACCTTCAGTCCAGTGGCCAGGACATTAACCGTCAGAACATTGCTCAGTGTTGCTGCAAAAGAGAAAATGAAACTAGCACAGATTGACGTATCGACGGCATTTCTCTATGGTGACCTCCAGGAAACTATATATATGCAAAAACCTGAAGGATATGGTGATGGATCTGCCAGGGTATGCCGCCTGAAGAAAAGCTTGTATGGACTGAAGCAAGCTCCTAGATGCTGGAATGAGAAGTTCAGCAACTACATCGTCAGCCTGGGATTTCGGTGAAGTGAAGCGGATCCTTGTCTCTTCGTGAGGCAAAAAGGACGAAAGAAGATGTTCTTCGTTCTCTACGTTGACGATGGAATGATTGCAGCAGAATATGAGTAGGAACTCCATAAAAGTATAGACGATCTGAAACGGGAGTTTAAAATCACCTCTAAGCCAGCATCGTACTACCTAGGATTGGAAATCAACCAAGGAAAAGATGGGTCAATACGTTTGAGTCAAGCTCATTACACGGAAACCATACTGGAGAGATTCAACATGAGAAGTTGCAAGGCTGTGACTACTCCAATCACCAAGGACAACGATACAGAAGAGAGCCCTCAGAACTTCGAGTTTCCATACAGACAAGCTGTTGGAGCACTCATGTTTCTCATGGGCGGGACACGACCAGACATAGCGTATGCTGTCAGCGTGGCCTCCAGGAACCTCGACAAACCAACCGAACGAGACGTGATCAGAGTGAAGAGGATCCTGCGGTACTTGAGAGGTACAACAGATCTTGGACTGTTCTACAAAGCCAACCTGGGAGAGGAGGCTTTTGATTGTTTCAGTGATGCAGATCACGGTGGTGACTTCAGTACGGGTCGCTCAACCTCAGGGGTCCTGTGCCTGTACTCTGGATCGCCTATCTCGTGGATGAGCTAGAGACAACCCACTGTTGCCATATCCACAACCGAAGCTGAAATCGTGGTTGCCAGTGAAGCCGCAAGAGAGATCATCTGGATCAAGAGGCTTCTGACTGAACTAGGCCAGTTGAAGTCGACGCCCATTCTGCAAGTCGACAACGAAGGAGCCATCCGGCTAGCACAAAATCCTGTGTTTCATCGGAGAACGAAACACATTCGTATCAGACATTTCTTTGTTCGCGAATTGGGCACAGCAGGAGAAATAGACATTTCAAGAGTTGACACACAAAATCAGCTCGCGGATATTTTGACCAAACCTTTGTTTTCAATTCGTTTTCGAAAATTATGTAACGACATGGGGGTCTGTAAAGTTATTAAATAAGGGAGAGTGTTGATGTATTTCACATCATTATTGTTATTTAATAACTCTGATATTTAACTACACTAGCGCCATATGTGAGAACACCCACTCACAAAAGCTGGAGTAATCACTAGTAGGATATAAAGGCCGGTTCTAGCGCAGGGGCTAATGGGCAAGATGGCCGCCGCGCGCAACCACTCTATGTTATTCTTATGGAGAGGTCAGTCAGAGCTGGGTCAGGGGCTAATGGGCAAGATGGCCGCCACGCCCTGAGACTGTACATGACGTCACAGGGGGAGTTCGACCGTGTAGTCGCTAAATGGAATATTTATTATTATTATTATTATAATTATTATTATTAATAATTTTATTAGGTTTATTGATTTAGAGCTTGCCACGGTGAGTGAGTGGTTATTGTGTCGGACTACCAATCCCAAGCTTGCAGGTTCGCTCTTGGTCGTGGTAAGTGATTTCTGAAAGGCGGCAAAAATTAAGACACGCATGTCATACAATGTTGGCATGTAAATGAACGCAGGGAGAGGTCGGCTATGCAGTTGCTAAATGGAATATTTATTATTATTATTTATTATTATTATTATTAGGTAATCTTGCATTGATCATGTACAATCAAGACCAGCCTTATATTGTCCACTTTTTGGTGTAGTGGCTAGCATTCTTGGCTGTTACTGTGGAGGCTCGGGTTCGAGTCCTGGCTCTGTCAAGACATTTAATTCTAGGCTGAGGGTTGGAATGGGGTACACTCAACCTTGTGAGACAAAACTGACAGAAGCTGGCTTTTGATTCATACCGCTGCCATTCTGCCTAACCCAACTTCACCTAACCTAACCTAACCTAACCTTACCTAACCTAACCAGATCCCACCTTACCTAACCGAGTCTAACCTAACTTCAAAGTCAGAATGTACAATACATTTATTGTTTTTTTATATACCCTCATAAATTAGATATAGAGAATGTCCACTACGATTTAGATCCTCAAGCACACTTTTCTGACATATATCATTAAAACGTGTAGGAAAGAATGTCTGAAAATTTTCACTAACACATAATACACGTTCACTATACATTGTGTCCACTTTTTGATTGTTAATGATACGGAGAAGAGTATGCATTGGTAATTCAGTGAGCTTTTTTTTTCTCTCTAATCAACAGTTCTGCCCCCATAGCATTGAGAATATTTATTGCAGTAGCCTATAAAGAAACAAAAAATCATATCTATTACAGTTTAGCTATAAGTGACCAGAACCACTATAACATTTTATTCTAATAAGGAGATTTCCATAATGATAAGAAAAAAACTTACCATGATAATGGATTGTGTAAGTCAACGTCTTTTGCTGCTTGACGCCACTACTAAACTGATACTCATACAACGGACAAGTGACTTCATGTTTCGCTGACGTAATCGTATGTTCCCACGCACTTCCTGTGTGTTGCACGCGCCGTAGTGGCTAAATTTGAAACTAGGTGAGATGGTTTGCTGACGTAATCGTATGTTCACCTGCACGCACACGCAGGCCCATGTGAATGGGTCCCTGTGGACGAGTCCCTGTGGACGAGACCCTGTGGACGGGTCATTGTTGACGGGTCCTTGTTGATGGGTCCTTGTTGACGGGTCCTTGTTGACGGATCCTTGTGGACGAGTCCCTGTGGACGGGTCATTGTTGACGGGTCCTTTTTGACTAATTCCTTTAGACCGGTCCCTTTGGACTGGTCCCAAATGCTATAATGAAATTAAACGTTGTTCCACATGAAACGCAAGCGAAGAGCCGATCGCTACTATGAATTAACATGTTTTTTTGTTTGTTTTGTTTTTACACATGTGCACTTGGAGGGTTTTTGTAAGAGGGCGGGCTTTTTGAATACAGATTTATACATGAGTTATTTTTTTAAATACCAAAAGATCCGAAACTAATAGGTCATTAGCTTTTTGAATATTTCATGAACCAATAAGGCTAGGGACTTGTATGAGAGGTCGTAGGACTTGAGGTGACATTCTTTTTTTTTAATGTATTATTTATTTTTTGTCAAAAGGGCTTAACTACACTTTTGTTAATATCTCGCTAACTAATAATCAGAGAGGGTTAAGTGAGGTGTCATGGGACTCAGAATGGTTAATCCTTTTCCATGGTCAAGGAATTTACCCAAAATACCCAATACATTAAGGTCATTGACCTGAGATTTTATAAACTAATAATTGGATACGAACATGTGTGATGAAACATAGCTAGGTAGAGAAAGAATTAGTGTATGTGACTGACAAGTCTTTTACCATTGAAACTTGTTTTCAGATCAAACTGCGGTATAGAGAGAGTATAGATTGCAGGTATGGGTTAATAAATGAGAAACGGTGTACGCAAACTCTGATTTATCAAGAATTAAGAGTAGACTATCTTTAATTGATTGGTTAAAGATAATAGCTAAAACACAAATATGCTCAGTGGTTACCGAGACAAAATGGTCGCTACACACAACAAGCTTTAAATACTTGAGGCTAATAATCTATACACACACACACACACACACACACACACTCGCTTGTTGTAAACTAAACTGTGTTGCTGTCAGTGCTCAGACAGTAGGCTGATGACAGAATGCATTGCTAACAGAAATATAATCATTTCCAGTTGTCTAATGTTACCAGCTATCCAAATATTTTTGTGTTGCAGTGGTAAGCACTTTTAGCTCTTGTACTGGTGATCTTAACTCGATTTCCAGGTCTGAGGCCTAGAACAAGTTGAACTTAGAAACAAGGGCATAGTGGTGCAGTGGTTAAGCTGTTAGCCTTTCACCAGGGGTTCGATTTCAAGTTAATATGCATGTCATAAACATATTAAACAAAACAAAACAGAGATAACGTTTAAAACTGATTACATTTGTGTATTTTCAAATTATTACTTGGATTACAAATACAAAGGTGAACTGGGTTTGATATACAGTTAATGCTGTCTATCACACACTAGACTGTAAGAAAGCCAAAAGAGCAAAAGGCGTAGGTAGAGCAGTGGTAAAATTGCTATATGTAGAGAACTACCTGGCAAAGCTATATCGCATAAACAGTGCAGGATACAATCCAGTAATCAAATTTGTATCTTGTGGAACAGAGAAATGCACTTACGTGAGAAAATGTAAGTTCATGTGTAATATGACCTAACACACAAGTGTTCACCTGTGCACATGCATGATAAGAGCTAACAAGTCACATTCTGTTTAGTTAGTACGTAACGTTAGGTTAGGGCTAATGCACACACCCTAGTACACGAGGCACATGCCATTTGAGAGCAGGTCAAGGGATCTAACTTGGTGGATGGATGTGTTCTAACGAGTCATTTGTAGTTGAAAGAGAATAATACTTGTTCTTAAGATGTTAAAACTGAGGAGATGGATGTACAGTAAGACGTCTTGTTATTTCCTGTGTCATATTACAGACATGGCAGAGAGCACACGGTTCTGTTGCTATGACTACGCTGCAGTAATTTGAAACCCTACGTGTTCATTAAGACAATGGGTGATGATTATACAAAGTTAGCAGTCATTGGATATTACACAGGTGTTCCTTCCGGTGTCATATTGCTGACATGGCAGGGAGCGCACAGTTCTATTGCTACGACTAACGCTGCAGTAATTTGAAACCCCAAGGTGTTGATCAAGACAATGGGTGATGAATATGCAAAGTCAGCAGTAATTGGATACCACACATCAACATTGACTAAATCATAAACGTGTTGTCATAACCAGCAGAAACCTCATTTAAAGATTTTAGATTTTACATTTTAAATTTAAATTTTTTTTGATTTTTAGATTTTACTTTTTTTACATTTTCCTAAAAGAGTAAACAACAAGGTCACATACCTAATCTCATTAAACCTAACTTTACCGAACCTAACTTAAGCTAATCCAAAGGCTAATGCACATACCCAAAGCATATAAAATACATGCAACTATCCTTATGCTAGTCTTACAGGTTACTGTACAACATGATCACTATCCCCCACTGGATTTTTTTTTCAATTTTTGTTGTTTACACATATGCCAATTTTACAATTTACCATTTTCAGTTTTTTTTTTTCAATTTGATAATATGGAAAACATGGATTTTGCATTTTGTTGTTTACACATTTATTAATTTCGCAATTTCCCATTTTCAGTTCTTAAAATGTCAGTTTAAAGTTTTTCAATTTCATGATATTGAAACATGGATTTTCCAATTTGTTGTTTTCAAATTTATTAATTTACCAAATTCACATTTACAGTTTTTTTAAATTTCAGTTTAATGTTTTTTTGTTCTATTTGTTAATATGGAAACATGGATTTTTTTTACCTTTTGTGTTTTTTACATGTCATGCAATTATTCTTATGCTAGTCTTATAGGTTACTATACAACATGATTACTACCCCACTGGATTTTTTTTTTCATTTTGTTGTTTACACATATGCCAATATTTCCAATTCCCCATTTTCAGTTTTTTTAATATTAGTTTTAAGTTTTTCAATTTCATAATATGGAAACATGGATTTTGCATTTTGTTGTTTACACTTTTATCAATTTCACTATTTCCCATTTACAGTTCTTAAAATGTTAGATTAAAGTTTTTCAATTTCATCATATAGAAACATGGATTTTCCAATTGGTTGTTTTCACATTTATCAATTTACCAAATTCCCATTTACAGTTTTTAAAATTTCAGTTTAATGTTGTTGTTTTTTTCTATTTGTTAATATGGAAACATGGATTTTTCCAAATTGTGTTTTACATGTTCATTTTGCATTAGGAGTGGAGAGAGGTGGGTAGTAATTAAAATGTGCAAGCAGTGTCCATTGTTGACAGGTCATTGTTGACGAGTCCTTTTCATACAACAGAAAAGTGAGTTCATGTTTCGCATGCATTACCTAAAATGTAATACCATGCAAGTGTTTAACATTTTACAACTAACCTGTTAGTATGATTTGCACACTACAAAGGTGATATCTGTTCTGGTAATAGAATTATTTAGCGTTGCCTTTTATATTTAATATGTACAGTTTAAAGTGATAGAAAAGTGGTAGAAATGTGGTAGCAAAGTGGTAGACAAGTGGTAGACAATTGGTAACAAAGTGGTAGAAATGTGGTAGCAAAGTGGTAGACAAGTGGTAGACATTTGCTAACAAAGTGGTAGAAAAGTGGTAGAAAAGTGGTAGAAAATTGGTAGCAAAGTGGTAGAAAAGTGGTAGAAAAGTGGCAGAAAAGTGGTAGCAAAGTGGTAGAAAAGTGACAGAAAAGTGGTAGCAAAGTGGTAGAAAAGTGGTAGCAAACTAAAAAAGTGGTAGAAAAGTGGTAGCAAAGTGGTAGAAAAGTGGCAGAAAAGTGGTAGCAAAGTGGTAGAAAAGTAGTAGCAAACTAGAAAAGTGGTAGCAAAGTGGTAGAAAATATTACATGTATTGTTAAGAAATAGTTTAAGCGGATACATGGATTCATTACACAATAATTTTAGCATGACAAAGCTCATTTTCTATATCCAATAGTTCTTCATTATATTTAGTATGACCAGTTTACACATTTATCAATTTCACAATTTCCCATTTACAGTTCTTAAAATGTCAGTTTAAAGGTTTTCAATTTCATGATATAGAAACATGGATTTTCCAATTTTTTTTTTTCATTTATTAATTTACCAAATTCCCATTAACAGTTTTTAAAATTTCAGTTCAATGTTTTTTTTTCTATTTGTCAATATGGAAACATGGATTTTTCCAATTTGTGTTTTACATGTTCATTTTGCATTAGGAGTGGAGAGAGGTGGGTAGTAATTAAAAATGTGCAAGCAGTGTCCATTGTTGACAGGTCATTGTTGACGAGTCCTTTTCATACAACAGACAAGTGAGTTCATGTTTCACATGCATTACCTAAAATGTAATACCATGCAAGGTAGTGTTTAACATTTTACAAATTAGCTTATGTGTTAGTTTAAGTGTGGGGTCTTATGTTGGGCATTTTGTGTTGGCTTATTTAACAAGTTATTTTGTCAATGCATTTAGCGGATTTTTCTCTTGGTCTTGGAATGTATATCAGTCCATTTTATCACAACATAATGCTTACTGCCATGTTTGTAAGCAACAACAACACACTAAACTTTCAAAAAATCTTAAGTACTCTAAGGTACTCTCAACTCGTACTCTTACCTCTATCCCATGCCAAGTCAAGGACATTATTTTTTTTTTCAAAAAAAAGGTGAATGGGGAAAGTAGACTATATGTTTAAACTAAAAAAATCATATAAAGTCATATGTTAACTCTAACACCTACGTTTATCCCATTCTTAGTCGAAAAATATTATATTTTTTTTAAAATTTTCTAAAAAATATTTGGAAAGTAGGCTATATTTTTGAAAACTAATCATTCTATAAAGTCATATATAGACTCAACCAATCGCTTTTATATCCTTAATAGTTAGAACAAAATATGTAATTTTTGACATTTTTTCCAAAATGTTCATTTTTTAAAATGGACTATATTTTGGAAACTAGGAATTTTACAAAAAAAGTGTGTTTGACATAAATGATAGGTATTTACCCCCTCTACCCACAAACCAAGTCTCAGATCTCCGGGACAAAATCAAAAAATGTTTAATTGTGAAAGTAGGCGATATTTTGAAAACGTACCATTCTAAAAAGTCATATATAGACTCAAACAAATGTTCATTAAGTTATTTAACGTTAAAACAAAACTTAACATTTTTTCATTTTTCCGAAGAAAGTCTAATTTTCAAAATTGTCTATATTTTGGAAACTAAGAATTTTACAAAAATGTTTGTTTAACGTAAATGAAAGGTCTTTACCCCCTCTACCCCAAAAATAAATTTCAAGACCCTAGGACAAAAACTGTGCAGTAGTGTGTTTTGGACAATTCAAAACCCACCTCCACCTCCCCACCTCCAAGATGGCGGCCGTAGCTTAACTTAACCTAGCCTAACCTAACATGATGGCGGCCGTAGCTTAACTTAACCTAGCCTAACCTAACAAGATGGCGGCCGTAGCTTAACTTAACCTAGCCTAACCTACGAGGTGTGATCAAAAAGTTCCAAAAAAGTGGCTGCGACTTAACCAAACCTAGCCTAATCTAACTTAAACCTACAAAGTGTGTTCAAAAGGTTTCAAAATGGCGGCCGTAGCTTTACTTAACCTAACCTAACTTAAACTAAACCTACGAGGTGCGATCAAAAAATTTTCAAAATAGTGGTCATAGATTAACTGAACCTAGCCTAACCTAACCTAACCTAAACCTACGAGGTGTGATCATAAAGTCCCAAGATGGTGGTCGTAGCTTAACTCAACCTAACCAAAACCTACGAGGTGTGATCAAAAAGTTCCTAAATGGCTGCTGTAGCTTAACTGATTGATCCCAAGGGTCCCGGAGGACGGGTCCTTGTTGACGGGTCCCTGTGGCGGGTCCTTTGGACTGATCCCTATGGACTGGCCCTTGCATTTTATCCAAATTATGTCAAAGGGATAGAGGTAAGAGTACGAGTTGAGAGTACCTTAGAGTACTTAAGATTTTTTGAAAGTTTAGTGTGTTGTTGTTGCTTACAAACATGGCAGTAAGCATTATGTTGTGATAAAATGGACTGATATACATTCCAAGACCAAGAGAAAAATCCGCTAAATTCATTGACAAAATAACTTGTTAAATAAGCCAACACAAAATGCCCAACATAAGACCCCACACATAAACTAACACATAAGCTAATTTGTAAAATGTTAAACACTTGCATGGTATTACATTTTAGGTAATGCATGTGAAACATGAACTCACTTGTCTGTTGTATGAAAAGGACTCGTCAACAATGACCTGTCAACAATGGACACTGCTTGCACATTTTTAATTACTACCCACCTCTCTCCACTCCTAATGCAAAATGAACATGTAAAACACAAATTGGAAAAATCCATGTTTCCATATTGACAAATAGAAAAAAAAAACATTGAACTGAAATTTTAAAAACTGTTAATGGGAATTTGGTAAATTAATAAATGAAAAAAAAAAATTGGAAAATCCATGTTTCTATATCATGAAATTGAAAACCTTTAAACTGACATTTTAAGAACTGTAAATGGGAAATTGTGAAATTGATAAATGTGTAAACTGGTCATACTAAATATAATGAAGAACTATTGGATATAGAAAATGAGCTTTGTCATGCTAAAATTATTGTGTAATGAATCCATGTAACCGCTTAAACTATTTCTTATCAATACATGTAATATTTTCTACCACTTTAATACCACTTTTCTAGTTTGCTACTACTTTTCTACCACTTTGCTACCACTTTTCTGCCACTTTTCTACCTCTTTGCTACCACTTTTCTACCACTTTTTTTAGTTTGCTACCACTTTTCGACCACTTTGCTACCACTTTTCTGCCACTTTTCTACCACTTTTCTACCACTTTGTTAGCAAATGTCTACCACTTTGCTACCACATTTCTACCACTTTGTTACCAATTGTCTACCACTTGTCTACCACTTTGCTACCACATTTCTACCACTTTTCTACCACTTTGTTACCAATTGTCTACCACTTGTCTACCACTTTGCTACCACATTTCTACCACTTTTTTATCACTTTAAACTGTACATATTAAATATAAAAGCCAACGCTAAATAATTCTATTACCAGAACAGATATCACCTTTGTAGTGTGCAAATCATACTAACAGGTTAGTTGTAAAATGTTAAACACTTGCATGGTATTACATTTTAGGTAATGCATGCGAAACATGAACTCACTTTTCTGTTGTATGAAAAGGACTCGTCAACAATGACCTGTCAACAATGGACACTGCTTGCACATTTTTAATTACTACCCACCTCTCTCCACTCCTAATGCAAAATGAACATGTAAAACACAATTTGGAAAAATCCATGTTTCCATATTAACAAATAGAAAAAAACAACAACATTAAACTGAAATTTTAAAAACTGTAAATGGGAATTTGGTAAATTGATAAATGTGAAAACAACCAATTGGAAAATCCATGTTTCTATATCATGAAATTGAAAAACTTAATCTAACATTTTAAGAACTCTAAATGGGAAATTGTGAAATTGATAAAAGTGTAAACAACAAAATGCAAAATCCATGTTTCCATATTATGAAATTGAAAAACTTAAAACTAATATTAAAAAAAATGAAAATGGGGAATTGGAAAAATTGGCATATGTGTAAACAACAAAATGAAAAAAAAATCCAGTGGGGTAGTAATCATGTTGTACAGTAACCTATAAGACTAGCATAAGAATAATTGCATGACATGTAAAAAACACAAAAGGTAAAAAAAAATCCATGTTTCCATATTAACAAATAGAACAAAAAAACATTAAACTGAAATTTAAAAAAACTGTAAATGTGAATTTGGTAAATTAATAAATTTGAAAACAACAAATTGGAAAATCCATGTTTCAATATCATGAAATTGAAAAACTTTAAACTGACATTTTAAGAACTGAAAATGGGAAATTGCGAAATTAATAAATGTGTAAACAACAAAATGCAAAATCCATGTTTTCCATATTATCAAATTGAAAAAAAAACTGAAAATGGTAAATTGTAAAATTGGCATATGTGTAAACAACAAAAATTGAAAAAAAAATCCAGTGGGGGATAGTGATCATGTTGTACAGTAACCTGTAAGACTAGCATAAGGATAGTTGCATGTACCTTATATGCTTTGGGTATGTGCATTAGCCTTTGGATTAGCTTAAGTTAGGTTTGGTAAAGTTAGGTTTAATGAGATTAGGTATGTGACCTTGTTGTTTACTCTTTTAGGAAAATGTAAAGAAAGTAAAATCTAAAAATCTAAAAAAAATTAAATTTAAAATGTAAAATCTAAAATCTTTAAATGAGGTTTCTGCTGGTTATGACAACACGTTTATGATTTAGTCAATGTTGATGTGTGGTATCCAATTACTGCTGACTTTGCATATTCATCACCCATTGTCTTGATCAACACCTTGGGGTTTCAAATTACTGCAGCGTTAGTCGTAGCAATAGAACTGTGCGCTCCCTGCCATGTCAGCAATATGACACCGGAAGGAACACCTGTGTAATATCCAATGACTGCTAACTTTGTATAATCATCACCCATTGTCTTAATGAACACGTAGGGTTTCAAATTACTGCAGCGTAGTCATAGCAACAGAACCGTGTGCTCTCTGCCATGTCTGTAATATGACACAGGAAATAACAAGACGTCTTACTGTACATCCATCTCCTCAGTTTTAACATCTTAAGAACAAGTATTATTCTCTTTCAACTACAAATGACTCGTTAGAACACATCCATCCACCAAGTTAGATCCCTTGACCTGCTCTCAAATGGCATGTGCCTCGTGTACTAGGGTGTGTGCATTAGCCCTAACCTAACGTTACGTACTAACTAAACAGAATGTGACTTGTTAGCTCTTATCATGCATGTGCACAGGTGAACACTTGTGTGTTAGGTCATATTACACATGAACTTACATTTTCTCACGTAAGTGCATTTCTCTGTTCCACAAGATACAAATTTGATTACTGGATTGTATCCTGCACTGTTTATGCGATATAGCTTTGCCAGGTAGTTCTCTACATATAGCAATTTTACCACTGCTCTACCTACGCCTTTTGCTCTTTTGGCTTTCTTACAGTCTAGTGTGTGATAGACAGCATTAACTGTATATCAAACCCAGTTCACCTTTGTATTTGTAATCCAAGTAATAATTTGAAAAGACACAAATGTAATCAGTTTTAAACGTTATCTCTGTTTTGTTTTGTTTAATATGTTTATGACATGCATATTAACCTGAAATCGAACCCCTGGTGAAAGGCTAACAGCTTAACCACTGCACCACTATGCCCTTGTTTCTAAGTTCAACTTGTTCTAGGCCTCAGACCTGGAAATCGAGTTAAGATCACCAGTACAAGAGCTAAAAGTGCTTACCACTGCAACACAAAAATATTTGGATAGCTGGTAACATTAGACAACTGGAAATGATTATATTTCTGTTAGCAATGCATTCTGTCATCAGCCTACTGTCTGAGCACTGACAGCAACACAGTTTAGTTTACAACAAGCGAGTGTGTGTGTGTGTGTGTGTGTGTATAGATTATTAGCCTCAAGTATTTAAAGCTTGTTGTGTGTAGCGACCATTTTGTCTCGGTAACCACTGAGCATATTTGTGTTTTAGCTATTATCTTTAACCAATCAATTAAAGATAGTCTACTCTTAATTCTTGATAAATCAGAGTTTGCGTACACCGTTTCTCATTTATTAACCCATACCTGCAATCTATACTCTCTCTATACTGCAGTTTGATCTGAAAACAAGTTTCAATGGTAAAAGACTTGTCAGTCACATACACTAATTCTTTCTCTACCTAGCTATGTTTCATCACACATGTTCGTATCCAATTATTAGTTTATAAAATCTCAGGACAATGACCTTAATGTATTGGGTATTTTGGGTAAATTCCTTGACCATTGAAAAGGATTAACCATTCTGAGTCCCATGACACCTCACTTAACCCTCTCTGATTATTAGTTAGCGAGATATTAACAAAAGTGTAGTTAAGCCCTTTTGACAAAAAATAAATAATACATTAAAAAAAAAGGATGTCACCTCAAGTCCAACGACCTCTCATACAAGTCCCTAGCCTTATTGGTTCATGAAATATTCAAAAAGCTAATGACCTATTAGTTTTGGATCTTTTGGTATTTAAAAAAATAACTCATGTATAAATCTGTATTCAAAAAGCCCGCCCTCTTACAAAAACCCTCCAAGTGCACATGTGTAAAAACAAAACAAACAAAAAAACATGTTAATTCATAGTAGCGATCGGCTCTTCGCTTGCGTTTCATGTGGAACAACGTTTAATTTCATTATAGCATTAGGGACCAGTCCAAAGGGACCGGTCTAAAGGAATTAGTCAAAAAGGACCCGTCAACAATGACCCGTCCACAGGGACTCGTCCACAAGGATCCGTCAACAAGGACCCGTCAACAAGGACCCGTCAACAAGGACCCGTCAACAATGACCCGTCCACAGGGTCCCGTCCACTGGGACTCGTCCACAGGGACCCATTCACATGGGCCTGCGTGTGCGTGCAGGTGAACATACGATTACGTCAGCAAACCATCTCACCTAGTTTCAAATTTAGCCACTACGGCGCGTGCAACACACAGGAAGTGCGTGGGAACATACGATTACGTCAGCGAAACATGAAGTCACTTGTCCGTTGTATGAGTATCAGTTTAGTAGTGGCGTCAAGCAGCAAAAGACGTTGACTTACACAATCCATTATCATGGTAAGTTTTTTTCTTATCATTATGGAAATCTCCTTATTAGAATAAAATGTTATAGTGGTTCTGGTCACTTATAGCTAAACTGTAATAGATATGATTTTTTGTTTCTTTATAGGCTACTGCAATAAATATTCTCAATGCTATGGGGGCAGAACTGTTGATTAGAGAGAAAAAAAAAGCTCACTGAATTACCAATGCATACTCTTCTCCGTATCATTAACAATCAAAAAGTGGACACAATGTATAGTGAACGTGTATTATGTGTTAGTGAAAATTTTCAGACATTCTTTCCTACACGTTTTAATGATATATGTCAGAAAAGTGTGCTTGAGGATCTAAATCGTAGTGGACATTCTCTATATCTAATTTATGAGGGTATAAAAAAAAACAATAAATGTATTGTACATTCTGACTTTGAAGTTAGGTTAGACTCGGTTAGGTAAGGTGGGATCTGGTTAGGTTAGGTAAGGTTAGGTTAGGTTAGGTTAGGTGAAGTTGGGTTAGGCAGAATGGCAGCGGTATGAATCAAAAGCCAGCTTCTGTCAGTTTTGTCTCACAAGGTTGAGTGTACCCCATTCCAACCCTCAGCCTAGAATTAAATGTCTTGACAGAGCCAGGACTCGAACCCGAGCCTCCACAGTAACAGCCAAGAATGCTAGCCACTACACCAAAAAGTGGACAATATAAGGCTGGTCTTGATTGTACATGATCAATGCAAGATTACCTAATAATAATAATAATAAATAATAATAATAAATATTCCATTTAGCAACTGCATAGCCGACCTCTCCCTGCGTTCTTTTACATGCCAACATTGTATGACATGCGTGTCTTAATTTTTGCCGCCTTTCAGAAATCACTTACCACGACCAAGAGCGAACCTGCAAGCTTGGGATTGGTAGTCCGACACAATAACCACTCACTCACCGTGGCAAGCTCTAAATCAATAAACCTAATAAAATTATTAATAATAATAATTATAATAATAATAATAATAATAATAAATATTCCATTTAGCGACTACACGGTCGAACTCCCCCTGTGACGTCATGTACAGTCTCAGGACGTGGCGGCCATCTTGCCCATTAGCCCCTGACCCAGCTCTGACTGACCTCTCCATAAGAATAACATAGAGTGGTTGCGCGCGGCGGCCATCTTGCCCATTAGCCCCTGCGCTAGAACCGGCCTTTATATCCTACTATCACTCTTATCTTTTTATCTTCTTTGATCCTACAATAATACTATTCAGTCGCCTTTTTGAATAAAAACCAAAGATCGCTTTTCAAAGTTTATTCATTTATGTTTGTTAATTTATTTCAAATAAACCAACAGATCCATGTTTAGGGTCTAGGGAACCTTGGTCATCAGGTCCTTTGATCAAAATAAAAAAGATATACATGTACGAGCCTTACAGTAGTCGCATATGATGTGTAACTTGTGACATGTTATCCTACTATGTGTGTCCCGGGAGCGCAAATCCCTTGTTAACAGTGAACTCTATTGGTCATTGAAATAACAGAGAGCAGTTCGCATCCAGTCGGCCGTGGCGGAAGCAATCCACTGCCTACTTAATGCGAGCTGCGCGCTATACCGGCCAGTTAGTAAACCCATGCCAGCGATGATATTGAAAATGGCCTCTTTCTGCCGATAGAACGCACTGCCAAGTATAGGCACGATAAAAAAAAGTCCTCTCGGCACGCCGGAAGGCGGAGGTAGATTTCACCGGACAAACTTGGGGATAGGCGAAAATAGGCAGAATATGCAGATTTTCGTAGAAGGATCAGACCTCATTTATTGCGAGAAGGTATTTTATAATTGGAGCTTAATTAACTTTGTTCTTCGTCATTTTATGCTTATTTTAAACATTTTATTGTCTTATGGGAACGGTAACCTTCTTGTCATTTGGGGTCCATTTTTATACTTGTGGTCACACTATCCTTATGCAAGGTTTCGACACTGATGTGTAACTATGTAACGGTCTGTTACTTCTTCACGCAAAATTATATCTCCTGCAGAGATTTTGGTTGGTTCCTCAGTTTAGGGAATGCGACAACGCGGTCATGTAACCCCGTGTACTTTGGGATGGCCGTATTAGTCTGTAATTCAGGTAAGGACTGCAGACGGTCAATTTCAAGCAGTAGTTCCTAATGTTGCTACCAGGTACTACCGTCAACGACACCTAGCTGTGAACTTGGCTACTAGATGCCACCTCAACCAGCAACTCGCAACGAACGTTGGAACTTCCCCTCCAAAGGAAAGCATACTGAGGGATTTTTAGCGCTCTTAGAAAATCCGACGACTTCGGCCGGCTTTGAACCCGTGACCTTGGGCATAGACATTCAGCATGCTACCAGTTACGTCACCGAAGCCGCTTCACACTTAGATGGAAATCTGAATCTGATCTCGTGCAATTGCTTTATCTTGGCAACGTCTGATGGCTCATCCCTCATCAATTTAGTAGTGTTGCCATTTTTTTAGCGTATGGCTGTTAGTGCCGGGAGTGTCCGAGGACATGTTCGGCTCGCCAGTTTTGTAGCTGCTTCGAGACGGACACCCAATGGGTGAGCTACAAGTACCGTTGGGGAGGAAAGTTGGAAGGGAAGGGCGAGGAGTTGGAAGGTAGCGGCTGTGGCCTATAGTTAGAGACCTACCCCGGCATTTGCCTGGAAGGAAGATGGGAAACCACAGAAGACCATCTTCAAGGTTGCCGGCGGGGGGATTCGAACCTCCTCGCCTCCCGGATGTGAGCGACTGCCATTTGTCATGCCGTAACGACCTCGGCTAACTCACCCGGTAGTGTTGCCATGGCAACTATTGACAGGTCTTGGCATTTTCTTATAATTCCGAAATTATTTTTTTCTCATCCCTTGGCATAATAGTGGGTTATATCAAAAATTCCTTCAGACAAAAGTTTTAGGTAATTATTAGGGGAATATTGTCCATTTTGTACGGTTTTGATATTGTGCCTATTAAGAGAGATATGATTAATGTTTCCCGAAAAACCCACTTTTTCCCACCCCTTTGCTCAATGGTTGGTGCTATAAAAAAACTCTTCAAACATAAATTTTTGGGCTTTATCGACACATAGTATGAACATATGAGGCGTTACTGGGCGAGTGTTAGAGAAGCAGTGGTCCATAGCTGGCCGAAACGTCAAGAAGAAGAATCAGAAGAATATAAAAACTCAAAAATAATAATGGCATGTGGCTTCCGGATAGGCCTGTTTCCTAAGCATGAGGTAGGGGAATGAAAATCAGACGTGAATCGAACCTAGAGCCCTGCATAGACACTTGGTACTTACTTTGAAGAGCCCAGTCCGTGTAGTTCTGGAACTCCTGGATGAGCAGTAGACTGTCCCGCTTACAAGCTTCACCTTGCACCTCATTGTGCACGATTGACATTAACTCCTGTAGGATGAGACTGGAGCGTACCGGGAGCGCGCAGGCAAGGCCCACCACAAGAAGAGTTGCTGTCAGCATGACGGCCCGCACTAGCACTGACACTCACGATCACCAGCCTCGTCCAGGGGGCCACGGAAAGTGACAGCTACGCACTCTACGGGGCGTCGCACCGCGCTACAATGACAGTGATCAAAGCTGAGCGTCGGGAGAAAGCGCTGCTTTTTGTGGATTTCAGGAAACAACTGAGCCAGTGAATGTTGCTTTATCTTCAGCGTACTAATGGCTTGCCACGGGGTGTGAGTGGTTATCGGGTCGGACTACCAACCCCAAGATTGCCACGATGGGTGAGTGGTTATCGTGTCGGACTCCCAACCCCAAGCTTGCAGGTCCGTTCCTGGCCATGGTAAGTGATTTTTGAAAGGCGACAACAATCACGGCACGCATGTCATACGTTGTTGGCATGCTAAAGAACCCATTTGAATTCAGTAGGCCGTGTTCATTATGGCAAAATTAATCCCGGGATTTTCAGCCAACGCGAAGTTCCTCCTTTCTCTACTAGAAAGCGCTATAGTGTAAAGGAGCTTAGATATCTAACCTCTTTGACTTTCATAGCGTTCCAAGGAAAGACAAAATGACATGCAACTGCCCTTTGGGCGTCAAATAACAAAGCTTGCACCTGGCACCCGAGGCCATACGATATTATTATTATAATTCAAATAGTTATTGTTTAGCTCCTTATGTTCCCCCTTAATTGTTGAAGAAGAATTATCATGTATTGGGACTTAGGACAGGACCTTCCAAAGGTGACTTGCATGTCACTGCCCGAGAATAGTAGCAGTGGATTGGCCCAAGATCTTCGGTGTATTTCCGTTTCATTCGCGATACAACCATGGGATCTGAAGCGCTATGTTCTAGTCCAGAAACTCACAGACTCTACCAACTCGCAATACAAGTTGTTCCATTTAATAAGATTGTTGGTATGACCGATGTTCATATTCGTAGTCAAAAAGGCGAATTTCTCAAGAGGTTTCAGGAGAGTAAATATAATATCAACATAAAAGGGCGTATAGCATACTTAGGGCCAACGGATTGACCATAATGGAACACCGGATCCCATATCAACTCCGCAGTTAAGCAACATTGGGCGTGGATGGAACTTGGATGGTATGCCAGTTTCGGTGAGACCACGTGTTGTTCGCACACATTCGGAGGCGCGGAACGGACCTGGCTGAGGATAGCCATTTCAGAGGCTTGGACCAGAGTAGTGCTAGGTTGTAGGTTTTGCTGCACTTCTTATTGAGCCACCCTCGTATCGGCCCCGAACCTCATATCTCGCTAACCAATCATGGGATTTGAATATACAGGGTGTCCTAGAACTCGTAGTGATGCCCCCTCTTTTCCTATAGCCTCTTTATTTAATAAAAAGACAAAAACTAAAAGGTCATCATCCGCGAGTAGTGGGGTAGTGTATGTTCTGTTGCAAGTCGCGTGTGTGCTTGAATACGTATGGCTATGTTGAGAAAAGGTTAAGTGGTGGGCGAGGACTAGGGTTGAGTGAGGGGTCGTTTAGATGGCATTTTTCCCGCTCTATTTGATGGTGAGGTTATTTTTTTAAATGGGTGGAATTCGGAAACGCAATTTGAGGTAAACGTACGTTTTTGACATTTTGGCGATATTTAATGAGCTTGTGAGGCTAGAACGATGTGTTGTTTAGGAATGGAGTGACGTCCTCTTTGCTATGAATGTGTGTTTTTTTTTTTTAATCGTTGTTTTTTTGAAATTGGCGCTATTTTGGAAACGGTGAAGATGAGAAAAAGTTTGTTTGACGTCAATGAAAGGGCCCTATGCCCTCTAGGATGACAGCAAATTTCAAGTGTGTAGGACAAAACAAAATGATAGCCTACTTTCTCGCGATCATTGGCGATAATTCGCGAACGCATGGTCGGATTTGAGCATATAGGGTGTCGTAGGAATCGTGGTGACCCCACCCTTTCCTTCGGACAACTTATTTCCACCCCAAAATAAAAACTACCCTTACCTGGGGGTGAAGTAGTGATTATTATTTTTTGTATGCTGGGATTTTCAGAATAGAGCACGAGACAAGGCAACACAAGATTTTACCCACGTCAGACAAATAAAGAATGAGGAGGGAACAGTGCTCCAAGAGGAAAGCAGTATTAAGGAATGATGGGAGCAATACTTTGAACATCTGCTCAATGAAGAAAATCCAAGATCAATTTTTGAAGATGGTGTACCCTCCCAGAACATGGTAGTGGGTATAACGAGAGAAGAAGTGGTAACAACTGTGAAGAAAATGAAAAGCGGAAAAGCACCAGGTCCTGATGAAATCCCTGTTGAAGCTTGGAGATGTCTCGGTGAGGAAGGGTTGGATATACTCTGGGACATGATGCAAAAGATATATCACGAAGAAAGGATTCCGGATGAATGGAGGGACACTACAGTAATCCCCTTATTCAAGGAGTAGGGTGACATTCAGGATTGTAGTAACTATAGAGGTATTAAACTGATGGCGCATACTATGAAAATCTGGAAGAAGACAATAGAAAGACGGCTCCGAGAAGAAACAGTGATAAGGAATGAACAGTTCGGATTCATGCCGGGGAGAGGAACAATGGATGCTATTTATGCACTCCGGCAACTTATAGAGAAACACAGGGAGAAGAGGAAGGAATTACACATGGTCTTTATAGACCTAGAAAAGGCCTATGACAGAGTGCCACGGCAAGAAATCTGGAGGAGTATGAGAGAGAGAGATGCGCCACAGAAATATGTACGTCTTATTCAGGACATGTATAATGGTGCCAGAATGCAGGTGAGAAGCAGTGTAGGACTAACAGACTGGATTACATAAAGGGTCTGCGTTGAGCCCATATATCTTCAGTCTATTCATCGATGTAATATCAGATGCGGTTAGAGAGCAAGCTCCCTGGTGTTTGATGTTCGCTGATGATATTGTGTTTTGTAGCACCAACAAGGATGAGCTGGAAATGAGACTGGAGAATTGGAGAAAAGCTTTGGAAGACAGAGGGATGAAAATCAATAGGAATAAAACGGAGTACATGTACCTAGGAGGACAAGGAGAAGAAACAATCCAGCTGGATGGCCAAGACTTGAAGAAAGACCATAACTTTAACTACTTAGGATCAGTAGTGTCCAGTGATGGCAATTCAGACATGGCAATAGCCCGTAGAGTGCAGGTAGGATGGATGAACTGGAAATGGGCATCAGGTGTACTGTGTGATCTCTACATATATAAAAATGAAAGTTTGTCTGTTTTTTCTGAATTTCCACGGAAGTTCGAGTTATTAACGCGTTTCAGACTGGTTTATGCCAGTTGCGCGCAAAAACAAAATTTTTGTCTCTCTGTCTGTTTGTTTGTCTGTCTGTGTACAACTTTGCACGCGTATCACTCGAGAACGGCTGAATGGATCAACGTAATATTTGGTACAGATGTCCATCAGAGGCACGAAAGTAATCATTGATGTAATTCTTCTCCATACCTCTCAAAAAGAGGGCCTACCTTCTTAAAATGCATGCTGAAATGGGCGTAGAAAGACGTGGCAACGCTCATTTTCAGCATCTCAATGTGAGAAACAAAACTCGGGAGCGCTACGGGCCCCGAAAACCACATTTTAGGGTCCTAAAACCTACAGTTTTTGAGATATACCCAGAAAACTAATTTCATTTATTAAGATATTGAAACAATGCCAGCCGGTAACCATGGCAACAAATTCTCTGAAGTCCATCTATTTCTGTAAGACTCAATGCCATTCCATTTATTACATTACTTTGAACGTTCGCAAACGGCTATAAGGTTATCACGGAACCTACTTAAGCTGTAAAATTCATCAATACGTATATAATGCGCTTATGGTGGTCAAGGGGGGTACTCTTGAATTTTTTCACGTGATTTACACGGGCGGGTGTGGTACTAAAGGTCTATTATATCGCTATCCCCATATTAATATATTATTATTATGATTATTATTATCTTATGACGTACAAGGGCGAGACAAAACTCATTTTCGGCCCCTCGGTGGCTCGGAGGCTACTACATTTTAAGGCTCTAAAACTACGTTTCTGAGATATTCCTAGAAAACTAATTTCATTTAATATACTAATAAATAGTTGACGAGTACAGAACAACACCAAATCAGGAGCTATATAAATATACTGAAAAAATCACAGATGTGGCCAGGAAGAGACGTCTGGCTTTCTACGGACATGTCTCATGGATGAACCCAACAAGACTAACCAACCGAATTCTCAACTACTGGGGGAATAGAAAGAGCTTGACACCGTCGCTAACAGAAGTTAACAAGGATATCAAAGAACTGAAGATAATGAAAAGCGATATTCGAAACCGTTCACATCTCAGAAAGATACTCAAACAGAAGAGTTTTCAGGACAGACCACCCTGTAAGAAAACCGGCATCATCTGGACAAAAGAGAGAAAGGAGATACATTGCCAGATAATGCGCGAATATTGGGCAAACATCAAGTCCCTCGCCAAACCGAAAAGTTGTACGTCGTGGTCCTTAGTTGGCCCATCCGAAAGAAGAGGAAGAAGAACAAGAAGAAAGTAATGAAGTAATGCAAGCCGGTAAACATGACAACAGTATCACAAGAGGTGACATCCATCTTTCCATTTATTTCTGTAAGAAGCAATGCCACTCAATTTATTACATTTCTGTGAAAGTTTGCAAATGGCTATAAGGTTATCGTGGAATCAAACATAGACTGTAAAATTCAACAATGCGATTAAGGGGGTCATGGGGTACCCTAGAATTTTTACACGTGACTAACACGTGCGATATATTGTACAGAAGGTCTATTAAATTTCCAAACAGCAACATTACTTTCAAAAATTCCTGGATTGGAATAGTGTTTTTGCAGCTTTTGGGAATTTGGGCAATTGGAGGCTAAAAATCCCGAATTTTCATCCACCACAAGCCTTTATAATTTATTAAGGGGGTCTTCCTGGGGATGGGGACTTTCCATAACTGTGAGGGTCAGTTTTAATTTGACATACATTGCGTTTCGTCTACGAGGTTTTCAATATTATTGTCACGTCAGGAAGTACACGTTAGGTGAATTTAGTTTGAGAGCACATTTTAAGTAATCATATTTTTGTCGAAAAACGGGTTCATTGTAAAGATGATTTTGTTTGATACTGTGTGGTTGATATATATTTATGTTTATGTACGCCTATAATTCATGTTCGGGTGCTTGGAGCATCGTAAAATTAGGTATTGTAACCATGAGTCAATACACCAATCATTTAGAATACTCTTGAACGTACTTCTCATAGAAGGGTGGGTATAAGGAACAACTTTTCAAAATACATGCTAAAATAGGCGGAAAATAATAACAATATCCTAGAAGGATGACCAAAGCATATGTTGCGCTTCTCAATGTGTGACACAAAACTTGGGAGTCTATAAAGGGTCTCCGAAAACCACATTTTATGGCCCTTAAATAAACAGTGTCTGCGATATACCCAGAAAACTAACTTCTTTCTGATAAACTTATGAAGGAATGACACGCCCCTAACCATTTCAACCGTAGCTCAAATGATAACGTCTCGTTATTAATACCGAAGACCGTTCGAAGAGCGGGTACTTCTGCTAGTAGAAGAATAAATCTGAAGACTAAAGGAATGGTGTATAAATCAGTAGAGAGATCTGCAGTGATTTATGAAGCAGAGGCATGGGCACCGACTAAGGCACATTGTAAGGCAATGGATGTGGCTGAAATGAGAATGTTAAGAATGATTTGTGGCTTCACAAGAAAGGATAGAATCAGAAACGAGAGAATAAGAGGTAGTGTTAAAGTGACGGATATATCAAAGCAAGTTCAAGAGAGTTGACTACAGTGGTATGGACATGTCATGAGAAGGGACGACACTTATGTTGGCGAGAGAATGACAGTAGTGGTAGTGGAAGGCGCCAGAGGAAGGGAAAGACCACGAAGAAGATGGAGGGACTGTATACGGGATGACTTGAGAGAGACAGATCTAAGGGAAGAGGACGTATTGGACTGAGGAAAATGGAGAAGACTCGCCAGGAACGTCGATCCCACTTGAGTGGGAAAAGACGATGTAAAAGAAGAAGAAGAATGCGCACTTGGAAGGGGCTTATGTAAAGGAGCGGGCTATTTAAATGATTATTTATAGATGAGAGTTTTTAAATATTTATTTTAAAAAACTTACATGTCATCCGCTTTTTAGTAGCTCGCTAACCAATAATGCGATTTAAACATATGGAGTGTCGTAGGACTCGTGGTGAACCCCCTTTGCTATGGACGAGGTATGTCCAACCCAAAATAAAAACTACCCTTACCCGGAGGTGAAGTAATGATTATTTTTTGTATGCATGAGGACTTGGAGGGAGCTTTTGTAACAGAGCGGGCTCTTTAAATGATTATTTATAGATGAGATTTGTTTAAATATTTATTTAAAAAAAACAAAAAACTAATGGGTCATCCGCTTTTTAGTAAGTCGCTAACCAATAATGCGATTTAAACATATGTGGTGTCGTAGGACTCGGGGTGAACCCCCAATTGCTATGGACGAGGTATATCCACCCCAAAATAAAAACTACCCTTACCCGGGGGTGAAGTAGTGATTTTTTTGTATGCACGTGCACTTGGAGGGGGCTTTTGTAACAGAGCGGGCTTTTTAAATGTTTATTTATAGATTAGATTTTTTTTATTATTTATTAAAAAAAAAAACTAATGGGTCATCCGCCTTTTAGTAGTTTGCTAACCAATAATGGGATTTAAACATATGGGGTGTCAAAGGACTCGTGGTGAACTCCCATTTGCTATGGACGAGGTATGTCCACCCCAAAATGAAAACTACCCTTACCCGGGGGGCATAATTAATATTTTTTGTATGTGTGCGCACTGACAGCTTTTGTCAAAAGGGCCTAGCTACACTTTTGCTAATATTTTCTGAACTCCTGATGGGATTTTGTCATAGGCAGTATCCTAGCACTTGAGGTGACGTCCCGTTTTTGAATGTATGATTCATTTTTTGTCAAAATTGCCTAACAACACTTTTGTAAATATCTCGTGAACCAATCATGCTAGGGACTTGTATGAGGGCTCCTAGCACTTGGGGTGACATTCCCCTTTGTTGGGGTGAAACTACCCCAAAAATTGAAAAATCAATATCTTGTAAACTAAGAACCTTAAAATTAGATGTGATAGCTGAAAAATAATTGATGATATAGGCTTTTACCTTGATTGGTCATTTCACCCCTAAAACAGTAAAGAGTTATTTTACGAGAAAAAACGTGTTAAATACTTAAAAATGATAAATGAATCTAAGATCTTTTGTTTTTGATGAAAAATAGCAGGGGGGTGAAGACAACCCCCAAATTGAAAAAACGATTCCTTGGAAACTAAGAATCCTAAAATTAGATCTGACAGCTGAAAAATAGGTGATGATATAGGCTTTCACCTCGATTGGTTATTCACCCCTAAAACAGTAAGTAGTCATTTTACGAGAAAAAACACCTTGTTAAACACTTAAAAATGATAAATGAACCTAAGATCTTTTCTTTTGATGAAACATAGCAGGGGTGTGAGAACTACTCCGAAATTGAAAAATCGATACCTTGGAAACTAAGAATCCTAAAATTAGGTGTGTTAGCTTAAAAATTACGTCATGACATACGCTTTTACCTGGATTGGTCATTTCACCCCTAAAACAGTAAATAGTGATTTTACAGGGGGGAAAAGTGTTAAACGGGTAAAAATGATAATTGAACCGAAGATCTTTTGTTTTTTTAATGAAAAATAGTAGGGGGGTGAAAACTACCTCCAAATTGAAAAAATCGATATCTTGCAAACTAAGAACCCTAAAATTAGGTGTGATAGTTGAATAATAGGTGATGACATACGCTTTTACCTCGATAGATTATATCACTCTTAAACAGCGAATAGTAATGTTACAGGAGAAAAAAGGTATTAAACACCTAAAGGCATAAGCGTTTTGTGAAACCATGCTTTAATTGACGTGGGTATGAAGATGACTGCTTGCTATTTATTATTATTATTATTTTTATTATTATAATTATTATTATTTTAATTTTTTTTTTTTAATTTGCGAATTGACCACTTCGGATCACGCTACAATTTCATTTTTTCTTTTCCTGAAGTTTCCTCTTCCTCCGGTACTCCTTCATATGGGCGCTATGCTGTTTCTTCTGCTCATCCATCCAGGCTCTTCCCTTCTTTGTGGTTCTTGTGACGTGAAACCATTCCAAATTTTGAATTATGTACTGAAATGTTTCCCTGTTTGACATCTGAACTTCCTGGATGTTGGAATTTTCGAGATCTTTTCGAACTTCTTTAATCCATGTCGTTGTTGTCTTCTTGTTCCACAGGTAGTCGAATAACTGTTTCGTTAGTCTAGTTTTGTCCATTCTGTACAAGTGTCCGAGAAACGATAACCTCCTCTTCTTCATGGTCTCTGAGATACTCTACACATTTTTATAGACTTCATTGTTGCTCCGAAGTTTCCAGCCGGTTTCAGTCTGGACTGGGCCCATGATTTCCCGTAGTATTCTTCTTTCTAGGAGCTCTAGCTTCTCCAACTTGTAATTCATCGAGAGGCATTCGCTGGCATACAGGCATTCTGTTTTTACTACCGTGTTGTAATGTTTTAGTTTGGCATTCCATGAGATGCATTTCTTGTTGTAGATGTTTTTAGTTAGCCCATAAGCTCTTTCCATTTTTGAGATACGATCTTCTACAGCAGCTTTCTCTAGGCCGTTCTCTTGTATGGTTTCACCGAGGTATTTGAACTTTTTCACCCTCTGAATCCGTCCAATCTCTGTTTCAAGGAATTGTGGTCCATGTTTGTCATTCATCATGAACTTGGTCTTCTCTTTCTAGATCCTAAGTCCTGTCTTGCTAGCGATCTTTTCTAAGAGGTTGATCTGTATGGCCGCTTCTTCTAGGTTCTCTGAAAGTATCTCAAAATCATCAGCGAAAGCCAAGCAATTGACTTTGATTCCTCCCGTTTTTCGTCCTAGGCCGATCGGGGCTATCTCTTGATTTTCAAGTTTGGAATTCCAAATTCTCACAATCCTCTCGAGGACACAGTTGGATAATAATGGTGATAATCCATCACCCTGTCGCACACCTGTCTTGATTTCAAATGACTGAGACAATTCTCCCATGAACTTCACCTTAGAAGTTGTGGCTGTTAAGGTTTCTCTGATAATATTGGCCAGTGTGGTTTTGACTCCAAATTCTCTAATGATCTTATCTAGGGTCCCTCTGTCCACCGAGTCGAAGGCTTTTTTGAAGTCAATGAATGAAACCACTATACTTTTGCCGTTCAGCGCTCTGTGGCGAATTATTGATTTCAAATTTAGGATTTGTTCGGCACAGGAGCGGACTTTCCGAAACCCACCATGGTATTCTCCAATTTGCTTATCTAGGATTCCTTCTATTCTATTCAGAAGTATCCTTGAGAGGATTTTGTAAGTGACTGGGAGTAGCGACACGCCTCTGTAGTTGTTAACATCTTGTTTGTTCCCTTTCTTATGGAGTGGGTGGATCAGCGCTGTTTTCCATTCGTCTGGTAACTTTTCCGTCTCCCATATTTGTTGGAAGATATGGTGCAGGTCGTCTAGGATTTCCGGTTCTGCCCACTTCAACATTTCTGCTGATATGGAGGCTTCCCCGCTTGCCTTTTTGTTCTTGAGACTTTTCAGGGCTTCCTTTATTTCTTCTTTTGTTGGTGGTATATCATCCTCTGAGTTTATAGGATGAGTCTGAAATTCTAGTTTGTTGGTTGGAGGCGGACAGTTGAGGAGTTTCTCAAAGTATCTGGCTAATATATTGCAGTTTTCTTGATTGTTCAGTCCAATTTTTCCTTCTTCGTTTTTGAAACTTATACTTGGAATTTGGTATCCTCTAAGCTTGTCCTTGAAGGTTTGGAAAAAATCTCTGGTGTTATTCTTAGTGAAGTCGTCCTGGAGGTTTTGTAACTTTGCAATCTCAAACGATCGTTTGGTCCTGCCTAATACCCCTGATGTTTCTTTCCTTTGGGTTCTGAATTGTTCCAAATGTTCCGTATCTCTTGAACATTTCCATTTTCTCCATGTGTCGGATCTCTTTTCAAGTGCTTTCTCACATTCTTCATTCCACCAGATTGTACGTTTCCTCTTTGCCAGTCCGAATGTTTTCTTAGCGGCTTCATTGATCTTTGTACAAAGATGTTGCCAGGTCTTTGTTCTAGAAGAGCGGATTTCTTCTCTGAAGTTATTTATAATATCTCCATTAATGTTCATTCGATTGGTGTTGTATTTTTTCAACTTAGGTGGATCCTTCTTTTGTTTTGGTGGAAGAAAACGTATTTTAACTTTGGAGAGATAGTGATCAGAGTCAAATTTACCATTTCTAATCACTTTAACATTCATCACCTCCCTAGTATTTGTCCTTGATATTGCTATATGGTCTAATTGGAATTCTCCTAGGTTGGGATTTGGAGATACCCATATCTTTGCTTTTCTTGGAAGTTTCCGAAAATGAGTCGACATGAGATTCAACTGGAAGATTTTGCAGAGTCCAAGGAGCTGTTCGCCATTCTTGTTTGTCCTCCTGTGTGCTGGATAGTCTCCTACTATATCTCTGTATTTTCTTTCTGTCCCTATTTGTGCGTTGAAGTCTCCCAGAAGGATTTTTATATGGTTCACAGGTATCCGAGCGATTTTTTTTCTAAGAGGTCCCTGAAGTCATCGACTTTCTGTGGGTTCTTCTTGTTGTCTTCGTTGATAGGAGCATGGCAATTTATGAGAGTATAATTCCTGTTTTTGCACTTGATTGTCAATAGGGATAATCTCTCAGATTTAGATGAAAAGTCTGTGACACTATCCACTATGGTTTTGTTTATGTAGAAGGCAGTCCCAAGGAGAGGGGTGTTAACCATTATCTTTATTGCTGGCTTTCCTTTGAATACTCTGTAGTGCTTTATATCCATGATGTGGTCATCTAGGAATCTGGTCTATTGTACAGCTGGGTAGATTATAGGCTAAGGAATAACCCACCCACCAAGGGAAGATGATTAAGAGAAGGAAGTAGATTTTGGATTGGAGAAAAAGGATAGAAAAATAGGAGGAGAGTTCCACAAAATCAATAAGTTTAACTTTAAACACACTTAAAGGTGGTTGCCACCGCAAATCCGTTCTCGGATACCTAAAGTGGGTACGAGCTTGGTCGAAGCTGACGGGAACCGCAGCTAAGACTTTGGCGGTTTGCCAGAGAAAGGCTTTAGTGTATTTCCTCCCAAGCATGCATGAAAGTACTATAGGGAAGGGTGATCGTCTGGCAAGACAAATGGTAAAAGCTTTATTGAGTATGAACGAGGGCATAAACCTAGGAAGAGCTAGGAAAGCCAGGATCTTGCCTAACTGTAGTATCAGAGAAATGATGAATCCAAAAACAAATATTTAATTTATTTGACAATGCAAAGAAGTTGATAAATTTAACAATTAAATATGTTTCAATCTTATTAACAATTTGGGGTCGCAGACCTCCAACAACATTTAGAAATTGCTCCAGACAAATAATAATTTTTAAGGTTTTAAACCTGGTACTAAAATCTTTGTAAGATTTTAAGGGACACTGGGACTGAAATTTTAGTGAAATTGGTTGAAAATGTCGATTTTCGGTTTTTTCCATATTAATACACCCCTATCCCCTGCGGATCATATAGCAGTGTTTTTATCCGAATTCGGCCATTTTTAAAGCCCTGGCGTAGCTTTAAAATGCACGGTGTGTCCTTTAAACGCCCCAGCACAGTAAGTGTCCTGAAGGTTCTGAGTCTTGGTGTTTCTACAATCGAAGTATCGCAGCTGGTAAAACACCACAGAGTCATGACAAAATGGCTGTAGAACTTTAAGAACCCTTAGTTGTCAAGATTATGCCTGTTTATCTAAGGCTGGCATCAGATGAGCTACTATCCAGATGCATCCGTGGTGCTACTGAAAATCAGAATGAGTCACTGCGTTCTGTTATCTGGAGGAAGTGACCAAAGGAGATTTTTATTTCACGGATGATACTTGAAATTGCTGTTAGTAATTCTGTAGCAGAATTCAATATGGGGTGTAGTGCAACAACAGAGTTGAAATCAGGAATAAGACTAACTTCAGTATCTCATGTCACAGCACAAACACTTGAATGATGTGTCAGTCGCAGGAAAAATGTAAGTCCGCGGTCATAATTGGAGAAGCGAAAGGCATGTCGACGGAAGGTGAAACTCACCGAAATGGAGGAGGAGGCTGCAAAACAGAAGAAGGAGGGTGTCACCTATGCTGTAGGACAATCCTAATGTCATTGATAAGCTGAAAACTTGTAAATTGTGCATCATTTTAGAAAGTTGCTGTTTTCTCTGATACACTTTTTCAGGCATTCAAAATGTTACTCGCGTCATAAATCTTATGATATTGCTTTCAAAATGGGAATTTATTATCTTCATTGCAATGACTATAAACCTGCGGATCGTTTTTTAGATTGCACTTTTGGTATGGCTGCAAAAAAAATTCAAACTGGAAAAAATACGATTTTTTTGTAGAAAAAAAACTTGGATATGGAAAAAAATTAATTTCTTGACACTCATTAATGCAATTCAAAATCGGATCCGTAGGTTTCTTCCAATTGTTATAGTGCAATAGAATATTACCTAAAAGTTACACTATCTTGTTTTTTTTAACGCGGCTGACCTTTATAAAACTTGAATAATTAGCACAATAAATGTACAAAATAATTAATATATGGAGAACTAATCAACTTACAATGCTCACGTTTCCCACAGTGGTTAATAATATGACTATTCATAACCATATAGAATTTAAAAGCTGTACCTCAGTTTATATAGAATTTGAAAATTTCAGTCCCAGTGTCCCTTAAAAAGGCAATGAAATGATTAAAGTTTAAACATTAAATTGAGTACAAGGAGTGTACTATAAGACATTTCTGAAAGAATATTCTAGAGAGTATAACAACTTCGAAAATAACAATAAGGAAAACATAAAGAATAAAATAAAAGTTCCTACAACTTCTTATGTTTAAACAGAATTACTTTATGAGAATTATACAAAAGAGGGCAGGTCACTTACTGTGAAACCTGAAGAGATAATCAAAAGGAAGGTTCACGAGCCAAATGGGGCAGTTTCCATTTAGTGAGACCTAAAAAATAACTCACACGAGAGTTGAAAGAATTGTTTTCCCTGATTTGAAGGGGGAAACAATGTAAGTTTGAAACGTGTATAAAACACGTAATTATACAGCAATTACTTAATGATAAACAAGCAAAATGGAAGGGCACTTCACAGAGTGACACCTTATTGAAACAGACCTGAATTTAAAAGTTTATTACAGATTGTTAGTAAGAGGTTTAGGAAAGAGAAATAGGGATGGAGGAAAATGTTCATGGCCCTATTTAATATAAACGGACGATCGCGACGCGGTAGAAAAGTGGAGCAAGCACTGATTATCACTATAGTCTGTAAAGATTGATGCAAAGTTCACTGTAGAAACTAGAAAGTTCATGAAAAAGAAAGTTTTTACAATGCTGAAAAGAACTGGTTGCACTAGGTAGGCGAGAGTCTATTGCTGGAGAAAATGGTGGATTACAGTTAAATGCGCCATAGAACATCCCAACGGTGGACGAAAGTTAGCTATTGCAGTAATTGGTAAAGAAAATTCCTTATTTTGAATATTATTTTCACATGTGAGTGAAAAATACCTGATGGCAAGACTCGCAGATAGAGTACAAGATCTAGAAGGTTCCAGAACGATCTTAGTAGAAAAATGTGGCCAATGTAAATCCAGCGGAGGAACTTGCTTTGTAAATTATAAACAGCGGGTATTAGATAATATCCCACGTAGTGAGAAGATTTCTCATTTGGCAAGCATAAGAAATGCTGCTTTTCATTAAGATTAGCTTGATTAAACAAAAGCTCAACATTGAAGATCCCGCGGAGGATGATTTTACCCCAAAATAAGTAATTTCACACTGCCTAAAAAAGATAGTTAAAAGCATGTGGTCGGTAAAATCATGAAGATGAGGTTAAAACTTGAAGCAGGTACTTATCTTTGTTGCATGGCGAAGGTGAGGTTCCCTTAACCGATACTTAATGCGCCAACATGGCGTAGAACGTAGAGAATGTCTCTTGGTTAGAGGAGACTGGCCCTAGTAGAGCCCTGACTGATCGAGTCAACTGCCGACTGAGAAGTGAGACTTGCTCAACGGAGCATGGAGGGTCCAAGGTAGGGAAAAAGAGTGGGGGGTAGGAGACAAAAGGAGAACATATAAACATTGCCAACTTTAAAACAAAAAATTGATCTTCTCTTGCTGAGCCGGTCTTCAAAGAGTTGATAACAGATGATACTAGCACAGCATGGTGAGTAAAAGAGTAGACGTAGTTCTCTTGCTCATGGAGATAATAGCTGGCGATGGCAGTAAAATCTGGTATCAGATGGAGAAGGAATTCCTCTTGCGCGAGGAAGAGTTGAAGAGCTTCAGAGATTCGCTGCTATATGACGCTAGGTGGGTCATAGAATATATATCTGGAACAGACTCATAAAAAATATAAGCGACCTGAACCCCTAAGAGAAAACAGAAGATCACTGTTGGTGTTTGACAAAGAGGAAGGAAAGAACATGCAAAAGCATTGAAAATTTTAATCTCTCGTACCGTGTATTCCAAGAATACACCAACAGCCAAAATCTGGATTTGTTGGTCGTCCAGGAGCTTTTCCAATTCTTTCTGTTTTCCTACTCGCAGGAGTGAGTTGACGTTAATGGTCCCGATGAAGTATTTCCTCTTGAATTTCAATTTGGAAGGTGTTTCAAGACGCTCCGACTCATCTTGTATGCAGGTGGTGGGACTCCCCAGAATCCTAGGTCCCGATGCATTGCCTACTGCAATGGTGGATTTCTCCTTCAAGTTACCACCTGGGGTAGTGCTCTCATTTAGCGACATTTCCATTCTGCATATGAAATTGTGTTGTGTAGGTGTAGAAAATAAAATTCCGAAATAAGATCGGATTGTTAGTCCGAATTGATTGTTTTTTCGTGATTTACTCCACTAGATTCTTCCGCTCTCTCTGCCGTTGGGAACTGAAATTCTTCATCCGCCTTTGAGACCGTTGACCATGTTTCACCCTCCTTCTTTCTCAACCGGGCTTGGGACCGGCTATGGCAGAGTTTAATTATTATTATTATTATAATTATTATTATTTTAATTATTATTTTTTATTTGCGAATTGACCACTTCGGATCACGCTACAATTTCATTTTTTTTTGCCTGAAGTTATTTTTTATTATTTTTATTATTATTATTATGTAATTATGGACTAATATGTATATAGCTATTGAATAAGGCCACAGAGTTGTCTGAGGTGTTGTACAAATCAGGATGTTCAACCCGTTGCCATGCCCCATGAATTTACCCAAAAGAGCCAGAATGTTAAGGTTATAGACCTGAGATTTTATAACCTAATTATCTGAGAGGGTGAAGTAAGGTGTTGTTTTGGACTTACAATGGCTAACCCTTTCCCATGATTTATGAATTGACCCAAAACGTTTTACCTGACAAGACTGAGTGTGACCTATTGCAGCCTTTAGAAAATAGAACCCGGGCCTCTGTGGTGACTGGAGTTATATAAATGATGCTTTTTAAACAAACACATGCTTGCATACTACCGCAGGGTTGAACTTGCTTTGTTTGTGTAGTGAGTCTTGGTGACAACAGCACGGCGATCTTGCCAGCAAGTTTCATATTATTCGTCTGCTTGATAGTGGACGTGCTCCGCACCGTTTTAACGTACATGACTATATAGTTGTTAGGTAAGGGTTGACAAAGCTCAGTGAACCTTATTGCAACCTTAAAATGAAAATGAATTTCTTGGTATAGTCGGGGTTGGAAGCCAAGACCTTAGAGTTGACAACCGAGTATGTTAACCACTACACTGTGAGATGGTCAAGTGATCATGTAACAGAACATATAGAAAAGTTTTCTGTAGTTTTACGAATTGGCTAAGAGCCATACCATGAGAGGTGTGGGTAATTGAAATTGAATCCTTTGCTGATGACCCTACTACATGTAAGCTATAGCAATGCCCGCCTATAAGCTATCATGTTAGACAAAGAAATGTATGGGTTGTTTTAAACGGAGAATGATTGTGTTTACTGTGAAACAAATCTGAATATAAAAATAGTTCATGTCCTACATGATGTTTGAACTCTTTTTTTATTTTTACTTTAGACAAACGCTATCATAGTTGTAATTCAGAAGCCATGGCCGCCTCCTTTCCAATCCTACACCGTACAATGACGTTTAAATGAATAATGATCTCGTTACAGACAGCCAGTTTCAAAGTCATAAGAAATAAGTGAACAAAGTATAAAATTCATGAACCAGTCAGGAATTCAACATGGTGTTGTTTCAAACAAAAGATACGCGTTCTATGAACTTAACCACCAATCTGTCCTATCGACCCCTAATGGTTTGGCTGATGGTGAAAATAAAATAAAATATATAGACTATAACTAAAATTAACTACACAATTATAACTAGAAAAAATAAATGTAAGAGAAAAGGATAATAGGACAAATAACGAACAGAAGGAATAAAAAAGCCCCTCAACCTACAAGAATGTGGATTGAGGGACTTGAAAGGAAGGAGAGCCATAAAAGGTCGATATGAAAGTAAAAGAGGAGAGGGTTCCGCTCCAGAGTTAATCGATAAAAAGGAGGAAAACTGGACCCAGCTCAGGAATACCTTGGGGTCGCCAACTACCAAACTGATCAGCTTTAAGCCCCTGAGGGTGTAGCCATATCCAGGTTGCACCACAAGTGGTGGGGCTACATACACCCTATATTTAGTGTGGCTTCAGCATAAGGCAGTAAATAACATCAAAATAAAAAGAAGGCTGCCTCCTCACACAAGGAGTGTATCAGAAAAAGAAAAAACAAGGGATAATTAAGTCGGAAAAGGAAGAGACTCCCTAAGCCTTGGATAGCCTAATAATGTCGGAGTCGGTAGAGAACAACAGTTGATCAAAGTGTGGTCGACAGGAAAGACGACAGAGAGGAGCACAAGATAGTGGAAGCAATGATGGACTCAGCTGGGGGCTCAATGGTCGTCAACCTACATTGCACTAGATGTAAGCACATGTTTGGGGGGGGGGGGGGGAATAAAGACATCCTTTGTTTTATATCACTGGATTTAAGGACGGCAACACATGGCATGCCTTTATTATGCGGTACTTGTCCTAGGGTATGCAAAATTGTATTAGATACTCAGCTAATAATAGTGTACATAGTACTGTACATGGGAGTGATAACCATGATTTCCAAGCACCTAAGTAAGACAAAAACAAATTATTTCCATTTTCAAACAGTTGGGGTGGGTTGAGGTGAGTATTCTAAACGTCAGACTCATGTGGTTTTCCACTTGTACTCCAGGTAAATGCCATGGTCGCCCACAGACAAGAGCAAAGAAAATCAAAAACATGTTATGTTTGGATCAATTCCATACCTACATGACAACATGTACTTAAAATAACAAGTAATGAGCATTTCATGTTAACAATAGTGGGATGGTTGCAAACTGCCAAAGCTTAGAGCTCATTAGCGGCTTTTAGGGGTGACATGAGTACACTTACTTGAAAAACTAACAAGAGGAGTGTTCGATTATCCCACAACACCCATCCTGAAAGTGAATATAAATGACTATGCATATATGTCTTTAACGACCTCCTTCCCATTCCTACCCTTCATAGTGAAAGGCACACATTAATACAGACATCACAGTGACAGAGGTTATTTGTAAAACACCTAAATATCTGAGATTTACTTTGAAATTGACCAGAATGTTTTAGGGTGTATGTATCCCCACCACTTGTGGTGCACCCTGGATATGGCTACACCCTCAGGGGCTTACGGCTGATCAGTTTGGAAGTTGGCGATCCTAAGGGATTCCTGAGCTGGATCCATTTTTCTTCCTTTTTCTCGATTAACTCTGGAGCGGGACCCTCTCCTCTTTTACTTTCATATTGACCTTTTATGGCTCTACTTCCTTTCAAGTCCCTCAATCCACATTCTTGAGGGTTGAGGGGCATTTTTTTTATTCCTTCTGTCCTTTATTTGTCCTATTATGCTTTTGTCTTACATTTCTTTTTTCTAGTTATACGTGTGTAGTTAGTTTTAGTTATAGTTTACATTTAATTTTATTTTAACCATCAGCCAAACCATTAGGGGTCGATAGGACAGCTTGGTGGTTACGTTTATAGAACGCTTGTCTTTTGTTTGAAACAACACCATGTTGAATTCCTCACTGGTTCATGGATTTTATACTTTGTTCCATTATTTCTCATTGCTTTGAAACTGGCTGTCTGTAACGTGATAATTATTCATTTTAACTTCAGTGTACGGTGTAGGATTGGAAAGGAGGTGGCCATGGCTTCTGATTTACAACTATGTTACCGTTTGTCTGAAGTATAAATAAAAAAAGAGTTCAAACATCATGTAGGACATGATGATGAAAATCCACAGCCTGCTTCCTGTCTCCGACCGGGTCAGGAATGGAATGAAAAAAGCCCCCATCTAATGGCGAGGATATGAACTGTGCCGGCTGCCGAGGCCTGACGCACTCCTCTGGGACAATGATTAAATGAATGACAGATGAAATGAAATGATAGTGGAGAGTGTTGCTGGAATTAAATTTTGACAGGGAAAACCGGAGAACCCGGAGAAAAACCTGTCTGCCTCCGTTTTGTCCAGCACATATCTCACATGGCGTGACCGGGATTTGAACCATGGCCCTAGTGGTGAGAGGTCGGCGTGCTGCCGCTTAAGCCACGGAGGCTTGTAGGACATTAACTGTTTTTAAATTCAGATTTGTATTTCACAGTAAACACAATCATTCTCCGTTTCAAACAACCCATACATTTCTTTGTCTAACATGATAGATTACAGGCGTGCATTGCTATAGCTTACATGTAGTAGGGTCATCAGCAAAGGATTCAATTTCAATTACCCACACCTCTCATGGTATGGCTCTTAGCCAATTCGTAAAACTACAGAAAACTTTTCTATATGTTCTGTTACATGATCACTTGACCATCTCACAGTGTAGTGGTTAACATACTCGGTTGTCAACCCTAAGGTCTTGGCTTCCAACCCCGACTATACCAAGAAATTCATTTTCATTTTAAGGTTGCAATAAGGTTCACTGAGCTTTGTCAACCCTTACCTAACAACTATATAGTCATGTACGTTAAAACGGTGCGGAGCACGTCCACTATCAAGCAGACGAATAATATGAAACTTGCTGGCAAGATCGCCGTGCTGTTGTCACCAAGACTCACTACACAAACAAAGCAAGTTCAACCCAGCGGTAGTATGCAAGCATGTGTTTGCTTAAAAAGCATCATTTATATAACTCCAGTCACCACAGAGGCCCGGGTTCTATTTTCTAAAGGATGCAATAGGTCACACTCAGTCTTGTCAGGTAAAACGTTTTGGGTCAATTCATAAATCATGGGAAAGGGTTAGCCATTGTAAGTCCAAAACAACACCTTACTTCACCCTCTCCGATAATCAGTTTTTAGCCTATTTTCAATTTTGAAAAAAATAGGCTTATGAGATCACCTTTTGTCCGTGTGTGTGTGTGTGTGTGCGCGCGCGCGCGTGTGTGTGTGTGTGTGTGCGAGGTGTGTGTGTGTCCCCCTAATAAAATATAAACGGCTAGAGCGATTTCAATGAAACTCGGTAAGTTCATAGCACTATTCCCGGCGACCTCGACCGTGTCCTTCAAATTTTGTTACGTCTCACCAATTTAACATGGCGGCTGTGCGAAATATTTCACTAGCATTCAATATCTCCGAAACTATTACCGATATCGCCCTGAAATTGTGTACGGTGATAAAGGGCACTACTAGAAGTTCGCCTATGAGACCTTCAAAAACCTGGTGACTACAAAACCAACATGGCGGTCAAGCGAAATTGAGACTTTTAAATAGACATTTTACGCGATTTAACTCTCTGAACGTAATGAAACTTGGTACAGCAAATGTTTATACACATTGTAATGCACTGGAGTCTAATTTAGTTCAATTGTTTGCATAACCTCAAAATGGCGGCTGTGCGAAATATTTCACTGACATTCTATATCTCCGAAACTATTACATATATCATCATGCAATTTTGTACGGTGATAAAGGGTACTGATACAAGTTTACCTATGTATATTTCATAAACCTGTAAAGTACAAAACGAACATGGCGACCAAGCGAATTTGAAATATTTTAATAGACTTTTCTCGTGATTTAACTCTCTGAGCGCAGTGAAATGTGGTACAATAAATGATTTTGCAGATTGTAATGCACTGCCATCTAATTTAATTCAATTGTTTACATAAGCTCAAGATGGCGGCTGTGCGAAATTTTAAAATTAAGTTTTTATTCTTGTGTCGTAATCATGCGATCGAAGTGAAAGTTTGAATAATGAAGCTAGGCAATAATTGTCCTTGAATGGTACATAACTCTATGCCCTATACATATAACAATCCTAAATGGCAAGCTTCCGAAATATTTAGACGGTTCTCAATATCTATGAATCTTTTACAGCAACCAAACTGATTTTTTTAATGTTCATACAGACTATGATTATATGTTCACCTATAGGACTTTCAGTAACCTGGTGAGCACAAATCCAACATGGCGGCGACGCGAAGTATAAATATTTAAATGGACGTTTCTCGCGAATTAACTATCCGAGTGCCGTGAAACGTTGCACGTTAAATGCTCATACAAATGTTGATCCACTGGCATGTAATTTATTTCAATTGTTTGCATAAACACAAGATGGCTGGTGTGCGTACTTTTAAAATCTCGTTTTTACTTCTTGTGTTCTAACCATGCGATTGACGTTTGAATACCAAACGTACACAATAATCTTAATGTAATAGTACAAAAATAAAAATCCATCCTGGCGACCATATGAAATATTTAGACGGTTCTCAATATCTAAGAATCTGTTACAGCAAATAAACTGAAATTTTGTATGTTGATAGAGACAATTAACATGAGCAGGATATATGAAAATAGGCTGTATAGTTCTTCACGGAACTACTTGTTAAAATCTCAGGTCGATAACCTTAACGTTTTGGCTCTTTTGGGTAAATGCAAGGGGCATGGCAACGGGTTGACCATCCTGATTTGTACAACACCTCATACAACTCTGTAGCCTCATTCATTAGCTATATACACATTAGTCAATGATTACCTAATAATAATAATAAAATTAATAATAATAATAATAATAATAATAAAATTAATAATAAAATAATAATAATAATAATAATTAGCAAGCCGTCATCTCCATACACACGTCCATTAAAGCATGGTTTCACAAAACGCTTATGCTTTTAGGTGTTTAATACCTTTTCCCCCTGTAACATTACTATTCCCTATTTAAGAGTGAAATAATCAATCGAGCAAAAAGCGTATGTCATCACCTATTTTTCAACTATCACACCTAATTTTAGGGATCTTAGTTTGCAAGATATCCATTTTTTTCAATTTGGGGGTAGTTTTCACACTCTAATATTTTTCATAAAAACAGAAAATTTAGTCAGTTAGTTATTGTTGTTTTAAGGGGAGGAACTACGAGGTCATCTGCCCCTCAAAAGATCTTCGGTTCAATTATCATTTTTACCCGTTTAACACCTCCCCCCCTAAAAAATCACTATTTACTGTTTTAGGGGTGAAATGAGCCGCCAGGTAAAAGCGTATGTTATGACATATTTTTAAGCTATCACAACTAATTTTAGGGTTCTTAGTTTCCAAGGTATCGTTTTTTGAACTTGGGGGGTGGTTTTCACGTTTTTTTTCTCGTAAAATAACTATTTACTGTTTTAGGGGTGAAATGACCAATCGAGGTATAAGCCTATATCATCACCTATTTTTAGCCTATTTTCATTTATGAAAAAAAATAGGCTTCTGATATAAAATTTTGTCCGTGTGTCTGTGTGATTCGTGTGTGTGCCCCCTAATAAAATCTAAACGGCTGGAGCGATTTCAATAAAACTCGGTAAGTTCATAGCACTTTTCCGGGCGACCCCGATCGAGCCCATAAAATTTTGTTACGTCTCACCAATCCAACATGGCGGCTGTGCGAAATATTTCACAAGCATTCAATATCTCCGAAACTATTATCGATATCACCCTGGAATAGTTTACGGTGTTAAAGGGAACTACTATGTGACTTTTGAAAACCTGGTAACTACAAAACCAACATGGCGACCAAGCGAATTCGCGACATGAAAATAGACGTTTCTTGCGATTTAACCAACCAAACGCAACGAAACGTGGTACAGTATATGTTTATACACATTGTAATGCACCGACATCTAACTTCGTTCAATTATTTACATAACCTCATGATGGCGACTGTGCGAAATATTTCACCGGCATTCTATATCCCTGAAACTATTAGCGGTATCAACCTGAAATTTTGTACGGAGATAAATGGTACTACTGAAAATTCATCTATAAGTTTTTGAAAAACTGGTTAACTACAACGATTATGGCGGCCAAGCGAATTTGAAAATTTTAAATAGACCTTTCTCGCGATGTAATGAACTAAACGCAATGAAACTTGGTACAGGAAATGTTTATACACATTGTAATGCACTGGTATACAATTTAGTTCAATTGTTTATTTAACCTCAAGATGGCGGCTGTGCGAATTTTAAAATTAAGTGTTTATTTCCTGTGTCGTAATCATGCGATCGAAGTGAAAGTTGGAACAGTGAACCTAATCTTCCTTTAATGGTATATGACTCTATGGCCTATATACAGGGTGCTTCAAAAAATGTATACACACTTTGAACTTCCATAGAAAATGTATTTACCGTTCTACAAAGTTAAATTTCAGGAAATTAGAAAGCTGAAAGTCCAATGTAAATGAAACATAAATAACAAATGTTAATACTGTTCAAATTGGCGACCTGCAGCATCAATACAATTCTGAGTACGAGTCACCACTGATTCTGTACATCGTATCAAAACGTCCAATGAGATTTCTCTACACACGGCTTGAATCTCATTCCAAAGAATGTCTAGGTTACGTGGTTTACGTTTGTACACCTCATCTTTTACTGTGCCCCATAAGAAGAAATCCAGTGGTGTAAGGTCCGGAGAGCGTGCTGGAAACTCAATTGGCCCCCTGCGTCCTATCCACTGGCCCGGCAAATTTTGATCCAGGTAAGCTCGTACGTCCCTGTGATAGTGCTTTGGGGCACCATCTTGTTGAAAATAAAAATTATCATTACCGTATAATGCACGAATGGCAGGAAATATGGAATCAGCAAGCATTGTTAGGTAAGTTATACCAGTTACAGTGCCTTCAAATCGAAAAGGTCCAATGAGTCCCCTTGAAGACAAACCGCACCACACATTTACACCAGGCAAAATTACAGCTTTTTCAATTGTAATGTGAGGATTTTTTCACCCCAGTAAACACAATTGTGCCTATTGACAGTTCCATTAAGTTTGAATTGGGCTTCATCCGACCAAATGATGCTACCCATAAATCCCGGTTCACGTATCACCATCTCCTGAACACATTCACAAAATTGCAACCTTCGATCTGGATCGTCGTCACTTAGCTGTTGCACCAGCCTTGGAATGTAAACACGATACTTGCCTCTCCTCAGAATGCGTAGCACGCTGCTAGCACTTACATCACTTTCACGTGCCCCTTGCCTTGAAGATTTGTTAGGAGAGCGTTGAAACAGTTCCAAGACAGCCGTTGATGACTCATCACTTGTAGCTGTTCGAGGTCGACCTGAATGACCTTTATGCACTTCACACACTTTTCCATGAACTTCGAATTTGTCTCGTATGCGTGTAATTGTTAATCTTGAAGGTGTTTCTGTATCATACTCCCTTCTCCAGTGTCCTTGAACTTCATTTACATTCTCAAACTTCCAGTACCACTTAATAACCTGCTTACGTTCTTCAAAACTCAAACGTACGTCCGCCATGTTGATATTACAAATTCCAACTGACAATATAACATAGAGGGACGATTATGCTGCCACCTGGCGAAGAAATATAACATTAGCCTTGTAGAGCGGGAAAACTACGATAGTTTAAAGTGTGTATACATTTTTTTGAAGCACCCTGTATATAAAAATCCAACATGTCAACCATCCGAAATATTTATATGGATCAGAATATCTACGAATCTATTACAGCAATCGAACTGAATTTTTTAATGTTCAAAGGGACATTGAACATAAGTTCACCTATAGGACTTTCAATAACCTGGTGATCACAAATCCAACATGGCGGCGACGCGAATTATAAATATTCACATGGACGTTTCTCGCAATTTAACCATCCGAGTCCAGTGAAACATGGTAGAGTAAATACTTATACGAATGTTAATCCACCGGCATCTAATTTATTTCATTTTTTTTCCAAAACCACAAGATGGCAGCTGTGCGAAATTTTAAAATCTCGTTTTTACTTCTTGTGCCCTAATCATGCGATTGAAGTTTGAATACTACACGTACACAATAATCTTCCAGTAACAGTACATAACTCTAAGACCTACACATATAAAAATCTAACATGGCAACCATCCGCAATATTTAGTCGGTTCTCAATATCTACGAATCTATTACAGCAATCAAACTGAAATTTTGTATGTTGATAGTGGTAATTAACATAAGTAGGATATATGAAAATAGGCTGTATAGTTCTTCACGGAACTACTTGTTCAGCTATCACATCTAATTTTAGGGTTCTTAGTTTCCAAGATATTGATTTTTCAATTTTGGGGGTTAGTTTCAGCCCACAAGGGGGACGTCGCCCCAAGTGCTAGGGCCCCTCATACGAGTCCCTAGCATGATTAGTTCTCGAGATATTTACAAAAGTGTAGTTAGGCCCTTTTGACAAAAAATGAATCATACATTCAAAAACGGGACGTCACCTCAAGTGGTAGGATACTGCCTATGGCAAAATCCCATCTGGGGTTTAGAAAATATTAACAAAAGTGTAGTTAGGCCCTTTTGACAAAAGCCGTCAGTGCGCACACATACAAAATATATTAGTTATCCCCCCCGGGCAGGGCAATAGTTCTAAGTAGGCTCTGTAGGCTGCAGCCTAGAGCGGCAAATTTTCAGGGGCGGCATATTAGCAATTTATTCAAAAGTTGAAATGAAGTATTTCAGATGTTAATAATATTTTCCGTACGAGTTTTGGAATATGTTACAAAAAAATATGTTTTAGTCCTTCTAGATAGCCTACTTTTTAAAACTAGAACATAATACAAATTCATAAACACAACAAAACACTTTCATATGAAGATATTAACGAGTTTACCATTAAGAAATCTCGTAAGGAAGCTATGGAAATTTGAACATCAGGATTAAGTGGGTTGAGTTGTTTTGGAGAAGTTGGTAGATTTTTCAAATAAACCTGTAATTAACTACATTTTTGTAATTTCATTTCACTATTGTGCCCGAACGAGAGTTACGGGGTTCGAACCTAAGTTATTATAAATCGAGAAATGTAAAATATTTGTAAGACTTTCAGTTACATATAAGCTAGCCATGAGGAAATATGAAGTGATTCAGGCAATGACGCAGAGCATTGACAGCCTTATCTGAAGTCACAAGATACAACCCGTGTATGAATCACGAGGACAGACATGCTGTGAGGAAGCGATCAGAGCAGGTAGGGTACCCAATACCTAGTTGAGGCTATCGGCTACGCCAGTTGTGATCGAGCCATAGTTGATATTTGTGGGCAAAGAGAAAAGATAGCGCTCAGATCATGTCAAGAAGAATGATAGGAAATGACGTAGGAGGCCGAGGGAGGAGGAGGCACTACCCCTCAAGCATATGGAATTATGGAAGAAATACTGGATTATTATAAAGATCAATATGGAATAAAACATTATCTAACCTCAGAAGAGAAGGACATATCAAGAAATCTTTTTGCTGATAAAATAGTGGTCGAGGTTATAGCTGTGACGTCTGACAGCGGAAGAAAGGGGAAAGTCACGTGCTAGAGCCGGGCGAGGCAGCTGAACGCAGTGACACTATCAGAACGAAAGAAGTATTCCAGAAGTCAAGCTAAGCGGATCACATCGTGCAGTATCAGAACGAAAGAAGTATTCCAGCAGTCAAGCTAAGCGGATCACATCGTGCAGTAACAGAACGAAAGAAGTATTCCAGCAGTCAAGATAAGCGGATCCATCGTGCAGTAAGAGAACAGTTTTACAAGGCAGTGCGATACATAAAGTTACGTGCGGTAGTAGGAGTTCGTTGTTGGAGCGCAAGCTATCCACAAGGCAGGTTATACAAGCCCTGAACTTGAGAGAGGAAGCCGATGTTCAGGCACATGTCTTTTCAACATCGCAGTGATAGTTACGTGAAACAGCAATGCTTTTCCAAACTTACAGTTTATCGAAGCAATACGCAGCATTACGATAGGATTGAGAACATTATTTGAGCTACATTCTCAATGCAGAACAGCACAGCGAAGCAGTATAATGAGGCCAGTATTCAACCTCGCATTATACAAGGACAGTGAGGCGGAACGTGTCGTGCTGTGGCCGACATTTTACAATCAGGCGATAGTCGAGCAGCTGAACATTACGTTGACATTTTGTCAAGCTTAAGATGTTTGGACTTGTGTTTCGACAGTCCAATTGTGCAGTCCAATTACAATTATACACTTCTATTGTGGACTTTTAAATGGACTTGAACATATTTCAGCGGTATTACGGCATATTTTATGATGCATTTTAGACCGAAATATTTAAGGCGACCATGGGGTCATTCCAACATTACTGCTTGTGGCAAGTGAAAAGTTATAAGCGTATGCACTTTGTGAACAGTGGCACGTGCAGCATAATAGTTGCATATCATGAACAGTTATGAAATATCTCAGTTACGAACACAGATACAGGGTGTTTGACAAATCAGTACACTTTTCTAGATAATTTATTTTTCTACAAGTGAAATTCAGCCGCTGTGGAGATTAACATTTTGTCGTATGCCAACCGAATAATTTATGGGACAGTGGCGTGACAAATTCGTAGAGTATGGGGTACTCTACATTTTTGAACTTTTGTGGAAGAGTTTGGACAATATCCGTGATGGATAATCTTCAGTTCATCATGTCGGGCTAGGCGGATACGGAGACGTGATGGCACCACAGAGCGATGGATTCGGTTCCTGACGAAGAGGACATACAACATTAGATTCACTTGGATGAAGTCAAGCGTTAGTTCTGTGGGTGATACAGCGTTTTCGTCGATCTATCGAGAAATCTGTGACAAACACGTGGATTATCGGCGATCTTTGAATTATATTAACATCTGGTATATGAAGGTATTGTAAGAGTTATGGCATTCCTGATATTATTTTTCATGAACACTGGGCATACTTGTAGATATTTCTATTAGGAGGGCTACTATTATTTTTCGACATGGCTTATTTACTTTATTGCTCCATTTACTAAAATATGGTGTTACCTTATGATATGGCAGGCACAGTTATACGACGCTCTCACCATTGGTTGACTTTATTAGACAGAATTTTGGTCTTTATATTTATTTCTGTGAGGATAGTATTTCTTGATTATGGATATTTTTTAGCGAGTGTTTTGAACTCGTGATCTACAATTGGATAATTTAAATTATTTCGTCAGTTCATTGCATACTAGCGAGTATGTATAATTCATCAGTAGGGATTTTTTTGTAGGATTGTTTGGTGATATTAGAATTTTATTCACTCAAGTGAATGCATATCGCTTTTATGTGACAAATAGAGTCTTGTTGATTCCAATCTTGTACACGCACTCATTAGTCTACGAGATGGGGCCTGTTGCATTAAGCAATTGTGTGGTGGCACTCACCTTACCCATCGTTTGGGGCATTATCATGTTAGTCTACGAGGCGGGGCCTGTCTCTTTAGACGATTGTGTGGTGGCACTCACCTTACCTGCCAGTCGAGGGTCTCATTTTATCATCCGAGTGTACTTATGATCGTAAGAGGATTAAACAAGAAACTACCAGTCACACATTAGTCGAATTTTGTTAAATTAATTAAAAATAAATGTCAGCAGGGTTACATTTTGTAATTCTTGTTTTCCCAATCCAATATTTTGTTGCAATACTCTTTTGAGAGTATATTCATTTAACAGCTGATACTTTTGATACTCTTTGTGAGTGATTTGATACCTTTGAGAAGGATTTCAAGTAATTGATTCTTGTAATATGAATCATTTATTGTCAGAATTTATTTTGAGTCATATCAGTATTAGATATTTTTGATGTAAGGTATTATAACACATTGGTGTTTTTCTTTGAAGTAAATCTTGAGAATCTTAAGAGAATTTATGCTCTAATTGAAACCAGATCTTGAATTGGATTACGATTACATAGGTGATTTTCATATTGTTTAAGAAGTTGTCTAGATATGACCAGATTAATTACAGTTCTTGGAGATTGTGTGCGTTAATCATTTGAGGCCAGTTATATATTTTTGTGGATCATGCAACGTGATTATGTGAAGTATTTTTGATAGGTATTTTTGGAGGTTGCCAAGTGGAAGTTTGCAATGTTGCCAATGATAGTTTGAGGCAGACATGAGGTTGTTGAACCCAGTCTAGCATATTTTTGAAGATTCATGCTATGCGCTGAATATTTATGGTGTTATATGGAATAATTATGGTATTCAAATATGGTATTTGACAAAGTGAGATTAAATGGTGAAGTTTTGGATAGTGAGATCCTACGCGATTTTGTGAAGGCAACATATTATTTTGGCATGATAATTAAATACGAGATATAACTTGGAAATGATAAAACTGTAAGACAACGTTCTATAACCTATATTAAACAATTTTCTAGGAAATTAAAGAAAAATAATAATTTTGATAACCCAAGATTTTCTGATAATAATAATTTATAGAATAATAATCTGAAGTTTAAGCATATTAATGATCTGACCCGATGAATAAAATCTAAATAACCTGATAAATTAAAATTTGAATAACCTGATAAATTAAAATTTGAATAAATTGATAAATTAAAATTTGAATAAATTGGTAAATTAAAATTTGAATAAATCGATGAATTAAATAAATTGATGAATTAATGGTCGAATAAATTAACTGAATTAAATAAATTAATAGGTGATTAAACAGCTGATGAATAACTGCATTGAAAGGTGATAATTAATTGAAGGAACTGATGATTAATAAAATTTCAATGATTTTAAATACATTTAAATAAGAGATGTGATTTAAATAGTTTGATGAATTGCAACTTGAATTATTGAATTAAACAATTTAAATGGATGAATTGAGATGATTTAATCTGAATGAGATAATGAAATGAGAGTGTGTGGATAATTGAAAAATATAATGAATTGATGAATATGATATTCATTTAAATGATTTGATGGTAATAAATTAATTATTCTAACTTGAATATAACGAATATTGGGATGAGAACTAATGTGAGAGATATTTAATTTTGATATGATAATGATGATGATAACCAATGAATAGTGAAGTTTTCTTTGATTCACAACCCAGCAATAATCAGTGACAGTGTAAATATGGTGTATAAGTTAATTGTTAGATTTTTAGGAGCATTTGTTGGGATTTCCAGCATTTGATTAGTGCCATTTAAGCCATGGAAATAAGTTAATATTAGAATATATGTGTTTTTAGGATATTTTGTTAGACAGATTCATATTTCTTGATATCCACATTCCTGATGTTAAATTAAAGAAAGGTTAGGTCTCTGTAATCACGAAATGTCAGTGACGCAAAGACATAGTGCTACGGTGGCCCTGAGAACCCAAGCGAACTTTAGTAATTTTTTATATTTTATGTGGATGAAAAATACTTTGAAATAGCACAGAGATGGATCGATTTTGAGGACAATGACAACCTAACGTTTGCATTCGACCATACTCTTAGGTAGGGTTTGTGTTTATTTTCTCTGTCTGACTATATAAGTTTAAATAAATTTGGTTTTATCTTAGTTGTGATCTGATGATGGTGTTGTTTTCCCAATCCTTTCCTTTGTCTTAATTAAGGCTTAACCAGAAAGGATGTGGTTTGCTAGGGGTTCAGTTGATGGCGCCCATTTCTATTTGTTATTTTGATTAAATTTAAGCCCGTAACAACCCTGGAGATACTTTATCTCGTGCTACCCTCTGCTTTTGTGATATTTCAACTGAATTTCTGACACATTCCTTATTTGACTTCATGTTCATTTGACTCCACTCTGGCCTGGGAAGCCAGGTATGCGATGTAATGACAGATGGGTCATCGCATCCCTCGGATGAACGGGTGCAGAGGAGGATAGAATTGGCTTTTCCCATCCGTGGGGCTTCGATTTTGTTTATTCTATGGGAACACATCAGATTTAGATTACGAAGAGAAGTGAAAATCCACAGCCTGCTTCCAGTCTCCGACCGGGTCAGGAATGGAATGAATGAAGCCACCATCCAGCGGCGAAGATATGAAATGTACCGGCTGCCGAAGCCTGTCGCACTCCTCTGGGGCAATTATTAAATGAATGACAGATGAAATGAAATGATAGTGGAGAGTGTTGCTGGAATGAAATTTTGACAGGGAAAACCGGAGTACCCCGAGAAAAACCTGTCTGCCTCCGTTTTGTCCAGCACAGATCTCACATGGAGTGACCGGGATTTGAACCATGGACCCAGAGGTGAGAGGCCGGCGTGCTGCCGCCTAAGCCACGGAGGCTAGATTACGAAGAGACTGATCCCTATTCCATTTAATGGTGTTGTAAAACTTATTGAACTTGTATGCCCATTCCAGTGATCATGTTAGTCATATTAGTGTTATATCATGTTTAATTATATGTCATTTTTCTTATACCCAAGTGAAGTTAGGAATTGATACATTGTGATGTTTTGCTATCCAACGTCTCTGAATTAAAACGTTTAGTTGAAAGGTATAATTATGTCAGCGGAAGATTTGGCTAAGGTGTTAGGAGATTTGCAGAGTAGTATGTCCGGTATTGTAGCAAATATTTCTAGAATGGAATCAGAAGTCAAAGAACAGATAAATAATTCAGAAGCTAGGTTACAAGACAGATGTAAAGAAAATTTGAAAGATTGTTTAAAGTCATTAGAGACTAGATTACAGTCCTGTAATGAAGGTAATCTGAAAGATAGTTTAAAGTAATTGGAAGAAAGATTACAGTCCAGTAGTAGAGATGAATTGAAGTCATTGCAGACTAGTAGAAAAATGAATTAAAGTCATTGGAAGAGAGATTACATAGTAGTACTGAAAGCAATTTGAAAGCTAGTGAGGCTAATTTAAAGGATAGTTTTAAATTGTTAGAAACTAGATTACAAGCTCGTAGTGAAGAAAATAACACCGAGTTGAAAAATAATTTAACGAGTTTGGAAAATAGATTAACGTTAAAGAATGATGAAATATTAAAGGCTTTACAATCAGATATAAAGGCAGTAGAAATGAAAGGAGAGAAAACTTTGCACATGTTAAGAAAAAACATTCTAGAGTTAGAAAATAGAGAAGAAGAAAATATTCTTAATTTGAGAACAGATGTTATGTCTATTCAGAAAGATATTAAATCAGATGTATCGAAATTACGATTCGACATAGATGGTTTAGTAGCAGATGTAGGCAAAATACAAGATTGGTCTACCGAAGTATCTTTCGAATCCAAGATTAATGGTTTAGAAATGAATTTAGGTAATGAAATTAAAAGTTTGAAATCAGTAATTGGGACAGTCAAAGAGGAAGTCTTAGGAGAGGTTAATTCTAACTTGAAATCCTTAGGAAACCAATTGCAGGCAGACATTAAGAAAATTGATGATGAAATAGATCAGAAAGTTAATGAAAACTCAGCATTGTTTAAAAATATAGTCGGTACAATAGTGGAAGAACGGTGTAGTGAGGTCGATGCCGAAGCAAAATAAAGCGTGCAGGGCTGGATGAAAAATTAATCGCAGGTATGGCGAATTTGGAAGCGAGATTTATTGAGAATAAGGAAACGATGAAGATAGATTCAGCTCAGTTCAGGACAGATGTAGATCAATTAAAGGAACAAGTCGCGTCAGTCAAGACAACATGCGAAGATAAGATAGACAAATTGAAGAACGATTTGGAAGAGAGTAACAGAACGCAGACTGTTATGTCATTAGACGATTTGGAGACCAAAGTTAAGATAGTGGAAATGCGAACGGAAGATAGGATGACTAAACTGGAGTCTATAATAAATAATTTTACAAGTCAAGACGTTTCAACGGGGGATGTATCGATGAATCAGACACCGATAGGTCGTAATATGAACAGTCAAGAGGTGAGCGTAGGAGAAGATAGTCAAACGCAACAGAACGTTACTTTTGAAAGGACTAGTTCAACCCCTCAAGGTAATTTGAATCAGAATAGAAGCACGTCTAGTACGAATGAACGATAGTCAGGTCCGGTGACCATAATCAGAAATCTGGATGATAAACCAAGAAAATTTTCTGGGAACACAGGAGTCACACCAGTCGAATTTCTGAGAGCTATTCGAGATTACATGGCGGAACATCGAGTAGCTAAGGAGAGAGAACTAAGGGTAGTCGAACGCGCCTTAGATGGGCCAGCGTTGACGTGGTTTCGCGCATTTAGGAGTAACTTTGCGAACCTGGAAAAATTTGCCATAGCATTTTTACGACGATTCTCTAGTGCAAAGGATCAGTTAAACGTAAGAGCAGAAATGTACTCAAAACGTTACTCTACGTCACATCCGACGCATTATGCCAATTATTTTACAGCTCCGTTGGCTGAATTGCAATTTTTGATTCCTCCATTGCCAAAAGACGAACTGTTACAAGCAATAGCAAGGCAGTTGCCAGTAGAAATACAAAGATCACTCATAGCATCGGGAGCGAATACATTTGAACATTACGACGATATCCTACGCAGATTGGATTACACGAGCGCTCAGATGACACCCAGAAATTCAAGGAATGAAATTCGGAACACGCAAAAAGTGAATGCGGTAGTTGTCGATAATGCAGCACAGACAGATAGAAGAGTTTCATGGGCGAATAGAAGAAACGAAGGGAATAGAGGAAATATTCACAACGTCCGTGGGAATGACAGATATCAAGGACCGTATGAAAGACCATATGAACAAGATCAAAGAGATGGTAGATACAGGAACTACAATCAAAATTCCAGATACCAGAACCGGAACGGATACAATAACCGATATCGAGGCAGATACAATTGGAACCAGAATCAGCAGTCCAATCAAACCAATAGACAAGATAATAATAACAGGAATGATCAAAATGAAAGACGACAAGATAATCAAGAGTACGGGAGAACAAGGCAAGAGAATAGACAGCCTAGTGCACCACACGAAGAAGAGTCGAGATGGCACGAGAAAGACTCAGAAGACAGGCAGAGAAGAGAGCCAGGAGGCATGCAGGAAGAAGGTTTCATGAACCATTTCAGGAAAATGACGAGGTGCTGATCAGGAAGCCAGTCACATCGAATTTTCAACTGAAGATATACCACAAATTTGCGCCATTGTACGCTGGTCCATTCCGAATTGGTGAAACATACTGAAATAACAGCTATAAGATTGCTAGAATAGACACGAATGAAGTTGTTGGAACTTTCAACGCAGCCAGCATTAGGAAGTATCATTATACTTAGGAAGAGGATGGTTGCAGTAGTATCGTGTACATTATATGTTGTGTATAGAGAATGCCTGAGAGTATTTTTTTTTCTCAAGACTGATAAAAAAGAGATGTACGGGAGAGATGTACCCGATACCTAGTTGAGGCTATCAGCTACGCCAGTTGTGATCGAGCCATAGTTGAGATTTGTGGGCAAAGAGAAAAGATAGCGCTCAGATCAAGTCAAGAAGAATGATAGGAAATGACGTAGGAGGCCGAGGGAGAAGGAGGCACTACCCCTCAAGCATATGGAATTATGGGAGAAATACTGGATTATTATAAAGATCAATATGGAATAAAACATTATCTAACCTCAGAAGAGAAGGAAATATCAAGAAATCTTATTGGTGATAACTTGAAGAAAGGCAGACAACTCCTTAAGTTATGTTATAACTTAATTGCCGATATAATAGTGGTCGAGGTTATAGCTGTGACGTCTGACAGCGGAAGGAAGGGGAAAGTCACGTGCTAGAGCCGGGCGAGGTAGCCGAACGCAGTGGCACTATCAGAACGAAAGAAGTATTCCAGCAGTCAAGCTAAGCGGATCACATCGTGCAGTATCAGAACGAAAGAAGTATTCCAGCAGTCAAGCTAAGCGGATCACATCGTGCAGTAAGAGAACAGTTTTACAAGGCAGTGCGATACATAAAGTTACGTGCGGTAGTAGGAGTTCGTTGTTGGAGCGCACGCTATCCACAAGGCAGGTTATACAAGCCCTGAACTTGAGAGAGGAAGCCGATGTTCAGGCACATGTCTTTTCAACATCGCAGTGATAGTTACGTGAAACAACAATGCTTTTCCAAACTTACAGTTTATCTAAGCAATACGCAGCATTACGATAGGATTGAGAACATTATTTGAGCTACATTCTCAATGCAGAACAGCACAGCGAAGCAGTATAATGAGGCCAGTATTCAACCTCGCATTATACAAGGACAGTGAGGCGGAACGTGTCGTGCTGTGGCCGACATTTTACAATCAGGCGATAGTCAAGCAGCTGAACATTACGTTGACATTTTGTCAAGCTTAAGATGTTTGGACTTGTGTTTCGACAGTCCAATTGTGCAGTCCAATTACAATTATACACTTCTATTGTGGACTTTTAAATGGACTTGAACATATTTCAGCGGTATTACGGCATATTTTATGATGCATTTTAGACCGAAATATTTAAGGCGACCATGGGGTCATTCCAACATTACTGCTTGTGGCAAGTGAAAAGTTATAAGCGTATGCACTTTGTGAACAGTGGCACGTGCAGCATAATAGTTGCATATCATGAACAGTTATGAAATATCTCAGTTACGAACACAGATACAGGGTGTTTGACAAATCAGTACACTTTTCTAGATAATTTATTTTTCTACCAGTGAAATTCAGCCGCTGTGGAGATTAACATTTTGTCGTATGCCAACCGAATAATTTATGGGACAGTGGCGTGACATATTCGAAGAGTATGGGGTACTCTACATTTTTGAACTTCTGTGGAAGAGTTTGGACAATATCCGTGATGGATAATCTTCAGTTCATCATGTCGGGCTAGGCGGATACGGAGACGTGATGGCACCACAGAGCGATGGATTCGGTTCCTGACGAAGAGGACATACAACATTAGATTCACTTGGATGAAGTCAAGCGTTAGTTCTGTGGGTGATACAGCGTTTTCGTCGATCTATCGAGAAATCTGTGACAAACACGTGGATTATCGGTGATCTTTGAATTATATTAACATCTGGAATATGAAGGTATTGTAAGAGTTATGGCATTCCTGATATGATTTTTCATGAACACTGGGCATACTTGTAGACATTTCTATTAAGAGTGCTACTATTATTTTTCGACATGGCTTAGTTACTTTATTGTTCCATTTGCTAAAATATGGTGTTACCATATGATATGGCAGGCACAGTTATACGACGTTCTCACCATTGGTTGACTTTATTAGACAGAATTTTGGTCTTTATATTTTTTTCTGTGAAGATAGTATTTCTTGATTATGGATATATTTTAGCGAGTGTTTCGAACTCGTGATCTGCAATTGGATAATTTAAATTATTTCGTCAGTTCATTGCATACTAGCGAGTATGTATAATTCATCAGTAGGGATTTTTTTGTTGGATTGTTTGGTGATATTAAAATTTTATTCACTCAAGTGAATGCATATCGCTTTTATGTGACAAATAGAGTCTTGTTGATTCCAATCTTGTACACTCACTCAATAGTCTACGAGATGGGGTCTGTTGCATTAAGCAATTGTGTGGTGGCTCTCACCTTACCCATCGTTTAGGGCATTATCATGTTAGTCTACGAGGCGGGGCCAGTCGCTTTAGTCGATTGTGTGGTGGCACTCACCTTACCTACCAGTCGAGGGTCTCATTTTATCATCCGAGTGTACTTATGATCGTAAGAGGATTAAACAAGAAACTACCAGTCACACATTAAATTAAATAAATTAAAAATAAATGTCAGCAGGGTTACATTTTGTAATTCTTGTTTTCCCAATCCTATATTTTGTTGCAATACTCTTTTGAGAGTATATTCATTTAACAGCTGATACTTTTGATACTCTTTGTGAGTGATTTGATACCTTTGAGAAGGATTTCAAGTAATTGAATCTTGTAAGATGAATCATTTATTGTCAGAATTTATTTTGAGTCATATCAGTATTAGATATTTTTGATCTAAGGTATTATAACACATTGGTGTTTTTCTTTGAAGTAAATCTTGAGAATCTTAAGAGAATTTATGCTCTAATTGAAACCAGATCTTGAATTGGATTAAGATTACTAAGGTAAATTTCATATTGTTTAAGAAGTTGTCTAGATATGACCAGATTAATTACAGTTCTTGGAGATTGTGTGCGTTAATCATTTGAGGCCAGTTATATATTTTTGTGGATCATGCAACGTGATTATGTGAAGTATTTTTGATAGGTATTTTTGGAGGTTGCCAAGTGGAAGTTTGCAATGTTGCCAATGATAGTTTGAGGCAGACATGAGGTTGTTGAACCCAGTCTAGCATATTTTTGAAGATTCATGCTATGCGCTGAATATTTATGGTGTTATATGGAATAATTATGGTATTCAAATATGGTATTTGACAAAGTGAGATTAAATGGTGAAGTTTTGGATGGTGAGATCCAACGTGATTTTGTGAAGGCAACATATTATTTTGGCATGATAATTAAATACGAGATATAACTTGGAAATGATAAAACTGTAAGACAACGTTCTATAACCTATATTAAACAATTTTCTAGGAAATTAAAGCAATAAATAATTTTGATAATCCAAGATTTTCTGATAATAATAATTTATAAAATAATAATCTGAAGTTTAAGCATATTAATGATCTGACCCGATGAATGAAATCTAAATAACCTGATAAATTAAAATTTGAATAAATTGATAAATTAAAATTTGAATAAATCGATGAATTAAATATATTGATGAATTAAAGGTTGAATAAATTAACTGAATTAAATAAATTAATAGGTGATTAAACAGCTGATGAATAACTGAATTGAAATGAAAATCCACAGCCTGCTTCCAGTCTCCGACCGGGTCAGGAATGGAATGAATGAAGCCCACATCAAGCGGCGAGGATATGAACTGTGCCGGCTGCCGAGGCTGACGCACTCCTCTGGGGCAATGATTAAATGAATGACAGATGAAATGAAATGATAGTGGAGAGTGTTGCTGGAATGAAATTTTGACAGGGAAACCGGAGTACCCGGAGAAAAACCTGTCTGCCTCCGTTTTGTCCAGCACAGATCTCACATGGAGTGACCGGGATTTGAACCACGGACCCAGCGGTGAGAGGCCGGCGTGCTGCCTCCTAAGCCACGGAGGCTCTAATAACTGAATTGAAAGGTGATAATTAATTAAAGGAACTGATGACTAATAAAATTTAAATGAATTTAAATAAATTTAAATATGAGATGTGATTTAAATAACTTGATGAATTGCAACTTGAATTAATGAATTAAACAATTTAAATGGATGAATTGAGATGATTTAATCTGAATGAGATAATGAAATGAGAGTGTGTGGATAATTGAAGAATATAATGAATTGATGAATATGATATTCATTTAAATGATTTGATGGTAATAAATTAATTATTCTGACTTGAATATAACGAATATTGGGTTGAGAACTAATGTGCGAGATATTTAATTTTGATATGATAATGATGATGATGATGACCAATGAATAGTGAAGTTTTCTTTGATTCACAACCCAGCAATAATCAGTGACAGTGTATATATGGTGTATAAGTTAATTGTTGGATTTTTAGGAGCATTTGTTGGGATTTCCAGAATTTGATTAGTGCCATTTAAGCCATGGAAATAAGTTAATAATAGAATATATGTGTTTTAGGATATTTTTTAGACAGATTCATATTTCTTGACATCCACATTCCTGATGTTAAATTAAAGAAAGGTTAGGTCTCAGGGATCACGAAATGTCAGTGATGCAAAGACATAGTGCTACGGTGGCCCTGAGAACCCAAGCGAAGTTTAGTAAATTTTTATATTTTATGTGGATGAAAAATACTTTGAAATAGCACAGAGATGGTTCGATTTTAAGGACAATGACAACCTAACGTTTGCATTCGACCATACTCTTAGGTAGGGTTTGTGCTTATTTTCTCAGTCTGACTATTTAAGTTTAAATAAATTTGGTTTTATCTTAGTTGTGATCTGATGATGGTGTTGTTTTCCCAATCCTTTCCTTTGTCTTAATTAAGGCTTAACCAGAAAGGATGTGGTTTGCTAGAGGTTCAGTTGATGGCGCCCATTTCTATTTGTTATTTTGATTAAATTTAAGCCCGTAACGACCCTGGAGATACTTTATCTCGTGTTACCATCTGCTTTTGTGATATTTCTACTGAATTTCCGGCACAGGGAAAGGCGCTTACGAAGGAGTTACGTCATTAGGTGAGGCTATGAAGAGGTCCTGGGTAGGAAAAAATAAAACCAATTCGCCCACGCAGCTGAGGAGCCTTGTAGATTTAATTTAAAAATAGTAGACAATCGCTTTTCGGAAAAAGAGATGAGAATGTAACGTTTAGAGTGTAGAGAACATAATGATTATTTTTTACAAAACGAGCGACGTCTAGTTCAAAAGATAGCTCCGAGAAGAAGACCAAATTAATTTATTTTTGCAAGATCCTAATATATAGCCGAGCTTCCAGACAGAAGGCATGCAGTCTACAGTGGACTCCAAGTGCAGGAGTGCTGCATCACATCGTAGGCAGTATACAGTGGACTCCAAGTGCAGGAGTGCTGCATCACATCGTAGGCAGGCTAAAGTGGACTCCTAAGGGAGGTTGCTGCCTCATAACGGATTCAGTTGTATAAACCTCAGGGAGGTCATACTGTACAACCAGTTTCAACAAGTACAAGTCGTCATTACGCCAAGTTTGGGCCCGATCAGGGCGAAGAGAACAATTTTCAGTATATTCAGTCTACCGTAGGCGGCAAGGAGCGCGGTACTGGTTCACAGTATTCAGTTGGTGTCCGCCGTGGCGGAGTAGTTCAGTACATCGAACACAAAGACATCAGGGAAAGTTACGTAGCTTCGGAAAGAACTATACATTTTCAAGAGTAGAAGTAACCTGGTTCGAGACCAGGCAGAAGTTACCGAAAGTAGAAAGAACTCCGCCTATATAGAATTGTGAGCATAGACGAACAATACGCAACAGAAGGGAAAATTAGATCCGAACACGATAGCTAGAAACAAGTATCGCTAGCATCATCTATTGGTCTTTAAATTAAAGCCAGTAAGATATTAGGGCCGCGTATCGAAAGTAAAAGTAGAGTCGCGTTTCAGTATAAAATGAATGTGCAGTGAAAAAGTGGAAAGTACCGAACATTGTCGAAGAAAAAGAACATTTCGTGCCTTTTTGAAATCAGAGAACAGGTCGACAAGTACATTGTTTCACAACATAACGTTGTTAAAAGAGAAGCCGGGTTAAGTTAATAAACCAGTCATTTTAAACCGTGGATAAACGACAGAACTTTGAGTCGAGACCTAGGGGGTCCGATCTAGAAGTCATCGTAGGACAGATCGTGCAACGAGATCTAGGTGAGGAGTCGTCATCAGGGAACCAATCGGAAGTCATCGCTTGCGTTCTGAAATGCGACAAGAACTATTACACAGTGTGTAAAGAAATTGTAAATAGATAATAAAATAGGACATAACCCAAGGGTTAAAACGTGTGAATTGTCACAGAGTGATTAAATAAGAAAGTGGAAACGTGTGAAAAGGTATATTGTAATTGTTTAAAAAATAATATACATTTTGTGAAAGTGTTTTATAATCAAAAATCATTATGTGTAGAAATATTAATACGTCATATCAGGTAAAAATCACGTGTGTTATGTGTTGCCATATTGTTTTGAAAATGTATTAGTACAACCATGTGGGTGGAATTCTTCACAACGGGGATCCTGGGTTGGTGAGTACCAAAATGAATTAATCATATTGAGCCCTTGTGGACCCATAATTTGAAATGTACTATTGTGAAATGATTAATGATAAAAGGATAACGGTGAATAGTGCTTTAAAGTGTCACTTTTTTAATAAAAGCCGTAAAAATGAGGCCCAGTAACGAGTTAAATATTGTACAGATAATACCCAAGTGCGTTTAAGCATATAAAGTAAATAATAAAGGGGTGGAACGAAATTATTGTCGACAGAAATAAATTAAGTGATTGAAATCTGTGACGTTTGTGATGTAAAGTAAACGCAATGGAAGTTGAACGCAACTTAAGTTAATGCGATAGTAAATAATTAGGAAATTGAGAGATAATTTAATGAAGTTTAAAGTAATGCAAAGAAAATTAAAGTCAGTGATAAAAATAATAAACCAACCATACACGGTTAAATGATACGAATTAAAAGTAATTGCAAATGACCTTAGCATCACAAGTAAAGGCAATGAAAGGCCTAATGAAAATAAGTGTAATAATAAAAGACCACGAAATAACCAAAGGGAAATAATATGAAAATATAATAATGAAAAAGGTAAATTCATTTATCCTCGCCAGGATATCTGGACCACAGTAATAATGAATTGAGTATCCAAGAATATTATTGTCGCCAAAAAATAGGCTAGACCAAATGTAAGCCAGGGCTTTGACATATTGAATTAACGTGCAAGTATCGGATAATGGTTATAGTCTATGGGAAATTCGTCGATTGACCAGGGAAAGGTCATGTAATTTGTTCGAGTGAAAGAATAAATGCTCACTCAGGTATTGTGTAATTCTCATGTCGCTAGGGAGCACATGAATGAAAAGGAAACATAAGACTGGATAGATGATATTTGTCTAGGCGGATAGCCGGAAGTAGGGTGAGATTGATTCCCTCCTCCGAGCTAGGCCGACCTCTGCCGCCAGGTAGAACATGGCGTTTCTAGATTGGTTAGCATTTGAATTTGGAATGCCTATCACAGCAGAATAATAATACGTTTGTTTGTCATCCTAATAGCAGAGAATAATTATCCCAAAAATAAGCTCGAACAAATGTGAAGAATCAGACTAAGTACAATTCATATAAGGAATAGAATAAAAATGCTTGGAGTCTCAAATGGAGAGGTGGTCTTTTCTTTGAATGTTAAAACATATGGTTAAAGATTGAGCTAGGTCAAGATACGAAAGGGGAAGACTATGCTGTTTATAAGAGGTTCGTTGTTTCGCTCCAAGCGAGGGGAGACTTATTGACGGTCGCACCGCACGCAGGCCGAGTCATAACTGTCACTGTGTTAAAAGAATAACGTAATGAAGACCTCGTGGTTTTATTTGAAGGATTAAATTGTCGCAGAAGTAATACCTACCAAAGATCATTATTATTCACGGATTGACCATCCTGAATGATAATAGTAATAAAAATGATAATGATGAATATAAAGAATAATAATAATAAATGCATTTTTGAAAATGTCAAATTTTGGTTCCATACTCTTAAAGAGAATAAACACGGGCAAGGAAAAATCACTATAATGGGACTTTGTAAAGTGCGGGCTTTACAAACATCCTATTCTGGGGAACATAATGGCTGCAATAACATATAATTGGCATGGAAGTGTAAATAATGTTATTTGTGTTTTTGGGGTATAATTTGTGTTTGAAATGTGTGGAAAAAGAGATTTAAAAGGATAAAATAAATGTGAAGAATAATAAGTTCAGATTATAGCCAAATGAAGGCATGGAAATAGTAAAGGTAAATATCCTGAGTCGAGGCTGACCAGGCGGAACTCAGTTGAAGTGACTGAAAACCCTGAATTTTGGGAATATAAGATTTAGAATATCTAAGACTAAAGTATCAGTGTAAGCAGATGGATCATGACGAATCCATTGGAAATGAAGCAAGATGGGCTAAGGGTCATTATATTGTTTTTTAAAATTATGTTTGAAGGTAATTTCATCCAATATAATAGTGTTGTGACTATTATTTGGAAATATTTGAGTGAATTAAAGATATCAATTTAAAGTAGTTGGTGTTATAGTCCTTTTGTGCTTGTCCTTCCTATAGTTCACAATCTTAGTACATGGTCAGACAATGGGAATAACTGTACACGCCCTGAGCTGAGCATTTAGTCGGATGATGACCGGTACTTCCGTTTTCCTAAACGGGTGCACTATGTAGGAGAACTTAATTCAAATTGAACACAGTTCTTCAATTACGCAAAAGATAGTCATTAGCATTAAAATATAAGAATTTGTGTAAAATTGTGATCACTGATCTCCAAGAACAAATTAAATAATGAAGTTGGAAACCCATATCATTTTTAACGAATCTTAAAAGGAGTAAGTAAATAAAAACAAGTAGATAACTAATTTCATTATATAATTTACTATGTAAATCATTAAAATAATTGTAGTTTTATCTAAACTAAATGAACTTTATGTTTAAAAGGTTGATAACGCCAATGAACTCTATCCCTTTGTTGTATACAACAATTGTATTAAGCAAATATGAACTATAGAGGGGGCGGAAAATGGACTTTCGCCTATAGGCAGCATACTCTTAAATCCGGCTCTGCCCCCGGGAAGGGTAGTTTTTATTTTGGGATGGACATACGTCGTCCATAGCAAAGGAGAATTCACCACGAGTCCTACGACATCCCGTATGTTTTGTAATGGTTATTAATGCCCCATGTTGGTAGCGCCAAATGAAACGCTTTGCTAGCTCCTAACTGTTGGGTGAGAAATGTAACTGTTTACCTTTGCCTAAGCTATGTTGTTTTAATGGGCGCCAAGACCTCAATGAAATGTTGAAATCTAAATTTGTATTTAACAACGTCTAGCTCTGGCAGAACACATTCAAGACTCTATTCACTCAGATCGTGGTATGATTTGATCATTAACCCAACAAACAATTGTATCAGGAGAAGGAATTGGTTTATATCTAATGCTACCTACTGAAAGCAAAGATTGCATTGTAAAAGAAATGAATTTATTATATAAAACAAGTATAGCAAAATTAATAATAATAATAAGTATAAAATTTAAATTGGAGCGTTGTGATTTGAATATTACCGATAGAAAATTACGTGAAAACGGAGTCTGATAAATTGATTTTACTCTTATTTCCAAGCTATGAAGTTACTGAAATATGAAATATAAAACAAAGAAAATGAGAGATTGCGTATTTCTGCGTCATTTGCGCTTACCACTGGAAATTGCCAAAGCATTTCCCTCGTACTTGATGATGCTGTGAGCTTCCCACAGTCTCCTGGATGTCGTCATCTTCGTCGATGTTTGATGATATACTGGTTAGATAATTCTGTGGTCCGTACATCGGACCCAAACACTCGTATAACCACACTGGTTAAGTTTTACAAAAGTTAGTCCTCCAATCCACGGAACATCGGAGCGATTCCCGCGTACAACATACTCGTCAAGTATTTCACAGATTGTCCTCCTTCCACGGCGCGTCGAACGATATATTCACCTGTCGGCTCCCCCACTCTTCAGCCGACTCCTAGCTTACGTCGTCGCCACTGATTGGCTGCACCCTACGCGCTAGATCCCCACTCCTCTGGGTCATAACTCTCGGCGGGAGGGTTCCGTTCCAACAATTCGCCTTTCCTGGACGATGCGAGCCCGCTTGCGTAATACTTTCCGACAAGATTAAGCGTGTACTTGAAATCCCAGTGAGTCACGTCTCTCGATATACCCTAACTCACGAAAACTCCGTAAAATTCCGTAATCAGATAATTTTCTATGATATCGTCGTTCGTAATAATTTGCATGATAGCGTTTTCTAAGACATAGAAAACCTATCTGAATGCTACTAATTTTTATAAAATGCTCCGAAAATATCTAAATAATAATTATAATAAATTAACATGAAAAATTCTCTTGGCTGAACAATTTGCCGCGTAAATAAATATAGAATGGCTTCCTACTGACTTATGCCAGTTGCATAAAAACCCCTCGAAAAACACGTTACAGTTTAAATCCCTTTATTAGTTAGCGAGCTACTAAAAAGCGGATGACCTATTAGTTTTTTGTTTTTTTAATAAATATTAAAAAATCTCATCTATAAATAATCATTTACAAAGCCCGCTCTGTTTCAAAAGCCCCCTCCAAGTGCGAATGCATACAAACAATAATCACTTCTTCACCCCGGGTAAGGGTAGTTTTTATTTTGGGGTGGATATACCTCGTCCATATCAAAGGGGGATTCACTACGAGTCCTACGACACCCCATATGTTTAAATCCGATTATTGGTTAGCGAGCTACTAAAAACGGATGTCCTATTAGTTTTTTAAATAAATATAAAAAAATCTCATCTATAAATAATTATTTACAAAGCCCGCTCTTTTACAAAAGCCCCCTCCATGTGCGCATGCATACAAAAAATAATCACTACTTCACCCCCCCCCCCCCCGGTAAGGGTAGTTTTATTTTGGGGTGGACATAACTCGTCCATAGCAAAGGGGGGTTCACCACGAGTCCTACGACACTCCTTATGTTTAAATCGCATTATTGGTTAGCGATCTACTAAAAAGCGGATGTCCTATTAGTTTTTTAAAATAAATATGAAAAACATCTCATCTATAAATAATTATTTAAAAAGCCCGCTCTTTTACAAAAGCACCCTCCAAGTGCGCATGCATACAAAAAATAATAATCACTACTTCACCCCCGGTTAAGGGTAGTTTTTATTTTGGGGTGGAATTAAGTTGTCCGAAGGAAAGGGTGGGGTCACCACGAGTCATACGACACCCTATATACTCAAATCCGACCAGGCGTTCGCGAATTATCGCCAATGTTTGCGAGAGAGTAGGCTATCATTTTGTTTTGTCCTACACACTTGAAACTTGCTGTGAGCCTAGAGGGCATAGGGGCCTTTCATTGACGTCAAACACACTTTTATCTCATCTTCACCGTTTCCAAAATAGCGCCAATTTCAAAAAACCACAATTTTCAAAAAACAAAAAAATTAAAATACCAACCCACATTCATAGCAAAGATCACCTCACCCCATTCCTAAACAACACATCGTTCTAGCCTTACAAGCTCATTAAATATCGCCAAAAGGTCAAAAACGTAGGTTTACCTCAAATTGTGTTTCCAAATTCCACCCATTTAAAAAAAATCACCATCAAATAGAGCGGGAAAAATACCATCTAAATGACCCCTCACTCAACCCTAGTCCTCGCCCACCACCTAACCTTTTCCCAACATAGTCATACGTATTCAAGCACACACGCGACTTGCAACAAAACATACACTACCCCACTACTCGTGGATGACCTTTTAGTTTTTGTCTTTTAATTAAATAAAGAGGCTATAGGAAAAGAGGGGGCATCACTACGAGTTCTAGGACACCCTGGATGTTCAAATCCCATGATTGGTTAACGAGATATGAGGTTCGGGGCCGATACGAGGGTGGCTTAATAAGAAGTGCAGCAGAACCTACAACCTAGCACTACTGACCAGCCTTCGGGCAGAATACCCGTTACTTTACTTTATAACCTACAGTACTTATGAGGGGGAAGAAGCGTAACACCCTCCTGCATTATCTCGATTTTAGAAAAGAAAGATGATTGTAGTTTTCGTGACCGTGGATCTTTTGATTGTGAGCCACGGGACCTCCTTTTTCCTTGATATCCGAACCACAGGACTTGGCATTTTAAGAAAAAAAATCGCGCATGCATTCATCGGGAATCGAAACCGGTCCACCTTGGTGACAGTCCAACAGCTTGATAGCTACGCCACCACGTTTCTTAGATTTTAAAACACGGTACTACTTCTCATATCAAGCAGCTACTCAATTATCCTCCCGAGGCTGAGTGCACCACGTTCCAGTCCTCACGTCAATTTCAAAAATTCCTAGTGGACTTGCCAATCGAACCTGGAACCTCTTACAGTAGGTAAAAGGCAAGCAGCATACCGCTACAGCTCTGTCAGGATGCGAGACAAATTCTAAACCACCCAAATACACAGGGGTTTTAACTTATAATTCTGGTCTGATTTGCTAGTCGCACAACTGACGACAGTTTCAAAGACTTTCTCCATGCCTCAAGTCATCTCTGTGAAGACCTGTCTTGAACAGCTTGCTGTGTCACTGCCGGTAGTTTAGGAAGCAGATGGGAAGGAAATGAAAATTATTCACCAAACTTCCACTAATTCTTAGCCTATCTTCATCCTGACAAAGATTTTCCAATCCCCTAAGCCTGTGGTTTACAACCTGGAGTACGCGAATAAAATTTGTTCTATGGAGGGAAACTGGAATTTTCTGTATGACAAAGCACAGTGTAACTTAGAAGTTGTACAGTTAATTCATCGTATGACAATTTATAGTAATTCTTGTAAGTAATGCAATGAAATTCCTCTGTTCGCAATGTAACAGCCTTCACACCCTATGCAATGTTTATTATTAGATTACTCTTAACCGTAGTTAAGCGGCGGTGGCTTAGTTGGTAGCATGCTGAGCTTCTATGCCCAAGATCGCTGGTTCAAACCCGGCCGAAGTCGTTGGATTTTTAAGAGCGTTAAAAATCACTCAGAATGTCTTCCTTCGGAGGAAAAGTAAAGCTGGCAGTCACATGTCATAGATTTCTGGGGTGAAAAATAACCTTCCACTAATTAAACTTCTGGAAGCTAAAATGTGTAGGATAGTTTAGTAACATTTTTGGGGTTCGTTTAAACTGGTCAGGCTTATAATGCACTAATACTTTATTTACACTAATAATATGTACACTATTTAACACTAAATCAAATTAGGCCTACACACACACAGAGAGAGAATCTCACTTTATACAGCTATTAGTCACTATTTATGCACACTGGTCTCTACAAGTCAGTATCTCTTGCAGTCACAATTTGTTTTCCACAGTCACTATTTATCTGCACTGATCTCTACAAGTCAGTATCCCTTGCAGTCACTGTCTACGTTAATTATTTTCACTGCAATGTCCACATTTATTTCCACTGGTCGCTCGGTACGGCACACAACGTCAGCGCGGACTCATACAGGACTGAAACTCCCTAGCAGAACTGCTCTGTCCACATTTATTTCCACTGGTCGCTCGGCACGGCACACACCGTCAGCGCGGACTCATACTGGACTGAGACTGCCACGCAGAACTGCTCTGTCCACATTTATTTCCACTGGTCGCTCGGCACGGCACACACCGTCAGCACGGACTCATACTGGACTCAGCTTGCCCGTCGCAGATTGCAGGTATATATGCAGTCAACCATCGGCCCAGAAAGTTCTCGGTGTTAATCACTTCCAGTAGTATCGAGTCTGTTCTCGTGGATTCTCTCCTAGTATCGCCCAGTCTTTTCTAGTTGGCTGCTCTCGATCTTCCCGTTGCATCTAGTAGTTTCCAGAAACAGAACAGTCAGTAGCCCGCAAGCCAATAATCTTCCTGACTCGTAGCGCTAGTTTATTGGAGGTGGCCTTGGGAGGGGCTACCCTAATTAGCCCTGGCCTGATTGGCTGCCCGGCTCTCTCCATACACCCCACCCCAAGACAAATGGCGACCGCTGGACAATTGCATGAATCTCGCTGACCTGGTGCACGTTCCAGATTGATAACGCTCTATGAGCTCCAACGTTCGCCACCGGGTGCTAATTGCGATGGCATTTAGTAGCCGCGTTCGCAGCTAGGTGTTGTGGATGGTAGCATTTGTTGGTAAAAGTAGGAACTATAAGTACTTGAGAAAATTAATCTTCTGCAGACCTTCTACCTGAATCACAGATAACACACACTAATACAGCCATCATAATAATAACCGGTTGTCGGACAGTACACCTAAAGTACACGGGGCTACATGACCGTGTTGTCGCAGCCCCTAAACTGAGGAACCAACCAACCGTAGTTACAACATGTAGATTTGATACAATGTCATATATCAACTCCATGCTTTTCTTCTATCGTGGGGGACAATAAGAATAGTTTTCAGGGAATACGGCTGAGAAACGTTACAGCAAATCATATTCTGGGGATCACTGTTCTCTGTTTACAAACACCACCTCGATAGATGTTGCAATCCCGGGCGATTGTATCATAGTCAATACAATATGTCGAAAGACGGTGCAAATATGCAAAACTTGCAGAACAGCCAGAGCAGGGAGCAATGTCTATCTCAACAGCTTGGGAATCTTGCGCCTGCGTATGTGCTGCTAACCTGTGTTACTGTGGTGACGGTATGTAAGTAGGTGCCATGGGGCTTGAAGTAAGGCACCATCTTGGCATTCGCCGGGGCGGAGAGTGAACACCGTGAAAATTAGATTGAGTTATGGTGATGCAGAGCATCGAGTCATGGATATGTTCTTATTTTTCGCCGCAACACGCTTCAACGAGTAGGAACAAAGTGCGTTTGTTGCCATGGTAACTAGCTGTGAGGAATTCGTCGCCTTAACACGCAGGATGGCCGCAGTCAGAGCCTGGATTCGATCATCCATCTCCCGATTTACAGCTATCTCTTACAGTCGTTGTGCGTGATTTAATGCGAGCCGCTCTACTGGGGCTACTCGGAAACAAACTGAGGATTTTTAGGACTGTTATCTCAATTACGTGCTCCGAGATCACAGAACCTTAAAGGGGTGTCTCATGAAACTGAACATGAACCTGCATCCAGCATGGTAGCCGATGGCGTTAAGCCACTATGCACGACTGTAAAGAAGAGATGCTCCAAATTCAGAGAAGAAAGTACTAAATTCTCAGGGTACTGTGCCCGAATCTTGCATAGCCACCACTTATATCCGCTGAGATGGAAAGGATTGTAAGGACGTTGATACCCAGCCAGATAAACCAACACTTCCCTACTAGGTGAATAACTAGGAAACTCTCGGCGCATATCGGTAATGCAATACCACTACTAATCAGTTACACAATTACTAGCAAACAAACATCTAAAACATGATGGTAGGACGAGAATCTCGGATCTCGAGTGTGAACGGTGAAGTTGAGACTAAGTGAGTTCTATTAACAAATCAGCAGTATTACCGCATGTCGATTGCGAAATGAAAAGATGATCAGTTTCTATTAAAAAAGGGCAGGCAAACTAAACAGTGCCTTAAGTTTATTAAATAAATATTTGCATGCTATAAAAGTATTCCCTATCACAAATAAAAATATTTAAGATCAATAATAATAATTTTAACATAAGTATATAGTCCTTATATCTATAATCTTCTTTCCAAATGAAAGCATTCGTTACACAAAATTATTCGCAAATAACAATTACTATAAGTTTCTTCTAGTGGTCACCCTGTGACTCCGTTGCAATACACAGTCTGATATGATCAGCTGTCATCAAATAAATTTTAATTTATAACAAATAACAACCTATGTTATACATTTATCGACTTTAAAATATCAACATTATACGAATAAGAATTATTAAATTATTTAAGTATTTACATAAGTCGAATTATCATGTCCAGCACGATATTCTAACAAATATTTACAAGATCATGCGTGATCTAACAATCTCCTGCGTTTCTGTCTACTAAAACATTTCCTTTAATACTGTTCACAAACAATGTTTTACCTGTATTTAATGGTTTCTGTCAAAATCAATAGAACCTTCGTAAAAACAATTAAGCTAATTACGGCTCTGTAATGTCAATAGCAATCAATAATTGCGATATCTGAAGAGCGATGCGGGACTAATCTGTTACCTTAATAAATTTCGTGGATCTCGGAATTACACATTACTGACAAGTACAACACAAATAAATACTCAGATGTCACTTAACTTCTTCGACATACTGTATCAAACAATTTGCTCTTACAGGCAATACACTTATAATCCTTCCTACACGGTGAACAACTTCTCAATAGTGCGTTAACTACATGCATACATTTCTCAACACATTCCTTCCGACGATAATAATGCTCGGTATTCTTCCTCTAAAAACCCATCTTGATACATTCCAAACATGTATAAGAATCAGTGACCCTACTATATAATCACCAACCTGTGAAATACCTTTCATGGTGCACTCTAACAACTCCTCTCCATAAACTAATTACCTTCGTGCTCTATAAACTTCAATAACATTTCTGTTCACTTCATTACATTCTTGTACTATATTCCACTTTGCTTCAATTGACAAAATTCCGTTAATAACCTTCATAACATAATATTATCCCTGTTACAATAATAATATCAACATTAATAGACTTTAGTCCGCTCGTCTTCGTATTTAGTAAAAATAAAACATTTCCTCCCTTTCTGGAATTGCTTAATGAATTAATTATTCATTTTAAAATGTGTGTTCGTTTTCAAGTAAACCTCATGTTGATCTACAAATCACCTGGTCTATGGTTTCGTAATCACCAATTACTTCAATACAATTGTTTCTGACATTAGGTATCATCTTGACTCTATCTGTCAACGCTATGATCCTATTCTCTGAAATACCCCCAAAGTACAACAAACTACTGAGATATTAGTACAATCTTTCGTCTACCTACGTGATGATCAGCTGTTGTAGTACCTGGCCTGATATGTAAGATGTTCCTCCTCTGGCTCGGCACGCGTCTGTCGTGCGCTAGGAAACGGGTTCCTCATTGCTTGCGAGAAGTCAGCTGGGCGGCTCTCTCCCCTGCGTGAATATCTGTCTGTGTAGCCCCGAACCTCGCCAACGGGACTCCATGCTTCTCGATTGACAATCTGGAAACTCGTAATCGGGTCGAACGAACCCTTCTGACGGCTGGTCTCTGGTCGCATTTCTTCATCATCGTAGATTGTCTATTGTTGAAATCTCCCAAGTTGGTAATGGAAATCTGTGTAGTATCATTGTTGGTAATTTCAGATTACTGCATGATAGAATTGCAGTTGTAAAATAATGAACTCAATGTTATCTGGTCCACTCTTAATTTTCACTCCGTGAATGTAGATCAACTTCCCTCCATTGGAGTTAGTGCTGCATTACAATTTTCATAACAATATCAAATTGGGAACATCCCCCCCCCCCCTGACTTGAAGTCTTTATCATCATGGTAGCTTGATAAATATGCGTTATAAAAATTCTTCTTTGTAGCAGTCGATATAGAATAGGCTACTCGTAATGCTGTAGTAGTATGTATAGTTCGGTAATGAAAGCTTCTTCTTGTGAGCGACGAATTGTAAACTGTTTTTCCTGTTTCAAATTACTGCTTTTCATTTATTGCCCGCATCTCCTACTGTTCCTCGGCTATCAGTGTAGTTAAAAGGGACGTAAATCCAATAACATTATTATTATGTTCCTCGGCAAGTGTGGCGTCTCCTCCGGCCAAGTAACTATCTCTGTTGGATAAGGAGGCAGTGGATTTGACAGCTATGGTGTGCATAGCAACAGTTGTTGGGGGTCATGTTGATTGATGTAAGAAAAGAAAATAAAGCCGTAGTGAGTGACGGTATTTTGGTCTGAGTCAATGTTATTCCAAGTTTGTTCACATAACGTAAATCTGGTGACCCTGACGTGATACGAAAATGGATAACATTGAAAGGACAAGGAAAGTTCGTTCCGTGATTCGGCGTTTGGTAACAAAGCGGTGCAAGGAAGTTACACGGGAGTTCGAGAAGTACCAAAGAGATCAAGAAGTCATCAGTGCATTAATCGAGTTAATTAATAATAAGATGGTAGAACTTAAAGAACTCGATAGTAAGGTGTTAGACGCGCTGTATGATGATTGTGACGAAGAAACTCTTGATGAAGAACAAAATACCATCGATGAGTATGAAAGGAAAACAACAGTTTTGACGTTAAAAGCATTGAAAATCAACGAAACAAACGGTGTAACGGGGACAAGCACTGCGTTGAGTTCATCTGGATAAGACGCGGGGAGGTACAGACTACCCAAAATCGAACTGCGGAAGTTTAATGGGGACTTCAAGGAGTGGCTAGGATTCTGGGCTTCCTTTTAGAAGATTAACGAAGATACTTCACTTCACGACAGTAACAAATTCCATTACTTGGTTCAATCAGTGGAAGTAGGATCAAGAGCTCAAGATTTTGTTGGTTGTTACCCACAGACTGCTGGAAACTACGCTAAGGTAATTGAAGCTCTCAAACAACGGTTTGGAAGAGAGAAATTACTGAAGCAGGTGTACGTGCGTGAGCTTTTGAAACTATTGACAATGCAAACACGAAACAGGCAGTCGAATTGTCTCGTATGTATGATAAACTAGATACACATTTACGGGCAATAGAGACTTAAGGCGTGACCACTGAACAAACAGCTACATTTCTGTACCCCATGGTGGAGTCCAGTCTTCCGGAGGAGTTCGTGGTAGCCTGGCAAAGGAGTTCCAATTATGGCAAGGAAGGACCAACTGATCCTGATGAACCTGGTAATTCAAAGAAGTGTGAACTTGATTACCTCATGGATTTTCTCAAACGTGAGGTAGAAGGAGGGGACCAACGAAATCTGGTTAGGGGCGGATTTATTGACTCTTCCATTGAGCCACAGAAGAATAAGTCTCCCAAGTTTCAACGCCTGAAAGGAGAAATACCTACGGCCATAGGGCTGTTCTCCATTCAGTCCTCCAGCTGCATCTCTTGTGGGAAGTACCATGATAGTCAGTTGTGTACTAAAGCACACTCTCTGTCATTAGATGAGAAGAGAGCTCATGCTAAAGGTAAGAAAGCGTGCTTTAACTGTCCAAAGACAGGACATTTAGCGAAACTGTGTAAGGTGCCAGTGAAGTGTCTAATCTGTCACAAAGGTCATACTACACTTATGTGTTCAGAAACAAGCAGGGACGTAAAGGATACCACCACCAAAGAGGCTACTTCTGTACAATCGGGTATGACAAGTTGCTCGGGAGACGCCATGCTGCAGACAGCTTTTGCAATGATCCAAACTAAAGAAATCACTAGAAAAGTACGGGTTATGTTTGACACTGGGTCGCATAGAACCTATATACTGAAGAAAACAGCAGATAAGTTAGGACTACATCCGATGAAGGTAATAAAATTGTGTCATATGTTATTTGGTTGTGCCAAGGAATTTCGTGAGCATAAAGTGTACCAAATAGATATCAGCAATGTGAGTGGTTCATTTAAAGAGAAGATCAATGTGTTGGATCACCCCCAGATGTGTGAAGTGATTCCTCAAGTGCCTAAAGGTCCTTGGTTGAGAGAACTTCAAAGAGAGAATATTTGGGTTGACGGTGCTGGTGAAGGACCATCGGAAATTGTTATCTTGTTTGGGAATGACCTGTCCGGTAAGTTGCTGACTGGTCGTGTTCATCAACTCAAGAATGATCTTACAGCAATAGAAACTAAGCTTGGTTGGACAAGTAGTGGACGGAAAATGGGTCCAGGTGTGGGTGACAGTCTCTCAATGAGTGTGATATCCATGAAACAGTGTGAAATCACGATTTCTGACTTGTGGGACTTAGATTTAATCGGTATTCGGGATCCCATTGAACCCACTTCCAAGAGTAGACGGGAAGAGCAAGCAAAGATACATTTTGGGCAACATGTCAGCCAGTCATCTGATGGACGGTACACGGTGGGACTGCCTTGATTTTTGTGAACCTGTGAGTATTCCCAATAATTTAGAAATTGCTCAGAGAAGATTGGAGTCTACTACCAAGAAAATCACAGAACGCGCAGTGGTTGACAAATATTCCAAAGTGTTTACAGCATGGTTAAAGGAAGGAATCATTGAAATAGTGCCAGACAGTGAGATTGATAACAATGCACATTACTTTCCTCACCATCCAGTATTGAAACCAGAGAGCCTTACCACACCTATCAGACCTGTCTTCGATGCTACTTGTAAGAGGGGTAGAGCTCCCTCTCTCAATTATTGTTTGGAAAAAGGGCCCAACCTTATAGAGCTCCTTCCCACCATCATCAACCCATTCCGTATAGGAAGGATAGGTGTGGTCGCTGACATTCGTAAGGCTTTCCTCATGATTGAGGTTAGAAAGGAAGATCGGGATTATTTAAGGTTTTTGTGGTGGAAGGAAAATTTGCCGACAGAAACCGTCATATATAGACATAAACGGGTGGTTTTTGGACTGAACTGTAGCCCATTCTAACTGGCAGCAGTGATTGAACTGCATTTAAGTACTGTTTCAGCAGACGATAAAGGTGTTGCGAAAAGGCTGTTGAGTGCCCTGTTCGTGGAAAATTGTTTGACGTCAGTATACTCTGAGTGGGAGTTGAGAGAGTTCAAATCCAAGGCCACGAGCATCTTAGTGGCAGCACAGATGGAGCTACGACAGTGGACATGGAGCATACAGGAGGGGACAAGGGATGACCTGCCTCATGACAATCTGCATGAAGTGTTTGCAAAGGGGGATGAATTTGTTGCGACAACCACCCCAGTATTGGGTCTCACCTGGGATCGCCAATCAGATTGTCTGATGATCGAGATAAAGTGCACTGATTTGTGTGAGACCATTACCAAGCCTACGATCTTGGCTAGACAACATAGGGTATTCGATCCGATAGGGTTCCTGTGCCCTGTGTTGCTCATTCCTAAATTAATTCAGCAAGAAATCATCAAGTGGGACGGTGGGAGCGATTGATACGTTCCGTCAAATATGTGCTTCGTCGAGTATTGGGGAGAGCCACTATGAATTATGAGGAATTGCTGACTTGTGTTTGTGATGCCGAGTACGTACGTGACAGAAGATCCGGATGACTTGGTTCCTTTGACCCCAGCTATGTCACTCAAGGATATAGTGGAAGATAGAACCCCAGATTTGGATATCTTGGAGAAAATGAACACTCAAAGAAAACTCCGCCACCTTAATAGAGTCAGAGAAGCCTTCAAGTCAAGATTCAGGGAGGAATATCTAGGACTCCTTATCCAGAAAGGAGGAGAGAAGAATCCAACAGCGATCAAGTTTGGAGATCTGATGCTCGTCGAGACAGTCAAGAAGAGAATCGAGTGGCTCACCGCTCAAATCATTGACTTAATACCTGGCGCAGATGGGAACATTCGGGTGCCATATCAGTCATATGTTCATGGTGCTTCAGCCTCACTAAAGAAGGTGGGAGTGTATGTTGGATAAGGAGGCTGTGGATTTGACAGCTATGGTGTGCATAGCAACAGTTGCTGGGGGTCATGTTGATTGATGTAAGAAAAGAAAATAAAGCCGTAGTGAGTGATGGTATTTTGGTCCGAGTCAATGTTATTCCAAGTTAGTTCACATAACGATCTCCTTGCCTACCTCGCTTATATATGTGAGCTCTTCTAGGACGATCAGTGGCACAGGCCCACTCTGTACTTGTCGCTGTGATGGAATGAATTTTGCGCTCTTCATTGCCGCGCTCTTGACTGTCTGAAATGGTGGACTAGCCCCCAACACAGTCCTTATTACTGTAATTCGCTCATATCTTTCCTTCTATTCATAAATATTTAATTCTGTTTTGATAAGAAAATATCATTTCGTCTTCGCTATCTGTAGACGTGCTTATATCGCTTTATATATTAAAATTCAATATAATCGCGATTCCCTCAATATTTTTGTGTTTCATTCTGATTGGCTCCTGAGTTATCAAGAAAAACTCATTGTTCTAGCCTCTTATCAAAGTGTCGTGTGCACGATTTTGTTATTGTCGACTCGGCGAAGAAAAACCGGTCCTAGGCTTGCTAACTTGAAGCCCTGGTCATATTCCAGTGTCTGAAGATTCGACTCTCCCTTGGTTAAAATAATATTCACTGAAATATTTCCAACTTTAATTCTCTAAAAGTGCTTCAAATTTTTTCCAAAAACTCATCATTATATTCCATTCACTTCATAAAATAGTTATGTGAATAAAACATTGTTCCATTCCTAATTTCCATTTCTTGCATCATTTTGGTGCGCAAATCGGTTTGATCCTCGGCTCCAACGATGCCTTAAGTCGAAATGAATTCGAGTTCAGTACCTACCCCTCAGTAGCGTAGCCAATGGGGGTGGGAGTATAGTAACTGGAGATAACTGTAATTTGGGGAATTCAAGATCTCCAATGGGTTCATATAATTTTCTATGTCTTTATTAAAACATTTAACTAGCTGTACCCGGCATGCGTTACAATGCCAACCAAAGAAAGTGTTGGCGTTGTAAGTTTGTTCGTTGAAGGGCTTTGGTATATACAATATGTTTTTCTTTTTCCATTAACTGCCTCTATACGATTGTAAAATGAGTTACTATCTCAGAAACATTCGTGGGAGCGTGCTCAACAACTCACCAAAGTTTCATCGCAATCGGATGAATGGTAGTCGATATGAACACATACGGGACTTTGTTGAAAAATAACGCGCGGTGTCATTCATTTGTAGAATGTACTCGTGCGCTACCTATTGTAACATGGATTTACTAAGTCAAAAATCGTCGCAGGAGTGTACACAACAACTCTCCAAAGTTTCATTGCAATCAATTAAATGGTATATGAACGCATACGGGAGTTTTTGAAACCATTCCCACGCTCTCACTCATTTGTTGAATCTACTCGTGCGCAACAAACTGTGAAATGGATTTACTATGTCAGAAACCTTAACGGGAGTGTACACAGTGACTCATTAACGTTTCTTCGCAATCGGATGAATGGTTAATGAACACATACGGGATTTTATTGAAACGATTCACGCGCTACCACTCATTTAATGAATTTACTCGTGCGCTACCTATTGTAAAATGGATTACTAATTCAGAAACCTTCGCAGGAGTGTACACAATAACTCACCAAAATTAATCGCAATCGTATAAATGGTATATGAACCCATAAGGGACGAACAAACAAACATTCATTTTTATATAATACTAGCTATTTTACCCGGCGTTGCCCGGGAGGTGTATTTACTTGTTATAGAAAGATACATGCCAATATATTTCGCAAAGTATATTCACTTTGCCCCTAAGTGAGTTTAAGACATAGTTCTCCAGGGCTCTGAAGTTAATCAAGTGTAAATCTAGGCGAAAAGTACTGTGGAGTACAATAACGTAGTAGGGAATGCATCAATAACAAAAAAAAAGGGCTGTATATGCACATTTCTCAAGGATCTAGTCTGACAATTACAGTACTTTCCTGATAGTCTTTATTTTTGTTGTAATGGGTGTAATTTAGACGTTTTGTTCACATAGAGCTCTTTAATTTTTAAATTATTGCATCCACTTTTTGAAAGGAAACAATATTTAAATTATTCAATGTTTGGAATATAAAGTCATCATTCTGGAGTCAAATATACTTACGATTTTTAACCCCGCACAAATGGTGTGATTAATGAGCAATGGCTTATTCATGTACATAAGTCAGTGTGTAGGCTGCTATATCTGCATATTAGGGAACAGTATTGCTGTATTTCCATGCCTATTATCTCATATTGGGCGGCTATGGTGGCGTATTTGGTAGCATGCTGAGTTTCTATGCCTAAGGTCGTGGGTTCAAACCCGGCCAAAATCATCGGATTTTTGAAGAGCGTTAAAAATCCCTCATTATGCCTTCCTTCGGAGGGGAAGTAAAGCCAGTGGGCCCATGTCATAAATTTATGCGGTGTAAAAGAACCTTCCACTCTGTATGCCAGTCAACCCCATTGAATATATACAAGTGACTACAGATCTTACCTTACTAGAAGAGGTCTGCAAGAAGGACTCTTCACCACAAGATCTAAAACAACTGGCCCTCTGTACAATAGAAGAAAGATATCCATCTAATCAATGGCTAAAAATATTTACAGATGGCTCACAGGACAAAGAAAATAGAACTGGAGCAGGAATACATTCATCTCTCTTCTCAATCTACTTCCCAGTAGGCCAAAACAAAACAAACTTTGATGCTGAGATAAGAGCAATTTCACATGCACTCCATCAGTTATTAGGCAGAAACATTGATTATCAAAAATGTGTTATCATTACAGATTCAAAAGCAGCCATCCAAGTCATCTCGTCAAATTATAAGCCCCAAAATAAATAACTGAAAGAAATTTTTTGTATGATAAAAACCCTTCAAAGACTCCACAAACAGATCTCATTTCAGTGGATCCCTTCTCATGTTGGAATAGCAGGAAATGAAGAGGCAGACAGATTAGCAAAAAAAGGTACCACACTACAACAACCTGTCAGTCAGACTGATTTTATGTCAGCAAAAAGGATCTTGAAAAATACTATCAAAAACAGGTATGAAGAAATGGCAAAAAAAACAGCAGAAACCAAATTATGGAAAGACATTGATGCTAAATGGGATCAATATAAATTAACACCAAGAAGAGAAGCTGTAGCCTTCTTCAGACTTAACACTGGCCATGACTGCCTTGCAGCTCATCTGAAACGAATCAACATCCTGAGATCTGAAGAATGCACACTTTGTCACGAACCTGGAAGTAAAATGGATAAGGGGCAACTGCTACATTGCAACAAACTTGATGTGACTGCTAGAAATTCTGGAAACCTCACACAACTCTTTTGGAACGCAAGAAAGCTGATGGATTGGAATCTGGGCTTGCCATAGGAAACAACAACAACAGAACCTTCCATTAACTACACTCGTGTGAATGTAACATTTGTAGTTTAAATTTGATTAACGCTATTAAGTTCCAACGTTCACCGTCAGGTTGTGGTAGCGGTGGTACCTTTTAACCAAGTTTTTAGCTAGGTGTCGTTGACAGTAGCATTTGGTAGCAAAAGTAGGAACTACTTAATACTGACTATCTGTAGTCCTTACCTGAATTACATATAACACACAATAACACAGCCATCACAATTAGCACTGGTTATCAGGCAGATTCTACACATATCCAAAGTGCACGGGGCTGCATGACCGCGTTGTCGCAGCCCCTAAACAAACAGAGGAGCCATCCAACCTATCTCACCTAGTTAAAGTAGACGCAACAACGTATAATCCCAGTTTAATGTTAAATACGATGCATTGATTGAGAACACATTGGGCTTCTTTAGCCCCTAAAATATTTCGTAAGATAAGAAATATATTCTCTAAATCCATACCGTAATGATCACTAAAATGCTATAGCGGAGTTCAGAGAATTCGTGATAACTACACCATTACATAATATCATTCGTCAGTAAGCACTAAAAAGGCTAAGACATAGGAAATCGGCAAAATGTGGGATGAACACCCTTTTTATTTGTAGAAATAATAGATCAGATATATGTACAAAGAACAGCACTCGTTTGTCAATAACCCAGGTGTTGTCATGGCTAGCGCTAGCCTTAGTCAACACTATTTATATCCTTTTTGGTCAACACTAATATCTTTGGATTGTCTCTGTCCATTGCGGTCCCTGGTGTAATTCTGTGTTACCACCGCCACATCGGTCCTGGTGGCAAATTGTGTTACTACCGCCGTAGCTACTGTTTGGTCCTTATCATCCAAAATCTAATCACAAAGAAAATAATGCTACGTTAACAACAATCAGCAATAGTATGTCGAATGCAGGGTTTGCCAATGTATTTCTATTTTAATTTAATTTCCCTATTACGACCCCTGTTAATAAAAGAGATACGGTTTCAGATTTTTATTGCGTTCAGATTTCTAATGTTTTTATCGTACTTTAGATAATAAATGGTGTGGCCACTGCCTGCTGGATTGCATCCCTCCTGGCTGCTTTAAACTGCCTGCCCATTAAACAATATTACAGTATTGGTTTATGCGTACAACCTCGTTTCCAAATATAGGCGCTGTGTTCGCAGCTGTTTCAAGTCACTGTTACAGATATTTGTTTTGTATTGATGTTAACGGTGAAGTCGTGTTTTATATTTTTTGATGGCGTATTGATGTGTGTGCTTTTGTAAATCAGAACAGGTCAAGTTTGAATGCCGAGGAATCTCATTTCATGAGTTACCATCGGACAATTCACTGGACTTATAAATACACACTAATACAGCCATCACAATAAGACGGGTTATCAGACAAATTCAACACACCGCCAAGTACACGGGGCTACATGAACACGATGTTCCAAAGCCCCTAAATTAATAAACATCCCTTTCTTTGGCGGCCGGAGGCATTTCTTTTCCCTGTCTTTTATTTCCCTTATTCTTTTCTTTTCATATCGTCTAGTATGTAAGTTAAATTTAAATTATTTGGAAGTAGTTGTATTTTTTTAATCATCCCTACCGTATGATTACGGGAAAATGAGCTAGACATTTCGCCCCTTGAAAACAATCACCTCCACCTTCATGTATGTTTCGCTTTCCTTTAAATTGAAAATTTGCCCGTAAGTATTTGTCTAAATTAATATCATGTTTGCAATCGCATTGCCCACCAACAGCTGAAAGTGACCTTCTGCCAGCAAAGAGTTAAGCACAATTTCAGCCCTAAGTATCTGGCATCACCTTGGACCATTCCTTAACCTTCAAGAAACCCTTGGAACACACAGGCCAAAAACTCAAATCGTGGAACAATGCCCCAGTGCGGCACCGTATTGCTCATACTAAAAAGATCGATGTTCATCTGAATGAAAGTATGAGGGTCATAACAGGTACAATGAGATCCACCCCCAACTCCCTGGTTAAACACTATCAGTATCATATCACCTCCAGACCTAAGACGACAGGAAGCAACAGTACGTGAGTGGAGAAAGGTACATCAACAAAATCACCTACATGATCTCCCAATTCATGAAGTGCTTAATGATCTTTAATCCACTCGTCTTAGATCAAGGAACCCAATATGGCATAACATACCTGACATTAATTGCACGGAACAATGGCGCCAAAACTGGAAGTCTGCTCCTGTGAGACATCAAAGTATTCTAGATCCTACTATAAGACTTCCGGGATTTAACCAGTGGGTAAAGTTAAATCGCCTAAGAACAGGTCACGCCAGATGTAAAGCCATGCTACATAAATGGGGACTTCATAATTCTCCTGCCTGTGACTGCGGAGCTCCTCTTCAAACCCTAGAGCATATTATTCAATAATGTCCGATGAGGAAGTATGCTGGATCACCTCAAGATGTTATTTCTGCTGCATCTCCCTTTCTGGACTGGCGTCAACAACTGGACATCTCGTTGAGAATGCGAACGCAACCTATGTTCTTGTGATTTATATATTGTACATATGATTTACTTATTTATATATACATTTATTATATTGTAATTCATCTAGTTGCTAGCCATACGTTTAATAATAAATATCATATTATCCATAGTGTACAATTTTGAGCTTAAGCCGTGTCTTATTTAATCAAACTCGACGCGTTTCGAAAGAAACCATGTCTTTCTTCGTCGGGAATAGACGGAAATACGACTAAATTGTTGCTAAGGGAAAGCAACAAAGAAACTAAAAAAGGTGCCCTAAGATGGACGCCATTATAGCCCCATGTTAGGGACAACGATAAGCTTGTGAATGCGAACGCAACCTATGTTCTTGTGATTTATGTACTGTACATATGATTTACTTATATTGTAATTCATCTAGCTGCTAGCCACACGATAAATAATAAATAAATATCATATTGTCCATAATGTAGAATGTTGAGCTTATGCCGTGTTTTATTTAATCAAACTCGACTCGTTTCGAAAGAAACCATGTCTTTCTTCATCAGGAATAAACGGAAATACGACTAAATTGTTGCTAAGAGAAAGCAACAAAGAAACTAATAAAGGTGCCCTAAGATGGACGCCATTTTAGCCCCATGCTAGGGACAACGAAAAGCAGTAGTGTATTACTTTCTGAGGGTTCTGATAATAGGTAGCCAGGACACACTGAGAATGTAGCCGGTGTCGCGGTTGAAATTATCTGGGTGTTTACGTATTTCAACCGCCTCCCTGAAGATTCTGGGACGATATTGCTTTATACGGGCAAGAACATCCACTCCTTGGAACATGACATCATGGCCAGGTGTTAAAGCATGATCAGCAACAGCTGATTTATCAGGTTGAATGAGCCTGATACATCTATTATGTTCCTTAATGCGAGTACATATCGTTCTCGAAGTCTGCCCGATATAAGCCTTGCCACAAGTACAGGGACCTCTGTAGATACCCACTGCTGCTTTTCGTTGTCCCTAACATGGGGCTATAATGGCGTCCATCTTAAGGCACCTTTTTTAGATTCTTTGTTGCTTTCTCTTAGCAACAATTTAGTCGTATTTCCATTTATTCCTGATAAAGACAAACATGGTTTCTTTCGAAACTCGTCGAGTTTGATTAAATAAAACACGGCATAAGCCCAAATTTCTACATATCGATAGTGTCACGGGCCGTGAACGTCTAAATGATAAATATCATATTCTTTATGCTGATTGAATAACAAAAGAACTAACTTAGTGCCATGTTTTCACGTTTTTTCAATCTCGATATTAAGCCTCAAAACTTAAAAACCCTTCGTTTTGTATTTGTTTTATTTCCTTTGTACTGAAAATTTGCTTGTAAGTATGTGTCTGAATTAATAGCATATACTTTATGCTGATTGAATAACAAAAGAACTAACTTAGTGCCATGTTTTCGCGTTTTTTCGATCTCGATATTAAGCCTTCAAAATTAAAAACCCTTCGTTTCAGGTATCGTCCCCTTAAAAAGCCGCGGAAGGTTGACGCTGCAACCTGGTGGTGAATTAATATACAGTATATCCAGTACGCGTCTGAATGTTGAATGGGCAGGCAGTTTAAAGCAGCCAGGAGGGATGCGATCCAGCTGGCAGTGAAAATGCCGCGGCGATCACAGTGGGTTGACGCTGCAACCTATCTTGTGCTAAATGGACAGGCAGTTTAAAGCAGCTTGGAGGGATGTGATCTAGCTGGCAGTGGGTGTAGCATGGACTCTCACCAAGATAGATAGAAACTTGGTGGCCCCGTCTTGAGCTAGTGTTGCCATGGAGATGGCCGGCCTTGTCATTATTTTATCAGTATATTTTCTGACTTTATTTGCCTTTGCTCGAGTGCAAAAAGGACGAAATCAGAAGAATGAGAAAGACTATCGAAAATTCATGTAGCCAGTGGTTCCTTCTGGGTCCTAAACTATGTGTATGCAAAATATGGTTGAGATTGGTGGAACGGTGGAGATTTGTATACGGAACCAACCCACATACATACATACATACATACATACAGACTTTCACTTTTATATATTAGATAGATATATAGCATGCAGGTTTCGGAGTCTGGGGAACCTGCACATTCATGTTTTCCATCCCTATTACCTTTACACAAACAAGAGAAGAATAAGAGAAACCTCACCTACCTAGCTACAATCAACATTAACTCCCTTCTTAAGGTTGGTAAGCTAAAGCAAACACTTGAAGTGCTCGACAAGTACAAAATAAAGATAGCAGCGCTCCAAGAGACTCGGTTTTTGGACGAGGATGCATTTGAGTCAGGTCCGTATAGGGTCTACAAGGGGAAACCGGGTGAAAGAGTGATGAGGACAGTCCCACACCTGGGCACAGGTTTTGCCGTACATCAGAGTATGGTTGACCACATTTTGGATTTTTCTTCACCTAACGGAAAGACCTCCTCACTATCATTCCTATCTCGTAACAGAGCCTATACCATAGTGAACTTCCACGCACCCACAAATGACACCAACCAGAAAGACCTCGAGTTAGTGGAACACTTCTGGGACTCCCTAGAAGAAATACTAGACAAGATTCCACATAACACGTCAACTATACTCATGGGGGACTTCAATGCCCAAGTCGGCAGGGAACAGAAATACCGAAGGATAGTAGGTCTCTACCCAGCCCACAAGAGAACAAATAGAAACGGTGAGCGCCTCATAGAACTCTGTGACGAGTACCACTTGGTCCTATAAGCAACAGCCTTCAAGCGTCTACCTAGGAAAGCCAAGACTTGGAGAAGCTCAAATCCTTTGCTAGGTGAATTTTAGCTAGATCATGTGGCTATAGACAGACTATATCACAGGGAGAAACAGAACGTCAAAGTACTGAGAGGAGCCAATATCGACTCTGACCATTACCTTTCACTAGTCAAAGCTAATTTTCAACCCTTGAGAAAGGTAGCAAAACCACCAAGGAGCTCTAGAATACCTCGATTCAATACTCAACGCCTACGTGATGAAAACTCTAACTTCCAACAAACCTTTCGGATGAATACACAGGAAGAAGGTTGGACAGCCCTCCTGAAAGCATTACTGGATGCCGCTCACGAAACTATTCCCGCTACGTCCAATAAAGGAAAACACCCTTGGTGGACTACAGATTGCGTTAAGGCCATAGAAGAAAGACGTCGAGCTTGGATCAGGAGGAACCAGTACAAGAATGATTTCAACCTTGAGGCTTTCATCACGCAAAGAAAGGCAACAGCGAACACTGTACGTGGAGCTAAAAGGAATTACCTACGCACCCTGCTACAACAGGCAGAAGAGGACTTAAAGAGACACAACTCCAGAGACCTGTACAAGGGTCTTAAGACACAGACGACCCAGTACACTGCCCCTACCTTACTTCTTCGTGGACCAGACGGCAAGATCCAACTAAATAACAAGGATTGTACCACCGTTCTTGCAGATTATTTCCAGAAGCTCCTCAACAGAGAAAAACCTAGTGCAAGATTAATCTTCCATGAACCATCTATCAGGAATCCTGATTCTCAACCGCCTGACAGAGAGGAAATAGAGAGTATAATCAATAACCTGAAAAATAATAAAGCCTCAGGTGAAGATGGAATAGTAGCAGAGATGTGGAAATGCTCAGATGAACAGTCCTTGCAGAGCATCCAACAGATCATACAAGACATATGGACAACAGAGACCCTACCGGAAGGGTGGACATCAGCAGTAATTCACCCGTTACACAAGAAGGGAAGCAAGACTGACCTCATCAATTACCGAGGTATCTCCTTATTGCAGGTTACCTACAAGGTTCTTTCGAAAGCTCTGTTATCTAGAGTCACCAACCAACTAGACTCTCAATTAGGGGAATACCAGGCCGGCTTTCGAAACAATCGATCTTGTCCAGAGCAGATACAAAATCTCAAGACCATCCTCAGTTATAAGAGTCGTGGGGGACAACCCTGGGTAGTTGTCTTAGTGGATTTTCAGAAGGCATACGACTCGGTGGACAGAGAGAGAGTCTTTTCTCCACCTTGCGAGAATTTGGCCTTGATGAAACAATCCTTAAACTAGTCCAGGCCACCTTGACAAACACAATATCTAAAGTCAAGTTCAGAGGTGAACTATCCGAGAGCTTCCCCATCATGACGGGAGTTAGACAGGGTGATGGGCTCTCCTGCATCCTCTTCAATTGCATCCTGGAGAAGATCATAAGGGAATGGATGGTGCGACTAACACCAAGGACTGGTCTGCAGCTTGGATACAAGAAAGATAACCTTCATGTGTCATGCCTGGCCTTTGCCGACGACCTCGCCATACTGACCAACGCTATAGAGGAAGCTACTCACCACCTACAGAGTCTTCGCGATGTAGCGGTTCGGGCTGGCCTGAAGATCAACATTGGGAAGACTGAATTCATGACTAACATCAAGGAAGCCCCGTCCACAATTCCACTTGAGGGGGTCTTCATCCGAAAAGTCCCTGCGGTCAAGTACCTAGGAGAGTGGATCTCGGCAAACCAGAGTGAGAATCTGGCCATAGATACCAGGTACACCAAGTTCGATAGGGCCTACTACTCCTGCCGCAGCATCTACGCATCGAAGTTCCTCTCCAAAAACCTAAAACTCAGACACTACAATTCAGCAGTAAAACCATCGGTTCTGTACGCTTCTGAATGCCTCATGATGGCCAGGAAAGGCCCACTCAAGAAACTTGAACTCAAGGAGTGGAAGATCCTGCGGAGGTTACTAGGACCTATACGGGAAGAGGGAGGCACCTAGAGAATTCGGCACAATGGTGAGCTTTACAGCCATCAAGAAGACATTGTGACTTGTATAAGAAAGAGGCGCTTGGCCTTCTATGGACACTTGACCCGCATGATCCCTTGCCGGCTCACCAGTAAGATCTTCACAGTGGCAGGAAGAGCGAAGGCCTCTAGGGCCAAGTGGATCTCTACGGTCAGGACGGATTTAGACCATCTAGGGATCCCACTTAATTCCATACAGGACCGCCAACAATTCCGGCAAGCCATCCGACAGGGAGTTTTTCCTGCATCACTGACAGCTAGGAAGAACACTGGTGTCAGCAGACCACCATGGACGGAGGAAAGAAAGCTGGCTCATAGTCAAATGATGAAAGAGTTCTGGAAGAAGAGAAAAGACAAAGCGACGAGGAGATACGAGCCCCGTGGTCCTCAGTAGGCCCAAACGACGAAGAAGAAGGAGATATATAGCAGATTAAAACGATTTCCCTCTCCATAAAAAAAGAAAAAAACTATGATTGACTCACTAGGTGGGATTTAAAATTATTTGGCGCTAGACTCAGTTTGAAATAATCTTTATTTAGCGCGGAAAAAGCCAGATTGGCAATACTGGAAGGACGGAGTCATACGTTGTCATGAAGACGTGTGTAGCCTCGATTGGGACCCGGTCCGAAAGGCGACAACAGTATATCACTTGTTGGGAGCCCACGGGCGTTAAAATGAAAATACCCTGCTATGGCCATTGGATGCAAAGAGGCTAATAGGACGCACGGCTGTGGCAAAGTATTAGGAGAGTAGTCTACAAAATTATCCGTGAACAAAAAAAAAAAATGTACCCATATATCATAAAAAAATGAAATGTTGAAACTAGTGAAGTTTTTCAACATTTCAGAGCCCCTTAAGCTACAGACTTTGTAACGAGACTTGTAAGTCCCCGCCCAATGTACAGTAATTTGGCACTCTTGTGTTGACCGACTAAAACGTTACTCTACTGGTCACCACAAAAACACAGGTTGTAGCTCTTGACATCAGCTCCGGGCTGGACCCCACCACTTTGGCTGTGAGTTAGAGGACGAGCTGGTCAGCCCAAGAATATGGAACAAATTGAGAATCACCCAAATGCACGGGGCTTTTAACTTATAATTGTAGACAGATTATGATAATTGTTGTTTTAAGGGGCCTAACATCTAGGTTATCGGCCCCTAATTGTTTTTAACCGTATGGCCTCGGGTTCCGGGTGCACGCTGTGTTATTTGATGGCAGCGTGCATGTCAAATTTAGTCGTTCATTGGAGCGCTATGGAAGTCAAGGAGGTTAGATATCTAAGCTCCTTGACACTTTAGCGCTTTCTAGTAGAGAACGTGGAGGGCCATTGTTTGGGTGATCGTGAAGATGAAGAAAATGTAATGGATACTACAGAGTCTGAACCTGAACCACTTTAATGGTAGAGAAGGGAAATTTGTTTTAATGATCTCAGTGGCTCTGGGAGAATCAGTTTTACTGCCCATTGGCAATTTTGTTGATTGTTTTTGCGCATGCAGAATGGGGGAAAAGGGGGCGCCCATCTTTGGAATTTCAAGTCTAAGCCTTATTTGCAATACAATATTATATATTAATTGTTCGGAGGTTTCAGAAATTCTAGGATTCGTGCCTCCTCCCTCCTATTGGATCCGCACCTGGACACTCCAAAATGATGTTATGTGGTTTCAAAATATAAGAAGACATTATTATGAATAATGTTTTATTGAAAGTAACAAAAGATGTATACATAAGATACATTTACATAAGATCTTTACGTAAACGATAACGATATAAATTATGTACAGAAGGATGTATTAGTTGTGTACATAAAACATCATAATGTGAAAGATGTACAAGGTACGTATGTTGACGATTTCTTTCGCCGTTTAGGAGATAACGGTGGCTCTTCGCCGATCACGTCATATGGCTCCTCACCCTCGGAATCTTGAGAATGAGGATTCATTTCTTGCTCTTCTTCGATGATATAAATCTCCTCGTCACACTGGGTGGGATCCAGTATAACATCATTGTCTTCAGAGATGGAATTGAGGCATGTGTGCCCTTGGCAGGTCATGCAGATGGTGGAGCATTTTACCCCTGCCGTCCTACAGGAACAAGCTGCTTTGCACCGTTTTTTACATGTGCACGATATGGAGTTGAGAAGTTCTTGTGGAGCCGGTGGATCAGTCGTTGTGGTGGGAGTTAAGCCATTGGTGGTTATCTTCCATCCCCATCTCTCTGGATCTAGTAGATTACTCATCCATACCTGCACCTGTAAATAAGCTCTGAAGGAGTGCTGGCGAGCAGCCACTTCTGTAGGAGGCAAGGACGCCAGGTTGAAATTCTGTTATGAAAGCTATCTCTGGAAGAGGTCAAACCTCACTTGATTGAGGGACTTACTGCTGCCACCTGTGTACAGGTCTTTTATGATGTGAACACCTGCATTTGCAACTTGGTCAGGGGTTCAGATCTGGGCAAGAAAAATAGAGGGCTGATGAAAGAAGTTTTGGTCTGCCATGAACTTCTTGATAAATTTAATTTTCCCCTGGCGGAAACATGAGGATGTGGTGTCGCACCCCGTGAAGGCATGAAGAAACAGGGCATGCTTCATCATATCATGTCTTCAGGCAGCTGGCAATTTCTCGGATTGTAAACGACAGTTTCCTGGTTCTGTTTCCCGGGTTTGATGAGGAACACGTTGGAGACAGCAACATTAAAAGTGAGTATGACCAACAGATCGGTGTCCTGTCCCACTATAAAAACATTTCCTCCTTCCATAGACCTCTCAATTGCTGTGCTCACAATCAGAGAATCTGCATCTTCAACGGCTTGTTTCACATGAATGCCCTCGTCCATCAGTTTGCTTGTCAGCATCGATATGAGACGTTTCTTGTTGTGATCATTCAACAAGAAACGATCTTTGGGCATTGTGGCCTTGGTATTTTCCTGGGATATAACCGACAAAGATGACATAACACGGGCTCTTCGCACTCTTTCAGCTGACTTTATACTCTTCTCGGCCACATCCTCTGGGTACCTATCGAAAACTATGGTAATACTGTCAGACTTGTAGTTGGATTTCACGTAATTTACGTACTTCTGAAGGATTTGGAAAACTGTTCTCCGCTGTTGCACACAACTCTGTGCAGGAGGAAACCTGGTGTATTCTTTAGAATACACGCTAAGACAGAGTAGGCTTATGCTTCTCTTTGCTTTAGTTCATCCCTTCCTTTTTTCGCAAACACCAACAGAGATCTCCTGATTTCTCTTTGTTGGTATATGTTTCTTATACTACCTGTAAGTCTGTTCTAGATATATATCTTCCATGACCCACCTAGCGTCATCTAACAGCGAATCTCTGAAGTTCCTCAATTCTTCCCTATACAAGAGGACTTCCTTACCAATCTAGCCACCAGATCTCGTCGCTATCGCCAGCTATCATCTCCGTGATCAAGAGAACTTCGTCTACTTTTTCACCCACCAAGCTGCACTAGTTACGCCTTCTATCAACTCTTTGAAGACCATTTCATCAAGAAAATGTATTTCTGTTATGTTGGCTATTCTTATATGTATTCCTTTTGTCTCCTACCTCCACTCTTTTCCCTTCCCTAGTCTCTCCGCGCTCCGTTGAGCTGGCCTCACTTGTGCGCCTGAAGTCAAACTAGTCAGTCGGAGCTTTACTAAAGCTCGTCTCCTCACCTCGAGAGACAAACTTTCAAATCTTCGCCATGTTGTGAATTACTGACTAACGGTCACCTAAGGATTCGCCGTTCATCAGAAATGAGCTAAGTACTACTTAAACGTTCTTCAACTTATTTTAATTGATTTTAAATAGCTACATGCTTTTAATGATCATTTTATAAGCAGTGTGAGATTTCTTATGTGGGGCAATACTCATCCTTCGCGGAATTTTCTATGTTGGGCTTTTGTCTATCTAAGCCAATCTTAACATGAAGCAGCATTTCTTATGCTTATTAAATGAGAGATTTTCTCACAACGTGGGACACCATTAAATTACTCACTGTCTATAAAATACTTAGCTCGTTCCACCGCTGGACTAACGTTTGCCCTATTCTTCAGTCATGATTGTTCTGGAATTTTCCATGCCGAACAATTTATCTACGAGTCAAACCTTCTAGTACTTTCCACTCACATATGGGAATACATTTTCAAACTAAGGAATCTTCCTTATGAACTGCTAATCAATATCTAATTTTTCTTCCTCCGTTGGGATTTTTCTGGTGCATTCAACTATAACCTACAAGATTTTCAAGCAATAGGCTCTCGCAAATCTAGTGTAACTAGTTATTTTCCACCATTGCAATAACTTTCTTTGCCATCAACTTTTTGTGCAACTACAGTGAACTTTTCAACTATATCAACAGACTATAGTGAAAACAGTGCCTGTACAACTTTTCATCCGCGTCGCGCTCGTCCGAGTACAATAAATACGGCCATGAACACTCTTCCACAATCCCATTTGATCTTTCCCAAACCCTTTACTAACAACCAAAATTAATAAAATTGTTACTTTAGGTCATTTTTCAATGAGGTGTCACTCTCCATAAGTGCCCTCCCTTACTTGTTCCACGTACAACGAATTAATGTCTGTAAAACTTCGTGTCTAGTAAATTATATTGTTTCTCCCTTCTAATTAGGGAATCCAATTCTTTCTACTCAAAAGTGAGTTATCTCTAGGTTTCACGAAAGGGAAGTTTGCCCCATTTTTCTCCTGATCCCTACTTAAACATAGGAGTTCTAGAAACTTCCTTTCAATTTTTCTCTTCAGGTTTCACAATAAGTGACCTGCCCTATTTGTATAATCGCCAAATGTAGCTCTGTATTAATACAAGAAGTTATAGAAACTTCTATTTCATTTCTTCCTGTTTTTGTTGTTGTTGTTACTTTCGAAGTTGTTATTTGTTCATATTTCTAAGATACCTATCTAGAAATCCTTAAAGTACACATCTTGTACTTGATTTATTGTTTAACCTTAATTACGTCAATTATCATTAAATTTCCCATTTGTTAATCTTAACAACATTTCAAAATTTTACGAAGATTTAAAACATATAAAAGGTTTAAAACCAAAAGAATTGTCAATTGCCTGGCGCAAGCTTTAGATGTTTTCGGAGGTCTGCGACCCCAATTGTTTATAAAAAATCAAAATTATATATTTGTTACATAAACTACTTCCTTTTACATTGTTAAATAAATTAGGATTAGTTCTTTTGATTTATCATTTCTCAAACATAACGGTTGGGCAAGATCCTGTCTTCCTTGACTCTTCCTAGGTTTATGCCCTCTTTAATAAAAATAAATCCATTGACAAGGTTTTCACCACATGTTGCATTTGAGCCAGAACTCTTAGTTATTAACTTAGTAAAGTCTCTCTTAGTTTTAATAGCTAATTCTAACTGGCCAGTAAGGCAAGCATAGCTCGCTACGCCAGCTTCCTGCTTGTGGAGATTCTCTCTACCACTAATGGTTGGTTTTTCAAAATTTAAGTGTTTCTGATTGTCTAAACTTTTAGTCGGCGCCTTGCTGGGTAAAAGCTTAGTCATTTCTAAATGCAACTATTGGTACACTTACCAAAATTATTCCCTATCCTTCTTGGAAGCATTCGGTCGCTCTTTAGAAGTTCTACAGTTTCAAGAACTAAAATATCAAGGCTGATTCAAATTCTTTGTTTTCTTCAAAATACTTGTTTAGAAACAAACCCCTTTGAACAGATACACAATAAATCTGTTACTCTTTGTCTTGCCAGACCACCACCCTTCCCCATAGTAGGTATATTTATGCTTGAGAGGGAATACGTTATAGCAACTTTCTTGCGAATAACCCAAGTTCCAGCTGCGTATCCTGTTAGCTTCGCCCAGGTCCCTACCCACTTTAGGTATCGGAAAGCGGATTTGCAGTGGCAGCTGCCTTTGAGTATACTTAAAGTTAAAATTATAACTTCTGTTGGACTCTCGTCCTATTTCTCCATCCTTTTTCTCCAGTCCGAAACCCACTTCTTTTTATTCACCATCTTCCCTTGGGGGTTGGGTTATTCCCAAGGTAATAATCTACCCAAAACCACCATCCACTACGTAGTCTGCATTCACAGTGAGATCTACTTTGATTGGAATGAATAGCTCGTACAGTTCTGATTTTCTACTCTTCCGCATCATGCCATCATCATCAAACAGTAGCGGCTTCGGTGGCGTAGTCGGTAGCATGCTGAACTGCTAAGCCCACGATAGCGGGTTCAAACCCGCCCGAAGTCGTCGGATTTTTTAAGAGCGTTAAAAATCCTTCAGTATGCCTTCCTTCGGAGGGGAAGTAAAGCCGGCGATCCCATGTCATAGATTTATGGCAAGTAAAAGATCCTTCCACAGACTAAATTTGTGTAAAGCAAAATTTGTTAGGTTAGATTTCGTCAGAACGCTCTATCAAAGTTCCAACGTTCACCACTAGGTATCATTGATATCTGGTGGCGAAAGTTGGAACTACTTGAAATTGAACGGAACTTGTAGCTCACCCTTTAGGGTTTCCGCTGGAAGTAGCTACAGACTCAGGCGAGCCGAACATGTCCTCGGACACTCCCGGCACTAAAAGCCAAACGATAAATAATCAAACAGTGAGAGTGGGTACGGGGCCAATTCGAATTCAAAGTACGATTCAAGCTGAAGCTGGGATTTCATATGAAAAGGAATGCGGCGGAAAATCATGTCCAGACTGATGGGGTCTGATTCTCCGTTGATCTTTGCTGCGCCAGCCGCTTGTCAAGGCCAACCATCCTCCTCTTGTTGGCATCAATAAAGGTTTTCAGAGCCCTTTCCTTAATTGTGCCTCTTTTATCGTCCCATTTGACATCATCACCACAATAAAACACCTCATGCTTGCCCCTTTTCCAAATAAACCAGTCAGCAATTGTAAAGCTAATACAAAAACTACTTTACAATGTATCGAAGGGCCCGTATAATATTGTTAGTGAAGAACTTAAACTAGGAGGTAGGGCCGTGGCACGATACTTGGAAGTGATGTTTAATGTGTGCATAAACAATGCGCAAATCCCAGATGACTGGAAAAGAGCTACGGTAGTCCTAATATTTAAGGGAGGGAGCAGACTTGAATTGGGCAACTATAGGCCGGTTAGCCTTACGTCCATCGTTTGTAAACAGATGGCGCATCTCATTTGCGACTACTTGAGGGAACAGTGGGAAACATCATGGTTTAAAGGCAACATGGATTTCGGAAAGGTTACTCATGCGAGAGTCAGATGCTATCACTTTTTCAAGACATTGGCGAATCGTTAGACCATGGAGTTTCAGTCGACGCCGTAGTTATAGATTTTGTGAAGGCATTTGATGTCGTGCCGCATGACTTGCTACTCCATAAATTAGCCTCGACGAAGATTGATAGAAGAGTAATTTTATGGATCCAAGAATTTTTGACGGGTCGTTCCCAGAAAGTGAAAGTCGAAGGCATATTCTCGGATGAAATTACCGTAAAGTCGGGTATCCCTCAGGGCAGCGTAATCGGAACTTTGTTATTTTTGGCGTTTATAAATGACTTACCTAATGGGATTCGCAGTGACTGTCGATTGTTTTCGGATGATTGGGTAATATATCGAAAGATACATGACTCACAAGACAACGCAGTGCTTCAAGAGGACCTGAACCTGGTCTATAAGTGGGCGATTGAAAATAAAATGAAAATAAACACAAGAAAATGTAGTCTCTTAAAAATAGGGAAAGTGCGAAGGCAATATTTTCAATATAACATTGGCTCGGAAATTCTTGTAGAAGAAGATTCTTGCAAATATTTGGGCGTTCACGTAAGGAATGATATGAAATGGAGTAGTCATGTAGGATGTGTAGTTTCTAAAGCTTACAAATCCCTGAACTTTGTAATGAGGGTATTAAAATGTAGTACCGCTGCTAAAGAATTAGGATATTTGTCACTTGTAAGACCTATTCTGGAATATGCCTCGGCGGTTTGGGATCCATATCAAGTAGGGCTCATCAATGAGTTGGAAATGGTACAAAGAAAGGCCGCTAGATTTGTGCTCAGTGACTTTAATACCAGGAGCAGTGTGAGCCGTATGTTAAAGAAACTTGGGTGGGAATCACTGGGGGCTAGGAGGATGAAATCTAGACTCTGCGCTATGTACAACACGTATACAAATCAACCAGCATGGGGTGAGCTTAGCAAACGAATGGGAAAGCCCACTTACATGGGTAGAAGCGATCATCCTTTCAAAGTTAAGGGCCGACCACAGCGAACAAATTATGGTAAATATTATTTTGTAAACCGTGCCATTGATAACTGGAACTCTCTACCTGCCGCAGTCTTAGAGCCTTTTCCCAAATATATAGGTGTGTTTAAGAAAAGACTGACTATTTGTGTAAATACTCCAGTTTAATTGTTATTTAACAGTTATTGAATTGTTATGTATAATTATTTATTTGTTATTTATATCCAATTTGCCACTGGGGGATACACCCCCCCCCCCAATTGCAAATAAATGAATGAATGAATTTCTAGAAGTCAGTATAAAAACAACTTATTTCACGAAATGGAGGCGACGTCGTCATATAACACACGAAAACTTTACATTTTTAACGTGTTCACACAACTGAATGCGGCCGAACACTGATTGCACTGGTATAAATTGAAGAAGTGAGACGTCCCGTTATGTGAGGCTCCGTAGGGTATGAAAGGAAACCGACGAAGAGATTTAGAGGGGGAGAGAGAACAAAGGGGCAGGTGGCTGCTCTTGGGTTGTCAAGGCCAAGTGGGGGAACTGGGCCAACCCGGATTTGCTCCTTTGCCACTTAGAAAACTGCACGATTGGAAAATAAAATTACATGAGACATGAGAGATGGTATAAATAGCACAACTCATAAAATCGATTGCGGCTAAACGGCTGGGCCGATTTTGACAAACTAGAAACCATTCGACGCAGAATTTAATGCTATTAAAAATCTTCGAATACAATTGTATATAGAATGCGTTGTTTAGGAGTTTTAAGCGAATAATTATACAAAGAATCAACTTTTTAACCAAGTTGGTAAAAATGACCTAAATGCAGAAATCGATTGCGGCTAAACGACTGGACTGATTGAGACGTACTAAAAACTATTTGACGCAAAATTTAATGTTCTTTAAAAACATTACGAGGAAATGTTTCTGTAGAATGCGTCGTTTAGAAATTATATTGAAAAAAACTGAAAAAAAGTGTGAAAATATTGGAGTTTTTTGACTCCCAAAAATTAAGCAGAAGTCAGAATCCGTCGCAAACTCTCAGGACTCTTATTTGGGACCCCCAAAAGGTATTGAAACACATTCCAGCTTTGGACGATGTTTTGGGAAGCACGGTCTTTTTTTGTTCTTATTTGCCTGGGCTACAGTGGGTATTTCCTTCTCACTATTATTGTGTAGGAATAGCAAACTTAGTTATGGAAGGGTCGAGGACAAGAATTGTAGCGGAGGACCAGGATTAAAATATGTTAAGCAGATTGGCTTGGATGTGAGGTGTGGTAGCTATGTAGGGATGAAACGATCAGCTCAGGACAGTGAGGAATTTGGGTGCTGCATCAAACTAGTCAAAAGACTGAAGACTCAAATTGCAACATTATTGTGTACTCGTAGCCTCCGTGGCTTAGGTGGCGCTGGGTCTGTGGTTCATATCCCGGTCACTCCATGTGAGATTTGTGCTGGACAAAGCGGAGGCAGACAGGCTTTTCTCCGGGTTCTCCGGTTTTCCCTGTCACACTCTCCACTGTCATTTCATTTCATCTGTCGTTCATCTAATCATTGCCCCAGGGGAGTGCGACACGCTTCGGCAGATTCATTCATTCATTCCATTCCCCGACCCGGTCGGTCGACTGGAAGCAGGCTGTGGATTTTCGTTCCATTGTGTACTCATCATCTTTCCCTTTCTCTCTCAGCCAGAATTCACCTTCTACAACATAGGAAGTGGGGATCTACCATCTGTACTGACCTATTGCAGATATGAGATGTTATAACTAGGCAATATTTTTATGTATTAGTAGGGGGATGATAGGGGTTCTGCCCCACTTCAGAACCCCGTTATTACCACTACTAAGCCTCAGCCATGTTAAATATCTCTCGAACGCATGGTCCGATTTTGACAAATGGCGTGTCAGTGGACTCGGGCTGACGTTCTCTTTCCTATGGACCATGTATTATATTTTTCAAAAATTCTTTGAATTTTTTTGTTTTGCAACGTTGGTGATAGTTTGAAAACCAAACATGGTAGAACGTTGTGCCATGGCTCAAACGAACGGCCTTTATGACCTTTATTTTTTGTAATAAAACTTTTTTATTTTTTATGTTTTTTTGAAAACACTCGAATTTTGAAAATCCTATATTTTGGAAACTAGGAACTCTACAAAAAAAGTTTGTTTGACGTAAATGAAAGGTCCCTACCCCCTCTACCTCAAAAATAAATTTCAAGTCTCTAGGATGAAAACCTGTAGGTAGTAGTGTGGTAGTGAGAGAGCTGTCTCACTTAGGAAGTTGTGAGCCCCTGCGACCTTGGAATGGAAGGAGCCATGCTAGGAGGGCGTGCTTGGATTCGTTTTTTTCGTCTCGTCGTGCTCTTTACGGGAATGTAGGTGTCGAAAAGGTGAAAATCTGGAAACACGGTCTTTTTGGGGTAAAAACGTGATTTTAGACTTTTTGCTATATCTCGCGAACCAAGTATGCTAGAGACATGAACGAGGGGTCCAAGGACTCGGAGTGACGTCCTCTTTGCTATGGACCACTCGTTATATTTTTTTAAAAAATTTGGAAACGCGATTTTGGGGTAAACACGTGTTTTTTGTGATTTTTGCCGATATCTCACGAACCAATAACGCTAGAGACGTGTACGAGGTGTCCTAGGACTCGGGCTAACGCCCCCTTTCAAATGTGGTAGATATTTTTTTCCCAAAAAGATAATTCACAAAGGGCCTAACGCCATACATGTTGAAATAACGTTTTCTTTTTCTTTGCCTGTTTATAATGTCCATGAAGCGTGGCGGTTGAGAGAGAGACGATACGGCTGGGTGTGTGTGTTTCAACGAACCTGTCGCTGACCACGGTGGCTGTGTTCAATAGATCAATCGCTATTTCGACGGGTCGGTGTATGACAGAGCGAGGGTACGTTTTTTCACACTTTTTACCTTTAACGTGTAAACGGTGATGAGAACTTGGTTCTATGTTGGTCGAAGCGAGTACAGAAATCACACTTGCCGAGGAGCAGGAGGTGAATGTCATTTGAGCTTATGGGAAGGCGTTGATCTGACTTGACAACAGGTGACGCTTGAAGGTGAAATAATCTGACCATTGTGCTGGCAGGGAAGTGCGAAAGGCGTGCACACATGTGTGAAACCACAGGCACGCTAAACCAGTGACATCCTGTCTTGCTTCGTACGTGACAAAATGCAAGTTGACGTGAAATTTGATCTATCGCAGGTGTTCGCTTGGGTGTTATCTGTCCACATGCGCGATAACTGTTAACAAGTTACATCCTGTTTTGCTGCGTACGTGACAAAATGCAAGTTCATGTGAAATTTGATCCGGCACAAGTGTTCGCCTGGGACGTTAGCTGTCCACGTGCACGATAAGAGAATGTTCAAAGCGTGGGAATCGCTGAATCAGTAAAAAGTATGATGCAACTTGTCGGAATGATGTCACAACCAATAGATAGGCAAGAGCTGCAAACAGCAGTGGTGGGAGGTGAAGGGAGGGAGAGGGGAGGGGGTGATGTATGAGAGAACACAGGAGGAAAGGGAAAGACAAACATGTATGAACATGCATGAAGCGCGGAGCGCTGTACACATAGAGCTATAGGTGGTGTACAACATGGGTGAATAAATAAAAAGTACACAGGTTCACACAACATGTAGTTTATTGATCCAAGAATTAAACGTAGAGTTAAACCCTAACCATTTGACGTAGAGTTTATTTCCTTTTTGTTTCAACACTTTTTCCACAAGATAATGCTGAGGAAATGCTGTTTTCTGAAGTTCATGGAGATAAAATCTACCTTTTATGGGTTGATGGTTGAGGTCCTCGAGTAAATAGGTGACTGGAGTGTCCAAGTTGACTCGACGAATTCGAAATAGTTCAGTCCCCCACTGAGGCGTGTAGCCCTTATTGAACGCAGACTTAAATTTGCTCACACGAACAAAATCCCCAATGTTCAGTCGGTGACGTTTAGGATCAGCTGTTTTTATGGGGTTAAACAGTTTATCCAATCGCTGAATATTTTTAGTTACGAGACGTGGCTTGGTCCCAATCGTTCTATGTTTGGTGTCATTGTAACGTGTCACTAGCTCAGGTAACATGTCCAACCAGCGATAACTGCCCTGAGCGGTAAACGCTTTCCACATATGGGTTTTCAATGTTCGGTTGAACCGCTCGACCACACTGGCTTTGAGATTGCTGTACGTGGTGTAATGGTGAATATCCTTAGATTTGAGAAAACTGGAGAAGTCCTTGTTGAAAAATTCTTTCCCCTGGTCGGTTTGTAGCAGCTGAGGTTGACGTTGGGAGTGTTGAATAATATGTTGAAAGGCCTTGGTAACTAGTGGACCAGACTTGCGACGCACAGGTTCAACAAAGGCCATTTTGGAATAGACATCAATGACGGTCAACATATAGCGTACACCGTCGTTAACGCCAGCATAGGGTATCATTTCAACCAAGTCAGCCTGCCAAAGTTCATCCACACCTCGTGAAATCACCTTGAGTCGTGGATAATGACGTCTAGCTGGGCGATGCAACTCGTGAGCAATACCCATTTTAATGGGTGAGGGCTTAAACAATAATTTTGGCATTTCGAAGTTCTTGTTCAATTTCTTGAATTTCCCAATCGTGACCGGTATGGCCAGCTTGACGTGAGGCATGCAACAACTGTAGCCGCTGGACGAGCTTATTGGGATTGTGCCAGTAGGTAACATCCACAAGGGGTTTTAATGGTTTAAAAGTCACTCCCGAAGCGGATGCTTTACGACGAGTACTTTGACTGGTGGGAAACATTTTTGCAATGATGGTTTTATATTTTTGAGATATATTGGCATTCACTTGTTGCGTGGGATCATACTGTCTTTTGTGAGCATGGGTATCCAATAAAATGGATTTATATTTGTCAAGGTCCTCTGACGTATAATCATGGAAAGAGGGGGTCCGAGAAAAGAGCAGCTTTAACAGTCCTGGCGTTAATTTATAGTTGATGTTTTTAATGACAGCTTTAGTACGAGCAAATTTAATGGATGAATCGCCAATTTTAAAACTATCATTCTCATAGCGAACACCATACGTGGTATCTGTGTTTCCAATAAATAGATCGGTGAAATAGGGTTCCAATGTTGATCCATAATATTTTATTAAAATGGTTTTCAGTTGAGCTTTATGTTGAGGGGTGGCCAAGAGTTGTGAAAACGGAGACGCTCTGGAAGGGCAAGGTGTTTCGACCATGGCCAAGGATTTCTTTTTTCTCAAAAACTCTTCAAGGGGTGCAGCCTTTTTTTGAGGCGTAAACACTTGTTCCTCCTCATCCTCAACTTCACTAACACTAGTCAAATCTTCCTGTTCCTCTTCCTCTTCCTCAGGGTCCTCGTGCAGCGTCTGCGTGGCTTGTGAAACGGTGGGTAGCGTTTCAGATGGCTTGAAAGAGGGTTTCAACATGGCTTTTAGTGGAGGTGCTAAATGTTGCTGAATAAACAAAGCATGATTGGCACGTGATTGTTTCAATTGACGAAACTTTTGGCGAATAGTATGTTTTGCTTTAATAATATGCTTTTTCAATTGAATCTCTGCTAACGCCATGGTGTCTTGACAAATGACTTGCCGGGGAATGAGACAGGGCCTTAAATAGCAATAAAATGATCAAACCCTAAGCGATACCGTCCTTGGTTGAGTTCACTTTGTTTGTCAATCACTAAACAGGCATGACGTTGAGTGTTCCAGCACTTGGCACACAATTCTGTAAACATTTGAAAGGTCATATCCGGATTCACATGTTCATTATAAATGTGACGACTGTTCCTCTCGTCCTGGCGAAATAAAACAATGACATTGGCATTGTCACGAATCAACTGTTTGGACATTTTAGAATACGTTTGCCCAAGATAGAAGCAATCGATATGTTTGTGTCGACCCATGCTGAAATAGCTTTGAATGATGCCTTGACGTTCAGTGGATACATCATCGAAAATCATGAGTGAATCAGGCTTTACCTCATTCGGTGAAATCACATTTTCTTGCATGGAAAATGTAAAATAACCCATATTCTCTTTTTGTAATCCAGACATGACTTGATCCAGAAACACGTAGAGGGGTTGGTAGAGAGATTTTGCAAAAATATAAATATTTTGAAAACGCAGACCATTGGGCGCTGTAATGAGCGTTAGCAAAAGATTTGTCTTTCCACAGCCGGAAGGCCCCACAATGATGCAGCGAATGGAAGATGGAAACAGTGAACCATGGCGTTGTTCACGTGATGTGGGACAGAGATGGGAAACCATGTCCCCCACGGGGAATGACTCTTGCTGCTTAATAATCTTCATGTCAACTAAGGCTTAGACAGGCTAGCCGGCTGTCTATATACAGGACACCGAACCTTGTCATAGAAACAGTAGACTGCTACTACAGGTTGACGATGGATGTCTTTGGACGTGCGTTGATGGCCAAAGCTAGGCCTGTCCCCATACATGATCCTAAACAGGAAACAGATCCTGCTAATAAACACTATGTGGATAGGTCAGTAGTGCCACGCACAAAACAGGGAGATTATGACTTTAAGGGAAAGCGGTTAACCCATGTAAAACATCCTCAAGTGTCTACAGACGTTACTACGAAAAAGTATGTGGATAACAAAGTGTATGAGTTTTATGACAAAGTGCCACAGCTTATGGTGAATGGCTATAGCGCTAATCACCATCGGATTATTCACGTGAAAGACCCACAAGACGAAGACGATGTTTGTACCAAGCGTTACGTGACCCATGAAATGAAAAGGCTTTATAAATTTATCCCATCTGTGTTTTTAGTGTATCTGACAAATGAAAAACCTTTGAATGAGAGAAACCATTTACCGCTAGTCCATGATCAGCACTTGACCTATGTGCTTGCTTCAGGATTAAGCCACTATCGATTACACTATGATGGAACCATTCACATCAAATATGCCATACCTGATGAGAACCATTTACAAATAAAGATAAATGGTCATAGGATGTTGGTCCATGACCATGAAATGGTCAATGCAGGGGACGAATTATCCTTTTATCTCATGTTGACATGGGATGAAAAGCAAGCGGGGAAAACCATAAACGATTTCCCACTTTATGTGGAATTGGAATATACAGCCATGAAATAACCATCTGACGTTAGTTGTGATTTAAACTTTCTTGTGAAAGGTTGTTGGTCATTATCATCATGGTGAAACAAAGGTATGCAGTGAGAAAGACTAAAAAAAGGACTTTGTCCTTGGCAAAGCCTGGGCTTACAACATTCGTGGACAAGCCCTTGCGAAAGAAAAAAAGAAAAAATAATGTATTGACCATAAGGAAAGCCCTTCGAGCAGCACAGAGACAGGTTATTCCAAAACGTCGGCGACAGGTTTCAAACCAAGGGCGAGTGATTCCCGTCCCAAAACGAGCGGGATTTTTACCTGCATTATTTGCCGGGTTGGCTGCTCTAGGTTCACTTTTGGGCGGTGCCAGTGCAGTGGCGAAAACCATTAAAGCCGCGCAGCAGGGCAAGCAACAACTCAAAGAAAGTCAGCGACACAATGAAACGATGGAAGCGATTGCCATGGGGGCTAGAAATGCCAATTTAAAGCCAGCCTTTTATCAACAAGGATTTGGGATTTCACCATTTCGAAATATTAAAAAAAAAAAAATGTAACCTCAGCCATAGCGAGACATGCCCTGACGCATCAACAAGTGGAAAGCTATGCTAAACAACTAAAGCTTTCTCATTTTCGAGGTGTGTTTATGCGAAACCAATTACCCCCACGACCCTGGAAACAGGAATGTGCTGTTGTCAATTTGGATGATCACCGAGGACCAGGAACGCATTATGTAGCTTATGTCAAAGAGGGATCCACGGTATGGTACTTTGACAGTTTTGGGAATTTGCCCCCGCCCATGGAACTAGTGACCTATTTTGGAAACAGGATCAAGATATATTATAATGTGAAACGTGAGCAAACGTTTAACAGCCAACAGTGTGGACGTTTGTGTTTAATTTTTTTATATAAGACGCAGCATAAGCAAAAACGCCACCAGTATGTCGACAGACAGTAAAACGTTTACAGTGCATGGACGTGGACCTGAAGTCAGCCTAGACTTTTACCCGCCTATCGAATTGAGTGAAAAACCCTATGGTTTAGGACTTGTTTCTCTTGAAACGTACAATCGAATATACAACATACGTGAAAATGTGAACAACAAGTTTTACTATGATGATTCTGTGCTCACCCTGAACTCTGGTGGATACACGATCGATGATATTTATGAACACATTTATGTGGTGTTGATCAATCAGTATGGTTTAAAGTCATTTCTCGACGGAACGCACAAGTTTGAACTTGTAGGCAATACTAACACTCATCGCTGCAGTATTTTCTCCTCATTCAACATTGACTTTAAAACACACCCCGATTCCATTGGCCCATTACTCGGATTTAAACCACGTGTGTTGGAGCCCAACAAAAAACATGAATCGGACCATGAAGTGAAATTCATTGAGGACCATCATGTGTCGGTGACGTGTAATATTATTAGCCAAGTGTACACCAATCAAGAACCATCGCATTCGCTTTATGACTTTATTGTGACATCGCCCAATGGGTATATTATTCGTGAAAACCCTCCAGTGGTGCTTTTTCATGCTGTGGCTGTTGATAGTATTAGTAATATAACATTAAGACTGATCAATAGAGATCAACAACTCATTGATCTAGATTCCACCACACCAGTGACTTACAAGTTGGTGCTAAAGCCACTATGAAATTTGTGTATAAAGCAACAACACCGTCTAGGAATGGTGTTAGTTGTTTGCCACGTGAATACACGTTAACATCTCAGAACAAGCAGATTTTACAGCATTTGGGTTACCACGTCAACCCTCATAATGAATTCTATCCTAGAGATAGCGAACCGCATCGAGGAGCAACCAGGAGTGGTAAGAATTGATCTCCATTCCTATCAAGCTCAAACACCTGGACTCAATAACAATGATGAAATTCAATTTGTTATCAACAACCAAGATATTTACACCCTACCGCATGAAAGTGTCATTCAGATTGAAGGTCGGCTCACCAAAGCCGATGGCTCTACACCTACCACATCCAAGTTGGCCAACCATGGTTTGGCCTTTCTGTTTTCTGAAGTGCGGTATGTCATTAACGATATCGTGGTGGATAGCACTCGAAATGTGGGCATTTCCAGTGTCATGAAACTATACCCCTCTTATAGTGAGGAAGAAGGTAAAACACTTTGCATGGCAGGTTGGTGTCCTGACTCGACCAATGACTGGATGGTACACACCGATGGAACCTTTACTGGATATTTACCTCTTAAACTGGTTCTAGGCTTTGCCGAAGATCACCAACGCATTGTGGTTAATGCAAGGCAAGTGCTTTACCTAGTGAGAGACAGGAGTGATAACAATGCACTCAAGGGAGCCGACAATGCCCCCATCGATTCAAAAATTCAACTACAACGCTTGCTATGGAAAGTGCCTCATGTGACCCTTAACGATAGCAAAAAACTGGACATACTCAAGATGGTCAAGAGAGATATGCCTCTACCCTTGGAATTTAGAAGCTGGGCCCTCCATGAGTATCCGCTATTGCCCACTACCAACACACACAGTTGGTCTGTAAAAACAGCTCGCTATACAGAGAGACCTCTCTACCTGATCGTGGGTTTTCAAACGAATCGCAAGTATCAACAAACCAAAGATGCCTCGCAATTTGATCACCTGCAATTGAGAAATGCACGTCTTTTCCTCAACGGAGCCGTGTTTCCCTATGAAGGACTGGATTTGGATTTTTCAAAAAATAAGTTTGGTCCTCTGTACGACTTGTTTTCTAAATTTCGATGGTCGTATTATCAAAAAGAGAACGGCCCCATGCTACTACCCCAAGCGTTTAAGACAAGAGCACCACTGATTGTCTTTGACTGTTCTTACCTGGAAGAGTCTGTCAAGCCATCCAATATCGACATTCGACTAGATTTTGAAACGCATGACAATGTACCAGCCAATACGACAGCCTACTGTTTAATTATTCATCACAAACAAGTCAACTATTATCCACTGTCCAACCAAGTGACGAGTGTATAAATAACAGCTCAACCCACGTCAAGTCGCTCAGTCATGTCTTGCTTTAAAGCCTCAAGAGACGTTACATCCATGAATTTAAACTCTGAGGAACAACGTTTCAAGACTTTTGCCACGTGGCCAGTGCCTTTCATAAACCCTCAAGCCTTGGCGGCCGCTGGATTCTACTATTTAAAAACAAGAGATGAAGTGAAATGTGCCTTTTGTCCCATCATCATAGACCAATGGCAGGAGGGCGATGAACCCATGCAGGAACATCAGCGCTGGTCACCCACCTGCCCCTACCTGTGCAGAATGAAAGTGGGAAATATACCCTGTCATTCAAGCTATCCCCCACTTGTGTCTCTGGGTGATGAAAAAAATACAAGTTATGATACATGTGGGCCGTATGGTATCCATGGTGCTTCGGTGAGCAGCTCACCATCAAAAACGCCTAGTTTAGAGACATTGGGACATCATCGGTGTTATGGACGTTACAAACACAAGAGACTAAATTGTTGTATCAGTTGCTATCGTCCTTATCCTAAAATGAGAAAAGCCTGTAAGACGTGTTATGATAATAAAATGATGTAATTCTTAAATTCTTATTTTTGCATGTCCCTCTGTCCTACCCTAACCTTCTTTTTTGAAACTAGCATGGCAGGTAAGCCCATGCCATGATCACACGTGATCGTCAGTCAGTCGTCAGTTGAACTTGGTCCAGGCAAGCGTCAACATGTTGCGCACACTCATTGTGGATTGCCAAGGGTTTAAAATTGGTGACAACAAATTTATATTTAAACAAGTGGCCATGATCGATTGTACCACGTTTTGGATATCGCAAGCTACGCATTTGCTATTTAAACCACCCCATGCTTTTGATTTGTTGTGTGAAAAAGACCGTAAACAAACCCAGTGGATTGAAAATCATAGGCAACTAGACTGGAATCAGGGAACCATTTCCTATAAATATTTGGACGTGGTTATGAAAGCACACTTGTCCTCGGCCAATGTGGTATTTGTGAAAGGTAATGAAAAACGTCAATGGTTGCAACCATTTTTGGCGTCTTACTGCCAATGTATCGACCTCATGGAGTTGGGCTGCCCCTCCCTGCAAACGCTCATGGATACTTGTTCCTGTGGCAACATTACCCATACAGCCCTATCGCATGCGTGGCATCTCTTTCATTGGTTAACCACCCATGCCTGCTGGGAGTTGTTGAACAAAATTATAACTCAAGATTTACCTGTGAATGACGTCAGTGAGATTTCTACAAGCGACGTGTAAACATCTACAGCACGTGATACCATGGAGAAAGGCAATGCTACGGACAAAGCCATCGGCAAGTTCTTTGTGTGCAAAAAGAAACTAGACAGTTTTACCAAAGAGGAACTCTTGGCGCTGCCCAAGTCGTTCATTTATTATGTGGCCGCCAATGCAGTGAAAGAAATCTGGCAACATGTACCAAAATCATGGACTCAAGACCCTGTGTTGAGTGAATTGCAACCCTGTACGGATTACGATCACCATAAGCAAGTGGCCATGGCAAAAATACCGTCTATGCGTCAGTGTGCGACTTGCCAGCTAGTGAAACTGTATCACGGTCATAAAAGTCCATGTAAAGACTTTGTTGAATCATTCCACGGGTGTCATGGCGAGAAAAAGCAACAACAACAACAACAACAAACACAAACATCGTCCACAGAGGAGGAGGAAGACCAAACCTTTTTACCATCGATGGAAAAGGATATGCCAGACCTGTACTGGCAATGGCGTCATTGACAAAGTGATTCAATACTTACCTTTCGAAATCCATCTTCCAGGTTATCGTTTTTGTGGCCCTGGAACTCGTCTCGAAAAACGTTTACAACGTGGTGATGTACCCATTAATCTTTTGGATCAAGCATGCAAGGAACATGACCTTTCTTATCGCCATAGTCATCCTGGTTTAAGACATGCGGCAGATAAATTGTTATTGAAGAAAGCTAAACAACGTTTCACATCCAATGATGCCTCAGTGGGTGAAAGAATGGCAGCCCTGATTGTCATGAGTGCTATGAAAGGAAAGTTGATGATGCATGGACATAAACATTGAGGAGTGAGGAATTGGAATGTGTTTGTATTCTATTTTTCTTTTGTCAATTCACTATGACTATGAAATAAAAACAAAAGTTTTCCAGAGCACGATGTTTTGTTATTTTTAATTTTAAGAAATCGTGATGTTGATGGCTGATTTTTTCATTTTACACATTTCACACATGATGAATTCCACACACTGTCATTTATCATTTTGCAATTTACAGTTTTTGAAAACGTTCGTTTCAAGTTTAACGTTTTTGATGATATGGATTTTTCCATTTTGCTGATGACACATTTTAAACAATGTCCGTTTGAAGTTTTTGAATTTTCAAATTTCACACATGGCCATTTCCAGTTTTTAAAAATGTCCGTTTTAAGTTTTGCTGTTTTGGTGATATGGAAACATGGAATTTCCATTTTGCTGTTTTCATATTTTTTCCATTTGGTGTATGTCGAAAGTTGAGATTTGACAATGATGTTGATGCGAGTGCTTGACCTTGATAATACTGCAATGTGCTGATGCGTGTTTGGAGAAACGTCGAGGTCTACGACTACTGCAGGTAAGACTGTTTTTTTTACAAAAATAATGTCTATTGTCTGCCACATTTCAATGAAAAAACAAAACTATTGAAAACAAAATAAGTATATAAGTGACCATTTTCCCCCTCCCCACCCACCCACCCTACCTCATCGTGTTTGCTCTGGTCAATCATACACACCAGTTTTCTCTCTCTCCACTCATACATTCACACCTGTCATTGGGAACAAACACAACCACTTTATTTATTCCCAAAAGCACATTCTCGACATGCACACTCTTCCCAAAAGAACTTTTTAGTTTATCATTTACATTACGAAAAATAATTAAATACTAGTTATTAAAGTTACTAAAAATCTTACTTATTTCATATTTACAAAAAAAAATCAACTTTGTACAGCGTTAAAAGAATCAGACTATTTACCAATCAAAAAATTTAAAAAAAATAAGGTTGCATAGAACTTTTAAAGAGCAAAAGGTTCAAGTGGGTTGTCACTATTTACAATGACAGAAACCAATATTTACAAAATACTAAATCTACAAGTTACATAAAGCCATGTCCCATAAACGATTAAACAGTGAAATCACACCTCCTCCTCCTTGCGATCATAACCCCAGGGCAGGCTGGTGAGCAGGTCATCAGCCCACACACGCTTGTTATCCATGGAGGCGAGGGTGCGTTTTCTCTGTTCCACAAGATACAAATGATGGTTGCTGGATTGTATCCTGCACTGTGTATGAGACATAGCTTTGCCAGTGCGTAAAACCGCTAGATAGTCATTAACACGTAGCGATTTTACCACTGCCCTACCTACACCTTTTGCTCTCTTGGCTTCCTTACAATCGAGTGTGCGGTAAGCATACATTTTCGAAGCCAAACCTACGAATTCCGTCATAATGGAATCACCGCATTCATCTTTTAAAACGCCCATTTTCTTTTTGTTTTTTATGGGCAGCTGAAACACGTTGTCAGCACTATAGCAAGAAGTGTCGAACCAGTCACTATGTTGCCTCATGATGTCATAGGGGTTGCAGTGGCGAATGTGGTAAATGAATGAGTCCGTGTCCATATACAAAAGAGAGACGTCCTCAAAATGGCGTTTGGCAAACTCATAGTGGAATCGATACATGACCGATTTAGAAAAGTCTAAAATGACTTGACCCAAGTAAATGGGCTTATCCATGGTCACGCTGGTCTTACTCATTTCAATAGTAGCCAAATCCTCATCGATAATTTTGATCGATTTAAAATTTGGCTTGGCAATGTACCGCCGGGCACCCCACTGCCCCTCCCAGACATTCACTAATTTAATGTCACGGTATTTGCGGACATTCTCCATGGACTTGCCATAGATGCAGTTGTTCATTAATTTAAAAAAATTAATTTCAAACTGCTGTGTTGCCATTTGTCGGTGCTCTGTGTTGAGTCGCATGTATGGCTCAAGCCATGCTTTTTGAGCAAAAGAAATACCCCTGTGGACTTTCTTCAACACCAAGCCTTGGGCGAGGCATTGCACCAACATTTGTATATGTAGCACATACCGATTTTTGTTGTAAAGTGTGCCCATGAGTTTTTCAGTTTTCACTTTACTGTCAGGGGGAACCATTTGCTCAAGGCAGAATGGGAAATCGGCATGTTCATCATACAAGGATGAGGGATATTCAATATCCACTTCTAGCACATATCCACGGCCTGTTTCTTGGCTAGCCATGTTCACATCAAATTCTGACACTTGTTTGTCTGTCAGCCAAGCAAACTTCCCATAGGGCAAAGGCTGACTCATGGCGTAACCGTACAAATTATTCACGTCATAGTACATTAAGTACGATTCTGGTTTGTCTGGTGAATAATCAGGCATGTAGACATTGTTCGCTTCAGCATGGCGCTGGTTAAGTGACACAAAGCCGCCACGAATGCCCTTTTCAAAAAATAGAACCATGTCTACATCAGTGAGTAAATCCAATTCCACTTGAGTGTATTTCAAAGCGGCATCAAACGAGAGCCCAGGACTCGTATAATAGTGAGCCGGGTCAAGACCGTAAATGTGTTGACACAAGTTACGGAATTTTTCAAACACATCAGTGAGCAGCAATACATCCAGTTTTAGGTAATGCAAAGCATATTCACTTAGCGTGTTCATGCCAAACACTCGCCAAACTTGACATGCATGTGCATAGTCTTCATCGGAAACGGTACTGCGTGTTAGTTTCGAGTAAAATTTCTCTTGTGGTGGGAGTTTTCTTTGCTTTAACACGTCCCAGCTATTGCAGAAATCATACGGGAATATACCTTTCCGAATGCACAATTGAAATTGCTCAGGATCATTAAAATGCATTCTAGTATTTTTTAATTCCTCCTCATTCAAGCCATTCACAAGGCTGTCTAGCGAGGATGCCATAAACTTAAAGGAATCCAAAAATCGAATGCTAAAGTTGCTCAACCTCCATGTCAGGGCCGTAAAACGCTCATGGTTTTGGGGAATAATGGTAAACGAGCCCTTGTTGACATGGCCCAATTCACGAATCAAAAACTGAATGTCATAATTTGCCAGATTGTGGAAAAAGACACCGATGAAACGAGGAGCTGGAAAGTTCAAATTGCATTTACTATGCGCAGCTCCACGAAACTTCCCCGTAAAGTGTGAGTGATCACGAACGGTGTCTTCAGCACTGATCAGTGGCTTTTCGCAAATATGGCATGTCGTGGCATGCTCATACTGCTGCTGTTGTTCTGGAGATAGGCTCATGGGTACTGGGTGGTCCAGTAATTCCTGTACATGGTCGGCCAACTTGACAAGTTCATCCAAGAACCATTTGGCACAATCTGGCCCCTCACGATATTTGTAAACGGATTGTGTGGGGTCATGGGCACACACCACATTAAATCCTATGGCAAAGGGTTCATGTTTTTGAATGGGTGTGGTTGAGCTGATGGTGGGATCTGGTTCACATCCCGCCATGGGTGTGGTGAGAGCTTCGAAATCTGCATATACCACATAGGGAACAGTGTCACGCTTGTGAATGTCCTTAAACTTTAACACAGCCTTGTCCCCTTGTGGCAATATCAATCTCACCGCTTCCTGAGTAACACAATCTACCCTATGACGTTCTAAGAGCGTAGGGGTTGTAAAATATTGCAAGCATCGATCACAAATATGCTTTTTACATTTATATTTAGACACTTGACTGCTTAGCAATCTACTTAAGCTTTTAATCAGGCAATAGTGATTCACTTCTCCTACAGATAAATATAAAAGATGAATGTGATGTCGTTTCGGTTCTTTTGTGGCGTAAAGAGGACCCACAATCACATCACCGTCAAGGCCATACACCATGAACGAAAAGTCCTGGTTATTTTGTTCAAACCTATGGATCTCGGTTAAGTCCATGGGGAACGACACTCGAGTTAAATTTAAAGTTTGTTTCAATTCGACAAACTTGGCCTTGTACTTTGCTGGTCTGTTAACATGACGGTCTTGTGCTGGCTGCAAATACGCAGCCACAGCCCACAGAAAGCAATCATTGTCACGATTCTTAATATTCACCACAGCCTTTTTCGAAGCTATTGCTAGTGGTGTTTTAATATAGCTAGACCCAGCATTCAACGGGTTGAATTGACAAATGTTGATTTGCAAATGATGAATTTTGTCTAAGGCTAGACCACTCGGTCCTTGTTGCAGTTTATCAAATTTTGATAGCAAGGCATTCACCACGTGGGTTTCATACCACTGTTCCAAATTATGGGCTATGAATAGCTCTTGCATTTTACTGCAAATATAAAATGTCTCTTTATGCTCCACGTCCTTCTTTTTATATATGAAATCGCACACCAGTTCTGTATTCACCTTTAAAGCCGTATGCAACCTTTGTGCTGTACAAATTTCAATTTTAAAAATTTCAAAACAAGATTGTAAAAATTCTTTGGGAATCAAACTTTTTCTAACATTGACCACGCGGCCAGAGCACACACGTGATTTGAAACAACTGTTTAGAGGTTCCCAAGTTGGGCTATCGGTAGCAGCAGTAAAAGACATTATTTTAGAAAGAACACTCTCACCTGAGTTTTCAGCTGTAGACTGCTTGACAATGGTCCCAAACACACACGTTCCTGGTTATTAACAAAGGTCAAGCGTTTTCCAACACTCTAAAAAGAAATAAAATAAACCACCATAAGTATATCCATTCCATATAGTTTATGCCTTTCATAAACAAAACAAAATCAAACAGGTTATATTATATAATAAAACAAATCTCACCTTGACGTGTAATGCTTTGCTATATTCCCGTCTCGTGGGCTAGTGTGGAAATGGTTTCCTCTTCTATCGGTCTGTCTTCCTCTTTCTTTAATATATTTCCCACAGACACACGACAGGTAGGCTATACACGTTATCTGCAAACAAATAAATAAATAAAATCATTAATTACCTAATCAATAAATAATTGCATGTATTTATATATAAATCAATAAATGTATAAATGAATAAATATATACCTACCTCACAACAAGAATAAGTATTTTCCACCAACACCAAAACTGTTAAACAAGGCCAAGTGTTTCACACAACGCTGTAGCGTGTTCAAAAGTAGTCACATAAGTGCGAGTGGAAATGTCAGCGACGTGTCTTTATATATCACATTGCATGTATAATCTTTTTTTTTCCCACGCTTTGAACATTCTCTTATCGTGCACGTGGGCAGCTAACGTCTCAGGCGAACACCTGTGCCGGATCAAATTTCACATGAACTTGCATTTTGTCACGTACGAAGCAAAACAGGATGTAACTTGTTAACAGTTATCGCGCACGTGGACAGATAACGTCCCAGGTGAACACCTGCGGTAGATCAAATTTCACATGGACTTGCATTTTGTCACGTACGAAGCGAGACAGGATGTCACTGGTTTAGCGTGCCTGTGGTTTCACACATGTGTGCACGCCTTTCGCACTTCCCTGCCAGCACAATGGTCAGATTATTTCACCTTCAAGCGTCACCTGTTGTCAAGTCAGATCAACGCCTTCCCATAAGCTCAAATGACATTCACCTCCTGCTCCTCGGCAAGTGTGTTTTCTGTACTCGCTTCGACCAACATAGAACCAAGTTCTCATCACCGTTTACACGTTAAAGGTAAAAAGTGTGAAAAAACGTACCCTCGCTCTGTCATACACCGACCCGTCGAAATAGCGATTGATCTATTGAACACAGCCACCGTGGTCAGCGACAGGTTCGTTGAAACACACACACCCAGCCGTATCGTCTCTCTCTCAACCGCCACGCTTCATGGACATTATAAACAGGCAAAGAAAAAGAAAACGTTATTTCAACATGTATGGCGTTAGGCCCTTTGTGAATTATCTTTTTGGAAAAAAAATATCTACCACATTTGAAAGGGGGCGTTAGCCCGAGTCCTAGGACACCTCGTACACGTCTCTAGCGTTATTGGTTCGTGAGATATCGGCAAAAATCACAAAAAACACGTGTTTACCCCAAAATCGCGTTTCCAAATTTTTTAAAAAAATATAACGAGTGGTCCATAGCAAAGAGGACGTCACTCCGAGTCCTTGGACCCCTCGTTCATGTCTCTAGCATACTTGGTTCGCGAGATATAGCAAAAAGTCTAAAATCACGTTTTTACCCCAAAAAGACCGTGTTTCCAGATTTTCACCTTTTCGACACCTACATTCCCGTAAAGAGCACGACGAGACGAAAAAAACGAATCCAAGCACGCCCTCCTAGCATGGCTCCTTCCATTCCAAGGTCGCAGGGGCTCACAACTTCCTAAGTGAGACAGCTCTCTCACTACCACACTACTACCTACAGGTTTTCATCCTAGAGACTTGAAATTTATTTTTGAGGTAGAGGGGGTAGGGACCTTTCATTTACGTCAAACAAACTTTTTTTGTAGAGTTCCTAGTTTCCAAAATATAGGATTTTCAAAATTCGAGTGTTTTCAAAAAAACATAAAAAATAAAAAAGTTTTATTACAAAAAATAAAGGTCATAAAGGCCGTTCGTTTGAGCCATGGCACAACGTTCTACCATGTTTGGTTTTCAAACTATCACCAACGTTGCAAAACAAAAAAATTCAAAGAATTTTTGAAAAATATAATACATGGTCCATAGGAAAGAGAACGTCAGCCCGAGTCCACTGACACGCCATTTGTCAAAATCGGACCATGCGTTCGAGAGATATTTAACATGGCTGAGGCTTAGTAGTGGTAATAACGGGGTTCTGAAGTGGGGCAGAACCCCTATCATCCCCCTACTTGTATTGTTTTTCTGGAGCTCCTTGAGGTGAACCAATGAATCAGAAATCCCTTCGAAGAGGATAAAACTGAAGCTGGTATCAGCTGAAGTCATTGAGTTATCGTGTGACACTTCTGAAAACGGTTTTCAAATAAACAAGCTTTTGGATTAGTGTATGAGGAGAACATAAAATATCAAAATTGGTATTGGGACACTTGATGGGGATGGTTTTATGAGCTTTTTTTATATGAGAAACAAATACTGTACAGAAAGAAATTTTGTGTTCCAGTTCTGTGCCTCTTAAAACCAGCAATAGTCAATGAATATATTACATTATAAGTGTGGTGATCATCAGCAATCTTAACTAGTTGTTGCAAGTGCTAGTTGCGAGCAAATGAAACTATGTTTTATCATTGAGATGCTCTTAAAATATTCCAATACTAACTGTTACAAAGTTATTTAACCAAAAATAGAATTTGTAATCCTTACAACTAAAAGGAATATTAATTATACGTTAATACCAAATGTTCATCTAATATTTATGCAATCATTGGAGCTCGAGTCAGCCGGGAAGGCGGTGCGCAAAGCACAACGCTACCGTTACGTCATGCCTCACTTCCATCCCACCAATCACAGTCAGTCTGTCTTGAGAATCTGAGCTAGTGTGTTGTCAGGAAAGTTAAGTGTAAAGCAGCGTGAAAGAGACAGGCTCGATGACTAAGCGACGGTTTGCCATACCGGAGGAACTCATGACAGCAGCCTGCGGTGTGGGGACTGACATGGTGAACCTGTTGCAACAGTGGACATGTATCTCTTTCTCTCTCTGCGCAAATCCAAGAGAGCCGGCCGCCTTCCGGGCTGTCGCGAGCTCTAGTAGCGTTGGTTGTGCTTCTTGAGATCCACTGTGTTGTTATATTGTTTGAATGCTCAATCTGAATTTTATACACAGCACACTTGGAAGACCATATGGCAATTGAATGTGTATAACCTTAATAATACGCCTTGGCATCTCAGAAATATAACCTGCATTTACTCGCACCTTTATTTTTTAATAGTTATTTCTGACAACTTGTTAAGATGGCTGATGATGGCCAAAGTAGTCTTGTTATGCAGGGTGCGGCAGAAATAACTCACGAATTTCAAACGTAAATAACACAGCAATGCAACACGATATTCACAAATTTATTTCGCAGTTTAAAAGCGCAATTTTTGCCATTTGCATCATATACACATACACACTAGGTTTTGAAAATAATGTCATCGAAATGTCGGCCGCCCTTTTCTATACATTTCTGAATCCTCTCTCTGAAGTTCCGCATGACCCTCCTAGACATGTCTAGTGGTATTGCCTCGATTTCCTCACGGATAGCAGCTTTCAGGTCGTGTAGTGATCGCGGCTTACGTTGGAAGACGCGAGCCTTCAGGTATCCCCAGAGAAAGAAATCGCAAGGGGGCGAGATCAGGGGAACGGGCTGGCCATGGAACGTCACCCCGTAAGGAGATTAAACGTTCTGGAAACATCTCTCTATTGTAACGCAAGAATGCTGATGGACTGGAATCTGGGCTAGCCATAAGAAACAACAACACATCTCTCTGAAGAGGCTCATCGATGCCCTGGCTGTGTGTGCTGTGGCACCATCTTGTTGAAACCACACACGAGGATTCCCTGTCGTTGAGTGTTGGCTGCAGGAAGTTGCGTAACGAGCAGATGTTACTGTCACAGTTTTGTCCTCCTCTTTAAAAACGTAAACGACAGCGCACCAAAGAGTCACATGTATGGAGAGGTCGCTCATGGATCTGTCGAGGATTGGTTGCGGACCAGTACCGGAAATTTTGGTTATTCACGTAGTCCGACAAATGAAAGTGGGCTTCATCACTTGCCAGTAGACTGGAGTCAGCTGCTACAGCTTCCAGGATAGTCTCGCTACATGCTCTGCGGTTGGCCCAATCACGTTCACTAAGTTCCTGCACACCCACCATTTTATACGGATGGAACTTCATCTGGGTGTGTAAAATTCTCCTTGCGGTACGATCTGAGAGTCCCATAGCATGTGCATGCCTACGGACCGAATGTTGAGGAGATTGCGTCTCACTGCACGGATGTTCTCTGGTGCTCTGATGCTACGAGGCCTACCAGGCGGCTTCCTTTTAACACTTGAACCAGTTCCTCTCAAATTATTCACCCATACCAGAATGGTATTCCTGCTTGGACCTTTCGCATGTCTATGTAAGCTAAAGTGTCTACGAAATAAACGCTATGTTGTGGTAACAGAGTCAGCAATTTTGAAGTACGTTTCAATCACGAAACCTCGATGCTCACCACTCCACGCCATGCTAGCGACTGACTAGCCCTGACGAGGCGATGTACGTGTTCTCCCAGGCCGCACGCACATCGACAATAACACCTGCTTAAGTGCTGTGGCCAAACTATGTAACAAAAATGACAAACACTGCTCTTTTAAACTGCGCAATAAATTTGTGAATATCTTGTTGCCTTGCTGTGTTATTTACGTTTGAAATTCGTCAGTTATTTCTGCAGCACCCTGTATTAAACAACTAATAATAATATCTTTTTCGACTATTGGTGGTTTATTTCAATTAATATTTGTCAATAAGAACCAAGAGGAAGAAAATGGCGAAATGCTTTATTTGGAGTGTAGCACTATATGGAGCTGAGACGTGGACATTGAGTAAAGGGGAAGAAAAACGATTGGAGGCGTTTGAGATGTGAATACGGAGGAGAACGGAAGGGATAAAATGGGTGGAGAGGGTGCGAAATGAAGATGTGCTCAAACGAGTTGAGGAGGAGAAAAATATAGTAAAGGTAAACAGGACGAGGAAACAAAATTGGCTTGGCCATTGGATGAGAAGAAATTGTTTACTTATGGATGCAATGGAAGGAACGGTGAATGGTAGAAGACGATTAGGATGGAGAAGATTCCAAATGGTTGACAGTATAAGGATCGACACAAAGTATGAGACAACAAAGAGAGTAGCAGGAGAAAGGTTTGCTTGGAGAGCTGCCCTAGGGCACAACACTGATGATGATGATGAATAAGGACCAATTAGTTTTAGATATGGTTAATTGCATATCTCTACATAATATTGAGTAGGTTGTGGGTGCTGGTTTAGTTCATCAACTTAGAAATAAAATAAATTCACATTTACTTAAAAAAGAAGAGTTTATTTGCAGAATAGTATACAGTAGGCTATGTACAGAGTAACTCGAGATCAGTAATGTTCCTGTGACGTCCATCTTCACTCGCTTGGCTGCATCGTATCTGTGGAAACAACCAAGCCACCACTTGTTAGCAATCTTTCATGGAAATATAGATATAAGATTACCAACTCTCTTGCTATTTTCACAATTTCTAGAGGAGAATCTTTATCATACTAATATATAAAAATGAGATGGTGTGTGTCTGTCTTTCTGTCTGTCTGTCTGTCTGTCTGTCTGTTACTCAATAACTCAAGAACCACTGGTCTGATTTAAATGAAATTTTGCATGGATGTAGCTGATTTACCAGGTTTACATATAGGATACTTTTGATTTCGAAATTTTGCACTATTAAAAAATGGCGACTATTTTAGTGACGTCATTAGACCCCTTGGTTTCAAAATTTCATATTTCCAAATAAATAAAAAGAGAAAGGTAGGAAATAGCAAACTTTCGATGGCACATACGAGCTTTGAAATTTAATTTCCTATCCGAAAGGTCCTTATCACTTTTCGTGTATCTCCAACAGTTAGCGAGTAAAACCGACATTTGTGACGTCACTACATCCCTTGGTTTCAAAATTTCATATTTCCTTTTCAAATAAAAAGAGAACGCTAAGAAATAGCAAACTTTTGATGGTATACATGAGCTTTAACATTTAATTTTCTATCCGAAAGGTCCTTATCACTTTTCGTATATCTCCAACGGTTAGCGAGTAAAACCAGAATCTGTGCAATAAAACACGGTCATCACCGAGCGGTGCAGTATATCTCTCTATATATAAAAATGAAAATTTGTGTGTTTATCTCTGAATTTCTACGGAAATTTGAGATGTTTACACGTTTCAGACTGTTTTATGAGGGCCTACCCCCTTAAAATACATGCTGAAATAGGCGTAGAAGGACGAGACAAAACTCATTTTCAGCCCCTCAATGTGAGAGACAAAACTCGGGTCCCCGAAAACCACATTTTAAGGACCGAAGACCAACCGTTTTTTAGATATTCCCAGAAAACTAATTTAATTTAATAAACTAATGAACGAATGCAAGCCAGTAACCATGCCAACGGATTCTCAGAGGTCCCATCTATTGCTGTAAGACGCAATGCAATTCCATTAATTACATTAGTGTGAAAGTTTGCAAACGGCTAGAAGGTTATCACGGAACCAAAGCCGTAAAATTCGTCAATACGTTTAACGCGCTTAAGGGGATCAAGGGGTAGCCTACTCTAGAATTTTTTCACGCGATTTACACCTGCGGGTGTGGTACGGCAGGTCTATTATATTCCTATCCCCATATTATTCATTCATTCATTCATTCATTTCGTATAGGCCATCTATGGACCGCGTCATTCCAACCGTCTCCTACTGGCTTTGATGTTTGCCCTGTACGCCCGCATTCGTTCTCGGTGGACTTCCTTCCGTTCCTGGGTCCAAATCTTTCCCGTTTTCAGCTTCGGTTTTTCTTGGAAACCTTTACAACCTTGAAGTTTCCCTTTGAGCGGGACGCACTCCTGAATGTCTGTTGGCGTAATCCCCACTTCTTTCAGATCTTTATCCAGTTCAATGAACCAGGCCCATTTTGTTTTCCTCTCCTGAAGGTAAGTTATGTTGCGGTTGGTCAGTCTCGCTGGGCTCATTCGTTTCACATGCCCAACAAATGGTAACCTTCTCTTCCGGATGACGTTGCTTATCTTCTCCACATGAGTATATAGGTCATGGTTATGCCGTTTTCTGTATTCCCCATTGTCTTTGATGGAACCCAATATCTTTCTCAAAATTTTTCTTTCTTTGGCCTCCAGTTTCTCGACCAAGCCTTTTTTGTTCATCGTGAGGCATTCAGAAGCATGCAAGACTTCCGGACGGATGACACTGCAGTAATGTTTTAGTTTTGCGTTGAAGGATATTGACCTTTTCATATAGATGTCCTTAGTTAAATGGTAGGCCATTTCCATTTTGCTCAAGCGCGATGTGAATGCTTCTTTCTCTGATAATATCCCTTCCCTGACCCGTCCTGAAAAGAAAAGTACATGGCCATTGGCTGAATAAAAAATAATAAAAAAAATAGGTGTTATAATTTCTCCCTATATTATATTATTATTAGTATTATATTATGGCGTACAACGACGAGACAAATCCCCTCGGTGCCAGCAACAAAACTCGGGGGCCCTAAAGGGTCCTCGAAAACTACATTATAAGGCTCTAAATCCAACAGTTTGTGAAATATTCCCAGAAAACTAATTTAATTTAATTTAACAAACTAATGAAGGAATGCAAATCGGTAACCCTGAGAACATTATCTCATGGGGTGGCATACAACTTTCCATCTATTTCTGTAAGAAGCAATGACACTCCATTTATTACATTTCTGTGAAAGTTTGCAAATGGCTATAAGGTAATCACGGAACTAACGTAGACCGTATAATAATTCATCAATGCAATTAAGTGGGTGAAGGGGTAACCTAGAATTTTTTCATGCAATTTTCACGTTCGACTTATAGTACAGAAGGTCTATTATATCTCCAAACAGAAACATTATTTTCAAAAATTCCTGAATTGAACTAGCATTTTTTGCGGCTTTTAGGAATTTGGGCAATTTGAGTCTAGAGAACCTGAATGTTCATGCACCACAAGCCTTTATAATTTATGAAAGGGGTCTTCCTGTGTATGGGCACCTAGCACAACGTAGAGGGTCAGTTTTTATGTGACGTGTATTGCGTTTCGTCTACAAGACTTTCAATTGTATTTCACGTCAGGAAGTACACTTTAGGTGAATTTAGTCTGAGAGCACATTTTAACTTTTTTTTTTGTCGACATACGGGTTCATCATAAAGATGATTTTATTTGATACTGTGTGGTAGATATACCCATATTTGGATATCTGGGTAATATGTTGTAGACAATAGAATTGTCTGTCTGTCTTTCTGTGTATCTTTATGTACGCCTATACCTCGTGTTCGGATGCTTGGTGCATCTTAAAATTAGGTATGGTAACCATGAGAGTCAATACACCAATCATTTATAAAACTCTTCACCGTACTTTTCATACAGTAGAAGGGTGGATATAGAGAAAAACTTCTCAATATATGCTAAAATATGCGAAATATAAAAATTATCCTACAAGGACGACCAAAGAATATGTTGCGCTTCTCAATGTGAGACAGATAATTCGGGAATCTATAAAGGGTCTCCGAAAACTACATTTTAAGGGCCTTAAATTAACAGTGTGTGTAATATTCCCAATAAACTAACTTCGTTCTGATAAACTTGATGGAATGATAAACCGCTAACCATTGCACAGTAGCTCAATTGATAATGTCTGGTGTTAACTACGAACACCGTTCGAAGAACGGGTACTTCTGCTAGTTGACAATAAATGGAGGCTCCCACTTATTAGGTCAGGTTTAGTAGAAGTAGTTCAACAATGTACAAACCAGAGGTCGTGGGTTTGAGTCACACACTCGTTTGACATTTACATTCTCTACCTTCCATCTAAATGACTAGTACTATTTGTACAATACACAACCTAATAGTTGAAGAAAAATGGGAATGAAACTTGTAGTTTTTGTGACGGTAATCTCTCGATCATGAATCTAAAATTATAATAGCTGCCTCGTCAAACACTAGAATGGTTGGTTCTTAAGTTTAGGGGCTGCGACAACGCGGTCATATAGCCCCGTGTACTTTGGGTGTGTGTAGAATCTGTCTGAAAACCGGTGTTAATTGTGATGACTGTATTAGTGTGTGTTATCTGTTTTTTAATTTAAGTACTGTGCCCAACGAGAGTTTGGCCCAAGAATCGAACGCTGGATATATAAGATGAAAGGACGATTTAAGCCCACCAGGGAAGGAATATTGTAAAATGTTATGCAAGCCGTACGTGACTCAAGCCACCCAGCTGCTAGATTAGGAACAATTAAGGAAGCCACAAACATTGTAATCGACGATAAGTGTCAAGGAAATATCAACAGATAAGGAAAGTTCTGCAAAGTCATGAGCTGTTAAGGTATCAACAGGGAATCATTAAAAAACCTCTGGGCAAGCACTGTTTATCAAATTTATGAGTGTATCACTGACAGATTTAATGGGATTGAACCTAGTGATTAACGACTACTGCATGATTCAGGCTGGCCCCAATTAGAGCTGAGGCCGCGATAAATTATCACATCGATGTTACAAAAATCCCAGACAGTAGCGAATCAATCTTAGGGGGCAACATTGACTAAGATAAAATACTATACATTGATATCATGCGTTAAAACACTCACAGGGACTATGTCTGTTTAGAGGTTGGTAATCCTAGTTGTTGACACAGATTTAAATCGCGACATCAGCAGTGGTGTCATCATCAATTAAAACGCAGGGTTATGGAGGTTGGATGTACCTTTCCGCTGGCCACGGAGGGAGCATAATAAACTTTTTAATTAATTAAAAATAAGTAGATGATTAAATGGCATTCCGCACGACATGAACGTCAAAGTAAACATGTCATACATATGCAAATAAAGTTTCAAGGAAATAGGGGCTCAAACGTGGAGAATAGACTCCGCACTCGCGTGAGGGAACTTCGTTTTGATAAACTAGTATAAATATGAGGCCGAACGAGAATCAGTCACTCAGTTCTACAACGGACCTTTGAGAGGTCGGGTGTTGGTCGTCACATTTCAGCCCACGATTTAGGAAGATGCTGGATCGCAGCATGAGATCATTAAGTACATCATATTCACCGTAACAGAACCTACGGGTCATCGTGTCGTTATTTAAAGTTGATCACTATAGCGCCTGGCGTTGGATCAAGTATAATTCGCGACGAGAATCAGTAACGCAGCGTCAAGTAAAGGAACACTAATACCGTAAAAAGTGCGGACTAGTATAAATAAAATACGCAAAGTCGAAAGTATACATAAAGACGCGAAATAAGAGTGATAGTTACGGAACTTGAAGTTTTGAAGAGACAGTACTTACAAATTAGAAATCGGTGTCTCAGGAACACGAAATATAAATACACTGCGTCAAAGAAAGACAGTATAAAACAGCGAATCCTAGAAAGGAATAATATCAACAAGTATTAATCACGAAGTACATGAGTAGGGCCCTAGAAGACTGCGGGTTCGATACTCAAGATATAAAGCATCAAAAATACGAACTAGACAGGCTTACGGTTCTCGAACAGGAGACCAAGCTAGGAACTATATCATTAAAGCGAAGAAAGATCACGGATCGAGTGCGGGTAAACACGAGGAACATTTATATTCAGGAAGAAATAGGAGCGAGTGAGCAGAAACGCGGATTTAGAGACATTCACGGAGAACAGGAAATAAGGAACTTCGATGAGCGAGGAAGGAGCAAATTAGCACGTCCAAAGCATAAACGCGAGGTATCGCCAGGGATCATCCAATGCGAAAAATCATTGCCAAAGCTCTGAGATAAGGGCGTGTGCTTTGAAGAGAAAGTGTTTTAGTGTTAAAAGTGCTATAATGTTAAAGTGTTACAATATGTTTTTATGTTCGACCCTAACTATTATGTGTCAGAAAGCTGTATCATAATGAGGCTCATTATAACATTATTTTTCATTATGAAACAGTTTCTCCCACCAATCAGAGCTCAAGAAACAGTTGTGTGACCAATTAGATAAGGATACCTTCGCGCATGCGCTCAAAATCCAACATGTCTATATAAATTACCGAAATTGCACCGTCCATATGTTCGCGTAAATAAACTGGTGAATATGAGACAAGAAATGGCACTGTATCTTAATATCCCCAAAATCAATTTCTACACAGCGCGTGGTTTTGAAACGACTTCGGTGACAGTTTTACTGAATACTGGAGCACATTCTGAACATATGGCATTGAAACACACAGAGCGCATGCGTCGGTTGTCCATAGAGCTTGGAAAACAGAGATATACTACCCACCGCAGCACCCGATCACAACATTCTAGTGACTGAACAGATATTTATGAATATTTATGTTAAAACATATAATAAAGTTATAATTATCGTCGAACATAAACAGTCGTATGCAACTCTCTTATAATGGTAATTAAGACACTCGTATGGAAATTATAAAACTCGCATACGCTCGTTTTATAAAAATACTCATGTCTTAATTATAGCCATTATAGGCTCGTTGCATAATGTACTATTATGTGTCTGTGAAACAATAAATAAGTGTAATATAGAAATGTCAGGGAAAAGTGTTGCGATGGAAGACTAGATATTCAGCTTGATGGGTGAGCCTATCTAGGAATAGAGTCATTCCCTGGGTGAGTTGATGAAACGTTATTAATATGTCTTTGTTGTTGTACTGTGCGCGAATATCAATAGAGCCATTCGTCGACTAGGGAGTTAGACGAGTGATTCATTGATGAAATAAATATGCAAATAATTGAAATATTGAAAAAGATGATGGTTAATCACGAGGACCGCCTCGGTGAAAATAAAGCATTGTTGGGATCAGTAAAGATAAAGGAATTAAAGCCCGATAAAGAAATATATGACGAATACATTTGAAAGAAGGAATAAAAATGATAATTTAAATGGCTTAAATTGTTGCCTATTTATAAAGTAAATACGCACCATTGTATAAGTATAAAATCAAAGGGGTAAGTTAAGTAATAATGGTTAAATTGTATACCAAATAACAGATACCGAAAGAATAGAGCGTCATAATGAGATGAGTTAAAATATGGAATAATAAGAACGCAAATAATAATAATCAAATTAAAGAATAAAGTTATATTTAAAGATCCGTGTCTAGGAACTCATAGTGAAAATTAGAGCGAGAAATAATACGTTAATAAATTTAAAAAAATGATAAATATCCAAGTAAATGGTGAAATAAAACATCCAAGAACGAATGTATTACCTATTAGGCTACTGTGCCAAGGTTGTGAAATAAATTGTAGGAATGCCGAAATCAGGCGAATGTCGTAATGTATCCAAGCAAGTTGCATTGCCGTAAGGGCCAATAAAATAATAAAGTATAGTTTCAAGTTGAATATAGATATGCGTTAAGCCAGGATATATTTATTCGTGACATGCAAATGTAGTAAAAAACGTCGAAATGCGTGGAGGTAAATTCCCACCGAATATATCGTTGAAATGTAGAAGCCTCGTATATTTTGCCTTACGAAACGTTGTGTATTGTTGTATTGTGGAAATGAAATAAATAAGTGGACGCCGTCGTCGTAATGAAAGTAAGTATAATAGCCAAAGCAGTCGAGGTATGCTATGTTGTATTGTTGCTGAGGCCGGGCTAGGTAAAGGACCTCCCCGAGTCGCTCAAGCCATTGTTGTTAAAATGCATTAAAAGACTGGATGTATGTATAAATGGACGACGAGCATAGTGTCTCCGATCGTGCCAAATTCTTCGTTGTAATTCCCAGCAGTGCAAATTAAGTGTTATGAAACGGGGCGTCGTATGAATGAAGCGTCGAAAGTTATGTAATCCCGCTGCAGGATGGGTATCCCAGCTAGGTATTGTTATAGGAAGATATTGTTGTGTAAAATGCATTGTTGAAATATAGGTATTGTTGTCAGAGGCATTATAAGCATCGAAAAAGTTGAAATAATAAACTACCGTACAGCCTCTCCGAATCAAATACTAATATCCTGGGAGCGAAAGATAAATATTAATAATTAAATAAGAACGGAATAAATATCCGTAGTGAAATGAATTGTAAATCGTGGAAATCATATGTTTAAAAGCTACCCTAGCGTGAAAGCAAGGAGTGTCGGCTAGCCATCGTAAATCTAGTTGTGAAGTACCACAGGAGGAGGGGGCGGCTTGTGTGCACGACCTTTCCTCTTGTGAGGGAGAAAAAGGGGACATCTTAATGAGTTCGGTAGCTAAGTGGGGTCGAGTCGAGACGAATGGAAAGAGAAACTGTTACACGGAAATCGTAAAATTTAAAACAAAATGTGCAAGCAAAAAACTAATTGTAGAATTATTTTATGGGAATGAAAATTTCATCCCAAGTCAAAGTTTGAAATGCTATATACAAATTTGACGGATTTGTCAAATAATAGATTGTTGATAAAGAAAATTTTTTCTTTCATGAATAAATAAATAAATAACGGGAATGAACCTGGGGGAGTCCTTGTGGCTCCGGACAAAAGGGAGTGAAATGCGTCGTTGCCAGCCATCTGCAACGTAACATATTGGATTCAGCAAGAGAATCCAACTAGCCTCTTTCACTCCAACTCCAGCACGTAACCTGCACGAGGTGTCCCTGCTAAACTGAGCAACCCAGTGGAAGGTTGGGTAACCAATCCCAGCGGGAAGCTGTGTCAGTGAACCGATCAGTGCTGGGGTCTTCAGTGCTTACAACCCTGATAGTTAACAACTCGTTACCTTCGGGTGACCTAACCTAATCACTTGTGTGGTAGACTGTATCAAACATGAAGTACAAACTTAATGAACATAATACCTCAGGTGGTAGACAAACCACAAGTAGGTCATCGGAGTCTGGGGGACCTACACCTTCATGTGACCCAGTCGGATCTAAACGAAACTTTAAAAGGAATATTACGTACCTAGCCACAATCAATATAAACTCTTTGATCAAGACCGGAAAGCTTAAGCATACGCTTGAAGTACTGAACGACAAGAACATCAGTATAGCAGCTCTCCAAGAGACTAGGTTTCCGGACGAAGAAGCCATAGAGTCTCAAGGATATAGAATATATAAAGGGAAACCTGGTAATAGAGTAATGGAAAATATACCGTTCCTTGGGACTGGGTTTGCAGTACACCGTCGACTGGTTACAAGCATTCTTGACTTTTCCTCACCAAACGATAGGACATCGGTGCTTTCCTTCAGATGTAAGAATAGAGGATACTCTATGATTAACTTCCACGCTCCTACCAATGACTCTAACAGGAAAAACCCAGAAATGACAAACCATTACTGGGATGCCCTTGAGGAAACCCTAGACAAGGTCCCAGATCACCATACGACTATATTGTTAGGAGATTTCAATGCCCAGATCGGTAGAGAACAGAAACACCGGAAGATTGTAGGAAGATATCCTGCCCATAAGAGAACCAACACCAATGGGGAACGATTAATCAGTGTCTGCACCAAGTATGGATTACGTTTGATGTCTACAGCTTTCAAACACCTTCCCAGGAAGGCCATGACATGGCGATGCCCAAATAGCATGTTGGGTGAATTCCAAATCGACCACGTAGCAATAGACAAGCTACACCATAGGGATATTATGAATGTCAAGGTGCTACGAAGAGCCAACATTGACTCTGATCATTACCTGTCTCTGATTAAGACGAACCTGAAACCACTAATAAAGACCACTGGTATGCTAGCAAAGAACACGAAGATCCCTAGGTTTGATATCACCAAACTTAAAGAAGACAGCACTAGTTACCAAGAGAGGCTGATTCATAATACCAACAGGATTAACACATCTACAAAATGGGATCCGCTTAGGGATGCCATAACAGTAGCGGCTCAGGAAACAATCCCCAATAGACCTAAAGGGAACAAGCATCCGTGGTGGTCCAGCGAATGTGATAAAGCTATAGAAGCCAGGCGACTAGCGTGGATCAAATGGAATGTACATAACAACGAAGCTAATTTACAAGCCTATATTGCACAAAGGAAAACTACGTCGAGAATCATAAGAGGGGCCAAGAGGAAGCACAACCAGGAACTGATTAAGCCGGCAGAGGAGGATTTTGTAAGGAACAACTCTAGAGATCCATACAAAAGCCTCAAGCAACAAACAACCCAATTCGCGTCCCCTACCTTACACCTCCAGAGACCAGATGAATCCCTGTGTCTTAATGACAGCGATTGTACCAAGACCCTAGCTAACTACTTCAAAGGACTCTTAAATGCAGAAGAACCTATTGAGCGTCTCCAAGTTACAGAACCAGCTAACCCTAATACTGAGTATATCGCTCCTCCAACCTATGAAGAAGTCAGAGGTATAATTAAACTACTCACGAATAATAAAGCTTCTGGGTAAGACGGGATAGTAGCAGAAATACTAAAACATGCCGGAGAACTCACCTTCAGAAGCATACATAAAGTAATTCTGGACATATGGACTAGTGAGAGGCTCCCAGATGATTGTACGTCAGCCATTATCCATCCAATCCACAAGAAGGGAAGCAAAACATATCCCAGTAACTACAGAGGAATATCACTCATTGCTGTTACCTATAAGATATTTTCCAAGATTCTGGAACGCCATGTAACGAGACAGCTGGATAAAGAGTTAGGAGAATATCAAGCAGGGTTCAAAGCATCGAGGTCCTGTACCGAGAAGATACACAATCTGATGACCATCCTTCAATACAGCAAGTCAAGAGCCAGACAATGGGTAGCTATATTTGTAGACTTCCAGAAAGCATACGACTCAGTGGACAGAATTACTCTTTTTAACACCTTGAGAGAACTAGGACTCAACGACAAGATCAATAGGCTGGTGCAAGACACCCTGCACAACACCACAGCCAGAGTAAAGTTTAGAGGACAGCTCTCGGAGAGTTTCACCATTAAAACAGGGGTGAGACAAGAGACGGCATCTCATGCATATTATTTAATTGTGTTCTGGAAAAGATCATTAGAGAGTGGACGAGAATCCTACCAGAGAATACTGGATTACGGTTGGGGATTAAAGCTGACCAACTAAGGATTCCATGCCTAGCCTTTGCAGACGATCTGACTTTATTGGCAAATGACATACAGGAGGCTACTACTCAGCTCCAAACACTGCACTCAATAGCGGCTAAAACGGGTCTTTTGATTAACATAGGAAAGACCGAGTTTGTTACTAACATCAAAGATGCCCCTAGAACGATGAGAGTCAGTGATAACATCTACATCAAGAGAGTCAAAAGTGTAAAATACCTCGGGGAATGGTTTTCAGAGGACCTCAGCGAAACAGTGGTTCTTGAACACAGGAGACTCAAACTAGATAAGGCTTACCATGCCTGTAGAAAACTATATGCTTCAAAAAATTTGTCGATGAATGTCAAACTAAGACACTACAATGCAATAGTCAGACCTTCAGTCCACTATGCAGCAGAGTGCCTATGTCTAACTAAGAAGACCCCATTAAGAGCCTTCGAGGTACAAGAAAGAAAGTTCCTGAGACGGATAGTAGGACCAAGAATTCTACCAGATGGAAGCCGATGGTATCAACCAAATCGTGAGCTATATAAACACCAAGAAAATCTCATAGATGCCATCAGAAGAAGGCGACTAGCTTTTTACGGACCTCTATTCAGAATGGACTCAAACAGGTTATCCCATAGGATCTTCAAGGCTGCTAACAAGGGTAAAGCTACTGGATTCTTGTGGAAGAAGCAAGTGGAGAAGGATCTTTCGGAACTCCATATAAATGAAAATGACATAGCCAACCGGAGTAACTATCATACAGCTCTTAAAATTAAATCCTTCGTAACATCCCTTACAGAAGTTACCCACAGACCAAAAGATGAGACTAGGAAATGGTCTGAGGAACGTAAGATTCAATTTAGCCGGAAAATGAAGGACTACTGGGCCATCAGAAAAGCTCGAGTTACCAACATGAAAGCAGCTTCCAAACCCACCACTAAGAACACCAACCGTGACAAGCCTGACGATGACATCAAGAAACAGCTAAAACACAAGCACCGTGGTCCATAGATGGCCCTAACGAAATTTAAAAAAATAACGGGTTAAGAAATAATGGATTTTTTTATAAATAAATATCCCACAGCAATAAACAGTACAGTGATCAGTACAGCACAAAGCAAATAACCTAGATGCATGGAGGGTAACTGGAGAGTTACGGGTTCGATCAACAGACATGGCATGTTTTTGTACAGTATTGTTATATGTTTACAATCTAAGGCTTTGTGAAGAAATATTATTAAGATCCAAAGGACTTAATAAATGATAAATAAATAAATATTTAAGTAAACATAAAGGATAAAGGAAACCCTGAAGGGTAAATGAAATGAATGTAAGTGTCCAAAGCCTTGGAGAAATTATATGGGTTAAATGATAGGCACGCTCGACGCCTGAGTGAAATAAATAAAAATGGTAATAGTTTAATTTAAGCAAGACAAAGTATTCACGAAACATCACGGAACAATGAAATGTCATTAGAGTGAATGTTGATGATTTTTAATGGTGATTGAGTGACATTTGAAGAGACAATACCAAGTGATTTGATTTTTATGTGTTTTTGAGTTGATTATTTTGTGAGTGACACTTGAAGAGATAATACCAAGTGATTTTGATTTTGATATGTAGTGAGTGAATTATTTTTCTTTTAATGAATAAATAATTATTTTAAATTGTAATGTTGAGTTTTTCCTAAATCTTGTTAACCTGATTGTGTCTACATATCGGATGTGAAGTTAGTGGTGGAGGGAACGTAACGCGCCCCGATACCGCAGTAGCAAAAGCCGAGTACTAACTAAACATCCTCCGCTAAGCGGGTAAAGTACTGCAACTTAGAATTTATCAAATAGTTCCTACATTTGCCGCCAAGCGCCACCGTCAACAACTATTAGGCCAAGATCAGAACTTAGCTACTAGACGCCACTGCTGTCAGCTCTTGGCAACGAACGTAGAAACCTAAGAGCGTTGTTTACATTCTTAACCTATCCAATTTAGCTTCACACAGGTGTAATTAGTGGGAGGTTCTTTAACAAGTCATAAATCTATGACATGGGACCGCCGGCTTTACTTCCCCTTCGAAGGAAGGCATACTGAGGGATTATTAACGCTTTTAAAAAATCCGACGACTTCGGCCGGGTTTGAACCCGCTATCTTGGGCATAGAAGCTCAGCATGCTACCAACTACGCCACCGAAGCCGACTAAAAAAACACTAGAAAGTAGTTTAATAATTAAATTACACATACATGTTTTGGTATACCAATAATACCATAATCAGTGTGAAAAAGATCTTAGAAACCATGTTAACAAACACCAAAAAGAAAAAGGATATCCTTACAAAAAGTAATTAATTTAAATAAATGAAAGGTCACAAAAAAGAATTGATCAAACATACTTGATATAACCAAATTTACCTTGAGTAAACCAAAGGATTGTTACTTGTAGGTTAGATCTATATAAATAGATGTCCAAATGGTTAATGTATTTCGTATCCTAGTATATTATATACTCATAGGTTGTGTGAAATAAATGTATATTGAACGTTGCTAAAAGTCATTGGTTGCTGCTCCCAGCCAGGTACAAAGATATGCTACAATGCGTAAAACATTTCCTCAAAAGATCGTCATCATCATCATTAAGTTTCCACTCTAGTTTCCCGGGTGTGGTTTACGAGCACTCTCCATTTTAGTCTATTCATGTACCACTGATCCTTCAAGCAGGGCCGTGGAGAGCGAGTACGGGCCCTAGGGCTAGGATGTTAGGGCCCTCGCCATATTGTTTCGTCCCCGTGACATCGTGTAAATATAAAATTTGCTTTTTTATTTTTAGGCCCACCCATAAAATTGAATTTCTTAATTTACATTTTTTTTAGAACATACTAATTTTGTTCATTGTAAATTTGCAATGTCGTCTCTGGTGTATCTGACCAACGACTTTCACAATCTTATGTACTAAACTTTGCGAAGGTTCATAAATATAGTTTAGCGGCAATTAGTTGAAATGTTATTTAGAAACTTGCCTCCCTATAAACAGTGGAAACTTTACTATTTTTCTGCCGCAAAGATATGAATATAATGGTTATTTACATGTTCTCATTGTAGTAGTATTATGTGCATATTCAATTAATTCAGATACATTGAATATAATAAAATGTCAAATTTATTGGCAAATACGTAAAATTGGGTAAATTTGTCTACTCTGGGGTTTTCTGTTTCCGCGGGCCCCTCGGCAAGACCGGGCCCCAGGGCTGCAGCCCCGTTTGCCCCTCCCTTTCGTCGGAACTGCCTTCAAGACTTCATTCCAGTTGATTCCCTTCCTTCACTTGGTCCAGCCATCTCCTCCTAGGTCTTCCTCTTTCCAGTAATCTCAGTATGGAACCATTGTTTTACAATTCTTCCTTCTGTCATATGTTTGACAAGACCAAACCATCGCAAACGTGCCCTAGTTATGGTCTCCTTCAGGGACTGATTTATTCCAGCTTGTTCTCTTATCTTCTCATTTCTTACTTTGTCTTTCAAAAGATAATGTTATTTAATCTTGAATAATCCTGCTGAAAATCATCTGTCATGTATACATACGTATCAATCAGAAGGTTGACCAACGTAACAGTTTTATAACTGGAGATTAATATCAGTCAACACGGATAAGATTTAATACCATATTCGTAATGGTTAAAGTCTAGGCATTTTATCTCGATCATGAGCCAGGGGACTTCCTTTTCACATGGAATCCAAATCACATTTCACTTCTTGCATGTATTGACCAGGAAATGAACCCGGTCCGCCTTGGTGAGAGCCAAACACCTAATAGTTGAAAACCTCCATTATTCATCAAGAAGGTTTATTCAGTTGTTATCCCTTCGTGTACATTCTACTCTCCTGGGCAGCGAGGCTTGTCTCTTGTAGAATGAACCTCTCCACCTCGATCACTGGCAGTTAAAAGCAGTCATCAAATTCACTTCTACTTTCCGTATCTGTTTGACATTCAGGGCTGTACGTGTATTACATAACGGCAGTTGCTTATGAATTATATTTACAAGCTTCTGTAAACTTTAGACCGTTGACATCACCCTCAACTGAAATATTCAGCAAACAATTGGATTGTAAAATTAATTACATCTACTGTACATGTCTGGCAACTTTCCCGATTTAGGCGGGAGACACTGGATTTTCCATAGTTTTTCCTGTCTCACGATTACTCAAGTTATCCTCCCGATTTTTGTAAATTATTGGCAAACTTAAAACATTTTCCAGTATTCATAGTGGGCAGGTCATCATCATCATAATCATCAAAGTCCCACTACAGCCACCCGGGTGTGGTTTACAAGCCTCCTGCACTCCTTTCGGTCCTTCCACTTTTCCTGTTCCATCACTTCTGCCACATCCAATCCAGATCCTCCAATGTCCTTCAAAATTTGGTCCAACCACCTTCTTCTCGGTCTTCCAACGGGTCTCTTTCCCTTGACTTCTCTTTCTAATTCCCATCTTGCTACTCTTTCTTTACCCATTCGTTTGACATGCAATGAATGTTTTTTGGACACCTGAATTCGTAAATGGGTTTTGTTTCAGTGTTGACTTTGCTGGAACATATTCGTTACATTCTAGTGGATTTGCTCGGTGTTTCACTCTACGACCAAAAAAATACATTTTTTTAAAGCAGTTTTTGGAACAAGTTCCGTGCATGATTGAATCCTACAGAGGTCAATTATTTTCTGTTCTGTATAGTTTGTCGATGTAATGGTTTTTATAACCTGGTGGAAAAAGGGATATTTAGAAACTAGTGGGAACAAAGAAGCACCAAGAAAATATAAAGTGTAGGAAAAATAATAAAAAATAAAAATGAAAAATTAGGTGTTAAAAGTGAAAGTAATGGGATAATAAACGGTGAATGCTTATATTCAACTTTCATTTTGAAGCATAGTTTGCCAAATAATTGAGCTAATATGCACTATTTTCATAACAAAATCTCCTAAGTTTTGGTTTCGTAAGGAATGCATCTACAAACCTCAGGACACTAAACGAATCCTAAACCCTAAAAAGTACCCTATATTACATGCCGTAATAATACTGGTTATCAGAAGTACATGGGGATGATGATTAAGATATCCCTAGCTTAAACCAATGACAACAAGATGATTTTATGTATAATTAGGTAAATAGATAGAATTTGTCTGATTACCTGTATTATTGTGGTGGCTGCAGCAGTGTGTGTATTTGTAACTCAGGTGAGGATTGTGAAGGAGGTGGCTGTGGTCTGAAGTTAGGAACCATCTTGGCATTTGCCTGGAGTAGATGTAGGAAACCACTTCCAGGAAGGCTGAGGTGGGAAACGAACCCGAACTTCCGGGGCAACTGCCAAGAACGCTGGCCGCTGCACCACGAGACGGAATGTAATAATTCTGCCCAGCATCGTGCACAAGGGGCGAAGTTAAGGTGGTCATATAAGTTATGCAATTTTTTTCAAATTTCTCATTTTTTTATTTTTATGCCAATTTGTAGGAAATTTCTTCTAGTTTTAGAAAATGTATGGTTTATAAATTTATTTATTTTTATTTTATTTCTTTAGTCGTTTACCCTCCAGGTTGGTGGAACCCACGGACTCAGCATGGGAACTCACCACTACCGCCTCTACGGGCAGTGTCCTAGAGCTGGGAACATCGAATCGGAAGGGATACAACTGGTGAGGTGGGATTGGCACCTCGCCCAGGCGGCCTCACCTGCAAAGTGAACAGGGGCCTCATGAGGGAAGGTAAGGGATGGTTAGGATGGATAGGCAAGGAAGAGGGAAGGAGGCGGCCGTGGCCTTGAAGAAGGGACCATCCCGGCATTTGCCCGAAGACGAAGTGGGAAACCACTTCGAGGATGGCTGAGGGGGAATCGAACCCCCTCTACTCATTTAGGCCACCCGAGGCTGAGTAGACCCCGTTCCAGTCCTCATACCACTTTGCAAATTTCGTGGCAAAGCCGGGAATCGAACCCAGGACCTCCGGGGCGGCAGCTAACCATGCTGACCGCTACGCTACGGAGGCGACGGTTTATAAATATGTAATTAATTATTCATGCCTAAATAAATTATTTACTAAAATTCAGCCATTTTTCTAGGTTTATGCCGTGTCTTGTGTGGGGTTTTGCCAAGGAACACCAAGCTGACTCATCAGCGTTCCCAGACGAACCCCTCACAAGACACGGCATAATCCCAGACAAATTGCTGAGCTTTAATTCATGGGCCGGGAAAGCAAATATACCAAATTATTTACTGTGTGATGGCGTGACCATTCTGACTGACAGCTGTCATGTCTTATCTGCAGAACTACAAAATTCCTTTCCAGCCTAAGTTGACTTACTTTTTAAATTCCACTGGTTTCTGGCAAGTAGCATTTTGTTCTTCAATTGTTTCATATTAGTGCATTTACACGGCTTCAGTGGCGTAGTCGGTAGCTTGCTAAACTCTTATGCCCAAGATCGCGGGTTCAAACCTGGCCAAAGTCGTGGTATTTTTGAAGAGCAAAAATAATCCAGGTTGGTTTGTTCCTCAGTCTAGGGGTTGCGACAACGCGGTCATGAAGCCCCGTGTACTTTGGGTGTGTGTAGAATCTGTCTGATAACCGGTGTTAATTGTGATGGCTGTATTAATGTGTGTTATCTGTTTTTAATTCAAGTAAGGACTGCAGACATTCAATTTTCAAGTAGTTCCTACTTTAGCTACCAAACGCCACCATCAACTAGTTCTGAACTTGGTTACTAGATGCCACCGCAGTCGGCTCCTGGCGACAAACGTTTGAATCTAGGAGCGATAGTCAAATCTAACCTATAATGTAGCTTCACACAAGTGTAATTAGTGGAAGGTTCTTTTACATGCCATACACATATGACATGGGCGCGCCGGCTTTACTTCCCCTCCGAAGGGATTTTTAATGCTCTTAAAAATCTGTTGACTTTGCCGGGTTTGAACCGGCGACCTTGGGCATAGAAGCTGAGCATGCTACTTACTATGCCACCGAAGCCGCTACAATAAAATCCTATAGTATGCCTTTCTTCGGAGGGGAAGTAAAGCCGGCGGTCCCATGTCATAGATTTAAGGCATGTAAAAGAACAGGGGCGTATATAGAGTTTTATTTCGGGGGGTGCCGAACTGGGTTTAGGGGGCATGGTATAGGCCCAAACATAGGGGTTCCGGGGTTCTCCCCCGGAAGCTTTTGTATAAATCAGTGAAAAATGATGAGCTTTAAGGCTCTCTGGCATCACTTTTTCAACCAAATTGTTGTGATGTTTTATGTTAATGGCTGCACAGCTGGCGAGCTTCCCCCAATTATAATGGGGACGCGCCTGATGGAGGTAACTGGCAATTCCACACTTTTTAGCCTACTTTTCACATTTTGCAAAAATGAGAAAAAAAAAGACTTATGAGATCGGGCAAATGTGTGTGTGTGTGTCTGTCTGTCCTTCTGTCTGTCTGTCTGTCTGGCTGTGTGTGTCCCCCCCTATCAACTCCTAAACGGCTGGAGCAATCGAAACAAAATTTGGTAGGAGTAAAGATCTATTCCTGAATATCTCACGGCCATATTTGAAAATGATGTCAGTGCTACCAACTGCTGAAAAATCACAATTGAAATTTGAGCTCCATGTTGAATATCTTGAAAGGTATGAATGGGAGCTATTTCAAAATTGGCACACGTATAGATAATAATATTGCAGTTTAAGTTCCAGGGGGCCATGTATGGCAGTGTTGCCAAAATGATTATAAGACTGCTGATAGGTCCAAATTTTAAATGCATATAACTTCTACGCTATCAATTGGAATTCAACCAAATTTCGTATGTGCTATGTGTACATAAACAGTTATGACTGAGCGTATTCTTAAGACCCTCCAGGGCTGCCAACAGTTAATAAATGCTCTCAATTTATTTTATCCAAATACCCATATATCAGAAAGGATGCAAGCCGACAGCTTTAAACTATGCACACGTATAGTACCTGACATTCTATATTTGAATGGAGTAACTTAAATACGTCAGTGCTACCAACATGATTCTAAGCCTTGTGAGAGGTCCAACTTTAAATACATGTAACTTCTATACTATCATTTGGATTTCAACCAAATTTCGTGTGTGCTATGTGTACCATAACAGATATGACTGTGTCGATTCTTAAGAGTAACCAGGGCTGCCAACTGTTAATAAATGCTGTCTCTATTTTTGTTACCCTAATATCAATATATCAGAAAGTATGCAAGCCAATAGCTCTAAACTTTGCACACATATAGTACCTGGCATTCTAGATTAATTTGGAGTACCTAATATAGGCCTACGCCTGTGCTGCCAACATGATTCTAAGCCTGCTGATAGTTCCAATTTTAAAATGTTTGTAACTTCTATACTAACTAATGGATTTCATTCAAAATTGACACAACAATAGATCATATTATTTCAGATTATTTCTGACCAATACATGTATGTCATTGTTGCCAACATGATTTTACACGCGCTTTTAGATCAAATATTTAACTGCATGTAACATCCATGCTATCCATTGGACTTCAACCAAATTTTGTATACTGTACCTTAAGAGATGGAACTAAGAATATATTCAGTCACCAGAGCTGCCAACTGTAGTTATCTATTAGGCTACATTATGCCAGGTATACAGTATTTCGAACTAATTATAAATTTCGATATTTCCAACTTACTTTCGTCATTATTCTAGATAGATCCATATAGATTAATCAATGGCATGAATCTACAATTTTATGAAAAGTAGGCTCTTTAGTTCGTCACAGAACTTCTTGTTATTAGCCTACTTTTCACATTTTGCAAAAATGAGGAAAAAGTAGACTTATGAGATCGGGCAAATGTATGTCTGTCTGTCTGTCTGTCTGTCTGTCTGTCTGTCTGTCTGTCTGTCCTTCTGTCTGTCTGTCTGGCTGTGTGTGTGTCCCCCCTATCAACTCCTAAACGGCTGCAGCAATCGAAACAAAATTTGGTAGGAGTAAAGATCTATACCTGAATATCTCACGGCCATATTTGAAAATGATGTCAGTGCTACCAACTGCTAAAAAATCGCAATTGAAATTTGAGCTCCATGTTGGATATCTTGGAAAGTATGAATGGGAGCTATTTCAAAATTGGCACACGTACAGATCATAATATTTCAGTTTAATTTCCAGGAGGCCAAACATGGCAGTGTTGCCAAAATGATTATAAGCCTCCTGATAGGTCCAATTTTTAAATGCATATAACTTCTACACTATCAACCGGAATTCAACCAAATTTCGTATGTTGTATGTGTACATAACCAGATATGACTGAGCGTATTCTTAAGACCTACCAGGGCTGCCAACTGTTAATAAATGCTCCTAATTTATTTTATCCAAATACCAATATATCAGAAAGTATGCAAGCCGACAGCTTTAAACTATGCACACGTATAGTACCTGACATTCTATATTAATTTGGAGTATTTTATATACGTCAGTGCTACCAACATGATTCTAAGCCTGCTGACAGGTCCAACTTTAAATACATGTAACTTCCATACTATCATTTGGATTTCAACCAAATTTCGTATGTGCTATGTGTACCATAACAGATATGACTATGCGTATTCTAAGGAGCAACCAGGGCTGCCAACTGTTAATATGTGCTGTCCCTATTTTTGTTACCCTAATATCAATATATCAGAAAGTATGCAAGCCAATAGCTCTAAACTTTGCACACGTATAGTACCTGGCATTCTAGACGAATTTGGAGTAACTAATATACGTCAGTGCTGCCAACATGATTCTAAGCCTGCTGATAGGTCCAATTTTAAAATGCATGTAACTTCTATACTAACTAATGGATTTCATTCAAAATTGGCACAACAATAGATCATATTATTTCAGATTATTTCTGACCAATACATGCATGACATTGTTGCCAACATGATTTTACGCGCGCTGTTAGATCCAATGTTTAACTGCATGTAACGTCCATGCTATCCAGTGGACTTCAACCAAATTTTGTATTTAGTACCGTAAGAGACGGAACTAAGAATATATTCAGTCATCAGGGCTGCCAACTGTAGTGCTCTATTAGGATACATTATGCCAGGTATACAGTATTTCGAACTAATTGGAAATTTCGATATTAGCAACTTAATTTCGTCATTATTCTAGATAGGTTCATATTCTGTAGAATAATCATTGGCATGAAAAGTAGGCTGTATAGTTCTTCACGGAACTTCTTGTTAATAAAATCATCTTGCTCACTTGATAGTGTTTACATGGAAAGAATTAACATTTCTATTTTGATTTACAACTCACACTATAATATAAAGTCAAGGTTTCTTGAAGCATTACCAAATCGGTTCATAACTTCATCGTCAGTGAGATGTATGTCTCGGTGAATATATAACAATACTAGACCGTTGAGTCTGTTTTCAGAAGTAGAATTTCTTAAGTTTCAACCAACTCTAACTCCGTTTGGCAGTACCAATAGCCACAGAGAGAGGCACATTTGCCAAAAGTTTGATAAGGGTATACCAGTTAGGAAAAACACTTTTGTCACACGCTTCAAGTGCACTTGTTGCTGTTCTTGGTTCGTTCATAAGAGCGAAGGCACTGGAGAGTAATAAGCAGTTATGTTGTTACACATAAGATCAGCGAACTGTTTACATTGCTCAACCTTCGCCTTGCTATGCAACGTTGCCATACCTCGCTTAGTAACAATAGTAGATGATAAGTACGAGTATATTAGTTTTATCTAACGGACCCGTGCGAGAAATCTCGCATGTTCATAAACCAGACTTTCCCCAATGGGTTTATAATGAGTCACTTAAGGAAAATGTATGTTTTTATGTCAACCAAATGATTATAGAGGGCAGCTCATGACAATTATATGCAAGGTATACTTGGTTCGGGAGGCGATGGGTGGAAAAAAATTACAGTTATGTTAGGAGAAGAAAGGGAAATTCAAATAATTTGTCGATGATAATGTCCGGTGACGGTAAATTAATTACTGAGAAACAGGCCATTGCTAATTAATTAAATGTCTTTTACGGTAGCGTGTTCAATATATCCAATAGCTGTGTGTTGGACCTTAACGAAGAATCAGGGGCTCCCCTTTTCCAAATAAACCAGTCAGCAATTGTAAAGCTAATACAAAAACTACGTTACAATGTATCGAAGGGTCCGGATAATATTGTTAGTGAAGTACTTAAACTAGGAGGTAGGGCCGTGGCACGATACTTGGAACTGATGTTTAATGTGTCCATAAACAATGCGCAAATCCCAGATGACTGGAAAAGAGCTACGGTAGTCCCAATATTTAAGGGAGGAAGCAGACTTGAATTGGGCAACTATAGACCGGTTAGCCTTACGTCCATCGTTTGTAAACAGATGGCGCATCTCATTTGCGACTACTTGAGGGAACAGTGGGAAACATCATGGTTTAAAGGCAACATGGATTTCGGAAAGGTTACTCATGCGAGAGTCAGATGCTATCACTTTTTCAAGATATTAGCGAATCGTTAGACCATGGAGTTTCAGTCGACACCGTAGTTATAGATTTTGCGAAGGCATTTGATGTCGTGCCGCATGACTTGCTACTCCATAAATTAGCTTCGACGAAGATTGATAGAAGAGTAATTTTATGGATACAAGAATTTTTGACGGATCGTTCCCAGAAAGTGAAAGTCGAAGGCATATTCTAGGATGAAATTACCGTAACGTCGGGTATCCCTCAGGGCAGCGTAATCGGAACTTTGTTATTTTTGGCGTTTATAAATGACTTACCAAATGGGATTCGCAGTGACTGTCGATTGTTTGCGGATGATTGTGTAATATATCGAAAGATACATGACTCACAAGACAACGCAGTGTTTCAAGAGGACCTGAACCTTGTCTATAACTGGCCGATTGAAAATAAAATGAAAATAAACACAAGAAAATGTAGTCTCTTAAAAATAGGGAAAGTGCGAAGGCAATATTTTCAATATAACATTGGCTCGGAAATACTTGTAGAAGAAGATTCTTGCAAATATTTGGGCGTTCACGTAAGGAATGATATGAAATGGAGTAGTCATGTAGGATGTGTAGTTTCTAAAGCTTACAAATCCCTGCACTTTGTAATGAGGGTATTAAAATGAAGTAATACCGCTGCTAAAGAATTAGGATATTTGTCACTTGTAAGACCTATTCTGGAATATGCCTCGGCGGTTTGGGATCCATATCAAGTAGGGCTCATCAATGAGTTGGAAATGGTACAAAGAAAGGCCGCTAGATTTGTGCTCAGTGACTTTAATCCCAGGAGCAGTGTGAGCCGTATGTTAAAGAAACTTGGGTGGGAATCTCTGGAGGCTAGGAGGATGAAATCTAGACCCTGCGCTATGTACAACACGTATACAAATCAAACAGCATGGGGTGAGCTTAGCAAACGAATGGGAAAGCCCACTTACATGGGTAGGAGCGATCATCCTTTCAAAGTTAAGGGCCGACCACAGCGAACAAATTATGGTAAATATTCTTTTGTAAACCGTGCCATTGATAACTGGAACTCTCTACTGAACCCATGTGCCATAGGGTCCAATGAGGGCGAATCCATGTATTTGGGGAAGAAATGAAAGAAACGTATAGTTTCTAATGTAACTTAAAGACAGATCCAGCTAAGATGCTAGCCTAAAATGGTGCAAGAGGCGAGGACCGGGTGTTCGTGAGATGAGATCATCCCTCTTGACATTCAGAAGGGAGCGAGTCATGAGTATTAATAACCGAGTGGAAATTTCCCAGGATTAAACAAGGAAGCCAGACTAGGAAATCGACCTTACGTTGCTGGAAATTGACAACACCACTTATGCGCCAGAAGAGGAATAATTAAATTTAACCCGTTTACAAGTATAATAATGAGTAAACAAGTACAGTACAGTGAATCATTTCGAATGAGAGATTTTTTAGTAAAGAGAAACCATTTAATAATTGCGCAGGAGAAAACTGCAAACGCAAGACGACGTCATCGGGGAATTACCAAGGCCTGTGTGGAGGGGAGAAAGCAAAAGAAAAGCAACACCCACACAATTGAGGACGAGAAATTAATTAATATCTCCGAATTGCACGATCGATTCTTAGGTGCAATGAGATTATTTGACATTGAGAAGACGAGCTTTCGGAAGGTATAATTTTTATATTTGTGCCACCATTATTTTAGAAATTGGCCACAGAAAGGACTAGAGTCTTATCTTTTTGTAGCGAAAAGGTATAAAACTCCTGGCCTCACCAAGCCAATCATGCAGTTATTCTGACAACCCGTGAGGGTGTTACTACGCATGCAGTCATTCCGACAGTCCGTGAGGGGCGTAAGACTACATCACAGCACATCAGTATCCAGACAGCCGTGTGGGGCGTAACTCTGCGTCACATCGAAGACAGTTACTAGTACTCCTTGAGGGGAGAAACGCTGTGTTACACCGCAGAAGTAATATCCGATAGCCATAGGCGTCGCAGTATTAACAACTTGCTTGCCTCCATAAGGAGTGGTAAAGAAGAAATTTAAGGTATCGCCGTGTTGAAAGAGTAGGAAAATCCTAGTTACAGGATTTAGGCCCGACAGTATACAAGTTATAGTGAAAAGTTCGTAAGATATAGTCAGAGCAGGCTGCGAACGTTGGATTTAAGGCGATAGGTCGTTAAATAGACGAACGAATATATCATAACGTACGGAAGTACCGTAACAGAAGATAAACTGTTATCTAAATTAAAGAACCCAAAAAGGGAAGAACAGAATAAGGTTCGGAACGTATTTCAGAAACGTAGGAGTGCTAGAACCGATCAAATAAAGAAGCACGGAGACTATAAACATTATCTCCAGAAAGCAGGCGAAATATTCTAAAAGTACTAGACTCGAGAAGTACTAGCTGCTATAAACTAAATCTATAGGTCATTGAGGAGACCTCGATCTGAATAGACTTTCGCTAGGATCGATAAGCCAGATCTACAAAGAAGCCGTTCAAGCTAGATAAATAGCCGGTCATCCAGGATAGGAGTAGAAGAATTTGGATTCCAGGGAACAGTAGATGTTTCGAGACTTTCGTATTCTGCAGGATAGGAAGCCGACATTGAATAAATTTCACCCTTGGAAACGGGAAATTAAGAGGTCACGTGTGATAGGCTCAGAAATACGGCCTAGTGATCAAGAATTGTGAAGTGTAAATTTATCAAGATTGTGTGTTAGATTAATATTTTTTTTGAGTGTTTATTATGTGTTCAAAAGGGACACATCAGTGTATAAAAATGTCGTCAATGTTAAGTGTCTTAAATATGTGTCAAGAAGTGTTTGTACATAAGATGAATTCCTTTAATATGGAGTAAAAGTTCAAAGTGGGCCCAAAATGAAACACCGCACAAGAATAAAGATCATGGGACGATCTTAAAAACATGTGAGTACTGAATTTCATTCTATTTTGGTGTCAGGAATTGGTTGTGTACAAATCCACCGGAGTTTTGAGTAAAAGGGATGTGTTTTAAGAAATAAATACTGAATAAACAAGAACGCGGTCTGAACAATAATAAAAAAATTGAGAAATTATAAATAATTATGTAAAGAATAAATCCCGTAGAGGAAATATGTGAATAAAATGTTAATGTATTTAACGAATGTCATAAGAGCAAGCGAAATATCAATAATTATCATGAAAGATATTTAAATAAAGTAAAGTTGAGATATGAAAGAAATAGCTTTTGAGCTTGTGTAAAGAATAAAGATAATACTAATCACTAAGTATGGAAATATTAAATAAAGATCAAATAAATTGATATGAACATAAGAGCGTTAAAGCCTTAATATATGTGTAAGATAGGATGTTCAAGGGAATGTTTTAAAAGAGAGCGATTTATCGGCAACGGAAATGATTAATATAAGAATTAAAAATAATATGAATTGTTACTAATGAGATTTATCAGTTCTTGGGAAGACATTTCGGCTTAAAATAATGCATAGCGCAAAGGAGCGCAAATAATATTAAAATGTCACGCTAGGAAAGCGTAGAAGTTAAAATACTTGGTAAATTACTTATGGAGGGTAGTTGATTGTAGTGAATTGATAATTGTATAAGTCCTCTATTTGTGACGTAGTATCACGAGGCATTGTGTAGGTATTGAAAGGGAGCTAATGTATGGTATTATTGAGCGTATGTCATGTAGGCCACGGCCGACTTTAAATCGCGTCTTGTATAAGTCCTCTATAAGGGAATGGTTCCCGAGGCATGTGAAGAGATTCGAACTCAGAATCTTCTTATGGTAAAAGCCCCTTAATTCTTCGTCGTCGAATGTGTATTAATCTTCCCAATCAATGAGGACCCTCTCATAATTAATAAATGCCAAGGTTACGAAAGTGGTCTATGAACCAAAGAATATTTGTTTGAATGGATACAGTACAGTAAAAGCCCGGTCTCTCCCCAGGACTGAGTATAATGTGAAGGTTTGTTTTGAAAGCCTGGGAAAGGAGCTGCTAACGTGGGTTAGACAGAGAGTCGCCCGTCACCCTCCGTGTCATAAATCGCGCCCGAGTATAATGGCCCGGCTCTCTTAGAGTAAGGGTGGGCCGGAACCGTCTCGTAAGATGTAGTAAAAACACCGTGAGTGTTTAAAGTTGTTAACGACCCGGGCGTTGAACCGAGGTCCTTGTAGATTGATATTTTCGTTTGCCTGTTCAGATCGTAGTTTCTTATGTGATAATGGTCTTATAAGACATAAGAGATAAATAACAATCCCTATTGTAATGATGTATGGAAGTAGGATTCCACGAGTTAATTGAAGGCAACTAAGTTTCGGGAGTAACTATAGTTTTTTGACTGTGTCAAGTATCTTCACGCTCTGGAGTACACAAGTGATTTCCTGATTACCTTAATATATTTGTGAAAATAAAGAGAGATGATAACAGCTGAATGTGTGAACATGCCCAAAATATTGAGTTAGATAATTAACATAAATTTTTAAATGTAATTATACATTTGTTTGGAGGATTAAGAAAATATAAAAAAATATTATTTGAGGTGTACAAGAGTGACACCATTATTATGTAAAGCATGGAGCCAAAAGAGCTCGGAGTTATATAAAACTTACAGTTGATGCTCTATGGAAGTAAGACTAAGTAGGAATTGGTGGTTTATGTGGAAACCATATGTTTAAATACAATATTTGTTTTATTATATTTGTGATTCCTTGTTCATTTGGAACAAGTAGATGATTATGGGTCAGTAATTAAATTGTTAAAGTGTTTGTAGCGCCATTAATTTTATTAATTAAATGTGTTAAAATAGGAGTTGATTTTGTTGTTATTTTTGCAAGTGTATCCTCTAATTGATCCAAAATATGTGAGTCACAGAGTGGGGGAACTTACCGCTGCCCCGAAAATTCCGAATTGAGCTACGCTGGTATACTGTGATTGGCATATTTCTTGCTAAAAGGGCACATGGAGGCATATAAGTAATGTGCTGGATTAATAACTAGAGGAACACTTAAGACGGTCATATCATGTAAAGTAAAGTAATGATAGGAGTAGCTACAACATAAACTATTAACTGACCGCATGGGTCCCTGGAAACTCATACCGAGCAGCCCTGAATTATATTATCAACCCCCCCTAGCAAAACCTATCTTTTTGGCGCCCAGTACGCAGGGATGAGTTTTCCTAGGGAAAACCCGAGTTTTCTCGAAAAATCAAAATTTTCATTTTTTGAAAAAAAAAATGGTTTTTCGAAATTTTGAATTTTAAATACTTCCATAAAGGTTTATGAAATTGAATAAAAGTATCAAAAGGGTACGTCGTAGTAAAAACCCGTACCAAAGTAAATTTTTGAAGAAATTGGGACACAATGATTCAGAGTATCATCTCTCAAGCATGTACTAGTGTGGTGGCATTAGTGGCTCACTATATTCTAATAAGATGGTATTGAGTGAGGAATTGCAGGGGCTTTTGGAGGCGATAAAAGCCGATAGTAATGAAAAATTGGAGGCGATAAAAGCCGATAGCAATGAGAAGTTGGAGGCTATAAACAATACATTGGGCCTCCAAAAGGATGAAAATAACAAAGTGTTCGAATCCATAAATGAGAGTCTAGAGTCACTAAAAACTAAAAGTGATAATATGGGAACTAAATTAGAAGCCATTGAAACTAATAGTGATACTATGGGGACTAAATTAGAAGCTATCGAAGCCGACTGTATAAACATGAATAAGGAACTGAAGGCTGAGATAGAAAGGATGAAAACAGAAAGTGGGAAAACCATTAAAGAACAGTTGGAAGTGATAAAAAGGGAGACGTTAGAGTCTCTGAAAGCCAACAGTAAAGAAAACAATGGAGTACTGAAGGCTGAAATAGAAAAGACAATGGATACTAAATTTAAAATTCTTGATGAGGGGTTGGAGACTAAGTTAAATGAGTCAAAAAGGGAATGCATGGAAAATTTTGAAATTTTGAGTAAAAGTTTGAGTTCCATGGAAACTAAATTAATTAACATAGAAACAAAGGGTGATGATTGTGAAAAGAAACTTGTAACCCAGATCCAAGGTGTGCAGACAGAATTAGAAGCTCAGATAAAATTTAATAGCGATATCTGTAAAACATCCCGGGATGAAATAAAACAAAGCGTGAATGAGCTAGGAGAGAGATTTGAAGGGGTTGAGAAAAAAATGGGAGAACTCGAGGGAAAAGTCAATGAAGTTCAAACCAAAGTAACTGAGATGAAAAATCAAAATAAAAAGGATGTTCAGGATATGAAAAAGCAGATTGATCTTTTTACCGGGCAGGTAGATGATAACTGGAAGACGTACGAAACGAAAATAGATAAAAGTTTAGGTCTATATGAGGAGCATCTCCAGAATGAAAGAAAACAACGAGAGAAAGAAAATAAGGATAACACCCATAAGATAGATGAAATAAGCAAGGGTATTAATGAGGTCCAGGAAACTATCGGAAAGTTAGAAGGGCGAGTAAGAAAAACTAATAATGAAGTAAAACTGATCAAAGATGAATAAACGGAAGTGTCTAAGAAGACGGAAGGAAAGTTGAAAGGAATTGAATTAGATATGGTCAAAGGACGAAAAGAAGTGGAGAAGCAAATAAAGGAGATACGAGAGGGCCTGGAGACCATAGGTGACGTTAAGCCAGAAATTATAGACCAAAGGGTCATGATCTTTAAGAAAGAGGTAGAAGAACAACTAAATGAGTTCAGGGATAGTTACAGGGACGAGAAATTCCAACTCAAAAAGATAGAGGAAGATAGTAAAAGGAATCAAGAAAGAATTCAGAATGAATTAAGATTCCGATTGGAGAGGACTGAACATAAGAATAGTCAAATGGAAATCCAACTCATGGCTAATGAAGAAAGTGCCCGAAGGGAAAGGAAGTTAGAATTCGAGAATCAGGAGGGGTTTCCAAAGACAGAATGGGTAGATTCCCGTGAACAAGGCACAGATACGGAGAGGGACTTAGGAGGGGAGAGCCCTTATAAGAACCCAGGATATCCGATGGCGATGTCAACCCCGTACATGAATCAGACAAATGGCCAGATAATAAACATTATTAAATCCAATGAGGACAGACCAGTAAAGTTTACGGGTAATAACATGTCTATTACTCCAAAATACTGGCTAAAGGAAGTGGCAGAGTATTTAAACGAAATGAAGGTTCCTCAGGATCGGAGACTGAGAGCTATTGAAAAGCTGTTGGCAGGTGATTGTCTCACCTGGTTCAGAAGCTTCAGATTCACCTTTGATACGGTGGAAGGCTTTAGGGAAGCATTTTTAAAACGATATTGGGCAGCAGACGTCCAGGAGAATTTAAGGCTGGATCTGTACTCTAGGAAGTACAGCACAAATGCACCAACTAAGTACTCGGAGTTTTTCACCGCTCAGCTGTGTAAATTCCGCGAGGAGCAGAAAACGACCTGTGTGCCGCCATTGCAAGACAACTTCCGTATGAGATTCAGAGGCTGTTAATCTCATCCAAAGCCAGAAGTGCTGTGGAAGTGGAGAGTGTATTACGTCAGTTAGATATGACGACTTCGCACGTAACTCCTCGGCATCAAAGACAAACTGAGCAAGTACACATGGCCAGCAGTCAGGAAACTGGAGAAAAACCAGCGACCAGGAATCAGTCCACCAGCACGGATACCCAAGGACTAGATCGAGAGTATGGGCACCAGGAGCCTAGAAGGATACAGCCATATTACCGAGGAGGATATCGAGGAAGAAATCTTAGGAGTTCAGGTTATAGGCAACAAGAGAGCCGACCCTATAACAATAACCATCAAAGGCAAGAAAACAGAAAGAAATGGGAGAATTATCCCAGAAGGAATGTAAGGCCAGAGGATAGGGATGATGAATATCGGGCCGAAATAGAAGAAAGATATCAGGAAAGTCTTCGTTATATGAACGAACGACCAGATGAACCTGATAGGCAGAAAGTCCGTTGGAGTGAGGCAATTAAGAACCGGAAATCACCCGACCGACTAGACGGAGCTCAAAGCTTGGAACTACAAGCTCAGTTAAAGAATGAGGGAAAAGGGAGCCCTCAGGATAAAAAAAAACTCCAAATTTAAATTGTCAAAAATGGAAACATACCAGGAGCTGGGAGGAGGTAGAAATTGTGAATTGGATAGCAAGACCAGATGAGCTAATTAACGAGGATGTGGAAGGAATCCCACCTGTTAAAAGAGAATTACCTATAATTATGCTTAGGATAGAAGGATTACTGGTCAGAGCATTGATTGATACCGGATCCACAATAAGTTTAATTACACAAACCCTTCTAAATGAATTGGAAACAAGGGGCCGAGTATTAAAGATTCCCACATCAAGTGTAAAGATTAAGGGGATTATCCCTGAAAAATCTCTAACATGCAAATTTCAGGTATACATTGATCTGATCATGGGTAACGCTGAAATTTCGCAGTGCTTTTTGCTGGTAAATCAATTACCGTATAATGTCATATTAGGTATTGATTTTATCCGTGAGAACAAGGTCATTATAGACCTAGCGCAAAACTGCATTAGAGTTCAAAGAGAGGATGTGGATGAGCAAAACATTAACCTACAGGAACAGGATGCGAAAATAGGAGAACAGGTATGGCATATGGAAGAAGTGATTGAAGAAGATTATAAGGACATAGAAAAGATATTTGAAGTCCTCAACATAGAACTCGAAGATAATTTGGAAAATGAGTTCGAGACCAACCTGTCAGGAAAAGTGGAGGAAGCTAAAGTCAGCCTCGAAAATAAGGAACAGTTAAAGAAATTATTATTGAATTATAGGGACGTATTTGATTCCAAGCCAGGGAAGATTGAAAATTTTAAATACGCGTTCCAAGTCAATGATTGGGCACCGTTCAAACAAAAACCATACCCGGTTGCGGAAAAACATTACCCACAAACTAAGAAAACACTGCAGGAGATGATGAATGCAGGTGTTATAGAAAAGATGGCGACACCATATGTTAGTCCATTAGTGATTGTGAGTAAACCGGATGGCTCAGTAAGGGTGTGTTTAGATGCCAGAAATTTAAATGCAAAAATCATACGAGAAAATGATTCGGCACCACCCATAAAAGAAATACTGAGGAAGTTCAAAGGCAAGAAGATTTTTACAAATATTGACATGACTTCTTCGTATCATCATCTCGAACTGGAAGAGAAAACCAGCTTGTTGACTGGATTTCAGTTCGACCAACAAACATATTGCTTTAGAAGATGTCCGTTTGGATTGAAGACCGCGGGATCTGCATTAATAAGAGCGCTTGATCGAAACCTGTCAGAGGAAGTGAAAGATTGCACTATCCGATACGTGGATGACATTTTGCTTACCTCGGAGAACATTGAGGAACATTTAGAAAATTTGAAGAAATTATTGGAAGACTTAAGAAGGGCAAATTTTAAAATAAATTTAAAGAAGTCGAATTTTTGTCAAAGGCAAGTGACATTTTTAGGGCATGTGTTTGACAAGGATGGTGTTAAACCAAATCCATGCAAATTGGAATCGATAAGGGATTTTCCAAGGCCTTTGAAGGTAAAGAAAGTTCGCCAGTTTTTGGGATTGATTGGGTTCTTCTCAGGACATTGTCCATCATACACCAAAACTGTTGCACCACTACAGGACCTTCTGAAGAAGGGGAGCAAGTGGAAATGGACGGAGGAAGCAGAAAAAGCATTCGTAGAGGCCAAGGAGATGCTTTTAAATTACGTGAAGCTAGGATATCCTGATTTTAATCAGAGATTTATCATTCAAACAGACGCATCCCAGATTGGAATAGGGGCAATGCTATATCAGGAAAACCCGGAAAACCCTGAGAAGAAAAACTATCTAGCTTTCACAAGTAGGAGACTGAAACCACACGAGAAAAATTATACGATCAGCGAAATCGAGCTGTTGGCGATATTGCACGCGTTGCAATATTGGCGGAAGATCGTATATGGGTTTCAGGTCATTCTAAGAACGGATCATAAAGCCTTAACCTTTTTGATGAAGACTGATTTATCCAGTCAAAGGTTGATGCGTTGGGCTTTATACATTCAACAATTTGATGTCAAGATAGAGTACTGCCCAGGAAAAGAAAATATAGTTCCAGACTACTTAAGTAGACAGCCAGAGTCCATAGAAGAGGAAGTAATGGCTATAGATTTGGAAGACAGGGATCAGCGTACTCTTAATGAGTTAAGAAGCATTAGTCAAAGACAACGGGAGGATCCATGGATGAACATGCTCATATCTTTCCTTGAGGGAAGCTTGATAAGAGGAACACCAGCGTACACGGAAGCTAATAAGATAGCTCAAGACTACACGTTTTATAATGGATTGTTATATAAGTTTGTAGACTCTGACCATACAAAATTAAGGATAGTTGTACCTGCAATTTTGCAGAGGAAAATAGTATGGTTAGCCCATAGATCGTTCGGACATATGGGAGTCGACAAAACAGTCTCGATGCTGAAAGAAGCATTTGTATGGCCGAGACTGAGAGAAACTGTAAGGGACACGCTAAAGACATGTGATCTATGTCAAAGGATCAAACCTAATGCATTCCTGATGAGGCAGAAGCCTATACCATTGTTGCCCGAAAGGCCCGGCCAAATCATATCTATTGATAATTTTGCACCTTTGCCAAAGGCAAGAAGAGGAAATCGACACATAATGGTGGCTATGGATGTCTTCACTAAAATGGTTGTCCTTGCTCCTATACAGAAGACTAGTACCAAACAGGTGTTAAAACGACTCAAAGAAAAAGTGATACCGATTCTGGGGAAACCTGAGAATTTGTTGTCGGATCACGGCAGTTGTTTCACCAGTGTAGAGTTCAGACGAGAATTAGAAAGACTTGGAATACGTCAGATTTTGTCAAGTATTCGCCATCCTGAGGCAAATCCTGTAGAAAGAGTGATGAGAGAGACGGCCAAGTATTGTAGAATATACTGTGCCGAAGAAAATTGGAAGTGGATAGATATCTTGGATATTATCGAATTTTGTATAAATAATACAATTCATGAATCCACAGGAGAGATACCCATAACGTTACATCGGAATGAGCAACCAGAAAGACCTTGGAGTCTGGTAATTCCTAGGCCAGCAGACGCTCAGCCTGGAAGAGATGTACGCATTAGAAGAGCCTTTGAGCATCTAAAAGCTCAAGCCGACAGGAGGCAGAGAAGAAATAGGCATAAGAGGTATCATCGACCATTATTAGCAGGAGAAATGGTGTTAGTAAAAAGACCAGCCATTTCGGATCCAGGGAACCGTGTGTACAAGAAGTTCCAGAAAATGTACCACGGACCATATCAAATAATCAGAGATTTGAGGAATAACGCATATCGAATTCGGCACTGTGAAACGGATCACGAAGTGACCATGAATTCAGCAAATTTGAAATTATATTACCCTCCCGAAGATTTCGATGAAGTAAATGAACAAGCCCTGGTTATGGAAACATTTAGAGATGAATCCGCTTTTGACATAAACAAGAATAAGGAAGAAATAGAAAATAGAGCTCAAGCATTCGAGTGCGAATGCGAATTGGAGAAATTGTATTGGGAAATTAAAGAAATAATTGAATTTATTGAAGAAGAAAATTCCAATTTAAGAAAGGAAAATGAAGAAATAAGGAAACGGGTAGGGATAGACCAAACCCGTAAGGAAGAATGAGGTTCTGGGGACTTAAAGTCCAGACAAGTAATGAAAGAAAGAAAGGGTAGGGACAGAGCATACCCGACCTACACAATTACCGGATACGACTTTAAAGAAGTAAAAACAACGGAAGATACGGACGACGTTATGATGGCTTCGACGAATAAAGACAGATATGATTAATTGAAATAAATTTCCTCAAAATTTTTCGAAAATTTATTTACCTAAGGAGGGGAGAGATGAACCCATGTGCCATAGGGTCCAATGAGGGCGAATCCATGTATTTGGGGAAGAAATGAAAGAAACGTATAGTTTCTAATGTAACTTAAAGAAAGATCCAGCTAAGATGCTAGCCTAATATGGTGCAAGAGGCGAGGACCAGGTGTTCGTGAGATGAGATCATCCCTCTTGACATTCAGAAGGGAGCGAGTCATGAGTATTAATAACCGAGTGGAAATTTCCCAGGATTAAACAAGGAAGCCAGACTCGGAAATCGACCTTACGTTGCTGGAAATTGACAACACCGCTTATGCGCCAGAAGAGGAATAATTAAATTTAACCCGTTTACAAGTATAATAATGAGTAATCAAGTACAGTACAGTGAATCATTTCGAATGAGAGATTTTTTAGTAAAGAGAAACCATTTAATAATTGCGCAGGAGAAAACTGCAAACGCAAGACGACGTCATCGGGGAATTACCAAGGCCTGTGTGGAGGGGAGAAAGCAAAAGAAAAGCAACACCCACACAATTGAGGACGAGAAATTAATTAATATCTCCGAATTGCACGATCGATTCTTAGGTGCAATGAGATTATTTGACATTGAGAAGACGAGCTTTCGGAAGGTATAATTTTTATATTTGTGCCACCATTATTTTAGAAATTGGCCACAGAAAGGACTAGAGTCTTATCTTTTTGTAGCGAAAAGGTATAAAACTCCTGGCCTCACCAAGCCAATCATGCAGTTATTCTGACAACCCGTGAGGGTGTTACTACGCATGCAGTCATTCCGACAGTCCGTGAGGGGCGTAAGACTACATCACAGCACATCAGTATCCCGACAGCCGTGTGGGGCGTAACTCTGCGTCACATCGAAGACAGTTACTAGTACTCCTTGAGGGGAGAAACGCTGTGTTACACCGCAGAAGTAATATCCGATAGCCATAGGCGTCGCAGTATTAACAACTTGCTTGCCTCCATAAGGAGTGGTAAAGAAGAAATTTAAGGTATCGCCGTGTTGAAAGAGTAGGAAAATCCTAGTTACAGGATTTAGGCCCGACAGTATACAAGTTATAGTGAAAAGTTCGTAAGATATAGTCAGAGCAGGCTGCGAACGTTGGATTTAAGGCGATAGGTCGTTAAATAGACGAACGAATATATCATAACGTACGGAAGTACCGTAACAGAAGATAAACTGTTATCTAAATTAAAGAACCCAAAAAGGGAAGAACAGAATAAGGTTCGGAACGTATTTCAGAAACGTAGGAGTGCTAGAACCGATCAAATAAAGAAGCACGGAGACTATAAACATTATCTCCAGAAAGCAGGCGAAATATTCTAAAAGTACTAGACTCGAGAAGTACTAGCTGCTATAAACTAAATCTATAGGTCATTGAGGAGACCTCGATCTGAATAGACTTTCGCTAGGATCGATAAGCCAGATCTACAAAGAAGCCGTTCAAGCTAGATAAATAGCCGGTCATCCAGGATAGGAGTAGAAGAATTTGGATTCCAGGGAACAGTAGATGTTTCGAGACTTTCGTATTCTGCAGGATAGGAAGCCGACATTGAATAAATTTCACCCTTGGAAACGGGAAATTAAGAGGTCACGTGTGATAGGCTCAGAAATACGGCCTAGTGATCAAGAATTGTGAAGTGTAAATTTATCAAGATTGTGTGTTAGATTAATATTTTTTTTGAGTGTTTATTATGTGTTCAAAAGGGACACATCAGTGTATAAAAATGTCGTCAATGTTAAGTGTCTTAAATATGTGTCAAGAAGTGTTTGTACATAAGATGAATTCCTTTAATATGGAGTAAAAGTTCAAAGTGGGCCCAAAATGAAACACCGCACAAGAATAAAGATCATGGGACGATCTTAAAAACATGTGAGTACTGAATTTCATTCTATTTTGGTGTCAGGAATTGGTTGTGTACAAATCCACCGGAGTTTTGAGTAAAAGGGATGTGTTTTAAGAAATAAATACTGAATAAACAAGAACGCGGTCTGAACAATAATAAAAAAATTGAGAAATTATAAATAATTATGTAAAGAATAAATCCCGTAGAGGAAATATGTGAATAAAATGTTAATGTATTTAACGAATGTCATAAGAGCAAGCGAAATATCAATAATTATCATGAAAGATATTTAAATAAAGTAAAGTTGAGATATGAAAGAAATAGCTTTTGAGCTTGTGTAAAGAATAAAGATAATACTAATCACTAAGTATGGAAATATTAAATAAAGATCAAATAAATTGATATGAACATAAGAGCGTTAAAGCCTTAATATATGTGTAAGATAGGATGTTCAAGGGAATGTTTTAAAAGGGAGCGATTTATCGGCAACGGAAAAGATTAATATAAGAATTAAAAATAATATGAATTGTTACTAATGAGATTTATCAGTTCTTGGGAAGACATTTCGGCTTAAAATAATGCATAGCGCAAAGGAGCGCAAATAATATTAAAATGTCACGCTAGGAAAGCGTAGAAGTTAAAATACTTGGTAAATTACTTATGGAGGGTAGTTGATTGTAGTGAATTGATAATTGTATAAGTCCTCTATTTGTGACGTAGTATCACGAGGCATTGTGTAGGTATTGAAAGGGAGCTAATGTATGGTATTATTGAGCGTATGTCATGTAGGCCACGGCGGACTTTAAATCGCGTCTTGTATAAGTCCTCTATAAGGGAATGGTTCCCGAGGCATGTGAAGAGATTCGAACTCAGAATCTTCTTATGGTAAAAGCCCCTTAATTCTTCGTCGTCGAATGTGTATTAATCTTCCCAATCAATGAGGACCCTCTCATAATTAATAAATGCCAAGGTTACGAAAGTGGTCTATGAACCAAAGAATATTTGTTTGAATGGATACAGTACAGTAAAAGCCCGGTCTCTCCCCAGGACTGAGTATAATGTGAAGGTTTGTTTTGAAAGCCTGGGAAAGGAGCTGCTAACGTGGGTTAGACAGAGAGTCGCCCGTCACCCTCCGTGTCATAAATCGCGCCCGAGTATAATGGCCCGGCTCTCTTAGAGTAAGGGTGGGCCGGAACCGTCTCGTAAGATGTAGTAAAAACACCGTGAGTGTTTAAAGTTGTTAACGACCCGGGCGTTGAACCGAGGTCCTTGTAGATTGATATTTTCGTTTGCCTGTTCAGATCGTAGTTTCTTATGTGATAATGGTCTTATAAGACATAAGAGATAAATAACAATCCCTATTGTAATGATGTATGGAAGTAGGATTCCACGAGTTAATTGAAGGCAACTAAGTTTCGGGAGTAACTATAGTTTTTTGACTGTGTCAAGTATCTTCACGCTCTGGAGTACACAAGTGATTTCCTGATTACCTTAATATATTTGTGAAAATAAAGAGAGATGATAACAGCTGAATGTGTGAACATGCCCAAAATATTGAGTTAGATAATTAACATAAATTTTTAAATGTAATTATACATTTGTTTGGAGGATTAAGAAAATATAAAAAAATATTATTTGAGGTGTACAAGAGTGACACCATTATTATGTAAAGCATGGAGCCAAAAGAGCTCGGAGTTATATAAAACTTACAGTTGATGCTCTATGGAAGTAAGACTAAGTAGGAATTGGTGGTTTATGTGGAAACCATATGTTTAAATACAATATTTGTTTTATTATATTTGTGATTCCTTGTTCATTTGGAACAAGTAGATGATTATGGGTCAGTAATTAAATTGTTAAAGTGTTTGTAGCGCCATTAATTTTATTAATTAAATGTGTTAAAATAGGAGTTGATTTTGTTGTTATTTTTGCAAGTGTATCCTCTAATTGATCCAAAATATGTGAGTCACAGAGTGGGGGAACTTACCGCTGCCCCGAAAATTCCGAATTGAGCTACGCTGGTATACTGTGATTGGCATATTTCTTGCTAAAAGGGCACACTACCTGCCGCAGTCTTAGAGCCTTTTCCCAAACATATAGGTTTGTTTAAGAAAAGACTGACTATATGTGTAAATACTCCAGTTTAATTGTTATTTAATTGTTATTGAATTGTTATGCATAATTATTTATTTGTTATGTATATCCAATTTGCCACCGGGGGACACACCCCCCATTGCAAATAAATGAATGAATGAATGAATGAATGAATGAATGAAATAATATATATGATGATGATGATTAATTCATACACAAATAATATATGTGACAAAAATTTCGAGGGGGGGCTCTTGGCCCTCCCCCCCTTATATACGTCCCTGAAAAGAACCTACCACTACAATTGGCACTGTGTAGCCAAAATTTGTAGGTTATTTGGTGAGAAACACTGTATCAATTTCCAATGTTTACCGATGGGTGTCAGTGACAGTGGCGTCTGGTAACCAAAGTTGGTACTACTTGAAATTGAACTATACAGAAGATGGGTATGTACAGGGTCTTTCATATAAAATAAGAGCGCCAAGCGGCGGCTTTGTTAACCAAGGCTGCGGTCACCTTGGCCGAGCTTTTGGCGCGCCAACGCCCCCTGCTTTAAGCGTGTGTACAATCCTATATGATGCAGCGGCCTTGCTAGCGTGTGTACAATGCTGAAATCTTACTTTAGTTAGTTGTTGTTGATGAAACCGAAACCCCTACTTGTGCTAATTTTGTGAGTGATTTATTGGGAGACCGTTCAAGATTCTCGCCAATGTTATCTAGCTCATCCTCTGTTAAAACTGTTCGTGTGCGGGCATGTTTTTTATTGAGCACCGAGCCAGTAGTGTCAAACTTATTTGCAATTACGTGAATCTGTGCTAGTGAAGGTGGCACTTCATCAGGAAATTGCTGAACAAATGCATCACGTACCCGCCGAGCCGACTCGTAATTAAAATAAGTTTTACATAAAAAATACGATGTTGCAATGATAACTGTCTCACCATGTTAGCACTTGAGGCTTAGACTGGCGACTGAGCACCTGCACGCTTATTGCAAGGTCAAGTTTGGTAATGTCAATCTGTTATTTTTATACAGTCCATCGGAACTTATCGTATGTACTATGCGAGCGCTTTCAATACTATAGGGATTTCGGTTTCATCAACAATAACTAACTAAAGTAAGATTTCAGCATTGTACACACGCTAGCAAGGCCGCTGAATCATATAGGATTGTACACACGCTTAAAGCAGGGGGCCTTGGCGCGCCAAAAGCTCGGCCAAGGTGACCGCAGCAGCGGTTAACAAAGCCGCCGCTTGGCGCTCTTATTTTATATGAAAGACCCTGTATAAGCAAGACTAACACAATATCAAATTTTATTACTATTGGAGCAAAGATAAATAAAAGCACACACTCCTGCCTTACATTGAACTCGTAAACAATCTCTTCCATTGAAAGTATTCTTACTTTTGGGATATTACCGAGTGAAAATAAAAATAAAATTCTAGACACAGAAAAAGCATTTGATAGTGTCCCTAGAACAGCTATATTATCTTTATTAAACACAATGTGTACTGAGAGAAAAAATAAAATAAAAATGAAAAGTTACATTGTCGTGATTTCACCAATCTTTAGATAGCTCAATTAGTGAAACAGTCCTATTTTTACACTCCTGCAGGTGATATTTCGGGCACCGTTCATTACATAGCTTACAGATGCAGCTATCCTTAGGATCATGGTAGGTGCTTTCTGTGCAATTCTTTCCATGAAAGCCGTGTACTGCAAATCGTGTGTACAGGTGTCGGAGTTGGAAGTTTGGTCCTTTCCAGCAGTCTGATGTCATTGCGTCTGTTTCTCTAATCCCCTCCGTAATCTGTCTTGCTTTGCTGCTCCTCTCTTCGATGAAGGTTGCATATGCTTGTGTCTCCGATAAACTAAAGCAGTGTTTTATGTCATCCACGAAGAGAGATTCCTGCGCAAGGATATAAGCATAACTATTTCTTGTGAATTTTGAGATGGATAACACTCTTTTGAGGATGCTAGATTTAACGCTTTCCAGCTTTCTTAGATTTCCGACCGTCAGGTAGTTCCAGATTAGTTGTATTCCATAGGTGGCCGTCGGCATGACTTTGATCTTGAATAGTGCCATTGCTGTTGAAACTGACAGTAGTTGTAATTTGGGTATGTCATATATTGCTTTTGCTGCAGCTGCTGTTCGTTCTTGTATGTGTAGTGAAAACGTAATTCCCGTAGTTTGGAGGGTGACCCCCAAGTACTTGAAATTTGTTACGAATTCTAAGGGAGAGTTGCCACAAGTGAAATGATCCCCCTTTGCAAGTTTGCCTCCTCTCCTGAATGTCATTGCTTTGGTTTTCGAGCCATTTATTTCCATAGAGTTGTATGTTGCCCAGTACCTGATGTCGTCTAATGCCGTTTGTAAATGTTTAGGGCTTTTGGAGAGAATGGCCATGTCATCCGCGTACATCAGTAGTTTTACATTGACGTTTATAGCGTTGCCGATATCCGCTGTCATGACGTTTAATAAGACCGGACTCATCGGGTCTCCTTGCAAGACCCCTCGTGTTTGTATGAACAGCTATATGGGAGTGTCTAAAAGAAGAATGTGTCTATGGAACTCATTCAGAGAGTAACAAGTAGTTCCGTGAAGAACTATACAGCCTAATTCCATATATCCTACTTATGTTAATTACTTCTATCAACAAACAAAACTTCAGTTTGATTGCTATAATAGATTCGTAGATATTGAGAACCGACTAAAAATTGTAGATGGTCGCCATGTTGGATTTTTATATATGTAGATCCTAGAGGTAAGTACTGTTACATGAAGATTATTGTGTAGATGTAGTATTCAAACTTCAATCGCATGATTAGAACACAAGAAGTTAAAACGAGATTTTAATATTTTGCACAGCTGCCATCTTGTGGTTATGGAAACATTGAAAAAAATTAGATGCCAGTGGATTAACATTTGTATAAGGATTTACTGTACCAAGTGTGACTGCACTCGGATGGTTAAATTGTGAGAAACGACCATGTTAAGATTTATACTTCGCGTCGCCGCCATGTTGGATTTGTGATCACCAGGTTATTGAAGGTCCTACAGGTGAAATTATGTTCATAGCCCCTATGAGCATTAAAAAATTCAGTTTGATTTTTGTAATAGATTCGTAGATATTGAGAACCGTCTAAATATTTCGGATGGTCGCCATGTTGGATTGTTATATGCATGGGCCATAGAGTCATGTACCGTTAAAGGAAAATTATTGTGTAGGTTCATTATTCAAACTTTCATTTCGATCGCATGATTACGACACAAGAAGTAAAAACATAATTTTAAAATTCGCACAGCCGCCATCTTGAGGTTATGTAAACAATAGAACTAAATTAGATACCAGTGCATTACAATGTATATAAACATTTCCTGTATCAAGTTTCATTGTGTTTGGATTATTAAATCGGTGAAAAAGGTCTATTTAAAATTGTCTACTTCGCTTGGCCGCCATATTCGTTTTGTAGTTAACCGGTTTTTGAAAGTCTTATAGATGAACTTCCAGTAGAGCCCTTTATCTCCGTACAACATTTCCGGGCGATACCGGTAATAGTTTCAGAGGTATAGAATGCCGGTGAAATATTTCGCACAGCCGCCATCTTGAGGTTATGTAAACAATTGAACGAAGTTAGATGTCGGTGCATTACAATGTGTATAAACATATACTGTACCAAGTTTCATTGCTTTTGGTTGGTTAAATCGCGAGAAACGTCTATTTAAAATTCGCAACTTCGCTTGGCCGCCAAGTTGGTTTTGTAGTTACCAGGTTTTCAAAAGTCACATAGGTGTACTTTTAGTAGTTCCCTTTATCACCGTAAAATATTCCAGGATGATATCGGTAATAGTTTTGGAGATATTGAATACTGGCGAAATATATTTTGCACAGCCGCCATGTTGGATTGGTGAGACGTAACAAAATTTAAAGGAAACGGTCGGGGTCATCCGGAATAGTGCTATGAACTTACCGAGTTTCATTGAAGCCGCTCCAGCCGTTTAGAAGTTATTACGAGGGGGGGCGCACACACACACACGCACACACAGACAGACACACCGACAAACGGTGATCTCATAAGCCTATTTTTTCATAAATGAAAATAGGCTCAAAATGCTTTTTTATGACTGACACAGCTGTGTTCAAGTAGGAAATGGATATTCAGATTGGTTCCAGACATCTAGAGGAGTGCAACAAGGCAGTGCCCTTTCACCATTACTATTCATCACCATCATGGATGAAATCATAAAAGAAGTGAAGCAGAACACTAACATGGATCTTAAAGCATTTGCTTTTGCAGATGATATAGTTATCTGGAGAAATAGTGAGATGGAAGTCCAGGAAAGGCTGAACGTCTGGAATAATAATTTGAAAAAATATGGACCGAAAGTAAGTGCTACAAAAACTGCTGCAATGTCTGTTAACAGACAGAGAAGTAAAGATAATATAATGCTGGTGGGTGTACAATTGGAAACAGTAAACCGGTATCAGTACCTTGGATGCTTAATATCAAGTGATAACAGAATTCAGTTTGAATTAAATAACCGTATTCAGAAATCAAGTCAATTCTATCAGCAAGTTCGATATCTATTCTGGAATAAGCAAGTGCCACTAAGATCAAAACAAACTCTGTTTCGAACATACTTTGTCCCTATATTGACTTATGGGTTGGAAACATTCACGACTCCCAAAAAAGATGACAGCATACTTCAGGCTTCAGAAATGAAGTTTCTAAGAATCATACTTCAATATACTAGGAAAGACAAATTAAGAAATGGGAAGATCAGAGAACAAGCTGGAATAAATCAGTCCCTGAAGGAGACCATAACTAGGGCACGTTTGTGATGGTTTGGTCACGTCAAACGTATGACGGAAGAATTGCAAAACAATGGTTACATACTGAGATTACTGGAAAGAGACCTGCTGGAAGACCTAGGAGGAGATGGCTGGACCAAGTGAAGGAAGATATCACATCCAAGGGAATCAACTGGGATGAAGTCTTCAAGGAGAACTGATAAATGAATAGACTAAAATGGAGTGTGCTCGTAAACCACACCCGGGAAACTTGATGGTGATGATGAATATCCCAAAAGGATGAATGATTTTAAGAATATTCCGGGCCGTGAAATCCTTAATCTACACAATCTTTTGCATGTTCTTATTATAAATTAGCAAAAATGTTCCTCATTACCCTTGCCAACTGGTCTGTACTTACTCTGCAGTCTGAACGTGGTGTTCAATGCGCGCTGTTAATATTTGTCTGGTGCACACTGACAACATTAGCTGGTCCTTTCTGTGGCTTCTCGGCTCCGTGATCTGTGGCAGTGGAAATTACAATTACAAATGAACTCTTTAGCTTTTTCAACGACAATCTACATCATACTGAAACATTAACATTTCAGGCACATTATAAAGAAATACCTTGTGATACACTGCCAAGCTTACTTTTTATCTGAAAGCAAATACTGATAATGAGGTATTGATATACGAGGCCTGTCCAGAAAGTAAGTTGCCCTATGTTTTAAATTGAAAAGAAAACATAGATATATGAAAACTTCATTGACACCTGATGTTAGAGCTATATTTTGACATAATCTCGACCAGAATTGAGATAGAAGTCATATCGTGGAATCAACTTTTGTATTCCTGTGTTGTAGAAGTCTGTCATATGGCAATGGAATCAGCGAATAAATTAGAAATGGCCTTCGGTTGACAAAGAACACTTACAATAAGAAGTACTTATCTCATAACTTGAAATTGAAACATTATGAGTCAGTCATAAGGCCAGAAGCCTTATATGCCATGGAGTGTATTTCTTTAAACCGAAGGGTCTGATGGAGAAGATGTAAATTAGAGAGAGGAGAATTTTCCGGAAGATCCTCGGTCCTGTAAAGGTAGAGGAAGAATTTCATAGGCGACATAACTCCGAGCTCTACGAACATGTAGAGAAACTATCTGATTGTGCAAGAAAAGAGAGAATAGCCTTTTATGGCCATGTCGCGAGATTACCTTCTACAAGATTGACCAATCGTTTGCTCAGTTTCTGGCACAATAAGAAGGTTCGTACCACGTGGTTGACGGAAACTGAGAAGGACATTAACGAACAGGGAATATCAGATCTGCATGACAGACAGGCTGTGAGGCGTGCTTTGGGGGAAGTCAATGGTTTTCAGGAGAAGCCTCAGAGGAAAGGTACCCCCTGGACTACTGAAAGAAAGGAGTTACACCGGCAGAAAATGCGTCAATACAGGGCGAAGATCAAGACCCTCCAGTTGAATAAACGTGGCCCTAAGTAGGCCAGTTTGAGAGAAGAAGAACATAAATGGCGGGTGAAGTTGGATAACTTGTTTCGTTCGTCAAGCGAACATCATCAGATCCTTCTTACTTAGGCTTAATTTTGGTTCAGTGGATATGTACTCTATATAACACTTATGTACAACAGTATTTACAGTTTACAGAAGCCATCCAGTGTAGCCCTCCATTTGTGTGAGAAGTGTTTTATTAAGTGTACAGTATAGATAATTCATGTAATTTATTTAGGCTCTAGGAAATGAATTGTAACTCCCCGCCCCATCAAATTGGGCACATTCGTGTTGACCGACTGAAAAGATTACAATAACAGGCAACACTGATTAATGGCTTCTAATGTTGCAATATTATTTGACCAGAGGCTTCCTGCACAAATCCACTCTTACAAACAAATGAGTCGCCTATTTGCAATACCAGCTAAATGCACTTTTCTTAAATGTTGGGAAAACACCAAAACCATTTCATATTGGTTCAAAAGATTCTTTAAAATAAAAACAGAGATTGTGTTCTTTAGTCGTATTTTACGAGCAAAGTTTGAACATAGCTGGTTTTGTAACCAAACGTCACATTCAGCAGGTTTTGCAACTTGATGAAATGCAGTTAGCCAGTTTTGCATCCATTTGAAACAATCAAAGTTAGGAATTCGGAAAACCTGACATACGAGTTGTGAGACGTGAAATATGTGTAAAATGTATTTCCCCATAGTGGTTTTAATAATATAAATTTAAAACCAAAACCAAATTAATTAACAAACATCTATGATTATTAATAATAATTGTTATGATATTTGCAGTCTTATTTTGCAGTAGAAAGGGGAAATAAATGCACTAAGACATATTTGTGCCCTTTTATAAGGCACTGCCTGGAGTTAACAGTGGGAAACTGAGAATTTGTTAAGCCCTTATATAAGGCACTGTCTGGAGTTAACAGTGGGAAACTGAGAATTTGTTGAGCCCTTTTAGAAGGCACTGTCGGGAGTTAACAGTGGGAAACTGAGAATTTGTTAAGCCCTTTTATAAGGCACTGCCTGGAATTAACAGTGGGAAACTGAGAATTTGTTGAGCCCTTTTATAAGGCACTGTCTGGAGTTAACAGTGGGAAACTGAGAATTAGTTGAGACCTTTTATAAGGCACTGTCTGGAGTTAACAGTGGGAAACTGAGAATTTGTTAAGCCCTTTTAGAAGGCACTGCCTGGAGTTAACAGTGGGAAACTGAGAATTTGTTAAGCCCTTTTAGAAGGCACTGCCTGGAGTTAACAGTGGGTAACTGAGAATTTGTTAAGCCCTTTTATAAGGCACTGCCTGGAGTTAACAGTGGGAAACTGAGAATTTGTTGAGCCCTTTTATAAGGCACTGCCTGGAGTTAACAGTGGGAAACTGAGAATTTGTTAAGCCCTTTTAGAAGGCACTGCCTGGAGTTAACAGTGGGAAACTGAGAATTTGTTAAGCCCTTTTAGAAGGCACTGCCTGGAGTTAACAGTGGGAAACTGAGAATTTGTTAAGCCCTTTTATAAGGCACTGCCTTGAGTTAACAGTGGGAAACTGAGAATTTGTTGAGCCCTTTTATAAGGCACTGCCTGGAGTTAACAGTGGGAAACTGAAAATTTGTTAAGCCCTTTTATAAGGCACTGCCTGGAGTTAACAGTTGGAAACAGAGAATTTGTTAAGCCCTTTTATAAGGCACTGCCTGGAGTTAACAGTGGGAAACTGAGAATTTGTTTAGCCCTTTTATAAGGCACTGTCTGGAGTTAACATCAGGAAACACTAAGACATCTTTGAGCCCTTTTAGAAGGCACTGTATGGAGTTAAAATATCAGGAAACTTTAAGACATCTTTGAGCCCTTTTAGAAGGCACTGTCTGGAGTTAAAATATCAGGGAACTTTAAGACATCTTTGAGCCCTTTTAGAAGGCACTGTCTGGAGTTAACATCAGGAAACATTAAACATCTTTGAGCCCTTTCAGAAGGCAATGTGGAGTTAACATCAGGAAAATTTAAGACATCTTTGAGTCCTTTCAGAAGGCACTGTATAGAGTTAACATCAGGAAACTTTATGACATCTTTGAGCCCCTTTAGAAGGCACTGTATAGATTTAACATCAGGAAACGTATGACATCTTTGTGCCCTATAAGAAGGTACTGTGGAGTTAACATCAGGAAAATATAAGACATCTTTGAGCCCTTTCAGAAGGCACTGTATAGAGTTAACATCAGGAAACATTAAGACATCTTTGAGCCCTTTTAGAGGGCACTGTGGAGTTAACATCAGGAAAATTTAAGACATCTTTGAGCCCTTTCAGAAGGCACTGTAAGGAGTTAACATCAGGAAACTTTAAGACATCTTTGAGCACTTTTAGAAGGCTCTGTATAGACTTAACATCAGTAAACATTAAGACATCTTTGTGCCCTATAAGGAGGCACTGTGAAGTTAACATCAGGAAACTTCAAGACATCTTTGATCCCTTTTAGAAGGCACTGTCTGGAGTTAACAACAGGAAACTTTAAGACATCTTTGTGCCCTATAAGAAGGCCATGTCTGGAGTTAACATCAGGAAACTTTAAGACATATTTGTGTCCTTAAAGAAGGCACTGTCTGGAGTTAATAGCGGGAAATTTTGAGAATTCTTTGAATCCTTTTAGAAGGCACTGTCTGGAGTTGACTGCAGGAAACCTTGAGAAATAATTTCAAGGGTGGTCGATGGCAAGGTTCAAATCCACTTGAGGGTGTAACGTAATAAATTCAGAATTACATAAATTGAATTTGGTGGGTATTTCCTTTAATTTTCTAGTATGTTAAAATTTTTCTGGTGCCAGCACATACCCTACTGCAGAGAACTCACCTTTTCGGAAGATCATCCTACAGATTGTCAGACTGGGGGCTTCATATGCCAGGAACAATACCAGGGACACCATGAGAACAATCCCCACATCTGCGAGGTAGCTGTGCATCTGAAACAAGACATCCACTTTGTCTGTTATAGTGGCCACTGGATCTACTGGCATGAGGTCAGTTTTGATGAACCACTATGTCGCTCATCATGATACTGTATGGAAACAGGAACCGATAAGGACATTGAGGAGAGTGCTACAGAAGATTAGTCCAGTAATTTTGTGAAATGGGTTCCAACAAGGTCCAGTGATTTGATGGCAAGCCCTCTAAATCAGGCATCTTCAACACACAGCCCATGAATCTTCTATCAGTGTAAGCCCTGCAGTAAGAGATTGAAGCCCTTTGTTCTATATGCACCCAAAAGCTCGAATTATGTAAGCAAAAGAGTAGTCTTTAAAACCATAATCACCACAGGTATGACATTCTGAATAAGCAAGGCTGCTTCTTATGGAAATTAAAGAAAGAAAAAATTCTAACGATTTGTTAACGGAAAACATTTGTAACAATGGCCTTGAAATAGTTTATGAACTGTTGAATCTGATAATTCACAGTCCTCCTATTATGGAGATGAGCTTGTATTGTGGCTGTTAGTGGGAACAACTAATCCACCGTTGTCGCAGCCACTAAACTAAGGAACAAGCCATTTAAGTTATCCACCAACCCAAAATGGTAGAATTATGAGAATGCATACCGACCATGGACTTATTATCAAGTATTACTCCACAATGAGTATTATATTCTTGTTGACTTACCAATAGAAACTCGTCCACCCAGATAGGGTTCCGTATTCGAGAGCTGGCGAACAGCAACACGGCCAAGTGTGTGAGGTACATGCTGTAGGAGAGGCGACTCAGTGGTCTGAAGGGAGCCGCATTAAGAATGGTGTTCACGATACCTGCAACCATAATTCATATTTACGAGGTTTGCTTGAAAAGTTGTTTTTCCCCCCTGCTAAAACCTGATAGATTTGAATCAAGCGCGCTTGCATGAGCCGACCTTGAACCTTGAACCTTCGTGCCCATTGATAGCGTCTGTTGCTGGCTAGCAGCATTTGAGTGAGGTAGTGTGTCGTTTTTCATTGCAAGGCCTGGTCACCAGTGATTGTGGTGTTCATGAAGTCACTGTTTGTAGTGTCCAGCATGTCCTATGAGACTACAACACGAAATTTATGCCGAAGCTGCTGACAGCGGAGCAAAAGCAACTAAGAGACCATAGGTATGGGGACACAGTTTTAGTGTTTTGTGGTAATGAAGTGAAGCTTTACCACCAAGACTTGATGGCTTACCTAAGATACACAAAGATAATGTTCCTCTTCGTCCTATCGTGAGAGCTATTGGATCACCAACTTATAACATTGCCAAACATGCTACCTTACTTCAACCACATATCGGCGGTACACAGTCGTTCGTCAAAGATTCCGGCCATTTCATTGAAAAATTGAAAATTATTCAACTAGAAGCTGGTGACTAACTAGTAAGTTTTGACGTGGTCTCTCTTTTCACGAAAGTACCTATAAAGGCAGCCCTGGAGTACATCGCGCGGATTTTTCCTGATGATATCACCGCCTTATTCCGCCACTGCCTCACCGCTAGCTATTTCCTGTGGAAGGGTGATTTCTATGAACAAATTGATGGGGTCGCCATGGGCAGTCCCCTGAGTCCGGTGATGGCGAATTTCTTCATGGAACAATTTGAACAAATAGCACTAGAGACCGCACCTTTGAAACCTAAGGTGTGGCTACGATACGTGGACGATACTTTTGTAATATGGGGCCATGGTAAAGGTCAATTAAATCTATTTTTACAACATCTCAACAGCCAGAACTCTAACATTCAGTTTACCATGGAGTTAGAAAATGAACAGAAAATTGCTTTTTTCGACGTTATGGTAACGAAGACCGCTGATCTAACCTTGGGACATACAGTTTACCGTAAGCAGACCCATACTGACCGATATTTACATAAGACGGCCAACCACCACCCACGACATAAATACGGAGTGATAAAAACACTGGCTGACCGCGCGAAAAGAATTTGTGAAAAGCAGTGCCTAAAACAAGAATTTGAACACCTCAACGAGGCCTTACGCGCCAATGGGTACAGCCAGAAAGATATCCAGCGAGCACTCCATCCGAGACGTCCAACAACAAGGGTAATTGGAGACAAGCAGCCCCTGGCTAGAGCTTTCCTTCCATATATAAAAAAAGGTCACGGAGAGAATAAGGAGGCTACTCGAGTCCCATGATATAAAGACCATATACAGCCCTACACGAAAAATTAAGGACATGTTTAGGTCCGCTAAAGATAAGCGACATCCTCATACCGCGGCAGGGGTTTATAAAATACCGTGTGATTGTGGCCAAGTATATATTGGAACAACGAAAAGAAGCATTGCCACTCGCCTCCAGGAGCACGAACGACACAGCCGGCTGGGACAAACAGATAAAGCCACTGTAGCAGCACTCTCGCTACTCGCAGGTCACGATATAAGATATGGAGACACCGAAGTTCTGTCCACCACGGTGTCTTATCATGCCAGGCTACAAAGGGAGGCCATTGAAATCCTGAAGCATACTAACACCTTCAATCTTAAGGAGGAAGCAGAACGTGTGAACAGAGCTTGGCTTCCAGTCCTTAATGCCCTCAAGCCTGCCCTCATTGACCGTCGTAGACGAGAACATGCAACAGACGAGCAGCCCTGTCCTTGATGCATTACTTTTATGTGGTACGCCGTTGCTATGGTAGCCTCTATGTGTGGGTTGTTGACTATTTATATATCTTCTGTTTACTTGTTTTACCTCGCTTAATTTAACCTGTGAACATGCTGAACGCAGTATCCAGCGAAACGTCAGGACGGCAAAATGTCCTTGGAACATGGCCTATAAGCCCGCGAAACAGAGATTCCTATTTCAACGCCGGTCGTGAAAGTCTAAATTTTTACTTAAACATGGAGTCTTATATTACTCTGATGGTAATGATCTCCAACATCAATATGGTGTCGCTGTGCTTGTCACGTCGAATCTCGTTAAATCAGTCATCGATTTCCTTCCCCTTGGAGATCATGTCATGCTTCTTAAATTGCAAACTTCACATCGCGTCATGAATATTATCCAGGTCTCTGCTCCTACAGGTGATAAAGATGACGAGTTAGTTGAAGAATTCTATTCTGGAGGAGGCAATGACCTTACTAAGAAAGGGGAGATTACAGTTGTCCTCGGTGACTTCAACGCAAAGATAGGTCTCGTTGCGGAGGATGACCTAATTTGACAATATGGTCTCGGCGAGAGCAATAGAAGAGGAGATAGTCTAGTTCAGTTTGGTTCAGAACAATATCTTTCTGTCACTAATACCTTTTACAAATTACACCCCCGGCGTTTGTATACATGGACGTCACCCGCGGACTATGAAGGACATATTATCAGGAATCAGATCGACTTCATTCTCATCAAAAGTCATCTGAAAAGATTTGTGAAAGCGGTTAAAACCTATCCTGGGGCGGATATTAATAGCGATCACAATCCCGTAGTCATGGATTTAAAACTTCATCGCTTTGCAACAGACTTAGACGCATCGATATAAGAAGAAGACTAGACAATCCTGAAGTACGAACGCAAACAAGCTTGACGAACGGATGAATACCATAAACAACCCAGTAACAGATGATACTGAATCAAAATGGTTTGAACTAAAGAACGCACTCATCGATACTCAAGAGTATTCGAGCAACTCCAAAAAGCAGCCATGGATTACAGATGAAATTCTACAACTCATGACAAACAGACGGAAATTGAAGATTACGAACAGAATCCAGTATGAAGAAATGAATAAGATAATACAAAGAAAATGCAGTTTGGCAAAAGAACTCTGGCTGGTGGAAAGATGCAGGGAAATAGAACATCTTCAGGAGAAACATGACTTGTTTAATCTTCATAAGAAAATTACAGAACTTACAGGGAAATATCACAAGCCATGCAAAGCCATACTGAGGGATAACAACATTATTATGGTGGGAGTCGAAGAAAAATTGAAGTGCTGGAAAGAATATGTCGAGAAATAATTTCAGGATATCTGGACAGATACACCACCCAGCATTCATGAATGCAACGAAACAAGCCTTAACATAACACGTGAGGAAGTGCTGAACGCAATCAAGCTCCAGAAGAACGGAAAAGCTGTAGGTCCAGATAAGAAACTGTCAAACTCATTGCCCATGGGGTTGGTAAAGGACTAGAGCTACTAATTGCATTAGTCAATGCTATATACTTGTTCGTTTTACATGTCCATACCATCTAAGTCTAGATTTCTCTATACCATCCTGTAATGGTTCCTCCTTCATTAATTCTCTGGTCCTCTCATTTCTTATTCTGTCCACCTTTGTAGCTCCAATACTGCTTCTTAAGAACCTCATCCCACTGGCCTGTATTTTGCTCTTCTCCCTTCCTTTCATAACCCAGGTCTTCGAGGCATACGTCAGGATAGGGACATAGTACGTCCGATATATGATCTTTTTGCTGTTCTGAGGGACAACCTTGCTCCATAACATGCTTCTCACACTCCTCCGGAATGCTTCTGCCTGTCCCCCCACTCATCTATTTCTCTGTCGTTTCTTCCATTATCTTGTATCAGGCTTCCCAGATACTTGAAACTCTCCACTTTCTTCAGCTGTTCCCCACCAATTGTTATTCCCGTTGTGGGTCTTTCCTTCTTTCTTGTTGTGATCACCATCTCACTCTTATTTAGAATGGAGGAGAAGAGGATACCCAGGAGGATACACGAAACGAAGTGGGAAGGAAAGAGACCGTGAGGAAGACCGAGAGACAGGTGACTGAAGGGGGTGGAAGAAAGCATGAAGAAGAGAGGAGAAGACTGGACAAGGGTGGAGGCTGAGAGATGGTGGGAAGACAAAAGACGTTGGAGAGGCTTGTGTTCCAAACAGACCCGGTCAGTGGCTGGAAACTGTGCAAGATGATGAATGAATGAATGAATGAATGCCATATACTGTATGTGGCTGGTAGAATTCCATCCGACTGGTTAAGATCAACTTTCGTTACCATACCTAAAAAGGCTAGTGGATCGCATTGTGATGATTATCGCATGATCAGCCTAATGTCCCATGTCTTAAAGGTATTTCTTCGTATCATTCACACCAGAATATACATGAAATGTGAACACCATATGGGTTATACTCGGTTCGGTTTTAGAAATGGACTGGGTACTCAATAGGCTCTTTTCTCTTTGAACGTCTTGACCCAGAGATGCTTGGACATGAATGTTGCTGTTTACGCTTGCTTCATCGACTACCAGAAAGCTTTCGATTGTGTATATCATGCAAAACTTATTGAGATTTTACTAACTACTGGTGTCGATGTTGGCGGAGGTCAGTATTGAAGGTGCTACGTCTGAAGACATAGTCATATAAAGAGGTGTCAACAGGGATGTGTTCTGTCCCCCTTCCTTTTTAATATTATTTCCGAGGCTGTGTTCACAGAGGCTATCGAAGACATAAACCTGGGACTTAAAATCAAAGGTTATGTCATGAACAACATCCCTTTTGCTGATGATACGGCTGTGTTAGCAGACAACCCTGGTGATCTTCAAATTATCGTCAATAGCATTGTTAGAACTAGTGAGGCATATGGTTTATTCATGAATATTAACAAGACCAAGTTGATTGTCTTGTCGAAAACACCAAAACAGGCCTCCCTTTACACCAACAATAGTATTGTTCAATAAGTAACTTCAATTAAATACCTCGGGACTCTCGTAAATGAACATGGTGACTCAAAAAATGAAATACTATCCAGAATTGGGCAAGCAAAAAATATGTTCAACAGCATGAGAAATGTATTCATTAGTAGAGATCTCAATCTTCAGCTTAGAGTTCGTATGTTATGTTGTTATGTATTTCCTGTCCTTCTGTATGGTTTCGAGGGTTGGACGCTCAATCCATTGATGGAGAGGCGGATTGAATCCTCTGAAATGTACTTATACAGAAGAATACTCAGAATATCTTGGGTGGAAAAGAAATCAAATGAAGCAGTCCTCCAAAGGAGCTTCTAGCTACCATCAAGGAACGTAAGCTTAGATACCTTGGGTACATCATGAGAGGAGGACGATATAAACTTCTCCAGATTAAATTCAAAGGAAAATTGGTGGACAAAGATCTGTAGGAAAACGGAGAAATTCATGGCTTAAAGACTTGCGTCGATGGTATGGACGCACATCCATCGAAATCTTCCCAGCAGCTGCTAACCGTGTAATCATAATCAATTGGATCGCCAACCTTTGTAGGGAGACGGCGTCTTGAGAAGAAGAAGTATATTCAACTGTAGCTGGATCTCGACTATGGAATTCAACTCCTGGCGATATCAGAAATTCTAAAACATTAAAGAAATGTAATGCTGCATGCCGAGATTACCTGCTGAATACTGCTGACTGACTCGAGTGAATGGTGGGACGCATGACTGCGCTAGGATTATATTTAGGATATTATAGAAAGGCTTGTAACATTTTGATTATTATTATTCATAGCCTATGCCTCTTTCATTAATATTATTCCGGTATTAACATAATTAATTTACTCTATATGAACTTGTAAGGTATTTATTGTATTTCAAACATTGCTTCGTACCGTGGTTAAGTGCAAGAGAACCCTAACTTTGCCACTATAAATAATAATAATATCATATGGCCTCGGGTGCTGGGTGCAAGCTTTGTTATTTGCGCCCAGAGGGAGCTTACATGTCAAATTTAATGCTCCTTGGAGTGCTATGAAAGTCATGGAGGTTCGATATCTAAGCTCCTTGACACTATAGCGCTTTCTAGTAGAGAAAGGAGGTACTTCTTTTGTTGGCGGAATATTTCGAGATTAATTTTGCCATTATGAACACGGCCTACTGAATTCAAAGGTGTTCTTTAACATGCCAACATAGTATGACATGCGTACCATGATTTTTGTTGCCTTTCAAAACTCCCTTACGACGGCGAACCTGCAAGCTTGGGGTTGGTAGTCCGACACGATAACCACTCGCCCACCGTGACAAGCACTTCGCCACTACGAAAGGCATAAAATAAATAAAATAAAACATTTTCTGGTATCTGACCACGAGTTTCTCAGAAAAGTGTACCCAGTTGGTGCAGAAATGATTCTAAATGTTTCGTACGGAAGTGATAAAAAAACATTTGTGAAGGGTTTCAAAATGTCTGGTGTATTATTTACTTAATCTTGTTTGTGAAATTTCCTCAAGTCCGATATGAAGTTTCATTGATATATTTTGCAATGGGGAGGACCAAATGGAATTTAATTGCAAACATGATATTTTAATGTCATTTTGTCTGCAAACACATTCCGGTGTTTTTAAAAGATAGATTAAATCCGTCTATTGATAGGTCCTTCAAGAAACAAAACCTAATGTGGTTCTGTGGGCACATTTCAGAGTCCTTCGTCAGCACAAATAAACTAACTATAACATAAACCCAGAAAATAATTTAAACAAATGAAAGTTGTGATAATTATGTCTAAATCAATCTTAGCGAACAACTCTAAGGATGCTGGCATAGCTGTCCAAGCCCTGCACGAGATAGCGGTGAAGTCTGGATTACAGATATCATACGATAAGACCAAGTACTTTGAGAATCGGCGCTCCGGAAACACCCCTTTGACGACCATACATGGAACGATTGGAAGAGTCAATCGCTTTCGTTATCTTGGTGAATGGGTCCACCCCAATGGTAGAGATGGCACCTCCATCTTAGCAAGGCGTACCAAACTCAACGCAGCATACCAACTATCCCACAATTTGTACAACAAGAAATGCATTTCGAGGAATGCTAAGATCTGTCACTACAGAACTGCTGTCAGACCACAGTTTCTGTATGCCGCAGAGACCCTCTTGATGAACAGAAAAGGCACCATGGATGACCGGGAGAAAGCCGAAAGACGTATCTTCAGGAAAATTCATGGCCTGAGATTGCTCCCAGATGGATCCTACCGTTTGAAATCTAATTCTGACCTGTATCGACAGTTAGAATCAGCCAATACCAGTATGCGACGTAGGAGGCTGAAGTTATACGGGCACCTACAACGAATGAACAGCAACAGGCTTACCAAGAAGATCTTCTCCTTGGTTAAAAGCTACATGACTGGAAGCCTGTGGCTTAATGAAGTACTAAAGGACTTGGATTCGGCTGGAATTGTTGACCTTGATGTAGAAGATCGTTCTAAATTTTGTGCTATGGTATAATCTTGGACCCCACCACCTAGAGTCTCTAAATGTCGGAAGCCCCTTTCGCAGGAGAGAAAGGAGAAATTATCAGCAGGGCTCAAGAGATATTGGGAACGGAAAAGAGCATCGAAGAAGAACTAGTCATAAGCGCTCCGTAGAGGGCTTCAATCAATAATAATAATAAATACGATACTGATATAAAAATTTAGGAAGAACAATACAAAACTATTATGAAAATAAAATTAAATATTCTAACTACCCAAACATTGAAAAACTAAGATTATGAAGAAATATTTGTGTTAATGTAATAAAACATAAGTAATTTCGTTCATAATTCTCAATCAAAATTTATAAAAATACAGTGGAACGTGGCTAATTCGAACTTCTATAATTCGAAATCTTCTTTAATTCAAAATTTTCTTTTGGTCCCTAGCATTTTAATACGGTACAATCAATGCTAAAAATCATGGTTAATTCGAATTATATTTTGGATAATTCGAAGTATTTACGGGTAAAAAGCTGATCGGAAGCCAAACAGTTGGGTCAGGAATTCCCGAAAAATAACATTGTATCATTGGCATGCGTCCCCTACTCGATTGTTTTCCGTTTTCAGTTCCTTAAATTTGTTAGATTCTTTTGTGATAGCCGAGAGACTTAATTGTAGGAAACAGGTAAAAATCTCAAATATTTTTGAAGAACAGTAGATTTCTCTAAGACTTAACTAGATTGCTGGATTACTACTGTCCCTAAATAGGTGAATAGTACATTTTGGTTTTATTTTATCATTTGAAACTTTTGAGGTTATTCACGATATAGTCATTCTACAGTACCGTCGTCTATTAATCTGCTTTGTTGAACGTAAATCATTATGTAAACGTAATACATAGTATATAAGCACTTTACTTGTTAAAAACCTATGTGGTATTATTTTTAATAAAGGTTCTTGGGTGAAACCTTAAAATTTGAATATTTTCTCTACCCTTTTCAAAGAACTGTCTTAATTCGAATTTTCGGATAGTTCGAATTTTTTTACTGGTCCCTTGAGGTTCGAATTATCCAAGTTTCACTGTAGTTCATAAGCTGAGGAACCATACAATGATGTGTTGCCTATGGATATGCTAATTTAATCCATCTTTTAAGTACGGTACTTTGTATGTCAATATGGAAACATTCCTTGTTGACAATGTGAGCAATGATATTCAAACGCGAACGAGCATATTCTCGGAACTCCAGGGAGTTGTTTAGTTGTCCAGCCCAGAACCAGTGTATACAACTTACCCCCATGTCCCGTGTGGCAGGCGAACACGATCCAGGCCACAGCTCCTCCCCACAAGAGGCGATGCAGGCCCCCATACACTGTAGCCTCCACCACATTGTAGGGGTGATCCAGCTGCATCATCTTGTAGGGGCCAAACACGACCGCCATGAGGAGGCCACAGCTCAACAGCCAGCCTGTGCTCACCCACAACTGTGGACAGAAGCATTTCCTTAGCTTCCTGACTACCGTAAGTGAGCCAGGTACGAAATGAGTCACCATTTCCTTGTTGAATAAAATCTTTATTGTCAATACAAACTCAATGAAACATACACTACAATGATAAACACACTATGGAGAATTGTACTAACTCAGCACATGCTCTATATGGCCAATAAGCAGTTATTGACAGTGCCTATTACAGACATATACAAAGAAAAATCCAATTTAAAGAGACACAACACAAACAAAATTCAGGAACAATTTAATCCAGTATAAATTACCGTACTAAACGGAATTAGAACACTCACAATAACTAGTTGACAGCTATTTTTGATACTTTGCATGTGTCTGACAGATTGCATGTAGATCATCTTAGATTCATATTTTTAGTTTCCTTTCCAGATACAAGATTGTTCTTTCTTCTGCCTACTTGTCCGACACTTAAAGCAACTTGTCTTCCATCATTGTTGGCCACCATGAACGACATCAGCAGCACACACAATATTCATTCTTGTTTCTTCTTTTTCTAGTAATGTCATGATCCACTCGTTTAGTGGGAGTGTTTTGGGATTTCATTGAGGTGATACAGTGAAACTCTGTTCCAAATTAAAAATGAACAATGAACTGATCAGCTCCTCAAAACGGAAATAAGAATCATTAGAACGTGCATAAATAAAAAGTATCAGGTTGAGGGAGTCTGGAGGATTCTCCCAAATGAAACTGTCTGTCGTGAGATTGATCCAATCACGAGCACAATGAAGAAGATAAGAATTTCATATTTTTTTCACATCTTACGGCTTCCAGAAAACAGAATTGTACGCCAACTAGTGATGAGAAATCTAGGGAAGAAAACTGGAGGAAAATGTATCCAAGAAATCCAACAAGATCTCAAAGCAGTTGGACTCAAGATAACAGATGCCGAGGAGAAAAATAAAATTAACACCATTCTTAAAACTTACAAATTTTCTGCAGAACTGACACATAGAAAGCCTATGGAGATTTCAGATGAGTTGAGAAAATCCCGATCTGAAAGAATGAAAAAGTACTGGAAAGAGCGCAAGAACCAAGCAGTACTATCTTCAAAGAAGAAGTGATTGTGGAACGACTCAAGTGGTCCAATGTGACCAATCAAGATTAATAATAATAAACACATTGGCCAATTAATGCAAATTACGAGGCATTAGTCCTGGTTTTAATTTCTATCTCAAGCGAGTATCTTCCATATTTTTATTATTATTGATTGCGACAGTGCGAAAAGTGCACTTAGCAAATTTTACACGTTTTTAAATAACAGCCTATCCTTTTTGTAAGGTCACCTCTTAGTCAGTTTTTCAACCTGCACTTCGAATGAAAACATTCCAGCATTCTTTCCCATACAGTATGTGATTTGTAATAGCTTGGCATGCCTCGGTGATGAATTGCCAAGGGTGACAAGGATCTTCAGGCTTATTGGTCCTTCCCCTCCTGTCAATTTATTAGGATATGAAGCCTGAAGATGGTTCCAGACGACTTCTAATTTATTAGTTCGATCCTGTTGAAGCCTTGTGCAGTGGCACATTCTCTTGCAACTGTGGATGTTCAACTTGAAGGAAATGAAGGTGGTGTGCTTTCATCAGATGGCCGTCAAAGAAATATGGCCCAAACTAGACATCTACTCCCCACTGTCCTTGAAATGTGTCCTGCCTTACCCAATGGGGATTCTCCACACTCCAATAGGATTGTATTGTATTGTATTGGATTGTATAGGAAACCTCAGATTCCAATCCTCCATCCTTCTGCTAATGCCCACTAACAGCTGTATTATTGACACACTGCATCTTCTTCTTTCTTCTTTTCCCAATTAAGTAGGGTCGGCATTTCCATCCTTCATTCTTTTCCTCCATTCCTTTATGTTTAGGGCTTCTCCTCTTGTCCTACCTTTTTCTCTCAAGTCTTCGGCAACCTTATCTCTCCACCATAGCTTAGGTCTCCCAACAGTCCTCCTTCCAGGGAGCTTCATCATCTGCACTCTCGTTCCCACATAGTCTTCATTTCTTTGTTCCCAATGTCCAAACCACCTTAATCTGCTCTCCTTTTATCTTCTTGCTCAGTGGTCCCACCTTAACTGTTTCTCTGATGCGTTCATTAATCTTGTCCTGTCCGGTAACACAACACATCCACCTCATCTCGGCTACCTCCAATTCTCTTTCCTGCGCCTTGGTGATCGCCAATGTCGGCCTCACCACTGTCTTATACATGTTTCCTTTCAGTGCGCAAGGCACTTTCCTGTCACATAACACTCCACTCATTTTCCTCCAATTCATCCAGCCACATTGGATTGTATAGGTAACCTCAGATTCCAATCCTCCATCCTTCTGCTAATGCCCACTAACAGAACGTTACTCGAGCATCGAAATTATGCCCGTGGTGCCGCTGGTGTAACTAGGGTTGGTACGGGTGAGACCTACATACCGACTGATATTGGTTGGTTGTGCAAATGTCCGTGTACTAATGCAAGGAATATTCTTGACAATATCAAAAGCAGCCTCTTAATTTGGACTAGGCATTGTGTAATAGTTATAGGGTCTTGAGTTAAGCCCGTATCACACGACACTCGCTAGCATGGAAGCTGCTACGACAGCTGCCATCACCTGGCATAAGTTTCCTTCCATGCTCGCCGGCATGCCTCCTTGTGTGGCTGAAATGTATCACACGTTAAATAAATGTACCTGAGCACATGGAAGGTTCCATAGCAGAAACATCTGTTCAAATATGGAGAAACGTAGGAGATTGATTCTCGGTGCCGCTGCACTAATAATTGGCAATATGCAGACAACCAGAAGCAGGAAGAAGAGAAAACTACGTACGATTTGGAGGAGTGAGTGGCTTGAAAGACGTGACAGTGGCCGTGGAGTTCTCGACATGCTGCAGACCGAGTTACGGTAACTTTTTAAGCACTGTGCAAATTGACCGGTTTAAACTGCCACATTATAGCCTATACAGCATCGGTAGCATTATAATACCAACAAAGTGATTTGGGTAAAACGTCTGTGGTTTAAAGGCAGCTTCTTTCTTTAACTAGTTTCCAAACAGGTCAATTAATGGAGATATTACAAATATCTGGCATAAAACAATAAAATTTAAAGACGAAGTGTTGTACAGTAATGTACTGGGTTACAAAAATCTCTATATTTTATCCATAGATATACATTTTGTAGGAAATTTTAAACTAAAAAAATTACCCGGTTCATTCTTGTTAATGCCGTTATCATTCCATGTAAAAATAAAAAATCAAAGGAGCCTAAAAATCCTACCTTTTAATAATATTGTGTTTTGAAATTATTAACAGACATAACTGAACAATTTTTGTAGCAATGAATAGCACTATTTCTACCCGATTTCTTGTGCTATGTTTTCCAGGGCATCTTGGCGCATAATTTTGTTATGAAACACCGGCAGTTTAGTGTTATAAAGGCATGGATTACTTTCGTACATTTCAATAAGCGAAGGAAGAACCTCATTTGCCCAAGGTCGTGACATCTTGTGTAGAAATACGTTGCCTTTGAGAAAACGATTGACCAAGATTACTTGGAGATGCTACCGCTAGGATCTCTGCAAAGGCATTCTGATTGGCTCAAGTACTGAACCCTCCATACAATCTTCCAGCGAAAATAGCACCGGACCAGTTACTGAGTTGCCATGAAGGCTGTCATAGAAGGCAGAATCTAGCATAGAAGGTAGAAATCACACGGTGCTAGACGCGGATATACCAGCGTGTATACCCGTTCTGGTAGCAGCTTCCATGCTAGCGAGTGTCGTGTGATACGGGCTTTACCATGATGTATTTACCTATGGATTGTTTTGTGTTCTTTTAAGGTGATGGAGCGCTAGAGTGGTGAGAACATGAACTTTTATATGAAGTGACAACTCTAGAAATAGCACAGATGGTATGGACAAGAATGACAACAGAGAGTATGAACGAGGACAAAGAAATTCTTAAGAGGTTATAGATGACATATGAAATAAGGAAACAAATTGAATGAACACATATGATATACCGGTACTGAATATATAATATTTGTTAAAGAAAATAAAAGTAAAGTTATTTTATATTCTTCGCAGCATCTTTATGGTTATATGGTTAATATTTCAAATAAAGCTCTTCCGATTCTTTTTAACGAATATAAATAGATGGTGAATGGTGCTACGTGATTTGGAAGTTATATTTTATGGTGACTGGATTAATGTCACAATCGTTATACATTCCTTATTCATCATAAAAGTAAGTAGCAACCGTATGAAATATATGTATGTTACGGTAAATCTTTATTGCCCATTTTTACTGAAGTGTCTTGGTTGGTGTTGGAATCACGCCACCCTTAGAGACGAGAGAATTCTTGTGCGACGTAATAAACTATTTTCATAGTAAAGTACATATGAAATGGCGCCCTCCCGGATGTTATCTTCTTAGATATAGCTATAAATTCATTGCAATTGTAGGAACATATCTAATGGACATTACCCCTTCAAGTGTCCCGGGTGAGCGCAATCGTCGTTCAAGGTTTCGGGATGTATTGTTTGTCAGTAGTCCTCTTGTCAGGAAACTGCTATACAGTAATTGCAATGGAAATGTGTTCTGCCTTGCTCCTCAATAAATTAGTAACATATCAACACACTCAGGGGACAGATGACCCCGTGGTAGCCCTCTTCGATATCACACACATTATGTACTCGTTTATGGAATACATTGTGAGTGAATGTGAGCTGGTAGGTGTGGATGCATATTGTGTGCATAAGGTTGGATTCAAACCACTACTTCCCTCAGGGGCTCACGACTAGTGGGACGTGGGTTGGCGACCACGGGATCCCAGCTGAGTCCGGCATTGCTTCCACTTACTTGTGCCGGGCTCTCTCCGTCTCCTTTCCTGTCGACCTCTCTTGGTCAACTCTTGTTCTGTTCCGACCCCGATGGTATTAGGGTATCCGATCCCTAGGGAGTCTTTCACTTTCCCGCCTTAATTGGCCCTCGTCTCATCTTTTCTGATACCCTCGTTCTTCGAGCGGTCAGCCTTCTTTTTCTTTTCATGTTATCTCCTGCCTTCTGCACAAGGCCCTCAAGGAGGGAGGGTGTATGTAGCCCCACCATTTCTGGTGCACCCTAGATAGTGCTACACCCTCAAGAGCTCTTGGCTGGTGAGTTGGGGAGTTGGCGACCTTGAGGGATTCCTGAGCTGGGTCCGTTTTTCCCCCTTTTTCCTTTGACTTTGGGGCGGGCCCTCTCCTCTTTCCCTTCTCCTATCTGCCTTTCATGGCTCTCCTTCATTCCAAGTCCCTCAATCCTCATTATTATTTTCTTCCTGTTCATTATTTCCCTTCTTCTTTATTTGTTTACCATTTCTTCTTCTAGTATGTAAGTCTATTATTAGTATTAGTTATAGTTTCTATTCTCATCTCATATTTCACTATCACCCAAATCATTAGGGGCCGATAACCTAGATGTTAGGCCCCTTAAAACAACAATTATCATCATTATCATCATCATCATTATCATCATCAGACCACTATCTTGGGGCAGATGACCTCGTAGTTCCGCCCCTTAAAACAACAATAACTAACTAACTACTAGACCACTAGTCTTGCAATACTTGGGTACGACAGACGACAAGCACTTTATCGACTAAGCAACAAAGACAACATACTTGATTCTGACCAGAAGAGTTGCCGTGGTAATCTACAGTACATTTATTTTACATACGATTAAATTATGAGCACTGTTACAAAGCAGCAATGACCACAAGTTTGAATAATGGCCCGTAGAATTGGGTGTGAAATTAAGCATGGACATTTTCCCATTGCTAGTTCCTTGGCTCAATTTATATTTGTGGCGCAGGCAGGGTGGAGAGCAATATTGATCTTAAGGATAAATTAATAATAGTGTTGGTTGGGTTTCTTCTTCTTCTTAAGTATTCAATCCATGGATTGGTCTGCGGCAGTTCTCCAGTCGGCTCTATTTATAGCTTATCTCTTCATAGTTTCTGCATCCTATATCAGACATGATTTGCTATACATATTGTAGGCATGGTCTTCCTCGACACCATTCCCTCCAATACCGTTTTCAGCAGGCTATCGCGTCTCAAAATATGTCCTATCAGTCTAGTCCTCCTCCTCTTTATGCTTTACCATAAAGTATAATTTTCCTCCACCTTTTTTAAATACTTCAGCATTCGTTATTTTTTCTCTCCAGCTAATTTTTAGCATTCTTCTATAACACCATTGTTCAAAAGAATTTAACCTCAATTTTTCTTCTTTTCCAATTGTCCATGTTTCGCAACCATGAAGGGCAATGCTCCAAACATACGCTTTTAATAATCTGTTTCTGGTTTTAAGATTAATGGAATTTGTAGTGAATAAACGCTTCTTTTTGTGAATTGCTAATTTGGCTTTTTAAAATTCTACATTTGATTTCATTCTTGCTTCTTCCATGTTTGGTAATTTTGCTTCCGAGATATTTAAATTCTTGAACATTTTGTAGTGTTTTGTTGCCCTCCACTATTTTCATACTTGAGTCTGCTTTTTTTTGAACGCAGACCATAACTTTCGTCTTTTGACTGACTCATTTTCATGTTGTATTTATTACCCATGATTTCCTCCATTTTTACTATTATTTGTTTGAGATGTTGTTCACTATCTGCAACTATGGCAATGTCATCTGCAAATCTAATCATATTTATTTGTTCACCTTGTATCCTTATTCCTAAATTCAAATCCTCTCGAACCCTATTCAATGCATCCTGGATGTAGGCATTAAAAAGCATGGGAGACAAAGCACAGCCTTGTCTAACTCCTTTCCTTATTTTTTCTGCCTCTTGTTCATTTCCCATTTTAATTACTGCAATTTCATTTTTGTACAAGTTCCAGATTCTATCTCTATATGGGATTGATGAAACTAAGTGATAAGGGCCAGCTGTGACCAACCTTAGAGAGTGCTATGTGATGGTCTCTGAGCTGATGGAGCAGGTAGCTCAGTCCAAGGCCCACCAGGTATGGCGACATCCTGTTGTGAGTGGTCACATAGATGGACATCATGTAGTTGTAGATTTGTTCATCCCTGAAACAAGCCAAGCAAACCACTTTCAGCATACTGGACCAACAGGGGAGGAAGCAGGATTTGTTTTCGGGGATGGGAAAACTGATGAGGTGCTACAATTAGAAAATCTGGTAATGTCATCGAATGTGTAAACATTTATCAGATTTACAGAGTTATACAATTACATTTAAAGAAAAATCCAACGAGGCTTCTTACACATTTTATCCAGTACTTCTTGAGTTTTAATTTCCACATTCTTATGTACTGTATATACTGTACATTAACGGTAGTTCATTCAAACTGTCTGCTCCCATGGTGTTCCTCAAATAGGTCTTCAGATACCGTAATGTTGACAACGAACGTTCTGGTGTTGCTGTAGTTACCGGTAAAGTGCAGAAAATCTTCAATGCCTTGTGTATGAAGGGGAAAATAATTTCATTACACCCATTCAAAGATGATATAAAATCTTTAGGGAACTCATGTTGACCATTCTGTTCAAGGAAACTTCTTATCCACGTCTTTATCTCACTGGAGAATGACTCTGGTGATGCATCAATATGATCCGTCCATTGGTTTACTATGGCATCACATGCTTTTTGCAGATGTTCATCTGAGCCTTGCACAATGCTTGTATGGTTTTTAGGGTCCCTTTATGATTCAAAAATCTGTCCTTGAGCTGACTCATGAAATAATCTATGAAGTAAGGAAAATTGAAAGCCTGTAGTACATTACATGTACATTTGGTATTTCAATGAAAATAATTAACGAAGAATGTGACAATGAAACTCATTCAGAGAGTAACAATGCTTTATGATGACTGCTACAGCTGTGTTCAAGTAGGAAATGGATATTCAGATTGGTTCCCGACATCTAGAAGAGTGCAACAAGGAAGTGGCCTTTCACCATTACTATTCATCACCATCGTGGATGAAATCATAAAAGAAGTGAAGCAGAACACCAACATGGATTTTCAAGCATTTGCTTTTGCAGATGATATAGTTATCTGGAGAAATAGTGAGATGGAAGTCCAGGAAAGGCTGAACGTCTGGAATGATCATTTGAAAAAATATGGACTGAAAGTAAGTGCTACAAAAACTGCTGCAATGTCTGTTAACAGACAGAGAAGTAAAGATAATATAATGCTGGAGGGCGTACAATTGGAAACAGTAAACCAGTATCAGTACCTTGGATGCTTAATATCAAGTGACAACAGAATACAGCCTGAATTAAATAACCGTATTCAGAAATCAAGTCTATTCTATCAGCAAGTTCGATGTCTACTCTGGGATACGCAAGTGCCACTAAGATCAAAACAAACTTTGGCCCTATATTGGCTTATGGGTTGGAAACATGCACAACTACCAAAAAATATGACAGCAGACTTCAGGCTTCAGAAATGAAGTTTCTAAGAAGCATGCTTCAAAAAATTAGGAAAGACAAAGTAAGAAATGAGAGGATAAGAGAACAAGCTGGAATAAATCAGTCCCTGAAGGAGACCATGACTAGGGCACGTCACGTCAAACGTATGACAGAAGGAAGAATTGCAAAACATTGGTTACATACTGAGATTACTGGAAAGAGACCTGTTGGAAGACCTAGGAGGAGATGCTGGACCAAGTGAAGGAAGATATCACATCCAAGGGAATCAACTGGGATGAAGTCATCAAGGAGCAGTGGTATATGAATAGACTAAAATGGAGAGCGCTCGAAAACCACACCCAGGAAACTGGACTGGAAACTTGATGATGATGATGATGATGACTTTTATCTTTAGTTACGTCCTTAACAGTTTCCAATTTTTTTTTTTTGATCCGCCCCTGTGTACCAATCAGCACTCAACTCACTGAACTGCTCACAACAACACATCGAGAACTTGAATGTCTTGAGCTCGCTCAAATGTAACACATTTATTGGTCAGATTGCAAGAAACACATTTGTGGTGGTATTTTCCCATTTGCTATTCCTACAGAGAGGGAAATTCAGAAGTGATAGAAGCAGTGTTCCTAGTTCTATTAACCCTCTCAAAGCCACGCGCGGATCAGATCGGTTCTCGCTGCTCGCGCCAAAAGTGCAAAAGCCGATTCAATCGGCGCGCTGATATCTTATATTTGTAGATTTCTGTAGGCATGTCCGTGATTATTTCATACTATTGGAAAGGCGAGGTTTCAAGCTTGCCTATGAGGTTTTTACTTTTTCCTTAGAAGTTCGTTACGCGATAGGTTTGAGTTTGTATTCACGCCCTCCCTTTGCGCTCCCCCAATCATGCGCGTTCCAGCCAAAATTGCAGTGCAGTTTTTTTTTTCTTCTTGTTGAAGTTTTCTACCTACAGATGTATCTAAGAGCTTTAAACAGCTGGAAAAGTAGTGTTTCTTCGAATATGACTTTTAGGTGTCCTTAATTTAGGCTCAAAACTGATTTTTCACAACAACAAAATTGAAAAATTGAATAATTATCAGAATATTCTCAATTAAAAAGGTTTAGATGCCGTATTTACTTTTATGAACATGTTGTATGAAAGAATGAGCCATTGGTTAGAATGCAAAGCAAAAATAATGATTCTATCGTTGGAAATGTGGTATTTATGATTCTATTTCTTCGAATAGTCTGGGTGACCATTGAAAATGGCTTGGCATTCTTGGCAAGTATTTCAGAAAATGGCTTGACATTCTTCTCAAGTATTCCAGGAAAACACGTGGCATTCTTGGCAAGTATTTCAGGAAATGGCTTGGCATTCTTGGCAAGTATTTCAGGAAATGGCTTGACATTCTTGGCAAGTATTTCAGGAAATTGCTAGACATTCTTGACAAGTATTTAAGGAAATGGCTTGACATTCTTGGCAAGTACAGTATTTCAGGAAATGGCTTGGCATTCCTGGCAAGTATTTCAGGAAATGGCTTGACATTCTTGGCAAGTATTTCAGGAAATAGCTTGGCATTCTTGGTAAGTATTGCAGGAAATGGCTTGGCATTTTTGGCAAGTATTTCAGGAAATGGCTTGACATTCTTGGCAAGTATTTCAGGAAATGGCTTGACATTCTTGGCAAGTATTTCAGAAAATGGCTTCACATTCTTGGCAAGTATTTCAGGAAATGGCTTGACATTCTTGGCAAGTATTTCAGGAAATGGCTTGACATTCTTGGCAAGTATTTAAGGATATGGCTTGACATTCTTAGTAGGAATTTCAGGAAATGGCTTGACATTCTTGGTAAGTATTTCAGGAAATGGCTTGACATTCTTGGCAAGTATTTCAGGAAATGGCTCGACATTCTTGGCAAGTATTTCCAGAAATGACTTGACATTCCCGGCAAGTATTTCTGGAAATGGCTCGACATTCTTGGCAAGTATTTCAGGTAATGGCTCGACATTCTTGGCAAGTATTTCAAGAAATGGCTTGACATTCTTGGCAAGTATTTCAGGAAATGGCTGGTCATTCTTGGCAAGTATTTCAGGAAATGGCTTAACATACTCGACAAGTATTTCAGGAAATGGCTTGATATTCTTGGCAAGTATTTCAGGAAGTGGCTTGACATTCTTAGCAAGTATTTCAGGAATTGGCTCGACATTCTTGGCAAGTATTTCCAGAAATGGCTTGACATTCCCGGCAAGTATTTCAGGAAATGGCTCGACATTCTTGGCAAGTATTTCAGGTAATGGCTCGACATTCTTGGCAAGTATTTCAAGAAATGGCTTGACATTCTTGGCAAGTATTTCAGGAAATGGCTGGTCATTCTTGGCAAGTATTTCAGGAAATGGCTTAACATACTCGACAAGTATTTCAGGAAATGGCTTGATATTCTTGGCAAGTATTTCAGGAAGTGGCTTGACATTCTTGGCAAGTATTTCAGGAAATGGCTTGACATTCTTGGCAAGTATTTCAGGAAATGGCTCGATATTCTTGGCAAGTATTTCAGGAAATGGCTTGACATTCTTGGCAAGTATTTCAGGAAATGGCTTGACATTCTTGGCAAGTATTTCAGAAAATGGCTTGACATGCTTGGCAAGTATTTCAGGAAATGGTTTGACATTCTTGGCAAGTATTTCAGGAAATGGCCCGACATTCTTTGCAAGTATTTCAGTAAATGGCTTGGCATTCTTGGCAAGTATTTCAGGAAATGGCTTGACATTCTTGGCAAGTATTTAAGGATATGGCTTGACTTTCTTAGTAGGAATTTTAGGAAATGGCTTGACATTCTTGGTAAGTATTTCAGGAAATGGCTTGACATTCTTGGCAAGTATTTCAGGTAATGGCTTGGCATTCTTGGCAAGTATTTCAGGAAATGGCTCGACATTCTTAGCAAGTATTTCAGGAAATGGTTTGACATTCTTGGCAAGTATTTCAGGAAATGGCTTGACATTCCTGGCAAGTATTTCAGGAAATGGCTTGACATACTTGAAAAGTATTTCTGGAAATGGCTTGACATACTTGACAAGTATTTCAGGAAATGGCTTGACATTCTTGGCAAGTATTTCAGGAAATGGCATGACATTCTTGGCAAGTATTTCAGGAAATGGCTTGACATTCTTGGCAAGTATTTTAGGAAATGGCTTGGCATTCTTGGCACGTTTTTCAGGAAATGGCTCGACATTCTTGGCAAGTATTTCAGGAAATGGCTCGACATTCTTGGCAAGTATTTCAGGAAATGGTTTGACATTCTTGGCAAGTATTTCAGGAAATGGCATGACATTCCTGGCAAGTATTTCAGAAAATGGCTTGACATACTTGTCAAGTATTTCAGGAAATGACTTGACATTCTTGGCAAGTATTTCAGGATATGGCTCGACATTCTTGGCAAGTATTTCAGGAAATGGCTTGACATTCTTGGCAAGTATTTCAGGAAATGGCTCGACATTCTTGGCAAGTATTTCTGGAAATGGCTTGACATTCTTGGCATGTATTTCAGGAAATAGCTCGACATTCTTGGCAAGTATTTAAGGAAATGGCTCGACATTCTTGACAAGTATTTCAGGAAATGGCTCGACATTCTTGGCAAGTATTTCTGGAAATGGCCTGCCATTCTTGGCAAGTATTTCAGGAAATGGCTCGACATTCTTTGCAAGTATTTCAGGAATGGCTTGGCATTCTTGGCAAGTATTTCAGGAAATGGTTTGACATTCTTGGCAAGTATGACAGGAAATGGTTTGACATTCATGGCAAGTATTTCAGGAAATGGCTTGACATTCTTGGCAAGTATTTCAGGAAATGGCTTGGCATTCTTGGCAGGTATTTCAGGTAATTGTTTGTCATTCATGGGAAGTATTTCAGGAAATGGCTCGACATTCTTGGCAAGTATTTCAGGAAATGGCTCGACATTTTTGGCAAGTATTTTAGGAAATGGCTTGACATTCTTGGCCAGTATTTCAGTAAATGGCTCGACATTCTTGGCAAGTATTTCAGGAAATGACATGACATTCTTGGCAAGTAATTCAGGAAATGGCTCGACATTCTTGGCAAGTATTTCAGGAAATTGCTTGACATTCTTGGCAAGTATTTCAGGAAATGGCTCGACATTCTTTGCAAGTATTTCAGGAAATGGCTTGGCATTCTTGGAAAGTATTTCAGGAAATGGCTCGACATTCTTTGCAAGTATTTCAGGAAGTTATTTGATATTCTTGGCAAGTATTTCATGAAATGACTTGACATTCTTGGCAAGTATTTCAGGAAATGGCTTGGCATTCTTGGCAAGTATTACAGGAAATGGTTTGTCATTCTTGGCAAGTATTTCAGGAAATGGCTCGACATTCTTGGCAAGTATTCCAAGAAATGGCTCGACATTCTTGGCAAGTATTTCAAGAAATGGCTTGACATTCTTGGCTAGTATTTCAGGAAATGGCTTGACATACTTGACAAGTATTTCAGGAAATGGCTCGACATTCTTGGTAAGCATTTCTGGAAATGGCTTGACATTCTTGGAAAGTATTTCAGGAAATGGCTGGACATTCTTGGCAAGTATTTCAGGAAATGGCTTGGCACTAGGAGGGTTAAAGAAGGCTTTCCCGGCGGTGAACGGAAATTGTGCCCAATTACATTTGGCGGGAAACAAGTATTTACATGCTGTAACATGAGAAACATTACCGTGCATAAGATATTCATCACAAAATACAACGCCTTTGTGTACAAAAATGGGGGTACCGGTACTTAAATTGATGGCATGTTTCGAAAGTCAGGCGTTCATCTTCAGACCCTGCTCACTAGGGCTTAGTTAATGTACGATATTTATGAATTACATTTATACAAACTAGCAACCCGGTCCGGCTTCGCCTGGTAACAGTTCTGAATGCATTACGTGATAAGCGCTTTTTTACGATGTCAATGTACTACGACCCCTATCCGTTTTACGTTTCGGCATGATGGGTTAAAATCATTGACTGGACTATTAACTATACTATCATGGACATGCATGTGCAACGAATTCTTGTCAGACGTAATTTAAGAATGGCGAGGTGCATGAAACACAAATCCCCCTTCCCTCCAATCTAATAACACTTATAGTGGACGATATATTGAATATAGAGATGTGCTCTCGCGTACGTTTTTGTAGAACTTTTCATGCTAAACAATTCTTACACTCATTGTATATTGATATTTTTAACGGTTTGCCCAGCGTAAGCTTAAAAAGCGCACGGACGCCAGGATATATATTTCGAGTTTTTCTCTGATATCGTTACTGCTTGGCTTCCTTTGATCATAAATTAATTATTTTCTACAGAAACCTTCCTCGAGATATCCTTTACAGACAGGCGCCGATCTAGAGTTTTGTTTTAGGGGGCGGGGTCACAGAATCGAAATTGTTAAGAAAAATGGTATCATTAACAACGCAATCACAAAACAACCAAACGTACAAAATCAGACCAATTTTTTTGCAAGCTACATGGATAGAAATTGGATACGTTTAGCGCGCCAAAAATATTCGTACAAATTGCAACGGCGTGTTTTGCAACTGTTACATCGAGCTAAGTATCAAGGTACCTTACAGTTTCGGCAAGTCGAGTTGGTACCGACAAAGGGAGAAAGTCACAGCTTAGATTACCAACCAAGCTTGCAGTTTGGACGTCGGCAAATTTTTTTGGTGCGAAAAAAGCCCCAAATTCCTATCCGTGCATTGCTGCACATTCATCGTGACATCACTATAAACATCGATTCGGTAATCACAAGGTTTGCTAAACAAAATAGACGAGTTGATTTTGTTATATAAATAATGGTTTTTATAAAACAGGTATGAATTTGTAAATATGTACAGTTGTAACAGAATATAATAATTGCAATAAAGATATTTTCAGTATTGAATAAAATGAAAAGAAAACTGTTTTTCAGTTAAAATTCGTTAAGTTTTATTTGTCTGGTTGTGTTTTCGTTTTTTGAGTTTGCTAAACAATTTGGTCTCCGTTTGGGGGGGTCATGACCCCCGTGACCCCCCCCCCCTTGTATCCGCGCCTGTTAACAGAATGGTGAAAACCGCATCAAAATCCATGCACTGGTTCTCGAGATTACCCTTGACATCCAAGAATCGGGGACTTTGTTTTATACTAAGTAGAGAGTATACGCCAATCAGTATAATTTAATATAATATAATCCCCCTTCCGTCCAATCTTAAATTGACTGTGGATTTTGAGGAACGAAAAGTTCACAGGCGAAATGAGAGTTGCCCTTCCAGGGAATGACGAGGTGAATGAAACTCAAATCCCCCTTCCGTCCAATCTTAATTTGACTGTGTTTCACAGGCGAAATGAAGAAAACCCTAGTTGCACTTCCAGGGAAACTCCAAACACAACCACCCTTCTCATAAATCTTGAAATAATGAAAACCGTTACCCATTATTTCAAGCAACTTCCTCATTCCACTGCTGACCAAGGAAGGAGCGGAACCCTTGAAAATGCCGGACGCAGTTTCCGGTGAAACGTCGGGAGATATCCTGTCTGGACCACGGCCTACAAGCCCGAAGAACTTGTACTTAATTGTCCTAGATTACTATTTTGTATGTTGTAGTTATACATGGCGCCAGGAAATGTTCTCCACATCAGCTGCGAGAGGTAGCGTCATCAGTTTACTTGGCAGCACGGTGTCCTTGAAAGGGTGAAGGCCACATGAGTGGACTGTGGGCTGTCGGAATCGTCAGTGCGTATACAGTAGTTAGATTATTGGAAGAGTGCAATAGTAGGCCTATGTTATGGAATGGCTGTGGTGAGTACAAAGTTTACTGTAGGCGGCTTCGGTGGTGTAGTTGGTAGCATGCTGAGCTTCTATGCCCAAGATCGCGGGTTCAAATCCGGCCGAAGTCGTCGGATTTTTTAAGAGTGTTAAAAAATCCCTCAGTATGCCTTCCTTCGGAGGGGAAGTAAAGCCGGCGGTCCCATGTCATAGATTTATGGCATGCTAAAGAACCTTCCACTAATTACACCTGCGTGAAGCTAAATTGTATAGGTTAAGAATGTAAACAACGCTCTTGGGTTCCTACGTTTGTGGCGTCTGGTAGTTAAGTTCTGAACTATTAGTCGTTGACGGTGGCATTTGGCGGCAAAAGTAGAAACTACTTGAAAATTGATCTTCTGCAGTCCTTACTTGAACTAAAAACAGATAACACACACTGATACAGTCATCACAATTAACACCGGTTATCAGACAGATTCTACACACGCCCAAAGTACACGGGGCTATATGACAGCGTTGTCGCAACCCCTAAACTTAAGAACCAACCAACCATTCATTTTAAATGCTGAGTTTCCAAGAAAAAACGTCTCTGGTTTGCTTTGGTCTACCGTTATGCGTTACGGTTACGGCGTGTATGACATCATATTGTTCAGTGCATATGCACCGAGTCTGAGTTAACTCCTGGGGTCTGGCATTATGCGATAAGGAGACGGCGAGTGCGTGACGTCATGCAGCAGAGTGCACCTTCCGCTCTCCGTTCCCCGCGCGGGAAGACTAAGTTAAAGGGTAATGGAGTCTGTTGAGTCTGAGTTTACTCCTGGGGTCTGGCGTTATGCGATACGTGTAGCATTTGTAGCATGCTTAATTTGAAATGATATAAAGTCTAGTCTCTCAGACTGACTGTATCTTTTCTTTTCTTAATATTTATCAGTAATAATCACCACGCTTACTAAGTTTTCTGACAGGTTTCCTTGTATTTTGTTTTTGTAGAGCAGAGACTGTCTGTGGGTGTCGCTGTACGTTTGGTAGTGTTTATTAGAGCTATTTATCTTGTATATTTGGATCTGATAATGCTCACTTGACGAGCGAAACATGTCTTCAATAGACTTTTAGCCTATTTTCATTTATGAAAAGATAGGCTTATGAGATCACCTTTTGTCCGTGTGTCTGCCTGTGTGTGTGTGCGTGTCTCCCCCTAATAACTTCTAAACGGCTGGAGCGATTTCAATGAAACTCGGTAAGTTTATAGCACTATTCCGGACGACCCCGACCGTGCCCTTCAAATTGTGTTATGTCTCACCCATCCAACATGGCGGCTGTGTGAAATATTTCACCAGCATTCAATATCTCTGAAACTATTACCGATATCACCCTGGAATTTTGTACGGAGATAAAGGGCACTACTGGAAGTTAATCTATCATACTTTTAAAAACCGGTTAACTACAAAACGAACATGGCAGCCACGCGAAGTTGAAAGTTTAAATAGACTTTTCTCGTGATTTAATAATCCAAACGCAATGAAACTTGGTACAGCAAATGTTTATACACATTGTAATGGACTGGTATCTAATTTAGTTCAATTGTTTACATAACCTCAAGATGGCGGCTGTGCAAATTTTAAAATTAAGTTTTTATTTCTTGTGTCGTAATCATGTGATCGGAGTGAAAGTTTGAATAATGAACCTACGCAGTAATTTCCCTTTAATGGTACATGACTCTATGGCCTATACATATAACAATCCGACATGGCGACCATACGAAATATTTAGACGGTTCTCAATGTCTACGAATCTATTACAGCAATCAAACTGATTTTTTTTATGTTCATAGGGGCTATGCACATAAGTTCACCTATAGAGCTTTCAATAACCTGGTGATCACAAATCCAACATGGCGGCGACGCCAAGTATAAATATTCACATGGGCGTTTCTCGCAATTTAACCATCCGAGTGCAGTGAAACTTGGTACAGTAAATCCTTATACAAATGTTAATCCACTGGCATCTAATTTATTTCAATTGTTTCCATAACTACAAGATGGCAGCTGTGCGAAATTTTAAAATCTCGTTTTTACTTCTTGTGCCCTAATCATGCGATTGAAGTTTGAATACTACACGTACACAATACTCTTCATGTAACAGTACATAACTCCAAGACCTACGTATTGAACCCTTTATCCACAGGCTGTATAAAGGATTCTAATAAATCATTCATCATCATTTGATATATTTCTACAGACAGCAGATATGAGAGCCTGACGGAGTTGGGAAAATGTTGAGAAATCAGCGGCAGAGAGAACACAAAGGTTTAAGCTCCTGTGGTATTTTAGAAAGTAGCCTGAGAATCATGACGCAGAGGACAGGTGCAACTTTTAGCGCGAAGGAAGGCTTGGGTACGCATAGAACGGCTTGTTACTATGAGAGTTGGCGCCAAGAAGAAAATGAATGCTACGAAGTGAATGGTCAATCTTCATGATAACCACTCCTTGTGGGAGGAAAATATGTAGGAGCTCGCGAAGAGCTACAAGAGTCCGAACCAATAATATCAAGACGCCCTTTTTAAGCGGCAACTCGGCGTCATAACGCATCCTGGTGAATTAAGGCGGGAGTTATCTACGGATTAATTCCACGATCGATTCAAGCTAGCTACAGCATAATCTTTACCTCCACAACTCTACGAACTCAAGGATACCGATCGCATGCTAGTCTGATAATTATTATGGAATATTTTTCTATAAACCCCCTTCCATGCCTATTCTAGCCAGTTTCATTTATAAGTGGTCCAGGAAGCTTCAAGAGGTGACTTTTATTTCAGCGTCTGAGGACGTAAGACTTTTTTTTGAGCTCCTGAGGACGTGAGACATGACTTCTAATTTAAGTGTCGTGGACACTCTGCATATTTTTCATATGTGTGGACATGGAACATTTTCGACAAGTTATAAGTGTAACTTAAGTGTTTTATTTCTAGTCCCAGTACTACCAGTCGTGTTCATCGTATTAATTCACCAATAGACAGTCAAGGAATTTAGTACTTGATCGGTGAATTTAATAGGAAATATATCGTGTGTGTATCTGACAAACTTTATTCTAATTCAGCAAGAGATGACATCAAGGAACGAGGGCGGATCTTGGAACCAGCAGGACATTTGCCAGAAGATGTCTATGTCGAGCTAAGCATTTAAAGGAGTGATGGCCGGAGATGTTTGCCTGACGCTGTTCTAAAGAATTGAGTACCAAATGAATTTATTTATTTATTAAATCAGCTAGTTGGGGGCTTCATTCATTCCATTCCTGACCCGGTCGGAGACTGGAAGCAGGCTGTGGATTTTTCATTAAATCAGCTATGGTTTTATGGGACGTAATTTTGTAGATATTTGTTTGCTTGTTTGTAATGTAGATTCTTAGTTCTTGTTTACTGACACATTAAGTATGGGACAGCTTAGCGCTTTGTATTTTGTAGATATTGTGAATTTGTTTTGGTTCAAGTTTACGGGGCAATGCGCGCAGCCCATGCTCGCATTCACTCGCGTAAGTCGCATACAAGCAATGTAACTCGGAAGTATGCCTTATAACAAAAATGGAACAGAATTAGTTGAGATTAAAAATAGAATTTGGAGGGTAAAATTATTTGTGTGCAGATTTTATGATGGATCAGGGTTATTTTGATAATTGCTCATCTAGCAAGTCAGAATGGGATGCCACTCGAGCACCCTAGTTTTTGTTGTTTTATTTGATTGGTGTGTCTCTGGACGCAAAGTAAGTTAATCTGTTTTGAGCTGACCCAGGTGGTATGATTATGAGTGAGTCAGTCCAAGCTTTTTGGTGTATGGTGTGATTTTATAAAGGTGCCTGCGGGAAATATATCATTGTGATTGTTCCGACTTGCCGCACGTCAACCCAGTTCATAACCTTGCGAGGCTGAGCTTGTGGTAAATATTTGTGTTTCTTGCCATCCAAGTGGATGAGTGAGATATGTCTTTTCGCGTTTCCAGATGTATAACGGGATCAGTGTGGTCCCATGTATAATTAGCACCAGGCTTGAGAAACTGACAGAGGGAAAGGCAGCGATGAATCATCCAAGTAGGGAAGCGCTCAAATCAGATAACGACTGTTGGTCATTAGCAAGCGGGCCAGGTCCCTGTAGATAAAATTAAGATGTTATTTAACTTCACAAAACCCTGATCGGTTATAAAGAATATTAGATGGATTTAAATGGGTGTTGTCCATGTTTTAAGGTATCTTCCGAAACATCTGTTTGTATTGCTTTTATTCCTGTAAATATAATTTTCAGCCGTTTAGGCTTGTATTTTGTTGTTGTTGCTTGATTCTTGTGTGTTTATTTTACGCGTTCTATGACCCCATGTGGCATTTGTGTGCGAAGCTGTTTCCCATTTGTGATGCGAGCTTTTTGGCCTATTCCGGCATGCTCATTTGTGTTTGTGTGCTCTGGCACGAATTTGAATCTCGGGGAGATTCATCATATCTTAGTATTTTAGATCTTGCATGCGTCAGTAGTAATTATAGTGTGTTAATTAAGGGTGGGTCCCATAGCCGTAGCGTGATTTAAAAGATGCAACTCCGTGAGCAATATGACTGTTTCAGTTGCAAACGGACTCGCATCAGTACTCATTTTCTTATTAAGGATCAGTTCACCACGCATTATATAACTTCTTGACCAGGATAAATGGACTTGTATCCATATAATTGTGAGGAGCGAGTTCTTACCGCTCAATTTTATATTATGATTAATCATTTGAGTGAAGCTATATTCGCATTGTTTTGTTGGGTGGAGCGAGTTCTGACCACTCAGTAATATATTTATTTCGTATGGGAGTGAAAGTCAGGGAGGACTTCTTTTTATTATTATTATTATGCACATATTGTTTTCAGTCATTAAATACTTTTTATTCTACTTGTTATTCATTTTATTTCTAGTACAGCCTCTGTTATGGACCTTTCTATTCATTAGAGCATGTTGTTTTTGCGAACTTTGCTTTTAAAAGCATTCAGGACTGAGCACGACCCCGTAGAAAGAATCTTGATAAAACACTGCTTTATTGAAGGGTGCAGTATATACAAATCCAACATGGCGACCATCCGAAATATTTAGTCAGTTCTCAATATCTACGAATCAATTACAGCAATCAAACAGAAATTTTGTATGTTGACAGTGGCAATTAACATAAGTAGGATATATGAAAATAGGCTTTAGTTCTTCACGGAACTATTGTGTTTTAGTCGGTTTACCCTCCAGGGTTGGCTTTTCCCTCAGACTCAGCGAGGGATCCCATCTTTACCGCCTCCAGGGCAGTGCCCGGGAGTTTGAAACATCGAGTTGGGGGATACGACTGGGGCCTTATGAGGGATGATACATATTGTATCAATTTAATCAATTATCAATTTTATCGTATAATTTTACATCAATAATATTGAATAATAAATTATTTACCTTATAATCAAAAATTTCTAAATATCTTCCCCCCAAAAAACTAATTTTTTTCATTAAATCTTCATAAAATTAATCAACGACCCAATACTTATGAAAATGAAAATGCACATCCTGCTTCCAGTCTCCGACCGGGTCAGGAATGGAATGAATGAAGCCCCCATCAAGCGGCGAGGATATGAACTGTGCCGGCAGCCGAAGCCTGTCGCACTCCTCTGGGGCAATGGCTAAATGAATGACAGTTGAAATGAAATGATAGTAGAGAGTGTTGCTGGAATGAAATTTTGACAGGGAAAACCTGAGTACCCAGAGAAAAACCTGTCTGCCTCCGTTTTGTCCAGCACAGATCTCACATGGAGCGACCGGGTTTTGAACCACGGACCCAGCGGTGAGAGGCCGGCGTGCTGCCGCCTTAGCCACGGAGGTTCTACCCAATATTTATAATTTTTATTTATAAATAAAATCATTGTATATATTTTTTATTAATTTCATCTATGTTTAAATATTCTAAACCATAATTCTTTTAGGATATCATATTCCCGTGATAAAATGGTTTAGTAAAGAGTCAATTAAACAGGTACCGTAGCCTGGCAACTGAGATATTTTACAGAGACGAAAATAATTGATTCGAATCTACTTGAAGAAGTTCAAGCAATAAATTCCGATAAAATGTTGGAATAACTTTTCAAAGTCGTACTCCATATAATATTGTAAATTCTCATTACATCATCAGAATTATAGCACATTGAATAATCTGCAAACCGAGGCTAAATTGCAAATTGAGGTCATGTTACAAATGGTAGGCTACGGTACCACTATGAATGCCGTTCTGGTTTGTAATGGGAAGAAGTTGTGTGGAATATTTTACTGTTGTTCCAAACTGTTCTGAGTTATGAAAGAGACTGTGTCCATGTGGCACACCGAGTAGGATGTTGATGTGTAGTGTCAGGCTGACTAAAACAGGCTACATGATGCATAAATTGGTTGGAAAATTGGAGAGAATAATAACGAAATGTCGGCCTTTAACAGCAAAGATGAAATACATATGTTATCCTATTTTGGCTACATCGTCTAGGCATTGTTAACGTGAAGATATAAACTACGATATTTTACGTATTCCCACAGATATTTAAAGGTGCAAGGCCATGGTGTTCCAGACTCAGTAGCCTACACAGGCAGCCATCTTTGAAATGTTCCTCAGTGGTTTCCCATTTACAGATGAACTTCTAATAGACCACAGACACTTCCCATCTCCTATCTCCTCTGATGAGGTTGGCCATATCAATGAACTTATGCTCCGTAAACCCAGGTTTTATTTCGGTCAATATAGTCGTCGCCACATTTGTCTATTACTATCTTACGCCTTCGTTTCAATCATGCGCTAACTCCGGTCTATAAGGCCCGTAGTAATTTTCGTCTTTCAGCTGTTTGTTCGTGTCATAAAGCAGTCGGAACCATAAATCACATACTGTTTCAGTGTTCACTCTACGATGCCCCACGTCCAAGTTTCCTTCACTCTGTACAACGCCTCGGTTTTCAACACCCATTAAATCTCTCCACTCTTCTATATAACCCTCCCGTCCTTGTTAAACTATTTACAGGACTGTCACATTACCCTTTAATACCCCCTTTGCTGTGACTCAGTCTTTGTGCATGTTTTGTAGTAAGCTGCTAAGGAGAGTCACTTCAGCGTGAAGACTAGTTTTCATTTGTGACCCTGTTCTTGTTGTGTTTTCTGTATCTTTATCTACTGATTCTCTCATTTTGTTGTTCTACTTATTATTTATTTATCGTATGATGATACATAGTTAAAATAAAAGTTCATACACTATAAATGAAGTTATATATACAGTTATATATAGTCATAAACACAAGTTCTTGCTTTAAACTTCTAAATTCAGGCCATCAGTCCACTGAAGTGCCTCAGAAGATGCATAATGAATGTCACCTACTGATCCTTAGAACGCTCGTTGCGGACATTCACAAACAAAATGTTCCATGGTTTGGAGGGTAGCTCCACAATCGCAGTTAGCAGAAGTAACCCAACCCCATTTGTGAAGCAGGAATCCATATTTGCCTTGTCCTGTACGGATCCGTTTAATGATTCTCCATTGGCGTCTGGGGAGTTTGAAACCTTCTATCCGGTTGGAAGGGTTTTTAATCAGATAGGCATTGAATACTGATGATTTTCCCACATAGTTTTCAATGCTTCTGAGATGTTAAATGAAGAGTCTTCAATAAGTACTGCAGAGCGCCAAGGTGGTTTTCTTGACTTCAAGCGTTGATTACCTGCTTTTGCTACATCAGTATGTATGGGTAGCTGGGGGTTCTTCTGAATGGTTTTCCACATCTTCAGGAGAGCCTCTGATCTTCGAAGAGCTGGAGGTTGGATGTTACTTAGAACAGGTAACCATGTAGTGGGGGTGCTACGTATGCAGCCTGTAATCAGTAGCATTGTCTGGTTAAGTTGCACATCTATCTTCTTGGAGTGGACACTGTTTAGCCAAGATGGGCAGCAGTATTCAGTATTTGTTCTACTGATACTCCCACACAGTTTTAGTATCTACGGTCTAGTGACTGGGTTAAAGAGCCTGAATAGTGGGGTAGTGGTGCTTTAAAACCATAGCGTCAGCAGTTTTTAAATTGCGCGCGTCTGAGCCAAGTAAAATTATCCATATGTCATGAACCCATGGTCCGATTTTGACAAATGAGGTGTCGTTGGACTCGGGCTGACGTCCTCTCTCCTATGGACTACTCGTCATATTTTTGATATTTTTTGAAAATGTTTGTTTTTGAAAGTAGGCGATAGTTTGAAAACCAAACATGATAGAATGTTGTGCAATGGCTTAAACGAACGGTTTCTATGATCTTTATTTTTTATAATGAAACTTTTTTATTTTTATGTTTTTTTTTGAAAACACTGAAATTTTGAAATTCTTATATTTTGGAAAGTAACAAGTTTAAAAAAAAGTTTGTTTTACATAAATCAATGACCCCAACCCCCTCTACAGCCAAAATAAATTTCAAGACTCTAAGACAAAAAATAACAGTAGGGGGATGGTAGGGGTTCTATTACACTCTAGAACCCTCCTTGCCCCACTACTAGGCCTCAGCCATGTTAGATAAGTGGATATCTCGTGAACCCATAGTCGAATGTTGACAAATGAGGTGTCGTTGGACACAGCGTGACGTCCTTTTTGCTATGGACCACTCATTATATTAAAAAAAAAATTGGATAACTCTATTTTGGGGTAAACAAGTGTGTTTTGTGATTTTTGCTGATCTCTCGAACCAATAAGGCTAGAGACTTGTACGAGATGTCATTCTTTTCGCCGCATTACCCTCTTGTCGAGAATGCCTGTTTCGAGTATGATGAAAACCCCGTTTTGGGGTAAAAAACGTGATTTTATACTTTTTGTTATACTTCGGGAACCAACGCTGCTAGGGACATGTACACTCATAGGACTCGGAGTGACGTCCCCTTTCGAATGTGGTGGTTATGCTGTACAAAAAGAAAATCACAAATGGCCTAACGCCATACATGTTGAAAAAAAATATCTGTTTTTTTTTTAATTTTAAATGAAGCGTGGTTGTCAAGACAGGCGGTACCTCTGACATGTGTGTTAACGAGCCTGTCGTCACTTATGGCAGCGGTATCCCAATAGAACAATGGATATTTTGGCAGGACGGTGGGACGATTACGACGGTTCGTTTTCCGATATTTGTTGTGGCGAATGGATGAACGCTAATATTCCAAAACGTGTGAAGCGTGTTAGGATTGCTTACCCTAAATGTGATCATTAACCTGTTATTAAACGGTTATCAGTGACAAGGGCTCTGTGGCATTCATGCATGTTCATAGGCTAACAGACAGTTGTAGGATATGAAGCTATAACGCTCGATTGAACAAGCAATTTGTATAAAGACAAAACAATAGCGTTAATGCAAATGATAATTCTGTAATGAGATAGATTTAGCATGAAACGCAAGCTGTGAATGGTTAAATGAAATATATGATTTAACACTTGTAGCTGGTAGGCTGATAGCAAGCCCTCATGTGTTTTGTCACTTGAAGGCCGAGCTCCGTTCCCACGTTCAACACTTGATAACGCTATCTCAGGAATATGCGGACCCCTCTTGGCAACACCGCTGGCTTGCGTTAGAAGGCAGATGAAGATCAAACAATCTGACAACCATGTCATATAGGTAACAAACGGGTCATACTATACTTTCAACTACACTAGTTTCAACTACTTTTCACGGCCACGCTCACCGAGCATTGCCGGAGACTGCCGAAAGTTAACGATTGGATTAAGAGTGTCAGGCATGTAACAAGAAACACAAGCGGTACCCATGCAATAGTTTTATTAATTACATATACCTACAATTTTTACATATAATACACTCTTTTCTTTATTTTATTAATAACATTCATTTTCATTTTTCTACATTTTAACTTAAAATTTTCCTTAAATCTCTTAGGTCCCTTTTGTATCCATTTGTTTAATACGAACAGGGCAGCCCAAATTCTTGATTTGTGATGCATAATTACACACAGAACACAACTCTTTCCTTATTTTTGCTTGGTGTAGTTTTAAGAGCATCCAGCTTAATTTTGATCCGATAATTCAAATCTGTATCCGAATCTTCTAGTTCCTTTTCCAGCCAGTAATTGGATATAAACAAAGAGTCAATATTCTCCATTTCCAACACTTATCTAACTTTATGTCTATATACTATTGGTTTTATTCCCTTAATAATTAGTTCTGTTCCTTTTTTCAAACTTTCTAACCGGGAGCACTTTCGGATTTTTATTTGGCCTTTGATTTCCAGCATAGCAATATTATTAAGCAGTTCGACGTCACCTTGCGTATACGTTGTCGACTCCACTCTATAGTCTGTTTGAATGCTTGTGAAAACTTAAAATTCTCGATTTTAGCAAACGAGTTACCATTAAATGTAGTCATTCCATTGGTGTTGAATTCTGCAAACGGTTTTTCAGTTTCCAGATGTACAATGTCCAATCCACTACATCGAGTTACAATAAATCCATACTTTTTAAGCAAGTATAAATTACCATGACTCTTTAAAAACATAGATTTTAAATATCCTCTTAAGTAGCACACATGTTCCTTTTTTCACTTTCTACAAGCGCTCCAACGCGTGGATAAGTTCCTTTGTAATTAACAGTAAATGCTGAGAGTTTGTATATCCCACTCACATCTAGATTTTGCCAGGGACTTTGTTTAAAGTAAACTGTAAACCTGTTTCTTGCATCCACAATCGCCTGTTCTTTCTGCAACACTGCTTCGTACTCTTCCTTTAGGGCAGTAGTCTCTGCAACATTCTCCACTTTCCTGTTTTTTAAACTCAATTGCCTCCAACTCCAATTTTCGTTTCCTTACACGAAGCACATTAACTGTACTCAATGGGGGTAATTTCCTTAAGAGGGTATGGTTTAAGTCTGTTAGTTTTATTGGTTTTTTTTCTCAACACCTGGGGAAAAATATTATTTGTAGGAAACAATCCTAATTCGCTAATGTTTATGTTTGCGGGAATTGTAGAAAACAATGTCCTGGATTGAGAAAAGAGCGTTTACCCAGCTTTAATGTAGCATTTCTGTATAATGCGAACATTGTTGTTTCCAGAATCATCGTTAACAATTTCGATCAAGTTTACGGGTAAGTAATTAAAACTATAGGCACAAAGAGCATAGTTTATCATTTTTTCCCGATCTTGTCCATCGCGCAGTTCGAATTGCACACCAGTCAATTTCCGAGTATTTTTATTACCCCAATACACAAATTGTAAAACTTTGTTAAACACCACACAGCAACTATTTTGTAGGATATTCGATAATTTGGTCCACATGGACGCGATCGGCACCGAGTACAGGGGCGCTTCTTTTAAGTTATGTTTGTTGGCTTTTAATACACCAACACAATCTTCGAGTGGGTCAAATACACCATCCATTTTGTAGTTGTAAATTGTTGCCTCTAAATTCGGGTTTAATAAAAATTTAATAATAGTATTATTATTATTATTATTACTGTAAATATTGTCAATTCAAATAACAGTACAGTACGTATGTAGTTAGTTTTAGTTGTAAGTAGGTAGTTAGTTTGTCTATTAGATATATGTCATTGTTCTATTAGACTGTGGTGTGTGAGAGTGTCTTTTACCAGTTGCATTGTTTATTAGTTCTAGTTCATTGTTTCAGTAGACTGTGATGTGTGAGGGTGCATGTGAGTGTGCCTGGTGACAGACTGTTTTAGTGGTAGTATTTGTTGTTGGTGGAACTTCAGTATTTTTTTTCGTTAGAAGAATTTTGGTATTTAATTGTTAGTACGGTAGAAGGTTAGTATTTTTGTTTAGTAGAATTGCTCTTTACTTATTCTGAAAGGGAGTAGCAGCCTTTCAGAATAAATCAATTCTTTACTAGTCTTATAGACGGTTAAGATATTGATAATATAAGCCAAATAATGGCTACACTGCGTCCTGCTGCACGGCTGAAAGCAACGGGAAACTACAGCCGTATGCTATTCCCGAGGATATGCACCTCTCTAGGCATAACTACATGTGATGATGGCCTCTTCCCTTGTAAAATTTCAATCCGGAGGTAAACTAGTCCCCCGTTCGGATCTCCGGGTGGGGACTACTCGAGAGGGGGTTAACATCACAGAAGTGACAAAGAGGAAATCTGACATTCTACGGATCGGAGCGTGGAATGTTAGAAGTCTGCTAGGAAGTGGAAGGTTAGAAAACTTAGAAAGGGAAATGGATAGGTTGAGGTTGGATTTGGTTGGGATTAGTGAAATGCGCTGGCAGGAAGAACAGGACTTTTGGTCAGCAGACTATAGGGTCATTAGCACTAAATCAAACAATGGCCAAGCAGGGGTTGGCCTCATATTGAGTAGGAAACTTGGACAGTGGGTGGAATATTATGAACAATATAGTGAACGGATTATTGTAGCAAAAATCAATACTAAACCTACCTGCACCACAGTGGTACAAGTCTATATGCCTACCCAGGCGCGGATCTAGAGTTTGGTTTTGGGGGGGGGGGTCAGAGAATCGATCTAGAGTTTGGCTTTTCGGGGGGGGGGGCAGGCGGGGGGTGGTCAGAGAATCGAAATTGTTAAGAAAAATGGTATCACTAAAAACGCAATCACAAAATAACCAAACGTACAAAATCAGATCAATTTTTTTTGCAAGCTACATGGATAGAAATTTGATGCGTTTAGCGCACCAAAAATATTCGTACAAATTGCAACGGCGTGTTTTGCAACTTTTACATCGAGCTTCGAGAAAACGATGAAGGTACGTTACAGTTTCGGCAAGTCGAGTTGGTACCGACAAAGGGAGAAAGTCACAGCTTAAATTGCCAACCAAGCTTACGGTTTGGACGTCGGCAAAAATTTTTGGTGCGAAAAAAGTCCCAGTTTCCTATCCGTGCATTGCTGCACATTCATCGTGACATCACTGTAAACATCGATTCGGTGATCACAAGGTTTGCTAAACAAAATAGACGAGTTGATTTTGTTGTATAACTAATAGTTATTATACAAGAGGTTTGAAGTTGTAAATATGTACAGTTGTAACAGAACATAATAATTCCAATAAAGATAATTCAGCATTGAATAAAATGAAAAAAAAAAAACTGTTTTTCAGTTAAAATTCGTTAAGTTTTATTTGTCTGGTAATTGTGTTTTCGTTTTTTGAGTTTGCAAAAAATTTGGTCTCCGTTTGGGGGGGGGGGTCATGACCCCCGTGACCCCCCCCTTGAATCCGCGCCTGTGCCTACCAGTCAAGCTGATGATGAGGATGTTGAAAAGGTCTACGATGAAATAGACGAAATTCTGAGGTATATCAAGGGTGATGAAAATGTTATAGTTATGGGAGATTGGAATGCTGTGGTAGGAAAAGGGAGAGAAGGAAAAATAGTGGGAGATTTCGGATTAGGTGAAAGGAATGATCGAGGAAGCAGGCTGGTAGAATTATGCACCGAGCATGAGTTGGTCATAGCTAACACCTTATTCAATAACCACAATAGAAGAATATACACATGGATGAGACCAGGAGATACAGGGCGTTACCAAATCGACTTCATTATGGTCAAGCAGAGGTTTCGAAACCAGATTTTGGATTGTAAAGCATATCCTGGTGCTGACATAAACTCTGACCACAATCTGGTCGTAATGAAATGCAGATTAAAGTTGAAGAAACTGAAGAAAAGTCAAAAGCCAAAAAGGTGGGCAATAGACAGACTGAAAGAGAAGGATGTAAACGAAAGATTCAAGAAGAGTATAAAGGAAGGACTAATGAAAAACCCTAAACAAACTTCAATTGCAGACGAATGGGCACTTTTGAAGAATAAAATAACAATATCCGCAGAAGAAATCATTGGTAGGAAAGAAAGAATAGGTAGAAAACCGTGGATCACTCAGGATATACTAGAATTGATGGATGAAAGGCGAAAACACAAGAATGTAAGAGATGAGAAGGGGAAAGCAGAATACAGACGTCTGAGAAATGAGGTTAACAAGAAGTGCAAGGAAGCGAAAGAAGAATGGTTGAAAGAGAAATGTGCAGGTATAGAAAATTGTCTGAAAATAGGTAAAGTAGACACAGCTAATCGAAGGATTAAGAATACTTTTGGGGAAAAGAAGACTAAGTGCTGTAATATTCAGGACACAAATGGAAAGCCTCTAACAGATAGGGAAGAAAAGGTTGAGAGATGGAAAGCTTACATAGAGAGTTTGTATAAGGGAAAGGAGATTGAGAATCATGTCATGGAAAGGGAGGAGGAAATTGATGAGGATGCGAAAGGAGATTTAATATTGAGATCAGAATTTGATAGAGCTTTGGAAGACTTAAGCAGGAACAAAGCACCAGGCATAGATGATATACCGATTGAGTTGCTACGCTGCATAGGAGATGAAGGTCTGATCAGGTTATTTCACTTGGTGTGTAGGATTTATGAGACAGGTGAGGTACCCCCTGATTTCAAGAAGAATGTAATCATCCCTATACCAAAGAAAGTGGGAGCTGTCAGATGTGAAGATTACCGTACAATCAGCTTGATTACTCATGCTTCAAAGATCCTGTCTAGGATAATTTACAAGAGGATTGAAAGCCAGATAGAAACGGAGTTGGGTGAAGACCAGTTTGGTTTCAGGAGAAATGTAGGAACAAGGGAAGCTGTACTAAGTCTTAGGCTGATTTTGGAAGGTAGAATAAGGAAAGATAAGAGAACGTTCATGGCTTTTGTAGACTTAGAAAAGGCTTTTGATAACGTTGATTGGACTAAATTGTTTGACATTTTGAAATCGATTGGAATAAAGTACAGAGATAGGAGGGTGATATACAATCTACACAGAAACCAGACAGCAGTCATTCGAGTTGAAGGACATGAGAGAGAAGCTGGTATTCAGAAAGGTGTAAGGCAAGGCTGCAACTTATCACCCATACTTTTCAATCTTTACATTGAACAAGCAATGAAGGAAATTAGAGAAAAATTTAACGTGGGAGTGAAGATTCAAGGAGAAATAATTTCAACTCTGAGATTTGCTGATGACATCGTCATCGTGGCCGACAAGCCTGAGGATTTAAATGAGTTTTTGAATGGTATGGACTCCGTCTTACAGAAAGAATTCATGATGAAAATTAATAAATGTAAAACAAAAATACTGGAATGCAGCCGAAATAAATCAGAAACCTCTTTGGAGATCAAATTGACAGGTGAAAAGCTGAAGGAAGTAGAAGACTTCTGTTACTTAGGATGTAGAATAACCAGTGATGGACGAAGCAAAGAGGATATAAAAAGTAGGTTGGCTCAGGCAAAGAAAGCTTTTCTACAAAAAAGGAATCTGCTGACATCGAATATAGATTTAGGTATTAGGAAATCATTTTTGAAAGCCTTTGTCTGGAGCGTGGCGCTCTATGGAAGTGAAACTTGGACTATTGGTGCAGCAGAAAAGAGGAGAATAGAAGCATTTGAAATGTGGTGTTACAGGAGAATGATGAAGATCAGATGGGTAGATAGGGTTACAAACATAGAGGTATTAAGACGAGTGGGAGAGGAGAGATGTTTCTGGCGACTACTACTGAAGAGAAGAGATAGGTTGGTAGGACACATACTAAGACACCCAGGAATAGCAAGCTTAGTTATGGAAGGAATGGTCGAGGACAAGAACTGTAGGGGTAGACCAAGGTTAGAATATGTTAAACAGATTGCCTCAGATGTAGGGTGTGGTAGTTATGTAGAGATGAAACGATTAGCTCAGGACAGGGAGGCATGGAGAGCTGCATCAAACCAGTCAAAAGACTGAAGACTCAAACAACAACAGTCTTGTAATACCATGTTCTTTAGCTAAGGAAGACGTAAACGTTTCCCTTAGACGGGTGTCTGGACATCGGATAAAGTCTATAATATGGTTTCCAATTTCTTTGTTTACATCAGGACTTGTAATTTGACATATAAATTTGTTATATATTTTTATTCTAGAATTAGAGTTCATCCATGTTAAACAGTCTATACCAACCGCTTTATCATTGTTCACAATCACATTACACTTTTCTCGATACTCTCCTTGCACACAAAAGTTGTGATTCGATGTTAGATAATCACACATCTCCGCCTTGTTAAAAACACCAGCCAAATCTTGGGTTATGTCCAAATCCATAAGATAAAACTCCTCAGCACGAAGGGGTTGCAATATCTCTGAATGTTGGGCTAACAGAACGTCTAATTTAACATCAGCTAGCTCAACTTTGTATGGTATAGCCACAGGATTTTTATACTTTTCCATAATGTTAACCATTCCTTTCACGCCAAGTTGTGCCCTGAGTCCCCTTGCCATTGCACGCTCGTTGTTGAGTAGAGGAAATGGCAGCTTTGTCTTGACACCATGTTTAGCAGAAATGAACTTGGAGAATTTACCACGTAAATAGAGCTTGAATGCACCACACATTTCTTTCATTAGCAGCACAGACTTACTATTTTCCAATCGTTCTTGGCAGTCCACTTGGTCACATATCCTAACCACCATAATGTTATCACAAAACGGATCCGTAATCGGTGTAAGTAGATTAACATTTTTATCACTTAGGAGCGTCTTGTTTTCCGTGTAGTTTATATTACCAATGTCTGTAACCAGATTGTCCAGGTTTTCCAACAACAACCACAACCCAAACCGCTCGTTGGTAGGCTTTATTCTGTTCCCCATAAGTTGGGGGACACTAAACACTTTAGAGAGAGAACTCTTCACACTTTCAACTACCACGAAGCACTGATCGAATGCATTTGTAGCGTCTCTTATTTATACCATTAATCAATTCTATTTTTAGATTATGACGTAACTGACAACGCTTGTCGGCAGAAAGCAATACACACATAAATACACAATCTCTCGAACATTGCCGGAGACTGCCGAAGGTTAACGATTGGAACTCTAACAAGATTTAACTTGTCGCATGACGTAACAAAAAGTTAAATGACATAATTGTATGGGAATGTTGCTTTACCTAAAATGTAATACTATGCAAGTGTTTACCATTTTACAATCAGCTTGTGTATTGGCTTTTATGTTGGCTTTTTTTTTTAGCTTTTGTTAGCTTCTTGTTGGCTTTTGTTGGCGTTTTGATGGCTTTTGTTGGCTTTTTATGTTGGCTTTTTGTATTGGCTTCTTTGTTTTAGCCCCCATATGTTGGCTTTTGTATTAGCTCTGTCATATTTGCTCATACTTGTAGGCTTTATGACAGCATAATGCTTACCACAATGTTTGTAAGCAACAACAACAACAACACACTATCATTCTAAAAATCAAAAGTATTCTAAGGTTAATGATTGACTCAACTCTTACTCTTACCTCTATCCCACGCCTAGTCAAAAACAATATAATTTTTAATTTTTCCTAAAAAGTTGAAATGGGAAAGTAGGCTGTATGTTTAAACTAAAAATCCTGAAAAGACATATGTTAACTCCAACACCTACCTCTATACCACTCTCAGTCCAAATATAGTGTACTTTTCAATTTTTCCAAAACATATTTCCAAAATGGGTTATATTTACAAAATTAAAAAGTTTACAAAAATGTTTGTTTGACATAAATGAATGGCCTTTGCCTCCTCTACCGCCGTACCAAGTACCAGGTCTCTAGGACAACAAAAATAATAAATTTGAAAATGGGTTTATATTTCCAAAATTAGGAATTTTACAAAAAATTCTAAGTCTCAGGTCTCTAGGACAACAAAAATAAAATTTTGAAAATGGGCTATATTTCCAAAATTAGGAATTCTACAAGAAGTTTGTTTGACATAAATCATTGGTCTTTACCCCTCTACCAGTAAACCAAGGCTCAGGTCTCTAGAACAACAAAAATAAAATTTTGAAAATGGGCTATATTTCCAAAATTAGGAATTCTAGAGAAAAGTTTGTTTCACATAAATAAATGGTCTTTACCCCCTCTATCTGCATACCATATTTCAAGCCTCTAGGACAAAACAAAATTAATTTTGAAAATAGGCTATATTTCCAAAATTAGGAATGTTTATCCCCCCCTACCCACAAAATGAGTTTCAGGTATCTAGGATGAAAACTGCAGTAGGGGGATGGTAGGGGTTCTAACGAGTAACACGAGCCGCTCGGCTACGCCGACCTTTTATGTATATCTCGCGAACCCATGGTCGGAATGTATATGCGACATATCAAATTACCATTCATTTATGTCAAACAAACATTTTTGTGAACTTTACCGTTTCCAAAATATAAATATTTCAAAATTGAACTTTTTTCAAAAAACATGTAAAAATAAAAACGTTTTATTATAAAAGATAAAGGACATAGAGGCCTTTTTAAGCCCGTAGAACACTTTTTAGAATGTATGGTTTTATGAAAAATCACCTACATTCCCAATTTTTTTTTAATTTTAATTTTTGTCATACAGACCTGGAACTTGGTTTTCAGGTAGACGGGATAGAGACCTTTCATTTATCTTCAACAAACTTTTTCTAGAATTCCTAGTTTCCAAAATAGGGACCATTTTTCAAAAATAATTTTCTTTTGTCCTAGAAATTCGAAATTTGGTATGGTGCTAGAGGAGGTAAAGGCCATTTATTTATTTCACACAACCTTTTTTGTAACATTCCTAATTTTGGAAATATAGCCTATTTTCAAAATTAAATTTGTTTTGTCCTAGAGGCTTGAAATTTGGTATGGGGATAGAGGGGTAAAGACCATTGATTTATGCGAAACAAACTTTTTTCTAGAATTCCAAATTTTGGAAATATAGCCCATTTTCAAAATTTAATTTTGTTGTTCTAGAGACCTGAGACTTGGTTTACACGTAGAGGGGTTAATGACCAATGATTTATGTCAATTAAACTTTTTTTTTGAATTCCTAATTTTGGAAATTAGCCATTTTCAAAATTTTAATTTTGTTGTTCTAGAGACCTGAGACTTAGTGTACGGGTAGAGGGGGGTAATGACCATTGATTTACGTCAGACAAACTTTTTTCTAAAATTCCTAATTTTGGAAATATAAGCCCATTTTCAAATTTATTATTCTTGTTGTCCCAGAGACCTGGTACCCTGTACGGCGATAGAGGGGGCAAAGGCCATTCATGTATGTCAAACAAACATTTTTGTAAACTTTATAATTTTGGAAATATAACCCATTTTGGAAATATGTTTTGGAAAATTTGAAAAGTACACTATTTTTGGACTGCGAGTGGTATAGAGGTAGGTGTTGGAATTAACATATGTCTTTTCATGATTTTTAGTTTAAACATACAGCCTATTTTCCCAATTCAACTTTTTAGGAAAAATTAAAAATTATATTGTTTTTGAGTAGGCGTGGGATAGAGGTGAGAGTAAGAGTTGAGAGTCAATCATTAACCTTTGAATACTTTTGATTTTTAGAATGTTAGTGTGTTGCTGTTGTTGTTGTTGCTTACAAACATGGTGGTAAGCAGTATGCTGTCATAAAAGGGCTCAGATACTTTCTAAGAACAAATAAGCCTACAAGTATGAGCAAATATGAGAGAGCTAATACAAAAGCCAACATATGGGGGCTAAAACAAAAAAGCCAATACAGAAAGTCAACATAAAAAAGCCAACAAAACCATCAAAACGACAACAAAAGCCAATAAAAAGCCAACAAAGCTAAAAAAAAAGCCAACATATAAGCCAATACACAAGCTGATTGTAAAATGTTAAATACTTGCATAGTATTACATTTTAGGTAAAGCAACATTCCCATACAATTATGTCATTTAACTTTTTGTTACGTCATGCGACAAGTTAAATCTTGTTAGAGTTCCAATCGTTAACCTTCGGCAGTCTCCGGCAATGTTCGAGAGATTGTGTATTTATGTGTGTACTGCTTTCTGCCGACAAGCGTTGTCAGCTACGTCATAATCTAAAAATAGAATTGATTAATGGTATATATAAGAGACGCTACAAATGCATTCGATCAGTGCTTCGTGGTAGTTAAAAGTGTGTAAATGTCTCTCTCTAAAGTGTTTAGTGTCCCCCAACTTATGGGGAACAGAATAAAGCCTACCAACGAGCGGTTTGGGTTGTGGTTGTTGTTGGAAAACCTGGACAATCTGGTTACAGACATTGGTAATATAAACTACACAGAAAACAAGACGCTCCTAAGTGATACACCGATTACGGATCCGTTTTGTGATAACATTATGGTGGTTAAGATATGTGACCAAGTGGACTGCCAAGAACAATTGGAAAATAGTAAGTCTGTGCTGCTAAAGAAAGAAGTGTGTGGTGCATTCAAGCTCTATTTATGTGGTAAATTCTCCAAGTTCATTTCTGCTAAACATGGTGTCAAGGCAAAGCTGCCATTTCCTCTACTCAACAATGAGCGTGCAATGGCACGGGGACTCACGGCACAACTTGGGGAGAAAGGAATGGTTAACATTAAGGAAAAGTATGAAAATCCTGTAGCTATACCATACAAAGTGGAGTTAGCTGATGTTAAATTAGACGTTCTGTTAGCCGAACTTCCAGAGATATTGCAACAGCTTCGTGCTGAGGAGTTTTATCTTATGGATTTGGACTTAATCCAAGAATTGGCTGGTGTTTTTAACAAGGCGGAGATGTGTGATTATCTAACATCGACTCACAACTTTTGTGTGCAAGGAGAGTAACGAGAAAAGTGTAATGTGATTGTGAACAATGATAAAACGGTTGGTATAGACTGTTTAACATGGATGAACTTTAAATCTAGAATAAAAATATATAACAAATTTATATGTCAAATTACAAGTCCTGGTGTAAACAAAGTAATTGGAAACCATATTATAGACTTTATCCGATGTCCAGACACCCGTCTAAGGGAAACGTTTACGCCTTCCTTAGCTAAAGAACATGGTATTAGAAGACTAGAGGCAACAATTTACAACTACAAAATGGATGGTGTATTTGACCCACTCGAAGATTGTGTTAGTGTATTAAAATCCAACAAACATAACTTAAAAGAAGCGCCCCTGTACTCGGTGCCGATCGCGTCCATGTGGACCAAACTATCGAATAACCTACAAAATAGTTGCTGTGTGGTGTTTAACAAAGTTTTGCAATTTGTGTATTGCGGTAATAAGAATACTCGGAAATTGACTGGTGTGAAATTTGAACAAAGTGCTGGCGAGAGTCATCCTGAATCGTATAAAATACTGCGTAGAAAAAATGCTTCGGAAGGAACAGGCTGGATTTCGACTACATCGCAGCTGTGTGGATCTCATCAACACCCTCCGAATCATCCTGGAGCAGAGTGTGGAGTGGCGGAATACCCTTTACCTCACATTTGTTGACTTCGAGGAAGCCTTCGACTCCGTAAATCAAAGAATCATGTGGAAGACCCTTGAGGAATATAAAATTCCAACAAAGATCATCAGAATCATGGAAGAGATGTACGAAGGGTATGAGTGCCAGGTTCTTCACGAAGGCAAATTAACAGAAAAGATAAAGGTCAGTTCCGGAGTGAGACAGGGGTGTGTCGTTTCCCCCACTCTGTTCCTGTTGGTCCTGGATAGTGTGATGAAGATGGTAATGGGAGGACGGAAGAGGGGTATTCAATGGGGTATAAATGACAGACTTGAAGATCTGGATTTCGCAGACGACATTTGTCTTATGGCACAACGGTACCGAGACATAGAAGATAAGCTGGGGAAGTTGCAGAGAGAAGCAGAACGTGCAGGACTGATGATCAACACCAACAAGACCAAAGAGTTGAGGATAAATTCTGACATCACGACTAGTTTGACAGTCAACGGAAAGGAAATTGAGCGAGTTGAGTCCTTCCTCTACCTTGGAAGTATAGTCACAAATGATGGGGGAGCAGAGGAAGTTGTTCGAAGCCGTATCAGGAAGGCAAATGGTGCCTTCGTCCAGCTCTACCCCATCTGGAGAAATAGAAACATTTCCAGGAAGACCAAGCTCCGCCTTTTCAATAGCAACGTAAAGTCGATTCTTCTCTACGGCTGTGAAACATGGAAAGTCACAAACCCGATCAACAACCAGCTACAGGTGTTCATTAACAGATGTCTGCGTCGCATCATGAATGTGAGGTGGCCGGACATAATCTCAAATGAAGATCTTTGGACCATCACCAATCAACAACCGATTAGCATCCAGATCAAGGAGAGGAAATGGCGCTGGATTGGTCATACACTAAGGTAGCCGGACGGAGCTATTGAGAGGGCGGCGCTAGACTGGAATCCTCAAGGCGCCAGGAAGCGAGGTTGACCTAAGAAGACCTGGAAGAGGACGATCGAAAATGAAATTGCAGAGGTGGACAAGAACTGGAGTCAAGTGAAGAGAATGGCCAGGAACCGTACTGCGTGGAGAAATTTCGCCAAGACCCTATGCTCCGGAAGGAGCGGCAGGAATTAAGCTAAGCTAAGCAATTCGAACTGCGCGATGGACAAGATCGGGAAACAAGATGTTCAGCAAAGAACATATAGCCTACTTTCTCCTAAATGTATGGGTATATTTATGACTCTTTGTCCTCATCCCTAACACAATCACCTCTACCACAATGTATTGTTTGTTTTCTTTTATATTGATAATTAGCCAGTAAGTGTCAAAATCAATATTATATACTTTATAATGATTGAATAACAAAACTACTAACTTATTGTAATGCATTCACGTCCGTTAATCTCTATATTAATCCAGCCTGCTAAGTTAAGAATCTTTCGTTTTGGGTATCTTCCCCTTTAAAAATCCGCGCCGATCACAGTAGGTTGCTGCTGCGACCTATCAGTGAATTAATCTTTATGTTGTACGCCTGTGCACTGCCATCGTAATGTACTACGATGGCAGTGGCCTATGGGTGTTGAATGAGTAGACAGTTTAAAGTAGCCAAGAGGGAGGCGATCCAGCTGGCAGTGTTTAAAGGTAATCGGAGCGCGATAGTGGCTAATAGTTGAACTACCAGTATTACAAATTTGCCATACTTCAGGAGGCCAGGTATTTACACAGCGGTATGTTTGGAACAATATTACCCACATAACCCACAAGAGGACAGCATCGTACAGAGGCATTAAGAAGGCTGTGGTTAATGACAACGTGTATATAGTTCTTCTATTCTCCTTTTCCTAATGTCTTCTGTTTATGTACGATGCAGGGGCTGTGATTTTATTAATATTGAGTGTATACATTAGCCTCTCCTTTGAACTAAATGACATCTATTCAGTATCTGTGGAAAGAGCTCGTGCACATCATTTGTAAAAGAATTCAAGAAAAAAAGTTAACTGTAGCAGTACTCGATCCCCAGTCAACTGCGTGACAGACTAACACGCTAGCCCAGAGCTAATCCTATCCTTAACATTATGGTGTTCTTAACTGGCATATTAGATACAACCTGTTGGCAAATAATGACTTTAAATAAACGATTTTTTCACAGCAGTACATCTTCATTAAAGATAATTTCATACAAAGTTTATATTATTGTATCAGTAGGGTATATCACATACAACATACTAAAACTATTTAAATATAAGACAGGCACATGAGGACAGCTGCCATCTTGTCGTGTGACACAGATGGCTCAGCTCTTTTAAGCCACTCATACAGTATAATATTATAATATTAAATTATAATAAATAAAGGATCACGACCTGCAGGATAGTCGAATGTTGACAAAAGAGGTGTCGTTGGACACAGAGTGATGTTCTTTTTGCTATGGACCACTCATTATATAAAAAAAAATTGGAAAACTCTATTTTGGGGTAAACAAGTGTTTTTTGTGGTTTTTGCTGATATCTCTCGAACCAATAAAGCTAGAGACTTGTACAAGGTGTCATTCTTTTCGTCGCGTTGCCCTCTTGTCGAGAGTGCCTGTGTCGTGTAGGACGAAAACCCCATTTTTGGGTAAAAATGTGATTTTAGACTAATTGTTATATTTCGCGAACCAACGCTGCTAGGGACATGTGCGAGGACTCGGGGTGACGTCCCCTTTCAAATGTGGTGGTTATGTTTTACAAAAAAAAAAATCACAAATGTCCTAACGCCATACATGTTGAAAATTTTTTTTATCTGTTTTATTTTATTTTAAATGAAGCGTGGTTGTCAAGACAGGCGGTACCACTGACATGTGTGTTAACGAGCCTGTCGCCACTTATGGTAGCGGTATCCCAAAATAACAATGGATATTTTGGCAGGACGGTGGGACGGTTTATGACGGTTCGTTTTCCGATATTTGTTGTGGCGAATGGATGAACGCTAATATTCCAAAACATGTGAAGCGTGTTAGGATTGCTTACCCTAAATGTGATCTTTAACCTGTTATTAAACGGTTATCAGTGACACGGCTCTGTGGCATTTATGCATGTTCATAGGCTAACAGACAGTTGTAGGATATGAAGCTATAACATTCGATTGAACAAGCAATTTGTATAAAGACAAAACAATAGCGTTAATGCAAATGATAATTCTGTAATGAGATAGATTTAGCATGAAACGCAAGCTGTGAATGGTTAAATGAAATGTATGATTTAACACTTGTAGCTGGTAGCCTGATAGCAAGCCCTCATGTGTTTTGTCACTTGAAGGCTAAAATGATCAAACCTGATTTGCTAGCTAGCCGAGCACCGTTCCCACGTTCAACCCTTGGTAACGCTATCTCAGGAATGTGCGGACCCCACTTGGCAACACCGCTGGCTTGCGATAGAGGGCAGATGAAGGTCAAACATTCTGACAACCATGTCAGAGAGAGATAACGGAGTAAGTGACCACAACTCCGCCCCCTACCATTGCTACAGCCAATTGCCAGGCAAGAGCGGTGTTAACAACTGCGGTGAGAGGGATAGAGGGAGAGGCGAGGTGAAGAGGGGCGGGGAGGGGAGGGGAATCCATGACAGCCAATAGCTAAACAAAGTGAGTGTAAACAGGGAGTGGAAGGGAAAAGGGGAGGGGCTTGGAGTGAAAGAGTGAGACGCAGGTGTGGAGAGAGAAAGACAAACATGTATGGGCATGCATGAAGCGTGGAGCGCCGTACACAGAGCTCTCGTACAACATGATTCAATAAAATAAATAAATAAAAAAGTGCACAGGTTCATACAACATGTAATTTATTGATCCATGAATTAAACGTAGAGTTAAATCCTAACCATTTGACATATAGTTTATTTCCATTTAGTTTCAACACTTTTTCCACAAGATAATGTCTAGGAAATGCTGTTTTTTGAAGTTCATGGAGATCAAATCTACCTTTTATGGGTTGATGTTTGAGGTTCTCGAGTAAATAGGTGACTGGACTGTCCAAGTTGACTTGACGAATTCGAAATAGTTCAGTCCCCCACTGAGGCGTGTAGCCCTTATTGAAGGCAGACTTAAATTTGCTCACACGAACAAAATCCCCAATTTTCAGTCGGTGACGTTTAGGATCTGCTGTTTTTATGGGGTTAAACAGTTTATCCAGTCGCTGAATATTTTTGGTCACGAGACGTGGCTTGGTCCCAATGGTTCTATGTTTGGTGCCATTGTAACGTGACACTAGCTCAGGTAACATGTACAACCAGCGATAACTGCCCTGAGCGGTAAACGCTTTCCACATATGGGTTTTCAATGATCGGTTAAACCGCTCGACCACGCTGGCTTAGAGATTGCTGTACGTGGTGTAATGGTGAATAATCTTAGATTTGAGAAAACTGGAGAAATCCTTGTTGAAAAATTATTTACTCTGGTCGGTTTGTAGCAACTGAGGTTGACGTTTGGAGTGTTGAATAATATGTTGAAAGGCCTTGGTAAATAGTGGACCAGACTTGCGACGCACAGGTTCAACAAAGGCCATTTTGGAATACACATCAATGACGGTCAACATATAGCGTACACCGTCGTTAACGCCAGCATAAGGTATCATTTCAACCAAGTCAGCCTGCAAAAGTTCATCCACACCTCGTGAAATCACCTTGAGCCGCGGATAGTGACGCCTAGCTGGGCGATGCAACTCGTGAGCAATACCCATTTTAATGGGTGAGGGCTCAAACAATAATTTTGGCATTTCGAAGTTCTTGTTCAATTTCTTGAATTTCCCAATCGTGACCGGTATGGCCGGCTTGGCGTGAAGCATGCAACAACTGTAGCCGCTGGACGAGCTTATTGGGATTGTGCCAGTAGGTCACATCCACAAGGGGTTTTAATGGTTTAAATGTCACTCCCGAAGCGGACATTTTACGACGACCACTTTGACTGGTGGGAAACATTTTTGCAATGATGGTTTTATATTTTTGAGATATATTGGCATTCACTTTTTGAGTGGGATTATAATGTATTTTTTGGGCATGGGTGTCCAATAAAATGGATTTATATTTGCCAAGGTCCTCTGACGTATAATCAAGGAATGAGGGTGTTCGAGAAAAGAGCAGCTTTAACAGTCCTGGCTTCAATTAATAGTTAATGTTTTTAATGACAGCTTTATTACGAGCAAATTTAATGGATGAATCCCCAATTTTAAAACAATCATCCTCATAGCGAACACCATACGTGGTATCTGTGTTTCCAATAAATAGATCAATGAGATAGGGTTCTAGTGTTGATCCATAATATTTTATTAAAATGTTTTTCAGTTGAGCTTTATTTTGAGGGGTGGCCAAGACTTCTGAAAACGGAGACGATCTGGAAGGGCAAGGTGTTTCGACCATGGCCGAAGATATCTTTTTTCTCAAAATCTCTGCTAGGGGTGCGGTCTTTTTTTGAGGCGTAAACACTTGTGCCTCGTCACCCTCTACTTCGCTAACACTAGTCAAATCTTCCTGTTCCTGTTCCTCTTCCTCAGGGTCCTCGTGCAGCGTCTGAGTGGCTTGTGAAGCGGTGGGTAGCGTTTCAGATGGCTTGAAAGAGGGTTTCAACATGGCTTTTAGCGGAGGTGCTAAATGATGTTGAATAACCAAAGCATGATCTGCACGTGATCGTTTCAATTGACGAAACTTCTGGCGAATAGTATTTATTGCTCTAATAATATGCTTTTTCAATTGACTCTCTGCTAACGCCATGGTGTCTTGACAAATGACTTGAGAGGGAATGAGACAGGGCCTTAAATAGCAATAAAATGATCAAACCCTAAGCGATATCGTCCTTGGTTGAGTTCACTTTGTTTGTCAATCACTAAACAGGCATGACGTTGAGTGTTCCAGCACTTGCCTCACAATTCAGTAAACATTTGAAAGGTCATATCCGGATTCACTTGTTCATTATAAATGTGACGACTGTTCCTCTCGTGCTGACGAAATAAAACAATGACATTGGCATTGTCACGAATCAACTGTTTGGACATTTTAGAATACGTTTGTCCAAGATAGAAGCAATCGATATGTTTGTGTCGACCCTTGCTGAAATAGCTTTGAATGATGCCTTGACGTTCAGTGGAGATATCATCGAACATCACGAGTGAATCGGGCTTTACCTCATCCGGTGAAATAACATTTTCTTGCATGGAAAATGTGAAATAACCCATATTCTCTTTCTGTAATCTGAAACCATCTTTCAAGCCATCTGAAACGCTACCCACCGCTTCACAAGCCACTCAGACGCTGCACGAGGACCCTGAGGAAGAGGAACAGGAACAGGAAGATTTGACTAGTGTTAGCGAAGTTGAGGATGACGAGGCACAAGTGTTTACGCCTCAAAAAAAGACCGCACCCCTAGCAGAGATTTTGAGAAAAAAGATATCTTCGGCCATGGTCGAAACACCTTGCCCTTCCAGATCGTCTCCGTTTTCAGAAGTCTTGGCCACCCCTCAAAATAAAGCTCAACTGAAAAACATTTTAATAAAATATTATGGATCAACACTAGAACCCTATCTCATTGATCTATTTATTGGAAACACAGATACCACGTATGGTGTTCGCTATGAGGATGATTGTTTTAAAATTGGGGATTCATCCATTAAATTTGCTCGTACTAAAGCTGTCATTAAAAACATTAACTATTAATTGAAGCCAGGACTGTTAAAGCTGCTCTTCTCTCGAACACCCTCATTCCTTGATTATACGTCAGAGGACCTTGGCAAATATAAATCCATTTTATTGGACACCCATGCCCAAAAAAATACATTATAATCCCACTCAAAAAGTGAATGCCAATATATCTCAAAAATATAAAACCATCATTGCAAAAATGTTTCCCACCAGTCAAAGTGGTCGTCGTAAAATGTCCGCTTCGGGAGTGACATTTAAACCATTAAAACCCCTTGTGGATGTGACCTACTGGCACAATCCCAATAAGCTCGTCCAGCGGCTACAGTTGTTGCATGCTTCACGTCAAGCCGGCCATACCGGTCACGATTGGGAAATTCAAGAAATTGAACAAGAACTTCGAAATGCCAAAATTATTGTTTGAGCCCTCACCCATTAAAATGGGTATTGCTCACGAGTTGCATCGCCCAGCTAGGCGTCACTATCCGCGGCTCAAGGTGATTTCACGAGGTGTGGATGAACTTTTGCAGGCTGACTTGGTTGAAATGATACCTTATGCTGGCGTTAACGACGGTGTACGCTATATGTTGACCGTCATTGATGTGTATTCCAAAATGGCCTTTGTTGAACCTGTGCGTCGCAAGTCTGGTCCACTATTTACCAAGGCCTTTCAACATATTATTCAACACTCCAAACGTCAACCTCAGTTGCTACAAACCGACCAGAGTAAATAATTTTTCAACAAGGATTTCTCCAGTTTTCTCAACTCTAAGATTATTCACCATTACACCACGTACAGCAATCTCTAAGCCAGCGTGGTCGAGCGGTTTAACCGATCATTGAAAACCCATATGTGGAAAGCGTTTACCGCTCAGGGCAGTTATCGCTGGTTGTACATGTTACCTGAGCTAGTGTCACGTTACAATGGCACCAAACATAGAACCATTGGGACCAAGCCACGTCTCGTGACCAAAAATATTCAGCGACTGGATAAACTGTTTAACCCCATAAAAACAGCAGATCCTAAACGTCACCGACTGAAAATTGGGGATTTTGTTCGTGTGAGCAAATTTAAGTCTGCCTTCAATAAGGGCTACACGCCTCAGTGGGGGACTGAACTATTTCGAATTCGTCAAGTCAACTTGGACAGTCCAGTCACCTATTTACTCGAGAACCTCAAACATCAACCCATAAAAGGTAGATTTGATCTCCATGAACTTCAAAAAACAGCATTTCCTAGACATTATCTTGTGGAAAAAGTGTTGAAACTAAATGGAAATAAACTATATGTCAAATGGTTAGGATTTAACTCTACGTTTAATTCATGGATCAATAAATTACATGTTGTATGAACCTGTGCACTTTTTTATTTATTTATTTTATTGAATCATGTTGTACGAGAGCTCTGTGTACGGCGCTCCACGCTTCATGCATGCCCATACATGTTTGTCTTTCTCTCTCCACACCTGCGTCTCACTCTTTCACTCCAAGCCCCTCCCCTTTTCCCTTCCACTCCCTGTTTACACTCACTTTGTTTAGCTATTGGCTGTCATGGATTCCCCTCCCCTCCCCGCCCCTCTTCACCTCGCCTCTCCCTCTATCCCTCTCACCACTGTTGTTAACACCGCTCTTGCCTGGCAATTGGCTGTAGCAATGGTAGGGGGCGGAGTTGTGGTCACTTACTCCGTTATCTCTCTCTGACATGGTTGTCAGAATGTTTGACCTTCATCTGCCCTCTATCGCAAGCCAGCGGTGTTGCCAAGTGGGGTCCGCACATTCCTGAGATAGCGTTATCAAGTGTTGAACGTGGGAACGGTGCTCGGCTAGCTAGCAAAACAGGTTTGATCATTTCAGCCCTCAAGTGACAAAACACATGAGGGCTTGCTATCAGGCTACCAGCTACAAGTGTTAAATCATACATTTCATTTAACCATTCACAACTTGCGTTTCATGCTAAATCTATCTCCTTACAGAATTATCATTTGCATTAACGCTATTGTTTTGTCTTTATACAAATTGCTTGTTCAATCGAATGTTATAGCTTCATATCCTACAACTGTCTGTTAGCCTATGAACATGCATAAATGCCACAGAGCCGTGTCACTGATAACCGTTTAATAACAGGTTAAAGATCACATTTAGGGTAAGCAATCCTAACACGCTTCACATGTTTTGGAATATTAGCGTTCATCCATTCGTCACAACAAATATCGGAAAACGAACCGTCATAAACCGTCCCACCGTCCTGCCAAAATATTCATTGTTCTTTTGGGATACCGCTACCATAAGTGGTGACAGGCTCGTTAACACACATGTCAGTGGTACCACCTGTCTTGACAACCACACTTCATTTAAAATTTAAAAAAAAACAGATACAAAAAAAATTTCAACATGTATGGCGTTAGGACATTTGTGATTTTTTTTGTAAAACATAACCACCACATTTGAAAGGGGACGTCACCCCGAGTCCTCGCACATGTCCCTAGCAGCGTTGGTTCGCGAAATATGACAAAAAGTCTAAAATCACATTTTTACCCAAAAATGGGGTTTTCATCCTACACGACACAGGCACTCTCGACAAGAGGGCAACGCGACGAAAAGAATGACACCTTGTACAAGTCTCTAGCTTTATTGGTTCGAGAGATATCAGCAAAAACCACAAAAAAACACTTGTTTACCCCAAAATAGAGTTTTCCAATTTTTTTAATATAATGAGTGATCCATAGCAAAAAGAACATCACTCTGTGTCCAACGACACCTCATTTGTCAACATTCGACTATGGGTTCGCGAGATATCCACTTATTTAACATGGCTGAGGCTTAGTAGTGGGGCAAGGAGGGTTCTAGAGTGTAATAGAACCCCTATCATCCCCCTACTGTTATTTTTTGTCTTAGAGACTTGAAATTTATTTTGGCTGTAGAGGGCGTCGAGGTCATTGATTTATGTCAAACAAACTTTTTTGTAAACTTGTTACTTTCCAAAATATAAGAATTTCAAAATTTCAGTGTCTTCAAAAAAACATAAAAATAAAAAAGTTTCATAAAAAATAAAGATCATAGAAACCGTTCGTTTAAGCCATTGCACAACATTCTATCTTGTTTGATTTTCAAACCATCGCCTACTTTCCAAAACAAAAAATTTCATTTTTTTTTTCAAAAATATAACGAGTGGTCCATAGGAGAGAGGGCGTCAGCCCGAGTCCAACGACACCTCATTTGTCAAAATCGGACCTTGGGTTCATGACATATGGATAATCTTACTTGGCTAAGAGGCGCGCAATTTAAAAACTGCTGACGCTATGGGTTTAAAGCACCACCACCCCCCTACTGGCCTGACTATGTCCAAAAAAGTAACTTAAGGAAGAAGAAGAAGAAGAAGAACTTACGGCATGCCCACCAGATAAACGCCGGGGCAGTGCTTGATGATAATGGTGGCCATCGGCAGCACCACGGAGAGCACCAACAGAAAGGTCATCAGCACCTTGCCTGCTGAGGGCCACCTCCAGAGAGGGTACAGCACCAGTGGGGCGAGGAGGAACAACTGCATGTCGGCCGACAAGTACCACGACTGGAGCATACACTGCAACAAATACAATGATCACTCTTAGTAACAAGTCCAGGTACATTACACACGAGGGCTGTCCTTTCTTCAAGGGCCGACGGACTATATACAAATAACAGATTGACATACGAAACTGATTTTACATGTTTGCTTGTTTTATTGTTATGTCTCAACATAATCGCCGAAAAGATTGAAACATTATCGTTACGCAAGCTTTCCAAAGCCCTCGGCAAAAAATTCTGCCGCCACTGAGGTGGGTACGTCTGGAGAGTCTGGTTGGTTGGTTCTTAAGTTTAGGGACTGCGACAATGCGGCCATGTAGCCCCGTGCACTTTGGGTGTGTGAGGAATCTGTCTGATAATCGGTGTCAATTGTGATGGCTGTATTAGTGTGTGTTATCTGTTTTTTTTTATTTAAGTACAGACTGCAACTTAGAATTTTGCAAATAGTTCATACTTTTGCCGCCAAGCGCCACCGTCAACGACTACTAGGCCAAGTTCAGAACTTATCTACTAGACGCCACCGCAGTCGGCTCTTGGCAAAGATCGTAGAAACCCAAGAGCGTTGTTTACATTCTTAACCTATCCAATTTGGCTTAAAACAGGTGTAATTAGTGGGAGGTTCTTTAACATGCCATAAATCTATGACGTGGGACCGCTGACTTTACTTCCCCTCCGAACGAAGGCATACTGAGGGATTTTTAACGCTCTTAAAAAATCCGACGGCTTCGGCCGGGTTTGAACCCCCTATCTTGGGAATAGAAGCTCAGCATGCTGCCGACTACGCCACCGAAGCCGCCTGCACTGGAGAGTCTCCTGAAGTGTTTCCTTTTTGGTGAGGCGTTGCCGTCCAACCACACCTTCAATTCTTGAAAATGGTAAAAATCATTCAGTGCTGGTTTGGACTAAACGGCAGATGGCCCAAAACTTCACACTTGAATTCTTTGAAAAACGTTGGCACAGTGCGGTCGTGAATGATTTTCACCCTTTTCGAGAATTGGAGGTATGGTTGTGCGGCAACGCCTCACCAAAAAGGAAACACTTCAGGAGACGCTCCAGACTTACCCACCTCAGTGGTGGCAGAATGTTTTGCCGAGGGCATTGGAAAGCTGGTGTAAAGATACGAAAATTGTTTCAATAGTTTTGGCGATTATGTTAAGACATAATAATAAAACAAGCAAACATTTAGTAGTAAAATCAGTTTCGTATGTCAATCTCTTATCTTTATACAGTCCATCGGAACTTGAAAAAAAAAACAGCCCTCTTATTTGGGTCTCTATGCTCATTGTGTAACAACTGTTTCAATGAGAGAAATGATCTTTTCTTGTGGTTTTTATATGTTAATGATTTGTTATGTCTGAGGAAGGTAATATTTAGTTATTAAAGACAGCACGGATCAACATAGTGTTTCCTTACGTTTTACTCCAACGCCTGTCATAAAAATGATGATTAATTGGGCTACACCTTACATAACATTGTCCTAGGTGGTGAATGTCAATCACTGAGAGAATGATATAATTATGTCTTTCAAACAGGTTATAATAATTTTTACACCATTGAATTGCGAGATAACTTACTATTCTATCCACAGCCACGTAGTTGTTGATATACAGGAGGTTGACCATCCAGTTCTCGCGGCAATAATCTGAGTTTACTCCAGTAGTCTGATTCCAGGCTGGTCCAGAACCCACATACATCAGCAGCGTAGAGTAGAAACCAATCATCACAAAGTAAGCGGGGCTTAACCTGAAACAAAACAAAACTTGTTGGAACAACAACAAGGGCGTATTCTTAGGGCTACCGGCGGTAGCCCAAGAAACTTACATTAAAAATAAATAACACTTTAATACAGTCTCAACAAAGCATTCAAACAATCGTGACTTTCATGCATACATATTCTTCTTTATCGAAAGAAATAATGGTTAGTGGATAGTCGACGCGGCAACGCAGTAGAAACCGACCGAGAAAGCGGCAGCCTTACGCCGCTCTCCCCATCTCTTCGCACCCACCCTTGTTCCGAGCAGGCACAGCGCTCATAGCGAGCGAGTTGCTGCTACAGCCAGCGGTTTCTTTAGAGTTAAAAGCGTTTAAAGCATACATTATTGCGCGCATAGATGTGAATATGTTTTATAAGTTGTAGTATTTTCGATGTGTGATGTATTTAAGTGTGTGTATGCTGAAGAAACTTTATGTAGTGTTTTGATTTTGTAAGGAGATTATGGAACAAACACCTGCGGGGGCTTTAAATTCTAATGACTGTATAATAGAGAGTTTGTTAGAAGTTCCTTTCAGCTGTCGTCCATACAGTGAGAAAGTTCATATTATACATATGACAAGGCCTACACCTCAGCTGCAATTGTGTGCCAATGTATACACGTCATTTCACATCATTTACATATTCTAGGTGGAATGGGTTATCTGGCAGTTCTAAGCTGTCTAAATTGTATTGCTCTCCGTGTTTGTTACTTAGTCGTGCAGTTAATGTATGGTCGCGCGGCAGTTCAAAAGCATGTTTTGTGTAATATTAAGCTCAGTGGTAGCCCAGATCTTCAGACCAGTATACGCCACTGAATACCAACGATAATATTAATAACTATAGTAAAGCCATCATTACTTCCGACTTGACGTTTCGGTGTTAACCTAGAGTTTCGTTCGCTAATTCGCGACATCGTAAACGAAACTCGATTTGTCGTGATATATCGGTTTGAGTGGCTGTCTGTGAATGTCTAGTTAAAGTGATTTTCCTTCTGACCGCTAGATAACTCTAGGGTAACACTGAAACGCAAAGTCGGAAGTAATGATGGTTTTACTATAGCGGTTCCATGCGTGAACTCCCCCAAGTACAGTATATCAACCACCCGCCAGGTATGCGAGCTCAGCGCGCCACAGTTCTGGCAGGGGCTATCATCTTCTTCATTTGCCTCAACGCACTTTTTAAACAAATCGTCTTATTGTTTTAAACACACTTTATAAACAAATAAATATATTTCGTTCACGTTTCAAGAAATGCAAGATATTCCCTGTACTATTGAGTCAATTTGTAAGATTTCGGCACAAACCACACCTTCTGGTTTAGGAGCTTGAGTATTGTGAAACATACACCTTAGTGTTTTATGATCATGATACGAGAAAACAGCTTTTCAAAAACATGGAGGTGGTCTCCGTAGGGAAGGAGTGAAAGGTAGAAAGAAAGATGATATTAAATTGGGGCAGATGCACCTTTTCAAGTACTTTGCCTGTGTGGTTTTTCAGGATTGCCATAGCTGTTTCCTGAAGGATCCAGAATATTTTCTACTCGGAATCATACAATTTCAAATATTTCGAAAAAGAGATCCAATGAGCTCAATTCAGTTACTCCGCATTAACCCGGCTGCAGACGTCGGAGTTTTTAAGAGCGTTAAAAATCCCTCAGTATGCCTTCCTATGGAGGGGATGTAAAGCCGGTGGTCCCATATCATAGATTTATGGCATGTAAAAGAACTGTCCACTAAATACACTTGTGTGAAGCTAAATTTTAGGTTAGATTTGGCTAACGCTCTTAAGTTCCAACACTCATTGCCAGGCGGCATCTAGTAACCAAGTTCCAAACTAGTTGTCGTTGACGATAGCATTTGGTAGCAAAAGTAGGAACTACTTGATAATTGAATGTCTGCAGTTCTTACATGAATTACAGATAACACACTAATACAGCCATCACAATTAACACCGGTTATCAGACAGATTCTACACACACCCAAAGTATACGGGGCTACATGACCGCATTGTTGCAGCCCCTAAACTGAGGAACCAAACAACTATTGGGCTCAATTTTCAATAATTGACCTGAATGCCGAATGTTTCTTTTATATTTAACGTTCGTTGTATATTTCTTTAATTAATTTCCTGTTAAATATTTATGAAATTAGATGAACTCTTCTGTTTTTTAGGTTTTTCTGATATTTTATTTTGACTTGATGTTCCTAATTGTCCTAGCTAGTATCTTAATAGTGGTCAGGTTTATTTATATTTTAAGAAATTTAAATTAGCTGATAGAGAAATAAAATATAGTTCTAAAAAATTTATAAAAAGCAAAAACGTTGACCATTATAGGAAAATGTGAGAACATTGCCGTATTAATAGATAAATGCTCCGCCAATTAACACAAATTCCATTCAAATTACTGCATGTTTCGGTCCAGCAATGGGACTTCTTCAGCAAATTAGAATCAAACCTTAAGAAATTATTTTAATAAAATTAGTGTAGTGAAATTAACCCTTTATAGGTTGGTGGTCTCTATATTAAACACCTATTATAAGCACAATTTATATTGACAAAGATGCAGATGGTTGAATCTTTCACACATACATGTATATCAACGGATTGTCTTTGGAAGTGTTAATATTTCTGTAAACCAAATGTTATTTATTTATCTCCTTGACTTAAGGTGCTTGATATTTAAAAATAATAAAAACCATTTATAATAAAAATAAACTATAGTAATAAAAATACTGAATCTTAATTCTAATTTTTATTACCTTTTTTTCTTTTACTTTTTAATCTTATTTTTTTTTTACTACAGATTTTTTTTTATTGTTTAACCATGTCTAATATGTTTATAAAAATGAAGAATCATGTACGAATTAAATTTCTAATAATTTTATGTTTGACCCTGACTATTATGTGTCAGAAAACTGTATCATAATGAGGCTCATTATAACACTATTTTTCATTATGAACCAGTTTCTCCCACCAGTCAGAGCTCAAGAAACAGTTGTGTGACCAATTAGATAAGGATACCTTCGCACATGCGTTCAAAATCCAACATGTCTATATAAATTACCGAATGTGCACCGTCCATATGTTCGCGTAAATAAACCGGTGATTATGAGACAAGAAATAGCACTGTACCTTAATATCCCCAAACCCAATTTCTACACAGCGCGTTGTTCTGAAAACGACTTCGGTGACAGTTTTACTGAATACTGGTGCACAATCTGAACATATGGCATTGAAGCACACAGAGCGCATGCGTCGGTCGGCCAGAGAGCTTGGAAAACAGAGATATACGACCCAGCGCAGCACCCGATCACAACATTCTAGTGACTGAACAGATATTTATGAATATTTATGTTAAAACATATAATAAAGTTATAATTATCGTCGAACATAAACAGTCGTATGCAACTCGCCTATAATGGTAATTAAGACACTCGTATGGAAATTATAAAACTTGCATACGCTCGTTTTATAAACATACCAGTGTCTTAATTATAGCCATTATAGGCTCGCTGCATAATGTACTATTACAATTTTAATATTAAGATTATAAAATTAATAAATTTATGAACATTAAAATGTTATCGTAAACAAATATAAAAATTAATAATAATTATGATTATGGTAAAGTAATTAAAATTAAATGTAAATGAATACAAAAAACTATTATTTAATACTATTCTGCCCTATATAACGTTAAGTAAAATATATACAGGATGAAATGAAGAAACTGGAAAAACCCTGAATGAGAACGGTGGAAATATACAATCTAATGGATAAGTATTCTTGTAAATTTTAAAATAATAAATCTATTTAAAATAATATAAAATGGATATTTCTCATTAGTTTTATTAAATGAATTTCTTAAGGTTCCATTGTTGGACCGAAGCATGTACTAATGCGCATTGATTGGCGGAAAATTTTAATTAATTATCTAAAACATTTCCAAAACATTTTTACGGTTTTGAAATATTACAACATTGACCGACGAATATCATTCTATTTTATTCTGATTGTAAGTCAGGCCACTGGCCTACAAGAAAGCTGAAGAGTTTGTGTGTTTATGTGTTTAAATGCGCTAATCCCTGGAACTACCAGTCGGATTCGAAAAAGTATTTTTGTATATGATAGCCTGTTTGAAGAGGCATAGTTTAGGCTATGTAGCATTAGGCTACACCTCTCAGGTAACCTTAAAGATGGATTTTTGTTCAATAAGTCGGAAGAACAAGCGCTCCAGAACGGCGTCAACAATACCGAAGTCTATTGTTGCCATGTAATGCAGGCCGCATCACGTCGCCCCTGCCAATGTTCTGGTGCAGATTTGCGAGCTGCTTATAAATTGCAGTCACGGGGAGTAATTAGTGCAAACAGATTTCTTAGGCCCCTTAAAACAGTTATCATCATGACAATAGTATGCCTCTGTATAAGGGCGATGGTGTTGGTGCAGTATACTGAGGTTATCAACTGCAATAAGCGTTGGTGCTTTCAAATTACTTTCATTTATTCCGATCCTTATCCTTGAGCGCTCCAGTTCTGTAAAGCAAATAAATCCACCGGGCGAAGCTGGGAACTACTGCTAGTATGTAATATTCTATAAACTATTTGTGCAGTGCATCAATTTCGATAAACTCATGCACGACATTATTATGTCAAGAAAGAAATCTATCGCTTAAAGAACTGAACAAGTTATATCTAGGCTAGACACACTATATTCAACCATGTAGATATAGGTTACATGCTGTAAGGAAAAATGATATCATACCAACCACCAATGCAAGTAGTATTACTTCAATTGTAATGGAGCATGCACTTAATAAATATGATGTTACATGAAAAATCATCTTAGTTAGCCACTGCTGTTAATATTCATGCTTAGTATTGCCTAGCAGGTTAATGACTCGGCTATAGAAGGTAAGAGAAGCATATATAGATTTTGGAGGCGATGATTACATTGTGTTAAACGATTTAAAGATGGGAGATGTAGAAACAGAATGTCTGGTAATTGTATTTTACGTTGATGAGTGTATTATTAATGGAGGAAACCGACTAGCTCAATATTAAAGAGTTGAAGAACGATGTTACATTTGTTGAAATTATAAACTGAAAATGGATTTATGTTGGACCAAACAATACTCATGAATGAAACTTTGGAATTCTTGGCGATGGAAAATTGCTCTGGCATAAACACCAAGTTTATTCGGAATCAAATTGGATACGTTAATTGTGAAGAATCCGAGAAATTTGACATTAATATTTACCATGAGGTGTTAGCATTGGTTATCTTGTAACTGTAAGGTAACCATATTTAGTATTACTTAACTTAAAACACACAATGACACAGGTTATCACATCAGTCAGGTTCTATATACAAGCAAATGCACAAGGGGCCACATGACCCTCTAAATGAATCAAAAACAACAAAATAAATTAATACATAGTTCGCCTTCGGTGGCGTATTCAGTAGGATGCTGAACTGATATACCCAAGATTGCGGGTTCAAACCCGGTCGAAGTTGTCGGATTTTTAAGAGCGTTAAAATCCTTTCGTATGGCTTCATTCGGAGGGAATGTAAAGCAGGCGAGCCCATGTCATAGATTCATGGCATGTAAAAGAACCTACCATTGCAATTGGTAGTGTGTAGCAAGATTTGTAGGTTATATTTGGCTAGTTAGCAACGCTCTATCAAGTGCCAGCGTTCGCCGCTAGGTGTAGTGACAGTAGAAATTGGTAGCCAAACTTGGAACTACTTGAAATTCGATTTGTTGGGAGCCCTCGGGCGATCAACCTAAAAACTTAGCTATGGACATTGGCTGCGATTCATATATAAATAAAATGAAATAAAGCTTCATTTCGTAAGTGATTCTATGACTAACTTTACAGCTATTTTTCTGAAAACAGTTGAAAGAAGCACGATGACGGCGAAGTACCTGAGGTATCTCTGCAGCAGTGAAGGGATGTAGCGGAAGCGGCCTTCTTGCAGTTCTCCCAGCACGTGGTATCCTCTCAAAAATCCGCTCATCACGAAGAACGTATCCACGTTCAACATGCTGTTGAGAAGGGGCATCTTTGGGAAGTCCTGGATACTCTGCAACCAATAATAATATTTCATACGTTCACGTCAGTACAATACCATGAGCTTGGGGGGGGGGGAGGGGGGGGGCAGACGACCTTAATCATTATTACGGATCTGTGTCCAAATGTTAGCTGTGAATATTTGCCCTTTTACCTACCATTTTCATATAATATTGCACACCACTGGATGTTTTGTAGAGGAACAGGGCTTTAGTGCTGCCTTATTGACAATAATAATATTGTTAAGGCCCAAGGGATCCTACACCCTTAGGACATTATGCACCCCCAAGAGAGACATAGCCCCACGCCACTGGATCTACACTCACCCATACAAATCTACGGATAACCACACATCTACAATCTACCACTACCCCTAACACGTCTACGAATCTACCCAACATTCAATACCCTCTTCTACCCCAAAACTACCCCAGGCTGAAAGCCACACCACATCAAATACGTTTTCTAACACCGCAAGCAGGCTACCACTTACAACAGCTGGTTAGCCAACAGCTTGCATCACATCATAACATGTACACAAGAAAAGAGGGTAAACGCCACAGCATTGGGTAATGCTGACACAGCAGTGGAAGAACACTTATAAGGACCGACGCGAGAGGACCAATAATCTGTTGCTGCCAGAGGCCCTATCCAACTGTGTCGTGACTTCGCACCTCTAGGTAAGTGTGTATCTCAGACGTCCTTACATTTACAAGTGTACTCCTTCCCTAGTAAACACCTTGATCACTTACTTGTAAACATTACATGATCCCTGAAGTAGAGGGACACATTCAAAACAATTACCGGTCAAATAAACTAGTGACCACTGTTACCATACACCCATTGTTACATTTATTTTTACACTTTGTCTTTACCTCCCAATTCCCCACCTTACACCTTGATCTGCCAGAGTCGTTAATTATAGAACCGCTGTCTAAGCGGTATAGTCCTTTTTCATTGTCACAGCCGTGAAGTACTTGGTCGCGTGCCTGACGATCGCAGCGTTGCGCGCTCAGCAAATAGTTGAATTGCTCTCCAGTAGTACTTGCACCGCAAGCTAAGAGATCAGCACTAATAGTGGATCCCCTAAATCTGCGACCCCGATCACCTAGAGCTCTTCCCGATCGCTCAAAGGCCCTCTGGTACACACGTTCGGAGCTTCAGCACTTTCGGTGAAGCTCACCATAATTTAACACCATCCCTTACACTCACCCACATATTCCCTTGTTCTACCTACCCCCGTCCAGGGTACAGAACAATATGTAGAGCCAGGGAAGTAACTACTCTACAAGTCCTACGAAAAGTTTACGGACACCCGCAAATTTCAAGATCATTATTCCTGTTCCTATACTTTTGGTCACTGGATACGAATGTTTACAGGGACCTAGAACGTGTTCCGAGGAATATTTTGTGAATTTTTATGACAACAGCACTGTTAGTTTTGTAGCTACGAATATTCTTGTTTAAGATAAATGTGATAAACATTGTGTAATTTCTTCATATTTGAAGCGGTCTGGACAGAACACTATGAAGATTACACCCACAATTTTGGTTATGAAGGAACACAGATACCTGTAGAATATTTATAATTACAATAAAACACACGAATGTGTTTCCATTAGAGAATATCACCAGTTTTACAGCCACGTGGTCCACGGGGCCACAACGAACCAAGAATGATACCGTATGTTTTGCTCCTCGAGCGAGCTCCATCACACACAAATTTACAAGACAAAATAACTCTTCAAACATTATCAAAAACCACAATGACACCCACAAACGGTCTCTGTCCTACAAAGACAAAAAGGAAGGCTGATACTTAGAAAGTGTGGCGACTGTTACTGATAAATATTCTTTCCTTGGGTGTAAATACTTTTGATTTTATCAGAAATAGTTTCTTCCCAATTTTCTTATTGTAATCTATGTGGTGTTACAGGAGAAAGATGAAGATCAGATAGGTAGATAGAGTAACAAATGATGAGGAATTAAGACAAGTGGGGGAGGAGAAACATTTCTGGTTAGTGTTATTGAAGAGAAGGTGATGATGATAATTGATGTTTTAAGAGGCCTAACATCTAGGTATAATAATAATATCGTATGACCTCGGGTGCCGGGTGCAAGCTTTGTTATTTGACACCCAGAGGGTAGCTTGCATGTCGAATTTCATTGTTCCTTGACTATGAAAGTCAAGGAGGTTAGTTGTTAGATATCTAAGCTCCTTGAACATTATAGCGTTTTCTAGTAGAGAAATGAGGAACTTTGTGTTGGCGAAAACTCCCGAGATTAATTTTGCCATTATGAACTCGGCCTACTGAATTCAAATGGGTTCTTTGACATGCCAACATCGTATGACATGCGTATCGTATTTTTGCCGCCTTCCAAAAATCACTTACCACGGTCAGGAGCGAACCTGCAATCTTGGGGTTAGTAGACCCACACGCTATCCACTCACCCACCGTGGCAAGCTAACATCTAGGTTATCGGCCCCTAATGGTTTGGGTGATAGTAAATGATGAGATGAGAATGAAAACTATAACTAATACTAACTACAGACTTACATACTAGAAGAAGAAATGGTAAACAAATAAAGGATAAGGGAAATAAAGGACAGGAAGAAAGAAATGTCCTCAACTGTCACAGAATGAAGATTGAGGGACTTGGAAGGAAGGAGAGCAATGAAAGGCAGATAGGAAAGGGGAAGAGGAGAGGGCCTGCTTCAAAGTCAGTGGAAAAAGGGGAAGAAACAGACCCAGCTCAGGAATCCCCCGGGATCGCCAACTCCCGAACTCACCAGCCGAGAGCCCTTGAGGAGGTAGCACTATCCAGGGGGCACCAGAAGTGGTGGGGCTACACACACCCTGCCTCCTTGAGGGCCTTGCGCAGAAGGCAGGAGATAACATGAAAAGAAAGAAAAGGCTGACCCCTTGCAGACGGAGGGTATCAGGAAAGATGAGACAAGGGCCAATTAAGGCGGGAAAGGATGAGACTCCCTAGACCTGGGATACCCTAATACCGTCGGTGTCGGACAGAACAAGAGTTGACCAAGAGAGGTCGACAGGAATAAAGACGGAGAGGAGCCCGGCACAAGTAAGTGGAAGCAATGCCGGACTCAGCTGGAGTCCCGTGGTCGCCAAACCACGTCCCACTAGATGTGAGCTTCTGGGGGGTTGAAGAGAAGCGAGAGGTTGGTAGGACACCTACTAAGACACCCAGGAATAGCAAACTTAGTTATAGAAGGAAGTTTCAAGGACAAGGTTAGAATATGGTCGGATATAAGGTGTGACAGTCATTTAGAGATGAAACGATTAGCTCAGGACAAGGTGGTATGGAGAGCTGCATCAAACTAGTGAAAGGATTGAAGACAACAACAAGAACGACATAATTGGGCACAATTGTGTTGACCGATTGAAAAACTTATTGCTACTTACATGAGCCAAGGTAGTCTTGTTGACCCAAGGCTCCGTGGCAAGGAACAACACCTTATGGGTCATGATGACCCACAGCGTACTTTGCGTCCGGATACCGTCGATACAGCCCACGGCGCCAGGCGCCGTCTTACTGTTGAACAGCTTATTGTTACGGTACTTACAAGAGCCAAGGTAGTCTTGTTGACTAATGGCTCCGTGGCAAGGAACAACACCTTACTGGTCATGATGACCCACATTGTACTGTGCGTCCGGATACCGTCGATACAGCCCACGGCGCCAGGCGCCGTCTTACTGTTGAACTGCTTATTGTTACTTACAAGAGCCAAGGTAGTCTTGTTGACCCAAGGCTCCGTGGCAAGGAACAACACCTTATGGTTCATGATGACCCACAGCGTACTGAGTGACCGGATACCGTCGATACAGCCCACAGCGCCAGGCGCCGTCTTACTGTTGAACAGCGTATTGTTACGGTACTTACAAGAACCAAGGTAGTCTTGTTGACCCAAGTCTCCATGGCAAGGAACAACACCTTATGAGTCATGATGACCCACAGCGTACTGAGCGTCCGGATACCGTCGATATAGCCCACGGCACCAGGCGCCGTCTTACTGTTGAACAGTTTATTGTTACGGTATTTACACGAGCCAAGGTAGTCTTGTTGACCCAAGGCTCCGTGGCAAGGAACAACACCTTATGGGTCATGATGACCCACAGCGTACTGAGCGTCCGGATACCGTCGATACAGCCCACAGCGTCAGGCGCCGTCTTACTGTTGAACAGCTTATTGTTACGGTACTTACAAGAGCCAAGGTAGTCTTGTTGACCCCAGGCTCCGTGGCAAGGAACTACACCTTATGGGTCATGATGACCCACAGCGTACTGAGCGTCCGGATACCGTCAATGTAGCCCTCGGCACCAGGCGCCGTCTTACTGTTGAACAGCTTATTGTTACGGTACTTACAAGAGCCAAGGTAGTTTTGTTGACCCAAGGTTCCGTGGCAAGGAACAACACCTTATGAGTCATGATGACCCATAGCGTACTGAGCGTCCGGATACCGTCGATACAGCCCACAGCGCCAGGCGCCGTCTTACTGTTGAACAGCTGTCTCCAGTTAGCTGGCACTGAGAACGCCAAGAGAGCCTTCTTCAAATTGCCTGAAATATGTAATAATAATAATAATAAATTACGAGCCTTACAGTAACATCTGACATGTTATTCGAATAATTCCATATTATTTACTCGCATTTTTAAAGAATGGACTCATAGTGCTACCGTGCGCCAACAAACATGAAATGATTCTCCTATGCATCTGCAGTAGTGACATATACCTGCAACTGTATGCGGGAGCAATCCACAGCCTACTTGATGCGAGCTGCGCTTTATACCGGCACAGTTAGTGAACCCATGCCAGCGGTGTTATTGAAAATGGCCTCTTATTGCCGATATAGCGAACTGCCAATTATAGGCGCGATTAAAAATTTGGTGTGCACTAGGTACCATATATTAAATGTGTTTCTCCCAGTGATACGTTTAGACCAACGAAGTTTCAATTATTGTTAGTAGTCAGTTGTAATATACTAAATTGCTACGTTGTTTGGAGTGTTTGTTGATGCGATATAGCACTGGAGGTATAGAGTGCTTACATTAAATAAGAATACAGCAAAAGTACGAAGATTTAGTAAATCGTAATTGTTTTCAGCAAATATGATATAATGAATATTTTCTCACCAAAGAACGACAACTTGAAGATGATTTATTGTAGAAATGTCTTTAATGAGGCCTCCAAACCTTGAGGTAAACCGTATGCGATTTACATTCCATATAGTCACATGGCTTACAGTACGTCGTTGTACCGATCTCCGCCACCGCGCGCGCTCATTATTCTTTTCCCATGCACTTCCGTCCCATCCTCTTCCGTCTCTTTTCCAAAATCACTCCAATAAAAATGTCCAGCTACCGAGTGCCACAAAAATATCCAGATACCGAGTGGAAAGGTGTTACACATCAATAATACTAATATCGTATGACCTCGGGTGCCGGGTGCAAGCTTTGTTGTTGGATGCCCAAAGGGCAGCTTGCATGTCGAATTTTCTTGTTCCTTGGAACGCTATGAAAGTCAAGGAGGTTAGATATCTAAGCTCCTTGACACTACAGTGCCTTCTAGTGTAGAAAGGAGGAACTTTTGTGTTGGCGGAAATACCGAGATTAATTTTTCCATTATGAACACGGCCTACAGAATTCAAATGGGTTCTTTAACATGCCAACATCGTATGACATGCATGTGGTGATTTTTGTCTCCTTTCAAAAGTCACTTATCACGTTCATAAGTGAACCTGCAAGCATGGGGTTGATAGTCCGACACGATAACCACTCACCCACCGTGGCAAGCTGCCTGAAAAAAAGTGACGTACTCAACCCGTGTGGATTGGTTCAAGCGTCGAATCCATATTTTATATGATTGTAGAAAAGAGAGGAAATAATGCAGTCTTTAGAATGAATTTGTAAGAATTTTAAGGGTTAATAAGAAGTTGGGCTCAGAGGAGTGCGTCAGGCCCCGGCAGCGGGCACAGTTCATATCCTCGCCGCTAGATGGGGGCTTCATTCATTCCATTCCTTACCTGGTCGGAGACTGGAAGCAGGCTGTGGATTTTCATTTTCAAGAAGTTGGGCTGTTACAAGATGATGCAAGCGCGGGTGACCACTAGTCACGCGGGCGTGAGATCATGGCTGACTCGGCGATAAGAGGCTAGCGCATGATTATTAATAGAGCTGGTGGTTTTCCACTGCGAGTGACGGAGAAGGAGTTTCGGAAATAGGTCTTACTCAGCGATAGAATGGCAACATCGCAATGACGCAAGAAGAGAAATAATTAAAATTAAGCCATTTGCAAGCATGTAATTAATGAAAGGAACCCGTCACTGTTGATCATCTTGGAAAAGAGATTTTTGTGTGTGGAAAAGGTTTATGATAATTGCACAGGAAAGAATTGCATACGCGGCATTACGTCGATAGTTATTCCCCGAGCCCAAAGCTAGGAGAGAGGGAAGATAAAACCACACTACCCACGCATCTGAGGAGCCCGATTATTTAATATCTTGGAATTCTGTGATCGATTTTCGTGATCAAAGGAACCCTTTTACGTTTAAAACGAGAGCTTTCAGGATACATATTTTTCAAAATTATACGACAATTATTTTAGAAGTTAGTGTGGGAGATGAAGCAGATCTGATCTTTTTGTGGCAGATTTCAATATAAACCCTGGACGCGCCAGGAAATTAATTCAGTCATGAACGACCACGGGAGCGGTTCGTGCTGGATCAACAATCATTCAGTCTTCAACGTCCTAGAGGGGCGTGTTGCTGTTTCAACCAACAACAATTCAGTCTTGAGCGACCACGGGAACGGGTCGTGCTGGATCAACCAACGTTAAATGCAGTATTCAGTACTCACTAGACCGTGATAGGTCGTGTTACACTGTATCGCAGACGAGCACCCCGTATGGGAGTTGCCGTCTAGTATCGTCAATAGTATCGCCGTGCGAAGACACATCAAAATCCTTGTTATAGGAAATATATCATCAAGCTTCGGACTTTATAAATTTGACCAGTACATCAGAGTTTTAGACTGTGGACTTAAGAAATTACCGGCGATAAGTACTCGAATCTAAATAGTTTCAGTTAAAGAACCGACGCATCATAGGATTTCGAAGTACCCAAGGACAGTGAACTATACAATTCTATCTACGTTAAATAACCAGATCAGGGTAGAACGTGATAGTAACGCCTAGTGCTCCTGAATTGAGGGGACTAGAACGGAGTACGATAGAATTTAGGAATCGAGGTACCAGGCTTTGTCTAGGTGTAGACAAATGAACAGTCAGACATTGGGGATTACTCCAATAAGTCAAGAATCACAGTAACAGAAAGTAAAATCCACGTGTGGATTATTAAACAAGGAAATTACTAGGTTGCCGTTATACTAGTTCGAGCGATCCTAAAAGTAAAACGTCAGTGACAGACTTCTATTAGACGAACAAGTTAGCGTCTAGCAAGATACGATATCGTGCAGTAAAATTATTAAGCCGATAGTCAAACCCAGAAATAAGAGGATCAACCGTTCCAGTGAGGGTAGTTTGATCGAGACTTTCAATCATCTCATCAGATTAAGAAGCCGACGTACATAAAGTGCAACCCTTCGAAACGGGAAAGAATAAGGAAATAACGTGTGTTAAGGCAAATAATTAATGCCAGAGTGATAAAATTTTATGTAATTCAAGTTTAGTGAAAATTCTGAGTGTAATATATTTTTAGTGAAATTGTACTTGTGTTTAAGTGAAAATGAATCCAAAAATGGTATTATTTAGATTAAAAGTGATCAGTGTATATGTTTTATGTGATGTTGAAAAAGTGTTATCAAGTGTAGATATGATCATGAATATGGCTTAAGAAGCAATTAGTGGGTGAAATGTTTCATCGATGGAGAACTCGGTCGCTGACCGTAAAATCATGTGAGTACTAATTTCATTATTATGTGTTTTTGGGAAGATTTGCGTGTAATCCTCAGGAGTGGAAGTAGGGATGTTTGAAAACATGTGAAAAATAGGTTGCGCGATCTGAACGATTAATTTGATTGAAATATAAATAATGTGAAGTATTAATGAATCCCTAGTGGAAAATATTCAGTGGAATATCAGTATAATGGTAAATAATATAACTATGGTAAAGCAAGCGCGATAATAATAATAATAATAATTAAATAAATTATTTATGTGATGAATTTTATATTGAATAAGTCGTAGCTACAAGAGCCCCTTAGATGAATTGTTAAATTGTTGTAAATCAATATGTTCTTAATGTTAAAAATGGTTATTGTTGATGGAGGCTAAGGCTGAACATATTATTTTTGAGACGAAGATCAAACTTTGATTTGAATTCATTTATTTCTTTCTTTCTTTCTTTCTTTCTTTCTTTCTTTCTTTCTTTCTTTCTTTCTTTCTTTCTTTGAAAGGCAACTTGGCTATTTTATGTATGAGCGCCATGTCGCGCAATTGAAATATTTTGTCACGCTAGGAACGCGTTGAAATGCTCGGTAATAATAATTGTGAGGGACAGTTAGTAGCGGTAATGAGTTATGTTGAATTGTGGTATTGCAATACTGAAAAGGGTGCAATATATGTTGTATTATGACCGCTGGTTGCGTACAATGCCTTCCTTAAGTCGCTAATGTTGTAAGTCCTCGAAGTTGGGATACTGCTCCCGAGGCATTTTAAAGGATTGAACTCAGAGTCGTCCGCATCGAAGCCCCTTATATATTTGTTGTTTTATGGATTTTCTTACCCGGTAATGAGGACACTTCATAATTATACTTTACCGAAGCTAAAAGAATAGGTCTGGAGAACCTAATATGTCTTGTTGTTAATTTGTATTATAAGCCTGGTCTTTCAAAGAAACGCATTTGAAGCAGCTGGTAGTAGCGCTGTATAGCCGTCTCTTGAGGAAGCGAGACTGTGGGTCCCCCTCCCTCCATAGCCATAAATCAGCCAAGTAGTGAGACAGACCCTTACACACTCTCTTATAGAGAAAGGTCAAGAACGAGCTGTCTGATTCACGGTACACGGAAGTGTTTAAGATTGTTTTAATGACACAGTATTTGAACTGAGGTCCTTTTACGTTCATTATTATCGCTTGCAGAGTTCAGATCGATGCTTCCTTAAGATATAATTGTCTCTGAAGACAATATAATAAAATCCCTAACGTTATTATTAAATGATCCAGTTGATTCACGAGTTATTATGAGAATGTTAAGATTTTCGGAGTAATCTTAAGTTGACTTGGTCAGTAGTTTTCTATAACTCGGGGATACGCAAATTTTTCCAATCAAGGTAGTGAGTTGGTGGCTTGAGAAGAGAGATGGTAACAGATGAACATTGTGGGAGCCCAAAATTAATTAATAAGTAGCCATACTATGATATTGTGATTAAAGCCAGATATACTCATGTAAAATTTAAATGGTGTGTGTTTAATTGTTAACACAATGCATGTAAACTTTACCGAGCCATTCGGAGCTGGTTTTTAAAGAATTAGGATTGCTGCTATATGGGAGTGAAACTCAGATGGAGCTTTGTTTCGTTTTTGGAAAACCAGTAATTATTATTTTGTGAATATTTAATTTGAATTCCTTGTTCATCTTTGGACAAGTGTGAAGTGTAGTGTCAGTGTTTTTATGTTTATTTTTGTAGCGCCATATTTTGAATAATTAGATGTTTTGATAGTAGGATTTTGATTTTGTTTATTTTTGGAAGTGTATCCTATGCTTAATCCAAAGTGTGTAAGTCACAGAGTGGGAGAACATACCATGAACCCCGATACTCCCGATTGAGCATTGCTGGCGAACTGTGATTGCATATTTCATTGTTGAAATGGGCACAGTACAGAGTATGAGAATCAGCTCATTTTTACTGTGTATAGACCAAACAGATCAGTAAGTTGGGTTGCCTACAATGGTAGGAGATTCAGAAAAGCATTCATGTATTATTTTGGTATATTTGCTTTCACGGCCCGTGAATTAAAACGCAGCAATTTTTCTAGGTTTATGCCGTGTCTTGTGTGGGGTTCCACCTGTCCAGGCACGGACAACAAGAGCTCACTGATGAGCCAGCCTCGGTGTTCCTAGGCGAAACCCCACACAAGACACGGCGTTGAGGGTTGACCGACCGCAGCGTACAGATTATGGGAAATGTTGATAATTGGAACTCATTACCTTAGAGCCTTTCCCCAAACATATTGATGTGTTTAAGAGAAGATTGAAATGTTGTGTAAATACTGCGATGTAATTACTATAGTTCCCAAATCGTGCCTTGTGTGTGATATTATTGTTGGCAATTTTCTGTAATTGTACAATTTGCCAACGGGGAATTACCCCCATTTGTAAATAAAGTACATCAATGAATTAATTTCACAGATATGGGCATATATTATTTTAGCTGTACGGGGAAGATGATGATGATGATAATTGTTGTTTTAAGGGGCCTAACATCGAGGTTATCGGCCCCTAATGAAAGGAAAGGATGTAGATAAAAACAGATCACTGCCATGGATGAAACGAAAATGGTTTATATAAAATAGACAGTGAGCCCTAACAATTATGCCTTATTTGAATAAAAAAGAATAAAAGGTGGATGGTAAAACACAATAAAACAAATGAGGCATGGTGAACATTAAAATAGATGAACACAATAAAAACATAAAACAGACTTAACCTGAATTAAAAGTCTTAACTTACGGTACATTAAAACCTAAAAAAGTAACCACTCTCCCTCATGAACCGGATGACGAGGTCTACTGACGGCCCGTCATCACGGAGAAAAGGGAGAGGGTATTAGGCAAAGAGTCCTTCGCAGATCGGCCAGATCCACACACTCCAAGAGAATGTGTGCCACAGTGAGATGGGCACCGCAAGTACACACAGGGGGGGGGGGTCTTCTCTCTTTAGTAAGTGGGAGTGCGTATCAATCCCATGGCCGATCCGGAGTCGACAGAGTACCACAGCTTCCTTCCGGAGAGATCGGAAGGAAGATTTCCACACCTTCGTTGTCTCCTTGATGCCTCTCAATTTGTTGGGTGGAGGCGTGGCACGCCACGCTTCCTCCCAATGCGACAGGATCGAATGCTGCGACTGAGAGCGCACATCACTTGCAGGCACCTTATACGGTAGCGAGGGCAGTGTGACTGCCTCTCTCGCCGCATGATCAGCAAGCTCGTTTCCCGCAATACCCATGTGGCTAGGAAGCCACACAAAGGTCCCCCGGTTCCAGCGTTACACGCACTGACGAGCATGCACCTTATACGGTGGCGAGGGCAGAGTGACTGCGTACGGGGAAGAGGAGCGTTTCCTAACTGGTCAAGTAAAGCCTTTGTTGTTGTTGTTTACTTTAGGGGCTGTGACATCGCGGTCATTTACCTCCGTGTATTTTGTGTGTGTGTGTGGAAGTGAAATTTGTGTGATAACCCGTGTTATTGTGGTGCCTGTACTAGTGTGTGTGTATTTGTAATTCAGGTGAGGTTTGGGAAGGAGGTGGTCGTGGCCTTAAGTTAGGAACCATCCCAGCATTTACCTGGAGTAGAAGTAGGAAAACCTCGGAAGATCAGTTCCACTTCTGGGTGTGTGAGGTGGGAATCGAACCCACCTCTTCTCAGTGGTCCCCTTTCCAGCCCTCACACCAGAATATAATTTCTTCGCAGAATCTGGAATCGAACCTGGACCTTCAGGGTGACAGCTAAGAACGCTAACTGCTACACCACCATGTGATTCAGTGACAGATCACCTTGGTGTTCCGCCCCTTAAAGCAACAATAACAACGTGGTGCACAGGTAATATCCAGTAGTAGTATTGAGTCTTCAATCTTTTGAGTGGTTGCATGCAGCACTCCATGCCTCCCGGCTCTGAGCTAATCGTTTCATCTCTACATAGCTACCACACCCTACATCCAAGGTATTCTGTTTAACATATTCTAACCTTGGTCTACCCCTACAGTTATTGTCCTCGACCCTTCCTTCCGTAAATAAGCTTGATATTCCTGGGTGACTTAGTATGTGTCCTACCAACCTATCTCTTCTCTTCATAAGCAGTCGCCAGAAACATCTCTCCTCTCCCACTGGTCTTAATACCTCTTCGTTTGTAACCCTACCTACTCATCTGATCTTCATCATTCTCCTGTAACACCACATTTCAAATGCTTCAATTTCCTCTTTTCTGCTGCACCAAAAGTCCAAGTTGCACATTACTTTCTGGATAATGTTAGGGGTTGTATTGCCGCAAAATTAGGCCTAGCAGGGATATTGCCTTGTTTTAGCGAGGAGTGACTGGTATTTATTTATTTATTTATTTATTTATTTATTTATTTATTTATTTATTTATTTATTTATTTATTTATTTATTTATTTATTTATTTATGTCTTTTGCATTGGCGAAGTTAGGGCTCGTGGCCCTCTCTTACACATAACCACATAGTTAAAATAAAATACACAAATACTACCATTGAATAAGATACGTAAACTAGAAATTAAGTTAGAATAATACAGGACATAAAAATGAAGATAGCAATGCACATCAAACAAAGAAACATATAAAACAGTTACGTGAAACAATAATAATAATAATAATAATAATAATAATAATAATAATAATAATAATAATAATAATAATAAGTGATAGTGTTAGATCTAGTAAATAACTAGGTATTTTAATTTTGAATCGACAAAGTTATTTATATACCATAATGGCTCAATCATGCTGTCTATCATCCATCACCAGTCACACGAAACAGTCAGCGGTGTTCAAAAGGAAATCTGCAAGCAGTCTTAAATTTTGTATAGGTCTTGCATTTCCTTACGTCAGCTGGGAGTGAATTCCAAAGTCGCGACCCAGTCACAACGAAGGATTTATTGTACTTGGAAGAGTGGTTAACGGGAATAGCGAGGGAAGAGCCAGATCTAGTATTAATATTATGAAATGAGGACAGGAAATGAAATTTCGAAGAAATATACAGTGGGAGATTTTCGTCCAGGGTTCGATATACCGACGTCAAAATATGAAAATTTCGACGCCCTTCAGGTTTCAGCCAAGAAAGAGCTATGTAGCTAGGGGTTACGTGAGAATCGTAATTCAAGTTGAAAGCAAACCGAAGACTAGAGTTCAATGCTCGTTGCAGTTTTTAGTTTGTTCGCTAGTTGCATCAACAAGGACCACGTCGCAATAATCAAGTATTTGTAGTATCAGAGTCTCAATAAGTGTTATCCTCACGTCTTGTGTTAAAATGTCCTTATGCCGTTTGAGTGGGTGTAGCGTCGCGTACATTAATGTGTTATAAATATTCTGCTCGTCTATGAAGTGATGTAACATCTTACCTGTTCTGTATTTGAGATCCTCGTGCTCTTGGATGTGGTAGTCAAAAGCGCTCCCTGCGACAATCAGAACCAGACTCAACGTGAGGACCATTCTGAAAATTTAAGAAACTTCGATTTATTTTAGTCCGTACTTATTTTGAAAATAACACCGTGTCAGATGTTCGTATAGCATAAAGAAGAGGGGCCGATAGCCGAGATGTTAGGCCCCTTTAAACAATAATCATCACCATCATCACCAACCATTTCAACCAAGTGCTTTCCTTACATCATCACAAATGTTTTCATGCCACAATGTTTGAACATTTTGCCTTGAGCATGTTGTACCATATCTAACATAACATATACAGGTATCTGAAAGAACGTTTTCGAAATTGTAAGATGACTTGCTTGAAGCAAAAGTCACATCCAGCATTTCTTATATCCTCTGAATGAAAACTCGCCAGAAAATTGATAGAGTGCTCGCATGCATAGGAACTTGTGGCGTATCAAAGGGCAACAGTGTCTGAGCTTTAAGGACACTGGGTTGTGAACTTGTGACAATGGCTTACTGTGCACAATCAAATGAGCAAAGACAAATAACAAATTTATGTTGTTCTCCTTTGGTCATTGATTGTTAATTTTACACAAAACAAACATCTAACCTTTCTAACCACCTGCTAACAATAAATGTGATATATCATTGACTGATTTTGTACAGGGTGTTCAAAAACAAGGTCACAAAAAACAATTCCGCAGGTTAAGATTTTAGAGATTCTGGTACACATTTCTCATGAACTACTAAGTTACAAGCCTAATCTTTTGTAATATGTTGGTAACCCTGCAATGTTATAGAATGAATGGAAAGCTATTTAATGTAATATTCATCAATTCAATTTATAAACTAAACAAGTAGTTCCGTGAAGAACTATACAGCCTATTTTCATATAACCTACTTGTGTTAATTGCCTCCATCAACATACAAAATTTCAGTTTGATTGCTGTAATAGATTCGTAGATATTGATAACAGTCTAAATATTGCTGATGGTCGCCATGTTGGATTGTTATATGTAGGCCTTAGAGTTATGTACTGTTACATGAAGATTATTGTGTACGTGTAGCATTCAAACTTCAATCGCATGATTAGGACACAAGAAGTAACAACGAGATTTTAAAATTTCGCACAGCTGCCATCTTATGGTTATGGAAACAATTGAAATAAATTCGATGCCAGTGGATTAACATTTGTATAAGGATTTAATGTTCCACGTTTCACTGCACTCGGATGGTTAAATTGCAAGAAACGTCCATGTGAATATTTATACTTCGCGTCGCCCCCATGTTGGATTTGTGATCACCAGGTTATTGAAATTCCTATGAACATAAAAAAAAACAGTTTGATTGCAGTAATACATTCGTAGATATTGAGAACCGTCTAAATATTTCGGATGGTCGCCATGTTGGATTGTTATATGTATAGGCCATAGAGTCATGTACCATTGAAGGAAAATTATTGCGTAGCTTCATTATTCAAACTTTTATTTCGATCGCATGATTACGACACAAGAAATAAAAACTTAATTTTATAATTCGCACAGCCGCCGTCTTGAGGTTACGTAAACAATTGAACTAAATTAGATACCAGTGCATTACAATGTGTATAAACATCTGCTGTGTCAAGTTTCATTGCATTTGGATCATTAAATCGCGAGAAAAGTCTATTTAAAACTTTCAACTTCGCTTAGCCGCCATGTTCGTTTTGTAGTTAACCGGTTTTTGAAAGTCTCATAGATGAACTTCGAGTAGTGCCCTTCATCCCCGTACAGAATTTCAGGGTGATAACGGTAATAGTTTCAGAGATATAGAATGTCGGTGAAATATTTCGCACAGCTGCCATCTTGAGGTTATATAAACAATTGAACGAAGTTAGATGTCGGTGTATTACTATATGTATAAATGTATACTGTACCAAGTTTCATTGCGTTTGGTTGGTTAAATAGCGAAAAACGTCAATTTAAAAGTCGCAACTTCGCTTGGCCGCCATGTTAGTTTTGTAGTTACCAGGTTTTTTTTTAATAATTATTTTGAGCCGTTTAAAAATTAACAAACTCAAAAACTATTTTTACCTCTTAAATGTATGATTTTAACCCATTTTCTTATATGAAAAAAAAATAGGCTTATGAGATCACCTTTTGTCCATGTGTCTGTCTGTGTGTCTGTCTGTGTGTGTGTGTGCGTATGTGTGGGATTCATGTGTGTGTCCCGACCTAATAAAATTTAAACAGCTGGAGCGATTTCTATGAAACTCGGTAAATTCATAACACTATTCCGGACGACCCCGACCGTGCCCTTCAAATTGTATTACGTCTCACCAATCCAACATGGCGGCTGTGCGAAATATTTCACCAGCAATAATATCTCCTAACTATTACCGATATCACCCTGGAATATTGTACGGTGATAAAGGAAATTACTAGAAGTTCACCTACGTGACTTTTGAAAACCTGGTAACTACAAAACTAACATGGCGGCCAATGGTTATTAATTTTACACTAAAGAAAGATCTAACCTCTCTAAACCACCTGCTAGCAATACATTTGAAATATTATTGTCTGATTTAGTACAGGGTTCTTTACATTCCAGGATCAAATTAAGTATCCTTGACAAGAAAGTTTCAAGAAATGTGTACCAACCTTGAGAAATGTATATACTAGAATATTGTTTTCTGTGACCTTGTTTCTGAACACCCTGTACTAAATCAGACAATAATATTTCATATGTATTGCTAGCAGGTGGTTTAGAGAGGTTAGATCTTTCTTTAGTGTAAAATTAATAACCATTGACGAAACGGAAACAACAGAAGTTTGTTTTTAAAATGTTCTCATTCAAGTTATTGCCACAACCCTGTGTCCTTAACCAAGAACGTTTACTGGAAAATCTCTTTTAGTTTCTCCTTCTCGATACCCCACTTGTCCCTACATATGTCGAGTTACACGATGCACTGCACAGCACTTGTAAACAGCCAATAGCGTGCTCATGTCTGCAGTCCGTAAAGGTTGATGTCTTATCTGCACATCCCAAGCATTTCCCTTAGGAATTTTGAAAACTTTTCATCGATAACGTTTCAATTTGAATTCATTGCACTAGAAGAGATACGAAGCAGATACCAGTGGCGATAAACTAACGGTTTAGTGGATGACGGGTCCTCTATTGGGAATATTATGGTGTTTGAAGCCATTTTCAGTGTTGCCTTAGTAAACGAAAATGTCATGCTTTTCAGTCGGTCAACACGATTTTTCTCAAAAGGGATGGTTGGATGACCAGTTTCGATCGTCAAGCGATCATCATCCGATCCATTACACTTAGTAGGCCCTAACGTTTATGTCAGAAAGAATGGGTGAAAATATTTACAATATGTAAATATCTATCTAGATGTAGATAGTGACCAAGACAACTGCTCTCACCAGGACATGCAAGACAACTTCCGTGAAGAACTATACAGCCTATTTTCATATATCCTACTTATGTTAACTACCACTATCAACATACACAATTTCAGTCTGATTGCTGTAATAGATTCGTAGATATTGAGAACCGACTAAATATTTCGGATGGTCGCCATGATGGATTTTATATATGTAGGTCCTAGAGTTATGTTCTGTTACATGAAGATTATTGTGTACGTGTAACATTCAAACATCAGATAAGTAGCCTGCACAATACAACCTGAATTGACCATCACATATTTACTCTAAACAAACAAGTTTGGAGGTCAATCACCACTTGGAGTATTTTAATAAAACATCACATAGACTATAAGTAACAAAATATTGACGAGTTATTCTTGATATAGGCATTCAAATTCCTATAATTCGATCGGTCCCTAGACCAAGATGGAACTTTAGGAAAGATGATTGGTCTAATTTCTCAAAAGAACTTGATAGGGGGATTAGCTGGATTCCCCCACTCAGTGAAAACTACGACAGATTTGTTGGAGCAGTTTTATCAACAGCAAAAAAGTACACGCCCAGGGGATTTAGGAAAGAGTATATTCCAGACTGGAATAATGATTGTGAACAGCTATACCAGTGCTATTTAACCACCAATGACAGTGAAACTGCAAAGGATTTGTTAAAACATCTTGATGAAGCCCGTAAAGTATGCTGGGAACAAAAAACAGAGGGTTTGGATTTCAAGTGGTCAAGTAGAGAGGCTTGGAGTCTCTTAAGAAAACTTGGAGGGAGTCGACCACCTATCCGAAAAGATCCTGAAGTAACACTGAATCAGATTGCAAACAGAATATCTTTCCTTTCTAGAGCTCCTTCATATAAGCCACATACAAGAATGATTAGGAAATCACTTAGCAACCTTAAGCAGACGGCACCCTGCAGATCAGAGTTTTCTGTTGACTTCACCTTAGCCGAGATCAATACAGCGCTAAAAGAAATGAAAGCAGGCAAGGCCCCAGGATTTGATGTAATACACCCTGAGTTCCTTATCAATTGTGGAAACAGAACACGTAAATGGCTTGCAGGCTTCTTCACTAACATTATGTCATCGGGTGATTTACCAAAATCTTTTAAAAGGACAAAAATCATTGCAATATTGATGCCTGGTAAGCCTGCAAATAAAGCTGATAACTATCGCCCAATTGCCCTTCTGAGCTGCTGTTATAAGCTTTTAGAAAGGTTAATCCTCAATAGAATTGGTTCAAAGATCCATGAAGTTACACCAATTGAGCAAGCAGGTTTCAGGCCTAACAGAAGCTGTACAGATCAAGTACTTAGCTTAGCTACATATTGTACTCAACTGTCATCATGTGGAACATGTGTTCGTATCCCAGCTAACTCACGGTCTTTCGAGGTATGGGACGTTCCTGCCCACCATACGACCACATGCTCAGGATTTGAGTCTACCAGGTAACTACTCTACATGAAGTACACAACATATTCCTAAAATGAAATATTTACTGGTATAAAATCATGGCTATACAACAAATACAAATAAAGGACAAATTATATTTAATTCCCACAAATAAACATAGGGTTATTCTGTGAGTCTCTTCTTCAATATGGCAATACTGCACTCAAATCTAATTCTAGCCTCCTATCAATGATACTTTCAGACTTCCATGGGTTTCCATAGTGTTCATCATGTGACACAATTTTATTTAACTGGAGTATCATAACACAAAAGTCATATATCACATCTAAATGACATTAATAAAACATTACTCCGTTTCTTATGGCATTTACCTTGATTAGCATAAATTCATTATTTTCTGCATTCATTAACAAATATTTGTTGTGTCGTGTGAATCATCTTCCTTCTTTCCATCAATATGAACGCTTTAAAAAAATGGTACTTATCCCTTCCAAAATAAACATGGATAGAATATTTTATAGTTTCACCATACAACGATTTTCTGGGTCTGGTCGAAATTATCATCGTTACAAATGTGTCATGTTCTGGGAAATCACATACCCGTCTGCATAAATTAGCGTGAACTGGCAAAATGCATTCCAAAAAGATGCCTACATTATTTTGGTTCAGTTTTCCTCCTCAGAGAATAACTGAGCCAAATATTATCTGATTTCTATGATCCAACAACGTATGTGTGTTGCAACACACCATTCAATTCAATTGGCATCATCATAATAATCGTATCATAATTGCATATTGAAATATCGAGAATCTTCAGTGTCCTACTGTGACTCTAATTTACAAGGGACCGGTCGACCGACCTTCTCTCCCCTTAGCAGGCAATAAAATTCGTTCCAGCTGGCTAGTCAAGATGCCCGCCGCAGAAGTGGTCTACTACCCCACCTCCTCTCATCTGCTGTCAAGGTCAGGTTTGTTTACAATTGCAGTACTGGAGTTACGCTAAGTGTGGTTCCTAAGTAATTGAGTCATTTACTTATTTAACACCTATCTTTAGTGTGTATTGGGCTCAACTCGGCTCCTTATTAACATTCATGGCTGGGGATGGAATTCTGTGATAGCCTTGCCGTTCTATGGTGACTACTGTGGCTTGGACGCGCATCATAGTGAAAATCCACGATTTTCACCAGCAGCTGTCAATCAAATATAAGGAAATCTGCGTTTCCTAAACGACGAATATGATCCTTACCTCTCAGGGTAGATCATTTATACACATGCTCACTGCGTCTCGACGGACGTCATTCGTGGCCATAATTCATGCAAGCGGTGGATACAGACAGGCTCTGTCCAATTCGCTGCGAATAATACAGTATGCTCAAACGGCGATACTAACTCGTAGATTTAGCCAACTTCTCACCTAACGCGCAAGCTATATTAGTTTGGTCCCCGCAATTATTTATTTACGTAAATCACTGGATTCTACGTTATTTCTGCACGCAATATGCGGCTTCAACAATACTTCACATAGATGACTCAATTATTAAGTCACCCGCGTTCTCTCTGTCATATTACTTAAGCCAAAGCTTTAAATAGCTCCTAATAAAATGTATAAATTTACTGGCTTACTTTACTTTAATGGTCCTCAAATATAATCCTAAGGATTGACCATATCACATATTCATTCAACACTTCATTGACACTGAAGAAAACTCTCGTATCTCGCTATATTCCACGTTACTTTCTTACTGTTTACCAAAATACAGTATCTTTATATTAGACATGACACACTTTGAAGGTTATTTAGGCCAAAAATGCCTATTACTTTACTGTTGCCGACCCCAGATTATTATTATTATTATTATTCATTTAACGTTACCGTTACATCCATCACTATTTTCGACCTGAATGGCCCTAAACAAATCACCTTCCAAGCCATATTCTATTCAAGACGAGTGGTGAAAACTCGTTCAGTAAGTGACTGTTACATCTTATTCTCAAAGTGATAAATCGTTACATGGGGAACTATTTAGTTATAATAACATTGTAAATTGGTACTCACTTTTTCTTTTTCGCTGGATAGTGCCAGCACTTCAGCTTTGGCGCTACCATGACGCTTGATTTAAGCCATCATGTTATATTTTACACAACACTTAAATGCACACATTTTCCGCCTGATAAATATACTTTTATCAGTGGCCTCTTTCACTTCTACACAATGCATATTAATCACTATACACATGAACACTTTTAAATCACTATTACACAATTTATGTACACTTATTCACTACATCACAGGTTGATCCTTAAATCGGACTTCTCCTACGCCTGATCTCAGAGATGCGATGCAATTACGCCAACCACTGGTCTACGTGAAAATCTAACAGCGTTTTACGGACGTTCGATCCTCGTCACCTGCAATATCGTTCAGCTCACTATCCAGATTAGGTGGCAATGATTCCCAAGCTCCCATCATTGTAGTGATCCTGATGATAATGTCATATACAATTCTGACAATACCTCCCGGTATATGAAATGTTCAAAAACATTATAAGTTCCTTTTTCGCTGTGGCGAATTTATATTTGCGTCAGATAATAGATAAATATCTGTATTAAATTACTTTCGACGCACTTCATGATTACTTATGAAGCTTTATGACTTGCTTCTATTGTTCTTCGACGGCTGGGCGTTGATACTTTAACATTTCGCGTGCTTACTGGCAGCGTATTAGTTACGTGTATACAGACTGAAGACAACAAGACAACTCTCTTGGTCTGCACTGCTCCTTCCTTATAAAGGTTTCTCGTAAAACTAGTCCACCGGACATGTGGCTGCGACTCCTTCCTTGAAATAATACCTTTTCAGCCGAAATGACATATACACCTTGTTTATTTAAGTGTGGAGGTTTCATAACCGTTCGCGTGCCGGCGATCACTTCGGCCAATTAATTACAATTAATTGCCTTAGTTCAGCGCGTCAGGACGCCATCGTGGTGGTTCCCCTTTGGCTGGTCACAAAATCACTGCTCTCGAGCGTAGGCTAGGTTGTAATGCGTTCATTTAGAAATATAGGCTTTAATTTAGGTGAAAAACCACTCCTAAATTACCTCTCCGTGAATATATTCACCTGGGTGTATATTTCACTCCATTTCAATGCTCCACTTGGCTGTAATTAATTAATTTCCGTGGGCAATCATCCCTACTCCCGACTCCATCGTTGTCAAGCGGTGAATACCCGAGTCATTAATTTTGGGCTGTCTCCTCGGTCCAGACGTAAATAGTGCGCTCGGCGCCTAAGGTCTCCACCCACTTGCTAACTGCAATTTGTAAAACGCCAAACTGGCCTCCTTTCATTCTCGTATGCTCTGAAAACGTATATTTTCTTGCATTTGGCTACCATTCTTCACCTTAAACTGCTATGATATTCACATATAGGTCGTGAAATCATGCTACATTATTATATGTCAGTATACCTCTCATTGCTCTTTGGGTTCCCTGTAATTGCTCCCCCTCAGAGATCAATGGTTCGACTCTAGGCATAACCATGTGCCTGGTCTTCTCTGATAAGACCCGAGTTCGATGCCAGACTGCCGTGACTGATTGGGCACAATATATAGAAGCTGGGTTCCAACAACGACTTAAAACATCTGCGGCTTTCGTTGACCTTACAGCTGCCTACGATATGGTATGGAAAGAAGGGCTATTGTACAAATGCACAAGTATTATTCCTTGTCAAACCATTTTAAGGCTTCTAAACAACATGTTATCTGAGACATATTTTCAAGTGGTTCTTGGCAATCAATTAAGCAGACAGAAAAAACTTAACAATGGTCTTCCTCAGGGTTCAGGTTTGGCCCCATTTCTATTCAACTTATATACATCTGACCTACCTGCAACAGAGTCAAGGAAATTCATATATGCAGACGATATGACTTTATTAACACAACATAGAAGCCTTGAGGCTGGTGAAGAGGTACTTACTGCAGATCTAAATATTATGCATGATTTCTTCAAGAAATGGAGATTGACACCAAATCCAACGAAGACCGAAGTTATCTGTTTTCATCTTAGCAATAGACTGTCTAATGCAAAGCTCAACCTAACCTTAGACGGTCAAGTCCTTCACCATCAAGTCTACCCAAAATATTTAGGTGTTACTCTTGATAGAACTTTGTCCTACAAGAAACACATAGAAAACATCGCTGCAAAGTTGAGCTCACGTAATAACATCATACAGAAGTTGAGTGGAAGTTCATGGGGTGCAACAGCTACAACTTCCTTAGGTCTTGTCTACTCTGCTGCTGAAAATTGCGGCCCAGTATGGCCTAATAGCCCTCATGTGAGGAAAAATGATGTTCAACTACATACAGCAATGAGGACAATAACATGATGCATTAGATCTAGTCCTCTGCAATGGCTACCACCTTTAAGTCATATTGCTCCACCAGATTTGCGAAGACAGAATGCCCTTCTCAAGGAATATGAAAAAATGATTAAAAATCCACAGCTCCCAATTCACTCTGACGTTCCTATACTTAAAAGGAGTAGATTAAAATCTAGGCGGCCATCCATAATATTGGCAGAATCGTTACAAGAAATGGGCTTTAACATGAACATGAAGTGGTCAGAAATGTGGAGTAGAACTAATAACGTTGAACATCAGACTCTAATAAGAACCACCACAAAGCCACCAGGCATGGAACTACCGTGACATGCATGGAGGACAATTAACAGGATTCGAACAGGCCATGGCATCTGCGCAGAGAGTCTTCACCGCTTGGGAAAGGTCCCATCTCCTCAATGTGATTGTGGCAGTGAACATCAGACCATCCAACACATTATATCAAGTAGCAGCCGTCGAGCGTACCCTGGAAATCTTAACGATTTCTATGAAGTGACAGAGGCAGCCCTTCAATGGATAGAGAATTTAGATATTAAATTATATATTTAATGAGATTGGAATGCTGTGGTAGGAAAAGGAAGAGAAGGGAAGATAGTACGAGATTTCGGATTAGGTGAAAGGAATAATCGAGGAAGCAGGCTGATGGAATTCTGCACCGAGCATGAGTTGGTCATAGCTAACACCTTATTCAATAACCACAATAGAAGATTATACATATGGATGAGACCAAGAGATACAGGGCGTCACCAAATCGACTTAATTATGGTCACGCAGAGGTTTCTAAACCAGATGTTGGATTGTAAAACATATCCCGGTGCTGACATAAACTCTGACCACAATCTAGTTGTCATGAAATACAGATTAAAGTTGAAGAAACTGAAGAAAAGTGAAAAGCCAAAAAAGTGGGCAATAGACAGACTGAAAGAGAAGTATGTAAACGAAAGTTTCAAGAAGAGTATAAAGAAAGGACTAAAGAAAAACCCTAAACAAACTTCAATTGCAGACGAATGGACACTTTTGAAGAATGAAATAACAAAATCCGCAGAAGAAAACATTGGTAGGAAAGAAAGAATAGGCAGAAAACCGTGGATCACTCAGGATATACTAGAATTGATGGATGAAAGGCGGAAACACAAGAATGTAAGAGATGAAAAGGGGAAAGCAGAAACAGACGTCAGAGAAATGAGGTTAACAAGAAGTGCAAGGTAGCGAAAGAAGAATGGTTGAAAGAGAAATGTGCAGGTATAGAAAATTGTCTGTAATTAGGAAAAGTAGACAAAGCTTATCGAAGGATTAAGAATACATTTGGGGAAAAGAAGACTAAGTTCTGTAATATTAAGGACACAAATGGAAAGCCTCTAACAGATAGGGAAGAAAAGGTTGAGAGATGGAAATCTTACGTAGAGGGTTTGTATAAAGGAAAGGAGATTGAGAATCATGTAATGGAAAGGGAGGAGGAAATTGATGAGGATGCAAAAGGAGATTTAATATTGAGATCAGAATTTGACAGAGCATTGGAAGACTTAAGCAGGAACAAAGCAGCAGGTATAGATGATATTCCGATTGAGTTGCTACGCTGCATAGCAGATGAAGGTCTGATCAGGTTATTTCACTTGGTGTGTAGAATTTATGAGACAAGTGAGGCACCCTCTGATTTCAAGAAGAATGTTATCATCCCTATACCGAAGAAAGTAGGAGCTGATAGATGTGAGGATTGCCGTACAATCACCTTGATTACTCATGCTTCAAAGATTCTCTCTAGAATAATTTACAAGAGGATGGAAAGCCAGATAGAAGCGGAATTGGGTGAAGACCAGTTTGGTTTCAGGAGAAATGTAGGAACAAGGGAAGCTGTACCAACACCACCTAGAGAGAAAGCCCTGCGATACAATTTATGACGTCATAGCCTTCCGGCCGTCAGCGAGCGCGCTACCCAGCACGGCTGCTATGAACAACCTGTGAGAAAACGCGACTGAGTATTTATGTGTCAAATTACGTTCTACAGACGCGAATAACGTAACCATAAGTGAAACATATGGTCAGAAGTTGATGCGATCGATACATTACTCTAGCTAATAAATCGACGTTTTCGATCATAATCGATAAGTATGCATTTCGAACCTTGGGAGTGTGAACTGGACCGAAAACACTGATGTCTCAATAAATGCGATATATAGAAGAATTCAACAGAAAACTTGAAAATTATTCACCCCATTTTAACGTGAGATGTCGACTACACAACAACAAATAACTAATTAATTTGTAACAGTTAAAACGGAAATTAATATCTACAGTATAGTCAATCATATCTGTCCAAAGGTCTAGGTTTGATTCCCATCTCTGCCGAGAAATATAATTCTAGTTAGTTATTGTTGATTATTGTTGTTTTAAGGGGCGAAATTACGAGGTCATCTGCCCCTAAAAATACAATTCTGATTTGAGTGTGAAACGAAATTCACTCAGCCTCATGAGTTAAAACTGAACTGAGAAGAAGTGGGTTCGATTTCTCCTTTCTCCTCCAGGTAAATGCTGGGATTGTTCCTAGCAGAAGACCATGGTCACCTCCTTCCCAAGGGCAGATGACCTCGTAGTTCCTCCCCTTAAAACTACAATACCGGTACCTGACCTTCCCAATTCTAGCATAACAATACACACATACAAATTCTACCCATATCCAAGTACACATGGCTGATGACAGTGATGTCCTAACCCACTAACAAAACAACAGCAACAACAACAACTAGCCACAGAAAGTTTTCATCCGTGATAAGAAAACAGGCTAGTAATGGCATGCCTATGACAGAAAAGGTTACCCACTGAAATGGAACAGAGCAGAAGTCATGAGCCATGAAAACATTTACAAAAGAGGAAACTTGTTGTTGTTGATGATTCATATAGGGGCATGATGATGTGGTAATAATTTAGTAACAAACACTTGATATAGAGTAACCCTAGAGTAGTTTTAATATTGCAATATTTATAATATCAAGCATGGCATACCCGACAATACATAAAACATGCTAATTCCCAGTTTGTTTTGAACTGAATACAGTGAGTCATCTGCAAAAACATGTTGTTCTCATATTTTCTACGTTACACAAACTGTGCTGTTTTGTAAAAAAAAAATAAAAAAAAAATACCACTCTAACCTTCGTTTTGTCCAATCCAATGTTTTTTGACAATGGTTACAGCCTATCACTAGTTAAATAAATATAGCCTTTTCAAAAGATCCTTTCCACTTTTCAACACAAAATTGTTGTATTCCCTATTATATTGGTAGCACTGAATGAAAGTAGAACGAGCGATAACATTTTCTATAGTACATGAATTAGCCAAAATACCTTATCAAACTATGAGAAATAAATCAGGGAATTATGTTTTAAAATATGTTTCCTCCTCCACTGTGACCCACCCAGCCATCCCAAAAAGGATCACGACTTATATAGGCAAAATTCCAGCTGTGGCCACCATTGTCCACATCAATCATCATCAAACCGGTATTGCCAACCTCGCCCTTATGGTACAATGCCGCACCAACACCCTTCGATTTGTCCAATCCAATGGTTTTTGACGCGTCCAGATCAATGGTTTTTTGTCAACCGTACCCCACTGGCTGTGCTCGGCCAAGGCCGCACCTATCCCCGACCATTCTAACCTTCGGTTTGTCCTATGGTTTTGACAATGGTTAGAGCCTAACGCGTCCAGATCGATGGTTTTGTGTAAACCGCGCGCTGCCAAGGCCGCACCTACACCCTACCTTCTAACCTTCGTTTTGTCCAATCCAATGGTTCAAGACAATGGTTACAGCCTAACGCGTCCAGATCAATGGTTTTGTGTGAACCGTGCCCCGCTAGCTGCACGCGACCACTCTAACTTTCGTTTTTTCCAATCCAATGTTTTTTGACAATGGTTACAGCCTAACGCGTCCCGATGATTTTGTTTTGATCAACAGTGATATTGTATCCCACTTCTTTTTATCAACAGTGATTTTAGATCTCACACGTTGGGAACAATATGTGCACCCCGGTGTGTGCCGCTAGAGTTAGCCTTGATGACAGTTGAACGAGATGCAAGCGCTGTCGAAACATGGCAGCCGTTTTTAAAATACAGTAGCAATAAATAAAAACACATATTTACAAACTTGAGCATGCATATGAGGTTCAGTAGTGACGATTCAAATTGAAATCAACGGTAGCTCTGAATGAAGATAGAACGAACGATGAAATTCTCTACAATACATGAATCAGCCAAAATACCTTATGAAACGATGAGAAATAAATCAGGGAGCGATGTTTTAGTAGATATTTCTTCCTCCACTGTCTGTGATCCACCCAGCCATCCCAAATAGTTCCACGACTTATATGGCGAAAATTACTGCTGTCAGCGCTATTGTTCAAATCAATCGTCTTCAAAACAGAGCTTTAAATTCCTGCATTAGGTTTATTTTCTCCTTTAAATTTTCCTCACACGTGTCTCCTTTTTATGATTTACTTTCCTGGCTAAAAGTAGAACAAAAACAAGATGTTCAGTAAAGAACATATAGCCTACTTTCTCCTAAATGCATGGGTATTGTTATAACTCTTTGTCCTTTTCAAGGAGTATGATTGAATGTTGGTTGTAGTAGCTCGTTGAAATACAACGTGCTATAGGGATATTAAACATGAATATGAGGTGCCCTTTGCTAGTGCTATCTCTCTACCAAATTTCGTTCAATTCAGTTTCACCGTGTTTGAATTGATAGGGGGAATCGATTTGCACACATACTTGGCCACCATCTGCAAACTATTGGGCTGATGTTCTTGCAGTTTGGTCTGAATATGTTTCCCACATAAAGATATGGTGTTGCAAAATTTGGTAGAGACTAGATTATTAGGTTGGTCGTAATTACATTTTAGCTTTTAACATTTGGGTGGCCGCGATTACGTTTCCGTCAAGATGGCGGTGATATAAAACATGACACTGAGGTGCCCTTTGCTAGTGCTACCTCTGTACCAAATTTCGTTCCATTCGGTTTCACTGTGTTCGAATTGATAAGGGAAATAGATTTTCACACAAAGATGGCCCCCATCCGCAAAATATTAGGCTGATGACCTATTAGTTTGGTCAAAGGTATGTTGTTGCTAAATTTAGTAGAGATCGGATGATTAGGCTAATCGTAATTTGATTTAAGCTTTGAACATTTGTGTGGCCGCCGTTACGTTTCCGTCAAGATGGCTGCGATATAAAACATGACACTGAGGTGCCCTTTGCTAGTGCTACCTCTGTACCAAATTTCGTTCATTCGGTTCCACCGTGTTCGAATTAATAGGGGGAATCAATTTTGACATAAATATAGCCGCCATCCGCAAACTATCAGGCTAATGGCCTATTAGATTGGTCAAAGGATGCTCCCTCCATAAAGGTATGTTGTTGCAAAGTTTGGTAGAGATCGGATGGTTGCGTTAGTCGTAATTTGATTTAAGCTTTGAACATTTGTGTGGCCGCCATTACGTTTCAGTCAAGATGGCGGCGATATAAAACATGACACTGAGGTGCCCTTTGCTAGTGCTATCTCTGTACCAAATTTCGGTCCATTCGGTTCCACCGTGTTCGAATTAATAGGGGGAATCAATTTTGACATAAAGATGGCCGCCACCCGCAAACTATTAGGCTAATAACCTGTTAGATTGGTCAAAGAATGCTCCCTCCATAAAGGAATGTTGTTACAAAGTTTGGTAGAGATCGGATGGTTATGTTAGTCGTAATTTAACTTAAGCTTTGAACATTTGTGTGGCCGCCATTACGTTTCTGTCAAGATGGCGGCAATATAAAACATGACACTTAGGTGCCCTTTGCTAGTGCTACCTCTGTACCAAATTTCGTTCATTCGGTTCCACCGTGTTCGAATTAATAGGGGGAATCAATTTTGACATAAAGATGGCCACCATCCGCAAACTATTTGGCTAATAACCTATTAGATTGGTCAATGGATGCTCCTTCCATAAAGGAATGTTGTTGCAAAGTTTGGTAGAGATCGGATGGTTATGTTAGTCGTCATTTAACTTAAGCTTTGAACATTTGTGTGGCCGCCATTACGTTTCTGTCAATATGGCGGCGATATAAAACATGACACTGAGATGCCCTTTGCTAGTGATACCTCTGTACCAAATTTCGTTCCATTCGGTTTCACCGTGTTTGAATTAATAGGAGGAATTGATTTTCACATAAAGATGGCCGTTATCCGCAAACTATTAGGCTAATGACCTAGTCATTTGGTCAAATGATGCTTCCTCTATAAAGGTATGTTGTTGCAAAATTTGGTAGAGATCGGATGATTATGTTAATCGTAATTTGATTTAAGCTTTGAACATTTGTGTGGCCGCCATTACGTTTCCGTCAAGATGGCGGCGATATATAACATGACACTGAGGTGCCTTTTGTTAGTACTACCTCTGTACCAAATTTCGTTCCATTCGGTTGTACCGTGTTTGAATTAATAGGGGGAATCGATTTTCACACAAAGATGGCCGCCATCCGCAAACTATTACGCTGATGGCCTATTGGTTTAGTCAAAGGATGCTTCCCCCATAAAGGTATGTTGTTGCAAAATTTGGTAGAGATCGGATGATTAGGTTAGTCGTAATTTGATTTAAGCTTTGAACATTTGTGTGGCCGCCATTACGTTTCCGTCAAGATGGCGGCGATATAAAACATGACACTGAGGTGTCCTTTGCTAGTGCTACCTTTGTACCAAATTTCGTTCAATTCGCATTCACCGTGTTCGAATTGATAGGGGGGGACAGACATTCAGAGTACACACACTCACACACACACAGACACACACACACACACACACACAGACTCACACACACACACACACACAGACTCACACACACACATACACACACACACACAGACTCACACACACACATACACACACACAGACAGACACACTTTTTCGCCCTGTGTTGATCTCATAAGTCTACTTTCATTTTTTGCAAAAATCGAAAGTAGGCTAATAAACCTGCACATGTGTACCCTCATCTATCGACTTCTCAATGAAAGTACACCTCACTATCTCTCTTGTAATTTTAGTTTTCTTTCTTCCTTTCATGATCGTCAGACGTGATCTGGATCTACTGTATAATTGCAATTCCTCTACATCATTCATCTGCCTTCAGTAACTCTTTCCTCGTGTCGGGAACTAGAATTTGGAATAATTGTCCTCGTGACGTCAGAAATTGTACATCCCTAACAACTTTCAAAACGTGCACGTAAAGAATTCCTCTTGAATCCGTAGGCCAACTAGAACAATTTGTGAATGAATGTGTGAGTGAATGACCATAGTATAATTTTGTTAAAAATGTATGTCATTTAAATTGTAAAGCTTAGTTAATATCACGCAGTCACCAATTTAATTTAATTTAATTCTAGTATTTAAGTTTTCCTAGTATTTAAGTTTGGTAGGTTAAGTATATCATATTTGAGTATTGATGTAAGTTGCACTGTGTGTGGTTAAGTGTAAGAGAGGGTCTAGAGCCCTAACTTCGCCACAATAAAGGCACCAATCAATAAATAAATGACAGTTCTGCCAACCTCGCCCTTATGGTACAATGAAAAGCAAAGAAGCGCCCAGTTGTCTCTAGTGCACATCATTCGTGCGCACCACTCAGTTCATTACATCGTGCACCGAATCGAATCGTTTCTTCACCATGGATTGCGGAAATTGGCTCATAACGATCTGTAATTTCAATCGACGGTTCTATGATCAACTGTGATAAATATTTGGTTTTTCCCCCTGCATAACTGTGGTTTTGAAAATGTTTACAGCCTAACTCACCCAGATCAATTGGTTTTGTATCGACCGTGCCCCGATAGCTGCACGCGCATAGGCCGAACCTACACCCGACCATTCTAACCTTCCTTTTGTCTAATCCAATGGTTTTTGACAATGGTTATAGCCTAACGCATCCAGATCAATGGTTTTTACAATGGTTACAGCAAACATGTCCCGATGATTTTTTAAAAATCAACAGTGTGTGCCGCTCGGGTACGCCTTGTTGACAGTTCGACGAGACGCAAGCACTGTCAGAACATAGCAACCGTTTATAAAAAGAGCAATAAATAAAAACACATATTTATGTACTTAAGCACATTGCCTAACTTATATGAGGTGCAGTATTGACCAGTTTCCTCATTTCAATGCTGATGCAAGTGTATAAACCGCGTTCTACTTTCATTTAGAATGAATATTATATTATTTATAGGGTGGATAAATTTTTCGGCATATGCACCTTCAACAGTCCTTATGCGAACACTTTCTAAAAATACTCTCTAGCACGTATCATGTGGATTTTCATTCACGTATCATACTACATTAGATTAAAACTTTTAAAATAGGCCTACATTAACGTTTTCCAATGAAAATAGGTGTAAAATTCTTAAAGAAACTTGCAAGACTTCATTCAGTCCATTGTTAAAAATCTGTACAAATAAAAATTTGTTCAGTGCAACATTCTTCCTATACTTCAGTGGTGGTCAGTAATAAGGTTGCAGTATTGCACAACGACCAGATTAATTCAAGAAAAACAATTAATACCGTAATAATATTTTTAGTAATAAAAGCTGTACGTTTCCTTTTATATGTATAGGATTTCATAATTCTGTTCTTTAATAAATTCAGGAAATCTTATAGAAAGTTACTCTGAAATGTCTGAGAAAGCAAAACGCGCCAACCGGCTAGGAACCAGGCCCGAGCACCGACCATATCTCAATAGTGAAGGGTATGGCTGAGATGCTAGACCGAGTAGGTCCTAACCCAACAGTTAACTCGGCTGGTCGTTGTCCGCTGATTGCAACAAGGGAGCCGAGGAGTGGATGGAGACATCTGAGATGCTCCGTCAACTGCCGATACTAACTCATGTCTTGCAATGTTGCGCATGCTTGTGACACTCACGGTTCTTTCTCGCACTCGTATTATAACTTATGTTGTTTTGTTCTTGTAAAGGTTTTCATGTAGCCTAACTATTTAATCCGGTGATTCAGTGACAATGTGATGTTCTCTGAACTGCGGCAATCGGGATGAATGAGGTACATCCGTTTTACCGCGCAATTGAATACAGTTTTCTTTGATATCAAGCAGTCTCCCCCCAATGAAAAAGGACAAAACCCATAACAATTATCCGCCAGTCGCCACTGCTATACTTATAGATTAGTAATTAGCCATGCACAGAATTGGATCAAGTAACACAATATTAATTGAACTACATGGTCATTATCTTGGTGCGCCCCGAAAATCGCGACAAACTGTGGTGTCATTTGGCTGGTCAGGTACGGAGCGAGTGGACCTCGCAATACCCCACTCCGCTGACTCATATCGTTAGTTCACACATGTTTTGTCATTCATATGGATGTGTATCTGCAAAGTTTAGACGTTAGTATTGTGATTACTGTGATTGTTGGTCATGCCTAGACACCAATTCACATTGCACGAAAGTGTGTATATCCATAATTCGTAAATGAAAAGCAGAAAGTCTTGTTGTGGAACAGGATGAAAATTTCGAATCAAGTTTCCAGGAAGACCTGTGCCTAATGCCAGTACAATTAGGAGGCTCGCTAAACGATTAAAAAAACAGACTCTGTAAATAATAAGCATTTTAACAGACAACGCTGTGTTCTTACAGAACGGGGACACCAAGAGCCTGCTGATGAGCCAGCTTGGTGTCCTTGGCGAAACACCACACAAGACACGGCACAAACCTAGAAGATTTGCTGAGTTTTAATTCACTGGCTGTAAAAGCCCATATACCATCTTATTAGATGAGATTGTTGTCCATTCTTTCATCAGAAGATGTCAGTTGTGCGTTACAAGAGAGGGAGGACATTTTCATCATCGACTATGAGCACTGTAAGTACATATTATTGAACATGGTTGGTAAAAGTGTTCAAGTGTGTGCCAACCACCGACTAAACAGTTCACTTTAAAAAAACATACGAGCAATAACCACTGATGTAGTGTCACGGTTGACTCAAAACTCATTGATCTGGGCGCGTTAGGCTGTAATCATTGTCAAAAACCATTGGATTGGACAAAACGAAGATTAGAAGGTCGGGGGTAGGTGTGACCGCGCGCAGCTGGCGGGGCACGACTGACTCAAAACTCATTGATCTCGGCACGCTAGGCTGTAACCATTGTCAAAGACCATTTGATTGGACAAAACGAAGGTTAGAAGGTCGGGGGTAGGTGTGGCCGCGCGCAGCTGGCAGGGCACGGTGGACTCAAAACCATTGATCTGGGCGCGTTAGGCTGTAACCATTGTCAAAAACCATTGGATTGGACAAAACGAAGGTTAGAAGGTCGGGGGCAGGTGCGGCCTTTGGGAGGCAATTTCCACAATCCATGATCAATAAACAATTCAATTGGGCGCACTATCTATGAATTGAGTGGTGCGCACGAATGATGCGCACTAGCGACTGAATTGGGCCCTTCTTTGTTTTTCATACTACCGTAAGCGCGAGGTTGGCAGTACTGTCATGGTACTGTTTTGATAACGATCGATGAGAATAATGGCGCTGACAGCTGCAATTTTCGCTATGTAAGACATGTACCTATTTGGGATGGCTGGGTGGGTCACAGACATCGGAGGAGGGAATATCTACTAAAACATCGTTCCCTGGTTTATTTCCCAGCGTTTCATAAGGTATTTTGGCTAATTCAAGTATTGTGGAGAGTTTTATAGCGCGTTCTACCTTCATTCACTGTTACCGTCGATTGTTTTCCACCTATCTAGCCAAGTCAAGTTGACTTGTGTTTTGGAGCGGATATGTGAATGAACTGTCCACTGGTTCTCTACGTATATGTTAGCTTGTGTTTGATGGCTGAATATCATCACCGTCTCATATTTTTTTTAGTTTTGCTCTATGCTTTAAAATATTTTTCTGTGACCTAGGCCTACTTATATGGTGCACCATATTAAGTCTAATAGCCATTTTTTTTTTTTTTTGAGTGCTATGCTATTTTATAATTTTCTTCAGGTATTAATATTGGCTGATGAAGGGGATAAAAGCAATTAATCCCTGAAACATGTACCAGGAGCAAATCTAATTAACTTATATTTTCCTTCGTTTATGTATTGACTAAGGCGGATGTATAATTGTTGTTAAAAACTATGAGGCGAGGTGGTCGTTATTGGTTCCTGAAGAGGACTCCTAAGGCGTTTAAGTTGCGATACAATCATTTGATCACCTTGCATTACATTAATTACACTACCGGTACTTATTCTAAATGTATTCAATCACCAACCTGACTCACTCACACCACTTTCCCCATCCCAATAAGAAATCTAATGAATGAGATTACTGCAATAGATAAAAAATAGATTACTCAGGACCTGCTACAGGTTATCGGTCTCTAACCTCGTGCAGTTCTTGCAATTTAAACTCCAATAGAAATGAGATACTATCCACTTACACCTCCCACTTGAAATTGATAGCCCCCATAAAAAAAAACCTAACCTATGACAGTAGCCTGTAGCACATAATTTAGGTTAGAATATTCTGATTTCTACATCTAAATGAATTTTCGAACAGAGGAGCTAGCCTATGCTAAAATTTAAAGGTAGGACTATCTGCTTACTAACATTTAATAAGTCTCGATTTATACAACGGTGCAGTAACTAGCTTTGCATTCTTTTCATCATACATACTAGTGCTCCATTCAATCTTATGTGGCTTGAAATGGAGCCCACACACCTACAAGAAAAGAGACTTGTTACAAGGTTCCTTCCTCCCATTATACTAAACTTGTGAGAATTGGAGCATAATAGATGTAACTCGTACCATGGAATATTTCGTAGGAATCCTTGCGGTGAATGGCTCGAATCCATTTCGTCTCTACCTTCATCATTAGGGAAAGAGAAAACGTTTACTTTCGGTCCATTGGCATAATTGCATATACAATTTGGTACACTGCACTTATAAGGCATAATTTTACACTACACTGATAACCATTAAGTATAACCGGGTAGGAATTCGCAGAAAATCAGTACCTGAAACTGTAAACACGAAACACAACACGCGGAAACGACACCATAACCTCCATAACTCGAATGTTTTGTCTCAATTTTCATGGCCGGTCCTCCGTGACGTCACTCACACGTCAATTCCATATCGCAAGGCTTTCTCTCTAGGTGGTGTTGGCTGTACTAAGTCTTAGGCTGATTTTGGAAGGTAGAATAAGAAAAGATAAGAGAACGTTCTTGGCATTTGTAGACTTAGAAAAGGCTTTTGATAACGTTGATTGGACTAAATTGTTTGACATTTTGAAAATGATTGGAATAAAGTATAGGGATAGGAGGGTGATCTACAATCTATACAGAAACCAGACAGCAGTCATTCGAGCTGATGGACATGAGAGAGAAGCTGGTATTCATCAAGGTGTGAGGCAAGGCTGCAACTTATCACCCATACTTTTCAATCTTTACATTGAACAAGCAATGAAGGAAATTAGAGAGAAATTTAAAGTGGGAGTGAAGATTCAAGGAGAAATAATTTCAACTCTGAGATTTGCTGATGACATCGTCATCTTGGCCGACACGCCTGAGGATTTGAGTTTTTGAATGGTATGGACTCTGTCTTACGGAAAGAATACATGATGAAAATTAATAAATGTAAAACAAAAATATTGGAATAAATCAGAAACCTCTATGGACATCAAATTGGCAGGGGAATAACTAAAGGAAGTAGGAGACTTCTGTTACTTAGGAAGCAAAATAACCAGTGATGGACGAATCAAAGAGGATATAAAATGTAGGTTGGCTCAGGCAAGGAAAGCATTTCTACAGAAAAGGAATCTGTTGACATCGAATATAGATTTAGGTATTATGAAGACATTTTTGAAAACCTTTGTCTCGAGCGTGGCACTCTAAGGAAGTGAAACTTGGACTATTGGTGCAGCAGAAAAGAGGAGAATTGAAGCATTTGAAATGTGGTGTTACAGGAGAATGATGAAGATCAGATGGGTAGATAGGGTAACTAATGAAGAGGTATTAAGACGAGTGGGAGAGCAGAGATGTTTCTGGCGACTGCTAATGAAGAGAAGAGATAGGTTGGTAGGACACTAAGACAGCCAGGAATAGCAAACTTAGTTATAGATGGAAGGGTCGAGGTAAAGAAGGTTGGTTGGTTGGTTCCTCAGTTTAGGGGCTGCGACAACGCGGTCATGTAGCCCCGTATACTCTGGGTGTGTATAGAATCTGTCTGATAACCGGTGTTAATTGTGATGGCTGTATTAGTGTGTGTTATCTGTATGAATTCAAGTAAAGACTGCAGACAGTAATTTCAAGTATTTCCTACTTTTGCTAGCAAATGACTAGTTTCAAGGAACACGCCGTGCACGATACCACTGAGCTAGTTCGCCAGACGGGAAGTGGCGGCATTCTTCCGCGGCTGGTATGGAACGGAAACACTAGAAAAAGTTGCACTTTCTCGGCGCGGTGTTGCCGATTTGCATCGTTAAAAGTTTAACATCTCACATATGTTTAACGGTTCGTTTCCAGCCATAAGAGTCCTATCTCAAGTTGCTTCAGATAAGGGCCGGGACCTCTGGTTTCAGTTTGTCGACGTAATTTTGCGACACCCTGTATACAATATATAGATGCAATACAGGGTCTTTCATATAAAATAAGAGCGCCAAGCGGCGGCTTTGTTAATCGCAGCTGCGGTCACCTTGGCCGAGCTTTAGGCGCGCCAAGGCCCCCTGCTTTAAGCGTGTGTACAATCCTATATGATGCAGCGGCCTTGCTAGCGTGTGTACAATGCTGAAATCTTACTTTAGTTAGTTAGTTATTATTGTTGATGAAACCGAAACCCCTAATTGTGCTAATTTTGTGAGTGATTTATTCGGAGACCGTTCAAGATTCTCGCCAATGTCATCTAGCTCATCCTCTGTTAAAACTGTTCGTGTGCGGGCATGTTTATTATTGAGCACCGAGCTAGTAGTGTCAAACTTATTTGCAATTACGTGAATCTGTGCTAGTGAATGTGGCACTTCATCAGGAAATTGCTGAATAAATGGATCACGTACCCGACGAGCCGACTCGTACTTAAAATAAGTTTTACGTAAAAAATACGATGTTGCAATGATAACTGTCTCACCATGTTAGCACTTGAGGCTTAGACTGGCGACTGAGCACCTGCACACTTATTGCAAGGTCAAGTTTGGTAATGTCAATCTGTTATTTTTATACAGTCCATCGGAACTTGAAGAAAAAAACAGCTCTCGTATGTACTATGCGCGCGCCTTCAATACTACAGCAGGGGGCCGTGGTGCGCCACAAGCTCGGCCAAGGTGACCGCAGCTGCGATTAACAAAGCCGCCGCTTGGCGCTCTTGTTTTATATGAAAGACCCTGTACATGTAATTCTTTTCAGTTTTCTTTCGAATATTCCAGTGATTGGATACTTTTTGTGTTGACCGACTGACAATTAAAATTGGATTATTTTGAGTCCAAGAGCACCAAAATTGTAGATCCACGTAACGAACACAAAATATTGTATGCAGATGTTTTGCCAGGAAAGTAAGGGGATAAAGACGAAAGTAAAGCTACGTAAAATTATGAGATTGTGCCGTGATTAGAGATTGTGTCTGTAGATTTCGCATTTTCAGGTGGAGCATTGTCTTTGTCCAGGAAAAGGTGTAGGCTATAGTCTGGCGTCGAAACTGCTGGAGCATGAAGAAATCGTTATGCAACTAATTACACAAGTCAACACGAATTTTGTGTTTGGGCTCTGTATATCTGATTTTGATTTGTTATGCCTAACTAATGAAAGAAAATAATGTAATAAAATCAATAACCCCATGGCACTACAGCCCATAAAGAGCCTAGGCCTACCAAGCGACCGCTGCCCAGCCATTTGGCCTGCAGATATTGGGGTGACGCGTGGTCAGCGTGTCAGATCCCCTCGACCGTTAATCTTGGTTTTCGTGAACGGGGCGCTGACTCACTGTCAGACAACTACTCAATTGTCCTCACGAGGCTGAGTGCACCCCGTTCCAGCCCTCACGTAAGTTTCTAAAATCTCTGACGGGACCGGGAATCGAACCTGGGGTCTCCGGATTTGAGGCAGACGCGCGCTATCCCAACACCACTGGGCTGGCAAAGAAAATGAATAGTTTTACATAATAAAGTTTGCTTTCGTAGCTACCACAACGAACGTTCAAATTTGAAGGAAATTCTCTATTTTATGTTCAATCGAAACCAGACCTTAATCTATATATTTACATCACCTTTACTTACAAAACATAGTTAACATTAATCTAAAGCAAACTTATTTTTTCCCAAGCGAATTGACCACTTAGGATCACGCAATAACTTTTTTTTATCTTCCTTATCCTTTGCCTGGGGGTTTGCTCTGTCTCCAATATTCCTTCAAGCGGTCCCTGGAGTGTTTCCTTTGCCTGGAGTTTGCTCTGTCTCCAATATTCCTTCAAGCGGTCACTGGCGTGTTTCCTTTGCCTGGAGTTTGCTCTGTCTCCAATATTCCTCCACGCGGTCACTGGAGTGTTTCCTTTGCCTGGAGTTTGCTCTGTCTCCAATATTCCTTCTAGCGGTCCCTGGCGTGTTTCCTTTGCCTGGAGTTTGCTCTGTCTCCAATATTCCATCAAGCGGTCGCTGGCGTGTTTCCTTTGCCTGGAGTTTGCTCTGTCTCCAATATTCCTTCACGCGGTCACTGGAGTGTTTCCTTTGCCTGGAGTTTGCTCTGTCTCCAATATTCCTTCAAGCGGTCCCTGGCGTGTTCCCTTTGCCTGGAGTTTGCTCTGTCTCCAATATTCCTTCACGCGGTCGCTGGCGTGTTTCCTTTGCCTGGAGTTTGCTCTGTCTCCAATATTCCTTCACGCGGTCACTGGAGTGTTTCCTTTGCCTGGAGTTTGCTCTGTCTCCAATATTCCTTCAAGCGGTCACTGGCGTGTTTCCTTTGCCTGGAGTTTGCTCTGTCTCCAATATTCCTTCACGCGGTCGCTGGCGTGTTTCCTTTGCCTGGAGTTTGCTCTGTCTCCAATATTCCTTCACGCGGTCGCTGGCGTGTTTCCTTTGCCTGGAGTTTGCTCTGTCTCCAATATTCCTTCAAGCGGTCGCTGGCGTGTTTCCTTTGCCTGGAGTTTGCTCTGTCTCCAATATTCCTTCACGCGGTCACTGGCGTGTTTCCTTTGCCTGGAGTTTGCTCTGTCTCCAATATTCCTTCACGCGGTCGCTGGCGTGTTTCCTTTGCCTGGAGTTTGCTCTGTCTCCAATATTCCTCCACGCGGTCCCTGGCGTGTTTCCTTTGCCTGGAGTTTGCTCTGTCTCCAATATTCCTTCAAGCGGTCCCTGGCGTGTTTACTTTGCCTGGAGTTTGCTCTGTCTCCAATATTCCTTCACGCGGTCGCTAGCGTGTTTCCTTTGCCTGGAGTTTGCTCTGTCTCCAATATTCCTTCACGCGGTCGCTGGCGTGTTTCCTTTGCCTGGAGTTTGCTCTGTCTCCAATATTCCTTCACGCGGTCGCTAGCGTGTTTCCTTTGCCTGGAGTTTGCTCTGTCTCCAATATTCCTTCAAGCGGTCCCTGGCGTGTTTCCTTTGCCTGGAGTTTTCTCTGTCTCCAATATTCCTTCACGCGGTCGCTGGCGTGTTTCCTTTGCCTGGAGTTTGCTCTGTCTCCAATATTCCTCCACGCGGTCACTGTAGTGTTTGCTTTGCCTGGAGTTTGCTCTGTCTCCAATATTCCTTCAAGCGGTCGCTGGCGTGTTTCCTTTGCCTGGAGTTTGCTCTGTCTCCAATATTCCTTCAAGCGGTCACTGGCGTGTTTCCTTTGCCTGGAGTTTGCTCTGTCTCCAATATTCCTTCACGCGGTCGCTGGCGTGTTTCCTTTGCCTGGAGTTTGCTCTGTCTCCAATATTCCTTCAAGCGGTCGCTGGCGTGTTTTTCTTTGATCTTCTGTTCAAGTTCGACCACTTCTCTAAGGTCTTCCTCCATCTTGAAACCCTTCACTTTACTCTTATATTCACTTCTTTCTAGCATCGGAGACTCTGTGATGTTCAACATTTCTAAATCTTTCCTAACTCCCTTAGTCCACGTTGGAGTGGTCTTCTTCTTCTTCTTCTTCTTACAGAGATAGTCGAATATTTGTTTTGTTAATATATGTTTGTGCATTCTGTATACTGTAGATGTCCGAGGAATGTCAGCCTCCTCTTCCGCATAGTCTCTGAGATTCTTTCCACGTTCTGGTAGACTTCTCAGTTTCCATCCGTCTTCAGTTCGAACTGCACCCATGAATTTTCTTAGCAAACTTTATTAATTATGAATGGCGTTTTTAGTTACTGTTCAATGTGGACATGTTTTAAACACGAAGTACGTCCAGAAAGCAAGTTCCGTTTGGTAATAACATTAAATTGTGTACGGATACAGAAAAATTATTTATTGCACAAAATTCTACAAATCTTAAACTACTTTTCCACATAACTGCCGAATTGTTGCAGGCATTTGTCGTAGCGTGGCACGAGTTTGTATACCTTCTTCATAAACGTGTGCCGCCTGTGTCTTCAACTAGTTGTACGTTCCGCTGCAGTGCAGTTCCGCATATGCGCGGTAGACGCTCTGTATCAAGGAGAAGAAACGTGCGCCATTTGGAGAGCGCTGTCAGCCACGTACGCGTTGTTGTGCATGTTTACTCGTACAATGTCGGTGTTGATTGAAAATCCCGCCGCTTGTGAAATCAGATCTGTGATTCGTTTTCTGAATGCTAGGAAAGTGAAACCAATTGAAATTTATCGGCAAATTTGCGAAGTGTATGGACAAAATGCGATGAGTGATTCAATGGTGAGAAGATGGGTCCGACAGTTCAATGAAGGACGTAGTGAAGTGCACGATGAAGAACGAAGTGGGCGTCCATCTTCGGTTTCAGAAAAACTGGTTCACGCGATTGATGACTAGATCCGGGAAAACCGCAGGTTTACAATTAGTGCTCTCGCTATGGAATTTCCCCAAATCACACGATCACTAATTCATGAAATTGTTACGAAAATCTGAACTTTCGTAAACTTTGCCGACGTTGGGTACCAAAGATTCTTACGGAGCAACACAAAACAAAGCGAATGGGTAGTGCACTTCAGTTTTTGACCCGTTACAATGAAGGCGGCGAAGAATTTCTGACACAGATAGTCACAGGAGATGAAACTTGGGTTTCTTACGACACCCCTGAAAGTAAGCGGCAATCAATGGAATGGAGGCACACTTCATCCCGAGCAAAGGTTAAGCCGAAACAAATCTTGACACCTCGGAAAATGATGTGCACAGTGTTCTGGGACTGGAAAGGCATCTTACTAATTGATTTCTTACCGCGTGGTCAAACAATCAACGCAGATGCTTACTGCGAGACACTTAGGAAATTGCGCCGCGCAATACAGAATAAGCGCCGAGGGTAGCTGTCAAAAGGTGTTGTTTTTCTTCACGACAACGCACGACCACACACTGCAAATGTGACGAAAAACCTCCTACATGGATTTGGCTGGGACGTGTTTGACCACCCTCCGTACAGCCCTGACCTCGCTCCTAGCGACTTTCATCTGTTCACACATCTCAAGTCTTTCCTTGGCGGTCAACACTTCAACAATGACGTCGAGCTGAAAGAAGATGTTTCCTACTGGTTGGAGACACAGGCGGCAAACTTCTATGAAGAAGGTATCCAAAAACTTGTGCCATGCTATGACAAATGCCTGCAATAGTTCGGCAGTTATGTGGAAAAGTAGTTTAAGAGGAGTAGAATGTTGTGCAATAAATAGTTTTTCTGTATCTGTACACAATTTAATTTTATTACCAAACGGAACTTACTTTCTGGACGTGCCTCGTAACAGACTCAACACAAAATGTTTTGTTTGTTGACTTGTGTTATTTATGTTATACAAAGGGCTGAGAGTTAAGAGAAAACCTTAAATCGTTTATCGTTTTTCCTACCAGAAACGAAGAAAAATCAGTACACCCAAGTGCACACGGCGGATAAATAAGATGTACCAAGCCCCTAAAATGGATTAAGAACAGAAAATAATGAGAAAGGTGCGAACTGTAAATTGAAACACGTATGTCCGTGACGAACTAAAGAGCCTACTTTTCTTAAAATTAAAGATTCATGTCAACCTATATAGACCTATCTAGAATAAAGACGAAATCAAGTTGGTAATTCTAACATTTCTAAGTACCGCAGTTTGAAATACACCTGAAATAGAGTATAGTACCTGGCATCCTAGATTAATTTGGAGTAATTAATACACTGTAGCTCAGTGCTGCCAACATGATTCTAAGCTTTCTGATAGTTCCAATATTTAATTACAAGGAACTTCTATACTAACAAATGGATTTTATCCAAAATTGGCACTATAATAGATAACTTTTTTGGATTTTTGTTTGTTTGTTTGTTTGTTTGTTTGTCTGTGGACAACTTTGTTCCCTTATAACACGAGAACGGCTGGGTGTATCAAAGTAAAATTTGGTACACATATCCGTCAGAGACACGACACTAATCATTGAAGTAACTCTTCTCCGTACCTCTCATAAAAGGGCGCCTACTCCCTTAAAATACATGCTAAAATAGGCGTAGAAGGACGAGACAGAGCTAATTTTCAGACCCTCAATGTGAGAGACAAAACTCAGAGGCAATAGAGGGTCCCCGAAAACCACATTTTAAGGCCTTAAAACCAACCGTCTTTGAGATATTCCCAGAAAACTAATTTCATTTAATAAACTAATGAAAGAATGCAAGCCGGTAACCATGGCAACAGATTCTCAGAGGTCCATCTATTGCTGTAAGACGCAATGCAATTCCATTAATTACATTAGTGTGAAAGTTTGCAAACGGCTATCAGGTTATCACGGAACTAAATTAAGCTGTAAAATTCATCAATACGTATAAGACGCTTAAGGGGGTCAAGGGGTACTCTAGAAATATTTCACGTGATTTACACATGCGGGTGTGGTACGGCAGGTCTATTATATTCCTATCCCTATATATTATTATTATTATTAGTATTATTATTATTAGTATTATTAGTATTATATTATGGCGTACAACGACGAGACAAAGTCCCTCGGTGCCAGAAACAAAACTCGGGGGCCCTAAAGGGTCCTCGAAAACTACATTATAAGGCGCTAAAACCAATAGTTCCCAGAAAATTAATTTAATTAATTTAACAAACTAATGAAGGCATGCAAGTCGGTAATCATGACAACATTATCTCAAGGGGTGACATCCAACTTTCCATCTATTTCTGTAAGAAGCAAAGTCACTCCATTTATTACACATCTGTGAAAGTTTGCAAATGGCTATAAGGTTATCATGGAGCCAACTTAGACTGTATAATTCATCAATGCAATTAAGGGGGTCAAGGGGTAACCTAGAATTTTTTCACGCAATTTTCACGTGCGACATAATATAGTACAGAAGGTCTGTTATATCTCCTAACAGCAACATTATTTTCAAAAATTGAATCAGCATTTCTTGCGGCTTTTAGGAATTTGGGACATTTGAGGCTAATGAATCTGAATTTTCATGCACCACAAGCCTTTATAATTTATGAAAGGGGTCTTCCTGTGTATGGGGACCTAACACAACGTAGAGGGTCAGTTTTTATGTGACGTGTATTGCGTTTCGTCTACAAGGCTTTCAATTCTATTTCACGTCTGGAAGTACACGTTAGGTGAATTTAGTTTGAGAGCACATTTTAACTAACATTTTTTTGTCGACATACGGCTTCATCGTAAGGATGATTTTGTTTGATACTGTGTGGTAGATATACCCATATTTAGATATCTGGGTGATATGTTGTAGACAATAGAATTGTTTGTCTGCCTGACTTTCTGTGTATCTTTATGTACGCCTATATCTCGTGTTCGGATGCTTGGTGCATCGTAAAATTAGGTATGGAATCCATGAGAGTCAATAAACCAATCATTTATGGAACTCTTCACCGTACCTTTCATACATTAGAAAAGTGGATATAGGGAAAAACTTCTCAAAAATAATTACAGTCAGTCTGAAAGACTAGACGTTATATAATTTAAAATGACGCAAGCTACAAATGCTACACATGTTAGAAAGTCTCAGGAGGGCTTCTCGCTTCGCTCGAAGCCCCAGGACTCTTTCAACAAATTCCTTTACCCATTTACTTAGGCTTCCCGCGCGGGCACCTCTTTAAGGGTCACCCTGAATTTGAGTCTGACATCTTTTACAACTCTTTAAGAGTCACCCATTATTTGAATCTGATATATCGCAAACCTCTTTAAGGGTCACCCTGTTTTTGAATTGAATCTAACATACTGTACACCTCGTTAAGTGTCACCCTGTAATTTGCTCTGACATCCTGCACACCTCTTTAGGAGGCACCCTGTATTCTTATCTGGCAACTTGTATATCTCTTTAGAAGTCACCCTGTATTCTTGTGTGACACCTTGCACACCTCTTTAGGAGTCACCCTGTATTCTTGTCTGACATCTTGTGCACCTCTTTAGGAGTCACCCTGTATTCTTCTCGGCCATCTTGTACACCTCTTTAAGAGTCACCTTGCATTCTTATCTGGCATCTTGTATATCTCTTTAGGAGTCACCCTGTATTCTTGTGTGACATCTTGTACAGCTCTTTAGGAGTCACCCTGTAATCTTGTCTGACATCTTGTGCACCTCTTTAGGGGCCACCCTGTATTCTTCTCCGCCACCTTGTACACCTCTTTAAGAGTCACCTTGTATTCTTATCTGGCATCTTGTATATCTCTTTATGAGTCACCCTGTATTCTTATCTGGCTTCTTGTATATCTCTTTATGAGTCACCCTGTATTCTTATCTGGCATCTTGTATATCTCTTTATGAGTCACCCTGTATTCTTATCTGGCATCTTGTACTGTATTTTGCTCTGACATCCTGCACACCTCTTTAGGAGGCACCCTGTATTCTTGTCTGACATCTTGTGCACCTCTTTAGGAGTCACCCTGAATTCTTCTCTGCCATTTTGTTCACCTCTTTAAGAGTCACCTTGTATTCTTACCTGGCATCTTGTATATCCCTTTAGGAGTCACCTTGTATTCTTATCTGGCATCTTGTATATATCTTTATGAGTCACTCTGTATTCTTATCTGGCTTCTTGTATATCTCTTTATGAGTCACCCTGTATTCTTATCTGGCATCTTGTATATCTCTTTATGAATCACCCTGTATTCTTATCTGGCATCTTGTACTGTATTTTGCTCTGACATCCTGCACACCTCTTTAGGAGGCACCCTGTATTCTTCTCTGCCACCTTGTACACCTCTTTAAGAGTCACCTTGTATTCTTATCTGGCATCTTGTATATCACTTTATGAGTCACCTTGTATTCTTATCTGGCATCTTGTATATATCTTTATGAGTCACTCTGTATTCTTATCTGGCTTCTTGTATATCTCTTTATGAGTCACCCTGTATTCTTATCTGGCATCTTGTATATCTCTTTATGAATCACCCTGTATTCTTATCTGGCATCTTGTACTGTATTTTGCTCTGACATCCTGCACACCTCTTTAGGGGCCACCCTGTATTCTTCTCTGCCACCTTGTACACCTCTTTAAGAGTCACCTTGTATTCTTATCTGGCATCTTGGATATCTCTTTAGGAGTCACCCTGTATTGTTATCTGGCATCTTGTACTGTATGCTAAAAGAGTAGAAGTATTAAAATTAAGCTAGAAGGACGACCAACGCATGTTTTGCGCTTCTCAATGTGAGACACAAAATTCGGGAGTCTATAAAGGGTCTCCGAAAACCACATTTTAAGGCCCTTAAATTAACAGTGTGTGTGATATTCCCAGAAAACTAACTTCGTTCCGATATACTTATGAAGGAATGACAAACCGCTAACCATTGCAACAATAGCTCAATTGATAATGTCTGGTGTTAACACCGAACACCGTTCGAAGAACGGGTACTTTTGCTAGTTTCCTATAAATGCAAAGCATGATCTGTTCTTATTAAGAGCCTTCACACACTGCTTCATAAGGCCCAGCTTGATATGCAGTGGAGGAAAGATGATTTTCTCTTGTTCAGCTAATAACATTTCTTTCCCCAACATCCATGTTTTCTCTCTTAGGCCACTCTAACCCAGTGATGTGTTTTGTCTCTGCTATCCCATAGGCACAAGAAGCAAGGATATTTGGTGTGGTCACCTTGGTGGCCGAGGAGAAAGTTCACATTTTTAAGTCCACACAAATCACTCATTGATGTTCAGAATACTTTATCTTCATAGGTTATGAATATTCCCGAATGGGAATATGATGTTATATCCGTTTGATCAGATAAATTATCAATTAATATGGATTGCCAAGGTAAGGTTTATGTTTCTATGAAAGGGAGCTTAACTTCCGTAGCACATTGGCATCAGTCGTGACGTCAATACTACTTGTATTTTGTGTCTTGTGATGGCCTTCTCAGTAAGTGCTAGCCATGCCTCTTGGTGAGGTGTGTCTGTACCAACTGACGAGCCCAACGGCACACTGAGGTTAAACGCTGGCATTTTATGTTTGATCTGACTGGACCAATTTTAACATATTAATTGATACTTTATCTTCTCCAAGATGAAAGCTATTATGTTATATTATGATTGAGAATTGCACAAAATGGAGTTAGAACTGCACATTTCGTGTAAAACTGCCCATAAGAACAACACAGATCTAAAAAAAAAACAGGTGATAGAGGAAACCTGATATCTAAAAAAATAGAGCTGTTAGAGAAAAATTGATTACATATTTAGAATCAGCGATCCAAGTACACCTAAAATCAGTTACAAAATCCCCGGCACCCCAAAAAACATTTTTTGTAGGCCTGTGATTTAAAAAAAAAATGTTTTCAATTTCTATAATTCACTAAGAAAACACTGCCATGGATGTAGTTGATAACTTGTAAATATCTCAAGTTTCTAGTTGTCATGGTTATTTAATAACAAAGCTTTTATTGAACAATTGCATTGTTGGCTACTCTACACTATCCGGCTCCCCTAATAACTAAATGTATTCATTTATCCCTCCCTATATTATTCGGCTAAGGTCCCATTCCAGTTTTGTAACGAAAATAAGGTCCCATTAACACCAACCTACACATATAGGGTACCTACAGGTTCAGCATAACCCAATGCATAAGCGAAACGCACTCACTTACTCTTTAAATGCCTCACAATTAAATAAATACCGTAAAACATGCATATTTACAATGAAATAATGAAAGAATGCAACACGGTAACCTTGGTAACAGAATCTCACAGGTCCATCAATTTCTGTAAGACGCAATGCAATTCCAATTATTACATTACTGTGAAAGTTTCCAGACGGTTATAAGTTTATCAGAGAACCAAATTAAGCTGTAAAATTCATCAATACATACCGTATAATGCGCTTAAGGGGGTCAATGGGTACACTAGATTTTTTCACGCAATTTTCACGTGAGTGTGGTACGAAAGGTCTTTTTCCCCGGACTATTAAGGGTCTCCGAAAACCACATTTAAAGGCCCTTAAATTAACAGTGTCTGTGATATTCCCAGAAAACTAACTTCGCTCTGATACACCTATGAAGGAATGACAAACCCCTAACCACAGCACCAGTAGCTGAATTGATAAAGTCTGATTATTCATACCAAGGATAAATCAGTTATAGCGTTCATGATTGATATTTTGCTAAGTGTACTCTTTACAGCTAGAATATTAGCGGGCGAGGCCGCGACGGGTAATGCTAGTCTATTATAGGCTACCAGCTGGACCAGCTGCCCCTGATAAAATTGATTTATGCAACCCAACTAGCGTTGTTGTCAGGATGGTCGTTATTTCTCTGCTGTATCCCGTATGGCACTAAAGCACTGCCAGCATATCCCGCAAGCGATACTGAACACTATCAGCTCTCCCTCGTATTGGTCTGTAGCCACATCGAGGGATGCACGCAGAGAATGATAGCGCCAGTTGGGAAGCATAAACCAATATTACTAGTGGCAGCTGCTTTACCCGGTGTATTTATCTGCTTGCCACGGTGGGTGAGTGGTCTACCAACCCCAAGCTTGCAGGTTGGCTCCTGGCCGTGGTAAGAGATTTTTGAAAGGCGGCAAAAATTACGACACCATGTCATACGATGTTGGCATGTCAAAGAACCCATTTGAATTCAGTAGGCCGTGTTCATAATAGCAAAATTAATCTCGGGAGTTTACGCCAACACAAAGTTCCTCCATTCTCTACTAGAAAGCTCTATAGTGTTCAAGGAGCTTAGTAATCTAACCTTCTTGACTTTCATAGTGCTTCAAGGAACAACGAAATTCGACATGCAAGCTACCATCTGGTTCTCAAATAACAAAGCTTGCACCCGGCACGCGAGGCCATACGATATTATTATTATTACTTTATGTATGTATCTATTCTTTTATTGATTTCTTCATTTATCTATCTACTAGCAACGCGCCCCAGCTTGACCCGGGAACAGTAATGAATGCAATACGTGATAAGCGCTTTTCTTTTTCGATGTCAATGAACTACGACCTATAATCGCTTTACGTCTTGGCATGACTGGTCTATTAATGTATATTATCATGGAGATGCATGGGCAACGAATTCTTGTCAGACGTAATTTACGAATGGCGAGGTGCATGAAACACAAATCCCCCTTCCGTCCAATCTTAACTTGACTGTGTATTTTGCGGAACGAAACGTTCACATGCGAAATGAAGAAAAGTCAAGTTGCACTTCCAGAGAAACTCCACACACAACCACTCTTCTCTGAAGTCTTAACTCAACGTGACTCGACAGTTAGCTGCTGGCTGTATCTGGAGTAATAGGCTCGCCCACTAGCTAGGCTGTAACTAGGGTGATAGGCTCGCGCATAGCTAGCTCGTAAACTGTCACCTGCTTGGCACGGTGGGTGTGTCTTTATAGTGTCGGACTACCAACCCCAAGCTTGCAGGTTCACTCGTGGCCGTGGTAAGTGATTTTTGAAAGGCGATAAAAATCACGACACGCATGTCATACGTTGTTGGCATGTTAAAGAAGCCATTTGAATTCAGTAGGCCGAGTTCATAATGGAAAAATTAATCTCGGGATTTTCTGCCAACACAAAGTTCCTCATTTCTCCACTAGAAAGCAGTATAGCGCCATGGAGCTTAGATAGGCTATCTAACCTCCTTGACATTCATAGCGCTCCAAGGAGCATTAAATTCGACACGCAAGCTGCCCTCTGGGTGTCAATTAACAAAGCTTGCACCCGGCACCTGAGACCACACGATATTATTATTTACTGTCACCTCAGTAATTGAATGGAGATTGTTGGAACAAATGAAAACGTAAAAACACTTATAGTGGGCGATGTAATGAAGGTAGAGATATGCTCTCCCGGGACTTTTATGTAGACTTATTCATGCTGAACAATTCTTACACTCATAGTATATTGATGTTTTTAACGGTTTGCCAGGCGTAAGCGTAAAAAGCGCACGGACGCCAGATTTTGTTTCGACTTTTTCACTGAAATCGTTACTGCTTGGTTTTCTTTGATCATAGATAAATAATTTTCTACAGAAACCTTGCTTGAGATATCCTTTACAGAATGGTCTAAAACGCATCAAAACCCATCCAGTGGTTCTCGAGATTACCCGTGACATCCAAGAATCGGGGACTTGGTTTTATACGATCTAGCATCTTTATTTACGGTATTTATTGACAAACGGTGAGAACAAAGATTTCTTGCTGTACATAACATCACTTTACTCTTGCTGGAATATCTCGCTAGTCAGGGTAAATTACTCGACAGTCAGTGATGTTAAGTCTGTTAGTGGACATTTTTTTCTTTTCCGCGATGCCGGAGACATAACCTGCCTTCTTTAACCCGTTCAGACCCAACGAGCACGCATGTGGACCTACGCATTTTGCTTTGTCAACAGTAGTTAGTATTATGGAAATTCTGGTCTGTATTTTTACCCTTAAACATTCCTATTTTACAAGGTCGGGAATGAGATGTAATTTTTTTCTATGTGGTGGATGGGTTTTACTACTGGATGCTCTTCCCGACGCCTATCTCATCAGAAGTGTTATTTAGTGGGGAAACGAAATGGCAACGAATTATACCGGACGAAATGTTGGAAGTAAGCAGCCGTGGATTGTAAGAAATTACCGTTACGGTTTCACCGGTTGTTGAAGATGATAAACTAGAGAAAACCCTTTTATTGTTGCTCGTATCTAGTCTACTTCCCAGTTCCAAGGTAAGCTGGCACTAAACATTTGCGACATAGTGCATTACATCAATTGGTAATATTGCAACCTTTAATTATAATAGGCTATCTTATTACTAGGGCTCGGATCGATATGCTCGATAAAATCTCCAGATATGCTCGAAAACCATGTGTTTTATGCTCGATAGATATGCTCGAAAAAACCATTATATGCGGTTAAATATGCAGAATATGCTCGAAAAACTATAGAAAGGAAAGTGAAACGAAAAAACCATACCTTTAAATACGAGCTTTATTTTCTAATTGTATGTATGATACACTGCAATATACTCGCATTCAAGTTTTACAAGTATATATAAGAGAAGTGCTCTTATAAAAGTTTTAAAAGTTCATTTACAAAATGTTCTAAATTAGCCAGTTAATGAAGTAGATCTGCATTGGTCTGTACAACAAGAAATTTTCTATGTTTTCAGTTTTGAATGATTTTCTTAAATCAGTCAATAAAAGTTTCAATGACGAGAACGACCTCACTAAAGGTTAAAAGCCATGCGGTTCTATTATTCGCACCAGATAGGCTTTACAATAATTATTTCTGTTTTCGAAACTTAAGGATCGTCAGGGCCCGAATTCGGGGGAGAATTCGAAGAAAAACAAACTATTTAGACGAAAACCACAAGAATATGCATTTATATGCTTCTATTCTGAAAACCGCGGTTTTATGCATATATATGCTGGATAAATTTCATTTCTGTTGGTCCCAGAGAGGTGAAAATACCACCGAAAGGCTTCTTTCAATGTGTACTATTCAGGAAAAAAATATGCAAATATGCTCGAATCCGAGCCCTAGTTATAACTAATGTGTCTTCAACTGTGTATTATTCGTGCCATTATTCAATAATAATAAATTCTCAGCAACAAATTCAGTCTTGGGTCGGAAGAGGTTAATGTATTGAACCTGTAACGACGGGTGCGCAAAACTAGTGGACTATATCAAAGTGCTATTTCCTTTTTACTTGAAGTCCAAGTAATTTTATATGATTTCCAATTCATAGCTGGCATATGCATTAACCAGGAATCGAACTCGCTGTGCCTTGGCGAGTAACGATGCAAGCAAGTTCCCACCTGCCGCAATAGGGCACACACTTTCACCCAATTGCATAACTGATTAGTCCAGCTCAGAGGCCGGCCGATAAGCGCTTCCGTCCTGGACCTTGTTCAGTCTTATTGACCTGGAATATAAACAATTTGTATTGTGTGAAAGTCTTATCAGGTTCGCTGCACTCAGATGCATGGCAAGTGCCCTACTTGTCATTGACGCTGACGATGAACATTCCACTGCGTAGTATAACACTGTCATTAATGATACACCACACCTGTAACGAGGCGGAGGGAGAACTTCCCCTCGTAAGCACTATCATCGCCATCCTCATCTATATCATTGATACTACCTCACAATCACCTGTGTACCTCAAGATAATAAACAAGTCCCATAAAAATGGATACGTTTTCATTTTATTACTATTATTATTATTATTATTATTATTATTAATATTTGATTATTATTATTTTATTAATTAACATAGGATTTATTATTATTATTATTATTATTATTATTATTATTATTATAGCTTGCCACGGTGGGTGAGTGGATAGCGTGTCGGTCTACTAACCCCAATATTGCAGGTTCGCTCCTGGCCGTGGTAAGTGATTTTTGAAAGGCGGCAAAAATACGAAACGCATGTCATACGATGTTGGCATGTCAAAGAACCCATTTGAATTCAGTAGGCCGTGTTCATAATGGCAAAATTAATCTCGGGAGTTTCCGCCAACACAAAGTTCCTCATTTCTCTACTAGAAAGCGCTATAGTATTCAAGGAGCTGAGATATCTGACCTCCTTGACTTTCATAGTGATTCAAGGAAGAAATTCGACATGCCAGCTACCATATGGGTGTCAAATTACAAAGCTTGCACCCGGCACACGAGGCCAAACGATATGATTATTATATTTATTATTATTATTATTATTATCTATTATTTATTATTATTATTTTATTATTATTGTCATTATTATTATTATTATTAATATTATCATCATTATCACCGACAGCGGTAGTTAAGTTCGCTAACGTGCAGCGCTAGGCCATGGGGCTAAGCTCTCTGTAGAATTGGTAGACGTGGGTTCGTGTCCCACAGTCGGTCGTATTTGAAATGGTTTTCCGTGGTTTCCCCATTTTCAACTCCAGGCAAATGCTGGGACGGTGCCTTCTGACAGGCCACGACCGCTTCCTTCCACATCCTTGCCCAGTTTCATTCACCATCATTCATTTCATCTCTCATTAACTCCTCTCGTGAGGTTGGAGTCAGGAAGTCATCTCTCATTAACTCCTCTCGTGAGGTTGGAGTCAGGAAGGGCATCCGGCCGTAAAAACGATCCACCGCAAAGACGTCCATCGCATTTCATCCCTGACCCCGTTGGAAAAACGGGAATAATAAGGGGTAGACATACATTATTATTATTATTATTATTATTATTATTATTATTATTATTGTTATTATTATAATGACGAGGCTACATATGGCCTAGGAGTAATGGTCCATTTTGAGGGTATTGTTGCCTTGGTAACCATACTTATAATAACACTTACGAAGTAATATGAATTTAGTAACTTTTTAGGGATTTTTTGACACTAAAAGTTTATGTTGATAGCATTCATTAAGAAAATGTCAGTCGGAGACGCTCAAAGGAACGAAAAACAAAATTTTGAACAACATTTAGTAACTATAGGGACATTTAGTTGAACACTATCTCGCGACCGACAGGCGTACTTACTTATTCAGCGTAAGATGCATACAAGACAATAATTATAAAGTTACAAATAAACATTGTTCAGCATTAGGATCCTTCAAATATGTGTAATGGTTTGATGAACTCGAATCTTGCCCCACTAGTCGGGCGTTATTTGTAATGGGTTATTTTAACTTGAATAATAATAAGAAACTGATTATATGCAAAACGCTCCTCTGTTGGGCGTTATTTGTATTGGTTTAATGAACTTCTTGAATATTAATATGCAAAGGTTAATAATTAAATAGTCGCCCACTTTTGGGTGATCAATATGAAACATTTAACTGTGTATTAATTTAATAGTGTATCTGTATTGTTGTCAGCATCACTAAAAAAGTACATAATGCGTAGTATTATATGTAGCCAAGGGCGCCAGACCATTTATATATCATGATCAAAATAATATATTAAACCTCGTTTAAACAGAGGTAGAGCAACGACATTCCTATCTCCAGCCGTAGTGAAACTTACGTAATCTAACTTTTCGATAATTAGTTCAGGAGTGTAGTGTTGCCTTATAGTAATTACTAGCTACTAAAGGAAACCAGTCAAACATTTGGATTTACAAACGAATTTAATATATTGAACCCTTGCAAAGAAGCTTATGAGACACAGTTTCGGGGGGTGTAACAGTCCATTTCATAAGTTGTTGTTAAAGCGCTTCATTAACATGCAGGGTAACATATAACAAAATAACATGCAGGAAAAAGTGAAGCCAGGGTTAAAACAAATGAATTTAATGACAGATCAGCTATATACAAAAAAGAAATAAACAAACAAAACTCCCAAAATGACTCCCACTGAATAAATTAATTTGCCAAAAACTAGGCCTAATCTCGTGACAGATTATTAATCGGACCAAATGTCCCAACATCTGCAATGACAATATGTGACGTGTGTGCTGTTCTACATGCTTAACGATGAGTACAATTGAATGCGTGATTCGTCATCATCCGGATAAACTTTCAGAAGATGAATCCGCATTGCTTAGAGCTAGACAGACGCGGGGAACAACTATACACAACTTAAAACTAAACCGACACTTCCTATACTAAATAAACAACAAATAATTTCCGCTTGAAATTGGAATCAAGAACTGCCGTAGCAAAACATTACTGCCTAAAATTAGGACTTCTCAAAAATCAACACAAGTAAGTTAACACGTGACCAACAAAAAAAAACACAAATATGACCGCTGTCATTTTTACAAGTAAAATACAACTACACCACACGGGTGTCACACAGAGAAACAAACATGAACTGAGTCATAGAAAATCACTAGGCTCAAAGCCAACATTTACATCATTAACACAATATTTCATCCATACGACATGCAATAATTCGTAACAAACGTGGCGAACTCCCCAATTAATTATGGTCCAAATAACCATCACAAAAGAACAGGTTTGCTAATGATAGCTTAATAGGGGTCAGTCGGACAACAGGATTGCCTAACAAAAATAAGTCACCGAGGCTAGACGGACGCTAAGTGGAAATCTGCACATCTGTCAACCCACGTGTCAATAACCTCGACCTCCCAAGGCATGGGATCGAGTCTCGAAGAAGCGTGCCCCAAAGCACAATATATACGTGTGTGTGTCAGAACAAAAATATATCTCAGCATTTCCCCTAGGAAATCCAAGAATCAGCATTGGACAAGGTACAGTAGCCTCCTCGGAGTGCCCTGCCTTTCCATCAAAATACAACAACAACAATATGAGGGCGGTAGCACCATCTACCCCGCTTCACGAAGAATCAAAACACACACTTGTCACAAGAACACACACAGAATCACACGTATGGTTTTGACAGAAACCTGAAATAAAATGACATAAATATTTTTCCACCAGCTCGCGCTTCCGTTCTAGTCTGTGACTAACCAACCTGAAAAGGATTCCAAAAAAAATCTTAAAAAATTAGAACTAAGGTGTTCTACAATTACATCTTAATTTGTTGCGCTCGGCAACCCTAGTATGATTAATAACCTGTTCAGCAAACATCTTACAAAAATTACCTCCCTTTCCTATCAAAAATAAGAACTTTAATAAAGCACCACTTATCGAATGTAACGAGTTTCGCATCCGCATGGATAAAAAAATCACGTACACGCGCCGTGTACATTAAATATGACTCCAAAGAAAAATATACAACAAACAACTTTGGCCACGCGCCAACGTACATTTAAAAACAATAGTGTCGGTGCAAGAAAAAAATCTAAACAAGAAAAAGAAATAAATGAACTATTTACAAAGTTCCCCCGCCTTATCTAACTACATATTGAGTAAATCAATTTTTGTACATCACCGTATCAGCTTGCAGAACATATAACCTCCGCCCCGGCTCATTTCCCTACGGGAAATTAGCCCTCCATCGTAGACGTCGTAGAAGCGATGTTCATCAATCCGTCTCCTGGCCAAACGTCGGACATCTTGGCGTAGTCTCTTGGACAGAAATGTTCAATGTTATTATAAATTTCCCTGGCTATAATCGCTGTGAGTTACTACTTTCACTCACGATATGTCCTATGCGATTAATGATCGAAGACTTTCCCCAGCTTAGCATTCGCATACACACGCACAATTATCACTTGAAAAATATACAATACAAAATTTACATAAATTATACACTTTAAACACATCGTCAGTGGCTTGAAAAACAAGTCTTAAACATGACTGTCTCACAGTCGTTATCTCGCTAGACATCTCACTGCTCTACCGTGAACCTTGCTCGCTATGAGCACTACTGGAATGTTAGTAAAGTCGTGCCCATTACGAGCTGAAAATCGTGACGCAGACTGGCGTGACCTTAGCTCACCACAGCTCAAAACGGTTGTCTTCGAAACAGCATCTCCTCGATCAATTTATTGGAAACTGACAGACTGAGGTGGAGTGGGGAGAATTAAGAAAAATATTCTAGAGTTTTCATCTCACAAACTTGGGACTAGTATCAATCTTCATCATTTTATTCAAACGTCTCAGCGCGCTTATGCGGAGTTATTTCGGATCGGCGGTTCTTTAGATAAGCGTTCCCGCGCCTTGTTTTTAGAGGGTACGCCACCCATCGCGCGGTTTTGGCGTGGTCTCATCTGATTGGGCGATTCAATCCTAGGTCGGTTGAAACTCACTCGTGACCATCCCCTAATGACTCCAATTTTGGTGCGCGTTGTTACACAATTTGTCCTTGAACTCGGCTTACTCGGTCGTCTTCAAGAATAACTACCAAGCCTGTCTCTGTGGTAATCATTGCAACACACTAAGTTGGCTTCCCCTTTGTCAATTTCCACATGTACTGCCTGGGCCTCAGTAATAATAATAATAAATCATGAATACTTATTCATCGCAGATTAATAAGGGTTCAATATAAAAACAACAAGTGCAAAAAAGAATAAAATACTAAGGATAATAATAATAATAAATTTAAATTAAAGAATCTACTGAATTTACTTGTATTATGGGTCTTGATTGGAAATTGGAGCATACTGAGTTAATTGAATAAAATATAGATTGAATTTAATAAGCATGAGAGCCTTCTGATTTGACTGGAGTAAAACTGTTTAAATCGCTCACTGCATTGAAGATCATTGTAGTTGGATTGTTGCGTAGAGAGTTCCTGATGGCCCTGATCTTCCTCAACGTAATGAATTTATATGTGGATGACGGAATAAATTCCATAAATCATCCCTGTGACAATAGCCTCGTACACAACCATGTCACAGTTTGATAAGACAGAATGTCTTATCAAATTCACATACTTAAATAGTCAACTGTCTAATTTAGCACTGCGTTACGGATCAATGTTAATTTCCCAGTCCATCTCGCTACACGTTCCAATCTTCTGCTCCACACAGCACCATTCCGTCTTCTCTCAGCAATTCAATAATAATAATCACCCATTTGGGCGGCCGTCATATATAACGTTCCCAGGTAGGGCACACGTCTATCCCCTCTTCTGAAGTCGCTAGGCAAGTTTAGCCCGTCTTTCACATACCAATAATGACAATACTTCTTTGTAACATTTCTCGGGAGGTCCAGCCCACCTTTTGTATAAAGTTGCAAAGGACTCCTCGCCTACTGTATTCTCCACGTCCACCAGCCCCATTCATTACCTTGCCTGCCAGGTATTGTTAATGGCGAGTCTCCAAAGAATCCTTTCCAAGTAAAATTTGTTTACTTGTATAATTCTTGATGTGAATGACATAAGTGTCTATTCAGGTCGTTACCAGGAAGCGGTGGATAAGCCGGCCTTCCGCGAACACCCTCTTCTTCTCTTGTTCGTATTTTCTTCAGAAATAATATTCAGTCAAGCGTCTAACTTATTTCAAATATAATGTGTATCGCTCCAAGTCCTTTCAATTGCCATAATATTCTACATTACCGCATAATAATAGATATAAACATATTAGTTAACATAATAACTAATAAAAGGTAAAATGTCAACTTAAAAATATTGATAATAATACTAATAATAAAATATATAAAATTATTTCATTCTGGTCACAAATTGGGACCATCACATATGGGCTGCCAGGTCTTGAATCCATCCAAGAGCTTGTGGAGTGGCTGCACTAAGGTACCAGAGTACAACAACAGGGTGTAACAAAAATGTACGGCACAAAAAGCTGGACACATTACTCACACGTAGACGAAGAAATTATGTTATATTAACATGGGCCCGGAAACGATTGGTTTCCATGTTACACCTCATTGTCTCCAACTCATTACGCATGGGAAACACACATGAACAGAACGTTAGGATCATGGGGAACATGCACTCTTGGTTACGTCTGGTTACGTAGTCATTACCGTAGGTGCACCGCCAGTGTTATGTTTTACATGGCCCCGTTGCCATGCGACTAGCAGATGTGCCTTTAGTTGTGCGACAAAACATGTACTTCATGCATGATGGAGCATCTCCTAATTTTAGTGTTAATGTCCGTCGGCTTCTAATTAACAGATTTTGTGACAGATCGATAGAGGTGGACCAATTGCCTGGCCTCCATGCTTTCCGAACCTAAAATCACTGGACTTTTATTTGTGAGGGCATTTGAAAGCTCTTGTGTATTGAACCCCAGTACAGGATGTTCAGTGACTCCGTGCCCGTATTAAGAAAGGCTGAGAAACCATACGCAATACTCCAGGGATACATCAGCGCATCCGAAATACGCTACGACGGCGGGTTGATGCATGTATCAATGCGCACGGAGGGCATATTGAACATCTCGTGTGAGCCAGAGTTGCATATGGTATTGCGCCAGAATGTATTTAAGGCCATTACCAAAGAACCAATCTGGATATGAACCAAGACCCAGGAAAAATAAAAGAGTGGATGAAAATCTTTTATTCATTAAAAATTCGAGAAATATGGGAAAATCTGTATGGAAATGAGTGAAATATTATACATCTTATGCAAGTATGAAAGGCAAGAAAGAAGGAATGATTTAAAGATGGATATATATTCTATTATACGAATGTGGGAGGTCTACATTGCGAGAGAAATCACGCCACTTGAAGCGAGAGTTACGTTATGAAAGAGGAGAAGAGACGAAGGTCGAACTACGGACTGAAGTGAGGAGAGGTGGTAGAAGTTACGTCACACCACGAGAGGGGAGGCAGAGACTGCAACTTGCCGAGCGCAGAGAACGGGACGAGAGAGTTCTTTCCAATTTGAGATTTCATCGAGTCAAGACCTCGAGAAGAAGCCAGTATTATTATAACAGTGCCACGTTTTATCAAAGTTGGAAGTGAAGAAGAGTGTAGTACAGCAAGACTGTAACTTGAGGAGCAAGCTACATTTATCACGCAGAATAGAACAGTATATAGCCGAGTATTACAGTGTTTAATACAAAGTTGTTTTTACATCGCATATATGAAAACATTTCGATAAGAAGATTTTCACTATTACTACGTTTGAACGCATACTTGAACATTACATTAAAAATGCCAGTTATAAAGCAGCAACGGGGAAGTCTTAAATATATCATCAGTGAAATGAGAATTACCATGTGCTAAGCTAAAGCATCGGGAAGTGGAAACTACAAAGATGTACAGTTGAATTACAGAATACACTATTATGGAAGGCGCAGCAGAATATCCACGTGATGCGCAAAATCACCGAACAAACCTCTACTTTTCTACAAGAGTTCTAATACATCTTGAATACTCGCAAACGCTTGTATGAACGACAATTTTCAACCTGAGACGAGATGTCAATTCTGAAAAGCCGAGATGTCATTTCTGAAGAAACGAGATGTCAATTCTGAAGAGATGTGGAGTCGAAGCCAGACGACTTGCAGTGAACGGGAGACGGAGTGCAGGCAGAGCGGGCTGTTTCACGGCGAGGTCGTTCACCGAGAACGTCACCGACCTTGTTCCACTGGGGGAAGAGGCCAGCTGGTTCTGACACAAACCGGTCTTCATAGCTGTGGGCGATACGATGAGCTCCGAGACACGTTTGGTTTGACAGGCGAGACGAAGGTATTCTCCAGACCAGAGTCAACTCAAGGTAGAAGAGATTGTTTTATATAATGTAGAATTGTAGTTATGTTCTGTGATTATCCAATTGACCAACCGTATACTTTTGTTCGTATAATTTTGTTCGTATAATTTTGTCAGCATTGTTACGGCTGTGAGTTCGTTTCATCGCTCGCCGCATGAGTCAAAACTGCCCCAGGGCTGGGCTGCTCTCCCTCAGTGTATTGCATGCGCGTTACGCAACGGACTGCGAAGTGAAAGGGATGGTCCAGAATCTTCGTGACACCACCAGTGAAGGAAATGTCGAGAAGCCGTGTGTCCTGGACGATTCTAGAATTTATTGAGTCACCAGCCTGCTATATAAGCGGCTTCAACAGTGAGGGGACCGAGTTTTTCTGTGGGTGGGTGTTTGTGAGCGAGTGCGACAGAAGTGTGGTGACGAAGTGCCGTGCGAGTTACGAAATCCAGTGACATTGTTTCCCCAGCTTGTGGACAGCGAAACAGCGGGTAGCGGATTATCGTAAGTAACTGTATTTGTTGAGGTGAAGGTAGCTTATGTCAAGGCCACCGGACTCATTATGACGGTTTAACTTCTGTGGTTTGTTGACAAGTGAAAGGGGCCAAGAGCGCTCAAGGAAGAGACTTGAGGAAACTGGAGTAAGATTCTAATTGTTTGTATTTGCTGATGAGTAGTGTAATTTTCTGGCCGCAAAAAAGTTAATTATTTCTTTAAGCAGTAATTGATGTTGTGCTTCCTACCCACCGTAATCCAGTTAACAAAAGTGCCACTAGGGGGGTGGCACGTAACAGTATAATTAAATTATGTAGATTTTGAAGTAGTAATTTTTCGTATTTTTCTTAGGAATTAATTTTTCTTGTTCTTGAAAATTTCAGTCACTTGGACGAAATTTTGCATAGCACTGCTATTAACGCTAAAGTCATTTCAGAGTCAAACCGTGTAGAATTTTTCATATTTGCGTTAGATTTAAACTAATTAAATCTGTTTTATCGCAGCGATGGAATGTATAATGAATTGTTTAAAGGAATGTAGAATGAATTGTTTAAAGGAATGTAGAATGAACTATTTAAAGGAATGTAGGGTGAACTATTAAAAGAATGTAGAGTGAACTATTTAAAAGGAGTATAACGTTGAACGAACTAAAGAAGGAGCATAATTGTAAATGAAGTAAAGGAAGTTTATTGAAGCAAATTTAAGTACCGCATATTTAGGAAGTTATGTCACGAAGTGTAAAGAATATTTCGACAACTCATGATGTTGATTCGAGTGTCAGAAATTTATTTTCAACTAATTATGAACGAAAGTATTACGAGAACGCTTATACACATATGTCTAAGGAAATTTAGAGCATTAAAAAGCATAGATGAATTTGTTAAACAAATATATTCATGAAAGGAAGTCAAACTTATATCATTTGTTAAAGATATGAATTCTTACTGATATTTCTTTAAAGGTTGTAATTGAATGTAAAACTGAATTTAAACACGTGAAAAAGAAAGTTAACAAAGTTAAATCACAGGGTGATCAGAAAGTGAAAGTACAGAAATTTATTGCAGAAGTGGAATTGTAAGCACGAGGTGAAGTTGAATCAGGATATAGAAGAATGTTAAAGTTAGGAAGAAATTGTATTGAAATGGAAGTTTATAGTTGAAATACCGTGCAAAGTAAGGAGATATAGGCGTAAATGAGTTACGTATTTTTACGAGAGGAGGCTGAGGAGTCTCAAGTTTTTCTAGTATTGATCGCAGTGATTGTGAAGTTATTTGAGTCTATTAAAGGAAGATTCTGTACAGGGTGTTTAAGAGAGGAGGTAATTGTTGTATAATTTTGGAAGAGGAGTGTGAGAATGAAGGTTAATGCCATTATTTATCGTATGATGATACAGAGTTAAAATATACACTACATATCAAGTTATATATACAGTTATATACAAAGTGATAAACACAAGTTCTAAACTTCTATGTCCAGGCCATCAATCCACTGAAGTGCCTCAGAAGATCCATGGTGAATGTCACCTACTGATCCTTGGAACGCTCGTTGCGGACATTCACCAACAATATGTCCGATGGTTTGCAAGGTAGCTCCACAATCGCAGTTAGCAGAAGTAACCCAACCCCATTTGTGAAGCAGGAATTCACATTTGCCTTGTCCTGTACGGATCCGGTTAATAATTCTCCATTGGCGTCTGGGGAGTTTGAAACCTTCTACCCGGTTGGAAGGGTTTTCAATCAGATGTGCATTGAATACTGATGATTCTTCCCACATAGTTTTCCATGCTTCTGAGATGTTAAATGAAGAGTCTTCAAGGAGTACTGCAGAGCGCCAAGGTGGTTTTCTTGACTTCAACCGTTGATTGCCTGCTTTTGCTACATCAGTATGTATGGGTAGCTGGGGGTTCTTCTGAATGGTTTTCCAGATCTTCAGGAGAGCCTCTGATCTTCGAAGAGCTGGAGGTTGGATGTTACTTAGAACAGGTAACCATATAGTTGGTGTGCTACGTATATAGCCCGTAATCAGTCGCATTGTCTGGTTAAGTTGTACATCTATCTTCTTGGAGTGGACACTGTTTAGCCAAGATGGGCAGCAGTATTCAGCAACGGAGTATGTCAGTTCCAGAGCAGTTGATCGTAAAGTTTGAGCGCTGGAACCCCAGGAGGTACCAACAAGCTTCTGAGTGGTGCTATTACGGGTCTTCACCTTTGCGGCCACGTTCGTGAGATGTTGTTTGAAGGTCAAGGACCTATCAAGTGTTATCCCAAGGTACTTAGGCATGCTGCAGAACTGCAAAGTTTGTCCTCTGAATTTGACTTCTGGTTTGTAATTAGAGAACCTATTGCGTAAGTGAAATGCGGATACAACAGTTTTCTGATAATTTAGGCGTAGGCACCATTTCTTGAAATATGTGTCCAAGACTTCCAAGTCGGCAGTTAGTGTATTTTCAGCATGCACTTCTAGTATTCACGTTTATCAGAGAATTATTAACACAGTAAAGAATTTCAGAAATATTTCAGTATTTTATAATGAATAGATAAAAGATAAAAGGAACAGCGCTTAGCTTAAATGTTTGTCACTTATGTTCAATTGATTAAGACGAGTATTTATTACTTTCAACACGATAGTTGCGGTGTATGTTTGTTATTTGATTGTTAAGGAAGTTGAGTAGATAAAAGACTCATTGAAAGATAGACAATTTAATCTTTTCGACACAATAGAGTGTATAATTTGTGCGAACCATAAATGAATGTATATATGCATATAGTTAATGAATGATTTTGCTTAGATATGGAACTACAGTTCAGACTTGAAGCGGAATTGTATAAAGTAGGGTAATGCTTAGTATCACTCCGTTTCACATTTCTTATTATATCAGTGCCACGTGCAAGTTTATTTTTGAAGTTTATTTTTGGGAGAGTGTCAAGGAGACACCATATTCAGGCAGGTAGCCAGTTTTATTGTACTTGCTTCAGCACAATAAACGGCTGGCGCTTTTTAGCGACTCAGTCAACTTTTATCTTAACTGACACCGTTTTTATTGTCGTCATCGTCGAAAATAGTACTGCGAGGTATATATACAGGCACTCACTATAGATTAGACCTTATCACCCCTCGAGATTGGAGTTTATCTATTTGCTCTAAATGTAAATGATAGTAGAAATTTGTACCTTGGCTGGTAGTGCTATTTTCTTACGAATAATATCTATCCTGTATGTTCCTGAAATTCCCAATTTTACATAGTAGGCATGGTAAGTTGGTGAGCTGGGTAATTTACATGTCTGCAATCCTTTACAGTGCTGCGGATATAAGTTCTGATGGGTTTATTCGGGCGCATATAGATAGATAATTATTTAAATGGCAAGCCCATCCGTGGGGCCCTCAAAAGAGCACTCGAGAGAAGCAGTTTGGAAGTACTCGAGAGTGAGGCCATATTAGTTTGAGAAAAAGAAAAATGCCGATCCCAAATTTAATGATTGTTGAGATGAACACAACATCAGCAAATTAGTGGAGTACATTATAGTTGTGAGGCATATTTTTAAAAACCAGCTAACGACATTTGTCATGTAATATTAAATTTAAAAGTAAATTCATGTTGTTAAACATAGGTTAAGTGGAATGATAGAATGTAACGATGTCGGTTCAGTAAAATGGGACGATAAGATATACGAGATAACTAGCGATTCAAATAGATTTAAGTAGGATTGAGATGTTCAATATGTTCCATCACTGGTATAAAATGTATACGTTGGTCAATCTGGATATTCACTGGTAATTTTTGTAGTTGATACTTCCCTTATTCTCAAGAAAGAAGAACTATGTCAGCGAACGACATGACGTTTATTAGAACGATGCTCGAAACCATGAAGGAAGGTCAAAGTACGTTGACCAAAGACCTTGAAGCCCTCCACCAATTGACACACAACAACACTAAACAGATGAAAGCCGAGATTCAGAAATCAGTTGCTACTGTAAAATCGGAAGTCAAGGCAGAGTTATCAGTTGCTCAAACACTTACTAAGGCTAGTATAACATTAGCACAGGAAGAAGCTAAGTTAGCTTTAGAAAAGGCCAGAAAGGAAGATAGACTAGCTAGAGAAAAGGAAAGAGAAGAAGCCAAGTTAGCTTTAGAAGTGGCAAATAGGATAAGAGCAGAGATGAGATTAGCTCAGGAAAAAGCTCGCGAGGAGGACAGGTTAAGTCAGGAGCAGGCTAGATTAGAAGATAGAAAAATCCAAGCCGAAATAAGAGCAGCACAGGAGGAGGTTAGGAAAAATCAGGAAAAAGCTCAGGAAGAAGCTAGGAAAAATCAGGAAAAGGCTCAGAGAATTTTAGAAAGGGCAGGACATGCACAGGAACAATTAAAAAATTCATTTGATCAAGTCAAACAGGACATAAATCTTACGAAGACAGAAGTAGGAAATTTAAGATCCGACATGGCAGGAAAGGTGTTAGAAGTCCAATTAGCTAACAGTAATCACATGATAGAGCTAGAAAAGAAATTACAGGCTAGTATTAATTCCATTAAGGAAGAGAACAATACTCATCATGTACACATTTCAGGTGCCCAGAACAAACTCAAGGAGCAACTTGACAGTCTAAATGACACTGTTGGTGAATTACAGGTCAAGTTGGAAGGTCAAAGTAAACTGATTGAAGAGGGTATTAATGTGGATATAAATGCTTCTATTGTAAAGGCAGTTACGGACATGAAGGAGGAGGTCGTAACAGTCACAACTAAAATTGTATCAGAAATTCATCATAAATTAGCAAATGACATTAAGCCATAGAGTTATGTTCAAATATAAATGTTAGTAAGGTACGGGAAGATCTATCTAAGCGGATAGATACATTGCAAATTAATAATGTAGCCACGCTGACAGACATTGTTAATAAAACAGATTTAAATAACTCAGATGAATTTGACAAGGTTAAACGCACAGTCGATGAGATAAGCATAGAACTAGCGAAAATTCGATCAAAGCAAGATAAGGAAACCAGCGACATAGAACAGCAATTAAGGTCACTTACGATAGGGGATGCTACATTTTCATCTACGTTAAGAGCTGAAGTCAGGGAAGACATCAGAAAGGACTTAACGAGATTTTTTCAAGCAAGAGATGAAATATTGAAAGAAGAAATAAGGAAATTAGAGGCTAGGACAGACAAGATAGAAGAGGATAAGGAAAGCGTGATTAGTCAACAGCAGATTCCGAAGCCCAATTTCAACTTCAGTCGAGAGCCATTTCAAACAGAAATAGGGGAACTTGGAGGAGACTTTGAACCTTACCAGAGTAGGTCAAATGCCAACGTTATCGTGATTAAGAATAACGATGAGAAGCCGAATAAATTCAGCGGAGTAAGAAATATTACTGCTGTAGAGTTTCTTAGAGACATGAGATCGTATTTAGAGGACAATAGAATACCTCGTGAAAGACATATGAGGGTCGTTGAGAAACACTTGGACTCAGAAGCGTTAATTTGGCACAGAGCTTTCAGGTACACTTATCAGACATTTGAAGAATTCGCTATAGCTCTGCAGAAGCGATTTTGGAGCAAGGAACTTCAACAAGACATACGAGCCGAAATTTACTCTAAAAAGTGTGCTTATTCTAGTCCAACGAAATACGCAAGTTTCTTCACGAAAAAATTAGCACGCTTGCAGTATTTGCAACCTCCTTTGGCGGAAGAAGACTTGGTTCATGCTATTTCATGCCAGTTACCAATGGAAGTTAGGAGGCACCTCATTTCGGCAAATGTAAAAACTTTAGAGGGGATGGCAGAAATTTTGAGGAGACTGGATCACACGTCTAATGTGTCCAACAACTCAACTGGAAACCAAAACCAGAGAGGTAGAAATCAGGAACAGAGAGAGATTCACACCATCCACATCGATCAAACGCAGCAGACAGAAGAGAACAAAAATGGAGTAGGCCCAACGAGATCAAGAATGTATGGACAAAATCGATTTCAACCTGGTTATCAGAGACCTCGAGAAGGAAGACCGTACCAAAATCAAAGATGGGGTGAAAATCAAAGATGGAGAAATAGCTACCACAACAGAAACAATGATTATCGCAGAGAGGGATATTATAATCGGAATAACCCTACGAATAATTATGGATATCGGGGAAATCAGAACTGGAGGAACACGAATAATTATTCGAGACAGCAACTACAGCAAAGTCAACAAAATCAAGGTTGGAGAAATAACAACCATGTAAGAAGGTATTACGATGATAGGGAAAGAGAAAGTCAAGAATACCTAAGGAATCTCAGAGAAAGGAACGCGAGAGACCAAAATCAGGGACAGCGTAACCAGAATCAAGAATCTCAGCCCGGAACAAGCAGAGATCGGAGGAATGAAGACCCAGGAGGGGTACAAAAAAAACTTCAAATTCCAAGAAGTGAAGGATGAAGAAAACAGCACCGTAACCAGACATGAAATCCAGATCAATGAGTTATATGAAGCCACGAACGAAGATCTCCTGTATGAAAGAGAAGAGCCGAAAACAGGAAGAGTAGCGAGGTTACCCATTATAGAAATTATATCAGAAGGAGAATGCCTGAGAACACTACTAGATACGGGAGCGACAGCATCAATTTTATCAGAGAACTGTTTTATATCACCTGGAGAGGAACATTATTCCAAAGTTGGGAAAACCAGAAAGACTTTTAACAGACCATGGAACCCAATTTACCTCTGCAGAATTTCAGGGAGCGATGGATAGGTTGGATATTGTTCACCTATTTTCATCAGTTCGAAGCCCAGAGACGAATCCTCTTGAAAGACCAATGCTTGAATTTTCAAAGTACATTCGCTAGTATAGTGCAGATGCGAATTGGGTGAAGATTGTACCACTAGTAGAATTTTGCATAAATAACACGAGACATGAGAGCACCAACGATATTCCAGTTATGTTGCATTTTGAAGAGAAACCTGTACGACCATGGAACGGAATCTTCAATATTCCGGAAGATAACGAACCACCGATGGACCAGAGAATCGAAGCAGCGAGAGTCCAGTTGAAAAAAGCGGCTGAGAAGAGATTGAAACGTTTAGAAGGGAAGAGATTCAGTGGACCGCTACGAGAAGGTGACCTTGTATTAGTCAGGATTCCTGTGAAAGCAGGCGTACTGAAGAAGGTGTATATCAAATTCAGTAACCTTTTCAGAGGACCCTTCAAAGTAGATACAGTCTACGGTAACAATTGTTGTAAAATTGTAAGAGTTGAAGATAACAGATCCATTGGAAAATTCAACCATTCCAAATTAAAAAGATTTTACCCAAAGATACAGTAAAATAAATAAATTCAGTCTCAAGAACAGAGAAATTTACTGTTATTAAAGAAAGTACAGGCTATACTTTACTTTAAATTAGCAACGGGGAAATGCGCCAGAATGTATTTAAGGCATTACCAAAGAACCAATCTGGATATGAACCAAGACCCAGGAAAAATAAAAGAGTGGATGAAAATCTTTTATTCATTAAGAATTCGAGAAATATGGGAAAATCTGTATGGAAATGAGTGAAATACTATACATCTTATGCAAGTATGAATGGCAAGAAAGAAGGAATGATTTAAAGATGGATATATATTCTATTATACGAATGTGGGAGGTCTACATTGCGAGAGAAATCACGCCACTTGAAGCGAGAGTTACGTTATGAAAGAGGAGAAGAGACGAAGGTCGAACTACGGACTGAAGTGAGGAGAGGTGGTAGACGTTACGTCACACCACGAGAGGGGAGGCAGAGACTGCAACTTGCCGAGCGCAGAGAACGGGACGAGAGAGTTCTTTCCAATTTGAGATTTCATCGAGTCAAGACCTCGAGAAGAAGCCAGTATTATTATAACAGTGCCACGTTTTATCAAAGTTGGAAGTGAAGAAGAGTGTAGTACAGCAAGACTGTAACTTGAGGAGCAAGCCACATTTATAACGCAGAATAGAACAGTATATAGCCGAGTATTACAGTGTTTAATACAAAGTTGTTTTTACATCGCATATATGAAAACATTTCGATAAGAAGATTTTCACTATTACTACGTTTGAACGCATACTTGAACATTACATTAAAAATGCCAGTTATAAAGCAGCAACGGGGAAGTCTTAAATATATCACCAGTGAAATGAGAATTACCATGTGCTAAGCTAAAGCATCGGGAAGTGGAAACTACAAAGATGTACAGTTGAATTACAGAATACACTATTATGGAAGGCGCAGCAGAATATCCACGTGATGCGCAAAATCACCGAACAAACCTCTACTTTTCTACAAGAGTTCTAATACATCTTGAATACTCGCAAACGCTTGTATGAACGACAATTTTCAACCTGAGACGAGATGTCAATTCTGAAGAGCCGAGATGTCATTTCTGAAGAAACGAGATGTCAATTCTGAAGAGATGGGGAGTCGAAGCCAGACGACTTGCAGTGAACGGGAGACGGAGTGCAGGCAGAGCGGGCTGTTTCACGGCGAGGTCGTTCACCGAGAACGTCACCGACCTTGTTCCACTGGGGGAAGAGGCCAGCTGGTTCTGACACAAACCGGTCTTCATAGCTGTGGACGAGACGATGAGCTCCGAGACACGTTTCGTTTGGCAGGCGAGACGAAGGTATTCTCCAGACCAGAGTCAACTCAAGGTAGAAGAGATTGTTTTATATAATGTAGAATTGTAGTTATGTTCTGTGATTATCCAATTGACCAACCGTATACTTTTGTTCGTATAATTTTGTTCGTATAATTTTGTCAGCATTGTTACGGCTGTGAGTTCGTTTCATCGCTCGCCGCATGAGTCAAAACTGCCCCAGGGCTGGGCTGCTCTCCCTCAGTGTATTGCATGCGCGTTACGCAACGGACTGCGAAGTGAAAGGGATGGTCCAGAATCTTCGTGACACCACCAGTGAAGGAAATGTCGAGAAGCCGTGTGTCCTGGACGATTCTAGAATTTATTGAGTCACCAGCCTGCTATATAAGCGGCTTCAACAGTGAGGGGACCGAGTTTTTCTGTGGGTGGGTGTTTGTGAGCGAGTGCGACAGAAGTGTGGTGACGAAGTGCCGTGCGAGTTACGAAATCCAGTGACATTGTTTCCCCAGCTTGTGGACAGCGAAACAGCGGGTAGCGGATTATCGTAAGTAACTGTATTTGTTGAGGTGAAGGTAGCTTATGTCAAGGCCACCGGACTCATTATGACGGTTTAACTTCTGTGGTTTGTTGACAAGTGAAAGGGGCCAAGAGCGCTCAAGGAAGAGACTTGAGGAAACTGGAGTAAGATTCTAATTGTTTGTATTTGCTGATGAGTAGTGTAATTTTCTGGCCGCAAAAAAGTTAATTATTTCTTTAAGCAGTAATTGATGTTGTGCTTCCTACCCACCGTAATCCAGTTAACAAAAGTGCCACTAGGGGGGTGGCACGTAACAGTATAATTAAATTATGTAGATTTTGAAGTAGTAATTTTTCGTATTTTTCTTAGGAGTTATTTTTTTCTTGTTCTTGAAAATTTCAGTCACTTGGACGAAATTTTGCATAGCGCTGCTATTAACGCTTAAGTCATTTCAGAGTCAAACAGTGTAGAATTTTTCATATTTGCGTTAGAATTAAACTAACTAAATCTGTTTTATCGCAGCGATGGAATGTAGAATGAATTGTTTAAAGGAATGTAGAATGAATTGTTTAAAGGAATGTAGAATGAACTATTTAAATGAATGTAGGGTGAACTATTAAAAGAATGTAGAGTGAACTATTTAAAAGGAGTATAACGTTGAACGAACTAAAGAAGGAGCATAATTGTAAATGAAGTAAAGGAAGTTTATTGAAGCAAATTTAAGCACCGCATATTTAGGAAGTTATGTCACGAAGTGTAAAGAATATTTCGACAACTCATGATGTTGATTCGAGTGTCAGAAATTTATTTTCAACTAATTATGAACGAAAGTATTACGAGAACGCTTATACACATATGTCTAAGGAAATTTAGAGCATTAAAAAGCATAGATGAATTTGTTAAACAAATATATTCATGAAAGGAAGTCAAACTTATATCATTTGTTAAAGATATGAATTCTTACTGATATTTCTTTAAAGGTTGTAATTGAATGTAAAACTGAATTTAAACACGTGAAAAAGAAAGTTAACAACGTTAAATCACAGGGTGATCAGAAAGTGAAAGTACAGAAATTTATTGCAGAAGTGGAATTGTAAGCACGAGGTGAAGTTGTATCAGGATAGAGAAGAATGTTAAAGTTAGGAAGAAAGTGTATTGAAATGGAAGTTTATAGTTGAAATACCGTGCAAAGTAAGGAGATATAGGCGTAAATGAGTTACGTATTTTTACGAGAGGAGGCTGAGGAGTCTCAAGTTTTTCTAGTATTGATCGCAGTGATTGTGAAGTTATTTGAGTCTATTAAAGGAAGATTCTGTACAGGGTGTTTAAGAGAGGAGGTAATTGTTGTATAATTTTGGAAGAGGAGTGTGAGAATGAAGGTTAATGCCATTATTTATCGTATGATGATACAGAGTTAAAATATACACTACATATCAAGTTATATATACAGTTATATACAAAGTGATAAACACAAGTTCTAAACTTCTATGTCCAGGCCATCAATCCACTGAAGTGCCTCAGAAGATCCATGGTGAATGTCACCTACTGATCCTTGGAACGCTCGTTGCGGACATTCACCAACAATATGTCCGATGGTTTGCAAGGTAGCTCCACAATCGCAGTTAGCAGAAGTAACCCAACCCCATTTGTGAAGCATGAATTCACATTTGCCTTGTCCTGTACGGATCCGGTTAATAATTCTCCATTGGCGTCTGGGGAGTTTGAAACCTTCTATCCGGTTGGAAGGGTTTTCAATCAGATGTGCATTGAATACTGATGATTCTTCCCACATAGTTCTCCATGCTTCTGAGATGTTAAATGAAGAGTCTTCAAGGAGCACTGCAGAGCGCCAAGGTGGTTTTCTTGACTTCAACCGTTGATTGCCTGCTTTTGCTACATCAGTATGTATGGGTAGCTGGGGGTTCTTCTGAATGGTTTTCCAGATCTTCAGGAGAGCCTCTGATCTTCGAAGAGCTGGAGGTTGGATGTTACTTAGAACAGGTAACCATATAGTGGGTGTGCTACGTATATAGCCCGTAATCAGTCGCATTGTCTGGTTAAGTTGTACATCTATCTTCTTGGAGTGGACACTGTTTAGCCAAGATGGGCAGCAGTATTCAGCAACGGAGTATGTCAGTTCCAGAGCAGTTGATCGTAAAGTTTGAGCGCTGGAACCCCAGGAGATAACAACAAGCTTCTGAGTGGTGCTATTACGGGTCTTCACCTTTGCGGCCACGTTCGTGAGATGTTGTTTGAAGGTCAAGGACCTATCAAGTGTTATCCCAAGGTACTTAGGCATGCTGCAGAACTGCAAAGTTTGTCCTCTGAATTTGACTTCTGGTTTGTAATTAGAGAACCTATTGCGTAAGTGAAATGCGGATACAACAGTTTTCTGATAATTTAGGCGTAGGCACCATTTCTTGAAATATGTGTCCAAGACTTCCAAGTCGGCAGTTAGTGTATTTTCAGCATGCACTTCTAGTATTCACGTTTATCAGAGAATTATTAACACAGTAAAGAATTTCAGAAATATTTCAGTATTTTATAATGAATAGATAAAAGATAAAAGGAACAGCGCTTAGCTTAAATGTTTGTCACTTATGTTCAATTGATTAGGACGAGTATTTATTACTTTCAACACGATAGTTGCGGTGTATGTTTGTTATTTGATTGTTAAGGAAGTTGAGTAGATAAAAGACTCATTGAAAGATAGACAATTTAATCTTTTCGACACAATAGAGTGTATAATTTGTGCGAACCATAAATGAATGTATATATGCATATAGTTAATGAATGATTTTGCTTAGATATGGAACTACAGTTCAGACTTGAAGCGGATTTGTATAAAGTAGGGTAATGCTTAGAATCACTCCGTTTCACATTTCTTATTACATCAGTGCCACGTGCAAGTTTATTTTTGAAGTTTATTTTTGGGAGAGTGTCAAGGAAACACCATATTCAGGCAGGTAGCCAGTTTTATTGTACTTGTTTCAGCACAATAAACGGCTGGCGCTTTTTAGCGACTCAGTCAACTTTTATCTTAACTGACACCGTTTTTATTGTCGTCATCGTCGAAAATAGTACTGCGAGGTATAGATACAGGCACTCACTATAGATTAGACCTTATCACCCCTCGAGATTGGAGTTTCTCTATTTGCTCCAAATGTAAATGATAGTAGAAATTTGTACCTTGGCTGGTAGTACTATTTTCTTACGAATAATATCTATCCTGTATGTTCCTGAAATTCCCAATTTTACATAGTAGGCATGGTAAGTTGGTGAGCTGGGTAATTTACATGTCTGCAATCCTTTACAGTGCAGCGGATATAAGTTCTGATGGGTTTATTCGGGCGCATATAGATAGATAATTATTTAAATGGCAAGCCCATCCGTGGGGCCCTCGAAAGAGCACTCGAGAGAAGCAGTTTGGAAGTACTCGAGAGTGAGGCCATATTAGTTTGAGAAAAAGAAAAATGCCGATCCCAAATTTAATGATTGTTGAGATGAACACAACATCAGCAAATTAGTGGAGTACATTATAGTTGTGAGGCATATTTTTAAAAACCAGCTAACGACATTTGTCATGTAATATTAAATTTAAAAGTAAATTCATGTTGTTAAACATAGGTTAAGTGGGATGATAGAATGTAACGATGTCGGTTCAGTAAAATGGGACGATATGATATACGAGATAACTAGCGATTCAAATAGATTTATGTAGGATTAAGATGTTCAATATGTTCCATCACTGGTATAAAATGTATACGTTGGTCAATCTGGATATTCACTGGTAATTTTTGTAGTTGATACTTCCCTTATTCTCAAGAAAGAAGAACTATGTCAGCGAACGACATGACGTTTATTAGAACGATGCTCGAAACAATGAAGGAAGGTCAAAGTACGTTGACCAAAGACCTTGAAGCCCTCCACCAATTGACACACAACAACACTAAACAGATGAAAGCCGAGATTCAGAAATCAGTTGCTACTGTAAAATCGGAAGTCAAGGCAGAGTTATCAGTTGCTCAAACACTTACTAAGGCTAGTATAACATTAGCACAGGAAGAAGCTAAGTTATCTTTAGAAAAGGCCAGAAAGGAAGATAGACTAGCTAGAGAAAAGGAAAGAGAAGAAGCCAAGTTAGCTTTAGAAGTGGCAAATAGGATAAGAGCAGAGATGAGATTAGCTCAGGAAATAGCTCGCGAGGAGGACAGGTTAAGTCAGGAGCAGGCTAGATTAGAAGATAGAAAAATCCAAGCCGAAATAAGAGCAGCACAGGAGGAGGTTAGGAAAAATCAGGAAAAAGCTCAGGAAGAAGCTAGGAAAAATCAGGAAAAGGCTCAGAGAATTTTAGAAAGGGCAGGACATGCACAGGAACAATTAAAAAATTCATTTGATCAAGTCAAACAGGACATAAATCTTACGAAGACAGAAGTAGGAAATTTAAGATCCGACATGGCAGGAAAGGTGTTAGAAGTCCAATTAGCTAACAGTAATCACATGATAGAGCTAGAAAAGAAATTACAGGCTAGTATTAATTCCATTAAGGAAGAGAACAATACTCATCATGTACACATTTCAGGTGCCCAGAACAAAGTCAAGGAGCAACTTGACAGTCTAAATGACACTGTTGGTGAATTACAGGTCAAGTTGGAAGGTCAAAGTAAACTGATTGAAGAAGGTATTAATGTGGATAGAAATGCTTCTATTGTAAAGGCAGTTACGGACATGAAGGAGGAGGTCGTAACAGTCACAACTAAAATTGTATCAGAAATTCATCATAAATTAGCAAATGACATTAAGCCATAGAGTTATGTTCAAATATAAATGTTAGTAAGGTACGGGAAGATCTATCTAAGCGGATAGATACATTGCAAATTAATAATGTAGCCACGCTGACAGACATTGTTAATAAAACAGATTTAAATAACTCAGATGAATTTGACAAGGTTAAACGCACAGTCGATGAGATAAGCATAGAACTAGCGAAAATTCGATCAAAGCAAGATAAGGAAACCAGCGACATAGAACAGCAATTAAGGTCACTTACGATAGGGGATGCTACATTTTCATCTACGTTAAGAGCTGAAGTCAGGGAAGACATCAGAAAGGACTTAACGAGATTTTTTCAAGCAAGAGATGAAATATTGAAAGAAGAAATAAGGAAATTAGAGGCTAGGACAGACAAGATAGAAGAGGATAAGGAAAGCGTGATTAGTCAACAGCAGATTCCGAAGCCCAATTTCAACTTCAGTCGAGAGCCATTTCAAACAGAAATAGGGGAACTTGGAGGAGACTTTGAACCTTACCAGAGTAGGTCAAATGCCAACGTTATCGTGATTAAGAATAACGATGCGAAGCCGAATAAATTCAGCGGAGTAAGAAATATTACTGCTGTAGAGTTTCTTAGAGACATGAGATCGTATTTAGAGGACAATAGAATACCTCGTGAAAGACATATGAGGGTCGTTGAGAAACACTTGGACTCAGAAGCGTTAATTTGGCACAGAGCTTTCAGGTACACTTATCAGACATTTGAAGAATTCGCTATAGCTCTGCAGAAGCGATTTTGGAGCAAGGAACTTCAACAAGACATACGAGCCGAAATTTACTCTAAAAAGTATGCTTATTCTAGTCCAACGAAGTACGCAAGTTTCTTCACGAAACAATTAGCACGCTTGCAGTATTTGCAACTTCCTTTGGCGGAAGAAGACTTGGTTCATGCTATTTCATGCCAGTTACCAATGGAAGTTAGGAGGCACCTCATTTCGGCAAATGTAAAAACTTTAGAGGGGATGGCAGAAATTTTGAGGAGACTGGATCACACGTCTAATGTGTCCAACAACTCAACTGGAAACCAAAACCAGAGAGGTAGAAATCAGGAACAGAGAGAGATTCACACCATCCACATCGATCAAACGCAGCAGACAGAAGAGAACAAAAATGGAGTAGGCCCAACGAGATCAAGAATGTATGGACAAAATCGATTTCAACCTGGTTATCAGAGACCTCGAGAAGGAAGACCGTACCAAAATCAAAGATGGGGTGAAAATCAAAGATGGAGAAATAGCTACCACAACAGAAACAATGATTATCGCAGAGAGGGATATTATAATCGGAATAACCCTACGAATAATTATGGATATCGGGGATATCAGAACTGGAGGAACACGAATAATTATTCGAGACAGCAACTACAGCAAAGTCAACAAAATCAAGGTTGGAGAAATAACAACCATGTAAGAAGGTATTACGATGATAGGGAAAGAGAAAGTCAAGAATACCTAAGGAATCTCAGAGAAAGGAACGCGAGAGACCAAAATCAGGGACAGCGTAACCAGAATCAAGAATCTCAGCCCGGAACAAGCAGAGATCGGAGGAATGAAGACCCAGGGGGGGTACAAAAAAAACTTCAAATTCCAAGAAGTGAAGGAGGAAGAAAACAGCACCGTAACCAGACATGAAATCCAGATCAATGAGTTATATGAAGCCACGAACGAAGATCTCCTGTATGAAAGAGAAGAGCCGAAAACAGGAAGAGTAGCGAGGTTACCCATTATAGAAATTATATCAGAAGGAGAATGCCTGAGAACACTACTAGATACGGGAGCGACAGCATCAATTTTATCAGAGAACTGTTTTATATCACCTGGAGAGGAACATTATTCCAAAGTTGGGAAAACCAGAAAGACTTTTAACAGACCATGGAACCCAATTTACCTCTGCAGAATTTCAGGGAGCGATGGATAGGTTGGATATTGTTCACCTATTTTCATCAGTTCGAAGCCCAGAGACGAATCCTCTTGAAAGACCAATGCTTGAATTTTCAAAGTACATTCGCTAGTATAGTGCAGATGCGAATTGGGTGAAGATTGTACCACTAGTAGAATTTTGCATAAATAACACGAGACATGAGAGCACCAACGATATTCCAGTTATGTTGCATTTTGAAGAGAAACCTGTACGACCATGGAACGGAATCTTCAATATTCCGGAAGATAACGAACCACCGATGGACCAGAGAATCGAAGCAGCGAGAGTCCAGTTGAAAAAAGCGGCTGAGAAGAGATTGAAACGTTTAGAAGGGAAGAGATTCAGTGGACCGCTACGAGAAGGTGACCTTGTATTAGTCAGGATTCCTGTGAAAGCAGGCGTACTGAAGAAGGTGTATATCAAATTCAGTAACCTTTTCAGAGGACCCTTCAAAGTAGATACAGTCTACGGTAACAATTGTTGTAAAATTGTAAGAGTTGAAGATAACAGATCCATTGGAAAATTCAACCATTCCAAATTAAAAAGATTTTACCCAAAGATACAGTAAAATAAATAAATTCAGTCTCAAGAACAGAGAAATTTACTGTTATTAAAGAAAGTACAGGCTATACTTTACTTTAAATTAGCAACGGGGAAATGCGCCAGAATGTATTTAAGGCATTACCAAAGAACCAATCTGGATATGAACCAAGACCCAGGAAAAATAAAAGAGTGGATGAAAATCTTTTATTCATTAAAAATTCGAGAAATATGGGAAAATCTGTATGGAAATGAGTGAAATACTATACATCTTATGCAATTATGAAAGGCAAGAAAGAAGGAAAGATTTAAAGATGGATATATATTCTATTATACGAATGAGGGAGGTCTACATTGCGAGAGACATCACGCCACTTGAAGCGAGAGTTACGTCATGAAAGAGGAGAAGAGACGAAGGTCGAACTACGGACTGAAGTGAGGAGAGGTGGTAGAAGTTACGTCACACCACGAGAGGGGAGGCAGAGACTGCAACTTGCCGAGCGCAGAGAACGGGACGAGAGAGTTCTTTCCAATTTGAGATTTCATCGAGTCAAGACCTCGAGAAGAAGCCAGTATTATTATAACAGTGCCACGTTTTATCAAAGTTGGAAGTGAAGAAGAGTGTAGTACAGCAAGACTGTAACTGGAGGAGCAAGCCACATTTATAACGCAGAATAGAACAGTATATAGCCGAGTATTACAGTGTTTAATACAAAGTTGTTTTTACATCGCATATATGAAAACATTTCGATAAGAAGATTTTCACTATTACTACGTTTGAACGCATACTTGAACATTACATTAAAAATGCCAGTTATAAAGCAGCAACGGGGAAGTCTTAAATATATCACCAGTGAAATGAGAATTGCCATGTGCTAAGCTAAAGCATCGGGAAGTGGAAACTACAAAGATGTACAGTTGAATTACAGAATACACTATTATGGAAGGCGCAGCAGAATATCCACGTGATGCGCAAAATCACCGAACAAACCTCTACTTTTCTACAAGAGTTCTAATACATCTTGAATACTCGCAAACGCTTGTATGAACGACAATTTTCAACCTGAGACGAGATGTCAATTCTGAAGAGCCGAGATGTCAATTCTGAAGAAACGAGATGTCAATTCTAAAGAGATGGGGAGTCGAAGCCAGACGACTTGCAGTGAACGGGAGACGGAGTGCAGGCAGAGCGAGCTGTTTCACGGCGAGGTCGTTCACCGAGAACGTCACCGACCTTGTTCCACTGGGGGAAGAGGCCAGCTGGTTCTGACACAAACCGGTCTTCATAGCTGTGGGCGATACGATGAGCTCCGAGACACGTTTGGTTTGACAGGCGAGACGAAGGTATTCTCCAGACCAGAGTCAACTCAAGGTAGAAGAGATTGTTTTATATAATGTAGAATTGTAGTTATGTTCTGTGATTATCCAATTGACCAACCGTATACTTTTGTTCGTATAATTTTGTCAGTATAATTAAATTATGTAGATTTTGAAGTAGTAATTTTTCGTATTTTTCTTAGGAGTTATTTTTTTCTTGTTCTTGAAAATTTCAGTCACTTGGACGAAATTTTGCATAGCGCTGCTATTAACGCTTAAGTCATTTCAGAGTCAAACAGTGTAGAATTTTTCATATTTGCGTTAGAATTAAATTAACTAAATCTGTTTTATCGCAGCGATGGAATGTAGAATGAATTGTTTAAAGGAATGTAGAATGAATTGTTTAAAGGAATGTAGAATGAACTATTTAAAGGAATGTAGGGTGAACTATTAAAAGAATGTAGAGTGAACTATTTAAAAGGAGTATAACGTTGAACGGACTAAAGAAGGAGCATAATTGTAAATGAAGTAAAGGAAGTTTATTGAAGCAAATTTAAGCACCGCATATTTAGGAAGTTATGTCACGAAGTGTAAAGAATATTTCGACAACTCATGATGTTGATTCGAGTGTCAGAAATTTATTTTCAACTAATTATGAACGAAAGTATTACGAGAACGCTTATACACATATGTCTAAGGAAATTTAGAGCATTAAAAAGCATAGATGAATTTGTTAAACAAATATATTCATGAAAGGAAGTCAAACTTATATCATTTGTTAAAAATATGAATTCTTACTGATATTTCTTTAAAGGTTGTAATTGAATGTAAAACTGAATTTAAACACGTGAAAAAGAAAGTTAACAAAGTTAAATCACAGGGTGATCAGAAAGTGAAAGTACCGAAATTTATTGCAGAAGTGGAATTGTAAGCACGAGGTGAAGTTGTATCAGGATAGAGAAGAATGTTAAAGTTAGGAAGAGAGTGTATTGAAATGGAAGTTTATAGTTGAAATACCGTGCAAAGTAAGGAGATATAGGCGTAAATGGGTTACGTATTTTTACGAGAGGAGGCTGAGGATTCTCAAGTTTTTCTAGTATTGATCGCAGTGATTGTGAAGTTATTTCAGTTTATTAAAGGAAGATTCTGTACAGGGTGTTTAAGAGAGGAGGTAATTGTTGTATAATTTTGGAAGAGCAGTGTGAGAATGAAGGTTATTGCCATGCACTTCTAGTATTCACGTTTATCAGAGAATTATTAACACAGTAAAGAATTTCAGAAATATTTCAGTATTTTATAATGAATAGATAAAAGATAAAAGGAACAGTGCTTAGCTTAAATGCTTGTCACTTATGTTCAATTGATTAAGACGAGTATTTATTATTTTCAACACGATAGTTGCGGTGTATGTTTGTTATTTGATTGTTAAGGAAGTTGAGTAGATAAAAGACTCATTGAAATATAGACAATTTAATCTTTTCGACACAATAGAGTGTATAATTTGTGCGAACCATAAATGAATGTATATATGCATATAGTTAATGAATGATTTTGCTTAGATATGGAACTACAGTTCAGACTTGAAGCGGATTTGTATAAAGTAGGGTAATGCTTAGTATCACTCGGTTTCACATTTCTTATTACATCAGTGCCACGTGCAAGTTTATTTTTGAAGTTTATTTTTGGGAGAGTGTCAAGGAGACACCATATTCAGGCAGGTAGCCAGTTTTATTGTACTTGTTTCAGCACAATAAACGGCTGGCGCTTTTTAGCGACTCAGTCAACTTTTATCTTAACTGACACCGTTTTTATTGTCGTCATCGTCGAAAATAGTACTGCGAGGTATAGATACAGGCACTCACTATAGATTAGACCTTATCACCCCTCGAGATTGGAGTTTCTCTATTTGCTCTAAATGTAAATGATAGTAGAAATTTGTACCTTGGCTGGTAGTACTATTTTCTTACGAATAATATCTATCCTGTATGTTCCTGAAATTCCCAATTTTACATAGTAGGCATGGTAAGTTGGTGAGCTGGGTAATTTACATGTCTGCAATCCTTTACAGTGCAGCGGATATAAGTACTGATTGGTTTATTCGGGCGCAGTATGCTGGTACGTTCTGTTCTTGTGTGTTTCCCATGATTAATTAGTTGGTAACAATGAGATATGACATGGAAACAAAGCGTTTCCGGACCTATGTTCATATAGCATAATTTCTTCGTCTACATGTGAGGAATGTGTCCTGGATTTTGGGTCGAACATTTTTCTTACACCCTGTATAGAGGGCATTCCTGCACGATGTGCCTGATGGTTTGCACTTCATACCACATTCACAACGAGGCGAGTCTATCCAACCCCACTGATGTAAGGCTGCTCTAGTTCAACCAGTGCCACATCGAATTCTGTCGAGACGGGACCAGACAGCTCGACGGAGATGGAATCCAGGTAGTTTGATGGTAGGATCACGCACTTCAATTAGGCCACGAGGTGGAGAGGCAGACCATTCAACTTTCCATGTATTTCGGGGGTCGAACGGAGCCGAAGTAAGTTCCATAGCCGTCTTGTAGGCTGGTTCCCGTGACTTGAACCTGGATGTAGAAGGTTGATTGACGTCTTGGTGGACTGGGAGAACTTCATTATCCATAATTCTTCGCCATAGGCGGGGAAGAGCTTGCTGTCTCCTGATGTGAGGAGGAACAATATTACACAGTACAGTTAGCCACTGTGACGGAGTGCAATGTAGAGTGCCAGACATAATCCGCATTGTCTGTCGGAGTTGAATATCAACGAATTGGCAATGGGAGCTGTTCAGCCATACGCCTGCACAGTATTCAACTGGAGAATATACGACAGCCAAAGCAGTAGTCCTGAGAGTGTTGGCATCAGCGCCCCATGATGTTCCAGCTAACCTACTTAATAGGTTATTACGACTTTTTAATTTTGCTGCTGTTTTTACAATATGCTGTCTGAAAGTTAATTCCCTGTCCAATATCACTCCTAAATATTTAGGGGAGCTGTTGTACTTCAGATATTGGTTCCCGAACTTCACTCTAGGTTGGTAGTTTGCCTGTAGGTTGTTAAGGTGGAAAATCTTCTGCTTCATCAAATGTGACACACTGGACTGTAAGATGTTAAATAACATAGGGGATAAAACTGAACTCTGAGGTAGACCATTATTGAGTGGATGGAACCTGTTCCTGGCACTTTCAATAACAGAGCCATGAAAGGCAGACATGAATGAGGACAGGGTCGGTCCAGTGTCAAGAAGTTCCTTTTAGGACTACTGCATAATCCTTTCTTTCACATCTGTAAGGAGATGATCAGGTGAAGTGTGACCTTTCACCTCATCAAGTCCACAGCCGAAAAGACCATGACAAAAAAAGGAATAATGTCCACCAAACCAAAATGTCCAGAGTGACAAAATGTCCAGGAATATATGCACCCCGTTCAAAATGACCACAAATAATGATGTCCTGAGTAACAAAATGCCCAGGAGTATTTAAACTCCGTTCAAAATATCTTCAAATATTAATGTTCATTAAGACAGGATTCTTATCTTTTTCAACCTTTTCTTAACTATTCTTTTTTTAAATGGAATGAAAAATGTCCAGACTGAGCTTTTATGTAGGTGCTTGTTGGTACCATCAACGAGGACGACTGGGTGAGCAAGGTCGGCGTTGGTGTGGGTGGCAGCATTGCATATCCTTCTTAAACTGTACCTCCAGTAAATTTTGTTTTTTTGCTTATGGAAATCGTGCTAGGGATATAGAAATTTCCGAAATGAAAGTAGTGGTTTTCCCTTTTGTGAATCAATGATTTCTGGAATACTGTATCTGCAATTGTACGCTAAATTTCAGATGTAAACATTGCCAGTCGGCCGCAATTGATGCGCGTCACGCAACGGCTAACAATGCTTCCTGTCTGCACCGACAATTAAGACTGGCGCTGGCTGAGCTGGACCACGCCCAACAACTCGCGGACCACCAAGCCACGTGATGTTTTAAGTCCTGGACGTTTTTCAATTTAGACATTTTGTACTCTGGACATTTCCCACTTGGAACGTTTGGCACTCTGGACTTGTTGACCTTCGTCCGTTATGTACTCTGGATATTTTGACAAGGGGACCAAAAAACCAATGGACCAAAAAACCTGGCCATTTAAGACCTGGACCAAAAAGCTTGGAATTCCTTGTACCTGGACATTCGAATCGTGCGCATTATATCTGGAACCAATTACAGGTGAAACCAATTGAAGCATACTTCAGCAAATCCTTTAGGTTTTTGTTGTCTCTGTTGTGGGGTTTCACCTTGGTGTACCAAGTCCGGCTCATCAGCGGGCTGTTGGTACACACTGCCTGGACCCTTGAAGGAAAGAACGGAAGGAAATGCCTTCGTTGCGCTGCCTAGCGCAAGCTGCTGAAGCCAAATGGCACGCCCACTTTGGGTAGCAGGGAAATGGCTATTCCTATGCTTAAAGCCGTAAACCTCTCCAACTAGCCTTGGATTTGAGTGACATAAAACTGCAATGACAAGTCAAGATTCTTTCTTGGATAGGCATCACGATACTTGGCACAAATAGGCTGCGTTATCGTTTTAAAAGCCAATTTAATAGAAATATGAGAGCACCTTTGCAAGGCTAGTTTTGTAAGAAAGACGCGGCAAAACGTAATAATACGCTGAAACACTGATTAAATTGAATAAAGGTGTCGAAAGGTGCGAGTTATACCAAAGAAGGAACATCTTGGGAACTAATGATGCCGAACTAATTCCTGTATTTACACCAAATTGATTTTTAAGTTCTTATTGGTGTTGAGGCATTCATCAGTTTTTAGGCCTAATTTCGAGCACAGCCACTTTCACTCATTGTTCGTACACAATTCGATATTCAAGAATACGAACATTAAAATAAATAAACAGAACACTTAAAAAAGGACTCATATTTGCCTATACAATTCGGTACCGTACCGTATTTTGTTTGTAGGGGGTAGAAACTTGGCGATTAGCCTCGAATTGATTAATAAGGTAGTTCTACCGTAATAATTGACCGACAGCTAGTAGTGAGATGAGGGGAAAGCTGCCCACTAACTTATTGAACCCTCCTCGTATTTGCCCCGAACCTGATATCTTGCTAACCAATCATGGGATTTGAACATACAGGGTGTCCTAGCACTCGTAGTGATGCCCCATACTTTCCTATAGGCTCTTTATTTAATTAAAAGACCAAAACTAAAAGGTCATTCGCGAGTAGTGGGGTAGTGTTGGTTTTCTCAAGTCGCGCTCGTGCTTGAATATGTATGCCTATGTTGGGAAAGGGTTAGGTGGTGGGGAGAAGTAGGGTCGAGTGAGGGGTCGTTTAGATGGTATTTTTCCGCTCTATGTGATGGTGAGGTTATTTTTTAAAATGGATGGAATTTGGAAACGCCATTTAGGGTAAACGTGTGCTTTTGACATTATGGCGATGAATGTTTTTTGTACGCCTGCGCACTTGAGAGGTTTCGTAAGAGAGCGGGCTTTTTAAATGATTATTTATAAATGAGTTATTTTTAAATATTTATTAAGAACCATAAAAACTAATAGGTCATCGGCTTTTTACTATCTCGCTAACCAATAGTGCGATTTAAACATATGAGGTGTTGTAGGACTCATGGTGAACCCCCCCCCCCCCTTTCCTATGGACGTTTTATGTCCACTCTAAAATAGTGCTAGGTTGTAGGTTCTGCGTTACCTAGGAGGTTGTGAGCCCCTGCGACTTTGGAATGGAAAGAGTCATGCTAGGAGGGCGTGCTTGGATTCGTTTTTTTCGTCCCGTCGCGCTCTTTACGAGAATGTAGGTGTCGAAAAGGTGAACAAAGGTTTTTGGGTAAAAAATGCGTTTTTCAAATTTTTGCTAATTTTTGGAAAACCGAAAACGTGATCATGACGTGCGTGCTAATATTTTTTTCGTCTCGTCGTCCTCTTTACGGAGATGTAGGTATGGAAAAGGTAAAAAGCTGAAAACATGGTTTTTTGATGGAAAATGGGTTTTTGGGATTTTCCCTAATATTGCGAAAACTGAAAACGTGAAGATGACGTGTGTGATAGTATTTCTTTCGTCTCGTTGCGCTATTTACGAGAATGTAGGTGTCAAAAAGGTAAAAAGCTGGAAACATGGTTTTTTATGGGAAATGTGTTTTTGTGATTTTCCCTAATATTGGAAAAACTGAAAACGTGAGGATGACGTGTGTGATAGTATTTTTTCGTCTCTTTATTCTCTTTACGGGGATATAGGTATGGTAAAGGTAAAAAGCTGGAAACATGGTTTTCTTATGGGAAAGATGTTTTTGTTCAATTTCGAGTTATTTGGAAAACGAATTAGGCGATTTTTATGACGGGCATGTTGATGTATTTGGGTCGTTGTTCTCTTTACGGGAATGTAGGTATGGAAAAGCTGAAATCATGGTTTCCGTCATTTTTTTCGAGATCGTTGAGGAAAACGGGGAAAAAGTAAGAAACCAGATTTGAAGTCACGTTATGTTAAGCGCTATGAAGTTGGTAAAACACCTATGCATTATTATTGTTATTTGACAAGGCTTGACAGGGATCACACGCAGAGAGAAAGACTTGCTCGGTGAAATGAGAAATGAAAGCATTGAGACTAACCCACGGCGAGCCAGACAAGACGTCTTAGCATCGTACGTGCTTTGCAGCCAGAGAGATAACAGCCTGTTGTTCGCATGCAGGTGGCTGTTATCTGACCCAGACGTGTAACCCGATATTGCAATAAAGGACATACAGCTCTGTCAAAAAGCTGATCATTGCATTCCCACGCAGACTCATGCAGAGTTTGCAAAGCTTGTGAGAATCAGTCTGACTTGTGCGCTCCACGACAACCTACGCGTAGGAACAAAAAAAAGTAAAGAGTTAACTTTGCATCTTGTTGAGGATACATATATGTTCTGAGGGTAATAGGGAGTCATCATTCTTGTGATCACGTTTGAAGACGACGGATGCAAGTGCCTTAAGCTCTTTGTAAAAAATTACGTGAAACGCGGCCATACCTGTACTAAGGTAGGTTCATTATGGTTTATTATGACATGATTGGTTTTATTGTTATTTTGTGTATGCGTGAAAAGTAAGTCAGTGACTGATTATTATTTTTGGGGATATTGTTTGTTGCAGATTTTAAAAAAACGTCATTAAGTCTGGGAAAGCAGACAGAGAGACAGTGACAGTGACAGTGGCGGCAAAGAGCACATTTGCTGAAAGCATTATAATTCATTATATGGTGAGTACATGTTTTTCCATTACTTTTATTGATGTTGTTGTTAAACGTATGCCATTTATTTCATGGAAATTTATAAACTTATGGCGTGTATTTATTATTGTTTCAGAATGAAGACGTGTATGGAGTGAACAGGCTTTAACTACCGTCACGCTTGCGAAATAAAAAAGTTGAGTTATGAATATTGATTAATTCCTTTCTTTGTAAATGACCTTGTTCCTTTTTGACTGAGTGTCTTATCTATGTGTGCACACTTGAAACCTTTTTTTTTGTTTTTAGCAACTCTTATGAATGAATGAATGAATGAATGAATGAATGGATGAATGAATGAATGAATGAATGAATGAATGAATGAATGAATGCACATGTTTAATGTATATAACCATGACTAATAACGGATTGTATTGTTTTGTTTTTCAGATAAATCGTGGAAACAAATCAACTGAAACTTTGTTGGTGATCATCTCCTGCTGGGGCCAATTGTAAAGAATCATCATCAAATTGCTACGACCATTGTGTGCCTGTGGGTGTGATTGTGTGCCAGTCATTGAAACCGATAAGTGTGGCCGTGTGGAATAGCTGGTTTTTGGATTAACCTACTCTAAGGTAAGGTTTGCACGTTTATTAGTCCATTTTATAATCATGTCTATATCAGAGAGTGAAGTGTTAGTGTGGCAGCCTTTGGCTAAACGTTTCAAAACGCGAGTTTGCTCCGGCCGAATTTAAAATGCGAATCACTGTCTGTCGCCTAAAGATTTTGTGGAATTATGTTTTCCCATTGTTTTGAGTGAATGTGAACAAGGCTTAAGTTTGCATCAGGCTTTAAAAATAAATTTCGAACTACTATGTGAATTTACGTTAATAAAAATAATGTTGAAGAGAAACACACCTTCAACCTTTGTACAAAAATGGAGAAAGTACTGATAGCCGATAATTTGGAAACGTGGTATCAGGAGAAAGCTATTCAAGCGCTTATCACAAAATTTGATAAGTTGCAACAGGGTCCCAGTGGCTTGACCCTCAATAGCATTGCCTATCTGCAAATCAATATTTGTAAATACAATCCATTGAATGCAGGAAGTAGCCATATTGCCACACCGAGCTTTATCGCTTCGAGAAAGGCTGTGATCAACATACGCAACAAAGACGATTACTGCTTTTTGTGGAGTATAGTTAGCTGTCTGCATCCCTGTCAAAACAGACATGGTGATTTTTCAGGGCAGTACAAAGATGTGTTTATCCACATGAAGCAAACTCTCAATCTCGAGCGTGTTTCATTTCCCATGTCTCTAGATAAAATTAATTTATTTGAGAATGATAATCCAAATTTCTCCTTTATGGTGTATGGCATTGAGGGATCCAATATTGTGGGCCCCTTGTATGCCACCAAACAGGTAAAGCAACATCAGATTAACTTGCTTTTCCTGTCTGATGGAGATAAAAATCATTATTGTTGGATAAAGAATTTAAGTAAATTGGTGAGCAGTCAAATGTCCAATCATCATCCTAAAAAGCATATTTGTGAGCGCTGCCTTCAGTATTTTGGAACTGCGGAACTCTTGAAACGACATACGGAAGACTGCGAAGGGCAGACGGCAGTAAAGCAAGTTTTGCCCGAAGGGAATGACGCAGTCTTAAAATTTAAGGCCACTAATAAACAAGACATGGTACCATTTACTGTTTACGCTGATTTTGAGGCTCTCACCGTTCCCATTCAGGGATGTGAACCAAGCCCCCATACAAGCTCAACCTATCCAGTGCAGAAACATGAGCCTTTTGCTGTAGCCTATTATGTTGTCTGTCACTATGATAATTCACAATGTTAGTATGTAAGTCACAAAGATCAGGATTGTGCGAGGTGGTTTGTTGATCAAATGGCGGCTTTAGCATGCAAAGTAGAAACTATTTTGAACAACCCTGTACCAATTCAGATGAATGATGTACAGCAAAGAGAATATGATCAAGCCACCACCTGCCACATATGTGAAAAGCCAATCTTAGGCGGAGAAAAAAAGTAAGAGACCACTGCCACAGGACAGGGCATTTTAGAGGTGCTGCCCATAACAAATGCAATTTGAAGTACTCTACACCTCGATTCCTCCCTGTCTTCTTACACAATTTCTCCCAGCATGGCCTTCATTTCATTGTAAAACGATTTGCTCATGTAGATAAGAGCAAATTCAGCATTTTGGCTAAGAACCATGGGAGCTTTACCTCACTTTCATGGAGAAAAGGAAGCATGAGAATTCGCTTTCTCGACTCATTCAAGTTTATGTCTAGTTCGCTGGATATTCTTGAGAAAGGCTTAAGCGAAGATGAGTAGAAACATACCCATTCCCACTTTACGGATACATATCAATTTAAATTGTGTGTTCGTAAAGGCCATTTTCCTTATGATTATGTGGGAAGTTACGAGGTGCTTGAAGAAACGTCTTTGCCGCCAAGAGAAAAATTCTTTTTTCTGTTAACTCAAAGCACCATTAGTGATGAAGACTATGCTCACGCACACCGTGTTTGGCGAGTGTTTGGCATAGAAACCATGGGTCAGTATGCTATGCACTACTTAAAATTAGACGTGTTGTTGTTGACAGATGTGTTTGAAACGTTTCGTCAGCTATGTCACACGATCTATGGCCTTGACCCCGCCCACTGCTATACCAGTCCAGGGTTAAGTTGGGACGCCGCCCTCAAATTTACCCACTTTGAGCTTGATTTACTGACGGATCCCGATATGGTACTGATGATGGAAAAAGGGATTCGTGGGGGGTCGTATCGCTCAATCAGCGACATGCCAAGGCAAATAATCATTACATGCCTGATTATTGTCCCGAAGAACCTGAATCCTACCTAATGTATTTCGGCGTAAACAATTTATACGGTCACGCTATGAGTCGACCACTGCCGTACAGAAACATTGTCTGGCTGTCTGAGGATGAAATTAAAGATTTTAATGTGCATAGCGCCAAAAAGCAACAGGACGTAGGGTATGTTCTTGACGTTGACTTAGCTTATCCCCCCGATTTCAGACAGCGACATGGTGATTTCCCCTTTTGCATCGAGAAAATGGTGCCGCCAGAGAGTAAGGGCAATCAAAAGACATTGATGGGTGCCTTGTATGACAAAAATCACTATGTGTTGCATATTGACATGCTGGTAGAATGTTTAGCCCAGGGCTTAGCCCTGAAAAAATCCATAGAGTTATTTCTATTTGTCAGAAAACGTGGTTGAAATCGTACTTGGATTTAAATACCAGTCACAGACAAAGTGCCACTCAACCCTTTCAAATCATTTTTTTAAACTGATGAATAATTGTATCTATGGCAAGAGTTTGGAAAATGTACGGCAGTATAGGGACATTAAATTGGTCAACACATGGCATGGACAATGGGGAGCTCAAAAATATATTGGAACACCAAATGTCAAATCTTTAAACATTATTGATCATGATCTAGTGACTATTGAACGTGCCAAAACTAAAGTGGTCATGAATAAGCCTATCTATTTAGGTCAAGTCATTTTAGATTTTTCAAAATTGCACATGCATAAATTCCATTATGGTTTTGCAATACAGCGATTTGGTACCATTTCCTTGTTATATACAGACACGGATAGTTTTATTTACCATATCCGTGACTGTGATCCGTATGTCGTTATCAAACAAAATCCAAAATGGTTTGACACGTCCTCGTTTAGTGAGAAGAACGTGTTCGATGTCCCCCGTCTGAACAAAAAAGAAATTGGTTTAATGAAAGATGAGTGTTCAGACACCATGATGACTGAGTTTGTAGGCCTCGCTCCGAAAATGTATAGTTTTCGACAGGTGGATCGATGCGAATATATGCAAGCCAAAGGGATTAGCCAGCATGTGGTTAAACGACTATGTGTGGATGATTATTTACATGTCCTTCAGACCCACACAGCCATGACACATAGTCAGTTTAGGATTCTCTCGAAAAATCATGATTTATTTTTAATGAAAGAGCGAAAACAAACACTCACTTTGTTGGACGACAAGAGACAGTGGTGTCAGGATATGATGACAAGCGTGCCATTTGGTTACAACCAGTAATGGTTGTTGCTATTGTTGTACAACACGGCAAGTGTTTGGTTTGGTTTCTATCAAGTGCATGATGCCATCTTGAGCCTCGGAATAAAAATAAAAAATTGTAGTGTATCATATAATTTTTGTTTTTTAACCTGTGTGCATGGATGTAAGCATGGATGTGTGAATGCCCGTAAATAGTTGTACATAAACTGTATGTCAAGTGCTATTTGCCTGTCAACGCATAAAGAGAGCCATGCATCAACGTTTGCATGGTTCACTGTTTACAGGCTAGATTAAAAACATGTTGGCTTTTTTAGGTTAGGTTAGGAAAAAACAAGTAGCCACCCTCACTATTGTTGTCGCTTAGTAGGCCTCATGTTTCAGCAAAGTCTGCACCCACCCTCAGTAGGCACAGCTTAATAGACCACACTAGGTTGTGGCTTAGTAGGCCTCATGCAAGAACAAAAAACAAATATCTGCTGCTTTTACTGTGGACAATCTCTCACTTTATGGCTAGAGTTATGAGTGGTGATATATTTGAAAACAACACTAATCCAATATCTGAACAGAAATTGTTTTTTTTACCTGTTGCATGTTATGCTTGAGGCCTACAGCTAAGGAAGTCAACTGAGAGATGGTTATTTATTTGTGTTTTGCTTATTTTTTATTTTCTATTTGCCATTGACTTAGGGGACACACAGTGTATATAGTACATAGTATTTTTTATTCACTTAGTAAACGGCATCGACAACTTTTCAGATTCAATAACGAGCCATGATGAAGATCGTTTTATCGTCACAAAACACACCACGTTCAATGAATATGCCGCGATGGTGTCTCATAATCCTCAACGTGTGGCCCATCCTTCAGAATATAGAAACACAAAAGTACGCATTGATACCATGTTTTATAACAACATTATGGATGATGACATAGTTTATGATCAGGTCATCACTATTGTAAATCCTGTATGCTAAATTTTGGTTTTGAAAATAATGTATCCACGCAAGTGGTTCATAAAGCATGGTACGGTTTAACCATGAATCAAGTGATTGTTAAATTAGCTGACGAGGATCATTTTGCAGATTTCTGGTGTACAATATGTACAAAACCCCTGTTTAATGTTAATTTTCCAATAACCTCTCAAATGTTTTGTTTTCATTTTTATAAATTTCCTGCTGAGGAACGAATCACTTCGTATCGACAACAAGCATTTCGCCACTTTTGTCTTAGCTTACCTATCAATCAATATTCGCCTCATAGAATGAGATTTGTTAGAAACTAACGGCTTTTTTTGTTAACATTCGACTTTCAGGTGCATACTTGACGTTTAGAATACATTTGGCTAATTTTTTGTTTGTTTTAGATTATCGTGTATTCACGTTGATGAACACACACACACTGGTTTAAATTTGTAGTTTTTTATTTTGTTTCTTTCTTGGTATGTTGGATGTAGACATGGTTATTAAATGCATAGCGTGTTAACTTTGCCTTTAATAGGTTACCAACAGCATTCAGATGTTTGCTCCTAGTATCTGTTGATACTATTTAATTAACAGAATGCAGTTTGAATTTGCACACCAACAGGGCAAACGAATACAAGTCATTCAACAAGGGGATGATAGGCTAATTCCCATTGACAACAGAGACATACATTTACCTCCAAGAGAGATCTTGAAAATGATTCACACTTAATTTTGATAAAACATTTCCAAATGTATGTTTTGACTGAAAATGATACAAATATTATTATATTTTTGTTAATTTATCCAATACTATCTATCTACAACTTTAGGCCATAAACGCTCAGGCCAAAAAAAACACTCTTTGATGTACAAAGTTATTGTTGTTGTTGTTGTTGTTGTAATATAAGAACGAGAGTGTTAGAAAGTAACACTCTTTTCTTTGGTTATAGACAACCATGGACGCTTTGAACGCCATTGGTCAAGATTGTGGCTTTGCACGCAAGAAAATGAGTGAATTGCCTACGCAAACACCCTTTCGCATACATAAAATTCAAAAACTAAATACCAAATTTGGTGAACGAGCTCTTTGCAATTGTCAAGACTTTGAGACATTTCTTCCCACATGATTTAATAACCTACCTTATAATGTCATGGAGGATGTCAATTCCAGTATTCACCCTGTATATTTAATCTATGAGGGTGAAAAAATAATCGTTGCATGGTTCGTTTTGTAAAAGTCGAAAACGAATAATCATTGTACGCTAGCCGTGACTTTTTGTTTATTCATGCCCTACTCTTCAATAACTATAATAAAATAAAATTATTTTTAGTGCTCAACAGTTTGACGTTTATTAATTGTCGCTCAACGTTTATGATGGAAAATAATAATAATAATAATACATTTTCTAAACTTTTGCTTAATGGTAGAATTTTTTTTGAACCTTAAGTCATGTCAATACAATAATGTCTATGTTGAGCATAGGTGAATGCTAATTTTTGTAAGTTCTCTTAATTAGATAATTTTTTTTAGACTTGGGCTACGTGAATAGAATCATGCCTATGGTGCATGTTTATAATTAGTTTACCTTTTTTACTTTTCATGTACATAAATAGTTTTTTTAATAAGTTGAAACGTTATGCACTTAAGGCTCGCTTGTTCATTCAGCACTCCCTTATGCACTACAGCCACAAGTTAGAAATAAAAAAGTTAGAGAGAGACATATTTTTAACAAGAAATCTATTAAACACTATTTACTAAATAAATAAATAAATAATTTAAAGTTAACGTCACATTGCCTTTACTGCAGACATGGTTTTGCACTAAACCTTTGTTTTTTTTCAAATTCTAATAACATGTTATTTCATTCAATAATAAGCGTTTAACAAAAACATGGTTCTAGAGTAGATAAAGATTTCATACGCCAGTATCACATACTTTTAAAACATGATTTTGGTTTACCTGTGGTTGCAGTGCGTGAGGGGTTGTTAGATCAACAACAAGCGAGCCTTAAGCATATGACGTTTCAACTTACTTTATGAATAATAATAATAAAAATGGACTCTTGTCCTTTTTTATTGTTTGTGATTTAAAATAGCATTTATGGCAATTTTTATACAATTTTCGATTGTTATTATTATAATGATGTTACTATTGATGAATAATGATGGACATTTGTCCTTTTTTGATTGTTTGTGATTTAAAATAGGTTTAGTACAATTACCATTTATATAATTTTTATACCATTTTTTATTATAAAGATGAAACTATTAGTTAAAATGATGGGCTTTTGTCCTTTTTTATTGTTTGTGATTGAAAAATAGATTCACTACAATTAGTAATTTTTATAACGATGCACTGCTGTCCCTTTTTTTATTGTTTGTCATTTAAGTCATTTTATACATTTTATTTAATTATAAATATGAAACTATGAGTGAATAATAATAATAATAATGAAAAAACACAACGTGGACTCTTGTCTTTTTATTTATTTTTCGTCATGATAACAGTGATACTATACATTCTTTTAAAAATAAATTCATCATGTTCAAGTCCATATCTAGATAAAAGTAATTTGCTCTTCATAGCACCAATCACTATAAATGCTGCCATTCGTTCGGCTAGACTGGCATCTGAAGCTGTTAATCGTTGCTTGGCAATGCTTAACAAGACTTTTTCGGCAATGCGTCTTAGTGTGGGATCACTGTTTTCATAGGCTTTATCGTGATTAAGACATGCATGATCCAAAGCATTGATTCCCATATCCCCTCTCCTCAAACGATCTTGAAGACGAGTACCAGGGCCGCAGAAGCTGTAAGCAGGTAAGTGAGCTTCGAATGGTAAGTTTTTAATAATGTTATCAATAATTCCACGGCCAGTACACCTGGGACATAGATATTTCAATCGGTGAAAAACACTTTTTTGTTTTTCTTCTTGTTCTTGTTGTTGTTGTTGTTGTTGTTGTTGTTGTTGTTGTTGTTGTTGTTGCTGTTGTTTGTCGGCGGTTGCTGACGAGCATGGTAGGTGGTGGTTGTATTCCGCATGACAGCCATGGAATGATGAAACAATGTCTTAACACTGAGTTTTATGACCATGATATAATTTCATTAATTGGCATGTGACGCACTGTCGAATGGAAGGTATTTTTGCCGTGGTTAATTGTTTTTGATGGAAAAAATGACTGCATGGTTGTAGTTCACTCAATACAGGGTCTTTAGTCCACTCGGCAGGCGCCTTTTCCAAAATTTCTTTGACAGCGTTGGCAGCAACATTAAAAAGAAATGATTTAGGTAGTGCTAATAATTCATGTTGTGTAAAGCTAATCAGTTTTTCTTGCACACAAATAACTTTCCAATAGCCTTGTCGATTGTAGTGGCGTCCATGTCTATAACGTTGATGTTATCACCTCATGTGTACACGTCTCACTGCTATCATTGGACGATACACTTTCACTTTTAATTTTATTGAACAACTCCCAACATGCACTCGTGGTGAGCCAATGAAACAATTGCCATGCATGCGCTAAGGCTTTATTCTGAATATTGTCGCAAGGACCAGTGTCCATGAGCATTTGCAGGGATGGACAACCCAGATCTAAAAGGTCAATACATTGACAGTGAGAGGGTAAAAATGGTTGAAGCCACTTGCGTTTTTCACTCCCTTTAACAAATAAGACATTGGCCGCTGACAAATGGGCTTTCATGACGATGTCAAGATACTTGTAAGAAATATCACCCTTTTCCATGCTAATTGCAAATGATTTTCAATCCATTGGCTCTGCTTTTTATCTTTTTCACTAAGCAACTCGAAAGCATAGGGAGGTTTAAACACCAAATGCATAGGGTTAGACACCCAAAACGTACTACAATCGATAAAAGCTACTTCCTTAAATATAAATTTGTTTTCTGCAATTTTAAACCCCTGACAATCCACGATGAGTGTACGCATTATGCTTTTATTTTTACTTGTTACCTCATTGACGTCTAATCAACAACTAACATGGCAAAGTCAAAGGAGTTTAGGAAAAAAAGAAACAAATGAATTGAACAACAGCTAAATATTTTTTGTGGTTTTATTCATAACATGAAAAACACTTACACTTTTATTACAAAGTTTGTTGGCTTAATTTGGAACAGCATTCAAATGAATAGTTTGCACATACGGTCCACAGGTATCTCCTAGTTTTGCAGGGTCTGGTACAATAACAGGGTAATTCAAACTCCATGGAATATTGCCCATATCATAGCGATTGAGGTAATCATCGCTGATGATTGCTAAAGGGTCGATCCCCTATTTCCCAGTTTCCAATTTCAATGTTGCAAAAAATACACTTGACCACATCCCCACGTATTAAGTAATAAAATCCGCTCGCAGCCAATTCTCCACAATCCATAAAGGGAACTGTCCATGTTTCAAAAGTTTTCAGACGATTAAATTCACAATTTAAATTCCATGGTTTGTCTGTCACGTTATTGTTGTTGCTGTTGCTTATTGAGGGACACATGATGTTTGTTGTTGTTTTATGTGCGCACAGTGCCAGAGCGCAACAGATACTGTGCATGTAGACGCTTATCATCAATCCTATGAATGATGATCTTTTTTTTTTCACTCGACCACAGATGGCTTACATGCTGATGACATAATTGGACAAAGGATGATATTTCACTTGTCTAGCATGAATAATCAAACAGTAGGCACTGGTATGGTCTGGGACATTTTCTTGTGTTTCAAAATCTACCCTTAAATCAATGGGGGTGATTTTCATAGATTCTTCTAGATACGAACAGTCGAAAACAATCAGTGGTGCTTTTGCTTTAAACCCTTGTGGCGACAACATAGGACAATCCTGTTTTTCATAATAAGACGATTGAAATTTAGCGAACATGTCATAAAGGGGACCAAACTTATTTTTTGAAAAATTGAGTTCCAACACCTCATTGGGAAAGCAAACATTATTTAAAAATAGTCGTATATTTCTCAAGTGAATGTGATCAAACAAGGTGACATCTTTGCTTTGTTGGTATTTTCTATTGGTTTAAAAACCAATAATAACATAGAGGGGTCTCTAGGTAGAGCGAGCCGATTTGACACTCCAACTATGTGTGTCTGTGGTAGGTAGCAAGGGGTATTCATGTAGACACCAACTTCGAAAGGCGATAGGCAAGGCTTTATCTTTTTGCACCAAATTTAACATGCTTAGCTTTTTACGATCCGATAGCGTCACATGGGGGCACTTTCCATAGTAATCGAAGCAGTTGAATTTTTGAGTCTAGCACTTGGTCAGAGGCTCCTTTCAGTGAATTATAATCACTGCGGTCTCTCACCAGATACAAACTTTGTCTTGCGCTTAAAATAATACGCTTGTGATCTTCGGCAAAGCCAAGGAGTAATTTTAAGGGTAGGAAGCCTGTAAAAGTGCCATCGGTATGAACTAGCCAGTCATTGCTACTGTTGGGACACCATCCTGCCATAGAAAGCGTTTTACTTTCCTCCTCGCTATAGGATGGATATAATTTCATAAGACTGGTAATGCCCACATTTCGAGTCATATCTATGACAATATCATTTATCACATAACGTACTTCAGAAAACAGAAAACTAAACCATGATTCGCCAACGCAGACGTTGTGGGTGTGCTGCCATCTGCTTTCATCAATTTGAAGAACACTTTCATGAGGTAGAGTAAAAATATCTTGATTGTTAATGATGAATTGAATCTCGTCATTGTTATTCAGTCCTGTTGCTTGAGGTTGATAGGAATGCATATCAATGCGCACGACGCCATCTTCCACTTGTATGGGATTTAACACTTGCAACAGCTCTTTGTTCATGATTGGGGTGTAGCGTATAACCAATGCGTTGTAAGCATTGTCGATTTACACGTGTCAACCGTTTCATACACGGCGGGCAACTAACCGACCCCGTAGACGTTGTTGTTGCTTTATAGATAAATTTTATAGCGTCTTTAAAACCAACTTGTAGGTCACAGGGGTGTTGGCGTCCAAAGCAATCAGTTGTTGGTTTCTATTCACTAAGCGTAAGGTAATATTACTAATATCACTGACACACACAGGATGATAGAGAACCACTGAAGGGTTTTCACGAATAATATAGCCGCAAGGAGAGGTGACAATAAAATCATACAGGGAATGGCTTTGTTCTTGATTTTTAAATACGTCTCTAATAATATTGCAAGTCACAGAAATGTGATGGTCCTCAATGAATTTCACTGGATAATCTGAATCATGGGGTTGGTGAGCTGCCAACACCCTTGGTTTAAATCCTAGTAAAGGACCAATAGAATGAACTCGTGTTTCAAATTCAATGTTAAACGTAGAGAAAATATGACAGCGATGAGTTATTGTACTGGCTGTAAGTTCAAATTTGTGTGTCCCATCCGCAAATGGTTTGACACCAAATTGTTTTATCATCGACACGCTAATGGCTTCATGCACATTGTCTATGGTATAACCTCCAGGGGGTAGTCTCAACATATAATCTTCATAATAAAATTTCTCATTAATATCCAGTTGAATATTGTAAATTCTGTTGTAACTTTCCAATGAAATTAATTCTAGCACATAGGATTGTTCGGGATGCAATTCAATGGGGGGGGGGGAATCCAGGCACACTTCAGACCCGCGACTGTGCACGGTAAAGGTCTTAGCGTTGACATTCATAATGATGAAACTGTTGGCTTAACGCGACCTCTTATATAAAAAATGTAAACTCAAACGGCCACACTCTTGACTGTCAAAGGTTTGTTGACGATTCACATTAGAGAATATCTTTACCCGGTTTCTCAAATAACGTAGCAACTCGATCGGGGGTGGTAAATTTCCATAACTGTCAAAGTACCATACTGTGGAACCTTGTTTCACATAGGCTACAAAATGGGATCCTGGGCCTGCATCATCATCTAAATTCATCATGGCTCGTTCTTCTTTCCACGCTGCTTTGGGTAATTCATTTCGCATAAATACACCTCGAAAATCAGAAATCTTTAGTTGTATGGCATAGCTTTTCACTTCTTCATGGGTCATGGCATGACGAGGCAGTTGCCTTAAGCGCTTATCGAAGATGGACATTTCTATTCTTAGACGATAGGCCACTACCTTGTGGATAAAAGTCTGGCTTAAAGGATTGCTATTTCTAGCTCCCATCGCAATGGCGTCTAACCTTATTATTGTGTCGCTCGCTTTCTTTGAGTTGTTGCTTGCCTTGCTCGACGGCTTTTATGGTTTTCGCTACAGCGCTGGCACCACCCAAAAGGGACCCCAAAGCTGCCAACCCTGCAAATAAAGCAGGCAAAAATCCTCCACGCTTAGCAACAGGAATGACTCGCCCACGTTTTTTCTTTCTTTCTTTCTTTCTTTTTTTTTTATCGATACATGATGCTGCGATTTCGGAGCTGTAGACAATCACACCGCTTGTAAAGCTTTTTCGATAGCCACTCTTTTTAGATTTTTTTAGTTTTTTAAGTTTTAACACTGGGTGTGAAGCAGATCGACTTGGTTTCCGACCTGGCTTTTTTTCTCTTTTTGAGATTTGTTTTTTTCATGTTCATGGCATATCTTTTTTTCGCCATGCTGCTACTTGGTGAACCTTTCACAGCAAACATTCGATAACAACTAACGTAGAGAACCTTATTTCATAGCAGTATATTCCAATTCTATATAAAGCGGAAAATCATTCACCGTTTTCCCAGCTTCCTTTTCCTCAAACGTAAGCATAAGATGAAAGGATAATTCATCTCCAACATTTACTCTTTGATGGTTGAGGGCTAACACTCTATCACCGTTTAGTTGTATTTTTAAATGTTTCTCATCAGGCATGGCATATTTAATATGAATTACACCATCATAATGCAATCGATAACGACATAAACCGGAAGCAAGTATATAGGTAAGATCATCATTCACCAGTGGTGGTGGGGAATGGTTTCTGTCATTGTCCAGTTTTTGATTTGACAGGTACACTAAAATAGAGATGGGACAAATTTATAAAGCCTTTTCATTTGATGGATCACATATCGTTTCATGCAGATGTCATTTTCGTCTCGAGGCTCTTGCACATCAATAATACGATAATGATTGGCTGAATAGCCCTCAACGGTTAGTCTCGGGGCCATGTGATAGACACTTTGCACTTTGCGATCGACATAGCTTTTTGTTGCCACCTCTCGTGACTGTTTTGACAAAGAGGCGGCCGTGGCCATGGTTACACGAGCTCGCCCAAACACGTCCATGGTGATAGACGTTAACTAACCTATCCTACTCACCGCTTGCCTATATATATATAAACCTCATACACACATGAAAAAAACTCAGTTGTCGACACAATGGAATTAATTAAACAACCCCATGCTTTGCCCGTCTCTGATTTCGTTTCAGAGCTATCACTGTCCGCGTGCGAACCTAAACGTATTGGCACCCTATTCCCATCTACCGTTCGATGTATTATGGCAGGGCCTTCAGGTTGTGGAAAGACCAATGTTTTGCTGAACATTATTACCGCGCCTCGTGGCCTACGATTTCAACATATTTATATTTTTGCCAAATCCTTGTACCAGCCTCTGTACGTGTATCTGGAACAAATTATGTCTTCGTTAAATAAAGAAGCCATGGGCTATTTTACATTCATCTCACCTCAAGATGTCATTCAACCAGACCGCATTTAACCAGATTCCATTATAATTTTTGATGATATTGCCACTCAACGACAGGCCATTATTCAAGAGTATTTTAGTGTGGGACGCCATAAACAAATGGATTGTTTTTATCTGGCTCAGACCTATTCCAAAATCCCCAAACAGTTGATTCGTGACAATGCCAATCTCATCATTCTCTTCCGCCAAGACTCTAGAAATCTGTATCATATTTTTCAAGATCATGTGAATCCAGATATGTCCTTTACAGCTTTCACGCAATTGTGTGCTTCGTGTTGGAACCATCATCCCCATGCCTGTTTGGTCATAAATAAACAGAGTGAACGATGTGAGGGACGTTATCGCTTGGGTTTTGATTATTTTATTTCTGTTTAAAAAGATCCAGGGTTGGACATTTCCTGCTAGTGTGTCTTTACCTTTACCATGGCGAACGCCATAGGGTACAATAAACATGTTCAAAACATGCAGCGTATTATTGAGGCACGAAATACGATTCGACATACATTTCGTGAATTGCAACGTTTAAATAACGTCAATCCTTTACCCTTGATAAAACATGCTCCATCATCGGTTGATTCCATGAGGTCCAAACCTAATGCTTCTGCTGCTACTGCTGCTGCTACCTCTCAAACCAAACCCTTAACAAGTTCAAAATTTACTCAAACAGATTCCACACGACAGGTAAAATCCTTCTCCTCCTCTAATGTTAGTGAACAAGAACATCAAGAAAAGGAAGAACAACAACAACAACAACATGAACAAAGTGAAAGTGAAAGCGAAAGCGTATTTAGTCCTGAAAGAAAAAATTCCTCACCCCTTCAACAGTCTCTAAAAACAAAATAAATTCTTCCGTCATAGCGGCAACACCGTCTTCCTCCACATCGTCCCCGTTTTCACAAGTCTTGGCAACCCCTCAAAATAAAGCTCAACTCAAAAACATTTTAATCAAACAATATGGGGCAACCCTGGAACCGTATCTGGCCCATTTATTGGAAAGACAGATACCACGCATGGTGTTCGCTATGAGAATGATAGTTTAAAAATTGGGGATTCATCCATTAAATTTGCTCGTACGAAAGCTGTCATTAAAATATCAACTATAAATTAACACCAGGTCTGTTAAAGCTGCTATTTTCTAGCACCCCCTCGCCACAAGATTTTACGTCCGAGGACCTTTCTAAATATAAATCCATTTTATTAGACACCAACGCTCACTAAAGAAACTATAAATCCTCTCAGCAGCTCAATGCCAATATATCCCAAAAATATAAAACCATCATTGCAAACATCTTTGGTAAGCAAAAACATCACTCTGCCCCTGGTGTAAGGTTTAAGAAATTAAAACCCTTCCTGGATATAACCTTTTGGAATAATCCCAATCAGTTAGTAGAGCGCTTATACTTGCTTCATGCATCAAAACAAGCTGGTCACACTGGACATGAGGCAGAAATCGCCCACATTGACCAACAACTCCCAGATGCTAAAATTATCTTATAAGCCATCCCCCATCAAAGTGGGCATTGCTCATGAATTACATAAACCAGCCCGACGCATTTATGAACGTCGTCGTGTCATTTCCAAAGGAATCGATGAACTTTGGCAGGCAGACCTGGTTGAAATGATACCTTATTCTAACGTTAACGACGGTGTACGCTATATGTTGACCGTCATTGATGTCTATTCCAAAATGGCTTTTGTTCAACCAGTAAAAAATAAAACTGGTGTCTTAGTCACAAAGGCCTTTCAACATATTATTGAACAATCAAATCGTCAACCTCACTTGTTACAAACCGACCAGGGGAAATAATTTTTCAACAAGGATTTCTCCAGTTTTCTCAAATCTAAGGATATTCACCATTACACCACCTATAGCAATCTCAAAGCTAGCGTAGTTGAACGCTTCAATCGAACATTAAAAAGTTATATGTGGAAAGTATTTACAATACATGGTTCCTATCGATGGATAGACTGGTTACCTCAACTTGTGTCACGCTACAACAACACCATTCATTCCACCATCGGCATGATACCTCGCCTCGTCACCAAGAACCTACCCAGACTCAATAGACTGTTTAACCCTATAAAAAGGGTAGACCCAAGGCGACATCGCCTTAAAATTGGAGATTTTGTTCGCATCAGTAAACATAGAAGTGCGTTTTCAAAATCGTATACTCCACAATGGTCGACAGAAATTTTTAAAATTCGCCAAGTCAACCTAGGTCAACCAGTGACGTATCTCTTAGAAGATCAGAGCGGTCAACCCATTCTGGGACGATTCTATTATGAAGAAGTGCAAAAAACATTATATCCCAACGATTATCTCATTGAACGAGTATTTAATGTAAAAGGTGCAAAATATTTTGTAAAGTGGTTAGGGTTTCCTTCCACGTTTAATTCATGGGTCAATAAACATAATTTGTTGTAATAAATCCCTATTTATTTATTTATTTATTTATTTATTTAGAAAAAATCCCTTTCCAAAAAGGTGTATCACATTACCTTTCATTAATCCCACCCTTTTGTTTATTACATGTCCAATAACCTCTTTGTTCAAGCCCATGCCAATCTTTTATCATGATGTTATACACCCACCCATCGTTTCAAACTTTGCGTTGCATGATGAGTCCATAATGAACCAAAGCTATGACATACACAGTATAAAGCCGCACACTGTATAATGACACCTGCCTCTTATCTCTCTGCTGCGAGGCACGTACGATGATAAGACGTCTTGTCTGGCTCGCCGTGGGTTAGTCTCAATGCTTTCATTTCTCATTTCACCGAGCAAGTCCTCTCTCTGCGTGTGAGCCCAGTCAAGCCTTGTCAAATAATAATAATAATGCATATGTGTTTTACCAACATCATAGCGCTTAACATAACGGGACTACAAATCTGGTTTCTTACTTTTTCCCCGTTTTCCCCAACGATCTCGAAAAAAATTACGGAAACCATGATTTCAGCTTTTCCATACCTACATTCCCGTAAAGAGAACAACGACACAAAAACATAAACATGCCCGTCATAAAAATCGCCAGATTTGTTTTCCAAATAACACGAAAATGAACAAAATCACATTTTCCATAAGAAAACCATGTTTCCAGATTTTTACCTTTTCCATACCTATATCCCCGTAAAGAGAATAAAGAGACGAAAAAAATACTATCACACACGTCATCCTCACGTTTTCAGTTTTTCCAATATTAGGGAAAATCACAAAAACTCATTTTCCATAAAAAACCATGTTTCCAGCTTTTTACCTTTTCGACACCTACATTCTCGTAAATAGCGCAACGAGACGAAAAAAATACTATCACACACGTCATCTTCACGTTTTCAGTTTTCGCAATATTAGGGAAAATCCCAAAAACCCATTTTCCATCAAAAAACCATGTTTCCAGCTTTTTACCTTTTCCATACCTACATCTCAGTAAAGAGGACGACGAGACGAAAAAAATATTAGCACGCACGTCATGATCACGTTTTCGGTTTTCCAAAAATTAGCAAAAATGTGAAAAACGCATTTTTTGACCCGAAACCCTATGTTCACCTTTTCGACACCTACATTCCCGTAAAGAGCACGACGAGACGAAAAAAAAAACGAATCCAAGCACGCCCTCCTAGCATGACTCTTTCCATTCCAAGGTCGCAGGGGCTCACAACTTCCTAGGTAACGCAGAACCTACAACCTAGCACTATTTTAGAGTGGACATAAAACGTCCATAGGAAAGGGGGGTTCACCACGAGTCCTACAACACCTCATATGTTTAAATCACTCTACTGGTTAGCGAGATACTAAAAAGCCGATGAACTATTAGTTTTTATGGTTCTTAATAAATATTTAAAAATAACTCATTTATAAATAATCATTTAAAAAGCCCGCTCTCTTACGAAACTTCTCAAGTGCGCAGGCGTACAAAAAAACATTCATCGCCATAATGTCAAAAAACACACGTTTACCCCAAATGGCGTTTCCAAATTCCATCCATTTTAAAAAATAACCTCACCATCACATAGAGCGGAAAAAATACCATCTAAACGACCCCTCACTCGACCCTACTCCTCCCCCACCACCTAACCCTTTCCCAACATAGGCATACATATTCAAGCACGAGCGCGACTTGAGAAAACCAACACTACCCCACTACTCGCGAATAACCTTTTAGTTTTGGTCTTTTAATTAAATAAAGAGCCTATAGGAAAGTATGGGGCATCACTACGAGTGCTAGGACACCCTGTATGTTCAAATCCCATGATTGGTTAGCAAGATATCAGGTTCGGGGCAATTACGAGGAGGGTTTAATAAGTTAATGGGCAGCTTTCGCCTCATCCCACTACTACAGCTGTTTGATATTTTGGGATTTGCAGAGGAATGGCTTTTTTAATGTAGGGTAAACACCGACTACAAGAGTTAAGGTTACGTCCACTTTGGTCGCAGTGCTTGGCTTCTCTCAAAGAGCTCAGGGCATCTCCTCTTATTCTTTCCTCCATGCCCGGACCGCAGCTTGGGTAGCGCATCTAGCACTTCATCCCATAACTACTGACAATGACCTACTCGTCATGAGCCACGTATGTTAGCGTAGTTTCCAGGCAGCGGTTGGCGCAGCGGAAAGAAAGCAGAACGGTAATCCGAGGGTCGTGGGGTCGAGTCCCTATTTTCGTCTTGTCTTTATTTTTAATTTTTTACGTTACTTACGCTGCTAATAAACTGAAATAATGCTTGCCACGCTGGGTGAGTGCTTATCATGTCTGACTACCAACCCCAAACTTGCAGGTTCACTCCGACCGTGGTAAGTGATTTTTGAAGGCGACAAAAATCACGACACGCATGTCGTACGTTTTTGGCATGTTAAATAACCCATTTGAATTCAGTAGGCCGTGTTCATAATGGCAAAATTAATCTCGGGATATTTCGCCAAGACAAAAACTTCCTCCTTTCTCTACTAGAAAGCGCTATAGTGACAAGGAGCTTAGATATCTAACCTCCTTGACATTAATAGTGTTCCAAGGAGCGATAAAATTCGACATGCAAGCTGCCCTCTGAGTGTCAAATAAAAAAGCTTGCATCCGGCACCCGAGGCAATACGATATAATTATTATTATAACTGAAATAATGCTCAATATAGTGTATCTATTAATATTTGCATAAAACGGAAAGGCAAAGGAAAATTTGGGATGGCAAATACATTTCCAGGGAGGGATTGCAACTAAGGCGTACACGAGGGCGTCGGAAATAACATTAGATACATTTATGGTTTACAGTTGATGATTTACTCGTGCTGGGGGGATATTCATCGCAAGAACAGGGGTATCAGTAATTTTCTCCACATCTTACACAAGCCGCATTTTTAGAATTACATGGTTGTTTTAAAGTTGCAATAGAGGAACAAACAAGATGTTCAGTAAAGAACATGTAGCCTACTTACTTCCAAATGCATGGGTATAGTTATAACTGTTTGTCCTTTTCAATGAGTATAATTCATTGTTGGTTGTAGTAGCTTGTTGAAATAGAGCGTGTTATATGGATATTATACGTTAATTGATTTAATCCTCACCTGAAGAGGCCATAACATGGCCGAAACTGGGACATATTATTAATTAATTAAATTATTATTGACTTAGGTGTAATTCCAATTAGTATGCGTTTAGATAGTTCAATAATAAAATATTGTTTGTCATATTATTAACTAAATACTAAGTAAAGCTATGATAGAAGAAGCTAACATACCAACACCTTAAATGCACTTACAAACAACGTCTTTAGTAATCATTTTATATTTTGGTTGTTGACCGTGAAAAATCGTTGCGTTAATGAAATCCAAACACAGTTCACCCAAAAGAAAGCTCATTTTTAGCCTACTTTTTACATATTTTAAAAACGATGAAAAAGCAGTCTTATGAGAACACCCCGGCAGATGTGTATCTGTCTGTCCTTCTGTCCGTGTGTGTGTGTGTCCCCTCTATCGATTCTTAACCGACTGCAGCTATTGAAACTAAATTTGGTATGAGTAAATATCTATACCTGAATATATCACGGACATAATTTAAAATGACATCACTGCTACCAACTGCTGAAAAATCACAATTCAAATTTGAACTGTACACTATGTTGGATATCTTAGAATTCATGCATGCGAACTATTCAAAAATTAGCACACACTTAGACAATAAAAATAACATTCCAGATAAATTTTCATGAGGACATACATTACAGTGTTGCCAACATGATTCTAAGCATGCTGATAGGTTCAATTTTTAAGTGCATGTAACTTCTATACTAACAAATGGATTTCAACCAAATTGTGTATCTGCTTTGTGTACCATAACAGATATGCCTATGCGCATTCTTAGGAGCAACCAAAGCTTCCAACTGTTAATAAATGCTATCTCTATTTTTTTTTACCTAATATCAATATATCACAAGGTGTGCAAGCCAACAGGTCTAAACTTTGATTACGTATAGTACCGTACCAGACATTTTAGATTAATTTGGAGAATTTAATATACGTCAGTACTGCCAACATGATTTAAGCCTGCTGATAGATCCAATATTTAAATACATGTAACTTCTATATACTACCAAATGGATTTCATCCGAAATTGCCATAATAATAGATCACACTATTTCAGATTAATTTGGAGCAACACAAACATGTTATTGTTGCCAACATGCTTTTACGTGCACTGATCAAGCCAATTTTTAAGTACATGTAACGTCCATGCTATCCATTGGACTTCAACAAAAGTTTGTATGTACATTCGGTACCTTAAGAGATGGAACTAAGAATATATTCAGTAACCAGAACTACCAACTGTGGTGCTCTATTAGGCTACACTATTTCATGTATATTTCGAACTAATTAAATATTTCAGTATTACCATATTAATTTCGTCAATATTCTAGATAGATTTATCATTGGGATGAATCTTACATTTTAGAAAAAGTAGGCTCTTTAGTTCGTCACGGAACTACTTGTTGAAATTTGTTAGATTGCCAAGTGCTGGTTATGCTGGGTAAATGAAGTAAACAATTCCGAGACATATTACTCTACATCATGTTTTTGTTTTGTTTCATAAGTTCAGGGACGATGTATAAAACCATATTTGTGGAATTAATTTTTAAATAAGTTCCAGACTGCCTTTCAATGCGGAGGTATCCATACCGTCTGGTAAGAGCACCCTAACCTCTTGCACAAGCGCAAAGAGCAGCATAGTAACCGATCTTGACGCAGAGAGGCGTGCAATATTGTTATACACTTTAATTTTTTTCTACCCAAATGAAGTACATTACACATCAGTTGTTATGTCCACCTTCTCAACATAATCTCCTTATAACTTTATGCACTTTTACCATTGATGTATCAGTCACTCCAGACCTTCCTGAAACCATTCTTTCGGACTGCTGCATATCTATGCCTTGACAGCGACCATGCAGAGATTTCTTCGTGTTCCCGAACAGGTGGTAATCACTTGGTGCCAAGTCGGGAGAGTATGGTGGGTGTGGTAGCACCGTGAATCCCATTTGATCAATGGAAGTGGTGGTCTCTCGGCTAGTGTGGGGGCGGGCATTGTGATGTTGCAGAAGGACACCTTTAGCCCATTTTCCTGGCCGCTTAGTTTTAATGGCACGACGTAAGCGCTTAAGGGTTGTCACATTCGCTGCTCTGTTAATCGTGGCCCCCAATTCCAGCCAGTCAATGCGGATGATGCCCTTTGTGTCCCAGAACACTGTTGCAATTCGCTTGCCAAATGATGGCACTATTTGACATTTCTTTGGCGGTGGACCGCCCCTACGCTTCCATTGCATGATCGCCGTTTTGCGGATTTGCAGAACTTGACACAGCTGTCAAGGCATGGGTAAGCAGCACTCCGAAAGAATGGTTTCAGGACGGTCTGGTGAGACTGACACATCCATGGCAAAAGTGCATAATGTTACAAGGAGATTATGTTGAGAAGGTGGACGTAACAACTGATGTGTAATCTACTTCATTTTGGAAGAAAAAATAAAGTGTTAAACAATATAGTACGCCCCTCGTACGTAAAACAACAATTGTTACGTTAAATAATTCAGAGTACTTTATCACTTACATCATAATGTAGTCACCGAAACTAAACGTCGGCCAGGCGTTGCCTTCTATTTGACAAGCTTCTGGCAGCACCTGAGCATCAAGTTGGAGATCTAGGCGTGTCAGTCCTGCGTTCAGCACTGCCTGGACATCGTGAGCGGCGCAGGACGCAGGCACACAGATCGCCCATTCTATAGCCGCCAAGACGGGGACAACACTCGGGCTCTGGAACAAGACAAGCAGTCAGCGAACACTGCCCTGGACATCGTGAGCGGCGCAGGACGCAGGCACACAGATCGCCCATTCTATAGCCGCCAAGACGGGGACAACACTCGGGCTCTGGAACAAGACAAGCAGTCAGCGAACACTGCCCTGGACATCGTGAGCGGCGCAGGACGCAGGCACACAGATCGCCCATTCTATAGCCGCCATGACGGGGACAACACTCGGGCTCTGGAACAAGACAAGCAGTCAGCGAACACTGCCCTGGACATCGTGAGCGGCGCAGGACGCAGGCACACATATCGCCCATTCTATAGCCGCCAAGACGGGGACAACACTCGGGCTCTGGAACAAGACAAGCGGTCAACGAACACTGCCCTGGACATCGTGTGCGGCGCAGGACGCAGGCACACAGATCAACCATTCTATAGCCGCCAAGACGGGGACAACACTCGGGCTCTGGAACAAGACAAGCAGTAGGCGAACACTGGCCTAGACATCGTGAGTGGCGCAGGACGCAGGCACACATATCGCCCATTCTATAGCCGCCAAGACGGGGACAACACTCGGGCCCTGGAACAAGACAAGCGGTCAGCGAACACTGCCCTGGACATCGTGAGCGGCGCAGGACGCAGGCACACAGATCGCCCATTCTATAGCCGCCATGACGGGGACAACACTCGGGCTCTGGAACAAGACAAGCAGTAGGCGAACACTGGCCTAGACATCGTGAGTGGCGCAGGACGCAGGCACACATATCGCCCATTCTATAGCCGCCAAGACGGGGACAACACTCGGGCCCTGGAACAAGACAAGCGGTCAGCGAACACTGCCCTGGACATCGTGAGCGGCGCAGGACGCAGGCACACAGATCGCCCATTCTATAGCCGCCAAGACGGGGACAACACTCGGGCCCTGGAACAAGACAAGCGGTCAGCGAACACTGCCCTGGACATCGTGAGCGGCGCAGGTCGCAGGCACACAGATCGCCCATTCTATAGCCGCCAAGACGGGGACAACACTCGGGACCTGGAACTAGACAAGCAGTAGGCGAACACTGGCCTAGACTTCGTGAGCGGCGCAGGACGCAGGCACACAGATCGCCCATTCTATAGCCGCTAAGACGGGGACAACACTCGGGCCCTGGAACTAGACAAGCAGTCGGCGAACACTGGCCAAGACATCGTGAGCGGCGCAGGACGCAGGCACACAGATCGCCCATTCCATAGCCGCCATGACGGGGACAACACTCGGGCTCTGGAACAAGACAAGCGGTCAGCGAACACTGCCCTGGAAATCGTGAGCGGCGCAGGACGCAGGCACACAGGTCGCCCATTCTATAGCCGCCACGACGGGGACAACACTCGGGCCCTGGAACAAGACGAGCAGTCAGCGAACACTGGCCTAGACCCAAGAGCCTGTTTGGCGTTCCTCTTGTGGTATTGTGTACTCGGATGATACGGTATTTGATGTACATTAGCAGCATATACTGGCGTCTGTAACTAAGAGGTGGATGCCCGATTCGGCGAATAGGCAGGGAATCGGACTCGTGTGAAAAGCAATGGTTGCCAGCCTAACGTCACCATGATGGATACTGTCCATCATTCTCAAGATTGCCGGCCTTTCCGAACCGTATGCCGCACAACCATAGGACGAGGGCTTGGTGAAACCATAGCTGCACGATCACCGCAACATACTCCGGTAAGGCGCAAGGCAAAGCATTCCACGTCGGTAATGCAGTATTTCTCTTTGTACATGGGCTACAAAACCAAGGAGAAGAGTGGATAGAATCGTTCAGCAAGTGCAGGGTTTGTGAGGAAAGACCAGATGGGGTATCTTAGAAAGCATTGGAAATCCATTTCATGTGATATGAGTTCACGACCATATACGAGGCCTATTCACTTACCAAAAGTCACTACTACAGGCACAATAATACCCGATACATGCGAGATGACAATCGGTTCTTTATATCAAGATTATTATCCACCCTACTTTAAACAACAACAATTTGCCCGTGTTACAGAGAATAATGACAGACGCATTTTCTGCCTACAGTACTGCTGGGTGGATTAAGTAGCTTAGCAGTGCTGTAGCCGGTCCCAAGCCCGGGTAAAGGAGGGGTGCTGGAGTAACTGGCAATCGCTCTGTACGAACCACAAACGCTCCTGAATAAGATTCGGTGTGGCCAACCTTGAAGGCCTTTGGTCTTCACCCTTTATTAAATCATTTTACTAGATCTTATACGATGTTAGACAACGGCACAGATGTCACTAACTCAGGGAATATCCAATCTCCCGTCACCAGCGGTGGCGCATTCAGGCCTTCGGATTCTGGGGAGCCTGAACTGATCGTGCGGGCAAAGTCGGAGTTCCCTAATACCTATAAATCAAAATTGAAACCTAAATCCATCACACACTTTGGGTCTATAAACATCCAAACCCTCTGCAAGACCGGAAAACTTAAGCAATTAACAGATGTCCTGAATAAGCGCAAAATTATGATAGCAGCAGTCCAAGAGACCAGATTAACTAATGACGAGGCATTTGAATTGGAAGGTTATAGAATATTTAAGGGGAGACCAGCGTCTAGGAACACAGATGGCTCCAGAGTCTTTGGAACGGCTTTCTTAGGTCGACGAGATGTAATGGACTCCATCATCGATTTCATGTCAACTAGCGAACGCCTGTCCATGCTGTCCTTCAGACGTGGAAACAAATGATTCTCCCTCGTAAATGCACATGCTCCTACTAATGAGGATAACAAGAAGAACCCTGAGAATACCCAAATCTTCTGGCAGATGCTCGAAGATGAGATCGGTCACCACGTCAAGATCCTGGTAGGTGACTTGCAACTGGTGAAAGAGCGAAGGTACCGTGACATAGTGGGAGCTAATACAGCACATAAACGCACGAACACCAATGGCAAGTGCTTAATAGAACTCTGTAAGTTGTATCAGATGAGGATCTTGCCTAGAGTTTTTCCGGGAAAACCTCAGTACCAGAACACTTGGCAATCACCGAACCCTGTTACTGGTACATTTCAAATAGACCACGTCGCAATCAGTGCAAGAAACAGGAAAGAGTTCATGAACGTGATAGTTCGTAAATGATGGAACATTGACTCCGACCATTTCTTCACTAAAATTAAGACCTGGTTACTACCTAAGAAGCAAGTACCCTCTAACGCAGCCCCACCGAGAATTAATTCCCAGTTCCTCAATGATAATAAAGAATGATTTACAACTTGCATCTTGCAAAGAGAGATGAATGACTGGAAGCCACTGAAGACCACGGTATGCGAGACCTTGAATAATCTCGTACAACCTCGAAGGAAGTGACGTTACAGATGGTGGAATACTGACTGTGACCATTCAGTTGACGACCGAGCTCCAGCCTGGATGAAGTGAAATTCGAATAAGTGACAGAAAGACTGGAAGGATTTCACAAAGGTACAACATCTGTCAAGTAAGACCATCAGGCGCGTGAAGAGATGTTATGATCGATCGAGGCTAGAAAAATTGGATGAAGAGTTCAGACAATACAACACCAGAACTTCTATTGGGCATTCAAAGAGGAACTCTCAGGATATAACCTACCATGCCTTCACTTTAAGAACCCTTTGTTCTACGAGTTATTCACGAGGCTGATGGTCATGCTTTAGATTCCATGATTAATTAAGAGTGTTGATTATATTTTTTATTGATTTTGTTGATCCTGGTAGATCAGAATTTTTTATTTTTTTAATATCACTGTCAGTTCATTTCGGGTAGGATTGTGTTGATAGTTATTTTTGGTTAAATTGAGATCCGTTGATTTTGTTTTTGAGTTTGACGTCACGTGCTAGGGCACGTAGGGGGTGCACACTTTTCTGATGATTTTTTTGTTTTTGATTTTTTGAGTATATGAAATTGGTTCACGGAATCAGTATTTATCACATCCTCCCATGAATCATCAATAATAAATCAGGCATCAGAAGAATGAAATTGGTTTTGTAGCATTGAACATTCAAGTTACTTAAAATTTTCAACCTTCGGATTTTTATTGTCCAATATTTTGTGATTATGGTTTTCGAAGCCATTTCAGTGTCGCCTTTGTAATGAAATTTAAATTTCAAATTTTTGTCTTTGTAATTTTGGGATCATGAGTGTCCATATCCATTTGATTTTTGGGGATTTTCTATTTTTATTTGTCTGTGCCTTGCTTAGTGCAACAGCGAAGTAAGCTGATCCATGTGTGTTGATTTGGTAATCAGTCCTACGATCTCATTTGATTTTCCCAAGGCATTTTAATTAAATTAATTAGTGAAATGAGCTTGACCCTGGATCATGAAATATCCTATACACGGGTACAGCATTCGCATTATATCTCTGCCGGTGAGGACCGTTGCATTTCTGAGAATCTGAGCTGTCAACTCCTCTACTCCTATTCATAAGATATTACCTCACAGTGTGGGGCTCGGGAGTTCTGACGGCCGACTTAGCATAATGCACTCGGCACACTCATTAGTGCTTGCCACACAATTGTTGGTGTGTTAATTTGAGAAATGTCTTTGGTGTGGCTAGTACAGTCGGTATACTTTTCCTGGAAGCAATGACGTAGCTAAACGGGAGAGAGAAAACGTGGGCACAGTATTAACCTTCTTTCCCTGGTAAACTGTGTGTGGAAGTAAAACAGAAGGGTAATAACTTTCTTTCCCTCGTAAACTGTGTGTGGAAGTAAAACAGAAGGCTACTAACCTTCTTTCCCTGGTAAACTGTGTGTGGAAGTAAAACAGAAGGCTACTAATCTTCTTTTCCCTCGTAAACTGTGTGTGGAAGTAAAACAGAAGGCTACTAACCTTCTTTCCCTGGTAAACTGTGTGTGGAAGTAAAACAGAAGGCTACTAACCTTCTTTTCCCTGGTAAACTGTGTGAGGAAGTAAAACAGAAGGCTACTAACCTTCTTTTCCCTGGTAAACTGTGTGTGAACGTAAAACAGAAGGGTACTAACCCTCTTTTCCATGGTAAACTGTGTGTGAACGTAAAACAGAAGGCTACTAACCTTCTTTTCCCTGGGAAACTCCATATAGCGGCGCCCTGCGGTGGCTGTATGAAGCAGTCTCTCGAGGACCGGGCCTCCAGGGGCGACCTGCAGGTTGGCCAAGCAGTACTGACCCCGCAATCCTCCTCCGCTCGCTCTTACACACTCATCGAAATCTCCGAGCTGCCGCAGGTTCCCTTGGAGCACCCCGGACGGGAATTTGGCTGAAGCATCCACCACTGGAGGACAAACAGTTACAGTCATGAGAGGGACAATCCGTTATGGACATCTGGCATTAAACAAGTAGATCCGTGAAGAACTAAATAGCTTATTTTCATATACCCTACTTATATTAATTGCCTCCATCAACATACACATTTTCAGTTTGATTGCTTTATATTGAGAACCGTCTAAATATTTCGGATGGTCACCATGTGGAATTCTTATACATAGGCCTTAGAGATATGTACTATAACCTGAAGATTAGTATACAGGAAATAAAAATAAAAAAAAGATTTTAAAATTTCGCTGAGCCTCCATCTTGAGGTTATATAAACAATTGAACTAAATTATATTTCTGTGCATTGGAATTCGTATAGGCATTTGCTGTACCAAGTTTCACTGCGTTCAGATTGTTAAATCGCGAGAAAATTCTATTTACATGTTTCAAATTCGCTTGGCCGCCATGTTCGTTTTCTAGTTGACAGGTTTATGAAAGTCTCATAGGTAAACTTCTAGTAGTGCGCTTTATCACTGTACACAATTTCAGGATGATATCAGTAATAGTTGGAGATATAGAATGCCGGTGAAATATTTCTCACAGCCGCCATGATGGATTGGTGAGACGTAATAAAATTTGAAGGGCACGGTCGGGGTTGACGGAAATAGTACTATGACCTTGCCGAATGTCATTGAAATCGCTCGATCCGTTTAGAGGTTATTAGGGGGGCACACTCATGGACGCACACACACACACACATACACACACACACACACACACACACACACACACACACACACATGGACACAATTTGATCTAATAAGCCATTTTTTTTTTCATAAATGAAAATATGCTAAAATGGAAACTCTGAAGGTTCAGCCCGCTTTTCGTGATTCCTTCTATCTCTAAACTCTTCCTTCAATGAAATAGCTTTTCCATGAGAGATGGACCAAATAGATTTTTGTTTCTAACATACTGTAATTAAATATGGCTATACAGTAATAAAAAGCTCATAACTCATTATCCTAATAGTGTAGTCATTTTTGGCGATTAACATTAAAAGGCATCATCTTAATGAGGAATTAGTTGAGATAAACACGAGCGCCAACTATAATTAAATGGAAGTATTGTAGAAATGGACATCAACGATGTCAGCGTAATTCTCCGTAACTACATTTTTTGCGATTTTCAGTGTCCAAAAATTACACTGCTCCTCGCGGGAAAGTCCCGAACAGGGGCAGATGACCTCGTAGTTCTGCCCCTTAAAACACCAATAACTAACTAACTAAAGTCCCGAACTACGTCGTCAACAATTGACTAAGATACTATTATAAAATAACGATACCTCGCAACGGTTTGTTTGCGTGAAACTGTCAATGCAATACCTCGTGTTGGCTTTTGACACACTCTGTCAAGCCGTGCCTTACTGGTAGCACGCACAAGCCACAGCTTCTCGCAGCACAATAACGAAATCTTATCAATATGTTGTGTATATATGTTGAGTATATAGGTGTGTGTATAGTAATAAATGTATATAATTTAAATGCATACGCTGATTAATTGTTTGTGCGCGCGCGAATCTTGTTCCGGCAATTTATTCGCCCCAAGTGTTCCATTCGGGTCCGAATACGTTTTGAGACGTGGCTCGAAACATTGGTCCTCCGAGCCGGGTGATATACTGTATTACGTTTACGCGCATACATGGTTATCACGTGTGTGAATATAAATTCTACGGATTCGTGAATGCTGTTACTGCATCTAAACAGGCAAGATCAGCAGCAAGGCCGTCCCATCGGTGACACAGGAGGGGACCCAGGTAGCGACAGCAAGGCAATCCTATCGCCTGAAGCCCAGCCCAGCGGTAGACTAGACACAGGCAGCGGCGAAGACAATACAGGTGAGGCTATTTCAAACAGGTCAGAATTCCTTACAGTATTTCCCTTCTCACTCGACCCCTTCCTCACCATGGAACCCAATGAAAAGAAATTACTAGTTAAACAGAGAGCGATAGTTAAAGCAAGCTTAACTCGAACAAGTAAATTTCTTGAGAAATGTCAAGCACGCCAAGGAACTGATGTAACTACCGTACGGCTTCTATTAAATGAGCTTAGTGCAATTAGAAATAGGTACGAGGAACCGCAAAGCAAATTAGAGCTTCATGACGATGATGATGATAGTCACGCAGCAGATCGTGAAGAGTTTGAAACACAATACTTTGACTTAGAAGCAGCATTGACTAAATTAGTTGAGAGAGGCACTGGAAACACCCGAACTCTTAGTGACAATAGCACAGGGAGCCTAACAAGTTACGTCAGACTTCCAGTGATCAACATCCCTACTTTCACCGGAGATTATAGCTCACGGATACCATTCAGAGACACCTTTAATGGGTTAATAACACACAATTCAGACATTCCTAATGTACAGAAATTGCATTATCTGTTATCAGCCTTAAAAGGGGAGCCTTTAGAATTGATAAGCAACCTGCCGATATCAAATGAAAACTTTGACGTAGCATGGGAACTGATTTGTAGTAGATATACTAATAACCGCTTAGTAGCCACTAAGCATATCAGGAAGCTATTATCATTACCATCTTGCAGCAAGGACTCGGCAGCCAATATTAGGCACCTAACTAACCAGTTACTATCTAATCTGAATGCCATTAAGGCTCTTAAGTTAAAACACGGCTAGAAGAGATTCTCCTATCTCAGCTAGTACTGGGTAAACTAGATCCCTTAACTAGAAAGGAATACGAGATTAATGCTAAAGGACAGGACTTCCAAGAATTATTCGAATTGCAATATTTTCTAGAAGGCAGATGTCAGGCATTAGAATTAGCTACATCCAGTCGTGACGCAAAATTGACCACTACAGTTCCAAAGGCAAGTCATTCTAAGACCAATGGGGATGTAGTCTGAGAAAGTTCGCGCCAGATAGCGCTCGTGTAGTACTGGGTAAGCGCAAGGCGATCGTCCTATGTTTCCGCCAGTCAGCTACGAGGAATGTATAGATTGTGACCGAGTTTTCTAAGCTAAAGTAAATTATATCTTCTCTAATTTTACTCCAAGACTATATTAATTAATTCTATAGGTATATCCTCTAATATATTATGAACGATTTTCAGCGTTTAAGCGTTAAACAGCTGTAAAATGAGCTACGGACTAGAGGCGCTAAAACTAGTGGGAGGAGGGAAGAATTGGTAGGCTACAGCGGTAATAACAAAATTCTAACACGCTTTATTATTCAAATTATGAATAGGAGTCAGCATGCTTGAGTATTGTAGGCCTATATTGATAAATAGCCTATATCTCCATAAGACTTAAATCATAAATAGAGATTTCCCGGTCAATGCATGTGAGATTTTCAAAGTGAAATGCCTTGTCCTGTTCGGATTCCACGTAAAGAGGAAGTCCTCTGTGCCTTATGATCTCTAGATTAACGGTCACGTAAAACTATAATCTTCCTTTTATAAATAGAGATTTAAATATTCACTGGCTCCCCTAGCTTATAGACTTTGATTCGTGTATTTTTTGGTTGATAGCGTACATGAAACGGTCTTGTTTTAAGGTAAACATAATCAAAGAAAGTTGATACCGGTATTGTTTACCTCAAAATGCATCGCAACGTTTGGTTCTTTTGTAATTTGTCAATTTCTTAATACAAATCGTTTCCGTACCCCTTGGAAACGACTTAGGGGTACAGTATTTAAAAAGTTTGAGAATCCCTGTTTTAAGGCCATGAACTGTTTCCATTCATCTGGCTAACTTAGGCCTATGACTCAAGAATGTAGAAGTCAGTCACTACCGGTACCACATTCTCCGTCGGGCAGATGTAAGTTGACGATTAATTCTGATTTCAAGAAACCAACCATAATCCGTTTTTGACTGTTAATGTTGTGACATTTATTCTTTAAGTATTTGTCCGAGTATTGATGCCTTTGAAAATGGGAGTCACAAATGTTACATTCACTTCTTCCTGTATATTGACGATTTCTTCCCGTACCGTACTTCAATGGAGATAATTTATGCAGATTCCGATATTGTAGGCTTATCGTGGTAAACTGGCAATTTTCTTGTGTATGGCCTCATCCTTATTTTTGTTGTGTTCGTGGTCCACGGAAAAAGCGATGGAACAGTGCCCGGTTTTAATCTTGCTCTCTCACCTTCAAATACAAACGCATAAATTCAGTGGTTGTTGTCGATATGTCTATTCAGTTTATAGGTAGGAATTATTTCCCTTTGTAAATCACACTTGCCCAACACAGTTTTCGTGAAGTCATCGAGTTGAAAACGATGGGAACACACTTTAATATTTTCGGTCAGATTTTCTTCACCGAAATGTTTCCTTCTAATAGCATGTAACCATTTCTTCCTCATTTCTTTATTTTGTGAAAATTGGTGACACGAAATCGGATTTCCCTGATTTTTGCAAAGAGGAACACTGCAATAGCTCGGCATAGTCACGAAAATAGCAATTTAAACAACTTAAATTCGTGGATATTAGCGGCATGAGAACACAGGAGACAAATGAAGAGCGCCTTGCGCTTACCCAGTACAACAGCAGTGTGCTCTATCGGTGCTAGTTCTATACATCCCTATTCACCCAAGTCACCCTATTCAAATGTGCCTGTATCTAGCATCAGTGCATGTCCATTTTGTGAATCCCAGCATGCCCTTCATAAATGTCAGCCATTCATTAATCGCAGTGTTGAGCAACGCTATGCAATTGTTAAGAGTAAAGGATTGTGTTTCAATTGCCGCACAATGTCCAACAATGCATTGCAGGCTATTGAAAGAGTTGTGGCAGGAAACATCACACCCTGTTGCACTCTGACTTAGCACCCAATCCGAACGTCACAAGGAATAGTGGAAGAGACGCGAGGCGTGAACCGGGGTCTGGATCACAAGAATCACCCAATAGAAGAACTGATGACAACAATGAACTGCAACAATCAGGCTCTTACTGTTCTTTAAAATTTCGCTCACAAGCACAGGTACTGCTGTCCACTGCCTTGGTGAATGTGAGGGACAACAATGGTGAACTACAACAATGCCGAGTTCTACTTGATAGTGGATCGCAGTCTAACTTCATATCGGAGGCGATGGCGCAACGCCTAAGACTGAAACGACGTAGAAATCCAATGCCTTTTAGAGGGATAAGCAATACGACTGTAAATTCGGATCATAGCGTCGATGTTGAATTCTATTCTAACGTTACCAATTACAAGGCTATTATTACATGCTCAGTACTTCCTAGGATCAAAGGGGAAATGCCTGGAGCCTATATCAATTGCAGAAGTTGGAACATACCGACCGGTATACAACTAGCTGACCCGCAATTCAACATACCAGGCAACATCGATATGTTAATTGGCGCGGAACTCTTCATGGAACACCTGGCCGAGGGAAAGTTCAAGATACACAGCGACCTGCCTATAATGAAGAACACGCAGCTAGACTGGCTTTTCTCTGGCTCTATATACTCCGAGTCCCAGAGGAGTCAGCTTCAATCAAGTTCATCATTCTTCCTGTGGGATGGCGACGATCTACACCGTCAAATCGAGAAATTCTGGGAAATAGAAGAGCTTCCAACGATTATGCCACTCACCAAAGAAGAACGATATTGCGAAGACCATTTTCAGCGCAACACAAAACGTGATAAGTCTGGAAGATTCATTGTAAGGTTGCCTGTCCGTCAGCAGTACAAGCCACTTGGTAGATCGCGTAACAATGCAGAGAAAAGGTTACTTCAGATCGAGCGAAGATTACAGAAGAACCATGAATTACAGCAAGAATACGTCGATTTCATGGACGAGTACGAACGCCTGGATCATATGCAGCTTGCAGTGGACCGACCTCCCAAGAACGAGCCTTCTTTCTATCTTCCTCACCATGCGGTTGTAAGGGAAGGTAGCACCACAACCAGGACGCGAGTCGTTTTCGACGCATCTTACAAATCGGATAACAATGTCTCATTGAATGACGTGCTAGCTCTTGGAGCTACAGTGCAACAGGATCTTTATTCAATCGTGACAAGATTTAGAACACATCAAATAGCCATCACAGCAGACATCGCCAAAATGTACAGGCAAGTGAAGATAGATCCCAGGGATTACCACATGCAGAGGATACTATGGAGGAAGAGCTCTTTTGAACCCGTACGGGAATTCCAGTTAAAGACCGTGACGTATGGAACTTCATCGACATCCTTCCTGGCAACAAGGTGTCTGAGGCAGCTTGCTGATGACGAAGAAGTTCAGTATCCTACAGCTTTACAGATCCTCAGACGCGATTTCTACGTCGATGACTGCATCACTGGAGCGGGCTCAGTGGAAAAAGCCGTAAAACTGAAAGAGGATCTCCAACATCTACTACGACTAGGTGGCTTCCAGTTAAGAAAATGGTGCTCCAATCACTCAACAGTCTTGGAGAGCATACCACAACAGCTCAGAGAGACACAGGTACCGCTGAAATTTGATGAGAAGAACAGCGTCAAAACTCTGGGTCTTCTTTGGCATCCTGCACTGGACAAATTTCAGTTTGTTATCAACGTAAAACGAAGCACTGATAAATTCACGAAACGAATTGTGTTGGGAATCATTTCGTCTATATTTGACCCATTGGGCTTACTTGGGCCTTTGATCATGGCATGTAAAATCTTCATGCAGAGATTATGGAAAGAGAACTTGAAATGGGATGACAACATTCCTGAGGCACTACGAGTCGCTTGGCAAGACCTCTATAATCAACTTCCAAGTCTGAATGACATACGCGTTGATCGACTTGTCGTGATCAAGGGGAATGTATGCAGAATTGAATTGCATGGATTCTGTGATGCATCAGAAGCAGCATATGCAGCTTGTTTGTACGTGCGCAGTGTTGAAGATAATGGAAATATATCCGTGCATCTGTTGTTCTCCAAGTCAAGGGTTGCACCCCTCAAGCAGCAATCCTTACCCCGTCTTGAACTGTGCGGCGCTTTATTGCTAGCCCGCCTAGTCAGCAAAACTATCCCGATTCTGGAAAGGAAAATAAATGATCTTCATCTGTGAACGGACTCTACCATCGTACTCGCCTGGATTGCAGCGGAACCTACGAGGTGGAAAACTTTCGTTTCCAATCGTGTGTCAGAAATATAAGAATTGACGGAGAAAGCTCACTGGCATCATGTGACCTCCGAGGGAAATCCAGCAGACGTTCTATCCCGAGGAACGCTCCCCTTAGTTCTGAATACGCATGCAGTTTGGTGGCATGGGGCATCTTGGTTACGCAAATATCAATCTTCTTGGCCTTGTTCAATCTACAACTCTATGGAAATTGATGAAATTCCTAGAAACGAGAGACGCAATGCATGGTGACTCATGAGGAGCAAGAAGACATTTCCCATCGCTTCTAGTCACTTCGCCGAATGCAGAAGGTCATCGTCTACTGCATTAGGTTTGCCCACAATACAAGGAATCCAAGCACCAAGCGAACTGGTCCATTGACGCCTATGGAACTTGAAGGAGACTTGAAGGTGTGCTTCAAACAAGCGCAGCGTTTCAGCTACATGGCGGAGGTGGAAGAGCTGAAAGGTATATCGAGTGTAGCGACCAAAAGTACGTTGAGAAGTCTCAACCCATTCCCCATGGAGAAGACCTCCTCAGGGTGGGCGGAAAATTAGAAAACTGTCCAATGCCTTTCGGTGAACGTCATCACAACACAACTTGACAAAATTGATCATAGAATCTGAACACCAACGCTCACTACATGCTGGTGAACAATTGCTGATCGCCTCTCTACGGCAAAAATATTGGATTGTAAACGCCAGGCGAACAGTACGTCCGCTTATCCACAAGTGTTTACGTTGCTTTAGGTTGAAGGCATCTGCTTCGAAGCAACTAATGGGTCAACTACCAGCTTCTCGGGTGACAGCAGCACGCCCATTTATGAACTCTGGAGTGGATTTTGCTGGGCCAATGTTTATAAAGCAAGGATCAACAAGAAGCAAGGTGAAGGTGAAGTGTTACATTGCAGTATTCGTATGCCTCTGCACTAAGGCAATACATCTGGAAGTAGTTCGCGATCTCACCTCAGAAGCCTTCATTGCAGCTCTGCGACACTTTACCGCGAGGAGGGGAAAGTGTCTTAACCTCTACTCGGACAATGCAACAAACTTTGTGGGAGCGCGAAATGAGTTGAACGAATTGCACCGCCTCTTCAAATCCAAACACTGCGTGAAAGAACTTCAAGAGTTTCGTAGTAAAGAAGGATTCGCTTGGCATTTCATTCCTCCGGATGCCCCTCGTTTCGGTGGCTTCTGGGAGGCTGGGGTTAAGAAGTCAATGAAACATCATATGACAAGGGTGGTTGGCAACACCTGCTTGACATACGACGAACTACAGACGTTAGCTTGCCAAATAGAAGCTTGTCTTAATTCTAGGCCTATCTCTCGTCTTTCTGACAATCCCTATGATCCCTCTTATCTCAGTCCCTGTCATTTCCTAATTTGCTCCCCATTGATGTCCATCCCTGAACCAAATTTAACAGAGGTAGCCTCCAACCGTCTCTCCAGGTGGCAGCATCTGCAGGAAATGCAGCAGGACTTTTGGAGCAGGTGGTCAAAGAACTACCTCAACAGTCTACAACAAAGATCCAAATGGATTAACAAGGAGGTGAACATTCAGACCAGCATCATCGTCCTTGTAAAGGAGGACAATCTCCCACCCACAGCACGGAGGCTTGCAGTGGTCGAAGACGTGATATCCGGTAAGGATGGATTGGTCAGAGTAGCCATCGTCCGTACCTGCAACGGAACTCTGAAGAGACCAATCCAGAAACTGTGCCCCCTACATGCACCGTGACGTGTGCTCTTGTGACTGTATATATTTTTGTTTGTTGTGTATTAGCCTACTTTCGATTTTTGCAAAAAATGAAAGTAGACTTATGAGATCACTACAGAGCGAAAAAAAAGTGTGTCTGTCTGTGTGTGTGTATGTGTGTGAGTCTGTGTGTGTGTGTGTGTGAGTGTGTGGACTCTGAATGTCTGTCCCCCCCTATCAATTCGAACACGGTGAGCGCAAATTGAACGAAATTTGGTACGAAGGTAGCACTAGCAAAGGACACCTCAGTGTCATGTTTTATATCGTCGCCATCTTGACGGAAACGTAATGGCGGCCACACAAATGTTCAAAGCTTAAATCAAATTACGACTAACCTAATCATCCGATCTCTACCAAATTTTGCAACAACATACCTTTATGGGGGCAGCATCATTTGACCAAACTAGTAGGTCATCAGCCTAATAGTTTGCGGATGGCGGCCATCTTTGTGTGAAAATCGATTGCCCCTATTAATTCGAACACGGTGAAACCGAATGGAACGACATTTGGTACAGAGGTAGCACTAGAAAAGGTCACCTCAGTGTCATGTTTTATATCACCGCCATCTTGACGGAAACGTAATCGCGGCCACCCAAATGTTTAAGGCTAAAATGTAATTACGACCAACCTAATAATCTAGTCTCTACCAAATTTTGCAACAACATATCTTTATGTGGGAAGCATATTCTGACCAAACTGCAAGATCATCAGCCCAATAGTTTGGAGATGGTGGCCAAGTATGTGTGCAAATCGATTCCCCCTATCAATTCAAACACAGTGAAACCGAATTGAACGAAATTTGGTACAGAGGTAGCACTAGCAAAAGGCACCTCAGTGTCATGTTTTATATCGCCACCATCTTGACGGAAACGGAATGACGGCCACCCAAATGTTAAAAGCTTAAATCAAATTTCGACCATCCTAATAATTTGATTTCTACCGGATTTTGCAACAACATGCCTTTTTGTGGAAAGCATCTTATGACTGACTACAAGGTCATCAGCCCAATATTTTGCAAATAGCGGCCATGTATGTGTGCAAATCCATTCCCCAGATCAATTCAAACACGGTGAAACCGAATTGAATGAATTTTTTACAGAGGTAGCACTAGCAAAGGGCACCTCATATTCATGTTTAAAATCCCTATAGCACGTTGTATTTCAGCAAGCTACTACAACCAACATTCAATTATACTCCTTGAAAAGGACAAAGAGTTATAACAATACCCATGCTTTTAGGAGAAAGTAGGCTATATGTTCTTTACTGAACATCTTGTTTTTCTTTTGTGTTAGTGTTGTTTTCTCAGTGAACTTTTGGTGTGCCCATCATTCATGTTTGTGTTTAAATGTAGTACATTTAGGTGGGCGGTATGTTGGAGACAGTAAGTGAACAGTGTTATGGGAGGAAACGAGACGTGACAACGTGGTGATGGTGATGCTTGGCAACACTGTGTCATTCTATTGTCGCCCCTCAGCACTCTACTTGGCTTTTGACACACTCTGTCAAGCCGTGCCTTACTGGCAGCACGCACAAGCCGCAGCTTCTCGCAGCGCAATAACGAAATCTTATCAATATGTTGTGTATTGTACCTGTTCGTCCTGGGGATGCGATGACCCATCTGCTATTACATCGCATTCCTGGAGTTCCAGGACAGAGCGGAGTTAAATGAACCTCTAGTCAAATAAGGAATGTGTCGGAAATTCAGCTGAGTTATCGAAAAAGCAGTGGGTAACACGAGACAAAGTATCTCTAGGGTCGTTACGGGCTTAAGTTTAATAAAAAAATGCAAATATAAATGGGCGCCATCAACTGAACTCCTAGCAAACCACATCCTTTCCGGTTAAGCCTTAATCAAGACAAGGAAAGAAAAGGAAAATCACACCATCATCAGATCACAACTAAGATAAAAACAAATTTATTTTACTTTGATAGTCAGACAGACATTTTAAATATTCATCCTACCTGAGAGTATGGTCGAATGCCAACGTTAAATTGTCATTGTCCAAAAATCGAACCATCTCTTTTCTAATCAAAATTATTTCATCCACATAAAACAGAAAAATCTCTAAAGTTCTCTTGGGTTCTCAGGATCACTGTAGCACTATGTCTTTCGTCACTGACATTTGTGATACCTGAGACCTAATTTCACTTTAATTTAACATCATAAATGTGGATTTGAAAAAGTTATTAATCTAAACATACACATATTATAATCACATATTTTAAACATCACGTAATTTATGGCTTGCAGGGCATAACTTAAGTGTTGAACATGTTAGAAAAATGCTCCTAATCATCGAATAACTAATTTACACTATTTACATCGTCATTAATAATTACTTGTTTGTGAATTACAGATAATTCACGGCTCATTGGTCATCATTATCATCATCATCAAAATTAAATATTTCTCACATTAATTCTCATTTCAAAATTCAACATATTCCTGTCAGAATCATTAACTCATCACCATTAAATCATTTAAATGAAAATTATTATCATCACTTCATTATGCTTTCTAATTATTCACACACTCTTATTTTATCATCTACGTCAGATTAAATCATCTTAAATCATCAATACAAATTGTTTAATTCCTCAACTCAAGTTGCAATTCCTCAAATTATATCTCAATTAAATTTATTTTAATTCCATATAAATTCATTAATCATCAGCTTCTTTAATTAATTATCACCTTCTAATTCAGTTATTCATCATCTATCCAATCATCTATTAATTTATTTAAATCAGTTTATTCATCCAATCTTTAATTCATCCATTTATTTAATTCATTGATTTATTCCAAAATTTAATTTATCAACTTATTTAGATTTCATTCTTCTGGTTATTTAGATTTTCATTATTTCATCTAGTCATTCTGATTTTTATTTCATTAGGTCAGATCATTAATATGCTTAATTTTCAGATTATTATTTCATTAATTATTATTCTCAGAAAATCTTGTCTTATCAACTTTATTTATTTGTTTAATTTCCTAACAAATTGTTTAATATGGGTTATAGAACGTTGTCTTACTGTTTTATCACTTCCAAGTTATATCTCGTATTTAATTTTCATGCCAAAAAATATTATTGCCTTCACGACATCACGTTGGATCTGACTATCCTCAACGACATTATATATCCTCAATTCTTCAAATATCACATTTGAATACAACCATTATTCCACAAAACTCCATAAATATTCAGCACATACAGCATGAATCTCAACAATTACGCTAGACTGGGTTCGACAACCTCATGTCTGCTTCAAAATGCATTAGCAACATTGCAACTATCACTTGGCAACTTCCACAAAATGCCTATCACAAACTTCACTTAACCATGTTGCATGATCTACAAAAAATATATAACTGGCTTCAAATTATCAACGCACACAATCTCCAATAACTGTAATTAATCTGATCACATCTAGACAACTTCTTAAACAATTGGAAAAAATATTACCTTAGTAATTCAAGACCTGCTTTCAAATAGCATAAATTCTCTTACAATTCTCATAATTCACATCACAGAAAAAAAACAATGTGCTATAATCTCTCATATCAAAATCTGCAATACTGATCTGCCTTAAAATAAATCTGACCATTAATGATTCATCTTACGAGATTCAATTACTTTAAATCCTTCTCAAAGGTATCAAACACAATTATAAAAATCATCAAAAGCATCAGCTGTACCAGCTGTTAAACTGAAATTACTCTCAAAAGAGTATAGCAACAAAATATTGAATAGGCAAACAAGAATTACAAATGTAACCCTGCTGACATTTATCTTTACTTTATTTAACAAAAATTCGACTGATATGTGACTAGTAGTTCCTTGTTTGATTCACTTACAATCTCATGTACACTCGGATGATAAAAATGAGTCCCTCAATGGCAAGTAAGATGAGTAACCACCGTACAATCGTATAAATACGAAAGACCTCGTCCCGTCGACTAATCATGATAGTGCCCTGAACGATGGGTAAGATGAGTAACCACCATACAATCGTATAAATACGAAAGACCCCATCTCGAAGACTATATGAGTGAATGTACCAGATAGGAATCAACAAGTCTCTAGTTGTCATATAAAAGCTATATTCATTCACTAAAGTGAATAACATCTTAATATCTCCAAACAATCCAATGAAAAAAATCCCTACTGATGAATAATACACACTCGCTAGTATGCAATGAACTGACGAAGTATTTTTAGATAATCAATTGCAGATCACGAGTTCGAAATACTCGTCACACAAAAAAAACTATTCATGAAAAACATCCCTACTGGAAAAATGTCTAAAAGACCAAACATCTGCTTAATAAAACCAACCAATGGTGAGAATTTCGTATAATGATGCCTGCCATATCATATGGTCACGCCATATTCTAGCAAAATTCGAAGCATATAAAGTCAAACCATGTCTTAACAATCGTATCACTCCTATTAGAAAAATATACATGTGTGCCCAGTATTCATGAAAATAATCGTATCAGGACGTTATAACTCTTACAGTACCTTTTCATAATCAGCTGTTATTAAATTTCAAAGATCGTCGATTTTCCTTATGTAATGAATTTCTCGAAAGATCGGCGTGAATATCATTCCATCCGCGCAATAACGATTGCCTTCGAATCCCAAGTGAATCAGCTGGTGGACCTCCTTCTCGTCAGGAATCGAATCCATCGCTCTGTGGTGCCATCGCGTCTCTGTCTGCGTTTACTCCGACATGATGAACTTCTGGTTATCCATAGCGGATATTGTCCAAATCCTCACGAAAAAGTTCATAGAAACAGCGGACCCCCTATTCCTCTTCTACGTTACGCCACTGTTCCATACAATGTTCAGTTTGAGTGTTGAAAGTTCAATTTCCACAGCGGTTTAGTTTTACTTGTAGAAAATAAAATTGTTTCATCAGAGTGTCTAAGTTTATGAAACACCCTGTAGCTGTGTTCGTACTCGGTAATTCATAACACTGCATAAGAAATAATTGCATTAATGCACGTGCTAATGTTCAGAAGTGCATATGCTTACAACATTCCGTTTGCTTAAAATTGTTAATGTTACTTGGAATGCGTTATGAAATGCATAGTCGTAGTGTCATTAAGAAAAACTGTGTCCATTCGAAGTTCAAAGTTGCAGTATCACGTAACTATCTGCTTTTATAATTCAAATGCTGAATAAACGTTCTAACTCAATGTAGTAATGAAGTTCAGCTTCTGTCATAATCCTAGCGTATATAATGGGAAATAACCCGCTTGGTTTTACTGCAATGCTATAATCATCTCCGCCTAAAGCTGGCCTCGCCATGTCGCTCTACTATGCCGTTCTGCGTTGAAATGCAGCTTGGAATAAAGTTCTCCAATTACTCGCAATGCTGTTTTAAAAACCCCGGCCGTCTATGCTTGCTTGCTCCGTATGTCCGCCCGGCCCACTGACCTACTTGTCGTCCGCTGCTCGGTGAAGTCGAAACTGTCGCTTTCACTTGCCGTGACAGTTTCTGTTCGCTACGCGATCTGTGCCATGCGCTTGGCGTGTGCTACTCAGCTCGACTCTCTTGCTTGGCTCACAGAGCTCGACTGCCTGTCTCTGCACTGTCTTTACCCTTACCTGCTTGGCGCAGTCACGTGGCGTTCTCCCCACCACTTTGCTCTTGCGTCACAACTATAATCTCGAACCCTCATCATCTCGGCTATTAAGTTATAAAATAACTTAAGGGTTATCTGACTTCCTTTAAATTATTACCACATATAATGCATGTTATATCTCCTCTTCTAAGATGTTTAAATACCATGTTCCATATAGATCTTAATAAAGCTTCATAATTCCATCCATAATTCCATCTGCTTGACTGCGGTCAGCGCCTTCTAAATCCTAGACCTACTACGTCATCCTGACATTCCTCTTGACTCGATCTGAGCGCTATCTTTTCTTAACTCTTCCCAAAATCTCAACTACGGCTTAATGTCTGCTGGCGTAGCCGATAGCCTCAAATAGGTATCGGGTACATCTCTCCCGTACATCTCCTTTTTTTTATCAGGACTGAGAAAAAAAAATACACTCTCAGGCATTCTATATATAACACATGTACACGATAGCTCTACAATTCCCTTATTCAGCATGATGGTACTTTCTGACTCTCAACAATGATGATTGATTTCCAATGATTAGCATCTTGATTCTGTATTACTTTGACGTCTGTTTCTTCCTTCACTACTCGTGCTTGCTCGATTGACATCTCTGACTGTCTCCTCGGGTGGTGTACTAGGCTGTCTATTTTCTTTCCTCGATCTCTCATATTCACGATTATCTCGTCTTTCGTTTGGCTCATTTCTTCGGCCATCCTGCCTGTCGTTCCGATTATACTGTTGACCTTGGCTCCAGTTATTTCTACCACGATATCTATTGTTGTATCGATTCCTATCTTGATATCTGGAATTCTGGTTATAATTTCTGTATCGGCTGTCTCTTGCTTCCTGATCGTATGGCCTCTCATATGGTCCTCTATATCGATCATTTCCTCGAACGTTACGGATGTTTCCTCGATTTCCTTCGTTTCTTCTCTTTTCCCAGGAATCTCTTCTGTCCGTTTGAGCTGCGTTGTCAACGACTACCGCATTCACCTCTTGCGTGTTTCTATTGTCGATTCTTGCATTTCTAGGCATAACTTGTGCGCTTGTATAGTCTAATCGCCGTAAAATGTCGTCATAGTGCTCAAGTGTGTTTGCTCCCGACGCTATGAATGATCGCTGTACCTCAATCGGTAACTGTCTCGCTATAGCTTGCAAAAGCTCTTCTTCTGGCAATGGAGGAATCAGAAACTGTAATTTAGCCAGCTGTGACGTAAAATAATTGGCATAATGCGTCGGATGTGACGTAGAATAACGCTTCGAGTACATTTCCGCTCTTACGTTCAGTTGATCCTCGGCACTCCAAAATCTCCTCAAGAATGCTATGGCAAATTGCTCCATATTCGCAAAATTGCTTCTGAATGCCCTAAACCAAGTTAGCGCAGACCCGTCTAAGGCGCGTTCGACTATCCTTAGCTCTCTTTCTTTGGCTACTCTATGTTCCGCCATGTAGTCTCGAATATCTCGCAGAAATTCGACTGGTGTGACCCCTGTATTTCCAGAAAACTTCCTCGGCTTGTCATCCAGATTTCTGATAATGGTGACTGGACCTGAGTATCGTTCACTTGTACCCAACGTACTCCTATTCGAACTCGGATTATCCTGAGGGGTTGAACTTGCCCTTTCGAATGTCACATTCGGTTGCGTTTGACGGTCTTCTCCCATGCTAACTTCTTGATTACTCATACTGCGGTCTATCGCTGTCTGATTTATCAATATTTCCCCTGATGTAGTATTTTGACTGGTGAAACTGTTAATCATAGATTCTAGTTTAGTTATCCTGTCTTCTGCCAATTTCTCTACGGTCTTGACCTGAGTCTTCAACTCATCTAACGACGTAACATTCTGCGGTTTGTTACTCTCCTCTAAATCGTTTTTCAACTTATCTATCTTGTCTTCGCATGTATTCTTTACTGACGCGACTTGTTCCTTTAACAGATCAACATCTGTCCTAAATAGAGTTGAATCTATCTTCATCGCTTCCTTGTTCTCCGTAAATCTCGCTTCTAAGTTTGCCATACCTGCGATTAATTTCTCATCTAATCCTGCACGTTTTTCTTTTGCTTCGGCATCGACCTCACTATACCGTTCTTCCACGATTGCACCGACTCTATTTTTGAATAAAGCTAAGTTTTCATTAACCTTTTGCTCTATATCATCATCCATCTTCCTAATATCTTTCTGCAATTGATTCTCTAATGATTTTAAATTAGAATTAACCTCTCCTAAGACTTCCTCTTTAATGGTCCCAATTACTGACTTTAAATCTTTAATCTCATTACCTAGATTCATCTCTAGACCTTTGATTTTAGTTTCGAAAGATACTTCGGTAGACCACTCTTGAATTTTGCCTACATCTGCCACTAAACCATCGATGTCGAATCTTAACTTTGATACATCCGATTTAATGTCTTTCTGTATAGACATAACGTCTGTTCTTAAAGTAAGAATGTTTTCTTCTCCTCTACTTTCTAATTCAATAATATTCTTTCTTAATATTTGAACATTTTCCTCTCCTTTCATATTTACTGCAATTATATCTAATTGTAAAGTCTTAAGCATTTCATTATTCTTTAATGTTAATCTATTCTCTAACCTAGTTAACTTGTTTTCTAACTCTGTGTTAGTTTATTCACCACGAGCTTGTAATTTCTCTTCCAATAATTTAAAATTATCCACACTAGTTGACTGTAATCTGGTCTCCAGTAACATCAACTCATCTTTACTATTTGACTGTAATCTTTCTTCTAATGACTTTAAATTATCTTCACTAGTTGACTGTAATAATTTTATATTAGCTTCGTTACTAATCTGTAATGATTTCAACTCATCCCTACTACTGGACTGTAATCTGGTCTCTAATGACTTTAAATTTTCTTCATCACTAGACTGTAATGCTTGCACATTTTCTTTACATCTAGCTTCTAACCTAGCTTCTGAACTATTTATCTGTTCCTTAACTTCCGTTTCCATTTTAGAAATAGTTTCTGCAATACCAGACATACCACTCTGTAACTCTCCTAACACCTTAGCTAAATCTTCCGGCAACATAATTATATTTTCAATAGACGATTTATTCAGAGACGTTAGACAACAACACATCACAATGTCTCAATTCCTGCATTCACTTGGGTATAGGAAAAATGACTTATAACTAACATGATATAATACTAACACGATTAACATGAACACTGGAATGGGCACACAAGTATATTGTCTGACTAAGTTTAATAAATTTTATAACACAATTAAATGAACTTGAGATCAATCTCTCAGTAATCTAAATCTGATGAGATTTCATAGAATAAACAAAATCGAAGCCCCACAGGTGGGTAAAGCCAATTCTCCCTCTCTCTCTGTACCCGTTCGTCCTGGGGATGCGATGACCCATCTGCTATTACATCGCATTCCTGGAGTTCCAGGACAGAGCGGAGTTAAATGAACCTCTAGTCAAATAAGGAATGTGTCGGAAATTCAGCTGAGTTATCGAAAAAGCAGTGGGTAACACGAGACAAAGTATCTCTAGGGTCGTTACGGGCTTAAGTTTAATAAAGAAAATGCAAATATAAATGGGCGCCATCAACTGAACTCCTAGCAAACCACATCCTTTCCGGTTAAGCCTTAATCAAGACAAGGAAAGAAAAGGAAAATCACACCATCATCAGATCACAACTAAGATAAAAACAAATTTATTTTACTTTGATAGTCAGACAGACATTTTAAATATTCATCCTACCTGAGAGTATGGTCGAATGCCAACGTTAAATTGTCATTGTCCAAAAATCGAACCATCTCTTTTCTAATCAAAATTATTTCATCCACATAAAACAGAAAAATCTCTAAAGTTCTCTTGGGTTCTCAGGATCACTGTAGCACTATGTCTTTCGTCACTGACATTTGTGATACCTGAGACCTAATTTCACTTTAATTTAACATCATAAATGTGGATTTGAAAAAGTTATTAATCTGTCTAAACATACACATATTATAATCACATATTTTAAACATCACGTAATTTATGGCTTGCATGGCATAACTTAAGTGTTGAACATGTTAGAAAAATGCTCCTAATCATCGAATAACTAATTTACACTATTTACATCGTCATTAATAATTACTTGTTTGTGAATTACAGATAATTCACGGCTCATTGGTCATCATTATCATCATCATCAAAATTAAATATTTCTCACATTAATTCTCATTTCAAAATTCAACATATTCCTGTCAGAATCATTAACTCATCACCATTAAATCATTTAAATGAAAATTATTATCATCACTTCATTATGCTTTCTAATTATTCACACACTCTTATTTTATCATCTACTTCAGATTAAATCATCTTAAATCATCAATACAAATTGTTTAATTCCTCAACTCAAGTTGCAATTCCTCAAATTATATCTCAATTAAATTTATTTTAATTCCATATAAATTCATTAATCATCAGCTTCTTTAATTAATTATCACCTTCTAATTCAGTTATTCATCATCTATCCAATCATCTATTAATTTATTTAAATCAGTTTATTCATCCAATCTTTAATTCATCCATTTATTTAATTCATTGATTTATTCCAAAATTTAATTTATCAACTTATTTAGATTTCATTCTTCTGGTTATTTAGATTTTCATTATTTCATCTAGTCATTCTGATTTTTATTTCATTAGGTCAGATCATTAATATGCTTAATTTTCAGATTATTATTTCAATAATTATTATTCTCAGAAAATCTTGTATTATCAACTTTATTTATTTGTTTAATTTCCTAACAAATTGTTTAATATGGGTTATAGAACGTTGTCTTACAGTTTTATCACTTCCAAGTTATATCTCGTATTTAATTTTCATGCCAAAAAATATTATTGCCTTCACGACATCACGTTGGATCTGACTATCCACAACGACATTATATATCCTCAATTCTTCAAATATCACATTTGAATACAACCATTATTCCACAAAACTCCATAAATATTCAGCACATACAGCATGAATCTCAACAATTACGCTAGACTTGTAACATTTTTCTTCTAAATAATTAAACCGCAGTTGGTAAATTAAATTCTTTTTTGTAACTATTAGTATTTTGTTCTTGAGTAAATAAATTCATTTCCTTTAACGTAATGCCTATTTCTTTCATAGTGGTTAGTAAATACTATAGGCAAATTCAATCATGCTCCTTGATTAAATACTGGATTGGTTAGATGACTTTGTCTCACTACGGCCCGGGTAAGTGGTCTCGACTCTACTGCTGATAGCCGAGGTTAATTTACAAATTTCGATTCACTGTCTTAAATAGGGATCTGGCGCTCAACAACAACTTATTATATTATACTATCGCAGGTAAGGTCACACCACAGTGTATATTATTTATTATTATTATGTTTGTTTAAATTTGAACCATATTGTTAACACCACGTTTAACGACTCATTAAAAATGTTACATTTGGCGCCACAAAGTAGGACACGAAAACCATTCGGTATTTAGGACAGGAGTGTATAATTTCAGTGCAAATTGTCAGTGCTTTTGGGGGACAGTGAAGTGAAGTGGAATTTTGGAAGGGCTAATTTTTATACGGTGTACTTCGAGATGGCAGATAAGAAACAGAAGTCCTTAGAGGTCCATGAAATTTCATTAGCTGATATCTTGAGGGAGATGAATAAAAATAGTCAGGAGATGAATAAAAATAGTCAGGAGATGAAAGAAGATATGGGTAGGCTAAATCAAAATATGAACGAGAAGTTTAATGAAAATAAGCGAAGTACGGAGGCCTTTCTTAATGAAAAGTTGGAAGAGAATAGTAGTAAAATAAATCAAAAATTAGAAGAGAATAATGTGAAACTAGATATTGTGGAAACGATGAATAGAGAATTAAGTATGAAGTATGATATGCTGCAGGAGAGTATTCAGGGGGTGAAACAGGAAATCAGAGGTGAAATTAAGGAGGAGGTAGAGATGAAGGCTAAAGATATTATTAAGACAGTAGATAAGAAATTAGAAGCAGCAGAAAGTGGGATTCAGGAAAGAATAGTAACTGTGATTGAAGATAAAATAGCAATTCAAGGTGAAAGTATAGTAGAGTCAAAGGAGATAGTAGAAGAAAGCATAGTAGAGTTGGAGGAGATTGTAGGTGAAAGCAGATTAGAGTCAGAGGAGATTTTAGATGAAAGCAGGATAGCTGTAGAAGAAATTATAGGTGATGAACAGCAGTTAGCGGATATAATAGGAGAAAACATAGTAGAGTTGGTAGAGATGCTAGACATAGATGAAAGTAGCTTAGGTAAGGAACAGCAATCAGCGGAGATGATAGATGAAAGCAGGACAGCTATGGAAGAGACTATAGAATGTAATGAAAAAGAAGTGGAGAAGATGAGAGAAAAGATAGGGACAGAAGTAGGTAAGATAAAGAAAGTACTAGGCACTCAAGAAATTAAGATGCAGAAAATCTTAGGTGAAGAGGATATGTTGACTAGGGAAGAATTTAATGATGATGTAGCGGAAATTAATGTGAAATTATTAGAGGCAGAGAAGCGTGCGTTAAGTCATAGTCAGAAGAACATAATTAGTAAACAGGTTAAGAGGAAGAGGGAGATAGATAAGAGCAGAAGCAATAGGCAACGGCTAAAGAGAAAATTATGGTATAGTAGTGGAGAAGTGAAGAGGAGACATGTAGGTAGATATTTTAGAAGTAAAATGAAAGAGAAGAGAATTGAGTTGTTAGAGGAAAATGTAAAAAGGATGAAGGAGATAAAGAAAGCATATGACGTGCAGTGTCGTACTGAATTAGCTAGACTTGGAGAAGTGAGAGGGGGAAAGCCGAAGTATAAAGTTACTATTGATGAATGTAGTCCGAAAGAGGTAGAAATTAATGTTATAAGAAAAGAGGAAAGTGGAATCCTAGAAAGAGATAGAATTGAAGATGAATGTGGTAAGAACTGTGAAATGCCAGAGAACGTAGTGATGTAGATTTATATTAATGATAGTTACTCTTCCGTATGACTTAAATATTAAGTAGAGAAGTTTAGTATGATTTAACAGAGGTCGCTAAGGAACCTGCTGTGTGTAATTTTAATTCAGTCGTGAAGTTAGGATGGTAAGGGGCGCGTAGTGCCTACGCTTATTGATTTAGGTGGTCTAACATCATTTAATATGGAAGACAGAGGTTGTCGTGCTATTGAGCAATTCAGGTAAGTTGAATGTGGGTCCTTAAGCTGCAGGTAAGTTGGAGGAAGTGAGGATTAAATTTAAAAAAGTAGGAAGGTTATTACATAGGTAAGTAATCGAAAGAAAGTAGTAATAATTATTATGGCAACCATAATTATGAAAATAATGGTAATAAAGATTTAATTCAAAAGTGAGTGAAGATAAGATGATTCAGTGGTCATAAAATTAATTAGTTGAAGAAGTATTTATTTAATAAAGAAGTTTCATTTTGAGGACAGCGAGGTTATCAGTGGATATATTTTGAGAAATTTATAAGTGGTTTAGAATTGTTAATGGTAATGCGTTGTATGAATTAACCAACATCAGGTTGAAATAAGGACATCTGGTAACTTACTTGGTGACAGATATGTGTGTGTATGGGTGTATTTTCACGTAAATGGACGTGAGTTTGAAGTAGTAGGCCAACGAAGGTAATGCCGTTGAGCAATGTTTTTTGAGGAAGTTTTGGTAAGATGCCAAATGGAGTTTTAAGAAGTTTTTGGAGGATGAAGTAGGTCAGCGAGGTATATTCCGTTGAGCAATGAGTTTTTTTATGGTGTCTACGGGACAACGTGAAGTTAATGTTGGGAGTTTTTTTTAAAGTATATATGGATGTATGCACACAAGGTAATAAGAGATTACAAAGGTAAGATTGTCCAAGTTTTAGTTACAGGTACGCACGTTTTAAAGATATTACAAGGCTTGTTATTGAGCTAAACCACTTTGTAGTAAAAAGTTACTAACGAATTAATTATGTGGTAGATTGTTGTCCTACACACAGGTAAAAGTAAAGATGATAATAATAATTAAAAGGTTGACATAATATTTACTAATATTGAAAGGAATTTGTTATAATTCGACGTTTTAGGATTTAAAGATAAATCATTTTTTTTAGTAGACGAGAAATTAGTTTTATTTATGTCATACGGAGTTAGTAAAGAGAAGTTTATATTTTTGAAGACAAGAGTAGGTTAGTAAGATAAGTGTATACCTAAGGGGTAATAATGAAGTTTCAATTAAAAGCAGGTGTAATTTACGCATTTAATTTGGTAGAGCAGAGAGTGTCTGAACTGTGTTATGACTCAGGACTTGCTTTATGAAGTGATTATGGGAAAATATTTGCCAATTATGAGTGTCGGTGTTATTGACTGTCAACTGGAACACTGTCATTATTTGAGGAAGACAATAGTTAGGAAAGCAAAGTGTGATGTAATTATTCCAAGGAATTAGTCGAAGCATGTAAGATTTTTTTTTAGCTGAAATTTAATGTGTTATTGGTCAGTAAGAGGTGACCTGTAACAGTAAGAATATGTGGGATTATACCACGAATAGGGGAGGTTTTTTGTATGTGACGTGTGATGTCACGATGAATTGTTGAGAGTTCTGAGAGATTCTGGTGTAGTAGGAATAAGCTATACTCCAGGCGGTCAGAACAAGTAGGAAGTGATGTCTGTAGGACTTAATTAAGAGTTTTGAGAGAAAACTAAGTTTTTTTTAGGTATTCAGCAAGAAGTCAAATCATGAATAGACTAAGTTTAAAGTATAAGAGCATTAATATTTTGTGGAACGAAATATTTATTCCGAGGAGTTTGTCATGTGTTTTTGTGAAATAGTTTAGTGATATACGTAATTCAGGTTTATTGAGTAGTATTTTGTCTAAGTCTTAATCATTTTGTTATGGTAGGTAAGAATGACAATACAGTCAAGTTATATCTCGACGCTAAGTTAAATTTAATAATGTGAACAAGAAGTCAGATTATATGTTCATTTGTGATTTTGAAAATTCAAGTTATTGTTTTCGAGAAGTAGTAAAGAGGAATCATGGTTTTATGAGAAGTTAAGAAGTCGTGGAGACTCAGGAAGTATTAATTTGAAAGGAGGCGGCCGTGGCCTAAGAAAGAATTAAGCCACGAAGGCAGGTGAGTAGTAACTTGGATGTTTATGTGAACTGTTTAATAACTGCTTTAAGGTATTTCGATGTCATTATGTATTTGGGGAAATATTTACATGTATGACATATGCACTGAAATTGGAATTGCCTTAGGTATCTTGCTAAGTTATTTTTTTTCTTCAATTATTGAAATTTTACTGCATTTGAGTAATACTTTTTTAGAGACGAAAGGAATATTGTGTTGTTTGCATATCGTGTGCTGTGATAGTTTTAATGTGTTAATCAGCTGGAAATACAACAATGTAATTCTACTCCAGACTGATGAAAACTACGTTCACTAGATATGAAGACAAAATTGTATGTCAAACATACGATCACCGAGTGCAGCGTTGACATATATGTCAGAATGTAAAGTGAAGGGCATTATATGTATTTTTTTTTACAGTATATATATATAAAGAAGAATAAACATTATGAACATTTGGAAGAATGAGATGAATGAAAGTTAAAATATGAATTTTTTGTGAAGAATACATTTATATAAATTTTTTTTACAACATATATAAAGAAGAATGAACATTATGAACATTTGGAAGAATGAGATAAATGAAAGTTAAAATGTGAATTTTTGTGAAGAATATCTTTCTTGTATATTTTTATGTATTGATGAAGAGTATATTGTATGTTGTCTTTTTGGGGGTTATAATATTTAAATTTATAGTTTTTTTTTATGTTGGATGGGGTAAGAGAAATAATGTGAAATGTCATTTAAATTATTTATCTTAGGGGCGATTGTAACGATTCGATCCCATAGCGGTTATATTTAAAGGGTTATTCATTTATAATTATCATATTTATTATTCTTATTAATTAGTACATCAATGAGATGATTTTTATATCAGATAATTGTAAGCGGTTTTTATTATTATAGTCAGAAATATTTTTATTAACAATTATTTGTAAAGAGACGAAGTAAAATATATAATGCAACAAGATTGCCAAATAGGATCAACCCAATGCGTCACAAACTGAACGACGTAGTAATAATTTCACCACGGCAAACTGCGTCACTGTCATGAGTAACCATCACGTGCGCACAATCGAGTTCCTTCTGGAAGGAATAGAAGCTTGATATTTCACTCATGGTGCAACAACACGCCATTTTCTAATGTACGTACACGTCAAAGCTGCAAGTTATGAGTCAAGAATGGAGAAGGCTAATAAGAGAGGGAAGCTGTGACACCACGTGACAAGGAAGTCATTAGTATTTGTACCTGCGACATCGGACAAGAGTGGCATTCATCAATAGCTCTCAATGAAGGGAGGAAGTGGTAACCTTGCTCTCTGGGTCTTAATGAACTGAGCAAACAGAGTTGGCACAGTACGATGTCTTGCCGAAATCTATATCAATACATAATGGGTAATATCCCTGATCCAGAGTCTTTCTACAGATGGCAACGTATTTAATGAGGATATTTCATAGTAATTGAGATATCACATCATTTTTTTAAACATAAGCGACGTAACATCGAGATCATCGATCATTTCTTAAATATGACGAATCTTCGAATGGGTGAGCAAACAATTAAATAAAACTATCGTCTCTATTATAACTAAACTTCAATTAACTTTCAATTCATTTTAAATGTTCATTTTCTTTTAAATAATTAAACCGCAGTTGGTAAATTAAATTCTTTTTTGTAACTATTAGTATTTTGTTCTTGAGTAAATAAATTCATTTCCTTTAACGTAATGCCTATTTCTTTCATAGTGGTTAGTAAATACTATAGGCAAATTCAATCATGCTCCTTGATTAAATACTGGATTGGTTAGATGACTTTGTCTCACTACGGCCCGGGTAAGTGGTCTCGACTCTACTGCTGATAGCCGAGGTTAATTTACAAATTTCGATTCACTGTCTTAAATAGGGATCTGGCGCTCAACAACAACTTATTATATTATACTATCGCAGGTAAGGTCACACCACAGTGTATATTATTTATTATTATTATGTTTGTTTAAATTTGAACCATATTGTTAACACCACGTTAAACAACATACATTAAAAATGTTACATTCTGGGTTCGACAACCTCATGTCTGCTTCAAAATGCATTAGCAACATTGCAACTATCACTTGGCAACTTCCACAAAATGCCTATCACAAACTTCACTTAACCATGTTGCATGATCTACAAAAAATATATAACTGGCTTCAAATTATCAACGCACACAATCTCCAATAACTGTAATTAATCTGATCACATCTAGACAACTTCTTAAACAATTGGAAAAAATATTACCTTAGTAATTCAAGACCTGCTTTCAAATAGCATAAATTCTCTTACAATTCTCATAATTCACATCACAGAAAAAAAACAATGTGCTATATTCTCTCATATCAAAATCTGCAATACTGATCTGCCTTAAAATAAATCTGACCATTAATGATTCATCTTACAAGATTCAATTACTTTAAATCCTTCTCAAAGGTATCAAACACAATTATAAAAATCATCAAAAGCATCAGCTGTACCAGCTGTTAAACTGAAATTACTCTCAAAAGAGTATAGCAACAAAATAGTGGATTGGCAAACAAGAATTACAAATGTAACCCTGCTGACATTTATCTTTACTTTATTTAACAAAAATTCGACTGATATGTGACTAGTAGTTCCTTGTTTGATTCACTTACAATCTCATGTACACTCGGATGATAAAAATGAGTCCCTCAATGGCAAGTAAGATGAGTAACCACCGTACAATCGTATAAATACGAAAGACCTCGTCCCGTCGACTAATCATGATAGTGCCCTGAACGATGGGTAAGATGAGTAACCACCATACAATCGTATAAATACGAAAGACCCCATCTCGAAGACTATATGAGTGAATGTACCAGATAGGAATCAACAAGTCTCTAGTTGTCATATAAAAGCTATATTCATTCACTAAAGTGAATAACATCTTAATATCTCCAAACAATCCAATGAAAAAAAATCCCTACTGATGAATAATACACACTCGCTAGTATGCAATGAACTGACGAAGTAATTTTAGATAATCAATTGCAGATCACGAGTTCGAAATACTCGTCACACAAAAAAACTATTCATGAAAAACATCCCTACTGGAAAAATGTCTAAAAGACCAAACATCTGCTTAATAAAGCCAACCAATGGTGAGAATTTCGTATAATGATGCCTGCCATATCATATGGTCACGCCATATTCTAGCAAAATTCGAAGCATATAAAGTCAAACCATGTCTTAACAATCGTATCACTCCTATTAGAAAAATATACATGTGTGCCCAGTATTCATGAAAATAATCGTATCAGGACGTTATAACTCTTACAGTACCTTTTCATAATCAGCTGTTATTAAATTTCAAAGATCGTCGATTTTCCTTATGTAATGAATTTCTCGAAAGATCGGCGTGAATATCATTCCATCCGCGCAATGACGATTGCCTTCGAATCCCAAGTGAATCAGCTGGTGGACCTCCTTCTCGTCAGGAATCGAATCCATCGCTCTGTGGTGCCATCGCGTCTCTGTCTGCGTTTACTCCGACATGATGAACTTCTGGTTATCCATAGCGGATATTGTCCAAATCCTCACGAAAAAGTTCATAGAAACAGCGGACCCCCTATTCCTCTTCTACGTTACGCCACTGTTCCATACAATGTTCAGTTTGAGTGTTGAAAGTTCAATTTCCACAGCGGTTTAGTTTTACTTGTAGAAAATAAAATTGTTTCATCAGAGTGTCTAAGTTTATGAAACACCCTGTAGCTGTGTTCGTACTCGGTAATTCATAACACTGCATAAGAAATAATTGCATTAATGCACGTGCTAATGTTCAGAAGTGCATATGCTTACAACATTCCGTTTGCTTAAAATTGTTAATGTTACTTGGAATGCGTTATGAAATGCATAGTCGTAGTGTCATTAAGAAAAACTATGTCCATTCGAAGTTCAAAGTTGCAGTATCACGTAACTATCTGCTTTTATAATCCAAATGCTGAATAAACGTTCTAACTCAATGTAGTAATGAAGTTCAGCTTCTGTCATAATGCTTGCGTATATAATGGGAAATAACCCGCTCGGTTTTACTGCAATGCTATAATCATCTCCGCCTAAAGCTGGCCTCGCCATGTCGCTCTACTATGCCGTTCTGCGTTGAAATGCAGCTTGGAATAAAGTTCTCCAATTACTCGCAATGCTGTTTTAAAAACCCCGGCCGTCTATGCTTGCTTGCTTGCTCCGTATGTCCGCCCGGCCCACTGACCTACTTGTCGTCCGCTGCTCGGTGAAGTCGAAACTGTCGCTTTCACTTGCCGTGACAGTTTCTGTTCGCTACGCGATCTGTGCCATGCGCTTGGCGTGTGCTACTCAGCTCGACTCTCTTGCTTGGCTCACAGAGCTCGACTGCCTGTCTCTGCACTGTCTTGACCCTTACCTGCTTGGCGCAGTCACGTGGCGTTCTTCCCACCACTTTGCTCTTGCGTCACAACTATAATCTCGAACCCTCATCATCTCGGCTATTAAGTTATAAAATAACTTAAGGGTTATCTGACTTCCTTTAAATTATTACCACATATAATGCATGTTATATCTCCTCTTCTAAGATGTTTAAATACCATTTTCCATATAGATCTTAATAAAGCTTCATAATTCCATCCATAATTCCATCTGCTTGACTGCGGTCAGCGCCTTCTAAATCCTAGACCTACTACGTCATCCTGATATTCCTCTTGACTCGATCTGAGCGCTATCTTTTCTTAACTCTTCCCAAAATCTCAACTACGGCTTAATGTCTGCTGGCGTAGCCGATAGCCTCAAATAGGTATCGGGTACAGTATATAGGTGTGTGTGTATAGTAATAAATGTATATAATTTAAATACATACGCTGATTAATTGTTTGTGCGCGCGCGAATTATTCGCCCCAAGTGTTACATTCGGGTCCGAATACGTTTTGAGACGTGGCTCGAAACACCTCGCTTCTACAGAAAGATCGGCAGTCGTGTTAGTTTGTGTTAATTCTGGTTGTGAATGTAGCGACTTAGTTGGAAGGAGGCGGCCGTGGTCTATAATTAGGTACTAACCCCGTACTTTGTGATGTGAAATTATGAAGGAGTTGAATATTTTATTAGTATTGAAACAGTCGAGATTTATCAAGCTGGAACTTGACAAAATGTTACAAAACGAGCCAACTCGGTGACACAGTCATAGGCGGTCGAGTGAACAGAACAGGTCTTTTGTAAAATAAAATAAACATAAGCAGAGCCACGCGTGGCCAGGTATAAAAAATTAAAAAATAAAATAAAATAGAAGCATGACTTTCGCCACGAGTCAAGATCAAGCCTGGATTCACAGAGGGGGTTGGTCATGTGACCCGAATTTGCGATTAATATTTTGGAAATTAAAAGAAGCTGTAAATAGGCAATTACGATTGTTATAGAAGAAACATAAGTTATTTGAGTACACTGAGAATATATTATTAGGATAATTGTTATTGTTTTTGAAATTAATTTGAGGAATCCAGTACAGCATGAGGAATTATTTTACGAAGTAAGATCGCCAATATTCCCTCGTTTTTGGATAGGCGTTGTAGAAGATGGATTTATTTCATTTTATTTTTGAGAATGAAGTCTCATTTTTAAGTTTAGAGTTTTCTTTTTAATTTTCGTTTCTTCATAGAAAAGTTTATTTATTATTGTATCGTCACTAGTTTTTTTTAGCGTATGGCTTTTAGTGCCGGGAGTGTCCGAGGACATGTTCGGCTCGCCAGTTTTTTGTAGCTGCTTCGAGACGGACATCCAATGGGTGAGCTACAAGTACCGTTGGGGAGGGAAGGAGGGAAGTTGGAATGGAAGGACGAGGAGTTGGGAGGTAGCGGCTGTGGCCTATAGTTAGGGACCAACCCCGGCATTTGCCTGGAAGGAAGATGGGAAACCACAGAAGACCATCTTCAAGGTTGCCGGCGGGGGGATTCGAACCTCCTCGCCTCCCGGATGTGAGCGACTGCCATCAGTCATTCCGTAACCACCACGGCTAACTCACCCGGTGTCACTAGTTAATAAACCGTCAGACACGAGGGGTTCGTTTGTTCGCTACAAATTTTTATAAATTCAGAAATTTGATTTACACTATATAAACTAGTTAGAAGTTGTACTATGGAAGTAATTATAGGTGCCCAATCTCCTTATAGAACTTGTTCCTTTTCCCAGTAGTATAGAACCATAGTACAGTTGTAGACTAGTTTTCTTTTTGTCCTATTTGTCAGGCATTTCTTCCTGTGGTTGATCTACCTTGGGACCAAGAAGATTCTGCGATCCTGCTCGTCTCGGATACTGGCAAATATCTTTAAAGAGGGTACAGTACCATCCTGACCATTTCCTGGACTAATTTGACACAAAACTGTGGATTGAAATTTTACTTTCATGGACTAATTTGTAGTCACATTTGGTTTGCCCTTGTTTGTTTCGGTCTCCTGAAGAATCTTTTTGTCGCCTGTCTCAGGAGGTGGGGACTTCCTATTCCATAACTCAAGAGCGGCCAAGGTAGATAAACTGTGGGCGTAAAAGATGAGTAGGCTACTATTTACGAGTTTCTGGCAGGATTAGTAAAAACGAGTCTGGTCCGTTAATGCACATGGTTCTTGGGTTTTATACTGGCTGCGTAGAGCAGCGGTGACGTTCACTTCTGCTCTGCCCAAGATTGCAGGAACGAATCCATGCGCAGTCAGTTGGTATTAGAGGGTGTGCAAATGCAAGGGAGCCGTATCAGTACATTTAATGGCACGTTAAAGATCCCCTTCGGGGCAAAATTCTGTGCACCCTGGCGTCTCTAAAAGCCACAGCAGTTAAAAGGGACGTAAAACCAATAACATTATTATTAATTTATTAAATCATTCATTCATTCATTGAGGTCGTGATGGAGCAGCATATAAGTCGCCTGACTCTCACCGAAATGGGTCAGGTTCGATTCCTCGTTAATCCACATGGGATTTTCGAGGTGAAATGTCATACCCAGGGCTTCTGATCGCGATATTAACGGTCACTTTAACCTTCATCCGGTCACGCCCGCGGTAGATTCCGTCCTATTGAAAAAAAAACGCGCGTAGAGCTCCTCTGATCGTTACAAAGGGCGCAAAAGGCACATGTATTCTCAAGATACGATATTCTTCGCTAGATGACAGAGGAGTAGCGGTTCTTGATGGCGACGTTATCGCCCAGTTGTTCATCAAAGTGCCAATGGCGCAGTCGAGCGGTAGACTACTGTCGCACTCGACCGGAAGTGCAATTTTTTTTGGCAACCTCCTCCAAAAACAAAATGTGAGTATTTATCATAGTTTTTCCTCATTTCTAACACATTTCAATCGCTATCGATAGCCCAGTTGTTCATTCTCCCCACAACATCCACACACACGCATGCACACAACACTATCTTTGAAGCTGTCATCACGGCCGACTGGATGCGAGCTGCGCCCTCTATACCGGCCTTGACATTCCCAGTTAGAACCCATGCATAACGTGTAATTGGAAAATTTCCTCTAGTTGTCGATAGAGCACATCCCCAGCCAATGTATAGGCGCGATTAGTAAACAGCTGTGCAGTGTGTTTCTCACTGTGATACGTTTAGAACAACGAAGTTTTGTCTCAGTTTCAATTAATGTAAGTAATCGGTATTAATATACTGAATTCCTAAGTTGTTTGGAGTGTTTGCTGATGAAATTTTAAAATACTGGGGTAAATTATAAACAATGGTTTGAACGCCGCTGATCAAATCCAGTATGTCATATTGCTTTGTGCCATTTTGCACTTCGAATAGGAAGGAAATAGGAGGTGTGCTTTCATCTCACGAGTTTACGTGTGAGAGAGATATGTGTGATGATTGGCTTAACGTGATTTCCCGCGATAACTTTGTTCCGGACACAAACTCTCCTTCGTCTGCTGTGTGTAGTCGTCATTTTAAGATTCCCGCGCTGTAGTTGTGATCGTAATTCTTTATTTATTGAGGTTTTAAGGGGCGGAATTACGAGGTCATCTGCCCCTGTAGTTGTGATCGTTTAATCGTGCATCATGGCTGCGAGGGCAGCTGTAGCAAGTCCAAAGATCGAAGGTTCAAAACCCAGCACTGACAGGAAATATCCTGGCTGTGGTCTTTCTACACTCCATCCAGGCAAATGCCGGGATAGTACTTTACCACTGTTAATGACGCATATGTTAATACACTGACCGGCAAAAAAAAAACACGATCACTTGAAAAATAGCTTGCCACGGTGGGTGAGTGGATAGCGTGTCGGTCTACTAACCCCAAGATTGCAGGTTCGCTCCTGGCCGTGGTAAGTGAGTTTTGAAAGGCGGCAAAAATACGACACACATGTAATACGTTGTTGGCATGTCAAAGAACCCATTTGAATTCAGTAGGCCGTGTCCATAATTGCAAAATTAATCTCGGGAGTTTCTGCCGACACGAAGTTCCTCATTTCTCTACTAGAGAGCGCTATAGTGTTCAAGGAACATAGATATCTAACCTCCTTGACTTTCATAGTGATTCAAGGAACAACGAAATTCGACATGCAAGCTACCCTCTGGGTGTCAAATTACAAAGCTTGCACCCGAGGCCGTACGATATTATTATTATTATTATTATTATTATTATTATTATTATTATTATTATTATTTTTATTTTTATTATTATTATTATTATTATTATTATTACTTGATCAATACAGCCATATCCTCAGTTGTTCTTGTGCAATTCCGAAAAATTTGCAGCTGAAGCTTTACACAAGGTTATCAAGGAATGTTGGGAAAAAGGAACAATTCCAAATGATTGGAAACAGGCAATAATCCATCCCTTGCACAAGAAAGGAGATAAGACAAACCCCAACATTTATAGAGGTATTTCCTTACAGCCAATCGCGTACAAAGTTCTTTCTAAAGCATTGCTACACAATCTGGAAGAACAAGCAGAACATACTATCGGCGAATACCAAGCCGGATGTAGAAAAGGGAGATCTTGTCCAGAGCAAATTTTCAATCTCAAAACAATCCTTAGAATCAGAACAATACGTAACCTCAACACAGTTGTATCTTTCATTGATTTCAGAAAGGCTTATGATTCAATAGACAGACAGACTGTATTCCTAACGCTAGCAGAATTAGGGATAGATAAAAATACCAGACAACTGATTGAACAAACACTCACAAATACAACCTCAAGAGTTAAATTTCTAAACGACATTTCAGAACCCTTCCAAATCAAAACCGGAGTTAGACAAGGTGATGGGCTTTCTCCACTTCTATTTAATTTGATATTAAACAAAATCATGAAGGAATGGGAAATTAATTTATGCGACAGAAACATTGAAGGGGTCCATTTGGGGCAAGGAAAAGGAAGATTCGAGGTGAAATGTCTTGCCTTTGCTGATGACATAGCAATCATTTCGGAAAACAGACTTCAAGCACAAATAATGGTTGAAACCCTACATGAAATAGCAATAAAAACTGGTCTTCAGATTTCGTATGAAAAAACCAAATATATTGAACACAGACACAATGGAGAAAAATATCTAACAACTCAACATGGACAGATTCAAAGAGTTGATAAATTTAAATATTTGGGAGAATGGATCCAGTCAAATGGACTTGATAACACATCCTGCAAGGAGAGATTCAGAAAGATGGAAAATGCCTATAAACTCACCCAACATAGATACAACAAACGATCAATTTCATTCCAGGCAAAAATCAGGCACTACACAACTGTAATTAAACCAGAGGTATTATACGGATCAAAATGTTTAACGTTGAACAAAAGAGGTGAGCAAGAGGAACTGGAAAAGAAAGAAAGGAAAATACTTAGGAAAATTGTGAGTCCCCAAAAGAATAAAGATATTTGGATGAAGAGAAAAAATGAAGACCTTTACCGAAATGTAGAAAAAATTACAGACTCAATTAAAAGACGGAGACTACAATTTTATGGTCACCTTCATAGAATGGATAGCAGCAGGCTTACTAAGAAAATTTTTGACTACATCTCCAAATTAAAAAACACCACTAGATGGCTGGAAGAGATACGGTGTGATCTGCAAAAACTGAAGATCACAAACAACATCATTTCTAATAGGGTGGAATTCCGGCGACTGATCACTACTGCAGATTTTTCGATTCTGCAAGTTCCACATCAACCACGGAGAGTGTTATCAGCGGAACAGAGGCAGGACATCAGCCAACGTATGAAGAATTTTTTGGGAAGAAAAGAAAAAACGAAACAATGTACCGTAGTCTTAGGTTCAAAGCGGTCTATAATTGGCCAAATTCTAAATATATATATATATTACTTGAAAAATTCAACATTACTTTCATTCAAACCATAAATATGAACGGTATAGGCCTAGTACAGTACATACTGTAGTTATAGCATGGAAGTAAGGTTAATTGGTTTCCTGGATGTATTACCATTCTTCATGACATTGTTTCACTTAACAATAGTGATTCTTTGACATGATGCTGTTTCCCGCGGAAAGATGTGCGCGCCATCGCTATCGTCAACAATGCAATGATGTGTTCTTTTTTCTTTAGCCACTTGTTGCCATAGGAAAAGATCAATACAGCCACAACCTCAGTTGTTCTTGTGCAATTCAGAAACGAATATGCGCTTGAGGCCTGAAGATGTCGCCAGGGCAGTGGCTCTGATCGAAAATGGTGGCGCGCACATCTTTCCGCGGGAAACAGCATCATGTGCTATTGATAAGTTAAACAATGATATGAAGAGTGATAATACATCCAGGAAACCTTACTTCCATGCTATAACTACAGCACTAGGCCTCGAGCGTTCATATTTATGGTTTAAATGAAAGTAATGTTGAATTTTTCTAGTGATCGGCTTTCTTTGCCGGTGTAGTTCGAATTGGGCTGTTGAGCAAAGTAACACTGAAGATGAAAGAGAAAATATAACCGATTGCTTCTAAACAAGCAGCTATAGAGTTTTAGCAATTCTGAGCACGGATATAAAACTACGAGTGGAGAATACAAAACATCTCTCATAGCATTCATGCGACGAGCACGATAGGCAAAGGTCTCGGTTATAAGCGTCTCCACGGCCTTCAAGGGATTCTTGAAATTAACATCTAAAAGAATTCTTTAGCATTGCTCGACCTTGCGTTGTGTTTATCTCACAAACTGGTAGATTTCTTCAATTTAAGTAAGGGTTTGAAACTGTAGCACGTTTTAAAACAAGTAGTTCCGTTGAGAACAATGTAGCCCATTTTCCTCTATACCTTATGTTAATTGCCTCTATCAACATACAAAACTTCAGTTTGAATGCAGTAATACATTCATAGATAGAGAACTGTCTAAATATTTCGGATGGTCGCCATGTTGGATTTTTATATATGTAAGCCTTAGAGTTATGGAATATTAGATGAGGATTATTGCGTAGGTTCATTATTCAAACGTTGCCTTCGATCGCATGATTAGGGCACAAAAAATAAAGACGTAATTTTAAAATTTCACACTGCCACCATTTTGAGGTTATGTAAACAATTGAACTAAATTATATATCAGTTCATTACAATGTGTATAAACATTTTCTGTACCAAGTTTCACTGCGTTCGGATGATTAATTCGTGAGAAAGGTCTATTTAAATATTTTAAATTCTCTTGGCCACCATGTTGTTTTGTAGTTAAAAGATTTTTGGAAGTCACATAGGTGAACTTCTAGTAATACTCTTTATAACCCTAATAAATTTCAGGATGATATCAGTAATATTTTCGGAGATATAGAATACCGATGAAATATTTCGCATTGCCGCCATGTTGGATTGGTGAGACGTAATAAACTTTGAAGGGCACGATCGGGGTCGGACAAAATGGTGCTATGACCTTACCGAGTTTCATTTATATCGCTCCAGACGTTTAGAAGTTATTAGGGGAGGGGGGGGGGGGGGCACACACACGGACAGAAGAGGTGATCTCATAAGCCTATTTTTTTTTTTTCAAAAATGAAAATAGGCTAAAATTTATAATTTCAGCTGCAAAGTATTCAAAAACAGTTTCAGCTTTCTCGAAATAATTTATTCAGCTGTGAGTGTGACCACTATGTCTGTTTCTATTTAATGTTCATATTCAACTGGTATATTTTATAATGGCCGGTCCCATGGCGGGTCGCACCCAGAGTGCCCCGGGTTTGATTCCTGGAAGCATCAGGGATTTTAGAATCTGACGTGAGAGCTGGAACGGGGTGTTTTTCAGCCTCGTGAGGAGAATTGAGTAGCTGTCTGTGCCCCGGTCACAGAGACGGCTGAGGGGACCTGAGGCGCTGACCACGCGTCACCCTATAATCTACAAGCCAAATGGGCTGTAGTGCCAACGGGGGTGTTGTTGGATATTTTTAATACACAACTAGTCGTACACCAATATTGAATAATTCTCCGTATACTCTGCCGAAGGTTGCGATTCGAATCCTGACGAAGACAGCAGCTATCTTGTTTCACCACACTCCTGCCAGATAAGCGGAGGGATAGTATAGTAGCTTAGGTCATTGTTTATTTAGCGTGCGCCTTTTAGAGCCGGGAGTGTCCGAGGACATGTTCGGCTCGCCGGAGTTTGTAGCTGCTTCTATGCGGACACCCTTGGGGTGAGCTACAAGTACCGTTCAATTTCAAGTAGTTCCAACTTTGTCTACCAGATTTCACTGACAACTAGTGGCGAACGTTGGAACTTCATAGAGCGTTCCTAGCGAAATATAACCTACAAATTTGGCTATACATTACCAGTTCCAGCAGTAGGTTCGTTTTCATGCCATAAATCTATGACATGGTCCCACCGGCCTTACTTCCCCTCCGAAGGAAGGCATACTGAATGACTTAAACACTCTTAAAAAGAGACGGATAGTCAGCCTGAAGGACTGGACTTTAAATCATTTTAAATGCTAGCAGCCGAGTACCAAGAAGGCAGTGCGAGAACAGAGTTTCAAGATTCTATTTTGTTTCTTCACTGCCTACTTGATTGTTCTCGCACTACCTTCTTGAAACTCTGTTCTCGCACTGCTTTCTTGGCACTCGGCTGCTACATCGAACTATGACGTCACACACCTCAGTGCATTCTCGGTACATTTCGTCCCGTCACCGTAACGTAACGCCAGACCTCAGCGTAACGACGAAGTCGACAAGATCATTTAAAATGATAAAATTTGACTAATTGGGCCGGGTTTGAACCGGCGATCTTGGGCATAGCAGTTCAGAATGCTACCGACTACGCCAACAAAGTCGCTGTAGCTTACAAGGGCAGTTCAAAAACCTATCTTGGAACTTTGTTCTTTAAGAGAACAACGTGCGGCGAATCAGCCGCCAGATTGAACTGCAAGGCTCCGAAATCGTACCTGACATCCTGGTATGCAGGCATGAAGGCTGACGGAGCTGAACATCCCTGCGGTACTTGGAGTAGTAGCGAGGCGGGGCGTATATGCTGATTGGAGCGTGGGTCTTCTTCCCACCGACCTTGAGTGCTTTGGCGGTCAGGGCTGTCCATTCCAACATTTACGGTACTCGCTACCTCCCATTGATTTATATGAGAGATTCGCCACATGATTTCGGAGCCTTGCAGTTCAATCTGGCGGCTGATTTTCCGCACGTTGTCCTCTTATAGTACAACGATTTGGTCCCCAAAGTTTCAAGATATGTTTCGACCTCTCTTACCTGATTCTTCCCTGGTTAGTGATGGGGAACCTGACTCATTCCCGATAGTATAACTGCAGTTACACACATTACTACATGGCACTGACCTCAGAACGAACATAGCAACAAAAGGGGGAGAAAGGGAAAAACCAGTCTCGTCCAGTTAACACCGGGGTTAGTCGACTATAACTGGTACCGGAGTGAACACGAAACTGCTTGAAGTCCCAGTTAGGAAGACAACCGGATAAGTATTTAGCCTGTATTATTACAGTATAACCATAGTTGATTTTGTATAACCATACAATCACCCCGAACAGACAAATTCCGGATTTTTATCACCATTTTAGAATTTCACCTAACATTTGATATACCACCATTTAGCATACACTGACAGTTGCATTACCAACACTGCAACTAAATAATTGTGCATATTGTATATATTTTTCACCTGTATTCTCAAACATAGATACCATAGCCTAAATGTAATGGATCTGATGATGATCGCTTGACGATCGAAACTGGTCATCCTAGTGTATTTATTAATCTCAAGTAATTTATTTCAGGATTAGGGCATAACCCAGCTCTATTTGGGTACATTCGTGTTGACCGACTGAAAAGCACCAAACTTTTGTTTACTTAGGCAACACTGAAAAATGGCTTCAAACCTCACAATGCATTACTGCAGTCACAGGAAAAACATGGGTTATCAGACAAATTGAACTCACACAGTAGTACACAGGGCTGATGGTCGGTATGTCCCTAAAATGAATTAACAACAGCGTCCTATAGGAATAGAATTAAAGGCATAACTAGACCCGTGCGAGAAATCTCGCATCTTCATAAACCACACTTTCCCCAATAGGTTTATAATGAGAGACTTGACGAGAAAGGTTGTAATGGCTTTATTTCAACCAAATGATTATATAACTCTATTTACATTTCAGTAAGAATTCCAAGTTCTACGTTCCCTGACTTAAGAAGGCAATCACTGAAAATTGGATCATCATAACACTCACCAGTTATTCGATATTTATGAAATCATACGATTTGAGTACTCATTCCTTTGATTTACTGTTTCTGAAATCCATGCAAAATGATAAAGGAAAGACCTCAGAATGTTAAAATGACATGAAACAGGCGTCACAGCGGCCAAAATGTGAAGTGGACAGCAATTATGGAGCGTATTTTCATACAGTATCTGCAAATAGCACAATTCGTACATTTTTTAAAGTAATTTCTTAAAGAAATTATAGATGTTTATGAAATTAGAGTGCAATTTGTCACTGCTAATGTCTATTCTCTTTCATTTGAATGCTCATTTGTCACTATCGGTCGCTTGTGAGCACCGCAGGAGGGATCTATCCTGCTGAAATAATATATATGATGGGCTCCCTTGAGCTGGCTACAGCCGGCAAGGGTGATATGATACAAATATCTCAGGAACGGTTGATTGTAGGGACTTAAAACTTGATTTTTTGCGGTCCAAATTGAGTTTAGTTTCTCACACCGAGGGGCTCAAGATGAGTTCTGTTTCGTCCTCCTAACGTAGCTTTGGCTTATATTTTGGAGGGAGTTCCTCCCAGAGGTTTCTTCATGATCGCAAGCAGGTGATAATCACTCGGTGCCAAGTCAGCAGAGTATGGTGGGTTTGGCAGCACCGTGAATCCCATTTGCTCAATGGCAGTGGTGGTCTCCTCTCTGCAAGTGTGGGGGTTGGCATTGTCATGTTGCAGAAGCACACCTTTAGCCCATTTTCCTAGCCGCTTAGTTTCAATGGCACGACGGCACAGTGGTCCTTTCCCACAATCTGGGCGCTCAAAATGTAAAAAACAAATGTTATGTATTTTCATGATTTATGACGTTTTTAGTATCAGTAATGTCCTATGACCTCAGAACTGTGCCTATATGTCATATTTTTTCACCCCTCGGAGAGTGAGAAACTGCTGAACTAGGATATTTCTTATCGCTTCCTCAGCTGGAAGCGGAGCTGATTATTTGTGTTTTAATCTTGTGCTTGTAAGAACGTGTTTGTTGAGCTATCTTCATCGTTTGTCACTGGATATGACAGACCAAGGTATGCTTTATCTTTATTAGTTTTGCAAAATCGTATACAAATTGCTGTGTTTGTGTGATAAACGTTTGAAAATAGTGACTTTTAACATATATTTTATCCTTCTTCTATGGGTTTTTAGACCAGGAAATTCGCAATTGTCTACCATTGTTGGAATTCTTTTCATTAGACTATAGCCTATACCATAATGTGTCGACTGTGTAAAAACTGCTAGCCACGTTTTGCAAATTTGGCAATTTTTTTTCTTCTTTTAGTGGTGTCGGAAGGAATTTCGCGGAAAGATCTTTTCGATGTTGGCGCCATGCAAGTGGAAAAGTGAAAGAAAGTGATGTCTTACTAAACTATTTGATAGAAAATACTAATCTGAAAACCATTGGACAGTCTGTGAGAGATATTTTTAGAAAAAAACTTATTAATTTTTCCGCGCAATTAAGAAAAAAGTGGGTTGCAAGTCACAGGACATTAAGCAAGTTTCAGTCATAAATAAAACAAGAAATTCCGTGACGAACTAAAGAGCCAACTTTTCTAAAAATTTAAGATTCATGCCAATCTATATAGACCTATCTAGAATAATGACGAAATTAAGTTGGTAATATCGAAATTTCTAATTAGTTCGAATTATACCTGGTATAATATAGCCTAATAGAACACTACATTAGGCAGCCCTGGTAACTGAATATATTGTTAGTTCCATCTCTTAAGGTACAGAATACAAAATTTGGTTGAAGTCCTATGGATAGCATGAACGTTACATGCAGTTAGACATTGGATCTATCATCGCGCGTAAAATCATGTTGGCAACAATATCATGCAAGTGTTGGTAAGAAATAATCTGAAATATTATGATCTCTTGTTGTGCCAATTTTGGATGAAATCCATTTGTTAGTATAGAAGTTACATGTATTTTAAAATTGGACCTATCAGCAAACCTAGAGTCATGTTGGCAGCACTGACGTATATTAGTTTCTCCAAATTAATCTAGAATATCAGGTACTATACGTGTGCAAATTTCAAAGCTGTTGGCATACAAACTTTCTGATATATTAATATTAGGGTAAAAATAGAGACAACATTTATTAACAGTTGGCAGCCCTGGTTGCTCTTAAGAAGAAGCATAGTCATATCTGTTATAGTACACATAGCACATACGAAATTTGGTTGACATCCAATTGACAGTATAGAAGTTACATGTATTTAAAAATTGGTCTTATCAACTGGCTTGCAATAATGTTGGTAGCAATGACGTACATAAATTACTCCAAATTAATCTAGAATGTCAGGTACTATACGTGTGCATAGTTTTAAGCTGTCGGCTTGTATACTTTCTGATATATGGGTATTTGGATAAGAAAATAGAGAGAGCATTTTTAACAGTTGGCAGCCCTGGTGGCTTTTAAGGATACGCTCAGTCATATCTGTTTATGTACACATAGTACATACGAAATGTGGTTGAAATCCAATTGATACTGTAGAAGTTATATGCATTTAAAAATTGGACCAATCAGCAGGCTTAGAATCATTTTGGCAATACTGCCATGAATGACCTCCTGGAAATTAAACTTAAATATTACTATCTATATGTGTGCCAATTTTGGAATAGCTCCGATGCATACCTTCCAAGATATCCAACATGGAGCTCAAATTTCAATTGTTTTTTCGGCAGATGGTAGCACTGACATCTTTTTCAAATATTGGCTTGAGATATTCAGGTATAGATCTTTACTCATAGCAAATTTGGATTCGATTGCTGCAGCCGTTTAGGAGTTGATAGGAAAAGCCCTGCGTGGACGCGGATATAGTTTGCATGGCTGTGTGGATAGCGGATACGCTGCGGATAATGTTTCGAGTACATTTGCGGATAGTTTTTAGAATACAAACTTACGTTAATATTACATATTTGATAAGCCATCTACAGCTTCATGCTTAAAAGAGGAATACTCCGATAGCCTATTGCTTATGAAATATTCAGGCACGTACTGCACTTACACGAGAAGATTATTTTACTCACATGCTTTCAACTACATTTTATTAAGTACCGTATGTTTGTAATAGATGGTCTTGACATCCCATCAATTCTCACTGCCTGATTATTACTTTACGTACGAGATATAATGCTGTCAGTAAATTGTTAGTTCATCGTGGTGACATCATTAACATTCCTCAAGTCAGCTATCCTGGAAGATCTGGTTCCATGTGTATCTGTAGATTTATTTCCAACTTGGCACTGAAACACGTTGACTGTCATATTGCAACGGAGTGAGTTATGACATCAACTATGTGAACATGGATGGGTCAAGAAGCAGAAGGATGATGACTGACTTGGAATTTCCGGCCAAATGTCAATCCTTTTCTCCAAGCGTAAAGAGAAGTTCACTTATTATTAGTGTATGTTACCTCGACCGGGAGTATGAGCATCATTTCACCAACATGGATAAACTATCTATTAAAATAATAAAACAAGGTGAATATTCAATAGCGCGTGAAACAAAGCTCAAGTCAACGATATGGCAGATATTTGGTTACGTTTTCAATGGAAACGAAAAGGTGACGATATAGTAGGATGTTTTACCTGTAAAGAAAGTGTATTCATACTCTGGACACAAATCAGGCACATCAAACTTACTGAGGCACAAGCCCAAAAGTAACCAAAAAAAAGTATGGCCAGTTTTGTGTCTAAAGCGGCGGTCAAGAAACCAGAAGTGTCATCCAACTTTGAAGATCCTATCAATGAAGCAAATTGTCAGGATCGACTTTCTCCTCAAATGCCTAAATATGTTGGTTTAACACTTTATGCTTTATCTAATAAATTAAAAATAATATTGAAATATCAGCGGATGCGGATAAGTCATGCGGATGCGGGGCGGATGCGGATAACAGTCGTGCGGATGCGGGGCGGATGCGGGGCGGATGCGGGGCGGATGCGGGGCGGATGCGGATAACAGTCATGCGGATGCGGGGCCGATGCGGATAACGTTTTGTTTATCCACGCAGGGCTCTATTGATAGGGGGAGGGACACACACAGCCAGCCAGACAGACAGACAGACAGGACAGACAGACAGACATTTGCCCGGATCGATCTCATAAGTCTACTTTTTCCTCATTTTTAGCCTACTTTTCACATTTTGCAAAAATTAGACTTATGAGATCGACCTGGGCAAATGTGTGTCTGTCTGTCTGTCCATCTGTCTGTCTGTCTGTCTGCCCTTCTGTCTGTCTAGGCATGGGTACTCAGCACTCCGAAAGAATGGTTACTGGAAGACCTGGAGATACTGACACATCGATGGCAGAAATGCATAAAGTTACAAGGAGATTATGTTGAGAAGGTGGACGTAACAATTGATGTGTAATGTACTTCAATTGGGTAGAAAACAATAAAGTGTAAAACAATAGGCCCGTCGAGGATAAAGACTAAGTTCACTTTAGCGAGAGCCTCAGGGATGATGACTGCTTGGCAGCAATGATTTGAATGTTCTCAGGCTGGCGAGAAAGTCAGCTTAGTCACGCGATAGCGACAGTGAAAGGTGAGAGAGGGACTGATGAAGCGCTTTTCGTGTTGCGATATGTACAGTACTATTGTACCGGGTGAGTTTGCCGTAGTTGTTACGCCGTGGCTGCAGGCAGTCGCTCATATCCGGGAGGCGAGGAGGTTCGAATCCCTCCGCCGGCAACCTTGAAGATGGTTTTCTGTGGTTTCTCATCTTCCTTCCAGGCAAATGCCGGGGTTGGTCCCTAACTATAGGACACAGCCGCTACCTTTACCTTCCAATTCCTAGTCCTTACATTCACACTTTCCTCCCCAGACAACACTCTACACGCGACGGTACTTGTAGCTCACCCTATGGGTGTTCACATAGAAGCAGCTACTAACTCTGGCGAGCTGAACTTGTCCTCGGCCACTCCCGGCACGAAAAGCCATACGCTAAAAAAAGAAGTAGGCTACTATTGTGTGTAGCCGGTAAATTACTAGGTTCCAGGATGTTTATACGTGCCTCCATAGGACTCGATCCTAGTATTTCTCACTTGCAATGGCCACATCTCCAAACGGCGACTTGCAGTGCTCAAATGTAGAACGCTTAGCCGAGGACGCTATAGAGTTGGGGAGCGTGTTCGACCCCCATTGTCAGCCGTTCTTGAAATGGTTTCCCATTTTGACACCAGGACGGTGTCTTTTAATAGCCCACGACCGGTTCCTTCCAACTTCTTGAGCAGTTTCGTTCATGTTATATTTTATTAATTCCTTTCGTTAAGTCTACAGCTTTTATCTCGGTATTAGCAACTTGAGTGGCTCATCACTGGATGTTGCGTTATTACATATTCAGTATTGACAAGGCGGATTAAGTAACAAATATATACACTTTATTTCAGTTCGTTGTTGTTGTTGTTGTTGATTCAGTCTTCAGTCTTTCGACTGGTTTGATGCAGCGCTACATACGTCCCTGTTCTGAGCTAATTGTTTCATCTCTACATAGCTACCACATCCTACATCCGAGGCAATCTGTTTACCATATTCAAACCTTGGCCTACCCCTACAGTTCTTATCCTCGACCCTTCCTTCCATAACTAAGTTTGCTATTCCTGGGTGACTTAGTACGTGTCCTACCAACCTATCTCTTCTCTTCATCAGCAGTCGCCAGAAATATCTCTCCTCTCCCACTGGTCTTAATACCTCTTCATTTGTAACCCTATCTACCCATCTGATCTTCATCATTCTCCTGTAACACCACATTTCAAACACTTCAATTCTCCTCTTTTCTCCTCCAATAGTCCAAGTTTCACTTCCATAAAGCGCCACGCTCCAGACTAAGGCTTTCAAAAATGACTTCCTAATACCTAAATCTGTAAGGTGCGTTCAAAAAGTAACGAGCCGGAGGCTGTAATACGCAAACCGGTGACGACATCGGCTAATTGTGGCGTGTGTAACGAGGTGTGGTTCCGACCAGAGCGTGGAAGGTCACAGCCCGTCGCTATAGGGCACGCGCGCACGTTACGTGACGATACAAAGCGAGCAGCAGCATGCATCAATCGTCCAACCAAGACCAAGACAGTAGGCCATTCGACATGCTTCCTGGTGTGGTTGACGACTGTGGGGCACCCATTGGGCACACACTTTCCGCACGTGCAGTCGTTCCTTCATGATGGTGTGCACACTTCCGACGCTCAATCCGACCACGGTGGCTATAGCGTTCACTGTCACTCGGCGGTCCTGGGTAATGAGTGCATCAACCAGCTGGACGTTGTCATAGGTAATGCAGGGGGGTGCCCCAGACCGGGCATCATCGGCTAACGACATCAGTCCTTCCCTGAAGCGCTTGTGCCACGCCTTGACCCTTGCAAGGAACATGCAGTGTTCGCCGTACACTTGTGACATTCGGCGATGATTGTCCGTTCCCTCTACTCCTTTCGCTGTCAGAAACCGAACAACACCTCTTTGCTCTTCGTTTGACGTCTCCACGTCACTGTTTGCAATGCGACTGGCAGCGTTGGACGATTGATGCATGCCGCTTTGTATCGTCACGTGACGTGCACGCGTGCCCTCTAGCGACGGGCTGTGACCTTCCACGCTCTGGTCGGAACCACACCTCGTTACACACGCCACGATTAGCCGATGTCGTCACCGGTTTGCGCATTACAGCCTCCGGCTCGTTACTTTTTGAACGCACCTTATATATTCGATGTCAACAGATTCCTTGTCTGTAGAAATGCTTTCCTTGCCTGTGCTAACCTACATTTTATATCCTCTTTGCTTCGTCCATCACCTGTTATTTTGCTTCGTAAGTAACAGAAGTCACCTACCTTCTTTAGCTTTTCACCTGCCAATTCGACATCCATAGGGCTTTATTATTTCTTCCGACTGTATTCCAATATTTTTGTTTTACATTTATTAATTTCCATCATCAATTCTTTCCTCAATCAACTCGTCTGGCATTTTCATCAGGGATCCAACAATAAAACTGGCTGGGTTCAATCTCCCTCGCTCCACCTGGACCAATCTTAACAGGATACGCTGTGGTGTTGGAAGAAGTGCTTCTGTTCTACACCAGTGGGGTTGGCTGAAGTCTTCTGCTTGTGACTGTGGTTCTGAAGTGCAAACCATCATGCACATTGTGAAGGACTGCCCTTTGCGAGCATTCCCTGGATCAATCGAAGACCTCCATCGTTTAACCCCTGACGCAATCACTTGGTTGGAGAGACTGGACATACGTCTGTGAGAGGCTACCACATTGCCGAAGTCATTTTTCACATTTCTGTGTTTTCTTATATTATTTACATATTTTGCGAGCCGATTGTCAATTGTAACATCATACGCTAATCTTCTTCTTCTTCATTCGTTACGGCCAACTAATGACCACGTCATGTCAACTGTTTCTTCTGCATTTTAATGTTGGCCCAGTACTCTTTCATTCGCAATCGATGTAGCACCTTTTTTCTGTTGTTCACGCCTTCCCGGTTTTTAGCTTCGGCTTAAGTTGAAAACTCCGATGTTTCTGAAGTTTTTCCAATAAGTGGGCCACGCTCCTGGATGTCTTCACGTGTTATCCCAGTCTCCAACAGATCTTTCTCTACTTTACTGAACCAGGTCCCCTTTGTCTTTTTCTCACGAAGAAAAGCAAAAATTCTGTTGGATAGCCGTGTTGATTTCATTCGGGTTATATGTCCATAAAAAGAAATCCTCCTTTTCCTCATCACGTCAGTTATTTTCTCTACGTGAGTGTACAACTCGTGGTTGTGGCGTCTTCGGAACTCGCCGTGTTCTTTGACTGGACCCAGGATTTTCCTCAATATCTTCCTTTCCTTGGTCTCCAGTTTTTCCATTATGCCTTTTCTATTCATGGAGAGACATTCAGCTGCATACATGCAAAGCTTCTGGCCGGATGACCGTGCAGTAGTGCTTCAGTTTTGCATTCAGGGATATAGATCTTTTGTTGTACACATTCTTAGTTAGATGGTAAGCCATTTCAATTTTATTCAAGCGTGACGCAAAAGCCTCGTTTTCGGACATTGTAGGGTCTATCCATTCCCCAAGATACTTAAATTTCACAACCCGTTTGTTTTTCCCATGATTCACTTCAATATGTTTTGGAGCTAATAATAATAATAATAATAATAATAATAATAATAATAATAATAATAATAATAATAATAATAATAATAATAATAATAATAATAATAATAATAATACCATTTAAAAACTCATTCAAATCCTCCGGTGTGTCGGCTAAGATGGCGATGTCATCAGCAAATGCAGGGTGTGATGGTGATAACCTGACTAGTCTAAAATGACTTAGCTGTGTTATGTGCCAGGTACCGGTGCGGCAAGCGCTCCTCTGCATGGATTTGAATCTAATTTGGGCTAAAAAGATGTTAAGATTTTTTTTCCCTGAAGTTATTAATATTTAACTGTTATCGTTGCTAATTATTTTGACTTGGTTAAGGGGTTTGACAACGGGGGATTTGAATTAATGTTCGCATAATGACTTATAGGGATTTATAATTTCGGGAATTGACTTAGCTATTGACAGTCGCAACTTCGCTCATTAGTTCACTGCAGTTTGGAATGATGTTCTTTTATTATGCTAGATGGAGCATAGCTACTTATCATCCCCGCTCGCCATGGTGTGGATGGTTTAATAGTCGTTCACAGCGGCAGCTTCGGCGTAATGTATAGTGAACTACGAATATGTTCCTGAAGATGTATCTGTTTAAGTTACTAGGTAAAGGCTATTCTCCGGTGTAGAAACGGTGCCAACTGGTGGTCGTTGGTTATAAAATGGTACTCCCATGGTTTAGCTGTTGGATCGTGTTGCTAATTAGTATGGGGGTCTTATCAGGGCTGGAAGTGTAATGTAGTGTGTAATTGTGTGTGTGAGTAGCAGATAGCAGTAATCCACATGAGCTTGACTCTGATTTCGCTACTATCTGCTGTGTGCTGGGCTGTATCAGGGTTGAAAATGAATTTAGGGGACTCGAGGGGAACTGTATTAGTTGTTGAATTAGTTGATCTTTGCTAGCCATAGTTATTAATGGTATAATTTTGGCGGACGTGGCGTGCTATCCAGTGGGTGGCACCCAGGCGGTCGGGTCGTGCTACCCAGTAGGTGTCCCCCTCTCGGGGAGCCGGTGCGAACTCGCTGGTGGCTTAGCTACGTGCTTTTGGTTGAGAATGAATCTGTGGGGCTAGTAAGGGGTTGCCATCGTAACTGTTGCTAGTACTTCAATTTTGGTTTTGTGATTCGTAGCGTTAAAGTCTTAGGTGTTGGGCTTATAGTTTTAATGGAGGTGTCCAGTGGTTCGGATTTCACGTTAAAAGGTTGTCCCGCGGCTTATCATAGAGATCATAATTGTGTCCCTTGCACTCTCCAGATGTCCACTGGCAGTGCCGGTGATCCCAGGACTCGCTTCAGTGACTCAATGCGCTTGGCTAAGCTGCTGAGATTGCCAGTTTCTCCTCGCTCAATGACTGTTTCTGCGACGTGCCGGAAGCAACGCGAGTTAGAATTCAAGACGCACCTCAGCAGGTGTGGCTGCCTTGTCGCTTGACGATTGGGATATTGGAGTAGACTTGTTGTTCTCGAGTGATTTAAGGTCCTCATTGGCACATCAGGTTTTCATCGCACACGAAGTGTTATTCCGACGAGCCGTCAGAAAGTATTACCATCAATCCGCGATCCAAGTATTCCACTAAGTGCCACGTTCAGGGATTAACAGGCGGCTTTGGAAAGAATAGCGTCAGGCAGGTCCCGCACCCATCGTGAGTAATAATAATAATAATAATAATAATAATAACTGTGGTAGACTAGTTAGCTATTGCTGATTTAAGGGGCGGATAAGCGAAATCATCTGCCCCTATACTAGTAGACTAATAATAATAATAAATATAATAATAACAGACCAATAGCGGCTTCGGTGGCGTAGTTGGTAGAATGCTGAACTGCTGTGTCCAAGGTCGCGGGTTCAAACCCGGCCGAAGTCGTCAGATTTTTAAGAGCGTTAAAAATCATTCAGTGTGCCTTCCCTCGGAGGGGAAGTAAAGCCAGCGGTCCAATGTCATAAATTTATGTCATGTAAAAGATCCTTCCTCTAACTAAACTTGTGTGAAGCTTAATTTGTAGGTTGGATTACGTTGAAACGCTCTATCAAAGTTCCAACGTTTACCATTAGGTGTCAGTGACATCTCGTAGCGAAAGTTGGAACTACTTGAAATTGATCGGAACTTGTAGCTCACCCCATGGGTGTCTGCTTGAAGCAGCTACAGTCTCTGACGAGCCAAACATGTACTCGGACACTCACGGCACTAAAAGCCATACGCTAAATAAATAAATAAATAAATAAATAAATAAATAAATAAATAAACAGACCAATAATAATAATAATGGTATTAACTGTAGTAGTTAGATATTGTAGATGGATTAAAAATTGTAATAATTATTAGAACAATAATACTACTACTACTAATATTAATACAAACATGCGCCTCTATCCCTGTCTCCCTCAGAAGTGCGAAACTAGCTGGTGATTCACCGCTCACCAGGCATGTAGCAACTGCTTGCTGATAAGATGCATTTACGTGTGGATGGTTGAATCGAATCAGCATTTATCGTGTTACTCCTAAATTAGGGATGTTCAATTATTTTTACTGTAAATTAAAAATACTATTTCACAAAATGATAAAATTTCTGACTGTCAAAACTAGTAATGAAAACATTATCCTATTATTCTGGTTCATGCCTCTTAGCCTCACTTTCCTGGTTAACGACCGGCTCGTCTTTGAAATCTAGCTGGACGGATATTTACATTCTATAGCTGCGGGGTGCCGAGGCATTCACGGCTTAAGGCCGGTGAGCAGGTAGACTGGACTAGCGTCAACACCTTGTCTGCACTCCTCGTGGACAGATGGAGGAAGCATCTTATTGGTCAAGAACCGTCAGGTATTTGTCAGCCATAAATAATGTCTATTGTCGGCTCGTGCTAATGCGTTACGTTTGAGTCGCCGGTCGTTAACCAGGAAAGTGAGGCTACTACATCAACTGTCACGGCTTTAGAGACGCCTGGTCTTGCTCCACAGCTATGACTGCTGCACCCTAAGGCCATTTTTCTATTGTTTAATATCTATTTAGAGATTATTTGATTTTTTTCTCACTGGAATAAATATTCCTATTTTGAATTGAATTGAATTGATTTTTTTTGAATTGAATTGAATTGAATTTATTCATAGATAACTGCCACTGAGGCTAAAGAGCCCCTTTATGTAGTGTATACAATGTTCTGGCTTGAAGTTATGTAATAAAAAAATAAAAATAAACCTAGCTTAAGAACTAAGAAAAACTAAATATAAAATATACTTATAACTAAACGAGCGAATTACCAGACACTTCATACAAAATGAATCGTACAAATTAGAATATAGAATAATTAAATAAAGAACCTACCTAATAATGTATTATATCTATTAAAAGAAAACAAATTATAGTACTGTAACAAAGGGTACAATTTTTATGTAAGTATAATATGATCTATTATTAAAACAATTACATGAGTGACATGATTACTAGAACTACTATCAATTCCTCGCAAGTTGTATCTTGGATACTAAAAATATTATAGAAAGCTGAATGGCACGGATATATTTAAAAAAATGTTGTATGGAATATTTATATTTTTGATTCATGAAGGGAATGAAAGATATTAAGCAGTAGACTTGGGAATTTTCTATAAATTTAAGTTTATTAATAAGCTAATTTCAGATTTTTTGTACAAACAAATCGTCTTCTAGGAACAGAAACCATTTTCCAGTGTTGCCTAGTTGTATTATTGTATTTTGTAATCTTGTTTGTGACAGGTTAGGGCATGTAAATTCTTGTTTCCCGCCTAATGTGATTGGGCGCAATTTGCATTGACCGACTGGATATCTTTCTTTAATAAAAGCGCCTTGTTTAATACATTGGAATATTTATGTATTTGGTAAATAATAGTCTACCATTGTAGTGAGCTAGTGAGCCCCCACTCCGATAGGTGCGATATTCTGGCGATTGGTAGAGGAAGTGTTTTCCAAGAAGAAATTCCCAAGTGGGAGTTTACTTGCCAAATGATGACTTCTCCTTCCCTCCCTTTTCCTACTAACATCCCCATCACCTCTCCAAGTTATTCCCAACAGGTGTTTCAACATGTCTTGTTTGTTTGGAACCTCTGGCCCGCCCTAGTAATAGGATCTACATCAACATTGAACTACTGCCGCTAGGAGCAGTTGTTACATAACGTCACCAGATAGCGCTGTTATGTCAGCCCAGCGCGTGCAAGGTGCACTTTCTTTGACCTGTAACATTCCCACCGTAATTATGTTCCTTCTTAACTACTGTATTTCCTCGGAGGGGATCTTCCTCTGATAATTATTCATACTTTTCAGTGCGATCTCTCTCTCTCTGACAAAGAACGTGTAGTGACATTTTGAAACAACGAGCGTTATTAAAACTTGGCTTCAACTACGAACACATATTTTAAGTGCCATATCTTTTACCTTTCTTTCTTTCTTTCTTTCTTTCTTTGACTGTTCATAGTTCTTCCTTCTTTTCTTCTTTTTCCTAGAGCTTTGTTGTTGACATAGAGAATAGAAAGTGATACCCTTAACGACATAGCTCATCGTAGGCTATTTATTATAAACTAGCTGAAGTACCCGTTCTTCGAAAGGCTTTTAGTACTAGCTGGCCTAAATCATTAATATATATAATCGAACATTCCTAATGTAGTTATGTTATTTCCATGTTACCAACTACATGTGTTGACTACATGCATTTTCACTCACCCAATTATTAATCAGAGGTAGGAAAGTGAAAATCCTTAGCCTGCTTTCAGTCGACCGGCCGGGTCAGGGAATGGAATTATTGAAACCCCCATCTAGTGGCGAGGATATGAACTGTGCCGACTGCCGAAGCCTGTCACACTCCCCTGGGGCAATGATTAAATGAATGACAGATAAAATGAAATGATAGTGGAGATTGTTGCTGGAATGAAATTGTGACAGGGAAAACCGGAGTACCCGGAGAAAGGCCTGTCTGCCTCCGCTTTGTAGGTGAGAAAGTGCGTTTATATATTGGAAATAAATATCAGCTTCTATGTAGTAAAAGTTAAATAACCTGTCTCAAATATTGAACACCTATCGTTTAACGTACTCATACTATATTTAAACATGTAAACATTATACTAAAAATACATCAAACTTGATAGCAATTATCGTATCCGCAATAAGTAATATTGCGGAAAGTACGTACCATGTCATGATAAAGAGTAACAGTAACGGAACAAACTTCAATCATCCCAAGTAATAATAACAAAAACAAATTAATCACAGAAAATTTTTCTAAGTTTACGCCGTGTCTTGTGCGAGATTACGCCTAGTAACTCCTAGATGGTTCATCAGCGGGCTCTTGTGGTCTATTTGCGGACTACCAAAGGAGTAGCAAACTGCGCGATACCTCAATTCTTATTTAGAACACCTCCGTTACTTTACTGCGAGAGCTAAACGCTAAAACAGTCTTTCACCTCCCTATAAAGGCTTCCAAAATCATTGTACACACATCAAAAAAAGTTTTGCATCACCTCGGTTCCCAGATCTCCGGCATATAGACGTTGACTGTGTATATTGTATCCAAGATACAGTCCCTTTGACTGTTCATAGATGTCACTAAAACTGCTCAAAGATGTAAACAACCATGCATGAGCAGGGCCTATTAGACGGAGGGGGTACGACAGCCGATCAGTTCCAGTCATTCCACCAGGACGAAGGTACGCTGCTCATGTTGTCTGTAGTTCTACCATGCCTAGAAGGTCAATACCGCAGTTCGATCGCGTCCGCATTGTTACTTTGTGTCAAGAAGGGCTCTCAACAAGGGAAGTTTCCAGGCGTCTCAGAGTGAACCAAAGCGATGTTGTTCGGACATGGAGGAGGTACAGAGATACAGGAACTGTCGATGACAGGCCTCGCTCAGGCCGCCCAAGGGCTACTACTGTAGTGGATGACCGCTACTTACGGATTGCCGCTCGGAGGAACCCTGACAGCAATGCCACCATGTTGAATAATGCGTTTCGTTCAGCCACAGGACGTCGTGTTTCAACTCAAACTGTGCGCAATAGGCTGCATGATGCGCAACTTCACTCCCGACGTCCATGGCGAGGTCCAGCTTTGCAACCCCGACACCATGCAGCGCGGTACAGATGGGCCCAACAACATGCTGAATGGACCCCACGGAATTGGCATCACGTTCTCTTCACCGATGAGTGTCGCATATGCCTTCAACCAGACAATCGTCGGAGACGTGTTTGGAGGCACCCTGGTCAGGCTGAACGTCTTAGACACACTGTCCAGCGAGTGCAGCAAGGTGGTGGTTCCCTGATGTTTTGGGGTGGCATTATGTGGGGCCGACGTACGCCACTGGTGGTCATGGAAGGCTCCGAAACGGCTTTACGATACCTGAATGACATCCTCCGACCCATAGTGCAACCATATCGGCAGAATATTGGAGAGGCATTTGTCTTCATGGACGACAATTCTCGACCTCATCGTGCACATCTTGTGAATGCGTTCCTTCAAGATAACGACATCGCTCGACTACAGTGGCCAGCATGTTCGCCAGACATGAACCCTATCGAACATGCCTGGGATATGTTGAAAAGGGCTGTTTATGGACGTCTTGACCCACCAACCACTCTGAGAGATTTACGCCGAATTGTCGTTGAGGAGTGGGACAATTTGGACCAACAGTGTCTTGATGAACTTGTGGATAGTATGCCACGGCGAATACAGGCATGCATCAATGCAAGAGGACGTGCTACTGGGTATTAGAGGTAGTGGTGTGTACTGCAATCTGGACCACAAATGCTGAAAGTCTAGCTGTATGATGGTACAACATGCAATGTGTGGGTCTCATGAGCAATAAAACGAGCTGAAATGTTGTTTGTGTTGATCTCTATTCCCTTTGTATTTAACGGTTCCGGAACTCTTGGAACCGAGGTGATGCAAAACTTTTTTTGATGTGTGTATATTGAATTTCAGGGCCAAGCAATTAAAACTCAGCAACGTTTCTAGGTTTACGCCGTGTTTTGTGCGTTTTTTTTATTGGCCGTGAAAGGCAAAATACCAACTTTATTGAAATAAATTTGCCCAGTTCTGCTGTAAGATTAATACGAACACTAAATAAACTTATGTGACAGTCGTTAGTCTTCGACACATTTGTCTGTGAATTTGGGTTTCTGATCATGGTTTAAAACGACAAAAAGCAGATAAATATTGGCCAACTGAAATATTCATTTAACGAAATACAAATCGATAAAAAGGATGAAAGTATACCGTGCAAAGTAGAAAGCTCTATAACATTGTGAAACAGCGTAAAAATACAAATACTTACATACAATAACCGGCACAAAGAGTATAAAATTAGACTCAAAATCACATATCGTGTCGGACCCCAAAACTACCTCTATAAATAAAACAGTTAATATAGAGACTAAGACTAATATCGCTCGGCGTTGACCGTGTTTTATAAGACATATTTAGGTTTTACTCGCTAACCGTTGGAGATGCACGAAAAGTGATCAGGACCTTTCGGGTAGAAAATTAAATTCTAAAGCTCGTACATGCCATCAAAAGTTTCCTTCTTCTTTGCGTTCTCTTTTTATTTGAAATGGAAATATGAAATTTTGAAACCAAAGGGTGTAGTGACGTCACAAATGTGGGTTTTACTCGCTTACCGTTGGAGATACACGAAAAGTGATAAGGACCTTACGGATAGGAAATGAAATTTTAAAGCTCGTACGTGCCATCAATAGTTTGCTATTTCTTAGCGTTCTCTTTTTATTTGAAATGGAAATATGAAAATAGTCGCCATTTTTAAATAGTGCAAAATATCGAAATCAAAAGGAGCCTATGTGTAAACCTGGTAAATTAGCTACATCCATGCAAAATTTCATTTAATTCGGACCGGTGGTTCCTGCGTGATTGAGTAACAGACAGACAGGACGACAAACACCGTCTCATTTTTATATATTAGTATGATAATTTGATTTATGTTAATCGACATTGGTGACGCCGCTGTGATTATATTAGAGAAAGAAAATGAAGAAAAGGAGAAAGAACTATGAACAGCCGAAGAAAGAATGGTAAAAGATATGGCACCTGTAATATGCGTTCGTAGTTGAAGCCAAGTTCTAAAAATGTGCGTTGTCACTACAGAAGCTTTAAGCTATGAGGTCGTGTATTGTACGAAAGAGCAGAGTTCCTCAAAGTGGTCCACGACTAGCGAGCAGCAATTCAAAATATTTAAACAAATTGGTCTTAAATAAAAGATTCACTCTGCTTATGATTAACAAAGTACAAACAAAGCACTACATTTTCGTGTGAGCAAGCATTTGCAACATGAAACGTGTAATAATAAATGTCGAAGCAGCCCGCACATTGAGAATTTGGACGATCCTCCCCAAAGCCTTACATATAATTACATGAAAGTAACAGCTCCTTTGATACATGTTGAACTTTCTTAATCATCACTGACTTAATGTTTTGTGAAAGTAGATCCACCATGATCTTCTAAAAGTATTTAAAATATTTTTATTTTATAATTTTATAGGCTACGTTTTTTGAGTATTTACATATTTTACCGGATTCTTTATTTCTAATTCTAACACGACTTGGTCTATGATAGGGCTAACATTGTTTGTTTACATCCTTGATTTTTACCCAATTTCGATTTTTGCAAAAAATGAAAGTAGACTAAGAGATCAACACAGGGCCAAAAATTGTGTCTGTGAGAGAGAGTGTACTCTGAATGTCTGTCCCCCCCCCCCCCTATCAATTCGAACACGGTGAAACCGAATTGAACAAAATTTGGTACAGAGGTAGCACTAGCAAAGGTCACCTCAGTGTCATGTTTTATATCGCCGCCGTCTTGACGAAACGGAATGGCGGCCACCCAAATGTTAAAAGCTTAAATCAAATTACACCTACCTAATCATTGGATCTCTACCAAATTTTGGAACAACATACCTTTTTGTGGGAAGGTCATCAGCCCAATAGTTTGCAGATAGCGGCCATGTTTGTGTGCAAATCGATTCACCATATCAATTAAAACATGCTGAAACCGAATTGATTGATTTTATTTACAGAGTTAGCACTAGCAAAGGGCACCTCATATTCATGTTTAATATCCGTATAACAAGTTGTATTTCAACAAGCTACTACAACCAGCATTCAATTATACTCCTTGAAAAGGACAAAGAGTTATAACAATACCCATGCATTTAAGAGAAAGTAGGATTTATGTTCTTTACTGAACATCTTGATTTAATACCAAAGCACAACAGGATTATTTTGAGTCAAACATTGTTGGACTACTCACAATTACAATCATTTTATATATCAGCTGAATCGATGGTTGCGTAGGCTAAGTCTGTGATTAGTTCAAATACAGTACGCAGTTATTGAAGATTACAACAGTTAGCGAAAAATTACTGAATTTGAGATTATTACAGGATAAATGCTGCTTATGCGCCATCGCTATAAGCCATAAACTGAGTGGTATGTATCACTGTTGATTAGATGCTTTTGTGTGTGTGTAGGGAGGGGGCGTGGCCGCGAAGTCAGTACGTTTTAAAGTGGAGGTCCGTGGTGTACAGGACTTTGAGAAACTGTGATGTCTGACACATGTGCAATTCGAAACCACGAGTGCCAATCACTATTCTAATGACAAGGCACCTTCAGTTTTACTGGCGAAAGATTTTTACGCACGCTTCACAGGGCCAGCAATCTAGATTTACAAGTATAGTATTATGTCACTCAAAAAAGTTTATTAACTCATTTTCAACATATGAAATGTAGGCTTATGAGAATGACCACCTTTTGTCCGTGTGTCCCCTAATACACCCTAAACGGTTGGAGCTACACTGGCGAGCAAACACCAAGGTATTGGCGCCATAATGGCACAATGAACAATTTCCATTATTGCAGGGGTTCCATTGTCTTCAGTTTTGTAAACATTAAGCTTGCTGCCTTCATAAAGCTGTAATAAAGAATACCTTGAAAAATTATGAAGTTATTTTGTACATTATATTTCCATTTCTCGAAATAAAAATAAAATTTAAAAAATGTTACGCTTTTTTTTTCATCAGTGTGTTTCAAAATTTGTTGTTGTTGTTGTTCTTTTAGGTGTAGAACAGCGAGGTCATCTGTCCCTAATTCCAAACTTAGTAGGAGACACTCAGTTTCTGTGAATCTGTGTTACTTATTCAAGTGTTACTGTAATGTTGGTACAACCTATTACTATCTGTTGGCAACAGTGATATTAATGAACACCATCTCGTGGTGTAACAGCTTTCATTTTGGGCTGTAGCTCCGGAGGTCCGGGTTTGATTCACGGCTCTAAAAATAAATGTAATTCTGGTCTGAGGGCTGGAACAGCCTCAGCCTCGTGAGTCAAAACTGAGAAGAGGTGGGTTCGATTCCCATCTCAACCATCCTGGAAGTGGGTTTTCATTATTTCCCCACTTCTACTACAGGCAAATGCCAGGATGGTTCATAATTTAAGGCCACGGCTACCTCCTTCCCAATTCCCATCTGAATTATAAATACACACGATGACGCAATCATCAGAGTGACACACGGGGCCAAGAGACTACGATGTCCAAGCCCCTTAAATGAAACAACAGCGTATACTGTATTAATTATTATTAACAGAAGAGCGCACGAATGTGCGTAACATAGATTTACAATAGTAAAACAAACATGTTACAAAAGAGTTAATTGATGTGAAGACATCATTATCCAGTAATCAATCAGGAAATTGTGCATTAAAGCATTCATTCATGACCAGTCATTATATTGTGAATTGAATGTTATTTGTGAAATAGAGCAACACTGTATGATGCTTTGTTCAGTTTAAATGTTAGTCCTTGCTATAATCACAGAGTGATTTCTGGTTATTTTTGCATCGTGTGATGTGATATGTGTCACAGAACTGGTGACATAACGAGCACACGCAGAGTTCATTCGGGACGTGGTAGGACATGTTTTTACATATTTTATGGTGGTACCCATGCACTGCTAACTTTATCACCACATGTCTTAGTTTCTGATTGGCGCTGGTCAAGTTCCGGTTGATCATGACATCCGTGCTGTAAAATTCTAGCGGAATGCCTTCTCTCTTCTCTCTGCTAGGTGCGCTTCAGCATTCTACACAGTATACAGCACTGGTATACTGTATTAATGTTGGATGTCTTGAAGCAAAACTAGTACCATACAATATTTCATTGTGTTCGGTGCAGTCGTCAGATGTTAATAGGTTGTTTGTTGTTGTTGGCTAATTAAGGAGGTTTGCGACATTGTGGTCTGGCGTAGTTGGTAGCTTCTATGCCCAAGGTCGCGGTTCAAACCCGGCCTAAGTCGTCGGATTCTTTCAGAGCGTAAAAAATCCCTTAGTATGCCTTCATTCCAAAGGGAAGTGAAGCCGGCGGTCCCTTGTCATAGATTCATGGCAAGTTAAAGAACCTTCCGCTAACTAAACTTGTGTGAAACAAAATTTGTAGATTAGGTTTCATTAATGCCCTTACGTTCCAATGTTCGTCACCGGGTGCTATTTGCGATGGCATCTAGTAGTAACCAAGTTCACAGCTAGGTGGTGTTGGCGGTAGCATTTGGTAGGAACTACTTGAAATTATCGTCTGCAGTCCTTACTTGAATTAAAACAGATAACACACACTAATACAGCCATCACAATTAACACCGGTTATCAGACAGATTCTACACACACCCAAATTACACGGGGCTACATCTCCGCGTTGTCGCAGCCCTAAACTGAGGAACCAACCAACCAACTGACATCGTGGTCACGTTGCCCCGTGTACCTGGATGTGTGTGTGTGTGGAATATTTCTGATAACTTTATTGTGTGTGTGTATTTGTAATTCAGATGTGGATTGGAAGGAGGTGGCCGTGGTCTTAAATTAGAGACCATCACGGCATTTGCCTATAGTAGAAGAAATCCCATTTCCAGGGAATCCAACCTATCTCTTCTCAGTTTTGCCTCACGAGTCTGAGTGTACCCCGTTCCAGCCAACAGACCAGAATTAAATATCTTGGCAGAAGCGTGAATCAAACCAGGGCCTCTGCAGTGACAGCCAAGAATGCTAGCCACTAGGCAACGAGGTGGTCCAAGTTAATAGGACAAACAGACACACACACGCTCATCGTACCGTAAATCTAAATTCTACTAAATTTTATTATAACGAATATAGGTAAACAGTAAAAGGCGGCCACGGCCTATTAAAAGGTACCGTCTCAGCATTTGCCTGAAGTTTTAAAATGTGAAACCACATGAGAGGGTTCGAACCAACACGTGTGGGAGATTGGCTGGCCCCGTAGCCTTGCGCCGCAAGGTGCTCGCTAATATAACAAAACCGCGGTATGCAATATGCCAGCCAGCGCTCGCACTTGGGAAGAATTATTAATTGTGAGATGGTGATCAGATCATTGTCCTCAGGATGCGTCATACACCGCGTGACGGAACGTGGAGCCTCACCTGTCAAGTAACTTCATTTGGAGATTGGTCCTATAGAAAAAACAAGTAGTTCCGTGAAGAACTATACAGCCAATTTTCATTGTTAATTGCCTCTATCAACATATACAATTTCAGTTTGATTGCTGTCATAGATTAGTAGACATTGAAAATCTTTAAATATTTCGGATGGTCGCCATGTTGGATTGTTATAGGCCTTACAGTTATGTACTATTACATGAAGATTATTGTGTAAGTGTATTATTCAAACTGCAATCGCATAATTAGGACAAAAGAAATAAAAACGAGATTTTAACATTTTGCTCAGCCGCCATCTTATGGTTATGAAAATAATTGAAATGAATTAGATACCAGTGGATTAAAATTTATATAATCATATACCGCATCAAGTTTCACTGCGCTCGGATGGTTAAATCGCGAGAAACGTCCATTTGGATATTTAAATTTCGCGTCGCCGCCATGTTCGATTTGTGCTCATCAGGTTATTGAATGTCCCATAGGTAAACTTACGAGCATAGCCTCTATCAACATACAAAAGTTTAGGTAGATTGCTGTCATAGATTAATATATATTGAGAACCGTCTAAATATTTCGCATGGTCGCCTTGTTGGATTTTAATATACACACATCAAAAAAAGTTTTGCATCACCTCGGTTCCAAGAGTTCCGGAACCGTTAAATACAAAGGGAATAGAGATCAACACAAACAACATTTCAGCTCGTTTTATTGCTCATGAGACCCACACATTGCATGTTGTACCATCATACAGCTAGACTTTCAGCATTTGTGGTCCAGATTGCAGTACACACCACTACCTCTAATACCCAGTAGCACGTCCTCTTGCATTGATGCATGCCTGTATTCGCCGTGGCATACTATCCACAAGTTCATCAAGACACTGTTGGTCCAAATTGTCCCACTCCTCAACGACAATTCGGCGTAAATCTCTCAGAGTGGTTGGTGGGTCAAGACGTCCATAAACAGCCCTTTTCAACATATCCCAGGCATGTTCGATAGGGTTCATGTCTGGCGAACATGCTGGCCACTGTAGTCGAGCGATGTCGTTATCTTGAAGGAACGCATTCACAAGATGTGCACGATGAGGTCGAGAATTGTCGTCCATGAAGACAAATGCCTCTCCAATATTCTGCCGATATGGTTGCACTATGGGTCGGAGGATGTCATTCAGGTATCGTAAAGCCGTTTCGGAGCCTTCCATGACCACCAGTGGCGTACGTCGGCCCCACATAATGCCACCCCAAAACATCAGGGAACCACCACCTTGCTGCACTCGCTGGACAGTGTGTCTAAGACGTTCAGCCTGACCAGGGTGCCTCCAAACACGTCTCCGACGATTGTCTGGTTGAAGGCATATGCGACACTCATCGGTGAAGAGAACGTGATGCCAATTCCGTGGGGTCCATTCAGCATGTTGTTGGGCCCATCTGTACCGCGCTGCATGGTGTCGGGGTTGCAAAGCTGGACCTCGCCATGGACGTCGGGAGTGAAGTTGCGCATCATGCAGCCTATTGCGCACAGTTTGAGTTGAAACACGACGTCCTGTGGCTGAACGAAACGCATTATTCAACATGGTGGCATTGCTGTCAGGGTTCCTCCGAGCGGCAATCCGTAAGTAGCGGTCATCCACTACAGTAGTAGCCCTTGGGCGGCCTGAGCGAGGCCTGTCATCGACAGTTCCTGTATCTCTGTACCTCCTCCATGTCCGAACAACATCGCTTTGGTTCACTCTGAGACGCCTGGAAACTTCCCTTGTTGAGAGCTCTTCTTGACACAAAGTAACAATGCGGACGCGATCGAACTGCGGTATTGACCTTCTAGGCATGGTAGAACTACAGACAACATGAGCAGCGTACCTTCGTCCTGGTGGAATGACTGGAACTGATCGGCTGTCGTACCCCCTCCGTCTAATAGGCCCTGCTCATGCATGGTTGTTTACATCTTTGAGCAGTTTTAGTGACATCTATGAACAGTCAAAGGGACTGTATCTTGGATACAATATACACAGTCAACGTCTATATGCCGGAGTTCTGGGAACCGAGGTGATGCAAAACTTTTTTGATGTGTGTATGTAAGCCATAGAGGTATGTACTATTAGATTAGGATTATGGTGTAGGCTCATTATTCAAACGTTGATTTTGATCGCATAATTAGAACACATGAAATAACAACTTAATTTTAAAATTTCGTACAGCCGCCTTCTTGAGGTTATGGAAACAATTGAACTAAATTAAATGTCAGTGAATTTCATTTTGTATAGTAATTTGCTGTACCAAGTTTCATTGCGTTCGGATGGTTAAATCGCGAGAAACGTCTATTTAAAAGTCGCAACTTCGCTTGGCCACCATGTTCGTTTTGTAGTTAACAGGTTATTGAAACTCATAGGTGAACGCCTAGTAGTGCCCTTTATCACCGAACAAAATTTCAGGGCGATATGATTGTGTGGTAGCTATGTAGAGATGAAACGATTAGCTCAGGACAGGGCAGCATGGAGAGCTGCATCAAACCAGTCAAAAGACTGAAGACTCAAACAGAACAACTACAACAACATCAGTAATAGTTTTGGAGATATAGAATGCCGGTGAAATATTTCGTACAGCTGCCATGTTGGATTGGTGAGACGTAATGCAATTTCGAGGACACGGTCGGAGTCGGCCTAAACAGTGTTATGACCTTACCGAGTTTCATTGAAATCACTCCTGCCGTTTAGAAGTAATTCCGGGGACACACACACATGCACACACATAGTCACACGCTGACAAAAGGTGATCTCATTAGCTTATTAGCCTATTTTCATTGATGATAAAAAAAAAGGTTTATGAGATCACCTTTTTTCCGCGTGTCTGTCTGTGTGTCCATGTGTGTGTGATGGTGTGTGTCCACCCTCGCCCCCACCCTAATAACTTCTAAACGGCTGGAGTGATTTCAATGAAACTCCGTAAGTTCATAGCACTATTCCGGACAACCCCGACCGTGCCCTTCAAATCTTGTTACGTCTCACCAATCCAACATGGCGGCTGTGCGAAATATTTCACCAGCATTCAATATCTCTGAAACTATTACCGATATCACCCTGGAATATTTTACGGTGATAAAGCGAACTATTAGAAGTTCACCTATGTGACTTTTGAAAACCTGGTAGCTACAAAACCAACATGACGGCCTAGCGAATTAGCGACTTTTAAATAGACGTTTCTCGCGATTTAACCAACCAAACGCAACAAAACTTGGTACAGTATATGTTCATACACATTCTAATGCACCGACATCTAACTTCGTTCAATTGTTTACGTAACCTCAAGATGGCGGCTGTGCGAAATATTTTACTGGCATTCTATATCTCTGAAACTATTAGCGGTATCACCCTTAAATTTTGTACGGAGATAAAGGGCACTACTGGAAGTTCATCTATAAGACATTCAAAAACCGGTTAATTACAAAACGAATATGGCGGCCAAGCGAATTTGAAAATTTTAAATAGACTTTTCTCGCTATTTAATGATCCAAACGCAATGAAACTTGGAACAGGAAATGTTTATACACATTGTAATGCACTGGTATCTAATTTAGTTCAATTGTGTACATAACCTCAAGATGGCGGCTGTGGGAATATTAATATTAAGTTTTCATTTCTTGTGTCGTAATAACGTGATCGAAGTGAAAGTTTGAATAATGAATCTACGCAATAATGTTCATTTAATGGTACATGACTATGGCCTATACATATAACAATCCAATATAGCGACCATCCGAAATATTTAGATGGATCTCAATATCTACGAATCTGTTACAGCAATCAAACTGAATTTTTTAATGTTCATAGGGGCAATGAACATAAGTTCATCTAGAGGAATTTCAATAACCTGGTGATCGCATTTCCAACATGGCGGCGAAGCGAATTATATATATACACATGGTCGTTTCTCGCAATTTAACCATCCGAGTGCAGTGACTCTTGGTACAGTAAATCCTTATACAAATGTTAATCCACTGGCATCTAACTTTTTTCAATTGTTTCCATAACCACAAGATGGCAGCTGTGCGAAGTTTTAAAATCTCGTTTTTACTTCGTGTGTCCTAATCATGCGATTGAAGTTTGAATACTACACGTACACAATAATCTTCATGTAACAGTACATAACTCTAAGACCTACATATGTAAAAGTCCAAGATGGCGACCATCCGCAATATTTAGTCAGTTCTCAATATCTACGAATCTATTACAGCAATCAGACTGTAATTTTGTATGTTGATAGAGGTAATTAACATAAGTAGGATATATGAAACTAGGCTGTATAGTTCTTCACTGAACTACTTGTTTTCTCATAAATGAAAATACGCTAATAATAATCCATTGCATGGACTGAATGTGAATAAAATATACTCAGAATAGCCGCTGTCAACTTCGGGATTCGAACTTTCAATCTCCTGTGACTACCAAGCCACTTGTGAATTACTCGTGTGTGGCGGAGCTCCTTCCGGTGTCGAAAGGAGACCGTTATTTTGTGTAGGCTAAGGATAGGTCATGCAAGGTCCACCCACTCGTACCTAATGATAAAGGAAGATCCCCCCCACTTCCTGGAACCGTGGTCACCGTGACATTGTGATCATATACCCCCATGTACTTGGGTGTGTGTAGAATTTGTCTAATACCTGTATCACTGTGATGTCTGTACTAGTGCGTGTATTTGTAATTGAGGTAGATTTGGGTAGGAAGCGGCCATGGCCTTAAGTGAGGTACCATCCCAGCATTTGCCTGGAGTAGAAGTGCACTCAGCCTCGTGACAGTGAGACAGCGTCCCGGTCATGGAGACCAACCTAGCGCGCCAAATTAACTAACAAATTAACAACAATGCATTAGTAGACTATAATGGCAATAATTAAGACACGGTTATGTTTATAAACTGAGCGAAGCGAGTTTTTTATAATTCCCATACTAGTGAATTAATTACCATTATAGGCGAGCTGCATACGACTGCTTATGTTCGACGATAATTATAACTTTATTTTATGTTCTAACATAAATATATATGTCGGTTGACCTCTTCCTCTTGGGAATTGTGTGGGATCAGCATGTTGGTCTCTACCCAGTAACGAATTCCAAAGCTTTGAAACATTGTTTATCCTAAAGTAGCACCAACAGATAGAGCACAGGTACTATGTTGTATCATTTTCATATTTTGGTGACATAACACAAAATCACTCTGATGATTGCCTCATCGTGTGTATTTATAATTCAGGTGGGAATTGGGAAGGAAATAACACAATAACACACAACGCTTTAAATTTAAAATGTATCGTATTATCAACTAGTTATTCTTCAAATTAGATGCGTATAGAATGTCAAATCAATGGAGTCCCAAATAGAACAGTTATGACAACTGGCGGAAAATTTCGCATAAGAAATCTATTTACTGAACAGAGAGCTGGATTATAATTTCCATGGAACTTATGTCATATGCCTGCTTCCTCGACAATGTTCTGGTGTGTTTATGTCAACAACAGCATTCACTAAAATTGTCGGCGAAATCTTACGAATGTAATGCCCGGTGTAGAAATTGGAGTTGTGGAAATTTAGGTACAGTGCTATTTCTTTGCCAAATTACCCAGTTTGTTTATGAATTGATCTGATATCTTTTGGACCTACATTGTCAACTTTCAAATCATGTAATGTACCCAATTGGAGATTGGTACAATTCGAACACAGAATCATTTGTAAAAAAATTAAGGAAATCATAGCTAGCTAAGAAATAAAAGGGTTCTTACAGAAAACGGACTTTAGAACCGAGCTGAGAGTGTGCAGGTGATATATTAGAAACCAACAGGAACTATAAGTTCACATAAACGTGACAGTTTTTAATATAATATAAACGTTGGAAGCAATAAAAGAACAATTAGGAGGGCCTGCAGCTGAAGAGATTGGGGGAGCTAAGAGCTTTTAACATTCCTCAACACAGCAGCTTTGGGAGAATTGATGGCCAGTGAAGTGTGACAGTAATGGGGAACTATTTTTTAATACTGTATTAACGATAATTACACCTCTCAGAGGAGGCCCCAAATAATACAACTCTGCATTAAATTCAGCACATAGAAAGGGAAATCCCAGTCTCACAGTAAGGAATCGAGGAAGAACGACTTGACAAACTAAAAACACCACTTTAAAAAGCCAGAATCAGAGGTGAACGCAGGAACAGGATTTTTCTGTAGGTAGCCTGTAGTATAAGCAGAGAAGAAAACCGCTGATTCCGATGACGGCATTGGGGAAGCCCGCGGACTGTTTCGAGGATGCACGAAGCAAACCAACCGGCCTCCGAATAGGAATAACAAAGTTTTTTATTAATTAAAAATTAATGAACGATCCGAATTCATTCCGCCAAGAAGGAATCTCACGTTTATGATATTCCACACCTATAAATAAGATTAGAAGAATATTGGAGCACGGATTCTGAAAACGAGCTCAGAAAGTCATCGAGGGACTATGTTTTATATGAAATCAGATAAAAGGGCTCCGAGCGAATCCAAAGTTACCACAGTTCGACTTGAGACCTCCGAGGGGAGGTCACGCTACACGCTGCACCACAAGTTCATTCAGCACGCCTCGTTGTAGGCAGGTTACGCTACAAGTTACACTAAGTTGCGCTACGCTGATAGTTACCAGTTTGAGACTCTGAGGAGTCATGCGAACTTATAAAGAACATTTAAATTACGAACTTTGGAAAGAAGTACGCTAAGTTCAGTTATAGCGGTCAGCAGGGAACTTTGAGTTCTAAAGAATACTAATTCGAAACCAGTTAACAGAAGTCATAGGGACTCGAACAATAAGTTGCGTTGCGTCCAGCAAAGGCATTTTAAGGACATTTGATCCCAGAAGGAACAACAACAGAGAAAGAAATTGTGATCGCGTAGTACAGGAATTCTACCAGAAAGAACCTAGGAGATTGTTGGTTCGAAGCAAATCGATGGACATACTCATGGGAGTATTCGTCAAAATAAATACGCTAGACAGTTTAAGGCCTCGAAAGGAGGCCAAGTTATAGAAATTGTGAAATACACTAGACAGTTTAAGGACCTCGAATGAAGGCCAAGTTATAGAAATTACAAGTTGCGATAGATATAAAGAAACAAAGTGACGACGAATTTTACAGACATTTATCGCCTAGTTGAACAGATTGAGTAATCAGAGCAACGTACAGTATAGACACTACCGAAGGACTGAAAACCAGGAGGTTCTCCAGAAGTAGGAGAGGAACTTTGAAGGAGTAGGTCACACGTTCGATGCAGGGAAGAAGGAGTAGCATCAGGGAATCGTCAGCGGGAGAGAAAAATCGCCAAATCGCTGAGATACGATCTGTGTGGTAAAGAGTAAAGTGTAAATATATAAAATAAGTGTATCTTTTTATAAGACGTGTTTTAAGAAAAGTGAAATAATGTGTTTTAATAGGTATCAGTGTAATCTAAGTGAATATACTATGAAGATGATAAAGAAGAATGTAAAAATGAGTTGGTAAAAACATATCAAGATGGGTGAGCCCATTCAAAGATATGGTCATTGGCCAAGCCAGCACATGGGGTGAGTTATAAAAATTCATTAATCTTATGTTGTATTATGCACTGAATAAGTGAAATCATGCACTGAATTAAGTGAGTAATTGAAGAAATGCGATAAGTAACTAAAGAAATGTAAACTAGTGAGCGAATATGAATTGAAATGTATGGCAAACATTGACCATGAGTATAATTTTGTTACTGGTGGAAAGATATAACTGCATTGAGCAAAGTAAGGTAATTGAAACCCGTAATAATGATAATCTCTCTATATATAAGAATGAAAGTTTGTCTGTTTTTTCTGAATTTCTACGGATTTGTGCGTTATTTATGCGTTTCAGACGGTTTTATGATGGATGCGCGAGAAAATAATTTTTTGTCTGTCTGTCTGTCTGTATGTCTGTCTGTTTGTCTGTCTGTGGACAACGTGGTTGTTCCCTTATAACTCGAGAACGGCTGGGTGGATCAACGTAAAATTTGGTACAGATATCCTTCAGAGGCACGACACTAATCATTGATGTAACTCTTCTTTTTAGCTCCAATAAAAGGTGGCCTACCCCCTTAAAACACTTGCTGAAATAGGCGTAGAAGGGCGAGACAAAGCTCATTTTCAGCCCCTCAATATGAGAAATGAAACTCGGGGGCCAAAAACCACCTTTTTAGGCCCTAAAACCAACCGTTTTCGAGATATTCCCAGAAAACTAATTTCATTTAATACAATAATGAAAGAATGCAATCCAGTAACCATGGCAACAGAAACTCACAGGTCCATCTATTGCTATAGGACGCAATACAATTCCATTTTCAGCCTACATTTCACATTTTGCAAAAATGAGGAAAAAGTAGACTTATGAGATCGGGCAAATGTGTGTCTGTCTGTCTGTCTGTCTGTCCTTCTGTCTGTCTGGCTGTGTGTGTGTCACCCCCCCCCTATCAACTCTTAAACGGCTGCAGCAATCGAAACAAAATTTGGTAGGAGTAACGATCTACACCTGAATATCTCACGGCCATATTTGAAAATTATGTCAGTGCTTCCAACTGCTGAAAAATCGCAATTGAAATTTGAGCTCCATGTTGGAATCATGGAAGGTATGATTGGGAACTATTTCAAAATTGGCACACGAATAGACAATAATATTGCAGTTTAATTTCCAGGAGGCCATACATGGCAGTGTTGCCAAAATGATTCTAAGCCTGCTGATAGGTCCAAATTTTAAATGCATGTAACTTCTACACTATCAATTGGATTTCAACCAAATTTCGTATGTGTTATGTGTACATAAACAGATATGACTGAGCGTATTCTTAAGAGCCACCCGGGCTGCCAACTGTTAATAAATGCTCTCAATTCTTTTAATCCAAATACCCATATATCAGAAAGTATTCAAGCCGACAGTTTTAAACTATGCACACATATAGTACCTGACATTCTATATTAATTTGGAGTAACTGATGTACGTCAGTGCTACCAACATGATTCTAAGCCAGCTGAGAGGTCCAAATTTAAATACATGTAACTTCTATACTATCATTTGGATTTCAACTAAATTTCGTATGTGCTATGTGTACCATAACAGATATGACTATGCCGATTCTTAAGAATAACCAGGGCTGCCAACTGTTAATAAATACTGTCTATTTTTGTTACCCTGATATTAATATATCTGAAAGTATGCAAGCCAATAGCTCTAAACTTTGCACACGTGTATTACCTGGCATTCTAGATTAATTTAGAGTAACTAATATTGGCCTACGCCAGTGCTGCCACATGATTCTAAGCCTGCTGATAGGTCCAATTTTAAAATGCAGGTAACTTCTCTACTAACTAATAGATTTCATTCAAAATTGACACAACAATAGATCATATTATTTCAGATTATTCCTGACCAATACATGTATGTCATTGTTACCAACATGATTTTACGCGCGCTGTTAGATCCAATGTTTAACTGCATGTAACGTCCATGCTATCCATTGGACTTAACCAAATTTTATATTCTGTACCTTAAGAGATGGAACTAAGAATATATTCAGTCACCAAGGCTGCCAACTGTAGTTCCCTATTAGGATACATTATGCCAGGTATACAGTATTACGAACTAATTAGAAATTTCGATATTTCCAACTTAATTTCGTTATTATTCTAGATAGATCCATATAGATTAATCATTGGCATGAATCTTAAATTTTAAGAAAAGTAGGCTCTTTAGTTCGTCACGGAACATCTTGTTTACATTACCGAGATAGTTTGCAAACGGTTATATGGTTATAACGGAACAAAATCAAGCTGTAAAATTCATCAATACATAGTGTATAGTGCGCTTAAGGGGGTCAAGGTGTACTCTAGAATTTTTTCACGCGATTTACACGTGCGGGTGTGGTACGGAAGGTCTATTACGTCCCTATCTCTATATTGTTATATTATTATACTACGGCCTACAACGACGAGACAAAGCTTATTTTCTGCCCCTTGGTGTCAGAAACAAAACTCGGGGACCCTAAATAGCCGTAAGGGTTCCCGAAAACTACATTTTAAGCCTCTAATACCAACAGTTTCTGATATTCCAAGAAAACTAATTTCATTTAATAAACTAATGAAGGAATGCACGCCAATAGCCATGACAAAAGCATCTCAAAAGGTAACATCCAACGTTCCATCTATTTCTGTAAGAAGTAATGCCACTCCATTTATTAAATTTCTGTGAACGTTTGCAAATGGCAATAAGGTTATCACGGAACCGACTAAAACTGTAAAATTCATTAATGCGCTTAAGGGCATCAGGGGTTACCATAGCTTTTTTTCACACGACTTAAACGTGCGATATGTCGTACAGAAGGTCTATTATATCTCCAAACAGAAACATGACGTGTATTGCGTTTCGTCAACGAGGTTTTCAATTTTTTCACCTCAGGAAGTACACGTTAGGTAGGCTGAATTTATTTTCTGAGCAAATTTTAACTAATCATTTATCTTTGTCAACAAACAGGTTCCAAGCCTCTAACCATTGCAACAGTAGCTCAATTGATTAAGTCTGGCTATTAATACCAAAGACCGTTCGAAGAATGGGTACTTCTGCTAGTGAATAATAAATAAGATCTGAGAGGAGAAATCGAATATAATTGTACCACTGGCAGGTATTCACGCCAAGTAAATGAATTTTAAAAACATTTGAAATGTGGTGTTACAGGAGAATGATGAAGATCAGATGGGTAGATAGGGTTACAAACGAAGAGGTATTAAGACGAGTGTGAGAGGAGAGATGTTTCTGGCGACTGCTAATGAAGAGAAGAGATAGGTTGTTAGGACAAATACTAAGACACCCAGGAATAGCAAGCTTAGTTATGGAAGGAAGGGTCGAGGACAATAACTGTAGGGGTAGACCAAGGTTAGAATATGTTAAAGAGATTGCCTCGGATGTAGGATGTGGTAGCTATGTAGAGATGAAACGATTAGCTCAGGACATGTAGGCATGGAGAGCTGCATCAAACCAGTCAAAAGACTGAAGACTCAAACAAAAATAATGTAAATGAGCACCAGAATTAATAATAATAATAATAATTGTCGAGTTTTTTCTATACTCCTGAAATAATGGTTAAATAATGAGTTGTTGCACTCCATAATAATGAGTTGATGAATAATAATAATTGAAATGAATAATAATAATAATGAGCTCAAATTGAAAGAAATATATAATTGAAGCATTTTTAGATACCTTAAATGTTGATGAAGTGATAATGATTTTTACAGACCTTAAATGTTGAATTGATTAACGTAAATGGTGATTTTGGAACACCTTGAGATAGTATTGTGAGATTTGTAGGCTGTTGTGCCAAGTTATACCGCGATGAGATTAAAGTTGTTTGTTAACTAAATGTTTGATGGAAATCCAAATGAATGTTGTATTGCCATAATGGGCCAAGTAAATAATGAGTTAATGAAGTAGCATCAAGCTAGAAATATGTACGTGATCCATAACGTGCATTATTCGGGAGATTGGAAGTAAATAAGTCGGATTCATCGTTGTTGTTTAAGGGTAGCACCCATTGGTAGACTGAGGTCTAGCCAAGTCAGCTTATGGTATGGTATATGTGTGTATTATGGTAATTGCAGTGTAAGACTGGTTGGGAAGGACTAAGATCTCGAGCGCGGCATTGCCACAGTTGTTTTGACATATAAGGCTGGTGGGAGAACAGCGGTTTCTACGATATACTAGCGACAGGGGAGACGGGAGTTGCCGTGTCCGAGCCGAAGCTAAGTATGACCGATCCCTAGTACCGGCATTGCTTATATCCTACAAGTAATTGGATTGTTGAATTTATTGGGAGACAGGGATCTCGCCAAGTAAACTTATGCGTCGTATGTCATCTCCGAATCAAATGCATAGTTATGTGGAAACACGGAATAATAATAATATGGTGAAGTGAGGAAGCAGTAATTGCAGTAATTGAATGATTTTACAAATCTTGGATGTCCATATAGTGGAAAGGGGGAAGAAAGGTAAACATTGAAAACCGCGAGGGTGCGATGAAATGGTCTAGATTCTAGACGGGGTCATAAATTTTAAACTAATAGCTTGAAGAGGAGGAGGAGGAGGTTAACAGCCGACATTGTCCTGGTTTTGTAAAAAGGCGAGGGAGCCACATAATGGAGGCTTTGTGAATAGAGTTTTCAAGGGTCGGAGCGCATATTAGCAATTAACGAGTGCTATGTAATATTTTTGATTGGAAGGTGCTATAGTAATTTAAAGTTGATATTTGTAATGCTGGAAGTGAGGCGAATATCCCCAGCTAAAATTTAAGTGAATTGTGTAATATTTGACGAAAATAGTCAAAATGAATATTGTTGATAAATAATTGATTTCTACCTCGAAAGATAATGGAAGCTATACGGGTAATGAATATATTGATTTTGAATCTAGTTTGAAATAAATCCACTAAGAAGTAATGGAAAATAGTGCATGACACAACATAATAAAACCACCTTATAGCATGAGAAAGAAGTGAAGGATGTTGGGTTCGATTCATGAGATGTTGAAATTTATGTATTGTGTTTTTAAAGAAGGAATATCTAAGGCTTGAATGAAAGAAAGTTTTTCAGTTTAAAGGAACTAATTAAAATTGTAACAACTGAAGGTATAGGGAAAGAAAACCCTTAAGAGAATGAAGTAAAATAAATGTCCGCAAGCCTTAGACGGAATTTTGAAAAAGTGTGATAGGCATGCTTTGTGTCTAAATGAATGCAAATTTTTATGAAAGGAATATTAATGGTGGTTGTTAGAGAATCTAAGCAAGATAATTTGAGTGATTTTTGAGTGATTTTTGTGTTGATTTTTATTGATTTTTACTTGATGGGATTGATTCCAAGTAGATTTTGTTTTATTTTGATTGCATTCTTATATTTTGGGTGCTTCCCTAAGTATAATACATTCATATTAAATGTAACATGTGAGTAATTTTTGTAGTCTTACTGACCTTCTAGTGTCTCATATCTGAATGCATGATCATACGGTGGGAGGACGTAACACCCCCGAATGCCGTGAGTTTTAGCCAGGTTATGATCAAGCACTCTTCGTCTATAGACGGGTACAGTAAATCATATCCAACATGTTGGATTTTGTGTGCATGTGTGAAGCTATCAAGTACCTAATTGGTCAATGAATGAAATTATTGAGCTCTGATTGGTTGGAGATACTGTATCATTGTGAAAAGTAGTACTTTAATGACCCCCTTTTTATACAGTTTTCTGACATATAATATTTACATTTCGACATCGTCGAACATAAAATTATTTAAAATCCAAAGTAAAATAACGTAATCAATCGATAGTGATATTAGGATTTATTATTGTCCTTGTCTGCAGGCCAAATGGCTGGGCAGCGGTCGCTTGGTAGGTCAAGGCTCAGTGTACCCCGTTCCAACCTTCAGACCGGAATTAAATATTTTAGCAGAGCTGGAAATCAAACAATATTACTGCACGTGTGGCAGGAAGGTCTAATTCGCACGAGAAGAATTCTGGCTCAGGATGTACTGTAGCATATCATCGAGTAGCCGTTCTTCTGGGATGCCTGGGCGAAGAACATAAGTTCACCCTCACTCACCACCCTTGCTCTGTTAATATGAGTGTTAAGGGCAGCACGTTTCTGTAGGGATCAGAGCATCCATCATGATAACAATTTATATGGGTGAGTTATTAAAGATAAACCGTGTGACCCAGGCTGATAAAGAAAGCTATAGGGATCAGAGCATCAAGATAACAATTCATATGGGTGAGTTATTAAAGATAAACCGTGTGACCCAGGCTGATAAAGAAAGCTATAGGGGTCAGAGCATCAAGATAACAATTCATATGGGTGAGTTATTAAAGATAAACCGTGTGACCCAGGCTGATAAAGAAAGCTATAGGGATCAGAGCATCAAGATAACAATTCATATGGGTGAGTTATTAAAGATAAACCGTGTGACCCAGGCTGATAAAGAAAGCTATAAGGGTCAGAGCATCAAGATAACAATACATATGGGTGAGTTATTAAAGGTAAACCGTGTGACCCAGGCTGATAAAGAAAGCTATAAGGGTCAGAGCATCAAGATAACAATACATATGGGTGAGTTATTAAAGATAAACCGTGTGACCCAGGCTGATAAAGAAAGCTATAGGGATCAGAGCATCAAGATAACAATTCATATGGGTGAGTTATTAAAGATAAACCGTGTGACCCAGGCTGATAAAGAAAGCTATAGGGGTCAGAGCATCAAGATAACAATACATATGGGTGAGTTATTAAAGATAAACCGTGTGACCCAGGCTGATAAAGAAAGCTATAGGGGTCAGAGCATCAAGATAACAATACATATGGGTGAGTTATTAAAGATAAACCGTGTGACCCAGGCTGATAAAGAAAGCTATAAGGGTCAGAGCATCAAGATAACAATACATATGGGTGAGTCATTAGAGATAAACCGTGTGACCCAGGTTGCTAAAGAAAGCTATAAGGGTCAGAGCATCAAGATAACAATACATATGGGTGAGTTATTAAAGATAAACCGTGTGACCCAGGCTGATAAAGAAAGCTATAAGGGTCAGAGCATCAAGATAACAATACATATGGGTGAGTTATTAGAGATAAACCGTGTGACCCAGGCTGATAAAGAAAGCTATAGGGGTCAGAGCATCAAGATAACAATACATATGGGTGAGTTATTAAAGATAAACCGTGTGACCCAGGCTGATAAAGAAAGCTAAAGTGGTCAGAGCATCAAGATAACAATACATATGGGTGAGTCATTAAAGATAAACCGTGTGACCCAGGTTGCTAAAGAAAGCTATAAGGGTCAGAGCATCAAGATAACAATACATATGGGTGAGTTATTAAAGATAAACCGTGTGACCCAGGCTGATAAAGAAAGCTAAAGTGGTCAGAGCATCAAGATAACAATTCATATGGGTGAGTTATTAAAGATAAACCTTGTGACCCATGCTGCTAAAGAAAGCTGTAGGGATCAGAGCATCCATCAAGATAACAATTCATATGGGTGAGTTATTAAAGATAAACCGTGTAACCCAGGCTGCCGTCATTTTCATCTTCATGAAGGGTTTCCTAAGATCATCACAGGAACTCACAACCACTGATAAAATAGCCAGGTTGCAAATGTAGAAAGCTAAAGCCCCATTCCTAAAGGCGGGAAGAAAGTAGCAGAAAGTTTACCACCTGGACACGATAAAGGATGCACAACATGGAAATCTCTGAACAGATTGAGATCTGGCATCGGCAGATTAAGAGTTAACCTGGCAACTATGGAAACCAAGATATTAAGTGTGATTGTGGATTAGGCACATGCTCTAGTGTCGACTGAGTCCAGCTTCCTGCACAGAGGAGGATTTACATCAAGCTTCAGACAATGCACTGAAAGTAGCCAAATTTTGGTCTATTTTGTTTAATGTTTGTAAATGTTTGTGACTGTGTATATACTGTATATGTATGTGTAATTATTTATTGTACATTTTTAGCCAACTTTTCTCATTTTGCAAAAAATAATGAGAAAGTAGACTTATGAGATCGATCCGGGAAAATGTGTGTCTGTCTGTCTGTCTGTCTATCTGTGTGTGTGTCCCTATCAACTCCTAAACGGCTGCAGCTATCTAAACCAAAATTAGGTATGCGTAAAGATCTATACCTGAATATCTCACGGCCATATTTGAACATGACGTCAGTGCTGACAAATCGCAATTGAAATTTGAGCTCCATGTTGGATATCCCGGAAGGTATGCATGGGAGCTATTCCAAAATTGGCACACACATAGATAATAATATTCCAGTTTAATTCCCAGGAGGCCATAAATGACATTGTTGCCAATATGATACTACGGCTGCTAATAAGTCATATCGTAATATGCATGTAACTTCCATACTATCAATTCGATTTCAACCAAGTTGCGTATGCACTCTGTGTACCATAACAGATATGATTATGCGTATTCTTAAGACCAACCAGGGCTTCCAACTGTTAATAAATGCTCCCCCTATTTCTTTTATCCTAATACCAATATATCAGAAAGTATGCAAGTCAACAGCTCGACACTTTGCACACGTATAGCACATGACCTTCTACATTAATTTGGAGTGACTAATTTACGTCAGTGCTGCCTACATGCTTCTAAGCCTGCTGATAAGTCCAATTTTTTATGCATGTAACGTCTATACTAACAAATCGATTTCAACCAAATTTCGTATGTGATTTATGCACCATAACTGAGATGGCTACGAGTATTCTTAAGAGCCAGCAGTGCTGCCAACTGTAAATAAATGCTCTCTATATTTGTTCACCCTAATATTTAGAAATAAGAGAATATGGAAGCCAACAGCTCTAAACTTCCAATACCTATAGTATCTAACATTCTGAATAAATTTGGAGTAACTATTTTACGCCAGTGCTGGCAACATGATATAAGGCCGTTGATAGGTCCAATGTTTAAATACATCTAACTTCTATGCAAATAAATGGAATTCATCCAAAATTTGGGCAATAATAGACCATACTTTTTCAGATTAATTCTGAGCAACACTGTCACCAACATAAGTTTACGCGCAATAACGATCCAATGTACCATTTCATTACTGATACATAGATTAATCATTGGCATGAATCTTAAATTTTAAGAAAAGTAGGCTCATTTGTTCGTCACGGAACTGCTTGTTGCTGTTTTGTGTGTTCCTAATACGAGAATAATAATCTCCAAACAGTACTGAGATCACTTCCTTCGAGCCCCTGCCCAGTTTCGTCTGTGATTAACTCATCTGGTGAGGATGGGCACCCGGCTGTGTACACCATGCTCCACGTAACAAACGTTTCTATCATCATGCCCATGGAAATGGTAATAATCAGAGAGGTTGAAGTGCACTAAAGTGTGGATTCTGTTCATAAGAAACACTCCAGGGTTTCAGCAAATAAAACTGCACCAAATTTCAGTACAGGCGCGGATTCAGGGGGGGGGGGGGGGGGGGGGGGGAGGGTCACGGGGGTCATGACCCCTCCCCCCCCAAACGGCGACCAAATTTTTTTGCAAACTCAAAAAACGAAAACACAATAACCAGACAGATAAAACTTAACGAATTTTAACTGAAAAACAGCTTTTTATTTTATTCAATACTGAAAATATCTTTATTGCAATTATTATGTTCTGTTACAACTGTACATATTTACAACTTCATACCTGTTATAAAAAACGATTATTTATATAACAAAATCAACTCGTCTATTTTGTTTAGCAAACCTTGTGATTACCTAATCGATGTTTACAGTGATGTCACGATGAATGTGCAGCAATGCACGGATAGGAATTTGGGGCTTTTTTTTTTCGCACCAAACTATTTTCCTGACGTCCAAACTGCAAGCTTGGTTGACAATTTAAGCTGTGACTTTCTCCCTTTGTCGGTACCAACTCGACTTGCCGAAACTGTAACGTACCTTGATACTTTTCTCGAAGCTCGATGTAAAAGACGCAAAACACGCTGTTGTAATTTGTACGAATATTTTTGGTGCGTTAAACGCATCAAATTTCTATCCATGAAGCTTGCAAAAAAATTGGTCTGGTTTTGTACGTTTGTTTATTTTGTGATTGCGTTTTTAGTGATACCATTTTTCTTAACAATTTCGATTCCCCCCCCCCCAAAGAAAAACTCTAGATCCGCGCCTGTTTCAGTACCTCTGAATTAAATGGTGATTGTTACTTTTATGTGCAACTCCGCAGTTAGCCTGTAGAGGTCTCTGAGTATCCATCCCTTGTTCGAACGGTTGGATCCCTCAGGGGTTCTTTACTTGTCTGTGAATGTACAGATTTTAAGCCATTCATTTCAGTACAAAATTGTCATTCGTAACTCTTCAGTCGGTCGACACGATTGTGCCCAATGAATGGGTGGGGTACGATGTATACTAGGGGTGTTCAAATGAACAGGTACGAAACGATACTGGGGGTGCAATTTATTCGTTACTCAAAAGTAATCACCACAGGTCTGTGCACAGGTGTCCCATTGCTTCACTAGCCACAGGATTCCCTGTTCCTAGAAGTCTTGTGGTTGTGACAGGAGCCAATCCTGTACGGTGTCCTTTAGTTCGTCGTCCGATTGGAAACATTTTCTCTTGAGATCTTTTTTTACGGACCAAACAGATGGAAGTCGTAGGATGACAAGTACGGGTTGAAGGGCGGATGCTCATGTTGCTCCACTTGAACGTGGCCAATACACCTTGTGTGACGTTAGAGACGTGTGGGCGAGCGTTATCATGGAGCAGAATCACTCCCTTCGTGAACAGTCCAGGCCGTTTGTTCTTGATGGACTTGCGTAGGCTATGGAGTGTCGCACAATACACGTCACTGTTAATGGTTCGTCTCAAGGGAAAACGTTTTCAGTCGGACGACGAACTAAAGGAACCGTACAGGATTAGCTCCTGTCACAAACACAAGACTTCTGGGAACAGGGAATCCTGCAGATAGTGAAGCAATGGAATACCTGTGCACAGACCTGGTGATTACTTTTGAATAACCAATAAATTGTACCCACTGAATCGTTTGGTACCTTCTCACTTGAACACCCCTCATAATATATGTAAACACACTCCAGGAAAACATTACAAGTATTAATTAAATTATCTCAATTGCCCCATATAATTGTGATAATTTAATTATTTATGTACTTTTTTTCCAGGAGTGTGTTTACATATTTATATGTTGTACCCCGCCCATTCATTGGACACAATCGTGTTGACCGATTGAAGAGGTATAAGGTGCGTTCAAAAAGTAACGAGGCGGAGGCTGGAATGCGCAAACCGGTCACGACATCGGCTAATCGTGGCGTGTGTAACGAACGAGGTGTGGATCCGACCAGAGTGTAAAAGGTCACAGCCCATCGCTAGAGGGCACGCGTGCACGTCACGTTACGATACAAAACGAGCAGCAGCATGCATCAATCGTCCAACGCTGCCAGTCGCATTGCAAACAGTGACATGCAGGCGTCAACCGAAGAGCAAAGAGGTGTTGTTCGGTTTCTGACAGCGGAAGGAGTAGGGGGAATGGACGTTCATCGCCGAATGTCACAAGTGTACGGCGAACACTGCATGTCCCTTGCAAGGGTCAAGGCGTGGCACAAGCGCTTCAGGGAAGGAAGGGTGTCGTTAGCCGATGATGCCTGGTCTGGGGCACCCTCCCCCCACCCCCCTGCATTACCGATGACAACGTCCAGCTGGATGATGCACTCATTACCCTGGACCGCCGAGTGACAGTGAACGCCATACCCACCGTGGTCGGATTGAGCGTCGGAGGTGTGCACACCATCATGAAGGAACGACTGCACTTGCGGAAAGTGTGCGCCCAATGGGTGCACCACAGTCTTCAACCACACCAGGAAGAATGTCGAATGGCCCACTGTCTTGGTCATCTGCAGCGCTATGCGAGGGAAGGGAATGGGTACCTGTGGCTGGAGATGAGTCATGGTGTCATCACTTCGAACCAGAATCCAAACGACAAAGCCTCTAGTGGAAGCATCCAGGGTCACCACCACCCAAAAGAGGCAAGGCCATCCACACGAGTGCAGGAAAGGTATCCTCCGGCTCGTTACTTTTTGAACGCACCTTATACAAATGGCAATGTCATTGAATGCTATGGTGACACTCGTTCTTCTGTGAAACACCGCAGTAGCTCAGTATACACGAGCCGTATGAAGCTTAAAGAGCTAATCTGCACGCGTACTAGCCCAAGAAACAAACTAGAAAATAATTGGGGGAAGCTGATTTTTGGTCAATTGTTAGACGTCTATTAGAGTTTCAGTAAGACTCTGAACAGCGCATTCACAGAAACAGGCTTATATCTCTACAACGAGAGGTCGAAACGTTTTACTCCTTTCAACACAATTACAATAATTTCTACCAATGCTAACACCTCTATTATAATTTAAATCCAAACGTAAAATAGGTTCATTTTAGTCTATTTTAATTTATGAGAAAATAGGCTTATGAGATCACCTTTTGTCCGTGTGTGTGTCCCTAATAAAATCTAAACTGCTGGAGCGATTTCAAAGAAACTCAGTAAACTCATAGTACTAATTTGGCCGACTCCGACGGTGCCCTTTAAATTTTATTACATCTCACCAATCCAACATGCCGGCTGTGCGAAATATTTCACCGGCATTCTATATCTTCGAAACTATTAGGCTACTGATATAACCCTGAAATTTTGTACGGTGATACAGGGTACTAATAGAAGTTCACCTATGTGACGTTCAAAGTACAAACGAACATGGCGGCCAAGCGAAGTTGAAACATTTAAATAGATTTTTCTCGCGATTTAACCATCTGAGCGCAGTGAAACATGGTACAGCAAATGTTTATACACATTGTAATGTACTGGCATCTAATTTAGTTCAATTGTTTACATAACCAACTCCACCATAGCAGGTCCCAAGCCCGGTTGAGAAAGGAGGAGGATGAATGGCTGGTTATTGGGCCTCGGTGGGGACACCAATGTTGAGTAGGTGTCTCTGGTAAATACTGAGAAATGCCCTAGTTGGTAGGCTCTGCCTAGCAATGCAACCAGCAAATCCCAGTCCGTAAGGGAGGGGTGAGGGCGAGTTTCCGGCGCCTTAAAACGGGATATGCTCAGATAAGGGGGAACAACCCTGACAGAAAAGTCCAATAGGCACAGATGCTGTGAGGAGGCAGCCCCTCCACTGTGCTAGCTCGCGTAGGGGTGATTACCCACGATGGGTGAAGCTTTTCGAATTCAGAGAACAAACGGAAGAGCCGGACGGATAAAAATGATACGACCCTGCGAGAAAAGGACAATGAGATGGGCTACATGGAATCTGACTTCTTTGACAGGAAAGGAAGTAGATGGATCCAATATGTCGGAGAGGTGGCAGAGAAGAAGGGAAGGACTCTGCAGCAAACCAGGAGACTCGCAGGAAATAGAATACAGAAAGTGGCTGGCAGACCCGACGCCGAGAGGCAAAAGGGATAGATGATGAAGAAGAAGAAGTTTACATAACCTCAAGATGGCGGCTGTGCGAAATTTTAAAATTAAGGTTTTTTAATTCTTGTGCCCTAATCATGCGATCGAAGTCAACGTTTGAATAATGAACCTACGCAATAATTGAAATCTAATGATACATAATTCTGTCTGTCTGTCTATCTGTCTGCCAGCCCGGAGGCTGGTTGGATCCTCAAAAAGCAGCACCATAGGTTATGTGGTGGAAACCCACAAAACCGAGGCAGCACTATAATGAGGCGCTCTAAGCAAGGTGAGGAATGTGGTAGTTTGCCATTGCTTTTCTCGCTGAGTCTGTACAGAAGTACTAACCCTATGAGCAGGGCGTTTCACAACAACCACAGGCATTAGTTTTGCCCCGAGTCCATTACTCAGCACCTCTCATACCTCAGTAGCTTCCATATAATCACAGTTATGAATGGGACTGAGATTCTATGGCCAATATATACAAAAATCCAACATGGCGACCATCCGAAATATTTAGATGGTTCTCAATATCTAAGTTACTTTTCTATAACAGTAATCAAACTGTCATTTTGTATGTTGATCAATACTATTAACATATGTTAACCTATGGGACTTTGAATAACATGGTGGGCACTAATCCAACATGGCAGTGACGTGAAATTTCAATATTTAAATGGACGTTTCTCGCGATTTAACTATCCGTGCGCAATGAAACTTCGTACGGTAAATGCTTACACAAATTTTAATCTACTGACATCTAATTTATTTCAATTGTTTTCATAACCTCAAGATGGCAGCTGTGCAAAGTTTTAAAATCTCGCTTTTATTTCTTGTGTCCAAATCATGCAATTGAAGTTTAAATAATAAACATTCACAATAATCTTCATCTAATAGTACATAACTCAATGGCTTACATAAATATATAACAATTCAGCATGGCAACCATGCAAAATATTTAGACGGTTTTCAATATCTACGAATCTATTAAAGCAATCAAACTGAAATTTTGTGTGTTGATAGAGGCAATTAACATAAGTAGGATATATTAAAATAGACTTTAGTTCTTCACGGAACTACTTGATCCTTTTAATAATATATTTTAAGTTGAAATGTTGTAACTTTGTAGGAAATGGTGTGAAACGTGAGAGTTGGAGCCTGTTGCCTAAGCTTTAGAATGACAACCAAACGGACGTGTTAGGTTTTGTAACAATTGAGGTGTGGTAGCGCGGTGACGAATCATCTCACCAACCATGAAATTAAGGTTTCACATCGGATATAATTAGGAAAAAGATGAGTTGTTGGACCGCTACAAGAAGTACATTATGATAAAGTTCTCCTTCATGTTTAACCCCTGTGCCCTCCGATTCGCAGTAGCAGACTATTGGAAACATACTGTGCTTACGTCTCCACAACAGATGATTGTAAAGCTGAAAATCTGTTCCATTTTTGGGCTTAACATTATAACTGCTGTGTACTATTTCCAAATGAATAAACGCCCATGTGCTGAGTTATTTTCACCCATCTTAGCTCCACTTTACATCAAGGCCCTAAATCAATTTAACATATTCCTCCTTCACCCATTGGTTCAGTTACATATAAAATTGGGTTACATTTTACACACATGCACTCAAATAAATGTTCTTCCGAGACACATCCACAAATTAATTTCTGGGGGGATACATGAACAAGTGACTTCGGTAGCGCAGTTGGTAGCATGCTGAGCTTCTATGCCCTAGATCGTGGGTTCCAACCCGGCCGAAGTCGTCGGTTTTTAAAGAGCGTTAAAATCCCTCAGTATGCCTTCTTTGGAAGGGATGTAAAGCCGGTGGGCCATAGATTTATGGCATGTATAAGAACCTTCCTCTAACTAAAATTGTTATGGTGTTTCAAGCCATTTTCAGTGTTGCCTTAGTAAACGAGAGTTTGATGCTTTTCAGTCGGTCAACACGATTGTATCCAAATGAGGTGAGTTATTTATTAATCTCATGATTTTTTTTCAGGATTTTGGAATAACCCATCTCATTTGGGTACACTTGTGTCGACCGACTGAAAAGCATTAAACTATTGTTTTTCTAAAATTGTGTGAAGCTAAATTTGTAGGTTATATTTGACTAACGCACTATGAGTTCCTCCGTCCGTCACCAGGTGCCAGTTGCGGTGGCATCTAGTAGCCAATTACACAGCTAGGTGTCGTGGACGGTAGCATTTGGCTTCAAAAATAGGAACTACTTGAATTTGATCGTCTGCAGTCCTTACCTGAATCACAGATAACACACATTACTACAGCCATCACAATTAACACCGGTTATCATACAGATTCTATCAATTAATATAATAAAATTGGTCCGGCCAGATCAAACATAAAATGCTAGCGTTTCGCCCCAGTGTGCCGTTGGGCTCGTCAGTTGGTACCGACACACCTCACCAATACGCATGGCTAGCACATACTGAGAAGGCCATCAAAAGACACAAAATACAAGTAGTATTGACGTCACGAGCGATGCCAATGTGCTACGAAAGTCAAGCTTCCTTTTATAAAACAAAAACCTTACCTTGGCAATCCAAATAGGTAATGAACATTCCCGAATGGGAATATAATGTTACTTTCCATTTGATCAGATCAGTATGTGCTAGCAATGCGTATTGGTGAGGTGTGTTTGTACCAACTGACGAGACCAACGGCACACTGGGGCGAAACGCTGGCATTTTATGTTTGATCTGGCCGGACCAATTTTATCATATTGTTACGTGCCACCCCCTAGTGGCACTTTTGTTAACTGGATTACGGTGGGGGTACAAAGCACAATACCAATTACTGCTTAAAGAAATAATTAACTTTATTGTGGCCAGAAAATTACACTAATCAGCAAATACAAGCAATTAGGAGCCTTCTCCAGTTTCCTCAAGTCTCTTCCTTATGCGCTCTTGGCCCCTTTCACTTGCAACAGACCACAGAAGTTAATCCGTCCTAATGAGTCCGGTGGCCTTGGCAGAAGCTACCTGCCCCTCTTCCTCAGGTACAACAAATACAGTTACTTACGAGCACTTGATGTACGCTGTTCGCAAGCTGGGAGAAACAATGTCACAGGATTTCGTAACTCGCACAGTACTTCGTCACCACACTTCTGTCGCACAAGATAATCGCTCGCACTAGCTCGTAAAACACAACAACAGAAAACTCGGTCCCCTCACTGTTGAAGCCGCTTATATAGCAGGCTGGTGACTCAATAAATTCTAGAATCGTCCAGGACACACGGCTTCTCGACATTTCCTTCGCTGGTGGTGTCACGAAGATTCTGGACCATCCCTTTCACTTCGCAGTCCGTTGCGTAACGCGTATGCAATACACTGAGGGAGAGCAGTCCAGCCCCGGGGCAGTTTTGACTCATGCGGCGAGCGATGAAACGAACTCACAGCCGTAACACCACCCCCTTCCTAAAAAGGCTGATCGTCCCGATCAATCATTGGTCCGTCTGTGTCCCTCCGTAGGCTGCCAGGCGATCTCGATGCACGATCTTCATCTTCGCCCTCGGGCTCCGCTGGATCCTGTAGACGACATCGTTGATCCGTTTCACGACTCGGTACGGGCCCTCCCAGGACTTCTGCAGTTTGGGTGACAGGCCTTTCTTCCGTAATGGGTTGAAGAGCCAGACCAGGTCGTCCTCGTGGAATCCGCCGGCATCCGTCTGCTGGTCGTATCGGGTCTTCATCCGGTCGGTCTCAATCCGCAGTTTCCTCCTCGCGAACGCGTGCACGTCCTCCAGTTGGTCGACCAGTTCTTGACAATACTGGCTTACCAGGATCGGATCATTCCCAGGTCGGCCAAAGGCAAGATCAACAGGTAGACGGAGCTCCCTCCCAAACATAGCCCGGGCTGGTGTGCACCCGGTGGCTTCATGCACGGCGGCGCGGTAGGCCAGGAGAAATAGTGGAAGATGTTTGTCCCAATCCCTCTGGTGCTCGCTGACGGCTATTCGAAGATGGTTCTCGATGGTGCGATTGAATCGCTCTACCATCCCGTCGGACTGAGGGTGTAGTGGCGTTGTCCTTGTCTTCCGGATTCCCAGCAGCTGGCATAGGTTCTGGAACACCTGCGACTCGAAGTTCCTCCCTTGGTCGGAGTGCAGATCCAGGGGTACTCCGTACCAGCTGACGAATTCCTTCACCAGGGTCTCTGCGATCGTCGCGGCTTCTTGGTTAGGGAGCGCATACGCCTCCGGCCATTTGGTAAAGTAGTCGCTGACGACTAATATGTAGCGGTTCCCTGCCTCGCTTAACGGGAATGGCCCAGCAACATCGATGGCCACTCTCTCCATGGGGCCGCCCACGTTGTAGGTCTTCAGTGGACCCCGTCGTCTCCGTCCTGGGCCCTTGCTGGCTGCGCAATCGTGGCACCTCGCGCAGTGGTTCTCCACGTCTGTTTGGCATCCGATCCAGTAGAACCGCTCTCTCAGCTTCTCCAGGGTCTTCTTTATCCCTAGGTGTCCACCAGATGATCCTCCATGAACTTACTTCAGGACTTCCTCCGTCATAGCCTTTGGAACGACGACTTGTTCCCGAGATGTCTTCCCGTCGGTGCTCTCCCAGGTACGGCAGATGAGGCCATCCCTTACAATCAGCGAGTCCCACTGTGCCCAGTAGGACTTAAACTTTGGGCTGCAGTCACTCACAATGTTCCACCCGGGTCTGGGGACACAGGCCCTATTCCATTCGGCTATCAGTCCCAGGTCATCATCTTCCGCTTGCGCCCGCGTGAAAGATTCGCGGCTCCAGCTCCCTTGAAGTTCCACGGTAGTCCTTCGGCACTGTATCCCGGTGTTCTCCTCCCTTCGGGCACAGAAGGTGCAGTCTTCGGGGCACGGTCTTCGTGACAGGGCGTCGGCGTTAGAATGCAGTTGGCCTTTCCTGTGCTGAATCTCAAAGTTATACTGTTGAAGCCTCTCTAACCACCGCGCGAGTTGACCCTCGGGCTGCTTGAAGTTCAGGAGCCACCGCAGGGATGCATGGTCGGTCCTGATGAGAAATTCTTGCCCGTACAGGTACTTGTGGAAGTGTTCAATGGTCTTCACGATGGCGAGCAGCTCCTTCCTGGTGACGCAGTAGTTCCTTTCTGGCTTTGACAAGGCCTTGCTGAAGTAGACCACTACTCTCTCCTCGCCGTCCACTACCTGCGACAGGATTCCCCCTATGCCAAAGTCGCTGGCATCGGTATCGACGATGAACCTTGTTCCAGGTCTGGGGTAGGCCAGAATAGGCGCGGTGCACAGAGCCTGCTTGAGTTGTTCGAAGGCACTGTGGCATTCTGCTGTCCACGTGAAGAGTTGGTCCTTCTCAGTCAGGCGATGTAAAGGTTTGGCGATGTCGGCGAATCCCCTCACGAAGCGACGGTAATAAGTGCAGAGTCCCAGGAAGCTTCGTAGTTGGGACTTGTCCTTCGGAACTGGCCACCCCCTCACAGCTGCGGTCTTCTCTGGGTCGGTGCGCACCCCTTCCTCGGAGACGATATGCCCAAGGTACTGGACCCGCTTCTGGAAGAGCTGACACTTCTTGGGGCTCAACTTCAGCTGGGCAGCCCGTAGCTTCAACAAGATCTCCTTCAGGTTGCTGTAGTGCTCCTCGAAGCTTCTCCCCAGAACGATGACGCCGTCTAGGTAGACCAGGCAGGTCTTCCAGTGTAGTCCCCTCAGAATGGACTCCATTAGCCTTTCGAAGGTCGCAGGGGCGTTGCACAGACCGAATGGCATGACGGTGAACTGCCAGAGCCCGCTGCCCACAGAGAACGCCGTTTTCTCGCGGTCCTTAGGGTGGACCTCCAGCTGCCAGTAGCCACTCTTCAAATCCAAGGTGGAGAACCATCTTGACCCTGATATGGTGTCCAGCGTGTCGTCGATCCGGGTTAGAGGGTAGCTGTCCTTCTTCGTGACGTCGTTCACCCGCCTGTAGTCCACGCAGAACCTGGTGGAACCGTCCTTCTTCTTCACAAGCACGACCGGAGAACTCCAAGGACTATGTGATGGCTCGATCACCCCTTGCTCCTTCATCTCTTCTACCATCCGGTCGACTTCGGCTTGCTTGGCGAGCGGGACACGTCGGAATGGGGCCCTAATCGGTGCGCTGTCCCCAACGTCGATCCTGTGCTGGACCAAGCTTGTCCTGCCGAAGTCTTTGCTCCCCACGGAGAGGACATCCTGGAATTCGCGTAGCAGGTCCTGAAGTTGGCGTGATTGTTCCTCGTCTAAATGGTCCTGGGATCCTTGGTACAGCTTCTGTAGTTCTTCTGGCAGTGTGCGTCTTCTTCGGTTGTCCGTCTGCAGGTGTCCGTCCGTCGTGTCGGTGATGCGGGCAATCCAGGTAACGGGCTCGCAGACTCCTAGGTTGGTGTCCCGGTGAACCGTAATGTCGTAGTCGTTCAGGTTGGACAGGCGGACGTACGGCCGAGACGTCGTGTTGATGAGGGTCTTGGCAACTAGCAACCCTTTTGTCTGGATGTCCTCATATTTTGGCTCGATGACAGCCGCCACTCCCTCAGCAGTTCCGTCGACAATTACGGCAGCGCTGACTTCCGTCCTGGCGGGAACGATGACGTCTTCTCTCAGCCTTACTCGTCGTGCGGTGATGGACTCGTGCGCAGGTTGCAAAGCAAGTTCCTCACCTCCGAAGTGCAGAGTGTTGGTACTCAGATCCAAGATGCTCTTGTTCTGGTCCAGGAAGTCCAGTCCGATGATCACTTCATTTGATACGTCAGCCACAAGCACTGGATGCTTTATCACCCGTCGACCAATAACGAACTCCAGTGATGCTTCGCCATGTACTGGTGCGGTCTCTCCGGTCGCGGTTATTAGCTGGAGGTTCCTTTGTGTGGGTTGCACTCTCCACTTCGGGATCACGGTGGGATTGACGCGGGTCCTCGACGCTCCCGTGTCGATCAGCAGGGGCCAGCTCTCTCCGTTGACGACTCCGTCGACCATCAGGCTGCTATTGTCCCTCCGTAACTTCATCACACGAACTTGGACTGCCGGGGCTTGACGACTGTCACAAGCCAACCTTTGCCCCCCTAGGCTGGCTGATACTTGCTTTCCTGGGCCGCGCGGTTTCTCTACGACTGACTGTCCCGACGGAAACCCTTGGCGGCGGCGATCACCGCAGTCCTTGCTCAGGTGGCCTCTCTTACGGCAGGTCCAGCAGGTCGGTAGTCCTCTTCCAGGCCGCCTCTCCGGATGTCCTTCGGCTACGTTTTTGTTGGTGGTACTGCGATTCTTGAAGAAACGGCTTAGCGCCTCCATCAACTCGTCGGCCAGGGGCTTGGTCTCGTTGGTTTTTACTGGTTCGTCGACGTCCACTTGACGCACCCGCGCGCGCATTCTAGATACCTGCTTTGCCGTCTCGAACTCAAGTGCGTGGCTCAGCGCATCTGCCAGGGTCTTTTTGCGCGCGTGACGCAGCGCCTGTTGAGTGTCCGAGTCCCGTAGCCCGTCAGTGAAAGTCTGCGTCGCTATCTGCTCCAGAAAGTCGGCCGGCGCTGTTGGGTAGGCGAGCCTTACGAGGCGTGCGATGTCCATCTCGAACTCCTGCAGGGTTTCCGCGTTCTTCTGTACCCGGGTCCGGAGCTGCATCTGATAGGCCTGCTGAAGATGGCTATCTCCATATCGGGACTCCATATGGGCGATCAGGGAAGCGTAGGCCTGGGATCCAGTCGGGATGGCCTGAAGGACGTTAAGGGCGTCACCTCTCAGCGCTACAATGAGAGCTGTAGCCTTTTCTGTGTTGTTCCAGTTATTTATGGAACAGGCCGCCTCGAACTGACGTAAGTAGGTGCTCCACGGGACCTTTCCGTCGAAGGTTGGGGGCGTCACTCTGCTCTGTCCCGTTCCTGATGTCCCCGGTGTACCTGTGGGCGGGTGTCGGCGCAGCTCGGCAACTTCCTCTTGAAGAGCGTTGAATTTCTCTTCCACCCCCATCAGCGGGCGTTGGCGCAGCTCGGCAACTTCCACTTGCAAGGTGTTGAACTTCTCCTCCACTGCTGCGACTTCCTCACGTAGGCCCTGTTCTAATTTCCTTTGGCTCTCCTCTAATTTCGTCAGCAGACACTCTTCCAGATTTTTCTGGCCATCCAGAAATTTGGCGGTTAGGTCCTCTGCTAACTTATTCTGGCCGTCCTTCAGGTCCTCTGCTAACTTCTTCTGGCCGTCCTCCATCTTCTTCTGGCCGTCTTCCATCTTCTTCAGGTCATCCTTCAGGTCCTTGGCTAATTTCTTCTGGCCGTCTTCCATGCCAGTTAACTTTTCTAGCAATGCTGCCAATTTCTCCTCCATTTTAGTTGTTTGTCTTGTAAGGGCATGCACTCACAGGAAAATTAGAGAAAATGACCTGCTCGGGTTTTGAAACCAGGACCGTCAGGTGTTGTGCTTGAGTTCGTAATCCGGCTTCTGACACCAGTTGTTACGTGCCACCCCCTAGTGGCACTTTTGTTAACTGGATTACGGTGGGGGTACAAAGCACAACACCAATTACTGCTTAAAGAAATAATTAACTTTATTGTGGCCAGAAAATTACACTAATCAGCAAATACAAGCAATTAGGAGCCTTCTCCAGTTTCCTCAAGTCTCTTCCTTATGCGCTCTTGGCCCCTTTCACTTGCAACAGACCACAGAAGTTAATCCGTCCTAATGAGTCCGGTGGCCTTGGCAGAAGCTACCTGCCCCTCTTCCTCAGGTACAACAAATACAGTGACTTACGAGCACTTGATGTACGCTGTTCGCAAGCTGGGAGAAACAATGTCACAGGATTTCGTAACTCGCATAGCACTTCGTCACCACACTTCTGTCGCACAAGATAATCGCTCGCACTAGCTCGTAAAACACAACAACAGAAAACTCGGTCCCCTCACTGTTGAAGCCGCTTATATAGCAGGCTGGTGACTCAATAAATTCTAGAATCGTCCAGGACACACGGCTTCTCGACATTTCCTTCGCTGGTGGTGTCACGAAGATTCTGGACCATCCCTTTCACTTCGCAGTCCGTTACGTAACGCGCATGCAATACACTGAGGGAGAGCAGTCCAGCCCTGGGGCAGTTTTGACTCATGCGGCGAGCGATGAAACGAACTCACAGCCGTAACACCATTAACTGATAATGTATCTGATCAAACGGAAAGTAACATCATATTCCCATTCGGGAATGTTCATAACCTATTTAGACAGATTCTACACACACCCAAAGTACACAGGGTTACATGAACACGTTGTCGCAGCCCCTAAACTGAGGAACCAACCAACCGATACATGAACTGGATGTGGGTAAGGACTGCTTTATGGAGTGAGTGGCCAAACGACCTTACACTATTCATGTTAAATCAGACTTGTGGGAAAATATATATCAGTTATGTCTCCTCCTGGATACGGTAGACCTTCAGAATCGCCATTACTCGAACTACTACTAACTTCGCCTGTTGCCAGTCATTACAAACATATGCCAAACCTTGCCATCTCTCTGAACAAATGAATAACGTAATTCGCATCGCCATAGAGATTACAAATACAAAGTAAATGCTATGGGCTCTTGCCAAAGAGCAGGTAAGATTACACCGCCTCAAACAGCTGGAATGAGGAACTAAAAAGCGCGCTTAGCGACGAAACCTTCGGTCACAGCACTCTGAAATAGCCTACTATGTTCTACAAAATTGTTTTTCTTAAAATTTTGCGATAAGAGACTTTTCAAAATGCAAGGAAAAATAAATTGGTTTTCAAAAAGATGGTATATTGGCTTTCACGACCAATTAATTTAAAATTCAGAAATGTTTCTGTGTTTATGCCGTGTCTTGTGTGGAGTTTCGCCTTCTAACACCAAGCTGGCTCTTCGGCGGGCTCTTGGTGTCCCCGCCCGGATCCACACAGGAGTAGCGAAATGCGCGCTACCTTCCCTTTTATGAAGCGAACCTGTGCCTCTTTACTCAAGCAGCCATAACCTCCCTATGTTGGCTTCCAAAACGATATTATATTGGCTTTCAAGGCCAGTGAATTAAAACTCGGCAATTTTTATAGGTTGCTTGAGCTTTTAGTTCTCGCAGTAAAGAGGCACAGGTGCGCTTCAAAAAAAGGAAAGTACGGGCAGTTCGCTACTCCTATCGGGGTCCGGGCCGCGACACCAAGAGCCCGCTTATGAACCAGCTAGGTGTCCTAGGCGAAACCCCACACAAGACACGGCATAAACCTAGAAAATTGGTTTTGTTTGTGTAAATTAGTCTTGACAAAGGTGAGGTTTGGTGCAAAGTGCCTGCACGCTTCATACAAGATTGTACCTCGCTAAGGGTTGGTAGCACTGTGACCAATTTTCACAGCAATCCAGTGATTTGAAATCGATATAACTGTCACAAGTGTGATATTTGATTAACATCTCCACTCGCCCACATCTACTTGGTGGTATAGTTATATAACCACTACGAAAGCCCCAATTACTATTCATAAACAGCGCTGCATGAGGCATGAATACCAAACAGTGAGAGAACAGTGGACTAGAATTGAAGAGCTGGGCGATAGAAACAGACACCTCCACTCTTTGTGTCCTTCTGTCTGTCTGGCTGTGTGTGCCCCACCCCCCAATCAACTCCTAAACGGCGGAAGCGATCAAAACAAAATTTGGTAGGAGTAAAGATCTATACCTGAATATCTCAATGCCGTATTTGAAAATGATGTCAGTGCTACCAACTGCTGAAAAATCACAATTGAAATTTGAGCTCCATGTTGGATATCTTGGAAGGTATGAATGGGAGCACACGTATTGGCACACGTATAGATAATAATATTTCAGTTCAATTTCCTGGAGGCCATACATGGCAGTGTTGCCAAAATGATTCTAAGCCTGCTGATTGGTCCAATTTTTAAATGCATATAACATGTACACTATTAATTGGAATTCAACCAAATTTCGTATGTACTATGTGTACATAAACAGATATGACTGAGCGAATTCTTAAGAGCCACCATGGCTGCCAACTGTTAATAAATGCTCTCACTCAAAAATCACTTTCTAATAAATGTAACGTTGTCCTAACCACATACATTTAAACTAACCTATGAACACTTTCCATCACGTCGGATTTCTTAAAGCCGCTTTGTTTTGAAGGGCTATATTTGGATATAAGCATACAGGCTCTTCATTGGTTATAGAGAAAAAAATTGGTGAAGTATTGGTGTTACATATTTACCATTTCAAGGAACTACTATTTGTCATGAGCAGCTGATCACCGTAACCATCTGTTTCTCTTCATTTTATTATATTCTTATATCCTAAATTTTATGGTGCACCATATTAGGTTTTAAACACGTATATTACTACTGTGCTACGCTTTGTTTTTTTGTTTCTTCAACAGCTGATGAAAGGGATGAAATATAATTAATCCCCGAAACATGTACTGTAAACAAGTTCAATAATTAATTTTATCTGTACAGTATTGATTCAGGCAGATGTTCATTTCTTGTTAATAACTATTCTAACATATCAATACGGAACCACCATGAGTCATTTAAATAATGTAATCACCAGGGCTGCCAACTGTAATGCTCTATTAGGCTGCATTATGCCAGATATACAGTATTTCGAACTATTTAGAAATTTCGATATTACCAACTTAATTTCGTCATTATTCTAGATAGATCCATATAGATTAATCATTGGCATGAATCTTAAATTTTAAGAAAAGTAGGCTCTTTTGTTCGTCACGGAACTTCTTGTTCTTTGGCTGTAAGCTATCATAATAAAATAAGCTCTATCTGTCGGTGCAAGAACTGTACTGTTCCACCGACTTGGAGCAGTAGCGGATCCAGGCCCTGCGGGGCCCTGGGCGATATGATAACGTGGGGCCCACAACAATAGGAAATAAAAAAAATTCAACTCAAATGGAAAATAGTTTTGTAAAATAATAATATAAAGAATAGTTACAATATTTTGAATACACTACTTTACATTTTTAATAATATGAAAAAAAAACTTTAAGTCTCCTTGAAGAAGATTATGTAAACTATGAAATATGAAAATATTACTTTGCGGAAGCAAAATTACCAACGATGGAAGAAGCAAGAAAGAACTCAAATGTAGAATTTTACAAGACAAATTAGCATTTCACAAAAAGAAACGTTTATTCACTACAAATTCCATTAATCTTAAAACCAGAAAAAGATTATTAAAAGCGTATGTTTGGAGTATTGCCCTTTATGGTTGCGAAACGTGGACAATTGGAAAAGAAGAAAAAAAGAGGCTAAATTCTTTTGAACAATGGTGTTATAGAAGAATGCTAAAAATTAGCTGTACAGAAAAGATAACGAATGCTGAAGTATTTAAAAAGGTGGAGGAAAATTATACCTTATGGAAAAGCATAAAGAGGAGGAGGACTAGACTGACAGGACATATTTTGAGACACGATAGCCTGCTGAAAACGGTATTGGAGGATTGATTGAAGGCAAAAGATGTCGAGGAAGACCACGCCTACAATATGTAGAGCAAATCATGTCTGATGTAGGATGCAGAAACTATCAAGAGATGAAGAGGAAAGCTATAAATAGAACCGACTGGAGAACTGCCGCAGACCAATCCACGGATTGAATACTTAAGAAGATACTTTTTTTCCCGGCTGAAGTCTTCTATTATTTCACTGAAATCTAAACTTGCTAAACGGTCGCGGGAGGTCATAGCTGCACTGAAAAAAGAATATGAATTATAAATTAGTTTGAAAAGTTTGAAAAGTATAATTAATTAATCATTTAAATTTAAAACAATCCATGGCGCGGTCGCCCTCCTCGCCCTCCCCTAGATCCGCTCCTGACTTGGAGCGTAGTGGGAGTGCAACAGTCCCATAGTTGGGCTGCAGAAAACGATATTGAAAGGGGCTGTTGAAACACCCGGTATATATACATGGTTATTGAAAAAGAAGGAACAGATTTCAAACATTTATTTCGATAAACTACTAAAGGTAGAACCATAATTCCAAAGTTCCTGGACAGACCAAAGTGTAAAATGTGAACGAATACGTTTTCCAAATCAATATACTTTTCATATTTCCGGTACAATTAATCGCCATAACGTTAGAACTAGGGCAAGTGAAAATCCTATGTCAGTTATTGAGCATGAACGAGATTCACTGAAGATTAACGTATTCTGTGCCATATCGGAAATCAAAGTTTATGGACCTTTCTTCTTCATAGAGAATACTGTGACAGGACTAATCTATCTAGACATGCTTCATAACTGGTTATTCCCACAACTTGAAGATGATTCATCTTCATGCAAGATTATGCCCCGCCCCAGTTCCCTAACCACGTACGACGTTCTCCAGACCTCACTTCGCGTGGTTTCTATAGGTGGGGTTACCTAAAAGACCATGTTTTTGTCCCCCGTATGCCTGACACTCTTTAATGTTTGCGACATAGAATTGTTGAAGCTGTGAATTTGGTAACTAGAGACCAGCTGAATCGTGTGTGGCACGAAAATAGCCACCGTTTTGATATTTGTTGTGTAACACATGGTTCTCACATAAAATGCATAACAAAAGTGAAAATTGAACTTTTCTCTTTCCAGGAACGTTGGAATTGTGTTTCTATCTTTTGTAGTTCGGAAGATATAAATGTTGGAAATATGTTTCTTCTTTTTGAATAACCCGGTATATAAACAGAAAAACATGCGAAGCGAGTGGAGCATAATATGTTATGTCTGATTAAGCTTGCTAATATCCCCATACCCTTGACATTCATACCCAAATAACTGTTTCCCAAAACATTTCTGACAGGGACATAGCGATTCCATGTTTCAGACAGTGCACCAATTCCTGCGATCTAGTGCCAAATTTAACCAGGTTGGCAACTACGAAAAATATTACGAGCCTTACAGTAGTCGCATATGATGTGTAACATCTGACATAGAAGAAACATCACGTGAAAATTGTTGATACACCGGTATTTTATACTATTATTGGCACAAATATTAATCTATTGTAAAAGGGAGTGTTTTACAGATATTGTATTTTATAGTACTGAACCCTTTATCCTCTGTTGGATAAATGATTCTATGTTTTATTTCTCCAATTAATAAATATTTCAACCAGCATCATGAAAGTAGCCAGACGGAGATGAGGAAATTTCAAGCATTGGTTGGAGACAGCGGGGACATACCTGAAGCATATTGACAATAGGCTAAATACTTTAGCTGTGAAAGGAAATAGCATGGCGATGTGTCAGAAGGACAGGTGTTAGCCGCCTCAAATAGAAACGACGCGCAGTGAGACATGCTGCTGGTATGTTCATTGTGATATTCGCGCCTAGAAAAAATATGATGCAGTTACGTGAGTGGCTGATGAGCAGGCTGGACACTCCTACGACGCCAAGATCTGCTATAAACCGCCAAATTACAGAAAATGTGAGAACCAATGAGAGAAGAATGCCTAGTTAACGCGGCAGATCTAGCGTGGGTACGCTCGGCTAGCATTCACGCGGGAAATCGCCTAGACAAAATCTCTACGATCGATTCTAGGATTAATGAGCATATTCTTGACCTGTGCAATATTACGAGTTCAGTGATATCTATTTCATCCCTGTAACACAATTATTTCGAGAAATTTTTACATAAATTCCCCCCCCCCCCCCCATCGAGACCTAGGGCCAGTTCTTTTATAAGTGGCATGAAGAGCCAAGACATGGACTATTATTCTGTGCGTCTACGGACGTAGTCGGCTATTACTTGTGTGCGTCGAAGGGCGTAAGACTATTATTTTGTGTGTCGTGGACACAGGTTGATTAATACTTCTGTGCGTCTTGAGAACACAGAAATTATTGTAAAGTGTTAAATTCAGTGATAGATAGTCACAGTACTATATTTGTAGGGGCTGTATCGTCGATAATTCGCCAACGAACTGTGACAGGGAATGTAGTACCTGAACAGCGAATTTAGTAGTCAGATATCAAGTGTATAATAATCTAATTTTTGAAGCAGCGCCAGAGATGACATCGACGACTACAGAGGAAGTTTGGAATTCTCAACACTCCGTCCAGATGGCTGAGATGAGATAGAACCATTCAGTTGGGAAATGGCAGCTGACGTTCTTTGACGGGTGACTACGAGAGAGATGAGTACTAAATAATATTCTTTATTATTTGATAAATTAGCTTATGGTTTATGGGACATATTTTTGTAAATACTTTGCTTGTGTGATTAACGTAGTATATTTAGTTTTGGTCTGACACACTTTTATATGGAAGCAGCTCGCACGAATGTAGTTAGTGGAAGGTTCTTGTTTTTGTGTTGTGTTAACTAACGTAGCTATGTGAACGGCCGTGTTTACATATGTTACGCAATGCGGTTAAAAACGTCTCTCGGAGATCTGTTGTGTTTCAGAAGTAGGACTGAATTAATGTAATTATACAGTAGATTGGAGGGTAAATAAAAAATTGTTTAAGATTTATTATTGATCAGATTCAGTGTGACTATTGCCTTTGGAGCAATGTAATTTGTGACGAAGAGTAATCAGTTCTATCGTAGGTTTTAAATATTGTGTTTAATGCTTGTGAGCACCTATTCAGCAGACCTGTGTGAAAAGCGTCATGTCGGTCCCAGATGTGTGTATGTGTGTATTTTTGTGGTATTACAAGCGGGAATTTCAGCTGAGACTGATTTCTGTCAGCTTGGTACCAGGTCCATATTGTATCCTTGCGAGGGCAATTGTGGATATGTGATTATGTCTGACCATAGGTTGAGTTGGATGAGATTTTTGTTGCTGTTGATTCCGTGAGCTAACGGAACAGCTGGTCAGCTATTTATATACACTGGAGTGGGACATGGCAAGTATTTGAGGAAAGGGGGAGATGTTTCACAAGGCTGTCTGAACGTGCAAAGCATGGTCATTAGTGAGGAGTGCTCGTTGGCTCCATAATTACTTGAATTACAGATAAGAACTGATCAATGGTAAAAATTGTTGAAATAAATGGGAGTTGCCTACGAATCACGATAATCTCCAAAGCGTTGCCTTAACATGCAGTTTTGTTCACATAAAGTAATCTTAGCCGGTCAGGTTTTTGTTGTTGTTGGTTTATTCCAGGTTTATTTTCATTTCTGTGACCCGTGAGTCATGTGCAATGCTGTCTTTCCTTGTGTATTGAGCAATTGGCCAGTTGGTAGCTCATGTTGTTATGTGCGTCATCGCGCTAATGAGGATCTCAGAGAGATTCCTGTAAATATAGATTTGTAGTGTGTGTGTCAGCATTAGAGTTTTTAAGGGTTTTTATTAATGTCATGCCCATATCCATAAACGTTGATTTACGTGATGATTGTTCGTGAGCACCGTGGCTGTTAACCCGTTGTAAACGAATGGTCATCCAAGTACTCATTTTCTCGTAGTTAGTCATCACGCGCACATAAAACTCAAATGCAAGGTAGTGGAACTAGGATCCACAATTTTATTATAAAGGGGGAGATCCGTCTGACTCCTCAAAGTGTTAGGTATTCCTGTCAGGGAAAAATTCAGGGAGGATATATTTTTATTATTGTTTGTTTATTTTCTTTTATGCACAATTAGTTATTAAATCATGTTATTATCTTACGTCTTGTCTCCTTACTTTCTTAATTATAGTTTTAGTCCTATGACCCTTGCCTCAGTAAAGCACGTTGTTGGCGGACGTAAACATCACACTATGAACTGAGCGCGACCCCTTGATCAAGATTCTTGCATAAAACACTGCTATTCTGAAGGGTTCATAGGGATAAAACTGGCGCGGCCAAGCGTGGGGCCATTTACTGTGGTGTAACGGCGGAGATTACACATGTAAATAGTGGCGTATTTGAGTAAAACTGACATGCCGCAAGTGCAGGCAGATATGACAGTATTTAATCACCGGGAAGTGATATTTTATTAAAAGTAATTGAGGCGAAGTGGATACCGCCAAATGTGTGAAAGATAAATTAAAATCAGGAGTTTGCAAAGTAAAATACGGTTCACGTTTTTGTCTTTTAAATTAAAGTAATTAATATGTGATACCGGGCGCCCAATGATAAAGTTAAAACTAGATTTGTGTAGAAAGTCAAACTCATGGAAATATTAGGAGGCTATAGCCTAAAATGACAATTAATACTTTGTTAATTTGTCAGTGTTAATATCAGATCAGGATAACAATTTAATGACTAAATATGTGCTTGGGTTTAAAATTAAATTGAGTAAAACTAGAACCACTCAGAGATGAAATTGACCAGTGGGAGTAAATGTAAAAATAAATGAACTGAGTTGGATAAAGAAAGTAAATGTGCATTGGATTTTATGTGTGTGTCAAAGGGCAATGCTTTATGCCATTTCCCTTATGTCTCATATAAATTGTGTAATATGGCAACGGTGGAGCAGATCCAGGAGATCATTGAGAGTGCAGCTAGGAGAACACAGGAATTGTTGGATACTAAATTGGCGGAACAAAGTGTATCGCTGAACACGAAGTTATCTGAACAAATAAACACTAAACTATCAGAACAGAGTCAATCTATAAACACTAGTATGTTAGAGCAAAGTGAAGCACTAAACAAATTATCTGAGCAGAGTGAATCGCTAAAAACTAAACTAGCAGAACAAAGTGAATCGCTAAATACTAAACTGTTAGAACAAAGTGAATCATTGCGGACACAATTAAACAATAGTAGGCTAGAACAAAGTGAGTCTATAAACAAATTATCTGAGCAAAGTGAATCATTGCGGACACAATTAAATAATAGTAGAATTGAACAAAATGAATATCAGGCGGAACAAGCTAGGTTATTAAAGAGTGAAATTAATGACACTATCAATTCGCAGTTAGAGGCGCAAAATATTAAAAACACGAACCAATTAGCTTCGTTAACCGCAGAAATGAAAGATCACACTAATCAACATATGGTATTACTGGCCCTAGATGTTAGCAAAAATAATGAGAAACAATTAGAGCAGATTAAAAAAATGGAAGATATTTTTGATCAAAAACTTAGCATTCTGGATGAAACGGCGTTGGCTAAATTAGAGCAAATTGAAATAGCATGCACAATGAATACAAGCGAGGTCAAAATAGCTCAGGACAAGTTGGAAGGACGATTTAAGGAGATGGAGAAAAGCGGCAGGGTCATTCAACAACAATTATCAGCAGTAGATGAAAACATATCCGGCATAATTAAAGATATGGACCGTCTCGAGATAAAATCAGCGGAACAATGGACAAGCTTAAAATCGGAGCAAGAGCAATTTAAGAGTACATTAGACGAAAGGCTGAGCCAGATAGGAAGTAATCAGGATGACACAAAAAGCCAGATCGAAGGGCAAGTAAGCACGATTAAAGAACAAATAAGGAAAGATTGGAAGAAAATGAATATTGATTCTAAAGAGGAAAGATCCACCATTCTTAAAAAAGGAGGCGAAAATCACACGCGTATTCAAGCTTTGGAGCAAGAGGTGAAAAATAAACTTAAAGAGCAGACGGACAGGATCATTAAAGCCGAACTCCGCTCATTAGAACAATCATCTATATTTAGAACGGGAATAGTGAAAGACAAGCCGGATAACTCAAACAGTCCAGAGTCCAGCACAGCAGGAAGTCAGACTCAGGCAGACAGCCCATTAACAACAAACACGGAAGGATTTCGTAAGAATATCGATAGGAGCTCGACACCACAAGACGGTCATCAGCCCACACAACTTATTCAAGTAATTCGCTCGAATGACTACAAACCGCAGAAGTGCACGGAAAATTCTGGGGTGACACCTAAAGCCTTTATCAAAGAGATGGAAGACCATTTCAATGACACTGGGGTACCTGAAGCACGTAGATTGAGGATGATGGAGAGATTTTTATCAGGAAATGTCCTCACATGGTTTTTAAGCTTCAAATATACATTTGGAAACATGTCAGATTTCAACTCAGCGTTTCTGCGCAAATATTGGTCGCCCGCAACACAACAGAGTCTAAGGATGGAGCTTTACTCTAGGAAGTACCAAACCACCCAGCAAACAAAATACTCAGATTTCTGTAACATGCAAATGTTAAAATTTCGCGACCTTGATTACCCATTAAATGAAGCAGATCTGGTGATGACTATAGCGAGACAAATGCCAGTAAACGTACAACAAGTACTAGTCGCAGCGAACGTTAGTACGGCCCTACATGCAGAGCAGATACTACGGCAAATAGATGAGACTACAACTCATAGTCATTATAGAGGAGGAAGACAGCTGGAGTTAGTCAATACTACAGAGGTCATAAAACCAAAACAGGGAAACACCAAAACGCAGGGCACTAACACAAGCACTTCCACACCTAGGCGAAACCAGGAAGAAGGAGAAAACAGACCATATCAGCGTAACGAAAATCATTACAACAATAGGTCATACCAAGGTAACAATAGATACCAACAGAGAGGATATCAGCAATGGCGTGAAAATCGAAGGAATGACAGGCCTTATGGAAGATACGGTGATTACAATGCCAATCAACGATGGAAAGGAAGAAGAGATCAAAATCAAGGAGAGCCACGTAACTATCGAGATGACTGGGATGATAGGCACGCTCAATCGCAAAATTACCTAAAGGAGTTACACGCTAGTGAAGGTGGAGAGCTAGGAAGATGGGAAAAGGCCATTGGGAACATGAAGAATCCTGATACACATACTGAGGAAGCTGGAAGTCTACTGAGACAACAGGGATATCAAGGACATGAGCGACAGAAGGATGATGGGAGTCGCAATGGAGCTAAAAAAAATGTTAAATTTGGATAAAGGAGACAGGCTACAAACACAACAGTCGGAAGTTGAAGATGGATGGATAGTAGCGAACATACAAGAATGGATTGCTTTGCCAGAAGACTGCCTGGAGGAGACGGTGAAACCACGGAACGATGAAATTAGGCAGTTACCCATTATTTACGCGAGGATTGGTGGAATTAATATAAGATGTTTATTGGATACGGGGTCACAGATCAGTCTGGTATCGGAGGCCTTGGTTCGAGAGTTGGGACGGAGTCAGAATATTCCTGTAATTCCGGTACCACAGCTCAAAGTGAGGGGTGTTATTCCTGAACGCACCGTCACGTGTAAACGTCAGGCATACTTAGAGCTGAACATATTGGAACACACTTTTGGGCAAACATTCATTATCATGGCAAAGATGAATTTCAATATAATTCTTGGTGCAAATTTTATTTGTGACTATCAAGCAGTGATAGATTTGCACAAGAATACTGTCAGTTTTAGAGAGTATGATCAGCTGAAAAATGTGGGATTGCATATGGATGAAATCACTACCGGAAGAGATGTAAATTCTTGGGCACTGGAAGCAATATCGGAAGAGACGGAAGAGGAGGTACGAAAGGCAGAAGATAACATCATAGAAGGAGCTGTTGTGGAACTAGATGAGGAGAGTGAATCCCAGGAGATATGGTCTTTATTAACGGAAGGAGATAACAGCGATGCACAATTTGAAGAGTTACTACAGGAGCGGCTCAATGACATTCAACTTGGGGGTGAACACAGAAAACAGTTGGAAGAGATATTAAGGAAGCACAAAACAGTATTTGATACAGTACCTGGGAAAATATTAAATTTCAAATATTCAATGCAAGTCGAGGATTGGTCTCCATTCAAAAGCAGATTGTACCCAATTCCTGAAAAATATCGTGGTCAAGTTAAGGTCATTATAGATGAGATGTTACAAGCTGGAGTGATAAAGAAGACACCTACACCTTATCTAAATGCGATTTTGGCAGTCACAAAACCAAATGGATCTATTAGACTTTGTTTAGATGCCAGAAATCTCAACACAAGACTCATTTTTCCTGAGTATGACAGAGCGCCAATCATCAGAGACGTACTAAAAGGCTTTAAAAACAAGAGCATTTATTCATCAGTCGATCTGACGAGCTCGTTCCACCATATTGAATTGGATGAGAAGTCATAGCTTCTAACTGGCTTCTTATTCGATAACCAGACGTTTTGCTTCGTTCGAATGCCCTTTGGAGTCAAAACAGCGGGCTGTGCTTTAATCCGAGCCCTGGACCGGAATTTAACCGAGGAAGTTAAGGAGATGACGGTACGCTACATTGATGACATTTTGCTGGCATCCGACAACATTGAAACTCACATGGAAAATTTAGATAAAGTATTAGGCAACCTGAATGCATCTAATTTCAAAGTAAACCTGAAGAAATCGCATTCCTTCAAGAGCGAGATCTTATATTTGGGTCACGTCATTGACAAGGAGGGAGTGAAGCCAAACCCAGCTAAGATCGAAGCGATAAAGAATTTCCCTACACCAACGAGAGTCATGCACATTCGGGCTTTCTTAGGCGTAACGGGATTCTTTAAGGAAAACTGTCCAGGTTATACGGAGACTGTAGCTCCCATGCAGGAAATGCTAAAGAAAAATAATAAATGGTTATGGAATGCGGAGTGTGAGAAGGCATTCCAAGCAACAAAGCAGCTATTGGAAAACTGCATTGAATTAGGATATCCAGATTTCAAGCACAAATTTATAATCCAAGCGGATGCTTCACTAATTGGTATAGGTGCTATGCTTTACCAAGAGGATCCAGCTAACCTGCAGCACAAAACATATTTGGCATTTGTCAGCCGAAAATTGCGTAAGCACGAGCGCAATTATACGGTAACGGAACTAGAGCTGTTGGCCATACTTCATGCGCTTCAACAATGGAAACGAATAATTTACGGCTACCCTATTGTTGTCAGGACCGACCACAAGGCACTAACATTCTTGTTTAAGACGTCGATGGCAAGCGAACGTGTGACACGTTGGTCTATATATATTCAGCAGTTCAGCATTGAGATTGAACATTGCCCAGGGAAGATGAACGTGATACCGGATGCACTCAGCAGGAACCCAGAGCCTGATAATGAAGAAACAGCGATGGTACAACACTTGGAGTTAACACCGAAGGACCGGGAATTCTTGGAGGAGTTACGTGAGATACAGCGAGAACAGGAAGCGGAACCATGGATGATGCTTTTAATTCAATACTTCAGAAAGCAACTACCTACAGGAACACCTGCATTTCGAGAAGCGAAAGCCAAAGAAGGAAGATATGTTTATGTCAACAATTTGCTGCACAAATGGGTAGATAATGACCACACCAAGTTACGCATATTAGTACCTGCATCGTTACAACGAAGATTGACATGGCATACGCACGAAAGTTACGGTCATGTGGGCGTAGATAAGTGCGAAGCGACTATAGGAGAGACATTTACGTGGCCACGTATGAGAACAACTATATGTGACGTCATTACAACTTGTGATCCGTTAATGAGGCAGTATCCCAGACCATTGCTACCTCAGAAACCATGTGAGCTACTGGCACTCGACTGTTTCGGTCCAATCCCGAAGGGAAGGCGAGGTTGCCGACACTTGCTAGTATGCATTGATGTATTTTCTAAATTCGTAGTACTATGCCCTATTCAGAAAACGACATCGAAGCAGGTACTCAGTCGCATTCGAAATAGAGTTATTCCAATCCTTGGAAAACCAGAGTTTATATTATCAGACCATGGCAGTTATTTCACAAGCGCCGAATTCAAGAAAGGTATGGAAGATTTGGGTATAAAACACGTTTTAAGCAGTATCCGACATGCTCAAGCAAATCCAAGTGAAAGAGCAATTAAGTGTGTAACTTCATATTTGAGTATCTTCATTCCGAACGAACACCACAAATGGGTCGATAAAATCAAGGATGTAGAGACATGCATGAATTCTACCAGGCACGAGTCAACAGGACAAATCCCTATGGTCCTACACAAGAACGAGTATCCAGTAAGAACGTGGAAAAGCATCATTAACTGTCCACAAGATCCAATGATAGCACCTGACTTGCGAATTGAGAGGACGAGAGCCTACATGAGAAAACAAGCAGACCGCAGATTACGGCGAGTAAGAAATAAGAGGTTTCACAGTGATCTTGAAATCAACCAGCTCGTTTTGGTGAAACGACCTGCTACATCGGACCCAGAGAAGAAAATCTTCAGTAAATTCTGCGAAAAGTTCATAGGACCCTATTCTATCGTAAGAAACCTTGGAAACAATGCCTACAGAGTGAAAGAATTGAGTACAGGAACAATGTCAGTCTACAACGCTGCCAACCTAAAAAAGTATCGTCGAAGTGAGCCATGGGAGCGCCAAAATTAATGACGCAGTTTGAATATATGGACGTCCTACTATCAACAAAGTGCACGAGGAGCAGTTGAGTACGGCACGTAAACGAGGAAGTAGTGGTGTTGTTGACAAACATTAACGAGACGAGCAGAGTATTGCCGCAGGCACCAGAGCGTCATGCAGCAGACTGAGAGGGGAGATACGAGCAGGAAATGAAAACGAGTAAATGCCATTCAAGACAGGAGCGACTAGACCAAGTAATAGAAAAGGGATGATTCTGAAATAAAACAAGTTGGCCTACGGAAGTCTTTTAAAATTATCGACTTTATTCCTAAGTTCGAAATTTTGTGAGTGGGAGAGTTGTGAACCCTTTATCCTCTGTTGGATAAATGATTCTATGTTTTATTTCTCCAATTAATAAATATTTCAACCAGCATCATGAAAGTAGCCAGACGGAGATGAGGAAGTTTCAAGCATTGGTTGGAGACAGCGGGGACATACCTGAAGCACATTGACAATAGGCTAAATACCTTAGCTGTGAAAGGAAATAGCATGGCGATGTGTCAGAAGGACAGGTGTTAGCCGCCTCAAATAGAAACGACGCGCAGTGAGACATGCTGCTGGTATGTTCATTGTGATATTCGCGCCTAGAAAAAATATGATGCAGTTACGTGAGTGGCTGATGAGCAGGCTGGACACTCCTACGACGCCAAGATCTGCTATAAACCGCCAAATTACAGAAAATGTGAGAACCAATGAGAGAAGAATGCCTAGTTAACGCGGCAGATCTAGCGTGGGTACGCTCGGCTAGCATTCACGCGGGAAATCGCCTAGACAAAATCTCTACGATCGATTCTAGGATTAATGAGCATATTCTTGACCTGTGCAATATTACGAGTTCAGTGATATCTATTTCATTCCTGTAACACAATTATTTCGAGAAATTTTTACATAAATTCCCCCCCCCCATCGAGACCTAGGGCCAGTTCTTTTATAAGTGGCATGAAGAGCCAAGACATGGACTATTATTCTGTGCGTCTACGGACGTAGTCGGCTATTACTTGTGTGCGTCGAAGGGCGTAAGACTATTATTTTGTGTGTCGTGGACACAGGTTGATTAATACTTCTGTGCGTCTTGAGAACACAGAAATTATTGTAAAGTGTTAAATTCAGTGATAGATAGTCACAGTACTATATTTGTAGGGGCTGTATCGTCGATAATTCGCCAACGAACTGTGACAGGGAATGTAGTACCTGAACAGCGAATTTAGTAGTCAGATATCAAGTGTATAATAATCTAATTTTTGAAGCAGCGCCAGAGATGACATCGACGACTACAGAGGAAGTTTGGAATTCTCAACACTCCGTCCAGATGGCTGAGATGAGATAGAACCATTCAGTTGGGAAATGGCAGCTGACGTTCTTTGACGGGTGACTACGAGAGAGATGAGTACTAAATAATATTCTTTATTATTTGATAAATTAGCTTATGGTTTATGGGACATATTTTTGTAAATACTTTGCTTGTGTGATTAACGTAGTATATTTAGTTTTGGTCTGACACACTTTTATATGGAAGCAGCTCGCACGAATGTAGTTAGTGGAAGGTTCTTGTTTTTGTGTTGTGTTAACTAACGTAGCTATGTGAACGGCCGTGTTTACATATGTTACGCAATGCGGTTAAAAACGTCTCTCGGAGATCTGTTGTGTTTCAGAAGTAGGACTGAATTAATGTAATTATACAGTAGATTGGAGGGTAAATAAAAAATTGTTTAAGATTTATTATTGATCAGATTCAGTGTGACTATTGCCGTTGGAGCAATGTAATTTGTGACGAAGAGTAATCAGCTCTATCGTAGGTTTTAAATATTGTGTTTAATGCTTGTGAGCACCTATTCAGCAGACCTGTGTGAAAAGCGTCATGTCGGTCCCAGATGTGTGTATGTGTGTATTTTTGTGGTATTACAAGCGGGAATTTCAGCTGAGACTGATTTCTGTCAGCTTGGTACCAGGTCCATATTGTATCCTTGCGAGGGCAATTGTGGATATGTGATTATGTCTGACCATAGGTTGAGTTGGATGAGATTTTTGTTGCTGTTGATTCCGTGAGCTAACGGAACAGCTGGTCAGCTATTTATATACACTGGAGTGGGACATGGCAAGTATTTGAGGAAAGGGGGAGATGTTTCACAAGGCTGTCTGAACGTGCAAAGCATGGTCATTAGTGAGGAGTGCTCGTTGGCTCCATAATTACTTGAATTACAGATAAGAACTGATCAATGGTAAAAATTGTTGAAATAAATGGGAGTTGCCTACGAATCACGATAATCTCCAAAGCGTTGCCTTAACATGCAGTTTTGTTCACATAAAGTAATCTTAGCCGGTCAGGTTTTTGTTGTTGTTGGTTTATTCCAGGTTTATTTTCATTTCTGTGACCCGTGAGTCATGTGCAATGCTGTCTTTCCTTGTGTATTGAGCAATTGGCCAGTTGGTAGCTCATGTTGTTAAGTGCGTCATCGCGCTAATGAGGATCTCAGAGAGATTCCTGTAAATATAGATTTGTAGTGTGTGTGTCAGCATTAGAGTTTTTAAGGGTTTTTATTAATGTCATGCCCATATCCATAAACGTTGATTTACGTGATGATTGTTCGTGAGCACCGTGGCTGTTAACCCGTTGTAAACGAACGGTCATCCAAGTACTCATTTTCTCGTAGTTAGTCATCACGCGCACATAAAACTCAAATGCAAGGTAGTGGAACTAGGATCCACAATTTTATTATAAAGGGGGAGATCCGTCTGACTCCTCAAAGTGTTAGATATTCCTGTCAGGGAAAAATTCAGGGAGGATATATTTTTATTATTGTTTGTTTATTTTCTTTTATGCACAATTAGTTATTAAATCATGTTATTATCTTACGTCTTGTCTCCTTGCTTTCTTAATTATAGTTTTAGTCCTATGACCCTTGCCTCAGTAAAGCACGTTGTTGGCGGACGTAAACATCACACTATGAACTGAGCGCGACCCCTCGATCAAGATTCTTGCATAAAACACTGCTATTCTGAAGGGTTCAGTACGGAACTCATTTTATTAGATGACTAGCAGTAGTACCCGGCTTCGCCCGGTGGAATGATGATAATGTCTCAAAGTCTTCTTAGAAATATAATGGACTGAAAATCTAGGTCATTTGCCCCCAAAGACAATGAGGGCGTAATATCTAGGTCATTTGCCCTTTTGATAAGGATGATAATGAAAACTACTGTTAAATTAGCACGTCAAACTTACAAACTACCCTAATAGAAATACTTATTTCAAAATTCACAGGCGAGGAAGATTTATTGAGTACTAGCAGTAGTACCCGGCTTCGCTCGGTGGAATGATGATAATATTTCAGTCTCCTTAACACTCAACGTCATAAATTATATTTATTTATGTATTCATTTCTTACATTATCAAACCCAGTGACAATGTGTATACTTAAGTCACTATGGGAAGGCTCTGTAAAATAATGATCATTCTCGTGATATTTGTCTTCAGTCCGAGTCGAGATATGTCGTTAGCGGTCCCAGAATTCGTGACATCTCAGTCGTAGAAGACTATATGTGGTGGTGATTAGAAATATTATGGACTTAAAATCTATGTCATTTGCCCCCAATGACGTTGAGGGCGTAACATCTAGGTAATTTGCCCTACTGATCAGGATGATATTGAAAATTACTACATAACTGACATATTAAACTTAGAAAATAATAGAAAAATTTATTTTTAGGACTCACATTTCGGGAAAGACTTGATGTTTTTTTGCCAAAGAGCTCCCACTTAGATCGCTATCAGCTTAAAAGTATCGTCTTGTTAAGGTTTAAACTGTACGATAAATGTCTGAAGCAATTCCTCCAAGAGAAGCTTCCAGATTTCTCAGTCGATATATCGTTAACATTCCTGAGCATCCAGTTGTCTTTTCTTCTGACGCAAAACATCTTCTACATAGTGATGATGAACATAGAAGCGACTACTGGCACATATAACTTATCAACGAATGGGAAAAATTGTTACTTTAAAGGAATGAAAGGAATAAAATAGAAAAGAGATGTACGATATACCATAACACTCGCTGTGAATTTTCTACGTGACCGGCTTACATGTTTCGGTACAGGTTCTCAAGAAGAGGAACCAGATCATTGACATAAATGAATACAGTAACAGTAGATTAAATAGTATCCTAGACAGATGACTTGCAAAGTAACACGGACTAATATACGATGTAATGGTTGAACTTCAGAGAAATGTTTCATCTCACTTCGCAGTTGTTATTTAATACTAACATGTTTGTAGCTAACATTGAAATTAATTGAGTGCGTTAGGATAAACGATATGCCTTGTTTTTCCCTCTGGTGTATAAATAAATAAATGTTTAGGTGTGCCCACTCTTGAGCAAGCTACGTATAACTGATCATGAGAGAAGCATGGACTTTCCAGATTAAGGCCTGCTACCTTGAGCGACTGTCCTTGGGCCTTGTTTATGGTCATTGCAAATGCAAGACGTGCAGGGAATTGCAGTCGCTTGAAATCAAAAGGCATATCAGTAGGGATCATAGGAATTCGGGGAATGAAGATATCTTCTCTTTGGCATGGCCTGTCAATACGACTACTACTGAACGGGTATATCAAACTTACAAACTAATGGAAATACACATTTTAAAAATCGCAGGCGATGAAGACTGTGGTGTTAGTAGTATAATGGACGTAACATCTAGGTCATTTGCCCTTTTGATGAGGATGGTAATGAAAACTACTGTTGAATTGACACGACAAACTTGCAAACTACCGTGGTAGAGAGAAATATTTCAAAATTCACAGGCGATGAAGAGTTATTGTGTGTGGTGATTAGCGGTATAATGGGCGTAACATCTAGGTCATTTGCCCTTATGATGATAATAATAAGGTAATGAAAAATGACTACTAAACGAACATGGTGTAATTTTAAATCTGATATAGGTAATTCAGATTTCTACCTTCGATGTCTTCCAATGTCTGAACGTTATTTTCTGGGTTAGGCCTATACTCGATGCGTGTAGTGAAAGAGCTTATCGAGTACTGCTCGGGTCCAAGCTGCACGAACCTGAGAATATCGCAGATGATGAAGATATTATTATGATGACAGACGTTCGGTTAGGGGTTCCCGGTCCTATTCACATTGACCGGTGAATCACTCATTCTTTCGTAACACTACAGTGGTTTGAGCAAAGACGCAATATGAACGTCAGTATAGTCAGCAATACCAGGTAACACGGCGGGGTCTGGACATTTCTCTCATGTCACCTCGTGATGAATCAGCAAGCTATTCTCACACCTGCCCCCTCCCTCCCCCCTCCACCCACCAGGGTCTCACAACTTGTGAGACGTGGGTTTGCGACCACGGGACCCCAGCTGAGTCCGGCATTGCTTCTACTTACTGGTGCCGGGCTCCTTTCAGTTCTCTTTCCTGTCAGCCTCCCTTAGTCAAACTCTTGTTCTCTTCCGACCCCGATGGTATCAGGGTATCCGAGGCCTAGCGACTCTTTCACTTTCCCGCCTTAATTGGCCCCTGTCTAATCATTCCTGATAGCCTCATTTTTCGAGGTGTCAGCCTTCTTTTTCTTTTCTTAATATCTCATGTCTTCTGCTCAAGACCCTCAAGGAGGCAGGGTGTGTGTAGCCCCACCACTTCTGTGGCACCCTGGATAGTGCTACATCCTCAAGGCCTCATGGCTGGTGAGTTCAGGAGCTGGCAACCCTGAGGGTTTCCTGAGCGGGTCTGGTTTTACCCCTTTTTTCCATTGCCTTTGGGACGGACCCTGTCCTCTTTCCGGGAATGGAGTGGTCTGTCCGCAATTTCAAGCAGACAGTGTTACTCGCAGGGTACCAAAGGGTAAGTATACACATTTTGGTCCTGATCGGTGAAACGGTGTAGATGTGTGCCAAAGGGCCTAAATGCAGGGAATGGGGTGATCTGTCCCCTCGATTTCAAGTGGACAGGGTTACCCGCAGGGTTCGAAAGGGTAAGTATAACAATTTTGGTCCGGATCGGTGAAACGTTATAGATTTTTGGCAAAGGGCCTAAATGCAGGAAATGGGGTGGTCTGTACGAAATTTTAGGTGGACAGTGATATTCACAGGGTTACAAAGGGTAAGTATACACATTTTGGTTCAGATCGGTGAAACGGTGTAGATTTGAGCCAAGGGGCCTAAATGCAGGGAATGGAGTGGTCTGTCCGCAATTTCAAGCAAACTGTGTTACTCGCAGGGTACCAAAGGGTAAGTATACAAATTTTGGTTCTGATCGGTGAAACGGTGTGCTGTAGATTTGTGCCAAAGGGCCTAAATGCAGGGAATGGAGTCGTCTGTCCGAAATGTCAAGCAGACAGTGTTACTCGCAGGGTTCCAGACGGTAAATAACAACTTTTGGTTGAGATCTGTGAAACGGTGTAGATTTGGGCCAAAGGGCCTAAATCCAGAGAATGGGGTGGTCTGTCCGAAATTTCAAGTGGACAGGGTGACCCGCAGGGTTGCAAAGGGTAGGTATACAAATTTTGGTTCGGATCGGTGAAACGGTGTAGAAGTTTGCCAAAGGGCCTAAATTCAGGAAATGGGGTGGTCTGTCCGAAATTTTAAGTGGACAGTGTTATTCTCAGGGTTACATAGGGTAAGTATACAAATTTTGGTTGAGATCGGTGAAACGGTGTAGATTTGTGACAAAGGGCCTAAATGCAGGGAATGGGGTGGTCTGTCGGAAATTTCAAGTGGACAGGGTTACCCGCAGGGTTCCGAAGGGTAAGTATACAAATTTTGGTTCAGATCGGTGAAACGGTGTGGATTTGTATACATAACAGACAAACAGACAGACAGACAAACATTGAGCTTTATATATATAGATTTGTAGCTTCCACCAGCACTAGCCTAAATAAAGAATACGAGATGGATCAACTAGATTAATAGACGCGACACCGCTCATAACCTTAAATTCCTTATAAACAGGACCTCTAGATTCACAGACCAACACGTAATTTCATATGGATTCTGTTAAAATGAGTCATATTGATATGATATATATCGTTTAAAATGATAATCTGGTAGCAAAATATCTACCCAGTCCGGGATTCGAACCCGAGATCTTTAGATTCACAGTCATAGGTGCTAACCCCACAGCTATTTCGACTAGGCAAATATTGTGCACAAGATGGTGACTTATTTCCACGTTCCAATAATACTGCATTACGGAATTAAGTTTTATTTATATTTTGCTTGTTTCGATGATGTTCCTGCGTGAAATTGAGTTTAAAATGCCTTATGAATAGGCCCTCTTGTGAGCAAAGAGAATGTATTCAGTAATAGTTCATGAAGGCTATCTCAATTCTCGTATAACCACAACGATTATATTATATTGATGACTGCATTACTGTTATATGGGTTAGTATTTGAATAGCCATTGTGCAGAAACATAATACCGGCAATGCCGACTACTTATAATGTTTGATATTAAGGCATTTTACCATTTAAATATTGATACGAAGACTTCGAACATGTACCATGTGATTTGTTTCAATGACTTGACACCAGAGTTCACATGAGCGTTTACCGTTCAGTATATCATATACATTCCACATGGCCGAGAGTACGTCATGGTATCAATTTCCGACACCGCGCGCTCATTGTTTATCTTACCACTGCCAGCTGGATCTTACCCCTACCAGCTGGATCGATCGATCGAGTTGGCAGTGCGTATTACACTTCCGTTAGATCCACCACTGTCAGCTGGATCCACTTCCGTCCCAATTTTCAAAATCACTCCCACAACAATATCCAGCAACCGAGTGGAAAGATGTCACTCATTAAAAAAAAGCATTAACACTGCGTAGCGACAAACAATTCAATTCGTTTGCTTCTGTCATATTACTGATGCTATGTTTGAAACATACTGACATGTAAGGTTCTGGTATAATTCACTTCAGTTACAGGTGGTCGAACGTCAGTTACTCAGTGTCTGTTGATTAACCTATATGGCAGTGAAAGTACAATGGACGAAATATTTTAACGTTGCATTCATGAATCAGAGAGTGGCTTCGGTGGCGTAGTTGGTAGCATGCTGAACTGCTGTGCCCAAGATCGCGGTTTCAAACCCGGCCGAAGTCGTCGGATATTTTAGTGCGTTAAAAACCCTCAGTATGCCTTCCTTCGGAGGGGAAGTAAAGCCGGCGGTCCCATGTCATAGATTTATGGCATGTTAAAGAACCTTCCACTAATTACACCTGGTGTGAAGCTAAATTATGGGTTAAACATTTGACTAACCCTCTTAGGTTCCAACCTTCGTCGTCAGGAGCCGACTGTGGTGGCATCTGGTAACCAAGTTCTGAACTAGTAGTCGTTGACGGTGGCGTTTGGCAGCAACTACTTGAAGAAATGCAATGTCTGCAGTCCTTACTCGAATTAAAACAGATACACACACTAATAGAGCCATCACAATTAACACCGGTTATCAGACAGATTCTACACACATCCAAAATACACGGGACTACATGACCACGTTGTCGCAGCCACTAAACCGAGGAACCGACCATGAATCAGAGATGATGAGTGTTCTTTTAAATTACGACTAGCAGGTACCCGCGGCTTCGCTCGCGTCATAGTCGTGTCATATTTTTATTCAATGAAATGCAGGTTTAACCCCGTTAACACCGCTTTAGATCCTGAATATCCAAAAATCCCTCCTTAGTAGACGTTTTCGACAAAATATCATTCTTCTAACTTAAATAGATTTGGTTGGTCGATGAGAGTGAATATCCAAAAATCCTTCCTAAGTGGACGTTTTTCCTCCAGAATTTCACACCTCCCAATGGGCCCCTTAAATTGGATTTATGAAAAAACGGTCGAACACCTATTTATTTAATTATTTATTTATTTATTATTAAGCTGATTGTTTTCCTCTGAGTTTCAAACTCCTCGCCTATGTCGTTCAAGAGATGCACGCTCCATTAGGAATCCTTCAACTCCCACTTTTCACCCCTTTCACTCATAATATACACCACTTCGAAAAACCATTAGACATGTGTCAGCTTTTTTTTAATAATTAGTTTATATGAAAAGTATCACAGCCCCAAAGGAAACCACACGTGAGATATTGTTATTCAATGAAATGCAAGTTTACCCCCTTAACACCCCTTTAGAACGTGAATATCTAAAAATCTTTCCTTAGTGGACGTTTCCGACATACAACGAACATATTCCCAATATTTCATGTTTCTAACTTCAATAACTTTGGCTGGGTGATGATGAGTGAGTGAGTCAGTCAGGACATTTTCTTTCATTCATGTTTGATAATTTCACCCCTCCCCATGAACCCCTTAAATGGGATTTATGAAAAAAAACGGTCGAACACCTATTTACTTATTTTTTAAGCTGATTTTTTTCCCGCTGAATTTCAAACTTCTCGCTCATGTCGTTTAAGAGATACACGCTCCGTTAAGAATCCTTCAACACCCAATTTTCACCCCTTTCACCTCATAATATACACCATATCGATAAAACCTTAGAAATATGTCTGCTTATTTTTATTGATTAATTTAATGCCGAATATCACATCAGATATTGTTAATCAATGAAATGCAAGTTTAACCCACTTACCCCCTTCAGAACATGAATATCCAAAAATCCATCCTTAGAAGACGTTTTCGACATACAACGAACATATCCCCAAAATGTCAAGTTTCTAACTGCAATAGGTTTGGCTGGGGGAGGATGAGTGAATATCCAAAAATCCTTCCTCAGTGGACTTCTTTCCCCAGAATTTCACCCCTCCCCATGGGTCCGTTAAATTGGATTTATAAAAAAACGGTCGACCACCTATTTACTTATTTTTCAAGCTGATTTTTTCCCCTGTGTGTCATACTTTATGCCTCTGTCTTTTAAGAGATGCTTGCTTCGTTAGGAATCCTTCAACCCCACTTTTCACACATGAAATGAAAATCCACAGCCTGCTTCCAGTCTCCGACCGGGTCAGGAATGGAATGAATGAAGCCCCCATCTAGCGGCGAGGATATGAACTGTGCCGGCTGCCGAGGCCTGACGCACTCCTCTGGGGCAATGATTAAATGAATGACAAATGAAATGATAGTGGAGAGTGTTGCTGGAATGAAATTTTGACAGGGAAAACCGGAGTACCCGGAGAAAAACCTGTCTGCCTCCGTTTTGTCCAGCACAGATCTCACATGGAGTGACCGGGATTTGAACCACGGGCCCAGTGGTGAGAGGCCGGCGTGCTGCCGCCTAAGCCACGGAGGCTTCACACTTTTCACACATACACCTCATAATATACACTACATTGAAATACCCTGACATGTGTCTTCTTATCCTTAATGATGAGTTTACATGCCGAGTATCGCATCCCCCAAGGAAACCAATCGGGAGATATTGTTATTCAATTAAATGCAAGTCTACCCCCTTAACACCCATTTAGAACCTGAATATACAAAAATCCCTCCTTAGTGGACGTTTTCGACACACAATGAACATAAACCCAAACATTCATGTTTCTAACTTCAATAATTTTGGCTGGGCGATGATGAGTTAGTGAGTAAGTCAGGACATTTTCTTTCATTTATTTTTCAGAATTTCACCCCTCTCATGAATCCCTTAAATTGGATTTAAGAAAATAAACCGGTCGAACACCTATTTACTTCTTTTTAAGCTGTTCTTCCTCCCTGAGTTTGATGAGTGAGTGAGTTAATCAGTTAGAACACTTTCTTTCCTGTTTTATTTTTCAGAATTTCACCCTTCCCCAAGGGCCCCTTAAATTGGATTTATGAAAAAACGGTCGAACACCTATTTACTGATATTTTAAGCTGTTTTCTCCCGCCGAATTTCAAACTTCTCGCCTATGTCGTTTAAGAGATACACGCTCCGTTAAAAATCCTCAACCCCCAGTTTTCACCCCTTTCATCTCATAATATACACCGCATCGATAAAGCTTCGACATATGTCTGTTTATTTTTAATGATTAGTTTATATGCCGAATATCACATCCCCAAAGAAACAACTCATGAGATATCGTTATTCAATGAAATGCACGTTTACCCCCCTTAACACCTCTTCAGGACCCGAATAAACAAAAATCTTTCCTTAGTTGACGTTTTCGACATACAGCGAACATATTCCCAAATTTTAATGTTTCCAACTTCAATAGTTTTCGCTGGGCGTGATGAGTGAGTGAGTAAACCAGGTCATTTCCTTTCAATTATTTTTACCAGAATTTTAGCCCTCCCCATGGGCCCCTTAAATTGAATTTATGAAGAAACGCTCGAACACCTATTAACTTATTTTTTAAGCTGTCTTTTTCCCTTGAGTTTGATGAGTGAGTGAGTTAGTCAGTCAGTTAGTACACTTTCTCTCCTTTTTCCCACAGAATGTCACCCCACCCTATTGACCCCTTAAGTTGAATTGATGAAAAAACGTTCGAACACCGATTTACGAATTTTTTAAGCTGATTTTTTCCTCTGAGTTTCAAACTTCTCGCCTATGTCGTTTAAGAGATACACGCTCCGTTAGGAATCCTTCAACCCCCATTTTTCACCCTTTTCACCTTATAATATACACCACATCGAAAAACCCTTAGACACATGTCTGCTTATTTTTTAATGATTAGTTTATATGCCGAGTATCACATCCACAAATGAAACCACTCGTGAGATATTGTTATTCAATAAAATGCAGGTTTATCTCCCTTAAGACCCCTCTAGAACCTGAATATCCGAAAATCCTCCCATAGTGAACGGTTTTGACATACAACGAACATATCCCCAAAATGTCATGTTTCTAACTTCAATAATTTTGGCTGGGCGATGAGGAGTGAGTGAATGAGAGAGTCAGGACATTTTCTTTCATTTTCATTTTCAGAATCTTACCCCGCCCCATGAACCTCTTAAATTTGATTGATGAAAAAAAACTCTCGAACACTTATTTACTTAATTTTAAGCAGTTTTCACTCCCTGAGATTGAAGAGTGAGTGAGTCAGTCAATCGGATAGGACACTTTTTTCCTGTCCCCCCCTCCCCCCAGAATTTCACCCCTCCCCGTGGGCCCCTTAAATTGGATCTATGAAAAAAATAACGGTCAACACCTATTTACTTATCTTTTAAACTGATGTTTTTCCGCTGAGTTCAAACTCCTCGCCTATGTCGTTTAAGAGATATACGCTCCATTAGGAATCCTTCAACCCCCACTTTTCACCCTTTTCACCTCATAATATACACCACATCGAAAAGCCCTCAGACATGTGTCTTCTTATTTTTAATGATCAGTTTATATGCCGAGTATCACATCCCTCAATGAAACCAATCCGGAGTTATTGTTATTCAATGAAATGCAGGTTTTACCCCCTTAACACCCCCTTTAGAACCAGAATATCCGAAAATCCTCCCTTAGTGGACGGTTTTGACATACAATGATCATATCCCCAAAATGTCTTGTTTCTAACTTCAATAATTTAGGCTCGGCGATGGTGAGTGAGTCAGGACTTTATTTTTCAATTTTCTTTTTTCAGAATTTCACCCCTCCCCATGAACCCCATAAATTGGGTTTATGAAAAAAACTGTGGAACACCTATTTACTTATTTTTAAGCAGTTTATCCCCCTGAGTTTGATGAGTGAGTCTGTCAGTCAGTCAGTTAGGACACTTTCTTTCCTGTCTTTCACCCCCAGAATTGCACCCCTCCCTATGGGCCCCTTAAATTTGATTGATGGAAAAACGGTCAAACACCTATTTACTTATTTTTTAAGCTGAATTTGTTCCGCTGAGTTTCAAACTCAACGCCTATGTCGTTTAGGAGATACACGCTCCGTTAAGAATCTTCAACCCCCACTTTTCACCCCTTTCACCTCATAATATACACCACATCGAAAAACCCTCAGACACGTGTCTTCTTATTTTTAATGATAAGTTTATATGCCGAGTATCACATCCCTCAATGAAACCAATCCGGAGATATTGCTATTTAATGAAATGCAGGTGTACCCCCTTAAGACCCCTTTAGAACCTGAATATCCAAAAATCCTTTCTTAGTGGGTGGTTTTGACTTACAACGAACATATCCCCAAAATTGCATGTTTCTAACTTTAACAGTTTCGGCTGGGCGATGATGAGTCAGTCAGTCAGTCAGTCAGTCAGGACACTTGGTTTTATATAATAGACTAGCAGGTACCCGCGGCTTCGCTCGCGTCATAGTCGTGTCATATTGTTGTTCAATGAAATGCAGGATTAACCCCGTTAAAACCCCTTTAGAACATGAATATCCAAAAATCCCTCCTTAGTAGACGTTTTCGACACACAACAAACCTATCTCCAAAATATCATTCTTCTAAGTTTAATAGTTTTGGTTGGTCGATGAGAGTGAATATCCAAAAATCCTTCCTTAGGGGACGTTTTTCTTCCAGAATTTCACCTCCCCATGGGCCCCTTAAATTGGATTTATGAAAAAACGGCCGAACACCTATTTATTTAATTATTTATTCATTTTTTAAGCTGATTGTTTTCCGCTGAGTTTGAAACATCTCGCCTATGTCGTTTAAGAGATATACGCTCCGTTAGGAATCTTTCAACCTACACTTTTCATCCCTTTCACCTCATAATATACACCACATCGAAAAACCATTAGACATGTGTCAGCTTATTTTTAATGATTAGTTTATATGCCAAGTATCACTTCATCAAATGAAACCACTCGTGAGATATTGTTATTCAATGAAATGCACGTTTACGCCCTTAACACCCCTTTAGAACCTGAATATCCTGAAACTTTTCCTTAGTGGATGTTTTCGACACACAACGAACATATCCCCAAAATTTCATGTTTCTAACTTCAATAAATTTGGCTGGGCGATGATGAGAACGTGAGTCAGTCAGAACATTTTCTTTAACATTATTTTTGAGAATTTCACCCCTCCTCATGAACCCCATTAATTAGATTTATGAAAAAAAACGGTCGAACACATATTTACTTATTTTTAAGTTGTTTTTCCCCTGAATTTGATGAGTGAGTAAGTGAGTCAATCAGTTAGGACACTTTCTTTCCTGTTTTTCCCCCAGAATTTCACCCCACCCTATGGGCCCCTTATTGGATTTATGAAAAAAAAAACGGTCGAACACCTATTTACTTGTTTTTAAGCTGATTTTTTTTCCCGCTGAATTTCAAACTTCTCGCCTATGTAGTTTAAGAGATACACGCTCCGTTAAGAGTCCTTCATCCCCCAATTTTCACCCCTTTCACCTCATAATATACACCATATCGATAAACGCTTAGACATATGTCTGCATATTTTTAATGATTAGATTATATGCCAAATATCACATCCCCAAATGAAACAACTCGTGATATATTGTTATTCAACGAAATGCAATTTTATCACCCTTAACACCCCTTCAGAACACGAAGATTCAAAATCCATCCTAAGTGGACGTTTTCGACATACAACAAACATATTCCCAAAATTTCAAGTTTCTAACTGCTATATGTTTGGCTGGGGGATGATGTGTGAATATCCAAAAATCCTTCCTTAGTGGACTTCTTTCCCAGAACTTCACCCCTCCCCATTGGCCCCTTAAATTGGATTTATGAAAAATCGGTCGGACACCTACATACTTATTTTTCAAGCTGATTTTTCCTCCTGACTTTTACACTTTTTGCCTCTGTTTTTTAAGAGATACTTCCTCCATTAGGAATCCTTCAACCCCCACTTTTCACCCCTTTCACCCCATAATATACACCACATCGAAAAACCCTCAGACATATGTCTTCTTATTCTTAATTATGAGTTTTTATGCCGAGTATCACATCCCCCAAGGAAACCAATCGGGAGATATTGTTATTCAATTAAATGCAGGTCAACCCCCTTAACACCCCTTTAGAACTTGAATATCAAAAAATCCTTCCTTAAAAGGGGCGTTTACTTCATTCAATGAACATAACCCAAAAATGTCATGTTTCTAACTTCAATAATTTTGGCTGGGCGATGATGAGTGGGTGAGTAAGTCAGGACATTTTCTTTCGTTTATTTTTCAGAATTTCACCCCTCTTATGAACCCCTTAAATTGGATTTATGAAAAAAAAACGGTCGAACACCTATTTACTTATTTTTAAGCTGTTTTTTCCGGTGAGTTCTCGCCTATTTCGTTTAAGAGATACGCGCTATGTTAAGAAACCTTCAACCCCCAATTTCCACCCCCTTTCACCTCATAATATATACCACATCGATAAACCCTTAGACATATGTCTGCTTATTTTTAATGATTAGTTTATATGCCGAATATCACATCCCCAAAGAAACAACTTATGAGATATAGTTATTCAATGAAATGCACGTTTACCCCCTCAACACCTCTTTAGAGCCCGAATAAACAAAAATCCTTCCTTAGCTGACGGTTTCGACATACAGCGAACATATTCCCAACATTTCATGTTTTCAACTTCAATAGTTTTCACTGGGCTATGATGAGTGAGTGAGTCAGTCAGGACATATTCTTTACCAGAATTTCACTCCTCCCCAAGGGCCGCTTAAATTGGATTTATGAAAAAACGCTCGAACACCTAATAACTTATTTTTTAAGCTGTCTTCCTCCCCTGAGTTTGATGAGTGAGTGAGTTTGTCAGTCAGTTAGGGCACTTTCTCTCCTTTTCTTTTCCAGAATTTAACCCCAACCAATTGGTCCCTTATATTGAATTTGTAAAAAAACAGTCGAACACCGATTTACTTATTTATTAAGCTGATTTTTTTCCGCAGAGTTTCAAACTCCTCGCCTATGTCGTTTAAGAGATACACGCTCCGTTAGGAATCCTTCAACCCTCACTTGTCACCCCTTTCACCTTATAATATACACCACATCGAAAAACCCTTAGACACATGTCTGCTTTTTTTTAATGAATAGTTTATATGCTGAGTATCACATCCACAAATGAAACCACTCTTGAGATATTGTTATTCAATGAAAATCAGGTATAACCCCCTTAAGACCCCTTTAGAACCTGAATATCCAAAAATCCTCCCTTACTGTAGTGTACGGTTTTGACATACAACGAACATATCCCCAAAATGTCATGTTTCTAATTTCTATATTTTTTTCTGGGCGGTGATGAGTGAGTGAGTCAGGACATTTTCTTTCAATTATTTTTTTCAGAATTTTACCCCTCCCCATGAACCCCTTAAATTTGATTTATGAGAAAAAACTGTCGAACACTAATTTACTTATTTTTAAGCAGTTTTTTCCCTGAGTTTGAAGAGTGAGTGAGTGAGTCAATCAGTTAGGACACGTTCTTTCCCGTTTTCCTTTTCCCAGAATTTCACCCCTCCCCATGTACCCCTTAAATTGGATTTATGAAGAAAACTGTCGAACACCCATTTAGTCTTTTTTAAGCTGATTTTTGTTCGCTGAATTTCAAACTTCTCGCCTATGTCGTTTAAGACATACACGCTCCGTTAGGGTTCCTTAAACCCCCACTTTTCACCCCTTTCACCTCATAATATTCACCACATCGAAAAACCCTCAGACATATGCCTTCTTATTTTTAATGATGAGTTTATATGCCGAGTATCACATCCCCCAATGAAACCAAACGGGAGATATTGTTATTCAATTAAATGCAGGTTTAACCCCCTTAAGACCCCTTTAGAACCTGAATATCTGAAAATCCTCCCATAATGGACGGTTTTGACATACAATGAATATATCCCCAAAATGTCATGTTTCTAACTTCAATAATTTTGGATGGGCAATGATGAGTGAGTGAGTCAGGACATTTCCTTTCAATTTTTTTTTTTAATTTCAACCCTCCTCATGAACCCCTTAAATTGGATTGATGAAAAAAACTGTCGAACATCTATTTACTTTTTAAGCATTTTTTCCCCTGAGTTTGATGAGTGAGTGAGTCAGTCAATCAGTTAGGGCATTCTCTTTCCTGTTTTTTCCCCCAGAATTTCACCCCTCCCCATGGGCCCCTTAAATTGGATTTATAAAAAAACGGTCGAACACCTATGTACTTATTTTTTAAGCTGATTTTTTTTCTGCTGAGTTTCAACTTCCTCGCCTATGTCGTTTAAGGGATACACGCTCCGTTAGGAATCCTTCAACCCCCACTTTTCACCCCTTTCACCTCATAATATACACCTTATCGAAAAATCCTCAGACACGTATCTTATTATTTTTAATGATGAGTTTATATGCCGAGTATCAAATCCCCCAATGAAACCAATCCGGAGATATTGTTATTCAATGAAATGCAGGTGTACCCCCTTAACACCCCTTTAGAACCTGAATATCCAAAAATCCTTCCTTAGTGGGCGTTTACGACTTACATCGAACATATCCCCAAAATTTCATGTATCTAACTTTAATAGTTTTGGCTGGGCGATGATGAGTCAGTCAGTCTGTCAGTCAGGACACTTAGTTTTATATAATAGAAGATTACTAAAACCTTTTCTTTTAATAAATACTAAAGTATTGTTAATCTTCTGGCACAAAATTCACTAGCGTAGTTACCATAAATTTCAAATGTGTGCAAATTGTCAGACTCAAAAAGCATTTAAATCAGACACCGTTTTTTTTATTTTATTAAAAAATATTTATTTAATTTTTATCCCCCTACTTGCTTACTAGCCTTGCATTGCTATGAGCCTCATAACAAGCCATATTTCATACTGCTACGACCACCCAAGCCCGAGAAAAAGTTGTTTTTCAAAATTCACAACTATTTTAAGAAACGTCAGATCAGATTAAAACTTCATATACGCGTTAAGAATAAGTTCCTTTAAAACGTATTAGAGTTTTGTTACGATCCGATCAATACTTTTAACGTAATGATCCTTCTAAGTGAGCGCTCCGTAAACTTGGTAGGAAAAACCGGTACTTTTTTGTGTTCAATCTGCTATAAAATTTTAACGGGATACAATACAAATAATTACTCTATATTGTTAAACGACAAATAAAACAAGGGAAACTTTGGTGTAGGTTGTTCTTATGTAAGACTAAGGGCAAAGGTTTTATTGACCTCTAAACTCGAGTAGGCTATCTATACTTATTTCCCCGACTAGTAGTACTGTGTTCTCTCCCTTGTGGACTTGAACGTGTCCCATAAGGAATTGCATCTGTAAATTTTCTAAATTTAAGATTCTGAGGGACATCTGAACTGGGTCCGTTTTTTTTCTTTTTTTAAAGACTTCGGAATGTATCTTCCAAATCAGGTGATGTCAATCCATTATCCAGGAATCTTTGAATAGTTCAAGAGTGCACAATCAGTAATAAAAGGCTTCCAATCTCTCTGGTTTTAATCTCACGATAACTACAATAAAGTAATCAAAACAAAACGTGTAGCATTAACAAGACTCCTCTTTTAGTAGAAACTGTAAACAATTAGTTTACTGTTAGATTATTTAAAGAAATGTTATTAAAACTATTGAAACAGTTTCTGTGCCTTGCAAAACATTTCCACTGTATTTCGTCACGAAACGTACACAGTAAATGTTGGATAACTGCCATTGAGCCTAATAATTTACACATCTCTGTATGTATGGAGTGCATATGGCTTTCCTTGAACTGAATTCCTGAAAGTCATCACTGAAAGATGTGATTTCCACTTTAGAAGATATTGCCATTTGAGAGTGCACAAATGCGAGGGAGCCATGTCTCTAGATTTACTGGCACGTTAAAGATCCCCTTCGGGGCAAAAATTCCGGCTCTCCGGCGTCTCTAAAAGCCACAGTGGTTAAAGGAACGTAAAACCAATAACATTATTATTATCATTCTTATGATATGCCTTTCGTTCCCAACACGTGTTTAGTCCTCTCTCCTGTAACAGGATATTCTCACACAGGCACTTTGAGTTGTGGGGACGAAGAGTTAACCATAGTACCAAATTTGGAATGATCTTGTACATAAAATAATAATAATAATAATAATAATAATAATAATAATCTCGTTTAAATACCTCGCAGAAGATAGCGGGTTCAAACCCGGCCGAAGCCATCGGATTTTTTTAAAAGCGTTAAAAATCCCTCAGTATGCCTTCCTTCGGAGGGGAAGTAAAGCCGGCGGTCCCATGACATAGATTTATGGCATGTTAAAGAACCTTCCACTAATTGCACCTGTGTGAAGCTAAATTGGATAGGTTAAGAATGTAAACAACACTCTAGTATCTAAGTTCTGAACTTGGCCTAGTAGTCGTTGACGGTGGCGCTTGGCGGCAAAAGTAGGAACTATTTGAAAAATTCTAAGTGGCAGTACTTAAATTAAAAAAACTGATAACACACACTATTACTGTCATCACAATTAACACCGGTTACCAGACAGATTCTACACACACCCAAAGTACACGGGGCTACATGACCGCGTTGTCGCAGCCCCTAAACTTAATAACCAACCAGAAGTAAATTGTACCTGCAGGACTGGACAGTTTTGCCAACACAGAAAGAACCTCAAGACTTCCAAGAGCATTCAGACTAACGTGGAATCAATAAAAGAGTGATGTCACGTAATGCAGAATTGAAGCATTACAAAACCGTTTCCCTCCATTAATAAGCTCGATATGCATCAGAAACCATAACTTTAGAAGGTCATTCAAAAACTTTAGAAATTGAAAAGCAATAATGAAAAATTCCGTAAAAATATTCGGCCCTACACAAGAAAATGCAATTTGGATCAAGAGACGAACTGCAGACAGTCTCACAGAAAGTTTCACACACTCTGTCCGCGGGAGACTGTTGGAATGTTTTGACCACATACTGTATTTAGGAAGAACAGCAATATACTAACAAAACGATTATTCAATATAATTAACTAGCAACCTGACGCGGCTTCGCCCGGGAACAGTTATGAATGCATTACGTGATGAGCGCTTTTCTTTCGATGCCAATGAACTACGACCAATATCCGTTTTACGTCTCGACATGTTGGGTAAAAATAACTGACTGGACTATTAATTATTATCATGGAGATGCAAAGAATTCCTGTCAGACGTAATTTAAGAATGGCGAGGTGCATGAAACACAAATCCCCCTTCCGTCCAATCTTAACTTGATTGTATAGTTTGCGGAACGAAAGGTTCACAAGCGAAATGGAGAAAAGCCGAGTTGCACTTCCAGGGAAACTCCAAACACAACCACATTTCTCTGAAGTCTTAACTCAACACGACTAGACAGTTTGCTGCTGGCTGTATCTGGGGTAATAGGTTCGCCCGCTACCTAGGCTGTAACTGGTGTGATAGGCTGGCCCCTAGCTAGCTCTCAGTATTTGATGATGATGATGATGATGATGATGATGATGATAATTGTTGTTATAAGGGGGCCTAACATCTAGGTTATCGGCCCCTAATGATTTGGATGATCGTGAAGATGATAGTAAACTATAACTAAAACTAACTACTAACTTATATACTAGAAGAAGAATTGAAAACGAAAGGAGAATAAGGCAACTAAAGGACAGGAGGAAAAGGAATGCCCTCAACCCTCGAAGAATGCGGATTGAGGGACTTGGAAGGAAGGAGAGCCATGAAAGGCAGATAGGAAAGGGAAAGAGGAGAGGGTCCTCCCCACAGGTAAGGGAAAAAAAGTGGAACTGGACCCAGCTCAGTAATCCCTTGGGGTCGCCAACTCCCGAACCCACCAGCCGTGAGCCCCTGAGGGTGTAGCAATATCCAGGGTGCACCAGAAGTGGTGGGGCTACATACACCCTGTCTCCTTGAGGGCCCTGAGCAGAAGGCTCAGATAACATGAAAAGAAAAAGAAGGCTGACCCCCCGCAGAAGGAGGGTATCAGAAAAGGGCCAATTAAGGCGGGAAAGGAAGAGACTCCCTAGGCCTTGGATACACTAATACCGTCGGGGTCGGAAGAGAACAAGAGTTGACCAAGTGAGGTCGACAGGAAAGAAGACGGAGAGGAGCCCGGCACAAGTAAGTGGAAGCAATGCCGGACTCAGCTGGGGTCCCGTGGTCGCCAACCCACGTTCCACTAGATGTGAGCCCTTGGGGGACTCAGTAATTGAATGAAGATTTTTGGAAGAAATGAAAACGTAAAAACACCTAAAGAGGGCGAAGTATTGGAGATACAGATATCCTCTCGCGGAGTTTCTTTTGTAGAACTTTTCATGCTGAACAACTTACACTCATACTATATAGATATTTTTAACGGTTTGCCCAGCGTAAGCTTAAAACGCGTACGGACGCCAGGTTTTCATTTCGACTTTTTCACTGAAACCGTTAATGCTCGGCTTGCTTTGTTCATAAATACATTCTTTTCTACAGAAACCTTCCTCGAGATATCCTTTACAGAATGGTGAAAACCGCATCCAGTGGTTCTCGAGATTACCCGTGACATCCAAGAATCGGGGACTTTGTTTTATGATGATTATAGTGTGGTCTCCGGAGAGGCCGAATGCAGGTCTTTCTTGTTGACGCCCGTGGGTGACCTGCGCGTCGTAATGAGGATGATGTGATGATGAAGACGTCACACACACCCAGTTCCCGAGCCACGGGCATTAACCCCAGGAGATTAAAATCCCTGATGGCTCGGCCGGGAATCGAACCCGGGGCACTTCGGGACAAAGCCTAGCGCGCTAACCATTTAGCCACGGAGCCGGACACTTAGTTTTATACTAAGTAGAGATACATAAAATACTAGAAGAAATTGATTGGAGGAAGCAAGGGGACCTGGATGAGTTGACCATCGGGGAGAACGTAATGAAAAACCGAGAAATCTTGAGAACCTCAGTAAATAAACACACATTTAGGATGAGTCCTGAGTTCATGACGAGATTTTGTGAGAAGAAGGCAAAAGTCATCAAGCTTACTATCAAGTTCTAACGCGCGCTAAGAATGGGCATAACGAGGATAGAATAATAATAATAATAATAATAATAATAATAATAATGAAAATCCACAGCCTGCTTCCAGTCAACCGACCGGGTCAGGGAATGGAATGAATGAAGCCCCCATCTAGCTGCGAGGATATGAACTGTGCCGGCTGCCGAAGCCTGTCGCACTCCCTTGGGACAATGATTAATTGAATCACAGATGAAATTAAATGATAGTGGAGAGTGTTGCTGGAATGGAATTGTGACAGGGAAAACCGGAGTACCCGGAGAAAAACCTGTCTGCCTCCGTTTTGTCCAGCACAGATCTCACATGGAGTGACCGGGATTTGAACGACGGACCCAGCGGTGAGATGCCGGCCTGCTGCCGCCTAAGCCACGGAGGCTCCAATAATAATAATAATACGAATAATAAAAGAGTATAAAGAACTCAAAAATAATAAAGGCATGTGTCTTCTGGAGAGGCCTGTTGCCTGAGCATGAGGCTGGGGAATGAAAATTCCAAGAGTCAGTCGTGAATGACAGACACATGGTACTTACTTTGAAGAGCCCAGTCCGTGTAGTTCTGGAACTCCTGGATGAGCAGTAGACTGTCCCGCTTACAAGCTTCACCTTGCACCTCATTGTGCACGATAGCCACTAACTCCTGTAGGATGAGACTGGAGCGTACCGGGAGCGCGCAGGCAAGGCCCACCACAAGAAGAGTTGCTGTCAGCATGACGGCCCGCACTTGCACTGACACTCACGATCACCAGCCTCGTCCAGGGGGCCACGGAAAGTGACAGCTACGCACTCTACGGGGCGTCGCACCGCGCTACAATGACAGTGAAAGTGACCAGCTGATCGGAGCTGAGCGTCGGGAGAAAGCGCTGCTTTTTGTGGATTTCAGGAAACAACTGAGCCAGTGAATGTTGCTTTATCTTCAGCTTACTAATGGCTTACCACGGTGGGTGAGTGGTTATCGTCTCCGACTACCAACCGCAAGCTTGCAGGTTCGCTCCTGGCCGTGGTAAGTGATATTTTTTAAAGGTGACAAAAAACACGATATGCATGTCATACGATGTTGGCATGTTAAAGAACCCATTTGAATTCAGTAGGCCGTGTTCATTATGGCAAAATTAATCCGTGAATTTTCCGCCAATACGAAGTTCCTCCTTTCGCTACTAGAAAGCTCTTTAGTGTCACGGAGCTTAGATATCTAACCTTCTTGACTTTCATAGCGTTCCAAAGAACGACGAAATTGACATGCAAGCTGCCCTCTGGGCGTCAAATAACAAAGCTTGCACCTGGCACCCAAGGCCATACGATAATAATAATAATAATAATAATAATAATAATAATAATAATAATAATAATAATAACCCGTGATGGACGAAGCAAAAGAGGATATAACAAGTAGGTTGGCTCAGGCAAGGAAAGCATTTCTACAAAAAAGGAATCTGTTGACATCGAATATAGATTTAGGTATTAGGAAGTCATTTTTGAAAGCCTTTGTCTGGAGCATGGCGCTCTATGGAAGTGAAACATGGACTATTGGAGCAGCAGAATAGGGGAGAATTGAAGCGTTGGAAATGTGTTTTTTACAGGAGAATGATGAAGATCAGATGGGTAGATAGGTTACAAACGAAGAGGTATTTAGATGAGTGGGAGAGGAGAGATGTTTCAGGCGACTGCTAATGAAGAGAAGAGATAGGTTGGTAGGACACCTACTAAGACACCCTGGAATAGCATGTTTAGTTACGGAAGGAAGGGTCGAGGACAAGAACTGTAGAGGTAGACCAAGGTTAGAATATGTTAAACAGATTGCCTTGGATGTAGGGTGTGGTAGCTATGTTGAGATGAAACGATTAGCTCAGGACAGGGAGGCATGGAGCGCTGCATCAAATCAGTCAAAAGACTGAAGACTCAAACAACAAAATTATTATATTCAAATAGTTATTGTTTAGCTCCTTATGTTCCCCCTTAATCGTTGAAGAATTTTCATGTATTGGGACGTAGGACAGGTAGCAGTGGATCGGCCCAAGATCTTCGGTGTATTTCCGTTACATTCGCGATACAACCATGGGATCTAAAGCGCTACGTTCTACTCCAGAAACTCACAGACTACCAACTCGCATTACAAGTTGTTCCATTCAATAAGATTGTTGGTATGACCGATGTTCAAAATCGTAGTCAGAAAGACGAATTTCTCAAGAGGTTTCAGGGGAGTAAATATAATATCAACATAAAAGGGCATATAGCCTACTTAGGGCCAATGGATTGGCCATAATGGAACACCGGATTCCATAACAACTCCGCAGTTAAGCAACATTGGGCGTGGATGGAACTTGGATGGTATGCCAGCCTCGGTTGGACCACGTGCTGTTCTCGGAGAAGCGGAACGGACCTGGCGAAAACTCCTGCCTGAGGATAGGCTCTTCGGAGGCTCGGGCCAGCCTTCGGGCAGAATACCCGTTACTCTACTTTATAACCTACTTATGAGGGGGGAAGGAGCGTAACACCCTCCTGCATTATCTCGATTTTAGAAAAGATGATTGTAGGTTTACGTGACCGTGAATCTTGTGATTGTGAGCTACGGGACCTCTATTTTAAGTGGAATCCGAACTACAGGACCTGACATTTCACTTCAAAAATCGCACATGCATTCATCGGGAATCGAAACCGGTCTACCTTGGTGACAGTCCAACAGCTTAACCTCTGCGCCACCACGCTTCTTCGATTTTAGAACACGGCACTATTTCTCATATCAAGCAGCTACTCAATTATCCTCACGAGGCTGAATGCACCACGTTCCAGTCCTCACGTCAAATTCAAAATTTCTAGTGGAGTTGCTAATCGATCCCGGAACCTCTTACAGTAGGTAAAAGGCAAGTAGCCTACCGCTACACCATGAAGCCGGCTCTGTCAGGATGCGAGTCAAATTCTAAACCACCCAAATACACGGGGGTCTTAACTTGTGATTCAGGTCTGATTTGCAAGTCGCCCAAGTGACGTCCATTTCAAAGACTTGCTCCATGTCTCAAGTCATCTCTGTGAAGACCTGTCTTCAACAGCTTGCTGTGTCACTGCCGGGAGTTTAGGAAGCAGATGGAAAGGAAATGAAAAGTATTTTCCAATCCCCTAAGCCAGTGGTTTACAACCTGGAGTACGCGAAGAAAATTTCTTCTATGGAGGGAAACCGGAAGTCTGTATGACAACTTAGAAGTTGTACAGTTAATTCATCGTAAGACAATTTATAGTAATTCTTGTAAGTAATGCAATGAACTTCCTCTGTTCGCAATGTAACAGCCTTCACAACCTATGCAATGTTTATTATTAGATTACTCTTAACCGTAGTGAAGCGGCTTCGGTGGCGTAGTTGGTAGCATGCTGAGCTTCTATGCCCAAGATCGCGGGTTCAAACCCAGCCGAATTTGTCGGATTTTTAAGAGCGTTAAAACTCCCTCAGTATGTCTTCTTTCGGAGGGGAAATAAAGCTGGCAGCCCCATGTCATAGATTTATGGCATGAAAAAGAACCTTCCACTAATTACACCTGTGCAAGCTAAAATTTGTAGGTTAGTTTGATAACGCTCTATTAGTTCCAACGTTCGCCACCGGGTGCTGACTGCGATGGCATTTAGTAGCCGCGTCTGCAGCTAGGTGTTCTGGATGGTAGCATTTGGTGGTAAAAGTAGAAACTACTTGAGAAAATTAATCGTCTGCAGTCCTTCTACCTGAATCACAGACAACACATACTAATACAGCCATCACAATTAACAGCGGTTATCAAACAGATTCTACACACACCCAAAGTACACGGGGCTACATGACCGCGTTGTCGCAGCCCCTAAACTGAGGAACCAGCCAACCGTAGTTACAACATGTAGATTTGATACAATGTCATATATCAACTCCATGCTTTTCTTCAATCGTGGGGTACAATAAGAATAGTTTTCAGGGAATACGGTTGAGAACCGTTGTGGCGAAGCATATGCTGCGGATCACTGTTCTCTGTTTACAAACACCACCTCGATAGATGTTGCAATCCCGGGCGATTGTATCATAGTCAACACAATATGTTGAAAGGCGGTGCAAATATGCAAAACTTGCAGAACAGCCAGAGCAGGAAGCAATGTCCACCTCAACAACTTGTGATATCTTGTGCCTGCGTACAGTATGTGCTGGAAACCTGTGTTACTGTGGTGACGGTATGTAAGTAGGTGCCATGGGGCTTGAAGTAAGGCACCATCTTGGCATTCGCCTGGACGGAGAGTAAGAAAGAAACATCGTGAAAATTAGATTGAGTAGATTGAGTAATGGTGATTTTTCATTTTATCGTATGGCTTTTAGTGCCGGGAGTGTCCGAGGACATGTTCGGCTCGCCTGAGTCTGTAGCTGCTTCCAGCGGACACCGTAAAGGGTGAGCTACAAGTTCCGTTCAATTTCAAGTAGTTCCAACTTTCGCCACCAGATATCAATGATACCTAGTGGCGAACGTTGGAACTTTGATAGAGCGTTCCGACGAAATCTAACCTAACAAATTTTGCTTTACACAAGTTTAGTCTGTGAAAGGATCTTTAACATGCCATAAATCTATGACATGGGACCGCCGGCTTTACTTCCCCTCCGAAGGAAGGCATACTGAAGGATTTTTAACGCTCTTAAAAAATCCGACGACTTCGGCCGGGTTTGAACCCGCTATCTTGGGCGCAGCAGTTCAGCATGCTACCGACTACGCCACCGAAGCCGAGTAATGGTGATGCAGAGCATCGAGTCATGGATATGTTCTTATTTTTCGCCGAAACACGCTTCAACGAGTAGGAACTAAGTGCACTTGTTGCCATGGTAACTAGCTGTGGGGAATTCGTCGCCCCGACACGCAGGATGGCCGCAGTCAGAGCCTGGATTCAAACATCCATCTCCAGATGTGCAGCTATCTCTTACAGTCGTGGTGCGCGATTTAATGCAAGCCGCTCTGCTGGGGTTAGTCAGAAACAAACCGAGGATCTTTAGGACTGATATCTCAATTACGTGCTCCGAGACCACAGATCTTAAAAGGGTTGTCACATGAAACTGAACATGAACCTGTATCCAGCACCGTAGCCGAAGGCGTTAAGCTTCTGTGTAAAGGAGAGTTGCTCCAAGTTCAGAGATCTATGGTCTGAACCACGGCAGCCTTTTTCGGTGGAGTTTTCCTACACTCTCTTCTGTCAAATGCTGAGATAGTAAACTCTCAAGGCACCTACCTCTCAGTAGCGTAGCAAATGGGGGAGGGAGTATAGTACTGGAGATAATTTGGGGAATTGCAGTACATTCAAGATCTCCAATGGGCTCATATAATTTTCTATGTCATTATTAAAACATTTAATTTTTGACTGGCTGTACCCGGCATGCATTGCGATGCCAATCAAAGAAAGTTTAGGCGTTGTAACTTTGTTTGTTGAAGTGCTTTTGGATACCTACACAATGTTTTTTTTTCTTTTTCCGTTACTGCCTCTACACTATTGTAAAATGTATTTACTTTCTCAGAAACAATTTTGGGAGCGTGCTCAACAACTCACCAAAGTTCCATTGCAATGGGATAAATGGTATAAGTTATGAACACATACGGGAATTTTTTTAAACTATTCCCACGCTCTCACTCATTTATTGAATATACTCGTGCGGTACATATTGTAAAATGGATGTAAAGTCAGAAACCTTCGCAGGAAAGTACACAACTCACCAACATTTCATCGCAATCGTATGAATGGTAGCCTATATAAACGATTAAGGGACGAACAAACAAACATTCATTTTTATATAATATACAGTAGCCTAGATACTAAAACGATTTCCTTCTCCTAAAAAAAAAGAACAAAATATGATTAACTCGCTAGGTGGGAGTGGCTTCGGTGGAGTAGTTGGTAGCATGCTGAGCTTCTATGCCCAAGATAGCGGGTTCAAACCCGGCCGAAGTCGTCGGATTTTTTAAGAGCGTTAAAAATCCCTCTACGCCTTCCTTCGGAGGGGAAGTAAAGCCGGCGGTTCCATGTCATAGATTTATAGCATGTTAAAAAACCTTCCACTAATTACACCTGTGTGAAGCTAAATTGTATAGGTTAAGAATGTAAACAACGCTCTTAGGTTTCTATGTTCGTTGCCAGGAGCCGATTGCGGTGGCGTCTAGTAGCTAAGTTCTGAATTAGGCCTAGTAGTCGTGACGGTGGCGTTTGGCGGCAAAAGTAGGAACTATTTGAAAAATTCAAAGTTGCAGTCCTTACTTGAATTAAAAAACAGATACGCACACTAATACAGCCATCACAATTAACACCGGTTATCAGACAGATTCTACACACACCCAAAGTACACGGGGCTACATGACCGCGTTGTCGCAGCCCCTAAACTGAGGAACCAACCAACCAACTCGCTAGGTGGGATTTAAAATTATTTGGCTCTAGACTCGGTTTGAAATAATCTTTATTTAGCGTGGAAATCCTGGGAGGACGGAGTCATACGTTGTCATGAAGACGTGTGTATCCTCGGTGGGAGCCCGGGCCGAAAGGCGACCACAGTACATCACTTGTACATCTCTATGGCCATTGGATGCAAAGAGACTAATAGGACGCACGGTTGTGGCATAGTATTAGGAGATCAGTCTACAAAATGATCCGTGAAGAAAAAAATGTACTCATATATCATTAAAATAAAATTTTTAAACGTTTGTAGGTTTTCAACATTTCTGAGCCCCTTAAGCTACAGACGTTGTAACGAGACTTGTAAGTCCCCGCCCAATGTACAGTAATCTGGGCACACTTGTGATGACGTTACTCTACTGCAGTCACCAAATAAACACAGGTTATAGCTCTTGACTTCAGCTCCGAGCTAGCCCCCACCACTTTGGCTGTGGGTTGGTGAACGAGCTGGCCAGCCCAGAAATATGGGACAAATTGAGAATCACCCAAATGCACGGGGCTTTTAACTTATAATTGTAGACAGATTATGATAATTGTTGTTTTAAGGGGCCTAACATCTAGGTTATTGGCCCCTAATTGTTTTCTTTATCGTATGGCCTCGGATGCCGGGTGCAAGCTTTGTTATTTGACGCCCAGAGAGCAGCTTGCATGTCGAATTTTGTCGTTCCTTGGAACGCTATGAATGTCAAGGAGGTGAGATATCTAAGGTCCCTGAGACTATAGCGCTTTCTAGTAGAGAATGGATGAACTTTGTGTTGGCGGAAAATCCCGAGATTAATTTTGCCATTAGGAACACGGCCTACTGAATTCAAATGGATTCTTTAATGCCAACAATGTATAACTTGCGTGTCGTGATTTTTCTTGCCTTTCAAATATCACTTACTACAACCAGGAGCGAACCTGTAAGCTTGGGGGTTGGTAGTCTGACACGATAAACACTCATCCACCGCGAAAAGCCATTGTTTGGATGATCGTGAAGATGAAGAAAATGTAATGGATACTACAGAGCCTGAAGCTGAACCACTTTAATGGGTCATGATTCTCCTCTGAAAGCTCGTAGAGACGGGATATTTGTTTTAATGATCTCAGTGGCTGTGGGAGAATCGGTTCCACTGCCCATTGGCAGTCTTGTTGATTGTTTCTGAGCATGCGCTCCTCTGTCCAGCATTTGTGGACCAGCCGGATGACGTCGAACTGACAGAAGATTATTATTTTTCAACAAGATGGAGCAACGTGTCATACGTCTAACGCTTCCATGCAACTTGTAACCAGTTTCTTTGGTGACCGAATAATCTCAAACAAGTAGTTTCGTGTAGAACTAAATAGCCTATTTTCTTTCATATATCCTACTTATATTAATTGCAGCTATCAACATACACATTATTAGTTTGATTGCTATAATTGATTCGTAGATAATGAGAACCGTCTAAATGCTTGCCACGGTGAGTGAGTGGTCAACATGCAGGTTCGCCCCTGGCCGTAATAAGTGACATTTGAAAGGCGGCAAAAATTGCGACACCATGTCATACGATGTTGGCATGTCAAAGAACCCATTTGAATTCAGCAGGCCGTGTTCATAATGACAAAATTAATCTCGGGAGCTTCCGCCAACACAAAGTTCCTCATTTCTCTACCAGAAAGCGGTATAGTGTTCAAGGAGCTTAGATATCTAACCTCCTTGACTTTCATAGTGGTTCAAGGAACAACGAAATTCGACATGCAAGCTACCCTCTGGGTGTCAAATAACAAAGCTTGCACCATGCACCCGAGGCCATACGATATTATTATTATTATTATTACCGTCTAAATATTTCGGATGGTCATCATGTTGGGTTTTTATATATAGGCCATAGAGTTATGTACAATTACCTGAAGATTATTGTATAGGTGTATTATTCAAACTTCTATCGCATTATTAGGATATAAGAAATAGAAATGAGATTTTAAAATTTCGCACAGCCAGCATCTTGAGGTTATGTAGACAATTGAACTAAATTAGATGCCAATGCATTGCAATGTGCATAAAAATTTGCTGTACCAAGATTCACTGCGTTCGGATGGTTAAATCGGGATAAAATCAATTTAAAAGTTTCAACTTGGCTTGGCCGCCATTTTTGTTTTGTAGTTAACAAGTTTTTGAGAGTCACATAGGTGACCTTGTAGTAGTGCCCCCTATCACCGTACACAATTTCAGGTTGATATCGGTAATAGTTTCGGAGATTTAGAATGCCGGTGAAATATTTTGCTCAGCCGCCATGTTGGATTGGTGACACGTAATAAAATTCGAAGGGCACGATTGGAGTCGGCCAAGATAGTACTATGACCGTACCGAGTTTCATTGAATCTAGCCGTTTAGAAGTTATTAGGGATAAACACACACATACACACACACGCATACACACACACGGACAAAAGGTGGCATCATAAGCCTATTCTTTTCACAAAATGAAAATACGCTAACAAAAAGAAAAGGTGAATTAGACAGAACGAGAGGAATTGCCCTAAACCCTCAACGAAAGAGGTCTGGGGGACTTGAAAGTAAGGAGAGCCATGAAAGGCAAATAGGAAAGAGAACGAGCAGAGGGCCTGCTCCTAAGGCAATGGCTAAAGGGGAGTAACCGCACCCAGCTCAGGAATCCGTCGGTGTCGCCAACTTCCAAGCTCACCAGCCGTGGGCCTTTGAGAGTGTAGCACTACACACACCCTGTCTCCTCTAGGACCTTTAGGAGATACAAACTAAGTGGTCTAACCCCTCAAAGATTGAGGGATCAGGAAAGATTAGACAAGGGCCAATTAAAGCGGAAGATTGAAATACTTCCTAGGCCTCGGATACTCTAATACATTCGGGGTCGGAAAAGAAGAAGAGTTGACCAAGGAAGGTCAATAGGAAAGAAGACAGAGATGAGCCCGGCACAAGTAAGTGGAAGCAATGCCGGACTCAGCTGCGGTCCCGTGGTCATCAACTTAGTCGGATATGTAAATCTTCCAAATGATGTCAGTTTGAAAGACCACTCCATATCCCAAGTCATCTCTGTGAGGACAACTTGCTTTGTCACTGCTCGCAGTTCAGGAAGCAGATGGAGAGGAAATGAAAAGTGTTCGCCAAATTTCATCTAATTTTAGGAGCAGGCATTAAGGTTACCAGCACAGCAATGGAGGAGAAAGTGAGACATCTAGAACATTAATGTAGTGATGACTAGTAGAAATGAGCTACATCAACCGAAAGTGGGGTGTTCAGGATTAAGGTCTTACTCCAAATAAAACTAAAGGCCACGTCATCTTAAATAAGTTAGGGTCCATTTTTCAATCTATGGGTAAAAGATATGGGTATCAACTCCTCGATTAACTTTGCCCATCACTTTTATACGTATACTAGCTGTAGACTACCCGGCATGCATTGCAATGGCATTCTAATTTTGTTTGTTGAAGTGACTTTAGATACACAATATTATTTCCTTCTCTTTCCGTTAACAGCCTCTAAACTATTGTAAAATGGATTTACTAGTTCAGAAACATTCGAGCGAGCGTACACAACAACTCACCGAAATTCCATCGCAATCGCATGTAAGGTCTATATGAACGCATGTGGGACTTGGGTGAAACGATTCGCGCTGTCACTCATTTGTTGAATCTACTCGTGCGCTGCCTATTATAAAATGGATTTAATAAGTCAGAAAACTTCGCAGGAGTGTACACAACAACTCGCCAAAGTTTCATTGTAATGGGATGAATGGTAGGCTATATGAACGCATAAAAGACTTACATACATACAGACAGACAAACTAGCATTTATCATTCACTTTTATATATAAGAGTGAAATTATGATTCAAAGGAAAAGAGTTCTGTGCTCGTCGTTTATTTTCGCACATTTTGTGTTTTATTGCAATAATGTTAATAATAATAATATTGATTGAGATCCAATGAAGAACTACACACATCAAAAAAAGTTTTGCATCACCTCGGTTCCCAGATCTCCGGCATATAGACGTTGACTGTGTATATTGTATCCAAGATACAGTCCCTTTGACTGTTCATAGATGTCACTAAAACTGCTCAAAGATGTAAACAACCATGCATGAGCAGGGCCTATTAGACGGAGGGGGTACGACAGCCGATCAGTTCCAGTCATTCCACCAGGACGAAGGTACGCTGCTCATGTTGTCTGTAGTTCTACCATGCCTAGAAGGTCAATACCGCAGTTCGATCGCGTCCGCATTGTTACTTTGTGTCAAGAAGGGCTCTCAACAAGGGAAGTTTCCAGGCGTCTCAGAGTGAACCAAAGCGATGTTGTTCGGACATGGAGGAGGTACAGAGATACAGGAACTGTCGATGACAGGCCTCGCTCAGGCCGCCCAAGGGCTACTACTGTAGTGGATGACCGCTACTTACGGATTGCCGCTCGGAGGAACCCTGACAGCAATGCCACCATGTTGAATAATGCGTTTCGTTCAGCCACAGGACGTCGTGTTTCAACTCAAACTGTGCGCAATAGGCTGCATGATGCGCAACTTCACTCCCGTCGTCCATGGCGAGGTCCAGCTTTGCAACACCGACACCATGCAGCGCGGTACAGATGGGCCCAACAACATGCTGAATGGACCCCACGGAATTGGCATCACGTTCTCTTCACCGATGAGTGTCGCATATGCCTTCAACCAGACAATCGTCGGAGACGTGTTTGGAGGCACCCTGGTCAGGCTGAACGTCTTAGACACACTGTCCAGCGAGTGCAGCAAGGTGGTGGTTCCCTGATGTTTTGGGGTGGCATTATGTGGGGCCGACGTACGCCACTGGTGGTCATGGAAGGCTCCGAAACGGCTTTACGATACCTGAATGACATCCTCCGACCCATAGTGCAACCATATCGGCAGAATATTGGAGAGGCATTTGTCTTCATGGACGACAATTCTCGACCTCATCGTGCACATCTTGTGAATGCGTTCCTTCAAGATAACGACATCGCTCGACTACAGTGGCCAGCATGTTCGCCAGACATGAACCCTATCGAACATGCCTGGGATATGTTGAAAAGGGCTGTTTATGGACGTCTTGACCCACCAACCACTCTGAGAGATTTACGCCGAATTGTCGTTGAGGAGTGGGACAATTTGGACCAACAGTGTCTTGATGAACTTGTGGATAGTATGCCACGACGAATACAGGCATGCATCAATGCAAGAGGACGTGCTACTGGGTATTAGAGGTAGTGGTGTGTACTGCAATCTGGACCACAAATGCTGAAAGTCTAGCTGTATGATGGTACAACATGCAATGTGTGGGTCTCATGAGCAATAAAACGAGCTGAAATGTTGTTTGTGTTGATCTCTATTCCCTTTGTATTTAACGGTTCCGGAACTCTTGGAACCGAGGTGATGCAAATTTTTTTTGATGTGTGTATACACCAAGTTAGAAACATTGCTGTTCTACGGGCACATCTTCCGTATCAACGAAGACTTACTGAATAAGAAAATCTGGAATTTCACAAAGCCAAAGGCAACCAAATGGGGATGTTTCCAAGAATATGAAAAGACCTAATGCAAATTGATATTCGAGACACGAAAATCCACGACAGATTTGAATTTTGACAAATGGTTAAAAATGATGAACATTTTAAAGTGTAATCTGAGTCCAAGAGACGGAGAGGGCCTCTACCAGAATTGTTAATACGCAGTCCAATAATAATAATAATAATAATAATAATAATAATGGTGGTAATAATAATTAAATTAATAGTCTATTATAAATTATTATTTTACTATTTATTTATTTATTTATTTAAGCGAAAATTCCCCTACAGGAGAGCGATTAAACTTGACAACATGATGTCATTTGGAGGTGTGTCTCCTCCGCTCCTCCCAAAACCTCTTCATTCTCGTGGAATGCTCCCTCTTCCTCTCATCCGTCCACTTTTTCCTAGTTTGTTGTAATAATTTATTTATTTATTTACTTATTTATTTACATTGTTTGGACCCAAAGGATCACATTAAGCAAATTATGATCTGTTTCTGTTCTTCTTGGTCTTCCAGAACTCCTTCATCATCTCACTGTGTCAACTCGACGTTCCTCGGTCCATCCTTCCCCTGGTCTCCTTGGTCGATCTTCATGTGTGACTTCCCAACTGTGGATCTTATGTCGGAATGTATATGTGTATTGGTGTGATGTTGGCACTATCGAGATCAATTTGGACTTGGGAAACCCAGACTGTTGTCACTTTAACTTTCCGTAAGTAAGTCAATATAGTCGGTCGTCATTCAGTCTCATAATGTGGCCGTAGAATCTCAGTCGTCGCTTGCGGGAATCTGACTCGATGTTGGAGTATATCTCTGTGACTGTGAGTGATTGCAGACGATACCCATCATCTGTGAGTTTCATTTTCCGGATGATTTTTCTCTCAGTCTTCTGGATGTTCTCGATATCTCCTTTGTAGTTGAGGTTTAGGGTCTCGCTGGCGTCGAGTGTCTCAGGTTTGATGACAGCCGTGTATATTATTAGCCTACTTTTCACATTTTGCAAAAATGAGGAAAAAGTAGACTTATGAGATCGATCTGGGAAAATGTGTGCCTGTCTGGCTGGCTGGCTGTGTGTGTGTGTGTGTGTTCCCCCCCCCCCCCCTTATCAACTCCTAAACGGTTGCAGCAATCGAAACTAAATTTAGTATGAGTAAAGATGTATACCGGAATATCTCAAGCCCATATTTGAAAATGATGTCAGTGCTACCAACTGCTGAAAATACGCACTAGAAATTTGAGCTCCATGTTGGATATCTTGGAAGGTATGCATGGGAACTATTCCAAAATTGGCACACATGTAGATAATACTATTTCAGGTTAATTTCCAGGAGGCATACATGACAGTGTTGCCAAAATAATTTTAAGCCTTCCGATAGTTCCAATTTTTAATGCATATAACTTCTACACTATCAATTGGATTTCAACCAAATTTTCTACGTAATATGTGTACATAAACAGATATGACTAAGTGTATTCCTAAGAGTTACCAGGGCTGCCAACTGTTAATAATTGCTCACTCTATTCTCTATACCCAAATACCAATATATCTGAAAGTATGCAAGCCGACAGCTTTAAACTATGCACACGTATAGTACCTGACATTTTAGATTAATTTGGAGTAACTTATATACTTCAGTTCTATCAACATGATTCTAAGCCTGCTGATAGGGCCAATTTTTAAATACATGTAACTTCTATACACTCAGTTGGATTTCATCCAAATTTCGTATGTGCTATGTGTAAAATAATAGATATGACTATAAGTATTCTTAGGAGCAATCAGGGCTGCCAACTGTTAATAATTGCTGTCTACATTTTTTTACCCTAATATCAATATATCAGAAAGTATGCAAGCCAACAGCTCTATACTTTGCACACGTATAGGACCTGACATTCTAGATTTATTTGGAGCAATTAATATAAGTCAGTGCTGCCAACATGATTCTATGCTTGCTGATATGTCCAATTTTAAAATACATGTAACTTCTATACTAACAAATGGATTTCATCCAAAATTGGCACAACAAGATATCATAATATTTCCGATTATTTCTATGCAGCTCACGCATGACATTGTTGCCAACATGCTTTTACGCGTGCTGATAGATCCAATGTCTAACTGCATGTAACGTCCATTGGACTTCAACCACATTTTGTATTATGTACCTTAAGAGATAGAACTAAGAATATATTCAGTCACCAGGGCTGCCAACTGTAGTGCTCTATTAGGCTACATTATACCAGGAATATTTCGAACCAATTAGACATTTCGATATTACCAACTTAATTTCGTCATTATTCCAGACAGGTTCATAGACTGTAGATTAATCATTGGCATGAAAAGTAGGCTCTTTAGTTCGTCACGGAACTTCTTGTTTTATTATTATTATTATTATTATTATTGTTATTTTATTTTGTTTACGGCTATTTGAGACCAGGTCAAGCAAGTGTTCCACAGCCCTGTATCCCTGGCAGCCTGTCTACTTTCCACCGTCCGCGTCCATCCCCTCTTCAGCTTGTCTTCTTCGTGAAAACCCGTAAAGGGATAGATAGACGTCCTGCCGGTACTTGATTCTATTGGCGATGTCCTTGTGTTTCATCCCCATTTCATCCAGATCGTTCCTGATCTCTCTGAACCACTTATCAGAGGTTTTAGGTCTGCCATCAACTATGGTGAAAATTCTGTTAGTCAACCGCCTTTCGTCCATTCCTAATAGGTGACCATAGAATTTCAGTAGTCTTTTCTTTAAGGATTCCAACAGTCGTTCGTTACTTTGATACAATTCGTTGTTGTCCAGCCACGATAATCGGGCCCATTATCTTCCTAAGGATCTTTCTCTCAAACTTCTCTGGTTCCCTCAGACCAGCCTTTCCAGTAATTCGGAGGCATTCACTTCCATAGAGACACTCGGGCTTAATCACCGTATTGTAGTGTCTGAGTTTAGCGTGCATTGGGATTACCTTTTCCACGTATACGTTGTGTGTTCGCTTCGGTCATTCTATGTCGACTGGTGTTATTATTATTATTATTATTATTATTATTACGATCGATATCGTTCCAAGCAAAAGTTGAACACTATGCAACTGTCACTAAGCCGGATATATTATATGGATCTGAATGCTTAACATTGAACGAGGAAGGAAACCAAGTTGAACTAGAGAAAAAAGAAAGAAAATACTTCGAAAATTATTGGGTCCCCAAAAGAATAAAGAAAGTTGGAGGATGAAGAGGAGAAATGAAGACCTTTACCGTCATATAGAAGAAAGTTTCAGTTAAAAGAGAACACTACAATTTTATGGTCATCTTTACAGGATGAACAGTAATCGGCTCTCGAAGAAAATTTTTGATTACATCTCTAAATAAATAAATAAATAAATAAAAAACAGGATGGCTGGAGGAGATACGATGGGAACTGCAACAAATGAAGATCACGGTTGCTATAATCTCGGACAGGGAGGAATTTCGGCGACGGTTCGATTCAGCAGATGTTACACGTTTCAAACTCCAACGACGGACTACTAGGGTGATGTTAGTGGAACAACGGCAAACGATTTGCCGCCGAATTAAAAATTTCTGGGAAGAAAAGAATAGGAAAAATAATCTACCATTGTCTTATGTTCTAAGCGGTCAATAATTAGCCAAATTTTGTATATATATCATTATTTTTAATTTGTGACGTGACAACGTCTAATAAATTGTTGTATACAGGGACGTTCGTGAAGAAGTATTACAGTGAGGGGTGATGATATCGTTATATCTCTCTTCTGCTGCAACGCTCTCTCTCTCTCTTCTGGTGCTGCGCTCGAGTCTCGCTACTGTCGTTTTTGGATGTCACGGGCGAGCCTCGGGATGGATTTTGATGCCGTTTTCACCATTCTGTAAAGGACATCTCGAGGAAGGTTTCTGTAGAAAATAATTTATTTATGATCAAAGGAAGTCGAACAGTAACGATTTCAGTGAAGAAGCGAAAAAAAAAAGCACATGGCATCCGTGCGCTTTTTAAGCTTACGCTGGGCAAACCGTTAAACATATCTATATAATATGAGAGTAAGAATTGTTCAGCTTGAAAAGTTCTACAAAAAAAGTTCACGAGAGCATATCTCTATCTTCAATACATCGCCCACTATAAGAGTTTTTACGGTTTCATTTCTTCCAACAATCTCCATTCAAATACTGAGGTGACAGTTTACCACCCAAATGAAACTATTCTGGGGAGATCAAGTTGTGCGGGTACATTCTACCAGTGAGTAATGCCACGTTGATTCTAAATAATAGCATAGAACCTAACAACCTGCAAGCAAGAATGGTCGATCTCAGGACTCGAACCCAGTATCTGCGAAGCGTGCGAGTTGAGTGTTTGTTTACTCTTACTGTGATTAGATCGAGGTCACGCGACCAAGAACAGGAAGAGCAGTAGAAAGTGCAGTGCGGAGAGAGGTGTTGCGTAATGTTGGCAGCAGTGTCCAAGGGCATCGGCCATTACCCTCTCGAGCGCTGCCCATTCATTCTGCAATCAGTGCTCCTTGCAGGCACACAGGGGAGCGCGAGGAGGCCGACCGCCCAGGGCCCCGCGCCATGGATTGTTTTAAAATTTAATTGATTGATTAATTATACTTTTCAAACTTTTCAAATTAATTTATAATTCATATTCTTTTTTCAGTGCAGCTATGACCTCCCGTGACCGTTTAGCAAGTTTAGATTTCAGTGAAAAGATAAAAAAAAAGTCGCAAAGTAATATTTTAATATTTCATACTTTACATAATCTTCTTCAAGGGGACTTAAAGGTTTCTTTCATATTATTAAAATAATGTACTGTAGGGTATTCAAAATATTGCAACTATTCTTCATTATTATTATTATTATTATAAAACTATTTTCCATTTGATTTGATATTATTTTATTTCCTATTGTTGCGGGCCCTACCTTATATATCGCCCAGGGTCCCGCAAGGCCTGGATCCGCCACGCAAGCACACGTCTAGCCAAGGAGCGTATTAAAACTACGCCTCGGATTTTTAGGTGCTAAAATCGGGAAAATATTATTTTTAACGTATTAAAAATACCTGAAATATACCGGGCGAGTTAGCCGTGGTCGTTACGGCGTGGCTCCTGGCAGTCGCTCACATCCGGGAGGCGAGGAGGACGGAGGTTCGAATCCCCCCGCCGGCAACCTTGAAGATGGTCTTCTGTGGTTTCACATCTTCCTTCCAGGCAAATGCCGGGGTTGGTCGCTAACTAGGCCTATAGGCCACAGCCGCTACCTTCCAACTCCTCGTCCTTACATTCAAACTTTCCTCCCCAGACAACACTCCACACACGACGGTACTTGTAGCTCACCCATTGGGTGTCCACTTAGAAGCAGCTACAAACTGGCGAGCCGAACATGTCTTCGGACACTCCCGGCACTAAAAGCCATACGCTAAAAAAAATGAAATATGTGCCAAAATAGTAAAAGTATTTAATTATAATTTAGTTTATTAATGTGAATATAAACAATATGCAGTACGCACGAATGCAATTCATGCTATGACTCACTGACTGCTGAAGCATTACAATACACAACGAGATAGGCTACATCATCAGGTTGTCCATCACAAATGACCGACGATTATCGCGAAATACTTCTTCTGAAGACGCTAAACTGCGGCAATATGTTTCTTGCCCTCGAGGTGTGGTGTAACTTGAGATCGCTGTTCAGCCTTGATTGCTTTCCCACAGGGTTGGCAGAACAGGACGCTCCCATCAGAAGTAAAATTATCTTTAAATTCTGCAACATACTGCTGTAGACGATAACTTGCAGTTGTTTTTACTTTAGGCATCGTAGAGCTGCCTTACACTTCACAGTGCCAGAAATGAACGGTGTGTGAGTGACACTGGTTCCAGGTAGCTGGGAGAGGGGAGGTCTAGCACGTGGTGCAATATGGCTATGGACAAGGAAACCCCCAGCTTCCACAGTGAGTGGCACGGGGCGACAAGTTCAGAATAACACTGTTGCAAGCTGACAATCGCTCTGCATGAAGAGTAGATAGCTCACAGGTTCTTCACCGTTGAAGTAACACAGAACAAAAATGCAATAAACTGAAAGATTTGGCATACTGATTTTAAAAAATGTAAATATTATGTCATTTTATGTGCTAATAAGTGAAAAGCAGGCATTTATGTATTTATAGGAAAATGTGCATCAACTGATTATACTTGGAAGCAAAGAATATTTGTGATGGAATGATCTTGCAGACTGCATTTCACTTACAGATGATGTGAAATGTAGCATAAGCCTACCTGCTGCATCCTTGATAAAAAGTAGAGTTAATGTTTCCTATAACTTTGGTGCAAGTACAGCCACGCTCAAAATTTAGTGCATGGCTTTGTATTACAGATAAGATAATCCGTCTTAGACAGGTTATTTACGCCTACAGTTCCGGAATTTCTTTTCGTTTCCACGTTAGGCAGTTTTCCGGTTTACAACGTTATCTTACATAAGAAATATCTCCGTTCCGTTTGTCCAGGTTTCCGGTGTATAAAGGTTCCGGCTTAGGCAGGGTTTACTGTATTAAACAACTGATTTGTGTATGTAACAAAGAAAAATTACTGAATCTGTAATGTTAGGAGTCAATGAGCCAGCGGAAAGTTTGATCTGTTCACTAGTTTTATTCCACAAAACCACACACAATGCAACTTACATGAATACTCATTATTATGTTAATCTACCAAACTTAAATACTAGGTAAAACTTAAATACTTGAATTGAAGTGGTGACTGTGTGATATTAAGTAAGCTTCATACAGTAATACCAATACATGAAGTTTTACTATGGTTATTCACTCACACATTCATACACAAATTGTTCCAGTTGGTCTACGAATCTTGACATGCACGTTTGAAAGTTGTTAGGGATGTACAATTTCTAACGTCACGAGGACAAGTATTCCAAATTCTAGTTACCGATACGAGGAAACAGTTACTGAAGGCAGATGAATGATGTAGAGGAACTGCAATTATACATCCATATCGCGTGTGACGATCATGAAAGGAAGAAAGAAAACGTATATTCTTAGTTCCATCTCTTAACGTACAGAATACAAAATTTGGCTGAAGTCCAATGGATAGCATGGACGTTACATGCAGTTAAACATTGGATCTAACAGCGCGCGTAAAATCATGTTGGCAAAAATGTCATGCATGTATTTGTCAGAAATAATCTGAAATAATATGATCTATTGTTGTGCCAATTTTGAATGAAATCCGTTAATTAGTATAGGAGTTACATGCATTTTAAAATTGGACCTGTCAGCAGGCTTAGAATCATATTGGCAGCACTGACGTATATTAGTTACTCCAAATCAATCTAGAATGCCAGGTACTACACGTGTGCAAAGTTTAGAGCTATTGGCTTGCATACTTTCTGATATATTGATATTAGGGTATCAAAAATAGACAGCATTTATTAGCAGTTGGCAGCCCTGGTTGCTCTTAAGAATACGCATAGTCATATCTGTTATGGTACACATAGCACATGTTCGCTTTGCGAATGTTTTTTGTTGGCTATGTTTCCCTTACGGTGTGAAACACACGTTCAATTTTTCTGCCCCATTATTTTAATTTCGTGAATTGCAGTCTGAACGCGGTGTTCTGATTTGTTTAATATTGGTGTTTCAATTTAATTGCTTTTCTGTAATATTCATGTCTACTCACCTGTTTTCTGTAGTGTCTTTCTAGACGTACTATACCGTCACATTTTCTCACGAGCACTGAGCTCTCTCCAGCGGTGACGCTTGCATTGGGCATGGGGCTGTGCTGTGATTGGCTGCTCTCTCGCCACACCTTCATGCTAGAAGGTTCCGCGCGCTGACGTCACTACCGCTATATAGCCTGAGGTCTCCCGGCCTACAGTGCCTACTCTTGTCCACTCTTCTCAACTGATCACATCTGCTCACCATCATCCCTGCTGGGGTTACTGCCCTCTCGGGGTACCTCTGGCTGCCGGAGTCTCTTCTCCGCCGGCATATTCTCTCTGCTGGACTTGGCGGCCTGGCCGGGCAGTCTAAATTCATCAGCCTGCACTTCAACCAAAAATCTTCAACATGGATCTACTCTGCAAATCGTAATTCTGAGAACATCATTTCACCAGCCGCAGGAGGTATTACCAAGAGCCTCTCTATGCTGGTCGCTATCTTTGGGAGAACCTATCATCATCTACTCTAGTTCCGAACCCGGAACCCTGGAACATGCCAGACTGAACTCGCACCGCCAGAGCGGGCGCACTAAATTGCCGCCAGCTACTGAGGACCTCCGACTGCCGGCCTGATACTTCTTGTATCGTACCTTAGAAGAGGTGGTACCCTTTCTCTTCTTTTATTCTGCCCGGATTCTTTCCGTCAGAAGAGTATTTCATTTTAATCCACTTTGGAATGAATTTAAATTATTATGCTTCCTTTTTAGTAATTTTATATTTAATACTTTAAAGTTAGTCACTGCTCTATTTATGTTTCCTGGAGAAACAAGTACCTTTTAATTGTTATTAATTTTTATTGTCAGTTTTTAAAGTAATTTCTTTGAAGCTATCATTCCTGGCGACATATTCGCTTTATATTAAATAAATATCATTTAAATCTAAATCTTAACTTTTTGGTCTTTTCCCGCTCTGTCCTTCATTATCACCTTTTGTGCCCGAAACTTCATTCTGTCTAAATCCCTTAGGATGTACCACATCCACTTGGTACACCCCTTTCCATGGTACCTCAACCCCGGATCAAACCCAGAACCTTCATTCTGAGACCGCAAATTCAATTCAAAAAACTGGTGCAATCTAATATTTGTTCTATACATTTCAGTACATCGTGGCTAGCGCGGGAGATCTGCGGGAAGGCGGAAACAATCCCAGCATATTTGTACAACTGGTTTCTTTCCGGAGAGCAGGTCTGTCTGGTGCCACAAGCAGCTTTGGTGAGTGAGTTGTTCCAACTTTTCCAGCCATGCCACCAATAATTGATGATAAACTGTTAAACTCTCGGGCGGCCTACAAAGGTCAACTCACCCGTTTTCAAAAATATTTAGCTACTCTACCGAAAGAGGAACAAAACCTTGACATTATATCCCAGCGTTTAAAAGCTTTTGAACAGGCGTACGAGAAATATGATCTCGTGCAACTTGAAATTGAAATCAAAAGTCCAGAACATCAATCAGATAGGGAAGAAGTAGAGAGTAATTACTTTGATACACATGCTCAGGCTGTGGCATTAGTTAGAACTTTGACCCTGGCGTTGAAGGTAGAAGAAACTCAAGGAAGAATTAGCGACCATGGGAACGGTATCAAACCATTGCTACCTAAAATTGAAATTCCGCACTTTTCAGGAAAGGAAGAGATGTGGCAATCATTCTTTGAATTGTTCAGTTCATTAGTACATAATAATGCCACACTTCCGGAAATTCAGAAATGTCATTACTTAAAATCCATTTTGCAGGGGCCACCCCTTCAACTTATAAGAGAACTTCCCTTAACAGGAGAAAACTATAACATTGCTATCGAGCTTCTTAAAGGCCGTTATGGCAATGAAAAAATATGTTTACAAAGGCATATTCAAGCCTTATTTAACCTGCCCACCTTGCGAGCTGAAAGCTTGTCAACACTGCGAGCCTTGAGTGACGCGGTCCAACTACATGTCAGAGCATTGGCACGGTTGAACCAACCGGTCGAGCATTGGGATCTATTCTTGATTCACTTGGTTACTTCTAAATTTGATTCATCAACCTTAAAGGCATGGGAGAGGGAACTAACAAATGACACGTCATATACCTATGATTCATTGCTTACGTTTATGAATAATAGATGTCAGGTTTTGTCAGCTGTAGCCTGTCATATGTCAGGAAGTGCAGATAACAAATCTAATGTTGTGAAACCAGTCGGTGCAAAAATAAACAAATCTGCTGTCTTTACTGTTCAGCATAATTCAATGGATTGTATTCTCTGTAAAGCACCTCACAGGTTATATTCCTGCGTTGCCTTTAAAGCCCTTTCTACCGATGAAAGACGCAAATTAATAGCTCAAAAAGATATTGCTACAACTGTTTGTCAACTAGGCATATGGTGCCTGATTGCTTATCTAAAAATACTTGCTCCCATTGCAAGGCTCAACATCATACCTTGCTTCATAGGTTTGAAAAGCCACGTCAGGCTCCTTCCCCTGGATGTTCTAAAGATGCATCCCCAGGAGCTAATGCGCAATCTTATACTCAGAGCTCTAGCTCAATTCGTAGTTCCCAGGTGCTACTATCAACCGTGTTAATAAAAGTTCAAGACTCTTCTGGTAGATGGCTTGAAGCACGTGCCCTATTGGATAATGCCGCCACCCATGACTTCATAAGTGAGCGTCTCATTAAGAAACTTGGTCTTCCCAAGCAACCTACATTAATTCAGGTTACCGGTATTAACAATAGCAATGTTAAATCTTTGCATTTTGTTCGTGTTCACATCAAAGATGCTGTGAATTGTAACACAACATTGCAGTTGAATTGCCTTGCCATTGATACTATTGGCAGTAACACCCCTAGTAATTCTTTTGAAGTTAGAACGTGGCAATTTCCTCATAACATTCAGTTGGCGGATCCAACATTTAATACGAGCGCTCCGGTAGACATACTTCTCAGTGCCCAAGTATTTTGGCAATGTCTCCTTAGCTCTAAGGTTAAAATATCACCAGGAGTGTTTGTTCATCATACCAAGCTAGGTTGGTTAGTAACGGGTCAAGTCCCTCGTAAGTCATTTCAAAATTTCTCTCAATGTCATTTTGTCAATACAAGTCTCGATTATAACTTAGAAAGATTTTGGAAAATCGAGACTATAGATTCAGTTTCACATTCCTCGGTTGAAAATGAAATGTGTGAAAAACAGTTTCGCGAAACGACCAAACGCAATTCAGAGGGTAGATTTGTCGTAACAATGCCCCGAGTGGATAATCCACCTCTTTTATTTGAAACACACCCTAGGGCTCTTAGAGCACTCTATGCTGTGGAAAACAAATTTAAACGTGACCCTGTTGTTAAAACTCAATACTCCACGTTTATGGAGGAATATGAGGCACTTGATCACATGGAGGTTGTTACCAAGAAAGATGATGCTTCTTATACCCCATCTGAAGTCATTTACCTCAATCATCATCCAGTTTGGAAGAATGAGATTTTAAAGGAAAACATAAGAGTGGTCTTTAATGGCTCTGCATTGGATGCCAATGGTACTTCTCTGAATGACACATTATTATCAGGCCCTCCTATTCAATCTGACATTTCTTCTGTCTTGATGAATTTTCGCTTGTTCCCTATCGCAGTGATATCTGATATCAAGCAAATGTATAGGCAGATTTTGGTCGATCAACAACAGTGCGACCTTCAGAGAATTCTTTGGCGCGACGAGCCTACTAAACCTGTCAAGATTTTTCGGCTAAAAACCTTAACCTATGGACTAAAGCCCTCTGCTTTTTTAGCCATACGTACGTTGAAATTACTTGCTGAACAGGATGGCCCGTTGTATTCTCCTAAGGCTTCTGAAGTGTTAAAATCATCATTTTACGTTGACGATTTTCTTCATTCATTTGAGTCAGTATCTGAAGCACTACAGGTCTCTAAAGATTTGACAGCTTTGCTTTTGGGAGGCGGATTTTCCTTGTGCAAGTGGAACTCTAATTCGGAAGAATTTCTTTCTAAATTTCCATTAACTTCAGTCTATAACGACTCAGTAGAGCTTCTTCAAGAAAGTAATTCTATCAAAACCCTAGGCATCTATTGGAGTCCTCAAAAGGATTTTTTCTTTTTCAAAATTAATCTCAGTGACATCAAACCGCAAACTAAGCGGCAAATTTTGTCTGAGATTGCGAAGATATTTGATCCTCTCCAATTTTTGGCGCCAATTATTGTCACAGCAAAGCTTTTCATGCAGGACCTTTGGTCCTTGAAAACTGGTTGGGATGAACCAGTTCCTTCAGAGTTGCAAAAAAATTGGATTTCTTATAGAAATAGTTTGGAAGATCTCTCCAATGTCATTATCCCGCGAGTGATTATTCCCTTTCCCTCTTGTGGAGGATATGAACTTCACATCTTTGCCGATAGCTCATTGAAAGCTTATGGGTGTTGTGCATATATTGTTTGCCGCAATTTTGACCAGTCATATTTCTTTTCCAATTTAATTTGCGCTAAGTCAAAGGTAGCCCCTCTTAAATCCTTATCCTTGCCACGACTGGAACTTTGTGCTGCTCTTCTGGCGGTTGAATTATCGGTCAAAATCCGCCAATCTTTGAAAATCCGATTTAGCAAAACTTACTTTTGGAGTGACTCAGCCATCACGTTGGCATGGATTGCCAAACCTTCCTCGCATTGGCAGGTGTTTGTAGCTAATAGAGTGTCCAAAATTCAACAATTGTCTAACTTAGAACAATGGCATCATGTATCTGGCAAGGAGAATCCTGCAGATGTCATTTCTCGGGGATGTTCCCCTCTTATGTTGGCTAACCTGACATTATACTGGCACGGTCCCCCTTGGCTTCTGCAAGAACCTTCCGCTTGGCCAAATTTTCCTCTTCCGGAGTTATCAGACTTGCCGGATGCTGGTAAGATTACTGGATCTTCTCTTCTCGTTTCTGACTCTCCCCTTCTCTTGCAGCGATATTCCTCTTTCCATAAATTGGTGAGGGTTATGGCTTATCTCCTTCGATGGAAATATTTTGTGGTAGAACAACCCCTTTTTTCTAAGCCATATTTAACCCTTTCTGAATTAGGTTTAGCCACTACAAAAATCTTATGGCTTACTCAACAAGAAATATTCTCTGAAGAATGTCAGGTGTTGTCCCAAGGTCAATCCCTTAAGAAATCGAGTAGGCTTTCATCACTCGCCCCTTTTTTGGACACTGATGGTTTACTAAGAGTTGGAGGACGTTTATCTTTGGCTGATCTTTCCGAGGATAAAAAACACCCAATTATTCTTCCTTCAAAGCATCATGTCACTTCTCTAATCATTCGTCAGTATCATTACCAGCATCTTCATGCTGGAACTCGCACATTACTTTCTGTCATTCGTGAAAGGTATTGGCCCATAAACGGAGTCCATGAAGTTACCTCTGTTATCCGGAAGTGTATTCCATGTTTTAAATCCAACCCTAAAATTACCACTCAGCTCATGGGTGATCTTCCCAACTTTAGATCTGCGCCTCCTAGACCTTTTGCCTTTACGGGAGTGGATTATTCCGGGCCTTTTGTTTACAGAAAAAATTCTCCTGAGGCCAAAAAATGTATTTTTGGAAAACTCTATATTTCGCTGTTTGTATGTATGGTCACCGGAGCAGTTCACTTAGAACTAGTTACCAACGCCTCTACTGCTTATTTTTTGGCAGCTTTTGCCAGATTTTCTGCTCGCCGAGGGCTTCCTTCAGAAGTATTCTCCGACAATGCTAAAAATTTTATCGGAGCTTCTGAGCAAATTAAGAGAGCTCTTACTCAAAATGCAGCGCTGGAAAGGATTACTGATTATGCTCACCAGAGAAATTTCAAGTGGCACTTCATCCCCCCTTATGCACCCCATCAAGGTGGACGGTGGGAGTCTTGTGTGAAACTCACCAAGAAGCACCTTAGACGTGTTTGTGGCCACACCCCCCTTTCTCATGAAGAGTTTAATTCTTTAATTATTTTTATTGAGGGCATAATTAATTCTCGTCCTTTATCACCCTTATCTAATGACCCTTCAGATCTTCTACCATTAACGCCGGGCCATTTTCTTATCGGTGGTCCATTGACTGCCTCCCCACCTTTGTTATATTCTAATTCTCAATCTTCTTTAGCCATTTCTTGGCGCAAAATTGAAAGTTTGCGCAACAATTTTTGGCGTCGCTGGAGGTTGGAATACCTCGGTTTGCTTCAGCAGCGTGGCAAATGGCTTTTTTCCTGCTCTAACCTTCAGGTGGGGGACTTGGTGCTTTTGAAAGACCCTAGTCCTCCTCTTGTTTGGAATTTGGGTAGGGTTGTTGAGTGCTTTCCTGGCAGAGATGGTAGGGTTCGCGTGGTAAAACTGCAGACTTCTGCTGGTCATTTTCTTAGGCCAATCACCATGATTGCTCCTTTACCACGCGAGGCCTAACTTCTGCGCTTTCTTACTGCAATTTTTTCTCGCCCCTCCCAGCATGTTCGCTTTACGAATGTTTTTTGTTGGCTATGTTTCCCTTACGGTGTGAAACACACGTTCAATTTTTCTGCCCCATTATTTTAATTTCGTGAATTGCAGTCTGAACGCGGTGTTCTGATTTGTTTAATATTGGTGTTTCAATTTAATTGCTTTTCTGTAATATTCATGTCTACTCACCTGTTTTCTGTAGTGTCTTTCTAGACGTACTATACCGTCACATTTTCTCACGAGCACTGAGCTCTCTCCAGCGGTGACGCTTGCATTGGGCATGGGGCTGTGCTGTGATTGGCTGCTCTCTCGCCACACCTTCATGCTAGAAGGTTCCGCGCGCTGACGTCACTACCGCTATATAGCCTGAGGTCTCCCGGCCTACAGTGCCTACTCTTGTCCACTCTTCTCAACTGATCACATCTGCTCACCATCATCCCTGCTGGGGTTACTGCCCTCTCGGGGTACCTCTGGCTGCCGGAGTCTCTTCTCCGCCGGCATATTCTCTCTGCTGGACTTGGCGGCCTGGCCGGGCAGTCTAAATTCATCAGCCTGCACTTCAACCAAAAATCTTCAACATGGATCTACTCTGCAAATCGTAATTCTGAGAACATCATTTCACCAGCCGCAGGAGGTATTACCAAGAGCCTCTCTATGCTGGTCGCTATCTTTGGGAGAACCTATCATCATCTACTCTAGTTCCGAACCCGGAACCCTGGAACATGCCAGACTGAACTCGCACCGCCAGAGCGGGCGCACTAAATTGCCGCCAGCTACTGAGGACCTCCGACTGCCGGCCTGATACTTCTTGTATCGTACCTTAGAAGAGGTGGTACCCTTTCTCTTCTTTTATTCTGCCCGGATTCTTTCCGTCAGAAGAGTATTTCATTTTAATCCACTTTGGAATGAATTTAAATTATTATGCTTCCTTTTTAGTAATTTTATATTTAATACTTTAAAGTTAGTCACTGCTCTATTTATGTTTCCTGGAGAAACAAGTACCTTTTAATTGTTATTAATTTTTATTGTCAGTTTTTAAAGTAATTTCTTTGAAGCTATCATTCCTGGCGACATATTCGCTTTATATTAAATAAATATCATTTAAATCTAAATCTTAACTTTTTGGTCTTTTCCCGCTCTGTCCTTCATTATCACCTTTTGTGCCCGAAACTTCATTCTGTCTAAATCCCTTAGGATGTACCACATCCACTTGGTACACCCCTTTCCAGCACATACGAAATTTGGTTGAAATCCAAATGATAGTATGGAAGTTACATGTATTTAACGTTGGACTTCTCAGCAGGCTTAGAATCATGTTGGTAGCACTGACGTATATAAATTACTCCAAATTAATATAGAATGTCAGGTACTATACGTGTGCATAGTTTAAAGCTGTCGGCTTGCATACTTTCTCATGTATTTGTATTTGGATAAAATAAATTGAGAGCATTTATTAACAGTTGGCAGCCCTGTTGGGTCTTATGAATACGCTCAGTCATATCTGGTTATGTACACATAGCACATACGAAATTTGGTTGAATTCCAATTGATAGTGTAGAAGTTACATGCATTTAAAAATGGACCTATCAGCAGGATATTAATTTTGACAACACTGCCATGTATGGTCTCCTGGAAATTAAACTGAAATATTATTATCTATACGTGTGCCAATTTCGAAATAGCTCCCATTGATACCTTCCAAGATATCCACCATGAAGCTCAAATTTCAATTATGATTTTTCAGCAGTTGGTAGCACTGACATTATTTTCAAATACGGCATTGTGATATTCTGGTATAGATCTTTACTCCTACGAAATTTTGTTTTTTATTGCTACCGTTTAGGAGTTGATATGGGGGACACACACACACACACACACACACACACACAGCCAGACAGACAGAAGGACAGACATTTGCCCAGATCGATCTCATGAGTCTGCAAAATTGCAAAATATGAAAAGTAGGCTAAAAGCAAGTAGTTTCGTTAAGAACTAAATAGACTATTTTCATATATCTTACCGATCTTACTTAGGACACGAGAGATGAAATCGAGATGTTAAAATATTGCACAACCGTCATTTTTAGGTTCTCATAAAATTCCATTAAATTAATCAGTCAGTATACTATACGCATCACATTTGAGAGAAATAGAAATATTTCGACAAATGGGTCCGGCTAATTCAAAATGATTTGCCAGCGTTTCGCCCTTGTGTAGCATTGTGTCTCCAGTTGTTATGGTACACCTCATTAAGATGCTGACAAGCACATGCTGTTAGGCCATTGCAATGAACACCAATGAGAAATGTGCTCCCTTAAATTGGAAAATTGCCGCCTAGACTTTTCATATTGAAGTGAAACTGTCTCCCGACAGTAATACAAAATGATAGGGCATCAAATGTCAAGGAAAATGAAAGTTTGATCTAGCCGAATCAATTTTCGAAATTTCAATTGTACCCAATTGAAATGAGTGTTTTCTGAATATTGAAAAATATTTACATGAGTCACTGTTATTATAAAGCTGAATGCTGATTTGTCTGTTATTTATACAACTCTACACCGCTTCATCGAACCGTGCCGAATTTTACGTACTTACCTTTTGAAACCGTGTCTACTTAAAGTTTTAACAGCCATCTCGGAACTCTTCCTTACCGCAACTCTTTGTTTACGGATGTTCTGCACTTTAAGGTATTGGATGGAATTTGCACTTTTTGTGTTTCTACATTAAATATAGGGCATTTTATTAACATTGAATCCTATCTTACATAGTAACTGCAGTATACATAGGAAATATTAATATAATAATAATTTTAATAATAGACTAATGATAATTGAAAGGTTTCAACAGGTTTATTGAAGTGACACCTTCAACTCATTGTTGACGCTGAGGGAATAGAAGAGTCCTCACAAGGGATGAATCAGGTAAGACAGGTCGAAACCTATCTTGAAACTTTGTGGACGCAATCCTTGTACTATAAGAAAAAAAAACAGCTACCAGATTGAACTGCAAGGCTCCGAAATCATGTGGCGAATCTCTCATATAAATCAATGGGAGGTAGCGAATACCGTACATGGTGGAATGGACAGCCCTGACCGCCCAAGCACTCAAGGCCGGTGGGAAGAAGCCACACGCTGCAGTTATAATCTGATTTACAAAAGATGCTCGGTGAAAGCTGTCACACGCTTGATAGGTGAGGTGAGGAGTGGAGACGAGAGGGGTAACGGTCTCCATGGCAACAGTGAGCAATGTTGCAATGTATGCAGACACTGCATTAAGCACATGGTTTGACTCAGTGTGTCTTCACTCGTCACGGTCATTAGAGCGCCAGGCAGCGAAGGGGGGGGGGGGGGGGGCTAATAACAATGTTTATGAGTCATGATCTGCCTCAGTGGCAACACAGCATTTCCCCACGTGCTAGCTTTGACAGCTGTCAGCGAGCTTTATTGGTAATTCAGAGTATAGCATATACGCCCCACCTCACTACTACTCCGAGTGCCGCAGTGATGTCCAGCTCCTCCAGCCGTCATGCCTGCGTACCAGGTGTATCAGGATGTCAGGTACGATTTCGGAGCCTTGCAGTTCAATCTAGCGGTTGATTTTCCACACGTTGTCCTCTTATAGTACAACGATTGCTTCCACAAAGTTCCAAGATAGTTTTCGACCTGTCTTACCTGGTACTCCCCTTGTAAGGTGTATTTGTGAGTTTACATGCGACATACTAGTTGTTAGTCTGGTCAACAATCGATGAAATACATCATTTAACTTTAAAAAAAACTTCTCAGTCCGAGGGCGCGGACATGTAGTGAAGTTTGAGCAGATCTCGTTCACCCTAACACCTAGAAGGTGTTTCGAAAATGTTTGCCCAGAGCAATAAACATGATAGGAATGGTAATATGATATAGTTCACCTCCCTCTAGGATACCTACCAAGAGCGATTGGTTCCTCGTAAATTAGTCAATCATTTTGTCATTCAACCCCCTACTTACACATTCATGTGAAAATAATAATAATACTAAGTAGTTCCGTGAAGAACTAAAGCCTATTATCACATAACCTACTTATGTTAATTGCCTCTATCAACATACAAAATTTCAGTTTGATTGCTGTAATAGTTTCGTAGATATTGAGAACCGTCTATATATTTAGGATGGTCGACATGTTAGATTTTTATATATGTAGGCCTTAGCATTATGTACTATTACATGAAGATTATTGCTTAGGTGTATTATTCAAACTTCAATCGCATGATTAAGACACAAGAAATATAAACGAGATTTTAAAATTTCGCGCAGCCGCCATCTTGTGGTCATGAAAGCAATTGAAATAAAATAGATGTCAGTGGATTTAAGTTTGTATAAGCATTTACCGTGCCATGATTCACTGCGCTCGGATTGTTAAATCGCGAGAAACGTCCATTTCAATATTTACATTTCGCGTCGTCGCCATGTTGAATTTCTGCTCACCCGGTTATTGAAAGTCCCATAGGTGAACGTATGTTCATAGCCTTCATCAGTATACACTATTTCAGTTTGATTGCTGTCATAGATTAGTAGAAATTGAGAACCGTCTAAATATTTCGGATGACCCATATGTTGGAGTTTTATATACTGTATGTAGGGCATAGAGTTATGTACTATTAGATGAAGAATATTGCGTAACCGACAGTAGTGGCTACGCTGGCTAACGCGCAGCATTAGCTCATGGGGCCAAGCTCTCTGCTGACTCGGTAGACGCGTGGGTTCGAGCCCCACCGTCGGCCGTCCTTGAAATGGTTTTCCGTGGTTTCCCATTTTCAACACCAGGCAAATGCTGGGACGGTACCTTCTGACAGGCCACGGCCGCTTCCTTCCATATCCTTGCCCAGTTTCATTCACCATCATTCATTTCATCTCTCATTAACTCCTCTCATGAGGTTGGCGTCAGGAAGGGCATCCGGCCGTAAAAACCATCGCCACAAAGACTTCCATCGCATCTCATCCCCGACCCCGTGGGAAAACGGGAATAATAAGGGGTAGACATACAGATGAAGAATATTGCGTAGGTCATTATTAAAACGACTTCGATCTCATGATTAGGACCCAACAAATAATAACTTAATTTTAAAATTTTGCACAGCCACCATCTTGAGGTTATATAAACAATTGAAGTAAATCAGTGCATTACAATGTGTATAAACATTTGCTCTACCAAGTTTCACTGTGTTGCGATGGTTAAATCGAGAGAAAAGTCTATTTAAATGTCTCAACTTCGCTTGGCCGCCATGTTCTTTTTGTATCTAACAGGTTTTTGAAAGTCACATAGGCGAGCTTTTAGTAGTACCCTATATCACCGTACAAATTCTCAGGGTGATATCAGTAATATGTTTGGAGATATAGAATGCCGGTGAAATATATCGCACATCCACCATGTTGGATTGGTGAGATGCAATTTGAGGGGCGCATTCGGAGTCGGACAAAATGGTGCTATGTCCTTACTGAGTTTCATTGAAATCGCTCCAGCCGTTTGGACTTTATTAGGGGGACACACACACGGACAAAAGTGATCTCATAAGCCTATTTCTTCATAAATGAAAGTAGGCTAAAAATTATCGTGTTGGAAGGAAATTTTCAGTGTTGCCTTAGTAATCGAAATTTAATGTTTTTCAGTCGGCCAACACGATTGTACCCAAGTGGAATGGGTGGTTCCCTAATGAGGAGAAGAGATAGGTTGGTAGGACACAAACTGAGACACCCAGGAATAGCAAGCCTAGTTATGGAAGGAAGGGTTGAGGACAAGAACTGTTGGGGTAGACCAAGGTTAGAATATGTTAAACAGATTGCCTCGGATGTAGGGTGTGGTAGCTATGTAGAGATGAAACGATTAGCTGCATCGCACTAACCAAATGACTGAAGACTGGTTGATTGGTTGGCTCCTCAGTTTAGGGTGTGTGTAGAATCTGTCTGATAACCGGTGTTAATTGTGATGACCCTATTAGTGTGTTATCTGTTTTAATTCAAGTAAGGACTGCAGTCATTCAATGTTTCCAAGTAGTTCCTACTTTTGCAGACAAACGCCACCGTCAACGACCAACTAGTCCAGAACTTAGTTACCAGATGCCACCGTAGTCGGCTCTTGACGACGAATGTTAGTCAAATGTTTAACCTATATATAATTTAGCTTCACACAGCTGTAATTAGTGGAAGGTTCTTTAACATGCCATAAATCTATGACATGGGACCGCGGCCGGCTTTACTTCCCCTCCGAAGGAAGGCATACTGAGGGATTTTGACGTTCTTAAAAATCCGAAGACTTCGGCCGGGTTTGAACCCGCGATCTTGGACATAGAAGCTCAGCATGCCACCGAAGCCGCTACTGAAGACTCAAACAAAAATAATTGTGTTACGATGGCCTCGCTGTGCCATCGTCATTATGCACACAGAACGCCAGTCTCGTGGAAGGCACTAGATGGGACTGAGTTGTCAGCCTTCTCTACTCTCATATCTGAAGTACGCCGAACGAACCCCAGGACTAATTTGCGTAATTATTGATTTAGGTATTAGGAAGTCATTTTTGAAAGTCTTTGCTTGGAGCGTGGCGCTCTATGGAAGTGAAACTTGGACTATTGGTGCAGCAGAAAAGAGGTGAATTGAAGCGTTTGAAATGTGGTGTTACAGCCCTGCGCGGATAAACAAAACGTTATCCGCATCCACACGACTGTTATCCGCATCCGTCCCGCATCCACACGACTGTTATCCGCATCCGCCCCGCATCCACACGACTGTTATCCGCATCCGCCCAACATCCACACGACTGTTATCCGCATCCGCCCCGCATCCACACGACTGTTATCCGCATCCGCCCCGCATCCGCACAACTGTTATCCGCATCCGCCCCGCATCCGCACAACTGTTATCCGCATCCGCCCAGCATCCACACGACTGTTATCCGCATCCGCCCCGCATCCGCACAACTGTTATCCGCATCCGCCCCGCATCCGCACAACTGTTATCCGCATCCGCCCAGCATCCACACGACTGTTATCCGCATCCGCCCCGCATCCACACGACTGTTATCCGCATCCGCCCAACATCCACACGACTGTTATCCGCATCCGCCCCGCATCCACACGACTGTTATCCGCATCCGCCCCGCATCCGCACAACTGTTATCCGCATCCGCCCCGCATCCGCACAACTGTTATCCGCATCCGCCCAGCATCCACACGACTGTTATCCGCATCCGCCCCGCATCCGCACAACTGTTATCCGCATCCGCCCCGCATCCGCACAACTGTTATCCGCATCCGCCCCGCATCCACACGACTGTTATCCGCATCCGCCCCGCATCCGCACAACTGTTATCCGCATCCGCCCCGCATCCGCACAACTGTTATCCGCATCCGCCCAGCATCCACACGACTGTTATCCGCATCCGCCCCGCATCCGCACAACTGTTATCCGTATCCGCCCCGCATCCACACGACTGCTATCCGCATCCGCCCCGCATCCACACGACTGTTATCCGCATCCGCCCCGCATCCACACGACTGTTATACTCATCCGCCCCGCATCCACACGACTGTTATCCGAATCTACTGGCATTACAATATTATTTTAGATAAAGCAACATATGTATAAAGTGTACTATGTACCCATATTAACTTATGCAGCTGAGACTTGGACCCTGACGAGCAGACAAGAGAGTAGAATCCAAGCCAGTGAAATGACATTCCTAAGAAGTATGATAGGTAAGACAAGGAAAGACAGAGTGAGGAATGAAGATGTTAGGAAGGAAGTTGGGATGGGAAAACTAAATGAGAGGATTGAGAAGAATAAACTAAGGTGGTTTGGACATGTAAAGAGGATGGAGGAAAATAGAATACCAAGACAGATGCTGGAGGCCAAGTGCAAGGGTAAGAGAGCAAGGGGAAGACCTAGGACAAGGGGGATCGATTCAGTGAAGAACAGCGTGAGAAAAAGAAATCTGGACTGGGACAAGATCGTGGAAGAAGAATTGTGGAAGGAAAGAGGAAAGTGGAGAAGTGCCATATATACCCCGACCCGGCAGGAGCTGGATAAGGGGAAATGATGATGATGATGATGATGATGATGACTTCGACATTTGAGGAGAAAGTCGTTCCCTTAGGCTTTGTATGTCATGTGCTATGTAACACAGCCAGAATTGCAACCAATTCCTGTTCGGAGTGTCAACTGTGCTAAATGACATAATTTGAATGATATTAGCGTAAATCATCATCTTACATTTGTCATGAAAAAAAAATAGGCCTAACGGAAAATTATGATATGTCATAAACATCTGGGTCCTAGTAATGTTAAACAAGTTCGGATTGTATTCTAAAAACTATCCGGAAATTTACTCCAAACATTATCCGCAGCTTATTCGCTATCCGCGTAGGGCTTTATGTGGTGTTACAGGAGAATGATGAAGATCAGATGGGTAGATAAGGTGACAAACGAAGAGGTATTAAGACGAGTAGGAGAGGAGAGATGTTTCTGGCGACTGCTAATGAAGAGAAAAGATAGGTTGGTAGGACACACACTAAGACACCCAGGAATAGCAAGCTTAGTTATGGAAGGAAGGGTCGAGGACAATATCTGTAGGGGTAGACCAAGGTTAGAATATGTCAAACAGATTGCATCGGATGTAGGGCGTGGTAGCTATGTAGAGATGAAACGATTAACTCAGGACAGGGAGCCATGGACGGCTGCATCAAACCAGTCAAAAGATTGAAGACTCAAACAACAAGAACAAAATTCACTACCTGGTTGATTATGGAACCCACTCCCTTCCAGTTACAAGCACAGCGCCACTACCGACTGAACTACGTAGTCTCTTCATTTTACGATAAAATGATTGCCTAATTTGAGGGATTCAGTCATCACATTGGCGCCCTCTTGATCATACGAGGGTTGTGCCGGCCACATTTTGTGTCCTCTCTGATGTTTATTAATTTGGGCGTACATTTTCAAAATATCATGTGTAGTGAGGTAAGGTTTCACCTTCTAAAACAGACGTCGTCAGCTCGCCCCTCCATGGTCACACACTACAGTCCTTGTGAAGGGAGCGAGTCGGACAAGAACACGGGAACCAAACTATGTACGTTATATGAGATCCTTGGATGGCACGTTCTGTTATCAACCTGGAGACTGGTCGGATCCTCAAAAGCACCAGCCTATGTTATGTGTGTAGAACCTCCAAACAATCCAAGGCTGTGCTATAATGAGGTCAAGATGAGGAGTGAAGTAGTTTGTGATTGCTTTATTCACTGACCCTATGAGTAACACCTTCTACAGAACCTACAGATACTAGCATCACACATACTTCAGTAGCTTCCTAATAATAGTCTAAGTCATGGATGGGACTGGGATATTGCTTATGGCAATAAGCCAGGAAGGGTAGGTGCACCCTTGGTCGGTAACTACGGTGTCCTTAGCTGTTCCAACATTGCTTTTACTTACTTATGCCTCCTCATCATACCTGTCCTACTTCCCTTGGTTAAGGTTTGTTTTCATCCATCCCAGAGTATATTGACTCCCTAGAGCTAGGGTCTTCTTGAACCCTAATTCTTCGAGGGATGGGAACTGTAATGACCTCCTAAACTGATACGTCAATCGGCTCCAACTTTTCCAGGCTTTCCACTCTAACATAAACTTCTGTCCCAACCCTCTCGTTTAACAAGGACCATTCAAGAGATAAATTAACCCTCAAAAGGAGGTAAAATGGAAGCCCTATTCATTGAATAGGTGAATGGTATCTTGTAAAGAAGAAAATAAGGGTTGTCCTAAGGAGATCAGACAGGAACGTTCAAAGTAAGGCAAGGATAAGTATGTAAAGAAAGTTCAGACTAAGGTCAGGGTACCGTGGTTACCAACAGTGTTCTATTAGCTATTGGATCTAGTAGGGGTGATGGGGAGCCTCGTATCTGCGCCTATGAGTCACAGTTCCGCTCCGTTTGAGTGGTTCTTGTCCGTAGAGCCACTCGAGTTGACGACGTCTGCTTGGTAACATACAATCCTTTGACATCTCACACGTGTGTCTCCACAGCGTGCGAGTGTTATTGAGAGAACGTAACGCGGAAATTGCGTGAGATTCTGAGACTACACGCCTCCTTTCTGCGTCTCCTCCTTGACCGGCGTCACGGGCGATGCACCTTCATTGGCCGGCCTTCTGTTACCTGGAAAACAAGATAATATTATAATACATAACATGGAAGTTGGTTAGACATTATATTGACATGGGGGGCACATCAAATTAGGTGGCTAGCATTATACACCAGAATGTTCTTTCTCAGATACCAAATATTACTAGAATAGGTTCATTATGCTACGAGTTAAAGCAATTCACTCCAGGAAAATTCTCAGACCTATCCTCTACTTTTGTGAACACTAAGCAAAACAGTTCTGCCTGGCTCGAGGACAGAGGACGGAGTTCCTGTATTGCTCATCCTCTATTTAACCACGGGGCTGTCTCGCAAACAAATGCCCCTGTTGAGTCACGCAGGTCATTGACGCGCTGGGGCTGGTTCTATTTGTAGAAACAGCAGGACGTAGTGGGCCTCGGGACACAGTTAATCGCGCGATAGCTCTGGGGTGAGCGAGAAGTTACTGGAGAGTCAGCTAGCAGGTATAGAAAGACCCACGGGGCGAGGCGATGGTGAGGTAGTTGACAGTTTAGTCGAGTGGACTTGAATCAAGGGTGACTGACAGCTGTGTACAGTGAAACAGGGAAGCCAACACGCAATGTGCGTGAGTGTTGTGCCACGGAGTGTTGTGTGAGTAGGTGCGAGCAGGTGGACAGCGCTGAAGGCCCTAGGTTCGACGGACGTGTGGGAAGATACAGGGACTACGAGTGGAGATACACGGCGGTATATCACTGAGTGGAGACTGTGATATGTAGACTTGGCAGTCTGCTGCGAGAGAATTGTGTAAATAGTTTAGTCATAATGAAACTTAGTGATTAGTAATAGTTATTGTTGTTAAACCTTTATAGGGCAAAATACTGGGGGTATAAAATATTGTCATTATTTTTTGCACATTTGTAGTTGGGGGTGATAGCTCACTAGGAATATGCAACAATTTTATAGATGTGGATTCTATTCTATGAAATATAGCGTGAAAAATTATTATCCCACTGCCCATACCCGACAGTATGTTTCCTTAAACGGGCAATGGGGTAATAATTTCCCACCTCCAAATTATGATGATACTGTGTTTATCACTCAATGATGAGGTTTATTTAACATGATATAGTATCTACAAAACACACATCACGCTCTATACTTTTAAAATACATAACTTCCACGCAACACAAGGTCAGTGACCTATAATATCTTTGCCGAAAATTGCACAACATATATAAAAGTGATTTTGGAATGTTAAAAGTTAGTATATTCGAAATATAATTCAATAATTTCAAAATAGTATTTACTAAAAACACAGAAAATTAATTTAGGAAATCGTCTATTCTGTGGCAAACACCTTAAACAATGCATTGCATTCACTCAACACCACCGAACTGGCGAGCACGTGCACTGTGGATGCTTCCCGCCTTTGGTTTCTGATGACGGTATACATCAAATTACTGGGTTTTCAATATTTCTGTGCAGCTAACTTGTGGACGCATGTGGAACTGCTTGAAATGAAAGTGGTGGGAAGATTCTCTCCCGAACACCGTTCTATAAATACATGGTGGGAAGATATTATCCCAACGACCTATAAAGTGTTTCTGGCGAGGTCAAGTGATTAGTAACGCACATTTGGTTTGGTGAGTGAACCATAGCTCCCGACACACAAGTATAACCACGATTGCTTACGTCATGTTGTTTCGGTACAATAGGGGTAAGAGGTCACACGATGTAGAGAAAAAGTTCGAAAGGAATTGTTAAAAACAACCGAAGAGTAAAAGATACAGATTCCCACTTTAGTTATGATTGTTTGTATTTGCTTGAATTAACAACCTGTATTAAATTTTAAAATTTCCCGTGTCCGCCATGCTTGTGTCGCGCAAGACACATCTGGTGCACCCGTCTATGAACTTAATTTATAGTATTCTGTCATTGCAGCCAGTTTTATGTTAATCCCTTGAATAGCATCTGAAATACTGAACACTAGCAACACACCCCGGCTTCGCCCGGGAACAGTTATGAATGCATTACGTGAAAAGCACCCTTTTTTCTATGTCAATGAACTACGACCTATATCCGTTTCACGTCTCGGCATGATGGGTTAAAATCACTGACTGGACTATTAATTATATTATCATGGAGATGCATGTGCAACGAATTCTTGTCACACGTAATTTAAGAATGGCGAGGTGCATGAAACACAAATCCCCCTTCCGTCCAATCTTAACTTGTCTGTGTATTTTGCTGAACGAAAAGTTCACAAGCGAAGGGAAGAAAAGCCAAGTTGCACTTCCAGGGTAACTCCAAACACAATCACTCTTTTCTGAAGTCCTAACTCAACACGACTCGACAGATGGCTGCTGTCTGTATCTGGGGTAATAGGCTCGCCCACTAGGTAGCTCGTAAATTGTCGCCTCAGTAATTGAATGGAGATTGTTGGAAGAAATGAAAACGTAAAAACACTTATAGTGGGCGATGTATTGAAAATAAAAATATACTCTCCCGGAATTTTTTGTAGAACTTTCCATGCTGAACAATTCGTACACTCATAGTATACTGATATTTTTAACGGTTTGCCAAGCGTAAGCTTAATAAGCACACGGACGCCCGGTTTTCCTTTTGACCTTTTCACTGAAATCGTTACTGCTTGGCTTCCTTTGATCATAAATAAATTATTTTCTACAGAAACCTTCCTCGAGATATCCTTTACAGAATGGTGAAAACCGTATCAAAATCCATCCAGTGTTTCTCGAGATTACCAGTGACATCCAAGAATCGGGAACTTTGTTTTATACTTATAGTAGAGATTAAAATAATTTCTTCTTGGGTATCATTTTGGGTTGGCAATTATTATGAACGGGCATGACCGTGGTTCTACCACGCCATTGTGATTCCCTAACCATCCACCTAATCAAACGATACTGGAGATCCGTATTTTCACTTTTCACTTTTCACGGAACAGAGGGTAAAATCGGGTGAGTAGGCTATTAATATGGATCTCACTGCTGCCTTTGATACCGTATGGAAGGAAGGATTGATTTATAAATTACTCAGAGCTATTCCCTGCAGAAAAATTGCACAGCTTATCAACAACATGCTCAGTGACAGGAAATTTCAGGTCTGTTTAGGTGAAAAGAAAAGCTCAGTGAGAAAACTGCATAATGGTTTGCCCAAGGGATGAGTTTTGTCGCCACTACTGTTTAATCTATACATCTCTGATCTTCCAGAAACAATATCCAGAAAGTTCTGCTATGCTGATGACATGACCCTGGCCACACAACACAAGATCATTGAGAAAACTCAAGACATTTTGATTAAAGACTTATCCACCCTGACAGAATATTTCAGGAACTGGAGACTCAGACCCAGTAGAGCCAAGACGGAGGTCTCTAGCTTCCATTTGAGTAACCGGCTTGCTAACTTCAAACTAAATATTACCTTTTCCAATAGCGTACTTAATCACAATAGGTTTCCGAAATATCTTGGTGTTACCTTAGATCGGGCTTTATCCTTCAAGCAACATCTTTTGAACTTGTCGAAGAAACTGAAAACCCGAAACAATATTATTCAGAAGCTAACTGGCACTACTTGGGGATCTGCTGCGAACATCCTGCGCTCTTCAGCCTTAGCACTGGTTTTCTCTACTGCCGACTATTGTGCTCCAGTGTGGCTTAATAGCCCGTATACGTAGTATATTGACCCGCAATTGAATACCAGCTTGCGTCTTATATCTGTTACCATCAGACCAACTCCAGTCCACTGGCTCCCACCGTTGTCTGGTATAATGCCACCTGACTTACGAAGATCCAGTGCTCTTGTTCGACAGTACAACAAGATCTGCAAGAATCCTCTGCCACCTGTTCTAGGCGACATACCAGCTCTTAGTCTCCAAAGATTGAAATCACGACATCCACCTCTTTGTGATGCTGCTCTGAAGACATCCACCGACTTCGATGCTTTGGAGGAATGGAAAGGTCGCTGGAATAACTCCACTGACTAGCCCCTACATAACATCCTCGTAGGGGAAAATTGCTAACGGATGCCAACTACCGCGTGCAACTTGGTCCAGACTGAACGGGATCAGGACAGGTCATGGAAGGTGCAGGGATTCCCTCTATAAGTGGAACTTTGTACCATCTCCAGAATGTGATTGTGGAACCCCTTGCCAGACCATTCCCCACATTTTAAACGAGTGTCAACTACGGGCTTATCCAGGTATATTGGAAGAATTTCTATCACCAACAGCGGAGGCACTGCAGTGGGTTCAAAAGTTGGACATTCAGCTATAACGGATAACACTAATGCCTGAAGTGAATCAATGCTTTTGTTATTGTGTATATATTGTATATATCATGTAGATAATTTCCTAGCCATACGCTAATAATAATAATAATAATAATAATTAGCCATACCGTCTTGCAAACAAGCCGACGATATGTTGATATGTCCCACTTATGTGGTGAAATGAATGTAGAAATAATAATAATAATAATAATAATAATAATAATAATAAGCCCCGGGTGTGTATCGTAAACCTTCATTTGCGGAACCGCTCAACCTTTTGACTTAGAATTTTGTATAGATTTGTAGGCTATTCTGCGGGGGCAATACATATTGTCAATACACTTCAGGGGCTTGTAAAACCTTGGCCACTTAGGATGAGGGATCGTTTAGATGCCCTGGGACTTGAAATAAGGTACCTTCACAGCATTTGCGTTAAGACCCACACTAAGAGTATCTGCTGTCAACGCTGGGATTCGAACCACCGACCTCCGTTATTACTGTAGCCGTACGACCACGCCGCTCCGTGTTATTAATGGCAATGGACAGTTTACGATATTAAATCGTTGTATATTTTACTTTTAGAAAGGTCACAGCAATACGTAGAAAACAAGTCGTTCGGTGAAGAACTAAACAGCCTATTTTCATATATCCCACTGGTGTATTCCATTAACATTCTCCTGCCTGTACAAGGATTTCTGAGAAACATATATTTAAATTTCGCATCGCCGCCATGTTAGATTTGTGTTCATTAGGTTATTGAAAAGACCATACGCAAACTTACTCTTTGTTAATAGCATCTATCAACACACAAAATTTCATTTTGATTGCTGTAATAGATTCGGAAATATTGAGAACCGTCTAAATATTTTGGATGATCGCCATGTTGGAATGTTCTATACGTAGGCCATAGAGTTATGTACCATTAAATGAAGAATATTACATAGGTTTATTATCTAAACGTTCACTTCAATCGCATGATTAGAAAACAACCCAAAAAAAAAGAATTAAAATTTCGCACAGTCACCGTTTTGTTATGAAGAAAGTTGAATTGAATCAGATGGCAGTAGATAAAATCTTATATAAAGATTTATCTTACGAAGTTTCACTGCACTCGGTTGATTAAATCTCGAGAAAATGCCATGCTTGGCCGCCATGTTTTTAAGCATCACATTGCTGAACTTAGCTGAGTATTCTCTACCACTCTTCAAAATATCAGGGTGATATCAGTAATAGTTTTGGAGATATAGATTGCCGGTGAAATCTTTTCACAGCCGCCATGTTGGATTGTTGAGACGTTTCAAAATTTGAAGTGCACGGATGGGATCGGCCAAAATAGTACTGAGACCTTTCCGAGTTACATTGAAATCGCTCCAGCCGTTTAGATTTTATTAGACACACACACACACACACATACGGAGAAAAGGTGATCTCATAAGCCTATTTTTCATAAATGAAAATAGGCTAACAGACGCAACAGAGGTTAGTTGGTTGGTTCCTCAGTTTAGGGGCTGCGACAACGCGGTCATGTAGCCCTGTGTTCTTTGGGTGTGTGTAGAACTGTCCGATAACCGGTGTTAATTGTGATGGCTGTATTAATGTGGGTTATCTGTTTTTTTTTAATTCATGTAAAGACTGCATACATTCAATTTACAAGTAGTTCCTACTTTTGCAACCAAACGCCACCGCCAACGACAACTAGTTCTAAACATGGTTACTAGATGCCACCGCAGTCGGCTCCTGGCGATGAACGTTGGAATCTAAGAGCGTTAGTCAAACCTAACCTATAATTTAGCTTGACACAAGTGTAATTAGGTGAAGGTTCTTTATCATGCCATAAATCTATGACATGGGCCCGCTGGCTTTACTTCCCCTCCGAAGGAAGACATACTGAGGGATTTTTAACGCTCTTAGAAAATCCGACAACCTCAGCGAGGTTTGAACCCGTGACTTTGGGCATAGAAGCTCAGCGTGTTACCGACAACGCTAACCAGAGTGTGGGACTTAGTTGAAACGAATCGCGTATTATTGCCGCTGTAGTAATGTGGTGTTGTATGCAGACTGCAAGAGTCCACTTTCTGGTGTAGTGGCTAGCATTCTTGCCTGTCACTCGAGAAGTTCAGCTCTGCCAAGAAATTTAATTCTGGTCTGAGGGCTGGAGCGCGGTCCACTGAGCTTCGTGAGGCAAAACTGTGAAGTGCTGGGTTCGATTCCCATCTCAACCATCCTGGAAATGGTTTCACGTTGTTTCCCACTTCTCCCCCAGGCGAAAGCTGGTATGGTTCTTAACTTAAGCACATTGCTCAATCCCAGTACCTGGTCATTTTCTGAGTAACGTATTGCAACGGTGCTTGCACGTAAACAAATGAGTCTAGCTTCATCAACCTTGTACTGTTTGTGGTGTGATCCTACAGTATAATGTTTCCTGTTGTGGTAGGTCGTTAAGCAATGACTTCTGTGAAGGGCAGACAGCAACTATTGGTGGGCGTACATCATCATCACATGAGACACTTTCTTAGAAGAGCTTTCAATACCGAATTAGCGACCTTCAACATCACCGAGGAAATCCAAATACTCCTCCGTACACGGTTCTTTACAAATGTCATCTCCATCTAAACACGTCGTCAGCCACCACATGACTCATTAAACCATATAAGGAGAGACCGGGAAACGAAACAAATGAAGCGTTGAGAAGCGAGAAATGGCAGCATGGAATACTCAAACCCTCGAGCACAGATATTCCATCAACCTTGACCACAAATTAGTTCCTGAAACATCCAACAGATGTCATAGAATGCTCTAGTTTTGTGAACACAAGTTTACTCGGATCCCTCCAGCAAGTTTCGGCCAACCGAACGCGAGTTAATTCGGGTCCCGTCAGAATTGTGTGTTAATGCCAAGGGCGCCTCCTTCCCAATCCCTACCTGCACAATAACAGGTTATCACACCACCATGTCTCAATTTGGTAGCATACTGCAAGGAAACTATCATGGCAGAAATATATAATATATCCAGTGCCATATTAGAGAGAAAAAATCTCATATTCTCCCTAATATTTCAGCAACATGATACTGACTAATGGGCTAACCCAAGATGAGACACCGAAACCGCAAAGAAGACAAGGTACCACCTGGACAGCGGAGCGCAAGATGGCCCACTCACAGAGAATGAGGGAATTCTGCGCTCATAGGAAAGCTAAGCAAATTGCCAAGTGTTGCAAGACTTAACGTGGTCCTAGATGCCTCAACGAATTATAGCCTATATTAATTTTTATTGAGAAATGTACACTCAATTTTGAGCATCAGATTAATTTCACATTTCAATCTTTGCTATAGCCAGTAATAGTCCTGGTTCATTCCGTGCATGTTATGATATGATATCTACTTCACTTCTGCCCGCACAATATACGAGTACATTTGCATTCTTCGTCTGGCTCGTGGAACTACTTGTTTATACATATCTTGTGGTGAAACCCATGAATGGAGAGTCGTGTTGTAACGTGACGCTTCGTGATGCATACTTTGGTCCATATGTCGTCCATCATCGCTGGTGAGGTGTAGAAATCGAGGTCTATTTCAAATTTCTTTCTTTTCCTAATGTTTACTAATGCCTTGCTTGCTTCTGATGATTGTAAGCAGAATTGAAATCGTATGTCTTCTATGAAATACGTCTCCCTCATCATTTCGTATACCATCCGAGATGGCGCTGTTTTTCCAACTCGGGTAATCCTTTTCATGAACATCGCATTTATTCTTTCTATTCTCATCAGGTCTCCGATCTTCAGCTTTTCCCACACAATCTCGATTCCATGTGTTAACACAGGCGCTTCTGTCGTCTTGAATAGTCCCGTCGCCGTGCTCGTTGATAGGTTTGCTATGTGTTGGATGTTGTATGAAGCCCTGATTGCTGCTGCTACTTTTTCTTGAGTATGTGAACCAAAAGACGCCGCTGTTGTCTGTAGTGTAATTCCCTAATATTTATAACCAGCAACCCGACCCGGCTTCGCCCGGGAACAGTTATGAATGCATTACGTGATAAGCGCTTTTTTTCCAATGTCAATGAGCAACGATCAATATTTGTTTTACGTCTCGGCATGATGGGTTAAAATCACTGACTGGTCTATTAATTATATTATCATGGAGATGCATGTGCAACAAATTCTTGTCTGACGTAATTTAAGAATGCCGAGGTGCATGAAACACAAATCCCCCTTCCGTCCAATCTTAACTTGAATGTGAATTTTGCGGAACGAAAAGTTCACAAGCGAAATGAAGAAAAGCCGAGTTGCACTTCCAGGGAAACTCCAAACACAACCACCCTTCTCAGAAGTCTCTACTCATCACTACTCAACGGTTTGCTGCTGGCTGTATCTGGCGCAATAGGTTCGCCCGCTAGCTAGGCTGTAACAGGGATGATAGATTCACCCTTAGCTAGCTCGTAAACTGTCGTCTGAGTAGTTGAATGGACATGCTTGGAAGAAATTAAAACGTAAAAACACTTATAGTGGGCGATGTATTGAAGATAGACATATGCTCTCGCGGACTTTTTTGTAGAACTTTTCATGCTGAACAATTCTTACAGTCATAGTATTGAGATATTTTTAACGGTTTGCCCAGCGTAAACTTACAAAGCGCTCGGACGACGGTTTTATTTTCGACTTTTCCACTAAATTCGTTACTGCTCGGATTCATTTCATCATAAATAAATTATTTTCTACAGAAACCTTCCTCGAGATATCCTTTACAGAATGGTGGAATCCGCATCAAAATCCATCAAGTGGTTCTGGAGTTTACCCGTAACATCCAAGAATCGGGGACTTTGTTTTATACTAAGTAGAGATTTCTTCCTTTTTGTAGTGGCTTCTGGTGTATTGTTATGTTGTCTTTGGGCGTTGACTTACCCCCTTTTCTGAAGGTCATTTGTATTGTCTTTTCTTCGTTTATATTTACATTCGATCCCACAAACTTGGGCAAAACAGGTGAGAACGTTACTAACCAGCCAAGTACGTTTAAAGTAGCACGTATCCTTGAAATGTGGTTTAATAATAACGCAATTACATTGGCCGGGAAAACAAGTATTTACACACCCTAACCTGAAGGAAATATTACATGAGATATTTATCACAAAATAACACACTTTATGTGTTTAAGGGGAAAGCCTCCGTGGCTTAGGCGGCAGCACGCCAGCCTCTCACCGCTGGGTCCATGGTTCAACTCCCGGTCACTCCATGTGAGATCTGTGCTGGACAAAACGGAGGCAAACAGGTTTTTTCCGGGCACTCCGGTTTTCCCTGTCAAAATTTCATTCCAGCAACACTCTCCTCTATCATTTCATTTCATCTGTCATTCATCTAATCATTGCTCCAGAGGAGTGCGTCAGGCTTCGGCAGCCGGCAGAGTTCATATCCTCGCCGCTAGATGGGGAAGCAGGCTGTGGATTTTCATTTCATCTTCATGTGCTTGTGGGGAGGTCGTAAATTTTTATGCACTATATTGTTTTACACTTACCCAGATGAAGTACATTACACATCAGTTGTTATGTCCACCTTCTCAACATAATATGTTGTAACTTTATGCACTTTTGCCATCGATGTGTCAATCTCTCCAGACCTTCCTGAAACCATTCTTTAAGAGTGCTGCGTACTCATGCCTTGACCGCTGTATCCAGTTCTGCAAAACGGCGATCAATGCAATGGAAGCATAGGGGCAGTCCACCGCCAAAGAAATGTCGAACAGTGCCATCAGTTCGCAAGCGAATGGCGACAGTGTTCTGGGACACAAGGGGCATCATCCTCATTGACTGGCTTGAATTGGGGGCCACGATTAACAGTGCAGCATATGCGGCAACCCTTAAGAGCTTACGTCGTGCCATTCAAACTAAGCGGCCAGAAGAATGGGCTAAAGGTCAGATTCTGCAACATGGCAATGCCCGCCCCCGCACTAGCAGAGAGACCACGCTGCCATTGATCAAATGGGATTCACGGTGCTACCAACCCACCATACTCTCCCGACTTGGCATCAAGTGATTATCACATGTTCGGGAACACAGCTGTCAAGGCATGGGTACGCAGCACTCCGAAATTATGGTTTCAGGAAGGTCTGGAGAGACTGACACACCGATAGCAAAAGTTCATTAAGTTATAAGGAGATTATGTTGAGAAGGTGGACGTAACAACTGATGTGTAATGAAGGGGACGACTGGGCAAAGCGGAGGAACCGGGCAAAGCGAATATGTAAAAGTTAAGGAAAATCACGACAGATGTCACCGAGTTGCTTCTGCGCTGCCATCTACTGGAGATATAAGAATCAGTAGTACGAAGACTATAGTGGTTGAGAGTGTGAGACTAGAAGCGTTTGCAGGTTTTTATAGCATTTCTTAAAATTTTATCAAAGTAAGAAACATAATATTATTCATAGATTGGTATAACTTTTTGAAAGTGATTACATTGTGTTTTAGTGTTGTTCCAACCCTCATATTTACACACTTTGTTTGCTTTCTTGCTACACTACTTTTAAGCGATCAGTCACGATTTCCATAATGGCGCACAGCTGGGCAAAGTGAATAGGGCAAAGTGGATATTTATTCACTTTGCCCGTTTGGGTTATTTCGTTGATACTTCGTTCACTAATTACTTAATGGTGACTAATAATTTATTATCTTGTTAGGAATAGTTATCAAAGATTATGCGTTCCCACATGGTAAAATGTTACACGAGTGGTGACGTGGTGTCTACGGAGGCACTTAAGAATGTGTCTACCTTGTGAGAAGAGAACGATAAGACTGAAAGTGACGAAATGAGGCTGAACAGACAGAGATGAGAAGGTATTGCAAACAAGTCTCGTTTCGGAATGAGCCCTTAGGGGTGTACAATTATCTCTCTCTCAGAGTCTGTCAGAAACCACGTCACCAGTTGAGGGTTAAATACACTGAAATAAATACTGAAGTACATCGAATATAGATTTACGCGTTAGGAAATCATTTTTGAAGGCCTTTGTCTTGAGCGTGGTGCTCTATGGAAGTGCAGCAGAAAAGAGGAAAATTGAAGCGTTTGAAATGTGGTGTTACAGGAGAATGATAAAGATCAGATGAGTATATAGGGAAAGGTGTTCTCTCGGAGGACACTAGATGGCTCCACAATACTGGAATACAGCACAGAAGTCGTACGAGTGCTGTAAGTACAGGCTATCATCATGTCGTGTGGGACTCGACATCGGAGTGGAAAATGTTAACAGGCTACATTTATTGATAGCTGATGGTAAACACTTTTCCCAGCTTTAGACGGTATGCAAGGCCACGATTGAACAATGGATTTAGCCAATTAGACACGTCTTATTGCATGTGACTTGCAGCTTTTGAGAACTATACTTCCTAGTACTCAGTACTTGATTGTCATTGCGGACATTTCTAATGGACCTAGCAATCAAAATAAATCTCGTTCTGTCATTAGGTCGTAGCAACATCGAGAAAGTAATGAATCCCAAACCCGGAAAGCTTTCGTTTATGTAACATACAGTATACCTGTAGCTCGTCAAGCTTGGAAGGATGTCCCTTTTTATGACCACATAATTATATCGCTGAATAAGAAAGAGGACAGTGAACTGGACGTCAAGTATTGTGATGACAGGATTTACAAACAAGTAGTTCCACGAAGAAGTAATCCACCTATTACCATGCAAGTGTTTCAGCCCTAGTTACGTCATGGTGCTTTTCTTTCGGTCCACACGGTACTACTTAAATTATTATTATTATTATTATTATTATTATTATTATTATTAACTTAATTAAATCCTCTTGTACTTTCAATCCATTATGTGGATTGTTCAATTGACGTATTTAATTAATTTAGCCCCCCCCCCTCCCCCTGACGTATTTATAGGCCTACTAGCTGTACCCGGCATGCGTTGCAATGCCAATCAAAGAAAGTGTTGGCGTTGAAATTCTGTTTCTTGAAGTGCTTTTGGATACACAACATGTTAACTGCCTCTAAGCTATCATAAAATGGATTTTCTAATTTAGAACCATTCGTGGGAGCGTGCACAACAACTTTCAAAAAGTTTCATCGCTGTCACTCATTTGTTGAATCTAATCGTACGCTACCTATTGTGAAATGGATTTACTAAGTCGAAACCCTTCCCTGGCGTGTACACAATGACTCATCAATGATTCATCGCAATCGGATGAATGGTATATGCACGTATAGGGGTTTTTGTTTAAACGATTCGTGCGCTGTCACTCATTTGTTGAATCTACTCGTGCGCTACCTATTGAGAAATGTATTACTAAGTCGAAGCCCTTCCCTGGCGTGTACACAATAACTCATCAAGGTTTCATCGCAATCGAAGAATGTTATATGAACGCAATAGGGAATTTTGTTGAAACGCTTCGCGCGTCGTCACCCATTTGTTGCATCTACTCTTGCGCTACTTATTGTGAAATGGATTTACTAAGTCCCCTTCCCTGGCGGGTACAAAGTAACTGATCAATGTTTCATCGCAATCGGATGAATAGTATATGAACGCATACCTGATTTTGTTTAAACGATTCGCACTCCGTCACTCATTTGTTGAATCTACTCGTGCGCTACCTACTGTAAAATGTATTTACTAAGTTAGAAACCGTCACGTAAGTGTCCACAACATCTCACCCAAGTTTCATCGCTATCGTCGTTCATTTGTCGAATCTACTCGTGTGCTACCTACTGTGAAATGTATTTACTAAGCCAGAAACCTTCCTTGGAGTGTCAACCATATTTCACCCAAGTTTCACCGCTAACGGCAGAATGGTATATGACCTTATACGGGACTTTGTTGAAACGCTTCGCGCGTCGTCCCTCATTTGTTGAATCAACTTGTGCGCTGCATATTGTATAGGGGATTTACTAAGCCAGAAATTTTCCATGACGTGTACACAACATCTCACCCAAGTTTCATAGGTACGGACGAATGGTACATGTATGCATACGGGACTTGGTTGAAACGCTTCGCGTGTCGTCGCTCATTTGTTGATTCTACTCTTGCGCTACATATTGTAATATGGATGTACTCAGCCAGAAACCTTCCCTGGAGTGTACACAACATCTCACCCAAGTTTCATCGCAATCGGATGAATGGTATGTGAACGTATACGGGACGTTGTCGCAACGCTTCGCGCGTAGTCACTCATTTGTTGAACATAAACGTGCGCTTCGTATTGTAAAATGGATTTACTTAGCCAGAAACCTTTCCTGGAGTGTACACAACAATTCACCAAACATTTATCACAATCAGACGAATGGTATATGACTTTATACGGGACTTTGTTGAAACGCTTCGCGTGTCATCGCTCATTTGTTGAATCTACTGGTGCGCTACCTATTGTAAAATGTATGTACTAAGCCAGAAACCTTCCCTGGAGTGTACACAGCATCTCACCCAAGTTTCATCGCTATCGGATGAATGGTATATGAAATTAAATGGGACTTTGTTGAAACGCTTCGCGCGCCGTTGCTCATTTGTTGATTCTACTCGTGCTCTACCTATTTTTAAAGGGATTTACTAAGCTAGAAACCTTCCCTGGAGTGCACACAAAATCTCAGCCTAGTTTCATCGCTATCGGATGAATGGTATATGAACGCAAACGTGACTTTGTTGAAATGCTTCGCGCGTCGTAGCTCATTTGTTGAATCTACTCGTGCGCTGCCTATTGTAAAGTGGATGTACTAAGCCAGAAAATTTCCCTGCAGTGTACACAACATTTTACACAAGTTTCATAGCTATCGGACGAATGGTATATGAATGCATACGGGACTTTGTTGAAATGCTTCGCGCATCGTCGCTCATTTGTTGAATCTACGCGTGCGCTACCTATTGTAAAATGGATTTACTAAGTCAGAAACCTTCCCTGGAGTGTACTCAACATCTCACCCAAGTTTCATCGCAATCGGACGAATGGTATATGAACACATACGGGACTTTGTTGAAATGCTTCGCGCATCGTCGCTCATTTGTTGAATCTACGCGTGCGCTACCTATTGTAAAATGGATTTACTAAGTGAGAAACCTTCCTTGGAGTGTACTCAACATCTCACCCAAGTTTCATCGCTATCGGACGAATGGTATATGAACACATACGGGACTTGTTTGAAACGCTTCGCGCATCGTCACTCATTTGTTGAATCTACGCGTGCGCTACCAATTGTAAAATGGATTTACTAAGTCAGAAACCTTCCTTAGAGTGTACTCAACATCTCACCCAAGTTTCATCGCAATCGGTTGAGTGGTATATGAATGCATAGGAGACATACACACCCACAGACAAACTATCACGTAAGATTGATTTTTATATATATAGATATGGGCTCGACAATACAGTACACAGATCTCGCAGGGGCTTTCGTTTTCTTTATTTGTTTAAACGCACTTTTTATACAATTGTTGCTATTTACGAAATCAAAGTGGAATTCGTCACTGTTGCGGGTAATTCTCTTTCTTTTGAGCTTGCTGAGCCCAAGGTTGCAGGTTCGAAACCTGGCGCAGTCAGCTGGCATTTGAGGGTGCGCAAATGCGAGGGAGCCGTGTCAGTACATTTACTGGCACGTTAAAGATCCCCTTCGGGGCAAAATTCCGGCACCCCGGCGTCTCTAAAAGCCAGGGTAGTTAAAAGGGACGTAAAACCAATAACATTATTATCTTTCTTTTGAATGCTCATTTGTTACGATTGGTTACTTGCGTACCCCATGTGTATAGACCACCCTTCAAGCACTAGTGTTTTCTGGGTTTGACGCGATACAGTTTTGGCAGGAACTATCGTCTTTTTTATTTTTTTATTTAAACGCAATTTACACACAAATAAATATATTTCCTTATGGTGTTTGAAGCCATTTCAGTGTTGCCATAGTAAACGAAAGTTTGTTACTTTTCAGTCGGTCAACACTATTGTACCCAAATGAGAGGGGTTGTGCCCTAATCCTGAAAAAAATACATGAGATTAATAAATACATTGGATATATTTCCGTAGACTTTTCAAAAAATTCAAGTTTTTGCCTCTACTATTGAAACGATTTAGAAGATTTTGGCACAAACTGCATCTTCTAACTCCCTCTGGTTTTTGAGTTTTGTGAAACACACACCTTAAAGTTTTATATACTGTATGCTGATTCCACCACTCGGATATAGTGAAACCTTTCGCTTACATAGACGTTAATTATCGATACCTAATCAAGAAATATCGCCCTTCGATTATGGCATATTTATTTATTTATTTATCGTAAGACATACATGAAAATTATTTACAATTGGACATCAAGTTTCGAAACTTAATGAAATGCCTGTGGTGTCCCTAGGAAGAAGTCGCTGAAGTCACCACTGTATGATGTTTTTGGGCATTCTTGAACTAGGTGCCGAACAGTCTGTCTTTCAGCACCGCACTCGCAACATGATGAAGATCTTTTCCTCCACTTGTACTGGAGATCCCCGCATATACCGTGACTGGTCCGGATTCTATTTAATTTTGACCAGGTCTTTCGAGGCTGAGTGAACCCTGGCACCTTCTCAGTTAAGCATGGCATTACTGAACTCTCTGGAGGGGCAAACGAATTCCAATCAGAAGACCATCTCTCAGTCAGGTTCAATTTGTTAGTTGCAAGATTCTCCGCTGTGCAGATAGGTGGATGTCTTGAACGTAGTCGTTTCACATGTAGATCACCAATGTCTCCAAGGATAGGTAGTTGTTTGTTGGTCTGGATCTTTCTATATTCTCTTATCAAAATGTTGCATCGCCGCAAATGAGGTGGTGTGATGTGGCTGAGAATAGGAAGCCATTGTGTAGGAGTTGATATAATTGTTCCTGTTATCATGCGCATGGTGTTATTCAAGATTATGGTATAAGATGGCCGTTAGTGAATGGTTCCCGTGCACCATTTGGTACCGGGAGAGTTAGCCGTGGTCGTTACGGCGTGGCTGCAGGAAGTCGCTCTCATCCGGGAGGCGAGTAGGTTCGAATCCCCTCGCCGGCAATCTTGAAGATGGTTTTCCGTGGTTTCCCATGTTCCTTCCAGGCAAATGCCGGGGTTGGTCCATAACTATAGGCCACAGCCGCTACCTTCCAATTCCTAGTCCTTACATTCACACTTTCCTCCCCAGACAACACTCTACACGGGACGGTACTTGTAGCTCTCCCTATGGGTGTTCACATAGAAGCAGCTACTAACTCTGGCGAGCCGAACATGTCCTCGGACACTCCCGGCACTAAAAGCCATACGCAAAAAAAACAACATTTGGTAACGCTGAATTATACGCAGGCAGTGACACCACGCTAGATGCTCTCATGTCTCATCAATTCAAGTTACTGAGCCAACAGTTGAGAAGTCCAATACCACAATAAGTGAGCAAAGCACACAACGGCTTGCTTCTGTGCCCAACATTGAGGGTACGAATCCCATCGCAGTCAGTTGGCATTTAAGGGGTGCTTACATTTGAGGGAGCTGTGACAGTAGAATTACTGGTACCTTAAATATCCCTTCAGGTCTAAATACCAGCCAAGTTATCAGACAAATTAACAAGCAGTACCTTGAAGAACTATATAGCCTATTTTCATATATCCTACTTACTGTACAAGTTAATTGCCTCATCAACATACAAAATTTCAGTTTGATTGCTGTAATATATTTGTAGAATATTTCGGATGGTCGTCAAGTTGGATTTATATATATATATATGATCTGTAATAGTAAAAGGTGTCGCCTCCGTAGCGTAGCGGTCAGCATTCTTAGCTGCCGCCCCGGAGGTCCTGGGTTCGATTCCCGGCTCTGCCACGAAATTTGAAAAGTGGTACGAGGACTGGAACGGGGTCTACTCAGCCTCGGGTGGCCCAAATGAGTAGAGGGGGTTCGATTCCCCCTCAGCCATCCTCGAAGTGGTTTTCCGTGGTTTCCCACTTCGTCTTCGGGCAAATGCCGGGAAGGTCCCTACCGTAAGGCCACGGCCGCCTCCTTCCCTCTTCCTTGCCTATCCATCCCAATCTTCCTCTCCCTTCCCTCATGAGGCCCCTGTTCGCTTTGCAGGTGAGGCCACCTGGGCGAGGTGCTAATCCCACCTCACCAGTTGTATCCCTTCCGATTAGATGTTCCCAGCTCTAGGACACTGTCTGGATAGGCGGTAGGGGTGAGTTCCCTCGCTGAGTCCCTGGGAGCCACCACCCTGGAGGGTAAACACGATAAAAACAAGATGTTCAGTAAAGAACATATAGCCTACTTTCTCCTAAATGCATGGGTATTGTTATAACTCTTTGTCCTTTTCAAGGAGTATGATTGAATGTTGGTTGTAGGAGCTTGTTGAAATACAACGTGCTATAGGGATATTAAACATGAATATGAGGTGCCCTTTGCTAGTGCTACCTCTGTACCAAATTTCGTTCAATTCGGTTTCACCGTGTTTGAATTGATAGGGGGAATCGATTTGCACACATACTTGGCCACCATCTGCAAACTATTGGGCTGATGTTCTTGCAGTTTGGTCAGAATATGTTTCCCACATAAAGATATGGTGTTGCAAAATTAGGTAGAGACTAGATTATTAGGTTGGTCGTAATTACATTTTAGCTTTTAACATTTGGGTGGCCGCGATTACGTTTCCATCAAGATAGCGGTGATATAAAACATGACACTGAGGTGCCCTTTGCTAGTGCTACCTCTATACCAAATTTCGTTCCATTTGTTTTCAGCGTGTTTGAATTAATAGGGGGAATCGATTCTGACACAAAGATGGCCGCCATCCGCAAACTATTAGGCGAATGACCTATTAGATTGGTCAAAGGATGCTCCCTCCATAAAGGTATGTAGTTGCAAAATTTTGTAGAGATCGGATGATTAGGTTAATCGTAATTTGATTTATGCTTTGAACATTCGTGTGGCCGCCATTACGTTTCAGTCAAGATGGCGGCGATATAAAACATGACACTGAGGTGCCCTTTGCTAGTACTACCTCTGTACCAAATTTCGTTCCATTCGGTTCCACCGTGTTCGAATTAATAGGGGGAATCAATTTTGACATAAAGATGGCCTCCATCCGCAAACTATTAGGTGAATGACCTATTAGATTGGTCAAAGGATGCTCCCTCCATAAAGGTATGTAGTTGCAAAATTTGGTAGAGATCGGATGATTAGGTTAATCGTAATTTGATTTAAGCTTTGAACATTTGTGTGGCCGCCATTACGTTTCCGTCAAGATGGCGGCGATATAAAACATGACACTGAGGTGCCTTTTGTTAGTACTACCTCTGTACCAAATTTCGTTCCATTCGGTTGCACCGTGTTCGAATTAATAGGGAGAATCGATTTTCACACAAAGATGGCCGCCATCCGCAAACTATTACGCTGATGACCTATTGGTTTGGTCAAAGGATGCTCCCCCCATGAAGGTATGTTGTTGCAAAATTTGGTAGAGATCGGATGATTAGGTTAATCGTAATTTGATTTAAGCTTTGAACATTTGTGTGGCCGCCATTACGTTTCCGTCAAGATGGCGGCGATATAAAACATGACACTGAGGTGCCTTTTGTTAGTACTACCTCTGTACCAAATTTCGTTCCATTCGGTTGCACCGTGTTCGAATTAATAGGGGGAATCGATTTTCACACAAAGATGGCCGCCATCCGCAAACTATTACGCTGATGACCTATTGGTTTGGTCAAAGGATGCTTCCCCCATAAAGGTATGTCGTTGCAAAATTTGGTAGAGATCGGATGATTAGGTTAGTCGTAATTTGATTTAAGCTTTGAACATTTGTGTGGCCGCCATTACGTTTCCGTCAAGATGGCGGCGATATAAAACATGACACTGAGGTGTCCTTTGCTAGTGCTACCTTTGTACCAAATTTCGTTCAATTCGCATTCACCGTGTTCGAATTGATAGGGGGGGACAGACATTCAGAGTACACACACTCACACACACACACACACACACACAGACACACACACACACAGACTCACACACACACATACACACACACAGACAGACACACTTTTTTCGCCCTGTGTTGATCTCATAAGTCTACTTTCATTTTTTGCAAAAATCGAAAGTAGGCTAAAAATAGTAAAAGGTTAAATCAACACCATAAACCGTGATTGAAGACTTTGACATGGACTTAATAGTTTGAGGTGGGACGGCTACAGTAACTATAGCACGTTTAGCGTGTGGTATCTACCATGTGTAGCTGGCTGAGAGGGTTAAAGCCTGACCGTACGTGGTTGGCCCGAGCGGGTAAAATGCTGCTTCGAATCCTGTAGTAGGTCATTCTTTTTTGAACGAAAGCCCACATTCCATTTTAGTCGGGATGTAACTACATTGCCACATTTATTGCCTTACGACTCATTTTTGTGAAGAGTACGTTGAATTTTGATGATTTATAAAGAAAATACGATCGAATTGGTACTATATGCCACGTGACCTGTAATGGCAGAAAATTAAAAACTGGCTTGAATATTAACATAACATATCGAAGTGTTGCTCCGGAGGCCCGGGTTCGATTCCCAGCTCTGCCAAGAAATGTAATACTTGATTGAGGGCTGAAATTGGGTACACGTAGCCTCGTGAAGCAAATATGAGAAGAAGTGGGTTTGATTCCCACCTCAGCCACCCTGGAAATGGTTTTCCGTGGTTTTCCACTTCTACTCCAGCCAAATTCCGGGACGGATTCTATCTTAAGGCCACGGCCGCCTCCTTCCCAATCCTTAATTGCAAATACACACATCATTACAAGCCCGCAATAACTCAGGTTATCAGACAAATTCTACACACACACCCAAGTAAACGGGGCTATGTGACCGCGATGTTCTAGCCCCTCAAATGAAACAAAACAACAACATATCGAAGGATATTCTGATCGCCAGTGCTTGCATTGAAATATACGTATTCCTTAGAAATTCCCATGGTATTATTAGCATACTTTCGATTTTTGCAAAAAAATGAAAGTAGACTTATGAGATCTACACAGGGCCAAAAATTGTGTCTGTCTGTGTGTGACTGTGTCTTTGTGTGTGTGTGAATGTGTGTACTCTGAATGTCTGCCCCCTCTATCAATTCGAACACGGTGAAACCGAATTGAACGAAATTTGGTACAGAGGTAGCCCTAGAGTAGAACACCTCAGTGTCATGTTTCATATCGCCACCATCTTGACGGAAACGTAATGGTGGCCACGCAAATGTTCAAAGCTTAAATCAAATTACGACTAACTTAATCATCCGATCTCTACCAAAGTTTGCAACAATATACACTTGTATGGCGAGCGTCGTTTGACTGAACTACAAGGTCATCAGCCCATTAGTTTGCAGATGACGGCCATGTATGTGTGCAAATCGATTCCCCCTATCAATTCAAACATTGTGAAACTGAATTGAACGAAATTTGGTACAGAGGTAGCACTAGCAAAGGGCACTCCAGTGTCATGTTTTATATCGCCGCCATCTTGACGAAAACATAATGGCGGCCATCCTAATGTTAAAACTTAAATCAAATTACGACCAAGATAATAATCTGATCTCTACCAAATTTTGCAACAACATACCTTCATGTATAGAGAATCTTTTGACCACACTACAAGGTTATCAGGCCAATAATGTGCGGATAGCGGCCATGTATGTGTGCAAATCGATTCCCCCTATCTTTTCAAACACGGTGAAACCGAATGGAACGAAGTTTGGTACAGAGGTAGCACTAGCAAAGGCCACCTCAGTGCCATGTTTTATATCGCCGCCTCCTTGACGGAAACGGAATGGCGGCCACCCAAATGTTAAAAGCGTAAATAAAATTACGACCAACCTAATCATCCGAACTGTACCAAATTTTTCAACAACCTACCTTTTTGTGGGAAGCATCTTTTGACTGAACTACAAGGTCATCAGCCCAATAGTTTGCAGATAGCGGCCATGTATGTGTGCAAATCGATTCCCCATATTAATTCAAACACGGTGAAACCGAATTGAATGACATTTTTTTATAGAGGTAGCACTAGCAAAGGGCACATCATATTCATGTAAAATATACGCATAGCACGTTGTATTTCAAGAAGCTACTACAACCAACATTCAATTATACTCCTTGAAAAGGACAAAGAGTTATAACAATACCCATGCATTTAGGAGAAAGTAAGCAATACGTTCTTTACCGAACATCTTGTTTTGTTGTTAAATTTTAACAAAAAGTCATAGCATATCTTTAGGCCCGTATCACACGACATTCGCTGGCATGGATGCTGCTGTGATCGCTGGTACAAAATCCTGTATGATTCTGATCTCTTCGTCAGTACACCTGCTTGTATGACCGAAGTGTATCACACGCTAGCTTTTTGGACGCTAAGTTGTATGAAATAAAACCGAAGGGCTGTCGTTTGAGGGCATTAGTTGCAGTTCTGTCGCCTTATTAACGTAAAGCGGTCGCGAAACTTGCTTTAAGTATTAGAAAACATACCAAGTACTGAATGAATGCATTCCAATCAATATTTAAGATCTAACTGTAATAATTTATTATTATACCATACACGTTAATAAGAAGCGCAATAAAAACCTCCAGAATGTGTTGGAAATGTGTGCAAGTGTTATTGCGTCCGCTCGCTCTTTCGAAGATCCCGGTTCAAGACTATCCAACGGCAGATTTTTAAAATTCTTTTAAACTATTTTATTATACCCTCCATACCTCGTACAGCAAGATTTCAACTTGGTTTTGTTCACATTATCTACGAAGACGATAGGGAAAGTTATTTTCTTGTCTCATTTAAATGGATATTTTCCCTAAATACTGTTCAAAACCATGGATGGATACTATTCGTTATAATTATTATTTTTTAGTCGATTTTACCCTCCAGGTTAGGTTTTCCCACGGACTCAGCGAGGGATCCCATCATTACCGCCTCTATGGGCAGTGTCCTGGAGTTTGAAACATCTCGTCTGGGGGATACAACTGGGGAGGTGGGATCAGCACCTTGCCCAGGCGGCCTGCAAAGCGAACAGGGCCCCTTGAGGGATGGGGAGGGAGGGGCAGATCGGGAGGGATAGGCAAGCAAGAGGGAAGGAGAAGGCCGTGGCCGTACGGTAGGTAACATCCCGGCATTTGCCCGAAGGCGAAGTGGGAAACCACAGAAAACCACTTTGAGGATGGCTGAGGTGGGAATCGGAACCCCGCTACTCATTTGGACCACTCGAGGCTGAGTAGACCCCGTCCCAGTCCTCATACCACTTTTCAAATTTCTTGGCAGAGCCGGGAATCGAACCCAGGACGTCCGGGGTGGCAGCTAATCACGCTGACCACTACGCAACGGAGGCGACTCTATTCGTGATAATTAGAATTTTAATAGTTCAATATTTATAATAATATGATACGTTCTGTAATTACTGCCCTGCTGCGAGGCTCAGCTGTAACGTTCTCGCTTGCTGTGCCCAAGGTTGCAGGTTAGTATCCTGGCGCAGTCAGCTGGCATTTGAGGGTGCGCAAATGCGAGGGAGTTGTGTCAGTAGATTTATTGGCACGTTGAAGATCTCCTTCGGAGCAAACTTCCGGCCCCCCGGCGTATCTAAAAGCCAGAGCATTTAAAAGGGACGTAAAACCAATAATGTTATAATTATCTGTATTTACTGTTTGTTTGGGACAGATGACCTCGTAGTTCCGCCCCTTAAAACCTCACTAACTAACTATTACTGTAAGTGTATAGCAAGCGCTTTTCGCACAGACGCCATTGAAAGAAATTATAGTTTCGGTCTGATGTATTTATTCGTGAGCCTACCCACATAACAAATCACAAAGGTGGTCAAAATTTCGAACACTTGCTACCTTGAATATACAGGGTACCTTGCTTTCGTTCTGCAGATCATTATGTCGTCGTCCAATCTGGCTGCGTACCATCGGATAAGTACGGTGCTTTTGAGGACCAAATAAAAAATCACCCGTTGGAACAGATAGATATGCGTCCATAATACATCCACAAAAACGACATTAAGCAAAAAAAAAGTACTAGTTCAAGGTTCGAACTTACTACAATGCGACTTTGTTGACGCTACTCTAGCAATTCTTGATTTAGCCACCATAGCTACCGAGAACCATGGCGTATTGCTGGCACTTATTGAATCTATTCGTAGACACTTCCTGTCCAAACGTAAGAAGGTGTTATTCTGGGCTCTGTTCGGTTCAATCATGCATTATATTTGAGGTCATTGAAAGAACACTGCCACTATTGATTTCTACTATATTCGCGAGGATGTACTCAACGGTTAAGTTGTACAATGGACGTAACGGAGCAGGTACTAATGTTTTTAGGATGACTGTGATATACGCGTTAGTTGGGTTGCCTTCCTCCAAAAAAAAATAAGGGGCTGGTGGACCACACTGTATATATGTAAGCCATAGAGTTATGTACTATTAGATGAAGATTATTGCGTAAGTTTATTCAATCGCATGATTAGGACACAAGGCATAAGAACGAGATTTTAAAATTTCGCACAGCCGCCATCCTGTGGTTATGAAAACAATTGAAATAAATTAGATGACAGTAGATTAAAATTTGAATAAGCATTTACCGTACCAAGTTTCACGGCACTTGGATGGTTAAATCGCGAGAAAAGTCAATTTAAATGTTTCAAATTCGCTTAGCCGACATGTTTGTTTTGTACTGAACAGGGTTTGAAAGCCACATAAGTGAACTTTTAGTAGTGCTATTTATCACCGTACAAAATTTCAGGGTGATATCAGTAAGTTTCGGAGATATAGAATTCCGGTGAAATATTTCGCACAGCCGCCATGTTGAATTGGTGAGACGTAATACTATTTGAAGGGCACGGTCGGGGTCGGCCTGCAGAGTACTATGACCTTACTGAGTTTCATTGAAATTTCTGAAGCCGTTTAGATTGTAGTAGGGACACACACACACATACATACACACACACACACACACACACATACGGACAAAATGTGATTTCATAAGCCTATTTTTTCATAATTATAATAGGCTAAAAATCCCTCTTGACAAAGATTTCCAAAAAAACATAAATAAAGTAACACCAACTAGAAGTTCAAATACCTTTAGGGCCCAGTAACATCTTCTCCAGGAGCATGATGGGAGACTCGAAGAGCAGGACAAGCGCGATCGCCCAGCCTATTGAGATGAGCAGGTCACCCATGAACTGCGGGATCTGAAATATACAGCATGCATTACTAACAGTTGTCTGAAAGAAGGAACTGGAACTGGATTGTGAACTTAGCTGATTGGGAGGTACGTTCCCGAGCAGCAGCGCAGGCAGTGGTGTTGGCAGCTGCGTGGGAACATAGCTCAAACAATCATCTAAGTTCACATTTCACTCCAACCATTTAATAACAATCACACAATCACACTAACCAAGCAAACTTGAAGATCAATCACCACTAACAATATCTAAAGTCTTTCCATTTGGCCATGATATCCAGATACTGTATATCAAACAAATCTGGACTAGTTGTGCTAATTCAATAACTACTGCAAATAAATAAGTATACATATCGTAAATATAATAGTCCACATGCTTGTTAACATAGATTTAATAATAATAATGTTATTGGTTTTGCGTCCCTTTAAACTACCCCGGCTTTTATAGACGCCGGGGTGCCAGAACTTTGCCCCAATGGGGATCTTTAACGTGCCATTAAATCTACTAGCACGGCTCCCTAGCATTTGCGCACCCACAAATGTCATCTGACTGCGCCAGATTTCGATCCAGCAACCTTGGGTACAGCAGGTGAGAACGTTACCACTGATTGAATATCCTACTTGTAACGGTTCTGACGATGATTGCTTGACGATCGAAACTGGTCATCCAAGTGTATTCATTAATCTCATGTAAATATTTTCAGGATTACGGAAAACCCATTGTGTTCACAGACTGAAAATAATTACATTTCGGTTAAACAGATACCGTAGTTAAAATATCTAACGCGAGCAGGAGTCGAAGCCAGGACTTTTGGATTTCTGACCTAATGCTCTTACCAACTAAGCTATCGGTACAGAAAAGCTAGCCTGGCAAAGGTTCATCTACTAACGCTTCAACAGCTCTGTATAGGTAAACAAGTTGTTCCGAGAATAACTAAATAGCCTATTTTCATATATTAATTGCCTCTATCAACATACAAAATTTCACTTTATTTGCTGTAAGAGATTCGTAGACATTGTGAAACGTCTAAATATTTCAGATGGTCACCATGTTGGATTTTTATATACAGTATGTAGGTCTTAGAGTTATGTACAATTACATGAAGATTATTGTGTAGGTGTTTTATTTTAGGACACAATAAATAAAAACGAGATTTTAAAATTTCGCTCAGCCGCCATCTTGAGGTTATGAAATTATTTGAAATGAATTATATGCCAGTGGATTAAAATTTATATAAGCATTTACCGTACCAAGGTTCACTGCGATCGGATGGTTAAATCGCGAGAATCGTTCATTTGCATATTTAAATTTCGCGTTGCCGCCATGTTGGATTAGTGCTTACCAGGTTATTGAACGTCCTATAGGTGAACTCATGTTTATAGCCTCTATACACATACAGAATTTCAGTTTGATTGCTGTAATAGATTAATAGATATTGAGAACCGTCTACATATTTCGGATGGTCGCCATGTTGGATTTTAATATATATATAGTCCATAGAGTTATGTACTATTTGATGAGGATTATTGAGTACGTTCATTATTCAAACGTTCATTTCTATCTCATGATTAGAACACAAGAAATAGAAACATAATTTTAACATTTCGCACAGCCACCACCTTGAGGTTGTGTAAACATTTGAACTAAATTAAGTGTCAGTGCATTGCAATTTCTATTGTCATTTGCTGTACCAAGTTTCACTGCGTTTGGATGGTTGAATCGCGAGAAAAGTCTACTTAAATGTTTCAACTTCGCTTGGCCGCCATGTTCGTTTTGTAGTTAACAGGATTTTAAAAGTCACATAGGTGATAGTCTAGTAGTGCCTTCTCTCACCGTACAAAATGTTCGGGTGATATAAGTAATAGTTTGTGAGATATAGAATGCCGCCATGTTGCATTGGTGAGACGTAATAAAATTTGAAGGGCACGGTCGGGGTTGGCCAGAATAGTGCCTTACCGAATTTCATTGAAATCACTCCAGCCGTTTAGAGACTTCACCTAAGAGACTTTTAAAAACATGTTAACTACGAAACGAACATGGCGGCCAAGCGAAGTTGAAACTTTAAAATAGACGTTTCTCGCAATTTAACCTTCTAAACGCAATGAAACTTGGTACACAAATGTTCATACACATAGCAATCCACTAGCATCTAATTTACTTCAATTGTTCACATGACATTAAAAATGGCGGCTGTGCAAAATATTTCACCGGCGTTTTATATTTCCGAAACTATTACTGATATCACCCTGAAAATGTGTACGGTGATAAAGGGTCCTAATAGAAGTACAGTTATGAGACTTACAGAAACCTGTAAAATACAAAACAAACATGGCGGGCAAGCGAATGAGAAGCATTTTAACAGACATTTCTCGCGATTTAATAATCTGAGCACAGTGAAATATGGTACAGTAAATGTTTATACGCATCGTAATGCACTGGCATCTAATTTAGTTCAATTGTTCACATAACCTCAAGATGGCAGCAGTGCACAATTTTAAAATGAAATTGTGTTTTAATCATGCAATCGAAGTGAACGTTTGAATAATGAACCTACTCAAAAATCGTCATCTAATAGTGCAAAACTCTTTGGCCTGCATATATAAAATTCCAACAATGCGACCATTTAGACGGTAGGCTACTCAATATCCATAAATCTTTGATAGCAATCAAACTGAAATTTTGTATGTTGATAGAGGCAATTAGCATGTAAGTTCACTAATGGGACTTTCAATAACCTGGTGAGCACAAATCTAACATGGCGGTGACGCAAAATATAAATACTTTAATGGACTTTTCTCGCAATTTAACCATCCGAGCGCAGTAAATTTGGCAAGGTAAATGCTTATACAAATTGTAATCCACTGGCATCTAATTTATTTCAATTGTTTTCATAACCTCAAGATGGCAGCTGTGGGACATTTTAATATCAGGTTTTTATTTCTTGGTCCTAATCATGCGAATGTGGTTTGAATACTACAGCTGCACAGTAATCTTCTTGTAATAGTAAATAACTCTAAGACCTACATATATGCAAATCCAACATATTGACCATCCGAAATATTTAGATGGTTCTCAATATCTACGAATCTATTACAGCAATCAAACAGAAATTTGGTATGTTGATAGAGGCAATTAACAATGTAAATAGGCTGTATCGTAGGAACTACTTGTTTCATAAATGAAAATAGGCTAAAAATATTATAATTATATCAATTGCAGGGTATTACTGAACGCCCGTAAGCTCCCAGCAAATTTAAATTTCAAGTAGTTCCATCTTTGGTTACCACTGTCACTGACACCTAGCGACGAACTTTGGAACTTGATAGAGCGTTTCTAACCGAATAACCTACAAATTTGGCTACTCAATACCAACTGTAGTGGAAGGTTCCTTTACTGCCATAAATCTATGGCTTTACTTCCCTTTCGAAAGAAGGCATACTGAAGGAATTTAACGCTCTTAAAATATCCGAAGACTTGGGCCGGGTTTCGTCCCGCGATCTTCGGTATAGCAGTTCAACATGCTACCAACTATGCTACCGGTAAAAATAAAATAATAATATTAAATATTACTTGGCTAAGCCCCACAGCAGGACTTACCGACAGGTTTGTTGTAAGTGTGTTGAATATCAGTTTATTTCAAGTACCGTAGGTTAAATACGTCACCATTTTATAAAATACATACGACTGAAACAAGTAAAGCTCGCTCAGCCTGGAAGGAATTGTAGCCCAGTCATGGATAATATGCGGAAACATTATGTATTCATTCTACTTTCACCTTCAGGCAATACAAATTTCCCCTCAGGATTTCCTTTGTGGTCTAGCGTGTGTATGGATGACACAGCCCCCTTATTTTCGACGTACGGTTAAACGTTATATCTCTGCCGGTTAGCTACGTCAGTCATTGCTTCCAGGAAAGGTATACTGACTGTACTAGCCACACCAAGGACATTTCTCAAATTGGTACACGAACAATAGTGTGGCAAGCACTAATGAGTGTGCCGACTGCATTATGCTAAGTCGGCCGTCAGAACTCCTGAGCCCAACACGGTGAGGTAATGTCTTATGGACAGGAGTAGAGGAGTTGACGGCTCGAATTGTCAGAAATATAATGGTCCTTACCGGCAGAGATATAATGCGAACAATTTACTTTCTTCTCTTGTGTGTTTGATGGTGAGGTGTGTCCCTCAAGTCTGTGCTTGTACCAAAACTGGACAGCTTCTCTTACCGTATTCACATCAGCAAGGTAGATGGGTGTCCTCACTGCTGACGTAAGCATGCGGATCACAGATATATGGGTAAGGTAGATCCCGTAGGACAAGCGACCGAGCGGCTGGAATATCTTCCACGAGAGTATGGCGTTGGGGAAACCTGTGAAAACACAACATTAGTTAGAGATATATGTCGTGTTCCTTGGAGGGAGAGAGAATACGCGGAGTCACCAGCACTTCCGACGTAGACAATGATCATTCAGCGCCGTAGAGGACAGGCAAGACTGTTTCACTTGAGAGTTCGTGTCCCTCCTCGCAGTAATACCTGCCTAAAGCGCAACGCAATCCTTCCGGATTTATTTTTCCTGTTTTCACAGATTTCCGTTTTACAAAGGGTTGAGTGTTAATAAGACAAAATACACTACAAGGAAATACCGTATTGTTACGTGCCACCCCCCTAGTGGCACTTTTGTTAACTGGATTACGGTGGGTAGAAAGCACAACACCAATTAGTGCTTAAAGAAATAATTAACTTTATTGTGGCCAGAAAGATACACTACTCAACAGCAAATACAAGCAATTATTACCTTACTCCAGTTTCCTCACGTCGAGAATACTTCCCCTTTCACTTGTCAACAGACCACAGTTAATCCTCTCGCTAATGAGTCCGGTCCCGTACGCTGGCTGGAAATAGCTGCACTAGGTCTGTCACTCACTGTTTTGCAACTCACCACAATGACCTCTCTCGCACTAGGTAAGCACACTCGCTCAAAACACAGGCAGTCCCCTGTAAGCTCCTCACTCCCTCCGCTGTCAAGAGAATCGGCTTCACTAGGGGTTTCGCAAGTCTCCACACTTCTGTCGCTCAGGATAAGCGCTCGCACTCGCTCGTAAAACACAACAACAACCACTGCTTGACAGGTCGCACTTATACAGCAGGCCGGTGACTCAATAAATGCTTCTAGATCCATCCAGGGTTCACGGCTTCTCGAGGTTTCCATCGCTGGCTCAGTCACGAATATTCTGGACCATCCCTTTGTCCTAGTAGCCCTGTTGCATAAGGCGCACGCAATACACGAGGCAGGGCACAGCCCAGCCCTGGGGCAGTTGTGACTCATGCGGAGAGCGATGACACAAACTCACAGCCGTATCAGTATTATCGCCTAGGATTACAATGAAATGATAATTTAAAATATAGGTCTGTAAATAAATAAGGAAATAGGTTCACATGTATTACACTGTATTTTCAACCTAGGTACAAACATTTCAGTTTCTCTGCTCGTTTCTTTGTTTCCACATGTCTTTCAAAGTGCTTTGTCGGAACTTCTTTACAAGAGAACGTTGTATGATCTCCTCTGCATCGTGCATTAACTCCAGGAGTTCTGGAACATTCTTGGAAGCTGCAAATTGCTGAAGTCCAGTCACAACAGATAGTGCTTCTCCAAAACTGAGTATTTTAGCTCCCTTTTGTCGCCTTCATCGCCATCATCGTCCATTTCTTCCATGACTTCGCACCGGCTCTTTTCGGCAGCTGTATCAACTGCACTTCAGTCTCCAGTCGTTAATGTTTCCTAAAAATTTGGTGCAAGTACAGTCACGCTCAAAATTTAGTACTGTACATAGCTTTGCATTATGGATAAGATAATCCGTCTTAGTGAAGTTATTTACGCATACAGTTCCTGAATTTCTTTGTATTTCCGCGTTAGGCAGTTTTCCGGTTTACAGTGTCATTTTACATAAGAAATACCTCCGTTCCGAATTTTGTTTTCCGTTTGTCCAGGTTTCCGGTATATGAAAGGTCCGGTTTAGGCAGGTTTTACTGTACTTCTGTCCGCTTCGTTGTGCAGTGGCTAGCATTACTGGCTGTCAAACCGGATATCCACGTTCAATTCCCAATCCTGCCTATATAGTTTCTGAGACTTCCGTTTCATCCAGATTCCCTCTACGCAGACTGGAACAAAGATTTTCCTCAATGTTTTCCTCTCTTGCTTATGTCTGTAATAATATATCTGCCTCCAATGAGCAAGGTTTCCGAGGCGAATAGTGCTTCAGTTTTGATGACTGTGTTATAATGTCTTAATTTTGCTTTCCGGGATATTGATTTTTTGTCATATCTGTTGCAGGTAAATCTATAGGACTTCTGTAATTTTAAAATTCTCTCTTTGTTTGCTTCACGGTTCAATCCGTTTGGCTGAATTACTTCTCCTAAATACTAGAATTTATTTACTTTATGTACTTTAATTATTATTATTATTTATAATATTATTAATGCAGCCAATCGCCTTTAATTTTATTTCATTTACAGGGCCGGGCAGGGAATGGAATTTGGAAAGAAATTGGCCTTGGACCTGTTGTAAGGAACCGTCCTAGCATTTGCCTGGTGAAGAAGACGGGAAACCATTTCTAGGATTGCCTAGGTGGGATTCAAACACACACTCCTCCAATGCCATCGACGCACAGGTAACGCGTTAGCGTTCTCGGCCACTGTAACCTGTTTTAATATGATTGGTTGCAATCTGCTGGCTTACCTCCGTAGCCCAGGTCACTGGCGAAGATGATCCACGCTACGCCCAGCGTCCAGGCAGGCCGAAACAGGCTGAGGTAGAAGGAGGACTCCAGTCTGTTGTAGACGTACTCTGGTTGCTGGAAGGGGTAGGCCAGGTGCATGGAGCCCAGCATGAGGACAGTGGACAGGATCCACCCGCTTGCTACCTGCCACTGGACAGCGCAATACCTTCGTTAACAAGGATGGTGATTCATTGTTGAGCATAGTGCAGTGACATACATACTTGCTACCCGCCACTGGACAGCGCAATACCTTCGTTAACAAGGATGGTGTTTCATTGTTGAGCATAGAGCAGTGACAGACACACTTGCTACCTGCCACTGGACATACAATACCTTCGTTAACAAGGATGGTGCTTCATTGTTGAGCATAGTGTAGTGACATACACACTTGCTGCCTACCACTGGACAGCGCAATACCTATGTTAACAAGGATGGTGTTTCATTGTTGAGCATAGTGTAGTGATATTCACACTTGCTGCCTGCCACTGGACAGCGCAATACCTTCGTTAACAAGGATGGTGTTTCATTGTTGAGCATAGAGCGGTGACATACACGCTTGCTACCTGCCACTGGACACACAATAACTTCGTTAACAAGCATGGTGTTTGATAGTTGAGCATAGTGTAGTGACATACACACTTGCTGCCTGCCACTGGACAGCGCAATACCTTCGTTAACAAGGATTGTGTTTCATTGTTGAGCATAGTGTAGTGACATACACACTTGCTGCCTACCACTGGACAGCGCAATACCTATGTTAACAAGGATGGTGTTTCATTGTTGAGCATAGTGTAGTGACATACACACTTGCTGCCTGCCACTGGACACACAATACCTTCGTTAACAAGCATGGTGTTTGATAGTTGAGCATAGTGTAGTGACATACACACTTGCTGCCTGCCACTGGACACACAATACCTTCGTTAACAAGCATGGTGTTTGATAGTTGAGCATAGTGTAGTGACATACACACTTGCTGCCTGCCACTGGACACACAATACCTTCGTTAACAAGCATGGTGTTTGATAGTTGAGCATACATCAGTGACAGACATACTTGCTATCTGCCATTGGACACACAATACCTTTGCTAACAAGGATGGTGTTTCATTGTTGAGCATAGAGCAGTGACAGACACACTTGCTACCTGCCACTGGCACACAATACCATCGTTAACAAGGATGGTGTTTCATTGTTGAACATAGAGCAGTGACATACACACTCGCTACCTGCCACTGGACACACAATACCTTCGTTAACAAGGATGGTGTTTGATAGTTGAGCATAGTGTAGTGACAGACATACTTGCTATCTGCCACTGGACACACAATACCTTCGTTAACAAGGATGGTGTTTCATTGTTGAGCATAGAGCAGTGACATACACACTCGCTACCTGCCACTGGACACACAATACCTTCGTTAACAAGGATGGTGTTTCATTGTTGAGCATAGCGCAGTGACAGACAATATCTGACTAGCAAACCTTCTGTTTGGGGCAGAAAATAATTGTTTATCTTTTCTTTTGTCGTGCTTAGGATGCCAAAATATGGGCTCTCACAACTTTTTGCAACAGGAGGGCAGTTCGTGTGGGAGATACATGACAATAATTAAGGGGGGAAGTTATGAGTTCTTGTACGGTTGTGAGTCGTTTGTGTGGGAAACAACAATTTTTGAAATAGGATTAGTCTGGAACAAACAGACTGCAATAATGGTACATTATAAAAAAAAGTGCGTAAAACATAACTTCTCTGTACACTAACCACATCTACTACCACATTTATTACACTGTCCTCTCAAATTCTTGAAACAAGAATCTGTAGTATTACGAAAGTGGTGTGGGTTTCTTGCAGTTAACCCCGCTAACGCCCATCCGTACTGGTGAGCGTGCTCAAAGCGCAGAGAAAGGAACTGCAGTCTTTTTGTTCCAGACTAATCCTATTTCAAGAATTGTTGATTCCCAAACAAACAACTCACAACCCTACAAGAACTCACAACTTCCCCCCTTAATTATTGTCATATTAGCTATCTCCCACACTAATTGCCCTCCTGTTGCAAAAATTTGTGAGAGCACAAATTTTGGCATCCTAAGCACGACAAAAGAAAAAAAATACAATTCATTTCTGCCTCAAACAGAAGGTTTGTTTGTAAGCTACAGTTAGCAACGGTAACCTGCCACTGAAATTAGAAGTGACCCCATGTTTTGTTATCATGGAGTAAATAAACCTATAGGTTGTTGTTGTTGTTGTTGTTGATATGTTAGGAGCTTCGTGGCATCTCGGTAATGTGTACTTCGGTGTCTGTGAAATTTGTCTGATAACACTGGTCTACTAAAAGACCTCATTTGCAATTACAAAAACAAAACAAGTTGTTTCTGGAAGATAATCTGTCCCTGAATCCAGATCTATTCTCAGAATTTTTGCTTGGTTGAATCCTCAGTTTAGGGGCTGCTAGCCCCGTGTACTTTGGGTGTGTGTAGAATCTGTCTGATAACCGGTGTTAATTGTGATGACTGTATTAGTGTGGGTTATTTGTAATTCAGGTAAGGACTGCAGACGATCAATTTCAAGTAATTCTTACTTTTGCTTCCAAATGCTAACGTCAACGACTCCTAGCTATGAACTTGTCAACTAGATGCCACCACTACCGGCACCTGCGACGAACGTTGGAACTTAGAGCGTTACTTAAATCTAACCTACAAATTTTGCTTCACACAATTGCAGTTCGTGTAAGGTTCTTTTACATGCCATAAATCAATGACATGGGCCTGCCGGTTTTACTTCCTCTCTCAAGGAAGGCATACTGAGGGATTTTTAAGGCTCTTAAAAATCCGACAACTTCGGCCGGGTTTGAACCCACGATCTCAGGCATAGAAACTCGGCATGCTACCGACTACGCCACCGAAGCCGCTCAGAATTATGTATCGGCCTCAGTTTCCATGTTATAATGGCTTTTGTAAATGTTTGGGTCGGCCTTTATATTACAAGTATCTGGTAAAAGGAGAACTTAACAACCTGTGTTAGTTCACAAATTAATCAAAGAAATGAGCTACAATAAAGTACAGACAAGTGAATGAACAATGCAACAATCACTAACGTGCTGCTCATTCGTACTCTGGCGGTGGATTTCGGAACTAAGGGTAGCGTAATGAATGAACGGCCTAGTATATTTCGATTGTTTTCCAACAATTACGACCGTAATAGAAAACTGAAAGCAAACTAACGGATCCAAAAATGCAACATTTTCAAGTCGTTTAAAGATGGAGGGTACCATATTACGAAAACAGAGCCCGATAGATGAAAACGGATTTCATTTTCGAATTCAGATGAAAACACCATTCACCTTCTTTGTAACAACAAGAAGTTCCATGACGAACTAAAGAGCCTACTTTTCTTAAAATTTAAGATTCATGCCAATGATTAATCTTTATGGACCTATCTAGAATAATGACGAAATGAATTTGGTAATATCGAAATTTCTAATTAGTTCGAAATATACCTGACATGATGTAGCCTGATAGAGCACTACAGTTGGCAGCCCTGGTGACTGAATATATTCTTAGTTCCATCTCTTAAGATACAGAATACAAAATTTGGTTGAAGTCCAATGTATAGCATGGACGTTCCATGCAGTTAGACATTGGACCTATCAGCGCATGTAAAATCATGTTGGCAACAATGTCTTGCATGTGTTGGTCAGAAATAATTTGAAATATTATGATGTATTGTTGTAAGCCTCCGTGGCTTGGGCGGCAGCACGCCGGCCTCTCACCGCTGGGTCCGTGGTTCAAATCCCGGTCACTCCATGTGAGATCTGTGCTGGACAAAACGGAGGCAGACAGGTTTTTCTCCGGGTACTCCGGTTTTCCCTGTCAAAATATCATTCCAGCAACACTCTCCACTATCATTTCATTTCATCTGTCGTTCATTTAATCATTGCCCCAGAGGAGTGCGTCAGGCCTCGGCAGCCGGCACAGTTCATATCCTCGCCGCTGGATGGGGGCTTCATTCATTCCATTCCTGACCCGGTCGAAGACTGGAAGCAGGCTGTGGATTTTCATTCATGATGTATTGTGCCAATTTTGGATGAAATCCATTTGTTAATATAGAAGTTACTGGAATTTTAAAATTGGACCCATCAGCAGGCTTAAAATCATGTTGGTAGCACTGACATACATTAGTTACTCCAAATTAATCTAGAATGTCAGGAACTATATGTGCGCAAAATTTAGAGCTGTTGGCTTGCATACTTTCCGATATATTGATATTAGGGTAAAATATATAAACACCATTTATTAACAGTTGGCAGCCCTGATTGCTCTAAAGAATATGCACAGTCATATCTGTTATGGTACACATAGCACATACGAAATTTGGTTGAAATCCAATTGATAGTATAGAAGATACATGTAATTAAAAATTGGTTCTTTCAGCAGGCTTAGAATCATGTTGGTAGCACCGACATACATTAGTTGCTCCAAATTAATCTAGAATGTTGGGCACTATACGTGTGCAAAGTTTAAAGCAGTGGGCTCGCATACTTTCTGATATATTGGTATTTGGATAAAAAATAGAGAGAGCATTTATTGACAGTTGGCAGCCCTGGTGGCTCTTTAGAATACACTCAGTCATATCTGTTTATGTACACATAGTACATACGAAATTTGGTTGAAATCCAATTGATAGTGTAGGAGTTATATGCATTTAAAATTTGGACCTATCAGTAGGCTTAGAATCATTTTGGCAACACTGTCATGTATGGCCTCCTGAAAATTAAACTGAAATATTATAACCTATATGTGCACTAATTTTGGAATAGTTCCCATGTATACATTCCAAGATATCCAACATGGAGCTCAAATTTCAATTACGATTTTTTAGCAGTTGGTAGCACTGACATCATTTTCAAGTATGACATTGAGATGTCCCGGTATAGATCTTTACTCATACCAAATTTGGTTTCGATAGCTGCGGCCGTTTAGGAGTTGATAGGGGGGGCACACAGACAGACAGACAGACAGAAGGACAGACAGACAGACAGACAGATAGACAAACAGATAGACAGACTGACATTTTCCCAGATCGATCTCATAATTCTACTTTTTCCTCATTTTTGCAAAATGTGAAAAGTAGGCTAAACAAGAAGTTCCGTGACGAACTAAAGAGCCTACTTTCCTTAAAATTTAAGATTCATGCCAATCTATATAGACCTATCTAGAATAATGACGAAATTTAGTTGGTAATATCGAAATTTCTAATTTTTTCGAAATACACCTGGTATAATAGAGCACTACTGTTGGTAGCCCTGGTGACTGAATATATTGTTAGTTCCATCTCTTAAGGTACAGAATACAAAATTTGGTTGAAGTCCAATAGATAGCATGCACGTTACATGCAGTTAAACATTGGATCTAACAGCGCGCGTAAAATCATATTGGCAACAATGTCATGCATGTATTGATCAGAAATAATCTGAAATAATATGATCTATTGCTGTGCCAATTTTGAATGAAATCCATTTGTTAGTATAGAAATTATATGCATTTTAAAACTGGACCTATCACAGGCTTAGAATCAAGTTGGCAGCATTGACGTATATTAGTTACTCTAAATTATTCTAGAATGCCAGGTACTATACGTGAGCGAAGTTTACAGCTATTGGCTTGCATACTTTCTGATATATTGATATTAGGGTAACAAAAAAAGAGACAGCATTAATTAACAGTTGGCAGCCCTGGTTGCTCTTAAGAATACGCATAATCATATCTTTTATGGTACACATAGCACATACGAAATGTGGTTGAAATCCTAATGATAGTATAGAAGTTACATGTATTTAAAGTTGGACCTCTTAGCAGGCTTAGAATCATGTTGGTAGCACTGACGTATATAAGTTATTCCAAATTAATGTAGAATGTCGGGTAATATACGTGTGCATAGTTTAATGCTGTCGGCTTGCATACTTTCTCATATATTCGTATTTGGATAAAAGCAATTGAGAGCATTTATTAACAGTTGGCAGCACTGGTGTCTCTTAAGAATACGCTCAGTTATATCTGTTTATGTACACATAGCACATAAGAAATTTGGTTGACTTCCAATTGATATTGTAGAAGTTATATGCATTTAAAAATTGGACCTATCAGAAGGCTTAGAATCATTTTGGCAACACTGCCATGTAAGGCCTCCTGGAAATTAAACTGCAATATTATTACCTGTACGTGTGCCAATTTTGAAATAGCTCCCATGCATACCTTCCAGGATATCCAACATGGAGCTCAAATTTCAATTGCGATTTTTCAGCAGTTGGTAGCACTGACATCATTTTCAAATATGGACGTGAGATATTCCGGTATATATCTTTACTCATACTAAATTTGGTTTCGATTTCTGCAGCCGTTTAGGAGTTGATAGGGGGACCCACACACACAGACAGACAGACAGATAGACAGACACACATTTTCTCGGATCGATCTCATAAGTCTACTTTTTCTTCATTTTTGCAAAATGTGAAAAGTAGGCTAAACATGCTGATGACCAGTATAACCTGGTGATAGCGTGTGTATTTGTAATTCGGATGAGGATTAGGGGGGAGGCGGCCGTGGCTTGAAGTTAGGAATCATCCCGGCATTTGCCTGGAGAAGAAGTGAGAAACCACGGAATATCACTTCCAGGATGGTTGAGCTGGGAATCGCTCCTCTTCTCAGTTTTGACTTTCCAGCCCCCAGACAAGAATTAAAATTTCTTGGCAGAGCCCAGATCTCCGGGGTGACAGCCCTCTCTCTCTCTCTCTCCCTGTCCGCAGACAGGTTCCAACAGGACGTCCTCCATTTCTCTCTGTGCTGAGCATCTTCTTTCATTTGCTTGTAACTTCTTCCCCTTTTCACATCAGTTCATATTCGAAACCTTCTTCTTCCTCTCCCTCTTTTTGCTTCTACTGTTCCGCCCATGATTCTTTGAAATAGACAATTCCTACGTAGTATGTGACCCATCCAAGATTTCTTCCTCTTCTGTATCTTCCTCATGAAACTCCTCTCTAGGGGCAGATGACCTCGTAGTTCCTCCCCTTAAAACAACAATAACTAACAAACTAAACTCCTCTCTCCCCCAGGGTCTCACGACTAATGGGACGAGGGTTGGCGACCACGGGGCCTCAGCTGAGATCGGCATTACTTCCACTTACTTGTGCCGAGCTCATCTCTGTCATATTTCCTATCAACCTCCCTTGGGCAACTCTTGTTCTTTTCCGACGCCGACGGTAGGGCTAGGGAGTCTTTAAATGTCCCGCCTTAATGGGCCCTTGTCTCATCTTTTCTGATCTCTTCATATCTCCTGCCTTCTGCTCAAGGCCCTCAAGGAGGCAGGGTGTATGTAGCCCCACCCTGGATTGTGCTACACCCTCAAGGGCTCACGTCTGGTGAGTTCGGGAGTTGGCGACCCCGAGGGATTCCTTAGCTGGGTCCGGTTTTCCCCTCTTTTTCCATTGCGTCTGGGGTGGACCCTCTCTTCTTTCCCCTTTTCTATCTGCCTTTCATGGCTCTCCTCCCTTTCAAGTCCCTCAATCCTCATTCTTCGAGGGTTGGGGGAATTTCTTTTTCTCCTGTCCTTATTCTCCTTGTGTTTTCCATTTCTTCTTCTAGTATGAAGTTTTAGTTGTAAGTGTGGTTTTAGTTACATTACATTCTCATGTTTCACTATCACCCAAACCATTAGGGGCCGATAACCGAGATGTTAGGCCCCTTAAAAAAGCAATTATCATCATCAAACTCCTCTCCTCTCCTACCCTTTTCAGCAGTTCCTTATTTCTGATTTTATCGATCCATTTCACTTTCTCCACTCCAGCTACACCACAGGGTTAGTATACTCACTGTTTTAAGCCTGAGCTTGGTCTCCTTGGCACGGCGCATCCAGTAGCCCATGGCAATGCCCATAAGCCAGGGCATGAAGCGGGTGTGTGTTGGATAGTAGTTCTTCTCTTGAGATATCGAGCGCTTCCACACCCTGAAACAAGAGATTCCCGTTGAGTCAGGTTTAAAATGTCCCCATCCAATACATTTTTAGCCTATTTTCAATTTTGAAAAAATAGGCTTATGAGATCACCTTTTGTCCGTGTGTGTGTGTGTGCGTGTGTGTGTGTGATTCGTGTGTGTGTGTCCCCCCTAATAAAATCTAAACGGCTGGAGCGATTTCAATGAAACTCGGAAAGTTCATAGCACTATTCCCGGCGACCTCGACCGTGCCCTTCAAATTTTGTTACGACTCACCAATCCAACATGGCGGCTGTGCGAAATATTTCACCAGCATTCAATGTCTACGAAACTATTACCGATATTACCCTGACATTTTCTATGGTGATAGAGGGAACTACTATAAGTTCATTTATGTGACTTTTGAAAACCTGGTAACAACAAAACCAACATGGCGGCCAAGCGAATTTGCGACTTTTAAATAGACGTTTCTCGCGATTTGACCAACCAAACGCAATGAAACTTGGTACAGTATATGTTTATATACATTGTAATGCACCGAATCTAACTTCGTTCAATTGTTTACATAATCACAAGATGGCGGATGTGCGAAATATTTCACCGGCATTCTATATCTCTGAAACTATTAGCGGTAAACCCCTGAAATTTTGTACGGAGATAAAGGGCACTACTGGAAGTCCATCTATAAGACTTTCAAAAACCGGTTAACTACAAAACGAACATGGCGGCCAAGCGAATTTGAAAACTTTAAATAGACATTTCTCGCGATTTAATGTTCCAAGCGCACTGAAACCTGGCACAGGAAATATTTATACACATAGTAATCCACTGGTATCTAATTTAGTTCAATTGTTTACATAACCTCAAGATGGCGGCAGTGCGAATTTTAAAATTAAGATTTTATTTATTGTGATGTAGTCATGCGATCGAAGTGAAAGTTTGAATAATGAACCTACGCAATAATTTCCCATAATGGTACATGACTCTATGGCCTATACATTTAACAATCCAACATGGCGACCATCCGAAATATTTAGACGATACTGAATATCTACGAATCTATTTTAGCAATCAAACTGCATTTTTAATGTTCATTGGGGCTATGAACTTAAGTTCACCTATAGGACTTGAAATAACCTGGTGATCACAAATCCAACATGGCGGTGACGCGAATTATAAATATTCACATGGACGTTTCTCGCAATTTAACCATCCGCGTGCAGTGAAACTTGGTACAGTAAATCCTTATACGAATGTTAATCCACTGGCATCTTATTTATATCAATTGTTTCCATAACCTCAAGATGGCAGCTGTGAAAAATTTTAAACTCTCCTTGTTTTTTTTTTTCTTGTGTCCTAACTATGCGATTGAAGTTTGAATACTACACGTTCACAATAATCTGCATGTAACAGTACATAACTCTAGGACCTACATATATAAAATCCAACATGGCGACCATCCGAAATATTTAGTCGGTTCTCAATATCTACGAATCTATTACAACAATCAAACTGAAATTGTGTATGTTGATAGTGGCAATTAACATTAAGTAGGATATATGAAAATAGGCTGTATAGTTCTTCACGGAACTACTTGTTATAAATCGCTTATCACTGCAAGGATAATCTCGAGATGCCTGAAACCAACACCAGTGCACAAACTATATCCTATTGTTGGAATTGCCCCACCCAACATCCGGAGGGCCACTACTGCGGACACCGGGAGAACACAGCAGGAGAATGACCATCGACATCCACTATATGGTCACCAGGCAGCATGGTCTGGCCTCAGATCCCGCAAGAGTTTCCTTGCTAGGACTACGCTGCTGGAGAGAACACCAGAGACAACTCGTCTTAACAGATGGAGGAGCTCACTATCCACATACATATCACCAAAGGACGATCTGGCTCCTGGCGCCGACTACCTTATCCTGTGTGGAGGTCCCTCAACCGCTCGATGCAAGACTAACCTGCAAAAATGGGGGATTCTTCCAGCAGACGCAGACACCTCTTGTGAATGTGGAGCTGAACAAGACCCAAGCCACCTAATTATCTGCCCCCTCCTGGAGAACCCATGCACAATGGAAGATGTCTTTAGAGGAAGTAACAAGGCCATCGCAGCTGCAATTTTTAGCCTACTTTCGATTTTTGCAAAAAATGAAAGTAGACTTATGAGATCACTACGGGGCCAAAAATTGTGTGTCTGTCTGTGTGTGTGTATGTGTGTGTGTGAGTCTGTGTGTGTGTGTGTGTGTGTACTCTGAATGTCGGTCCCCCCTATCAATTCGAACACGGTGAAACCGAATTGAACGAAATTTGGTACAGAGGTAGAACAAGCAAAGGGCACCTCAGTGTCATGTTTTATATCGCCGCCATCTTTACCAAAACTGAATGGCGGCCACTCAAACGTTCAAAACGTAAAATCAAATAGCGACTAACCAAATTATCCGATCTCTACCAAATTTGGTAATAACGTACCTTCATATAGAACGCGTCTTGTGACCAAACTACAAGGTATCCGCCGTACCATTTCAGTATGGCGGCCGTGCGAATTATGCAAACTTTATAATCCATATCATGGGACCCACCAGTTCCGATTATCGAGCCGAGAATCGATTTAACTGTTCTAAAGAAAGAGGCACGTTCGAAATTAAAAGTTTATTTTGTAATACTATAGTGCAGAAGTGATTTTAAAAAGCTGAGCCGTCTCGGTAAGAAGACAAGATGGCAGCGGATATCTTGTGCCTGACTTATATTTCACTAATTTGAGTATTGCATGCAATATAGCGTACTGATACAAAATAAATAAACTTTGTATGAAATGCTTTATATATAATTAATATACTCCACTGATGAAATCGTCAGGTCTAAATCATTATTTGCTAACAAGTTCTATGTAAGTCATTTTATATAGATCAATGTTCGTTGGCACAAATGGCTCCGTGGTCAAGCGTTAGTCTGTCATTCATATGCCTATGGTTCAAACCCCATCAGAGTTAGGTTTTTTGCTTGACATTTTACATATTTGTTGCTTTGTAATGACTCAGACGTTTTAAAATTAAGCGTTATATTGTGCATATTACGGTGCAAAACATATATTTAATTAAAACATAATTCGCCAGCAGATTAGCTCGAGACATCTAGCAGCCAAAAAGGTAACTGCACGCCGGCCTACTTATTAACTTCCAGATTTTATTGAAAAGTTTCTTCTTATGGCCGCTAGAATGCACTCGCCCTGTTAGGATTATATAGTTCGATATTTCTCCACTAGATTTCACGGCTGGTCTACATTGATAGTATACCATTGGCATTCTATGCGCATCGAATTTGAAGAATGACAAGATGATACTATGATACATTTTTACTTCTTATTTTAAAGGGTTTGTAACAGCCTATTGTGCGTTATTTGAAAATGTTATTTGAAGTAAAGAACAAAACGATTTCACATAGTAACTGAATTCTAGCCGCTGGTACTAGTTCAGGTTATTAATACTTTTATTTCAGGCAAATAGCAATCGAAAATATCCACATAGTTTGTATACACACGTCTCTGTAGGGACATGGAAAGATTTGTTAATTCAATTAGGGTTGTGAAAGCCATGCACAACCAGACGTGTAAAGACATGCCTCAACTCAAAGTTGGATGTTGCCCACGGCAGGTCGATTATGTAATAATAACAATAATAATAATGTTATTTGCTTTACGACCCTTTTAACTACTGTTGCTTTTAGATACGCCGGGGTGCCGGAATTTTCGCCCGAAGGGGATCTTTAACGTACCAGTAAATCTACTGACACGGCTCCATCGCATTTGTGTACCCTCAAATGCCAGCTGACTGCGCCAGGATAAGAACCTGCAACCTAGGGCCCAGCAAGCGAGAACGTTACCGCTGAGCCACGCAGCCAGTCCGGTCGATTATGTCTCCAGATCTATAACATTCTTGAGATACTTCTTATCTATCTTTCTTCAATGATGGTAGTAGTATTTTCCTAGGTTGTGGCGTTTGGTAGAGGTAAATAGTTTCTAAGGTCTTCAACCAAGAAATGATTTTATTATACTCTTTGATAATAACAACGAGTTATAACTATACACATACATTTAGGAGAAAGTAGGCTATATGTTCTTTACTGAACATCTTGTTTGGAAATGTTGACCGGACACGGAAATGAATGATGAATCCCTTATCCTCCAAGCTCAGTTTCACCCACGGACTCTGCGAGGGATCATTCCTCTACCGTCACAAGGGTGGTGTCTGGGAGCTGAACACACTTTTTCAGCAGATACAGTTGGGGATGGTGACGTGTGACCGCTAACTTGGGTTTAATGATGGTAGGGTCACGGCTACACTTAGAACTTAAGAAAGGAACGGCAAGTTTGTAGTTTTACGTCACATCCTGTGGTTCGGATTCCACGCAAAACTGAGGTCCCGTGGGTCACAATCACAAGAGCTTAAGAGCTTCTTTACAGTGGCGCTCTACATGGAATATGATTAGGGCTTATAAACATACCAACACATACAAGTGGAAATCACAGTGTATTATATTATATTAATATCATATTACATAGCGTAACATATCATGACCAACCAGTTAAATGTAACAAGTAGTTCCGTGAAGAACTATACAGCCTATTTTCATATATCCTACTCATGTTAATTGCCTCCATCAACATACAAAATTTCAGTTTGTTTGCTGTAATAGATTCATAGATATTGAGAATGGTCGCCGTGTTGGGTTTTTATATATTATGTAGGTCTTAGAGTTATGTACTATTACATGAAGAATATTGTGTACGAGAAGCATTCAAACTTCAATCGCTGATTAGGGCACGAGAAGTAAAAGCGAGATTTTAAAATTACGCACAGCTGCCATCTTGTGGTTATGGAAACAATTGAAAAAAAAAAGATGCCAGTGGATTAACATTTGTATAAGGATTTACTGTACCACGTTTTACTGCATTCGGATGGTTAAATTGTGAGAAACGACCATGTGAATATTTATACTTCGCGTCGCCGCCATGTTGGATTTATGATCACCAGGTTATTGGAAGTCCTATAGGTGAACTTATGTTCATAGCCCCTATGAACATTAGAAAATACAGTTTGATTGCTGTAATAGATTCGTAGATATTGAGATCGATCAAAATATTTCGGATGGTCACCATGTTGGATAGTTATATGTATAGGCTATAGAGTCATGTACCATTAAAGGAAAATTATTGCGTAGGTTCATTATTCAAATTTTCACTTCGATCGCATGATTACGACACAAGAAATAAAAAATTAATTTTAAAATTCGCACAGCCGCCATCTTGAGGTTATGTAAACAATTGAACTAAATTAGACACCAGTGCATTACAATGTGTATGAACATTTTCTGTACCAATTCATTGCGTTTGGATCATTAAATCGCGAGAAAGGTCTATTTAAAATTTTTAACTTCGCTTGGCCGCCATATTCGTTTTGTAGTTAACCGGATTTGGAAAGACTTATAGATGAACTTCCATTAGAGCCCTTTATCTCCGTACAAAATTTCAGGGTGATACCGCTAATACTGTAGTTTCAGAGATATAGAATGCCGGTGAAATATTTCGTACAGCCGCCATCTTGAAGTTATGCAAACAATTTAACGAAGTTAGATGTCGGTGCATTACAATGTGTATAAACATATACTGTACCAAGTTTTATTGCGTTAGGTTGGTTAAATCGCGAGAAACGTCTATTTAAAAGTCGTAACCTCGCTTGGCCGCCATGTTGGTTTTGTAGTTACCAGGTTTCCAAACGTCACATAGGTGAAGTTCTAGTAGTTCCCTTTATCACCGTAAAATATTCCAGGGTGATATCGGTAATAGTTTCGGAGATATTGAATGCTTGTGAAATATTTCGCACAGCCGCCATGTTGGATTGGTGAGACGTAACAAAATTTGAAGGGCATGGTCTGGGTCGTCCGGAATAGTGCTATGAACGTACCGAGTTTCATTGAAATCTGTCCAGCCGTTTAGAAGTCATTAGAGGGGGACACACACCATCTCACACACACTCGCACACACAGAGAGACACACGGACAAAAGGTGATCTCATAAGCCTATTTTTTCATAAATGAAAATAGGCTAAAAATATTATAAAATACGTTTCATACAACATTCACAATATAAATAATAGAACATTATATATAAAATAGTGTAATAGACCAGGCATCAGCCTGAAAAATAAATACCATATAGGCCTATGTTGAAATTTGAAGCCATTCCTTTTTTTCAGTGTTGCCTGTATTAATTGTCTTTGCTGCTTTTCTGTCGGTCAACACGTTTGTGCCCAATGAATGGGCGGGGTACAAGTTATAAATAGTCTATGTAAACACACTCCTGGAAAAATTACATGTACAGAGAGTTTATTTTGTATCTGACGGAGACCCTCGCTTGCCCACTCGCCCGCGCCGCGAGCCTGTCTGCCGCCACGCACTTTGCCGTTATGCGGCGCTGTCGCGGCACTGAGTCATTGAGTATAGGAATTTGTACTTACCTAGTTCACAGCTGGTGCTGAAAATGTTCGCCATTCACTGCTACACATCGCTGGCACCTTTTTATGGAACTGGTATTTACTTTCTAAAGTTCCTCAGCACTGATTGACTGTATTTCAGCTGTAATATAGTCTTTAAGCTGTCTGTTTGAACATTTTTGCTAGATCTTTTATTGTATTGACGCTAGGCAGGGGTCTGATTGGAAATTTCCGACGGAATTTCCGTCGTGTTTTTGCACAAGATTTCCTGTACTTTATGAATGTATTATATATACACAGGTTCACGTAATGAAAATCGCATTGGAACAGCACACTGAGCACTAACACGCGAACAATTGACTAAACTGAACCTGCTCTCAGCAGACTGCAAAGGAGGGAAACTTGTGGCGCAAAGAAGCGGATTACGACCAAGTGCTCGGCGGGAGACCGGCTCGCGCCGCGGGCGAGCGGGCAAGCGAGGGTCTCCGTCAGATACAAAATAAACTCTCTATATTAGTTAGTTAAATTAGTTAAATTGCCCATTTTAATGTGATAACTAACTAATACATGTAAGTTTTTCCAGGAGTGTGTTTACATATTTATAACTTGTACCCCACCCAATTCATTGGACACAATCTTGTTGACTGACAGAAAAGCAGCAAAGACAAACACCATAAGGCCTACAAGAAACATATTGACATGTTCTTATAGGTGGTTGTCTGCTGTTGTCCTGATTTTATAGTTGAAACTAATTACATAAAAAGGGAGTGGAAATGAAGGCGGCCGCTAACCTGTTGAAAGAAATCGTTCCGGCATTTGCCAAGGGGTGAAAATGGGAAACCACGGAAAACCATTATCAGGACGGTCGAAGTGGGGTTGGAACCCACGCTCTCCAGATACCAGCAAGGAACGAGGTAGCGGGTTAGCGCTCTCAGCCACTGCGGTCGGTCAATATACATTCACAGACAAAAATAATCACTTTTAAGGCGGTCACCACATTAATGAGCCCATTTAAGTTCGGTAGAAGAGAACACGTATTTACCACACCTACCAACCTAGTAAATATAACAGGGGCTAATTGCGCTCTTTTACACTTTGTTATACGCTACTTTCGTAAGGGATTGTCCAATTATCCCATTTTATTTAATGGGATTAGAAAAGTATGTCGAAGTGGATGCTATTTTTCTCAAGTTGGTAGATGTGATTAGTCATTTTTATTCTTAGCCCACATTGATTGTTCCATTTCTTGAATGTCACCTCGGAGGTCTGGGTTCGTTTCTCGGCTCTGCTAACAATTTTTAATTCTGATGTGAGGGCTGAAATAGTGAGGAAAAACTGAGATGAGAAGGGGTCGATTCCCACCTCAGTCATCCTGGAAGTGGTTTTCTGCAATTTATCCGCTTCTACTCCAGACAAAATTAAAATTGAAGTTTGCATCTTCCAAGAGATAAGGTTCCGACTATGGCACATCCCCACGATAAGCGGGAAGTCACCCCACATGAAAATGAGTCCTGGTCGATGCTCGTGTCCGGAAAACAGAAGGTTCAGGTCCTATGATTGTACTTACGGGCCGGTCCATACTCCTGCCCAGTACTCCTCCACGTAGGGCACGGTGAAGGCTGATGCCCAGCCCGCAATCATCAGCACCACGATCAACAGCTGGGACAGACGAGGAGCCTTCCACAGCGGGATGAGGATCAGTGGTGACAACCAGTGGAGCTGCATGTCCACAGCGAGGTACCACGTCTGTCCTAGGCACTGCAACATAACAGTGAGCAGTGTCAAGAGAATTTGAGTCAGGAAGTCTTGGAGTAGCGTGTTGTACCTCACATTATCTAATGTCATTTAACTATGCAGGCGACGTATTATTGTCAGCTCATTGAGTATTCTCATTGTATGGGTAGCTCACTTCTTCAGTTAATTCTAACCCATAAAATCGTCAGTTCATTAGAATCTGAAACATCTCAGCAGCTACTCTAATTCAAAGCATTTAAAGCAAAAGTACATTACCTAGCAATACTTTGAAGCTATATAACAAAGGAGAAACTGTTCCGCCTAGTCAATGCATTTATTTAAAACAAGTTATAAACTTGTTATTATATGGTACATGTTTCGGGGCCTCTAGCACTGGTCCCTACTTCAGCCATAAATTAATATGTACCATATAATAACAAGTTTTTAATTTGTTTTAAATAAATGTATTGACTAGGCAGAACAGTTTCTCCTTTGTTATATAGTGAATCTGTCAATATGGAAAATGAACTTCTTTCAGAGCACAATACTTTGAAGCTCAAACATTAACCATGATGTAATTAATAGACATATTAACTTTCGTATTAATTGAGTTTACTGAGAGATACCTGTTATACTAACATGTTGCAACCAGTGGCGGCCGACATACTGTTAGGCTGGGAGGGCGATAACAGTATTTTTCCCGCACCTTTTTATAAGTTGACAGAGGAAAAAAAGAGTACCGGTAGGCCTAGAATCAAGTTACTTTTATATGCAATGAAAATATCGCTACTCGATATTCTTGATGTCAGATCCCAAAGTTGCCCTCAACACTTGTTTTTATCATTTGGTACCGGTATTACAACAATGATTTCATAGGGTAGCAACACTGAGAACCTGATGTGAAAATTACTCTCAAGAGAAAGTTTTCCGCTGCCGTTTTTAAAATAGCGTCCACAGAACTCATTTTGAAACGCAGAAATACTTAATCACACTGAGACGTAAGCATAAAAAAGAGAGTCAAGCCTTAAGGAGATTCATCTCTAGAGCACAGCCGTAACAAGAATTATTATTATTATTACTATTACAGAGACATCACGAGAATATCCCTTACGGCACAAGCACTTCCAAACCACAGTCGCACCGGTAAATTTAAAAAACACTACTTAATGATTTATAGATTAATTATCAGCAACACAGAGATTACAACTGCTGAATATTACCACCACACTCAAGACTCTTCAGCACGAAAGCGAAATAGCTCACTGGTGCAAACCTCTTCACTAACCACATGAGGCTAGCCAGAGGTCCGTGTAATACTTCACCACTGCAATATGAATCGAGATTCCTGATCGCAGATGCTACACTTAAATGAAAATCCTCAGCCTGCTTCCAGTCTCCGACCGGGTCAGGAATGGAATGAATGAAGCCCCCATCTAGCGGCGATGATAGGAACTGTGCCGGCTGCCGAAGCCTGTCGCACTCCTCTGGGGCAGTGATTAAATGAATGACAGATGAAATGAAATGATAGCGGAGAGTGTTGCTGGAATGAAATTTTGACAGGGAAAACCGGAGTATCCGGAGAAAAACCTGTCTGCCTCCGTTTTGTCCAGCACAGATCTCACATGGAGTGACTGGGATTTGAGCCACGGACCCAGCGGTGAGAGGCCAGCGTGCTGCCGCCTAAGCCACGGAGGCTCGCAAGATGCTACACTTAAATGTAATTATATATTTTTTGTGTAAGAATTGAGGCTTTCACGGCCGGCGTTACAAAGTTCATCGATGTATTCCGGGCTTAAGGGCCGTGTTCCAGGGGCTTGTGACGGTCCCGACGTTTCGCCGAAAACTGCGTCCGGCATTTTCCAGGGTTCCTCTGACTTCGACTGAGTGCTTAAGCCCGGAATACATCGATGAACTTTATATATTTTTTGTCTTCAAAGATAAACAAAGGGCATGCTGCTCATGGATTATTGTTATTTAAATTTAATATTTATTATATGCAACCATGGAGTTTTGATTTATCCATTCATTTACTTTATTTGCTAATGGGGTGATTTCCCGGCTGGGCGCATGCTCGTAGAGGAGCCAGGGGAGATGATATATTTACCGGTGCTACAGAGCTGTACGGACTCCGCCCGACTTGAAGACAACTGCCCGCACACCGCGTCCACAGATTACCGCTCTGGCAGCCCACAAGCGCGCCAGTCTCCGCATTCCCCTTACGTCTCAATCCCCTCGCCGGGGCACAATCTTAGGGCGGAAAGCCCAGAGTCCGTTACTCCATACTAACCAGTGAGCTGCGCGCTGAGCGTGATACCACCAAACACAGTCTTCCTGATGGATAGAGCTACAGTTTTACATTGACATGTAATTTTCTTAGCATTATTAGAGTTCAATTTTTGACTTAAAATATCAAGAGAAAATGAAAATCCCTTTTCGTTCTCTAGGAAGGACACCGTCCTGGAGTCCTTATGGGCAAGCCGCTACTGGTTGCAACCCTACACTGGGGCCGTCATCAGCATTGCTGTAACATACTAAGGGCATTTCTTACGCAAAACAATATAATAAATGAACTCCGCCTGCAGGATCTACTGGGTGGATTGAGTAGCTCAGTAGTTTCTGTTGCCGGTCCCAAGCCCGAAGAAAGGAGGAGGGTTGGCTTAAAAGCCGTAAAATAAGAGCCAGAACACATCTTGAGGCGACCTCTAGGACTCACAATCTTAGTTGTATAACGTTGGACTTTGTCCAACCCACATTTACTTTAATATCATGGATCTAGCTTCTAATGGTCATGATTACCCTGAAGACAATGCTAAGCGTAAATCGGATTCCAGGGTGCCTTGCAGTTTAGGGTTACATTATGGTGAATCGGAGCACCACAAGAACAGTTCAAGATTCAAGAAAATGAGAAAATATTTTTTTGGAACATACAATGTGAATTCCTTAATTCAGGTTGGAAAATTAAAACAACTAACAACAGAACTTCATAGACATCACATTACAATATTAGCCCTTCAAGAGACCAGGTTCTTGGATGAGGACACCTTTGAATCTGACAACTTCCGAATTTTCAAAGGAAAAGTTGGGAAGAGAGAGATGAAGAACATGCCACATCTTGGAACAGCTTTTATGGTCAACAAGAAATTTTTGGACGCAGTTATCGCTTTTAGAAGTGTGAATGCCAAACTATCTTTTTCTAACTATAAAATCTCTCAATAAGAGATACACGCTAGTCAACGCTCATGCTCCTATAAATAAGGATACTAAAACGAATCCAGAGAAAGTTGATGAATTTTGGGACGAGTTAGAAGCCGAAATTCTCAAAATTCCTTCTAATCATGTAAAAATTTTACTTGGAGATTTCAATGCTCAGTTTGGATCTGAGAGAAAATTTTCTGATATAATAGGTAAATATCCCGCTCACAATAGAATCAACAGGAACGGTGAGAGATTGGTTAAACTATGTGAACATCTAAACTTAAAGATTATGTCCACACATTTTAAAGCAAAACCAAGTAAAAAGAAAACGTGGGTCTCCCCAAATGTGTTGCTGGGTGAGTTCCAACTAGATCATGTAGCTATCTCTCGAAATTGTTAACAAAGAAATCCAAAATGTTAAGGTCAGAAAATCCATTAATGTAACTTCAGATCATTACCTTTCTCAAATCAAGATGAATTTCATACCTTTTACACGCAAACAAAATACAACTAGAATTAAAATTCCAAAAATTAATAGAGAGGTTCATACAAATGAAAAAAGGATAGAATTTCAAGGAAAACTTAAAATACCAATCAATTGGAATGATGTTACTAATAACCTTCTTGAAACAGCTCAGAAAATTGCACCGTTAACCTTTTATAGGAAACATTCTTGGGGGAATGGACAATGTGAAAGAGTGATCAAAGAAAGACATTGTGCTTGGCACAAGTGGAACGGGAACAAGACTCCTGAAAATTTAGAGGAAGTACAAAGATTAAGGAAAATGGCCCACCAGACTTTAAGAACGTAATAATAATAATAATAATAATAATGGTATTGGTTTTACGTCCCTTTTAACTATCCTGGCTTTTAGAGACGCCAGGGTGCCGGAATTATGCCCCGAAGGGGATCTTTAACGTGCCAGTAAATGTACTGACACGGCTCCCTCGCATTTGCGCACCCTAAAATGCCAGCTGACTGCGCCAGGTGTCGAACCTGCAACCTTGGGCTCAGCTTTAAGAACGCTTCGAAGAAAATATATGAAGGACCAAATAATGGAAATGGACGTCAATTTTAAGAAAAATGGTACACGATTATTTTATAGAGCATTTAAGAATGAAATCACTGGATATTCAGTGCCGGGTTTAAATTTCAAAAGGGAAGATGGTACGCTAGCATTAAACAACAAGGAAAATTGTGATATCTTGGCTGCATATTTTGAGAAATTGTTAAATTGTCCAAAACCGACAGACAAGTTGAGTTTCAAAATAACAACACTAAATTCTGACTCTACGCCACCAGATGTAAACAAAGTTAAAGGTATAATCAACTCACTTAAAAATAATAAAGCCTCAGGCGAGGATGGAATAATTGCAGAAATGTGGAAGCTTGTAGATGATGAATTTTTAATAGCGACGACAAATCAATTTCAGAAAATTTGGATTGAGAAAGCAATTCCAGAAGACTGGTTAATCGCCTTAATTCATCCACTACATAAAAAGGCTCAAAAATTGATGTCAATAGTTATAGGGGGATCTCATTGTTGTCTGTCACATATAAAATATTTGCCAAATTACTTTTAAACAGACTTGAACCACAGATCGAACCACAGCTTGGCGAGTTCCAAGGTGGTTTCAGAAGGAATAGATCGTGTGCAGAACAAATTCTTAGTTTAAAATTGATATTAAAATATTACAACAACAGGCCAAAGAATATCTTTATCTCATTCGTTGATTTTCAGAAAGCGTATGATTCAGTGGATAGGGATATTGTTTTTGACACATTGAAGGAATACCAAGTTGATCAAAAAACCATAAATTTAATAAAACTTACATTTACTAATACGATTTCCAGAGTCAAATTTTTAAATGAAGTTAGCGAGCCCTTCGAGGTAAAAACTGGGCTAAGACAAGGGGACAGTCTATCACCACTGCTTTTCAATTTGGTCTTGGATAAAGTCATGAGGCCGTTTTGGGAGAAGAACGATTCAAGTGCTAAAATTGGTACAAAGAATGAGAACCTCAAAGTCAAAGGTTTAGCATTTGCTGACAACGTAGCGTTGTTTAATGAATCAGAACAAGAAGCTATTAACCAAATTGATCAGTTAAAAGAAACGGCGGAAAAAGCGGGCTTACAGATTTCGTCGGTAAAAACAGAGATGATGACAAGTGATCAGAAATACACTAAGAAAATGATAAAAACAAATTATGGGAGCATCAGGGTCACTGACCGATTTAAATATCCTGGAGAAATAATTAGTAGCAATTGGGACGGATAAATTGGCAATTGAGAACAAAAAATGGAAATTGGAAAGATAAATTTTTTGTACCAAAAAAATATACAATAAAAAGAACCTGTCTATCAAAGCAAAATTACGGTATTTTAATACAGTTGTTAGACCAGTCGTCTTGTACGGCATGGAAACTACAAATATAACCGGAATGGAGAATTTGCTCAAGATAGAAAGAAGAATTTTAAGAAGGATTTATGGTCCTAGGAAAACACAGGAAGGTTATAGACTGAGATCCAATGCAGAAATTTATAGTAAAATCGACAACCTTGAAGTGATGATCAGAAAACGGCGACTTCAGTTCTACGGACATACGGTCCGCATGGATTGCTCAAGGTTAAACAAACAAATTTTTGATAAAATCTGGAACTATAAATGGCAAGGAGGCTATGTAAAACAAATGAAAGAACTTCAAAAATTCAAAATTACTGAAGAAGATTGTCTAAATCGAATGGAGTACAGAAAAAAAAAATGGCCTCAAAATTCTTGTCGGGGAGAAGAAGAATCTCAACAGAGGAGAATGGACTGCTGAAAGAAGAGCTGCGCAGTCCACCAGGATGAAAGACTTCTGGAAGAGAAAGAAGGAAACTAGACCTATAAGGAAGTGATATTTGCGTGGTCCTTGTTGGCCTGTCCGCGGTGTATATATATTAATGAACCTTAACTCAGGTTGATTGAACCTCAGCTTATGGGCTGCGACAACGTGGTCATGTAGCCCCATGTACTTTGGGTGTGTGTAGAAACTGTCTGATAACCGGTGTTAATTGTGATGGCTGTATTAGTGTGTGTTATCTGTGATTCAGGTAGAAGGACTGCAGACAATCAATTTTTCAAATAGTTCCTACTTTTGCTACCAAATGCTACCGTCCACGGCACCTAGCAGCGGACTTGTCTAATAGATGCCATCGCAGCCAGCACCTAGCGGCGAACGTTGGACCTAAGACAGGGCCATCGAAAAGGTGGCCATACTTTTGATTTGTAACAGCTCTGGCTGTAATAATGATAATTTAATTATTTTTACTCCAAAAGATAGAGAAAATCATAAAGTTTGTTAACCTATTCAGTAGGTTTCGATGTGAGCTCCTCCTGTGGCACGAATCACAGATGCGATGGCAACTGTCATGATTCGGCGGACCTGGACGGAGGTGGTCTATCGCTTGGGTGTGATTCGTGCCACAGCTGAAAGAGTAGACTTTGTATCATTTTAAATGGTACAAATGCTGAAAAATGCTAGAAAGGCTGGAGGCTTCTCGCTTCGCTCGAAGCCAAAGACTCTTGACATGTTTGAAAATTATCTGCATGATACATATCTTGCTTTATAATACTTTACCTCGTTTCAAATTACTCGCGAACGGCAAGTGCAAAGCAAGGGCAAAGCAAGGTCAAGCGCGCGGGATGCCGTCACGCTCACTAGAGCGCGCGGGGACGTTCCCCTTCCATCCAGTCTAAAAACACTTATAGTGGGCGATGTATTGAAGATAGAGATATGCTCTCGCGGACTTTTTTGTAGAACTTTTCATGCTGACCAATTCTTACGCTCATAGTATATTGATATTTTTAACGGTTTGCCCAGCGTAAGCTCAAGAAGCGCATGGACGCCAAGTTTGTTTTCGACTTTTTCATTGAAATCGTTAGGTTACTGCTTTTTCTACAGAATCTTTCCTCGAGATATCCTTTACAGAATGGTGAAAACCGTATCAAAATCCATCCAGTGGTTCTCGAGATTACCCGTGATATCCAAGAATCGGGGATATTTGTCTTATACTAACGAAGTAGAGATTGTCGGGGTACACATGCACCAAGCGGTACTATGACGTCACACACCTCAGTGCATCTGGGTACATTTCGTCCCGTCACCGTAACGTAACGCCAGACCCCAGTGTAACGACGAAGTCGACAAGATCATTTAAAATGATAAAATAATTAAATTATCTTTATTTCAGCCTGAGCTGTTACAAATCAAAATTAAGGCCACCTTTTTCGATGACCTACAAATTTTAGCTTCACACAAGTGTAGTTAGTGGAATGTTCCCTTTCATGCCATAAATCTATGACATGGGCCCGCTGGCTTTACTTCCCCTCCGAAGGAAGGCATACTGAGGGATTTATAACGCCCTTAAAAAATCCGACGACTTCGGCCGGCTTTGAACCCGCGAGCTTGGGCATAGAAACTCAGCATGCTACCTACTACGCCACCGAAGTAGCCAAAACATAACTCTAAGAATACAATTTCGAATATACAGGTTCATCGAAAAATAATGCCTACATTTTAAATAATTGTCATAAAAAAGGTACAGTCAGTCAGAAAGACTACACGTTATATCATTTCAAATGACGCATGCTAGAAATGCTACACATGTTAGAAAGGTCAGGAGGGCTTCTCCAGGATTCTTTCAACATACTCCATTACCCTTTAACTTAGGATTCTTGCGTGGGGGCTGCATGACGTCACTCGCCGTCTCCGTTCGCATAACGCGAGACCTCAGGAGTTAACTCAGACTCAACAGACTCCATTACCCTTTAACTTAGGCTTCCCGAGCGGGAGCTGCATGACGTCACTCGCCGTCTCCGTTCGCATAACGCGAGACCTCAGGAGTTAACTCAGACTCAACAGACTCCATTACCCTTTAAGTTAGGCTTCCCGCGCGGGGGCTGCATGACGTCACACACTCGCCGTCTCCGTTCGCATAACGCGAGACCCCAGGAGTTAACTCAGACTCAACAGACTCCATTACCCTTTAAGTTAGGTTTCCCGCGCGGGGGCAGCATGACGTCACTCGCCGTCTCCGTTCGCATAACGCCAGACCTCAGGAGTTAACTCAGACTCAACAGACTCCATTACCCTTTAACTTACGCTTATCGCGTGGGGGCTGCATGACGTCACACACTCGCTGTCTCCGTTCGCATAACGCCAGACCTCAGGAGTTAACTCAGACTCAACAGACTCCATTAACCTTTAACTTAGGCTTCCCGCGCGGGGGCTGCATGACGTCACTCGCCGTCTCCGTTCGCATAACGCCAGACCTCAGGAGTAAACTCAGACTCAACAGACTCCATTACCCTTTAACTTAGGCTTCTCGCGCGGGGGCTGCATGACGTCACTCGCCGTCTCCGTTCGCATAACGCGAGACCTCAGGAGTAAACTCAGACTCAACAGACTCCATTACCCTTTAAGTTCGGCTTCCCGCGCGGGGGCTGCATGACGTCACTCGCCGTCTCCGTTCGCATAACGCGAGACCTCAGGAGTTAACTCTGACTCAACAGACTCCATTACCCTTAAAGTTAGGCTTCTCGAGCGGGGGCTGCATGACGTCACTCGCCGTCTCCGTTCGCATAACGCGAGACCCCAGGAGTTAACTCAGACTCAACAGACTCCATTACCCTTTAACTTAGGCTTCTCGCGCGGGGGCTGCATGACGTCACTCGCCGTCTCCGTTCGCATAACGCGAGACCTCAGGAGTTAACTCAGACTCAACAGACTCCATTACCCTTTAACTTAGGCTTCTCGCGCGGGGGCTGCATGACGTCACTCGCCGTCTCCGTACGCATAACGCCAGACCTCAGGAGTTAACTCAGACTCAACAGACTCCATTACCCTTTAAGTTAGGCTTCCCGCGCGGGGGCTGCATGACGTCACTCGCCGTCTCCGTTCGCATAACGCCAGACCTCAGGAGTTAACTCAGACTCAACAGACTCCATTACTCTTTAACTTACGCTTCCCGCGTGGGGGCTGCATGACGTCACACACTCGCTGTCTCCGTTCGCATAACGCCAGACCTCAGGAGTTAACTCAGACTCAACAGACTCCATTACCCTTTAAGTTAGGCTTCCCGCGCGGGGGCTGCAAGACGTCACTCGCCGACTCCGTTCGCATAACGCGAGACCCCAGGAGTTAACTCAGACTCAACAGACACCATTACCCTTTAACTTAGGCTTCCCGCGCGGGGGCTGCATGACGTCACACACTCGCCGTCTCCGTTCGCATAACGCCAGACCCCAGGAGTTAACTCAGACTCAACAGACTCCATTACCCTTTAAGTTAGGCTTCCCGAGTGGGAGCTGCATGACGTCACTCGCCGTCTCGGTTCGCATAACGCGAGACCCCAGGAGTAAACTCAGACTCAACAGACTCCATTACCCTTTAAGTTTGGCTTCTTGCGCGGGGCCTGCATGACGTCACTCGCCGTCTCCGTTCGCATAACGCGAGACCCCAGGAGTAAACTCAGACTCAACAGACTCCATTACCCTTTAAGTTAGGCTTCCCACGTGGGGGCTGCATGACGTCACTCGCCGTCTCCGTTCGCATAACGCGAGACCTCAAGAGTTAACTCAGACTCAACAGACTCCATTACCCCTTAAGTTAGGCTTCCCGAGCGGGGGCTGCATGACGTCACTCGCCGTCTCCGTTCGCATAACGCGAGACCCCAGGAGTTAACTCAGACTCAACAGACTCCATTACCCTTTAAGTTAGGCTTCTCGCGCGGGGCCTGCATGACATCATGCACTCGCCGTCTCCGTTCGTATAACGCCAGACCTCAGGAGTTAACTCAGACTCAACAGACTCCATTACCCTTTAAGTCAGGCTTCTCGCGCGGGGCCTGCATGACGTCACTCGCCGTCTCCGTTCGCATAACGCGAGACCTCAGGAGTAAACTCAGACTCAACAGACTCCATTACCCTTTAAGTTAGGCTTCCCGCGCGGGGGCTGCATGACGTCACGCACTCGCTGTCTCCGTTCGCATAACGCGAGACCCCAGGAGTTAACTCAGACTCAACAGACTCCATTACCCTTTAAGTTAGGCTTCCCGCGCGGGGGCTGCATGACGTCACTCGCCGTCTCCGTTCGCATAACGCGAGACCTCAGGAGTTAACTCAGACTCAACAGACTCCATTACCCTTTAACTTACGCTTCCCGCGCGGGGGCTGCATGACGTCACACACTCGCTGTCTCCGTTCGCTTAACGCGAGACCCCAGGAGTTAACTCAGACTCAACAGACTCCATTACCCTTTAACTTAGGCTTCCCGCGCGGGGGCTGCATGACGGCACACAATCGCCGTCTCCATTCGCATAACGCGAGACCCCGGGAGTTAACTCAGACTCAACAGACTCCATTACCCTTTAACTTAGGCTTCCCGCGCGGGGCTGCATGACGTCACTCGCCGTCTCCGTTCGCATAACGCGAGACCCCAGGAGTTAACTCACACTCAACAGACTCCATTACCCTTTAACTTAGGCTTCCCGCGCGGGGGCGGCATGACGTCACACACTCGCCGTCTCCGTTCGCATATCGCGAGACCCCAGGAGTTAACTCAGACTCAACAGACTCCATTACCCTTTAAGTTAGGCTTCCCGCGCGGGGGCTGCATGACGTCACTCGCCGTCTCCGTTCGCATAACGCGAGACCCCAGGAGTTAACTCAGACTCAACAGACTCCATTACCCTTTAAGTTAGGCTTCCCGCGCGGGGGCTGCATGACGTCACTCGCCGTCTCCGTTCGCATAACGCGAGACCTCAGGAGTTAACTCAGACTCAACAGACTCCATTACCCTGTAAGTTAGGCTTCCCGTGCGGGGGCTGCATGACGTCACTCGCCGTCTCCGTTCGCATAACGCGAGACCCCAGGAGTTAACTCAGACTCAACAGACTCCATTACCCTTTAAGTTAGGCTTCCCGCGCGGGGGCTGCATGACGTCACTCGCCGTCTCCGTTCGCATAACGCGAGACCCCAGGAGTTAACTCAGACTCAACAGACTCCATTACCCTTTAACTTAGGCTTCCCGCGCGGGGGCGGCATGACGTCACACACTCGCCGTCTCCGTTCGCATAACGCGAGACCCCAGGAGTTAACTCAGACTCAACAGACTCCATTACCCTTTAAGTTAGGCTTCCCGCGCGGGGGCTGCATGACGTCACTCGCCGTATCCGTTCGCATAACGCGAGACCCCAGGAGTTAACTCAGACTCAACAGACTCCATTACCCTTTAAGTTAGGCTTCCCGCGCGGGGGCTGCATGACGTCACTCGCCGTCTCCGTTCGCATAACGCGAGACCCCAGGAGTTAACTCAGACTCAACAGACTCCATTACCCTTTAAGTTAGGCTTCCCGCGCGGGGGCTGCATGACGTCACTCGCCGTCTCCGTTCGCATAACGCGAGACCTCAGGAGTTAACTCAGACTCAACAGACTCCATTACCCTTTAAGTTAGGCTTCCCGTGCGGGGGCTGCATGACGTCACTCGCCGTCTCCGTTCGCATAACGCGAGACCCCAGGAGTTAACTCAGACTCAACAGACTCCATTACCCTTTAAGTTAGGCTTCCCGTGCGGGGGCTGCATGACGTCACTCGCTGTCTCCGTTCGCATAACGCGAGACCCCAGGAGTTAACTCAGACTCAACAGACTCCATTACCCTTTAAGTTAGGTTTCCCGCGCGGGGGCTGAATGACGTCACTCGCCGTCTCCGTTCGCATAACGCCAGACCTCAGGAGTTAACTCAGACTCAACAGACTCCATTACCCTTTAACTTACGCTTCCCGCGTGGGGGCTGCATGACGTCACACACTCGCTGTCTCCGTTCGCATAACGCCAGACCCCAGGAGTTAACTCAGACTCAACAGACTCCATTACCCTTTAACTTAGGCTTCCCGCGCGGGGGCTGCATGACGTCACTCGCCGTCTCCGTTCGCATAACGCCAGACCTCAGGAGTAAACTCAGACTCAACAGACTCCATTACCCTTTAACTTAGGCTTCTCGCGCGGGGGCTGCATGACGTCACTCGCCGTCTCCGTTCGCATAACGCGAGACCTCAGGATAAACTCAGACTCAACAGACTCCATTACCCTTTAAGTTAGGTTTCACGCTCGGGGGCTGCATGACGTCACTCGCCGTCTCCGTTCGCATAACGCGAGACCTCAGGAGTTAACTCAGACTCAACAGACTCCATTACCCTTAAAGTTAGGCTTCTCGAACGGGGGCTGCATGACGTCACTCGCCGTCTCCGTTCGCATAACGCGAGACCCCAGGAGTTAACTCAGACTCAACAGACTCCATTACCCTTTAACTTAGGCTTCTCGCGCGGGGGCTGCATGACGTCACTCGCCGTCTCCGTTCGCATAACGCGAGACCTCAGGAGTTAACTCAGACTCAACAGACTCCATTACCCTTTAACTTAGGCTTCTCGCGCGGGGGCTGCATGACGTCACTCGCCGTCTCCGTACGCATAACGCCAGACCTCAGGAGTTAACTCAGACTCAACAGACTCCATTACCCTTTAAGTTAGGCTTCCCGCGCGGGGGCTGCATGACGTCAGTCGCCGTCTCTGTTCGCATAACGCCAGACCTCAGGAGTTAACTCAGACTCAACAGACTCCATTACCCTTTAACTTACGCTTCCCGCGTGGGGGCTGCATGACGTCACACACTCGCTGTCTCCGTTCGCATAACGCCAGACCTCAGGAGTTAACTCAGACTCAACAGACTCCATTACCCTTTAAGTTAGGCTTCCCGCGCGGGGGCTGTAAGACGTCACTCACCGACTCCGTTCGCATAACGCGAGACCCCAGGAGTTAACTCAGACTCAACAGACTCCATTACCCTTTAACTTAGGCTTCCCGCGCGGGGGCTGCATGACGTCACACACTCGCCGTCTCCGTTCGCATAACGCCAGACCCCAGGAGTTAACTCAGACTCAACAGACTCCATTACCCTTTAAGTTAGGCTTCCCGAGTGGGAGCTGCATGACGTCACTCGCCGTCTCCGTTCGCATAACGCGAGACCCCAGGAGTAAACTCAGACTCAACAGACTCCATTACCCTTTAAGTTTGGCTTCTTGCGCGGGGCCTGCATGACGTCACTCGCCGTCTCCGTTCGCATAACGCGAGACCCCAGGAGTAAACTCAGACTCAACAGACTCCATTACCCTTTAAGTTAGGCTTCCCACGTGGGGGCTGCATGACGTCACTCGCCGTCTCCGTTCGCATAACGCGAGACCTCAAGAGTTAACTCAGACTCAACAGACTCCATTACCCCTTAAGTTAGGCTTCCCGAGCGGGGGCTGCATGTCGTCACTCGCCGTCTCCGTTCGCATAACGCGAGACCCCAGGAGTTAACTCAGACTCAACAGACTCCATTACCCTTTAAGTTAGGCTTCTCGCGCGGGGCCTGCATGACGTCATGCACTCGCCGTCTCCGTTCGTATAACGCCAGACCTCAGGAGTTAACTCAGACTCAACAGACTCCATTACGCTTTAAGTCAGGCTTCTCGCGCGGGGCCTGCATGACGTCACTCGCCGTCTCCGTTCGCATAACGCGAGACCTCAGGAGTAAACTCAGACTCAACAGACTCCATTACCCTTTAAGTTAGGCTTCCCGCGCGGGGGCTGCATGACGTCACGCACTCGCTGTCTCCGTTCGCATAACGCGAGACCCCAGGAGTTAACTCAGACTCAACAGACTCCATTACCCTTTAAGTTAGGCTTCCCGCGCGGGGGCTGCATGACGTCACTCGCCGTCTCCGTTCGCATAACGCGAGACCTCAGGAGTTAACTCAGACTCAACAGACTCCATTACCCTTTAACTTACGCTTCCCGCGCGGGGGCTGCATGACGTCACACACTCGCTGTCTCCGTTCGCTTAACGCGAGACCCCAGGAGTTAACTCAGACTCAACAGACTCCATTACCCTTTAACTTAGGCTTCCCGCGCGGGGGCTGCATGACGGCACACAATCGCCGTCTCCATTCGCATAACGCGAGACCCCGGGAGTTAACTCAGACTCAACAGACTCCATTACCCTTTAACTTAGGCTTCCCGCGCGGGGCTGCATGACGTCACTCGCCGTCTCCGTTCGCATAACGCGAGACCCCAGGAGTTAACTCAGACTCAACAGACTCCATTACCCTTTAAGTTAGGTTTCCCGCGCGGGGGCTGAATGACGTCACTCGCCGTCTCCGTTCGCATAACGCCAGACCTCAGGAGTTAACTCAGACTCAAGAGACTCCATTACCCTTTAACTTACGCTTCCCGCGTGGGGGCTGCATGACGTCACACACTCGCTGTCTCCGTTCGCATAACGCCAGACCTCAGGAGTTAACTCAGACTCAACAGACTCCATTACCCTTTAACTTAGGCTTCCCGCGCGGGGGCTGCATGACGTCACTCGCCGTCTCCGTTCGCATAACGCCAGACCTCAGGAGTAAACTCAGACTCAACAGACTCCATTACCCTTTAAGTTAGGCTTCCCGTGCGGGGGCTGCATGACGTCACTCGCCGTCTCCGTTCGCATAACGCGAGACCCCAGGAGTTAACTCAGACTCAACAGACTCCATTACCCTTTAAGTTAGGCTTCCCGTGCGGGGGCTGCATGACGTCACTCGCCGTCTCCGTTCGCATAACGCGAGACCCCAGGAGTTAACTCAGACTCAACAGACTCCATTACCCTTTAAGTTAGGCTTCCCGCGCGGGGGCTGCATGACGTCACTCGCCGTCTCCGTTCGCATAACGCGAGACCCCAGGAGTTAACTCAGACTCAACAGACTCCATTACCCTTTGACTTAGGCTTCTTGCGCGGGGGCTGCTTGACGTCACACACTCGCTGTCTCCGTTCGCATAACGCGAGACCCCAGGAGTTAACTCAGACTCAACAGACTCCATTACCCTTTAAGTTAGGTTTCCCGCGCGGGGGCTGAATGACGTCACTCGCCGTCTCCGTTCGCATAACGCCAGACCTCAGGAGTTAACTCAGACTCAAGAGACTCCATTACCCTTTAACTTACGCTTCCCGCGTGGGGGCTGCATGACGTCACACACTCGCTGTCTCCGTTCGCATAACGCCAGACCTCAGGAGTTAACTCAGACTCAACAGACTCCATTACCCTTTAACTTAGGCTTCCCGCGCGGGGGCTGCATGACGTCACTCGCCGTCTCCGTTCGCATAACGCCAGACCTCAGGAGTAAACTCAGACTCAACAGACTCCATTACCCTTTAACTTAGGCTTCTCGCGCGGGGGCTGCATGACGTCACTCGCCGTCTCCGTTCGCATAACGCGAGACCTCAGGATAAACTCAGACTCAACAGACTCCATTACCCTTTAAGTTAGGTTTCCCGCTCGGGGGCTGCATGACGTCACTCGCCGTCTCCGTTCGCATAACGCGAGACCTCAGGAGTTAACTCAGACTCAACAGACTCCATTACCCTTAAAGTTAGGCTTCTCGAACGGGGGCTGCATGACGTCACTCGCCGTCTCCGTTCGCATAACGCGAGACCCCAGGAGTTAACTCAGACTCAACAGACTCCATTACCCTTTAACTTAGGCTTCTCGCGCGGGGGCTGCATGACGTCACTCGCCGTCTCCGTTCGCATAACGCGAGACCTCAGGAGTTAACTCAGACTCAACAGACTCCATTACCCTTTAACTTAGGCTTCTCGCGCGGGGGCTGCATGACGTCACTCGCCGTCTCCGTACGCATAACGCCAGACCTCAGGAGTTAACTCAGACTCAACAGACTCCATTACCCTTTAAGTTAGGCTTCCCGCGCGGGGGCTGCATGACGTCAGTCGCCGTCTCCGTTCGCATAACGCCAGACCTCAGGAGTTAACTCAGACTCAACAGACTCCATTACCCTTTAACTTACGCTTCCCGCGTGGGGGCTGCATGACGTCACACACTCGCTGTCTCCGTTCGCATAACGCCAGACCTCAGGAGTTAACTCAGACTCAACAGACTCCATTACCCTTTAAGTTAGGCTTCCCGCGCGGGGGCTGCAAGACGTCACTCGCCGACTCCGTTCGCATAACGCGAGACCCCAGGAGTTAACTCAGACTCAACAGACTCCATTACCCTTTAACTTAGGCTTCCCGCGCGGGGGCTGCATGACGTCACACACTCGCCGTCTCCGTTCGCATAACGGCAGACCCCAGGAGTTAACTCAGACTCAACAGACTCCATTACCCTTTAAGTTAGGCTTCCCGAGTGGGAGCTGCATGACGTCACTCGCCGTCTCCGTTCGCATAACGCGAGACCCCAGGAGTAAACTCAGACTCAACAGATTCCATTTCCCTTTAAGTTTGGCTTCTTGTGCGGGGCCTGCATGACGTCACTCGCCGTCTCCGTTCGCATAACGCCAGACCCCAGGAGTAAACTCAGACTCAACAGACTCCATTACCCTTTAAGTTAGGCTTCCCACGTGGGGGCTGCATGACGTCACTCGCCGTCTCCGTTCGCATAACGCGAGACCTCAGGAGTTAACTCAGACTCAACAGACTCCATTACCCTTTAAGTTAGGCTTCCCGAGCGGGGGCTGCATGACGTCACTCGCCGTCTCCGTTCGCATAACGCGAGACCCCAGGAGTTAACTCAGACTCAACAGACCCCATTACCCTTTAAGTTAGGCTTCTCGCGCGGGGCCTGCATGACGTCATGCACTCGCCGTCTCCGTTCGTATAACGCCAGACCTCAGGAGTTAACTCAGACTCAACAGACTCCATTACCCTTTAAGTTAGGCTTCTCGCGCGGTGCCTGCATGACGTCACTCGCCGTCTCCGTTCGCATAACGCGAGACCTCAGGAGTAAACTCAGACTCAACAGACTCCATTACCCTTTAACTTAGGCTTCCCGCGCGGGGGCTGCATGACGTCACGCGCTCGCTGTCTCCGTTCGCATAACGCGAGACCCCAGGAGTTAACTCAGACTCAACAGACTCCATTACCCTTAAAGTTAGGCTTCTCGAGCGGGGGCTGCATGACGTCACTCGCCGTCTCCGTTCGCATAACGCGAGACCCCAGGAGTTAACTCAGACTCAACAGACTCCATTACCCTTTAACTTAGGCTTCTCGCGCGGGGGCTGCATGACGTCTCTCGCCGTCTCCGTTCGCATAACGCGAGACCTCAGTAGTTAACTCAGACTCAACAGACTCCATTACCCTTTAACTTAGGCTTCTCGCGCGGGGGCTGCATGACGTCACTCGCCGTCTCCGTTCTCATAACGCCAGACCTCAGGAGTTAACTCAGACTCAACAGACTCCATTACCCTTTAACTTAGGCTTCCCGCGCGGGGGCTGCATGACGTCACTCGCCGTCTCCGTTCGCATAACGTGAGACCCCAGGAGTTAACTCAGACTCAACAGACTCCATTACCCTTTAAGTTAGGCTTCCCGCGCGGGGGCTGCATGACGTCACGCACTCGCCGTCTCCGTTCGCATAACGCCAGACCTCAGGAGTTAACTCAGACTCAACAGACTCCATTACCCTTTAAGTTAGGCTTCCCGCGCGGGGGCTGCAAGACGTCACTCGCCGTCTCCGTTCGCATAACGCGAGACCCCAGGAGTTAACTCAGACTCAACAGACTCCATTACCCTTTAACTTAGGCTTCCCGCGCGGGGGCTGCATGACGTCACACACTCGCCGTCTCCGTTCGCATAACGCCAGACCCCAGGAGTTAACTCAGACTCAACAGACTCCATTACCCTTTAAGTTAGGCTTCCCGAGCGGGGGCTGCATGATGTCACTCGCCGTCTCCGTTCGCATAACTCGAGACCCCAGGAGTAAACTCAGACTCAACAGACTCCATTACCCTTTAAGTTTGGCTTCTTGCGCGGGGCCTGCATGACGTCACTCGCCGTCTCCGTTCGCATAACGCGAGACCCCAGGAGTAAACTCAGACTCAACAGACTCCATTACCCTTTAAGTTAGGCTTCCCACGTGGGGGCTGCATGACGTCACTCGCCGTCTCCGTTCGCATAACGCGAGACCTCAGGAGTTAACTCAGACTCAACAGACTCCATTACCCTTTAAGTTAGGCTTCCTGAGCGGGAGCTGCATGACGTCACTCGCCGTCTCCGTTCGCATAACGCGAGACCCCAGGAGTTAACTCAGACTCAACAGACTCCATTACCCTTTAAGTTAGGCTTCTCGCGCGGGGCCTGCATGACGTCATGCACTCGCCGTCTCCGTTCGTATCACGCCAGACCTCAGGAGTTAACTCAGACTCAACAGACTCCATTACCCTTTAAGTTAGGCTTCTCGCGCGGTGCCTGCATGACGTCACTCGCCGTCTCCGTTCGCATAACGCGAGACCTCAGGAGTAAACTCAGACTCAACAGACTCCATTACCCTTTAAGTTAGGCTTCCCGCGCGGGGGCTGCATGACGTCACGCGCTCGCTGTCTCCGTTCGCATAACGCGAGACCCCAGGAGTTAACTCAGACTCAACAGACTCCATTACCCTTTAAGTTAGGCTTCTCGCGCGGGGCCTGCATGACGTCATGCACTCGCCGTCTCCGTTCGTATAACGCCAGACCTCAGGAGTTAACTCAGACTCAACAGACTGCATTACCCTTTAAGTTAGGCTTCTCGCGCGGTGCCTGCATGACGTCACTCGCCGTCTCCGTTCGCATAACGCGAGACCTCAGGAGTAAACTCAGACTCAACAGACTCCATTACCCTTTAAGTTAGGCTTCCCGCGCGGGGGCTGCATGACGTCACGCACTCGCTGTCTCCGTTCGCATAACGCGAGACCTCAGGAGTTAACTCAGACTCAACAGACTCCATTACCCTTAGAAGGTTAAAATGCGGGCTCTGTTAGTTGCTCTGTAGACGCGCGTCGAGTGTATCTCTGTCCAGTCTGTTGTCCGATATCTTATATTTCAGCGAACACAAACTGTTCAAGCATGTCGAGGTAAATAGGCTTGTAATTGTTTTCTCAGTGAAAAAGAAAGGTCCAATAACTTGGTCATGAAGTAACCCGCACCACACATGACACACATTAGACATCTGCAGTGGAAAAAACGGAGCTCACATTGAAACTTACTAAGGTATGGAAAATAATGTTATATTTCCCCACGTAAAACCATTAAGCTACCTAAAATAGTATTTTATAGCAATTATTTAAAATCTAGACATTATTTTGCGATGACCCTTTACAAGTCCAATAGAAATGGACGCCCTTACGGAAGTATTTATGAAAGTAGTTGAACATGTATTTGAACTCGAGTAAAGGCTATTAATGCGGACATTTTATCAGTTAATATACTGTTTGCTATTGTTTCTTTTTACAAGGCTATGTCCGTACTCGGTAGACAGGTGGGTTTTTGCGTGGTGTTACGATTTCAACTCCCGGCAAATATCGGAACGGTATATTTTACTGGGCCGCGGCCACTTCCTGGCAGCTCCTTGCCCAGTTTATCTCCTCCCATGGGGTAGGCATCAGGATGGACACCTGGTCCCCCATTGGACACTCTTCACCATCCCTGGCGATGGGCAACTCCATCAAGTCCGGACATCAGTGGTAAGAGAGTTACACACGTAGCCTGGGATTGGACCCCAGCCTGTGTCTCCTAATGAATTTAACTTCGAAGATTATTATTATTATTCCTCTCAGTACAACGTGCAACCTACGCACACAAGAGAATCGAAATTGTTAAGAAAAATGGTATCACTAAAAACGCAATCACAACATAAACAAACGTACAAAACCAGACCAATTTTTTGCAAGCTACATGGATAGAAATTGGATGCGTTTAGCGCACCAAAAATATTCGTACAAATTTCAACGGCGTGTTTTGCGACTTTTACATCGAGCTTCGAGAAAAGTATCAAGGTACGTTACAGTTTCGGCGAGTAGAGTTGGTACCGACAAAGGGAGAAAGTCACAGCTTAAATTGCCAACCAAGCTTGCAGTTTGGACGTCGCAAAAATTTTTGGTGCGAAAAAAGCCCCAAATTCCTATCCGTGCATTGCTGCACATTCATCGTGACATCACTATAAACATCGATTCGGTAATCACAAGGTTTGCTAAACAAAATAGACGAGTTGATTTTGTTATATAAATAAATGTTTTTATATAACAGGTATGAAATTGTAAATATGTAACAGAACATAATAATTGCAATAAAGATATTTTCGGTACTGAATAAAATGAAAAAGCTATTTTTCAGTTAAAATTCGTTAAGTTTTATATGTCTGGTTATTGTGTTTTCGTTTTCAGAGTTTGCAAAAAAAAAGTTGGTCTCCGTTTGCGGGGGTCATGACCCCGTGACCCCCCCCCCCCCCCTGAATCCGCGTCTCCAAATATATTTGAATGAATAGCCATGTAGCTAAATTTCGGAGACAGGACCACTCCATTTGAAAACAAGGTTACTTTAGATAAATTATTAGAACGAGCATTCTCAATTTTCCAACAGGTGTGTTGTTGTATACAAACATTCACGTTTCCCAGAAATCCTTGTATTTTCCAAAGCTCATCCAAGGAATATTGTGATTGGTTGGTCTTTGCCATCCCCATTGGTTTATCACTAAGTAAGAAGCCCCTTGACTGACTAAAGATTTCGGGGAGACTCATAAGACCTCGGTTATCCCCACTAGACTAACCACCTGTATAAAAGATGATGTATTGTAGAAAATTGCACTCATGTAACGCAGCTCTTGCAACTTTGTAACTCTGTATCTTAAGAATAACCAACTGCTTCAGTTGGGTTAGGCTTCATGCCTCAAGACTTGTAAATCATTTCAAATGTATGAGTTATTAGTCGGTTAATAAACAGAATATTTGAAATCTTCGCTTAATTTGGAATAGATACCAATCAGGCATTGTGGAGTACCTGTGAGGACCTAGCTTAACAATCTAGGAAGGTAACCACGAACTTGTTAAGCAGCTAACTTAACTCGAGTAGGGGGCGTGGTGGCTCAGCGGTCTAGCTGTATGCCTCTCACCAAGGCGGTCCGGGTTCGATTCCCGGTCAATGCATGTGAGATTTTCGATGTGAAATGCCATGTCCTGTGGTTCGGATTCCACGTAAAAAGGAGGTCCCGTGGCTCATAATCACAAGATTCACGGTCACGTAAAACTACAATCTTCCTTTTTTTAACTCGAGTAGCAGTACTAATAGCGGCCATCCTGGTGTTTCCATACTTCCTCTGGAGATTGCTCCTATCTCAATCCCTCGCCAGAATGCACACACAGTCTCCACATAAAGATCTAACTAATTCAACACATGCCTGATGACCATGATATCCAAAGTTCCTAAAACACCTCATCCCCGTAGGGAATAAAAGGGTAGAAATACATATTCTTATGACACCAATCTTTCAGTGGAAGCATGTTAAAGTGCTCACCATTTCACTCGCTTCATGGTAGTTGTTGATGTACAGAAGATTGGTCCACCAGTTCTTCTCGCAGGCTTCCTGGCTAGGTTTGTTGCGGGAGTCCCACAAAGGGCCATCTCCTGCGTAGCTGAAGAGTGTTGCCGTCATGAGTATCATTACACCCAGAGCTGGAGTCAGTCTGGAACAAGTGAGCGTCATCATTAAGGTTGATATATATTCTTAGAAATAGCTGTGGGGTATAACTTCTCTTTAAGCAGTCATATCAGAAGAGTAAGACTCGAAAGTTAGAACATATAACTTTAAACACTAAATATCAATGAACGTACATAAGACAAGAATTGAAAAAAAAAAAAAAAAAAAAAAACCTTATGTGACGATAACGGCGGTACAACTCTTAGAACTACCATTAAGTTATTTATTCCTTGAAGAACATTATTCACAGTGATTTTGTTGTCAACATAGATACAGTGAGTCCGGGAATGTTTTCCGCAGCACCTACATGCTTCTGCGAGAGCTAGCTACAGCAGTTACGTTGGCAGCACGGCTGTCGCTTGCATCATAACAAACAAACAGTAAACTTTATACTCACCAAAGCCATTCATAACAGAATCTTGAAGTGTTGTACTTGTGTTCGAAGACAGACATCAACAAGTCTACACATATTGTCGAAGACATTCACTAAAGTTTCTTGCGGAATGGACAGCATATGACTAATGATATTCACTTTAAGTTCCACAATAGTTTTTGGATTAGGTTTGTATACCTCAGATTTCGTGTTGATTTACTTGGACTACGCAGCATTATATCGGAGATTTCATCAAGTTTTTCGTCTGTTAAAGCGTAGGCCTGCCTGTTCCCGGAACATTGTGAACTGATCCACTCACACGAAATTTACTTACCAAATCCCGAACTGTATCACGGTTTGGACACTTTGAATTAGGAAACCACGCCTGAAATCTCAATTTTACATTTTCTGTAAACCGATCGCCTTCGCGAATAAAGTATTCCACCAAAAACACTCTGTCTTCAGTAGTAAACATTACCGCCTGTATACTGTTGCACTCTTCCAATGATCGGGCGTGGTGGCTCAGTGGTCTAGCTGTATGCCTCTCACCAAGGCGGTCCGGGTTCGATCCCCGGTCAATGCATGTGAGATTTTCGATGTGAAATGCCATGTCCTGTGGTTCGGATTCCACGTAAAAAGGAGGTCCCGTGACTCATAATCACAAGATTCACGGTCACGTAAAACTACAATCTTCCTTCCTTCCTTCCTTCTTCCAATGATCTATCTGAACGCTCGCTTATCTGACGATTTCGACAGCCTACAGCCAACACGCGGGAGTTCCCCTTTCAAGGACACAGTACTGCCAACTAAACTGATGACGCAACCACTCGCAACTGCAGGTAGCCACAGCGGAGAACATTCTCGGGCGCCCCGTACTTACCTTAGTAATTTACGGTACAAAAACTTCAAATCGTAACAGTGGGTAATAAATGGATTATGCGCGCCATATTAAATGAGAATATGCTGTGTCACTCATTGCTGTTTGCCTAACGATGTGAAGATTGGCGACAATGGATGACATCACACTAGACCAGGGGTTCTCAACCTTTTTCAACCATCGTACCACTTTAAAAAAATTAAACATCCTGCGTACCCCCTACTAAACTTTCTTAGGTAATAATAATGGTTATTAAAAATGTAAAATGTATTTAGTTAGTATGGTTTAACCTTTGTAATTTTATAAGGAAAGATATTTTAATAAAACAAAATATAGTTGTTGTTTTTCAGTTCCTTTTCCCAAAGGGTGATTTTTGCAAGCATTGCGTTAGTTTTCATTTCAACACAGAACATATCAGAAACACTACCTTGCATACACTTATTACAAATATTCAGTTTTTCAAAAATATCACTTAAATAGTCCAATTTTAAAAGCCAACCAAAGCCATTGAGTACTGATGATAAATTAGAATGGTGCCCGGTAAAGGAAAGATGCAATTCTTTGTGGAGTTCAAATACACGCGCCGTAAATAACTCACAGAGTAGTCGCGGCACGAAGCTCACTGCGCATGTGGATCGAGTAGAAGGATGGCCTGCCACGTATCCCCTGAAATGTTTTGTGTACCCTTAAGGGGTACGCGTACCACAGGTTGAGAACCCCTGCACTAGACAGAGGATGATCAGCTTTACTGCCAACTTTTAAGTTATATTGCAATCTCCAGTTCCATTATCTGCTAATTTGGTGACTTTGAAACATGATTGGCAGCCCTGATGCAACTAAAGAGCGAGAGAATTACTATAACTACAGTACGCTTGTTGATTGTCTGGCTCACCTGATGTACCGGTGGATGTAGTACAAGAATATGTTAAAGGTGCCCCTCTTCTCCATCTCTCGCAGGAATACGTAGGACGTCAGCAAACCACTGAGCAGGAAGAAGGTATCGACAGAGAGCGTTCCATTCATGATGGTCAGTCGCGACCAGTCCTTCTTGAACTGTGAACATACAACAGTGCTTCCAATTATTATCTCTACTTAGTATAAAATAACGTCCCCGATTCTTGGAAGTTACGGGTAATCTCGGGAACCACCGGATGGACTTTGATGCGGTTTTCACCATCTCAAGAACAGACAGGCAAAGAGGAAACTGCATGTAACGTGGGAAGGCATGCTGTTGGATCACTCTACGAATCCCAAATATTTAGGGATTACATTGGATCGTGCACTCACGTATGAAAAACATTGTCTAAACACCAAAAATAAGGTATCCGCAAGAAACTGCCTCCTTCGCAAATTATCTGGTACCAGATGGGGGACTCAAGCTCAAACAATAACAACCACTGCTTTAGCATTCTGTTACTCTGCAGCAGAATATGCATGTCCTGTGTGGTAAAGGTCGTGTCATACTAAGCAGGTTGGTACTGCATTAAATGAAACGTGTAGACTCATCACTGGCTGCCTGAGACCCACGCCATGTGATAAGCTGTATTGTTTAGCAGGCATTGCACCCCCAGACATCAGAAGAGAAGTTGCAGTTAAATGCGAGAGATCTAGGGTTGATGTGTCTCAAGCACACCCATAGTATAGCCTTCAACCAGACCACTCTCGACTGAAGTCCAGAAGAAGCTTTCTACACACAACTGAGTGCCTAACTGACAAACCTCAGGTTTTGAGGATTTCATCTTGGTTGACCAGAAGCCCCCAAATTACTCAGTGGATGGCTTCATCTGAAAGGCTCCCAGCAAGACATACAGAGGCTTGGACAACTTGGAAGTCTCTCAACAGATTGCGATCTGGGGTTGGCAGATCCAAGTCCAATATTCATAAATGTTTTTTTTTTTTTTGCTGCGACCCGGTCCTTTGTGAATGCGGTGAAGAACAGATTATGGGTCATCTGCTTCAGTGCAGTCTGTGTCCTATACTGTGCACCATGGAGGATCTGGTGAAGGCTACACCAAATGGACGTGACATGGCAAAATATTGGTCATGCATTATTTTGAGCCTTAAATGTTCAAGTTTTGCCACTTTTTTTTGCCCATTTTGTACATAATTTGTTATGTAATATTTTTGTTCCTGACACAAGTAAATAAATAACCATTCTATAAAGGATATCTCGAGGAAGGTTTCTGCAGAACATTCAGAGAAGAGAAGAGTGGTTGTGTTTGGAGTTTCCCTGTAAGTGCAACTCGGCTTTTCTTCATTTTGCGTGTGACCTTTTCGTTCCCCAAAATAAACAATCAAGTTTAGATTGGACGGAAGGGGGATTTGTGTTTCATGCACCTCGCGATTCTTAAATTACATCTGACATGGAATTCGTTGCACATGCATCTCCATGATAATACGTATAATTAATAGTTCAGTCAGTGATTTTAACCCATCATGCCGAGACGTAAAACGAATATAGGTCGTAGTTCATTGACATCGAAAAAAAAAAGCGTTTATCACGTAATGCATTCATAACTGTTCCCGGGCGAAGCCGGGGCGGGTTGCTAGTATATATTATAAATTATATGAATTGCAGCCAATGGCCATAGCAGGGTATTTTAATTGGACGCCCGTAGGTGTTCCAACTTTGGCTATCAGATGCCACTGACACCTAGCGGCGAACGTTGGAACTTGATAGAGTGGTAGATTCTTTTACATAACATGGGCCCGCCGGCATTACTTCCCCTCCGAGGGAAGACATACTGAAGGATTTTAACGCTCTTAAAAATCCGACGACTACGGGCGGGTTTGAACCCGTGGTCTTGGGCATAGCAGTTCCGCAGGCTACCGACTACGCATACTTTTCAGTTCACGGCATATAGACCTACGCGTCTAAATCCGTTATCGCAATCTCCACCGACACATTGAATCCTTATTTCAGTTTGATTGCTGTCAAAGATTAGTAGATATTGGGAACCCCCTAAATATTTCGGATGATCACCATGTTGGATTTGTTTATGTAGGCCATAGAGTTATGTACTATTAGATGATGATTATTATGTACGTTGATTATTCAAACGTTGACTTCAATCGCATGATTAGAACACAAGAAATAGAAAGTTAATATTTAAATTTCGCACAGCCGCCATCATGAGGTTATGTAAACAATTGAACAAAAGTTTGGTGCTTTTCAGTCGGTCAACACGAATGTACCCAAATAGAGATGGGTTATGCCCTAATCCTGAAATAAATTACTTGAGACTAATAAATAAATGTAATTTATTTCAGGATTAGGGCATAACCCAGCTCTTTTTGGGTACATTCGTGTTGACCGACTGAAAAGCACCAAACTTTTGTTTACTTAGCCAACACTGAAAAATGGCTTCAAACCTCACAATATACAATTGAACTAAATTGGATGACAGTGAATTACAATGTGTATAAACATTTGCTGTACCACGTTTCACTGTGCTAGGATGGTTAAATCGCGAGAAAAGTCTATTTAAATGTTTCAACTACGCTTGGCCGCCATGTTCGTTTTGTAGTTAACAGGTTTTTGAAAGTCACATAGGTGAATTTATAGTAGTGCCTCATATCACCGTACAAGATTTCAGGCTGATATCAGTAATAGTGGACCAAACGGAGGCAGACAGGTTTTTCTCCGGGTACTCCGGTTTTCCCTGTCACAATTTCATTCCAGCAACACTCTCCACTATCATTTCATTTCATCTGTCATTCATTTAATCATTGCCCCAGAGGAGTGCGTCAGGCCTCGGCAGCCGGCACAGTTCATATCCTCGCCGCTAGATGGGGGTTCATTCATTCCATTCCTGAGCCGGTCGGAGACTGGAAGCAGGCTGTGGATTTTCATTTTCATCAGTAATAGTGTTGGAGATATAGAATGCCGGTGAAATATTTCGTATAGCCGCCATGTTGGATTGATGAGACGTAACAAAATTTGAAGGGTACGGTAGGGGTCGAACAAAATAGTGCTATGACCTTACCGAGATGAATTGATATCGCTCCAGTTGTTATGGTTTTATTAGGGACACACACACACATACGCACACACATCTACACACACGGACAAAAGGTGATCTCATAAGCCTATTTTTAGCCTACTTTCGATTTTTGTAAAAAAATGAAAGTAGACTTATGAGATCTACACAGGGCCATAACATTGTGTGTCTCTGTCTGTGTGTGTGTCTGTGTGAGTGTGTGTACTCTGAATGTCTGCCCCCCCCCCCCCCCTCTTCTCCCCTATCAATTCAAACATGGTGAAACCGAATGGAACGAAATTTGGTTCAGAGGTAGCACTAGCAAAGGGTGCCTCAGTGTCATGTTTTATATCGCCGCCATCTTTTCCAAAACTGAATGGCGGCCACTCAAACGTTTAAAACGTAAAATCAAATAACGCCCAAACTAATCATCCGATCTCTTACAAATTTCGTAAAAACTTATCTTCATATAGGAGGCATCTTGTGACCAAACTACAAGGTCATCAGCCGTACCATTTCAGTATGGTGGCCGTGTGAATTAAGCAAACTTAATAATCCATAACATGGGACCCACAAAATCCGATTATCGAGCCAAGGGTGGTCTAAGCTATCATAAAGTACGTAATCCGTTATTAGTTATAATTTAATAATATAATATTATACTGTATGAGTGACTTAAAAGAGCTGAGCCATCTCTGTCTCATGACAAGATATCAGCTGACCTCTTGTTCCTGTCCTATATTTCAGTAGTTTGAGTATGTTGTATGTGATATAGCCTACTGATAGAAATAATACAGTATAAACTTTGTGTGAAATGATTTATAATGAAGATGTAGCAGTGAAGATATCGTTTATTTCAAGTCATTATTTGCTAACACGTTGTGTATAAGTCAGTTAATAACACTGAGGTGTCAAAGACATGGTTGGCTCTGGGCTAGCGCGTTAGTCTCTCATGTGGTTGCCTGGCGGTCGAAACTTACTAGAGTTAATTTTTTTAACTTGAATTCTTTCACAAATGATGTGGACGAATTATTTACACAGATACTCAATAAAATGCCATTTAGATCAAAGGAGAGGCTAATGTACACGCTCGTTTATTAGTAATCACAGCCCCAGCATCGCACATAAACATAAGAAATTAGAAAAAGGAGAATATAAGAACAAGATACAAGCTGTCATCAACCAAAGCCTTCTCAATGTCTCTGTATGGTGCTGTCCTCTTGTGGATTACGTTGGCAATTGTTCCAAACATTCCGCTTTGTAAATCCCTGGCCCCTTAAAGTATGACAATTTTGTAATAGTTGAACTTCTAGCCACGACCGCGCTCCGATTTCCTTTAAGCACTGCCAGCTGGATCCCATCCCTCCTGGTTGCTTTAAACTGCCTGCTCATTCAACACTCAGAGGCGTAAAAGATCTATATTAATTCACTGCTAGGTCGCAGCACCAACCTACTGTGATCGCCGCAGATATTTAAAGGGGAAGATACGCAAAACGAAGGATTCTTAAGTTTGGAGGCTTAATATCGAGATTAACGGACGTGAATGCATTACAGTAAATTAGTAATTTTGATATTCAATCATCATAAAGTATATAATATTGATTTCGACATTTACTGGCCAATTATCAATATAAAAGAAAACAAAACATACATGGTGGTGGAGGTGATTGTTTTAAGGGTGAGTACAAAGAGTTATAAGTATACCCATACATTTAGGAGAAAGTAGGCTATATGTTCTTTGCTGAACATAAATTATATAACAAGTAGTTTCGTGATGAACTAAAGCCTATTTCCATATATCCTACTTATGTTAAATGCCTCTATCAACATACAACATTTCAGTTTGATTGCTGTAATAGAATCGTAGATATTGAGAACCGACTAAATATTGCGGATTGTCGCCATGTTGGATTTTTATATATGTAGGTCGTACAGTTATGTACTGTTACATGAAGATTATTGTGTACATGTAGTATTCAAACTTCAATCGCATGATTAGGACACAAGAAGTAAAAACGAGATTTTAAAATTTCGCCCAGCTGCCATCTTGTGGTTATGGAAACAATTGAAAAAAAATTAGATGCTGGTTTAACATTTGTATAAAAACTTACTGTCCCTATGAACATAAAAAAATCAGTTTGATTGCTATAATGGATTAGTAGATATTCAGAGCCGTCTAAATATTTCGGATGGTCGGCATGTTGGATTGTTATATGTATAGGCCATAGAGTCATGTACCATTAAAGGAACATTATTGCGTAGGTTCATTATTCAAACGTTCACTTCGATCGCATGATTACGGCACAAAAAATAACAACTTAATTTTAAAATTCGCACAGCCGCCATCTTGAGGTTATGTAAACAATTGAACTAAATTAGATACCAGTGCATTACAATGTGTATAAACATTTCCTGTACCAAGCCTCACTGCGTTTGGATCATGAAATCGCGAGGAAGGTCTCTTTAAAATTTTCAACTTCACTTGACCGCCATATTCGTTTTGTAGTTAACCAGATTTTTGGGAGTCATATAGATAAACTTCCACTAGTGCCCTTTATCTCCCTACAAAATTTCAGGGTGATACCGCTGATAATTTCAGAGTTATAGAATGCCGGTTAAATATTTCGCACAGCCGCCACCTTGAGGTTATGTAAACAATTGAACGAAGTTAGATGACGGTGCATTGCAATGTGTATAAACATATACTGGAGAAGTGACAAAGTGGAAGTCTGACATTCTACGGATCGGAGCGTGGAATGTTAGAAGTCTGCTAGGTAGTGGAAGTTTAGAAAACTTAGAAAGGGAAATGGATAGGTTGAGGTTGGATTTGGTTGGGATTAGTGAAATGCGCTGGCAGGAAGAACAGGACTTTTGGTCAGGAGACTACTGGGTCATTAGCACTAAATCAAACAATGGCCAAGCAGGGGTTGGTCTCATATTGAGTAGGAAACTTGGGCAGCGGGTTGAATATTATGAGCAATATAGTGAACGGATTATTGTAGCAAAAATCAATACTAAACCTACGTGCACCACAGTGATACAAGTCTATATGCCTACCAGTCAAGCTGATGATGATGATGTTGAAAAGGTCTACGAAGAAATAGATGAAATTCTGAGGTATATCAAAGGTGATGAAAATGTTATAGTAATGGGAGATTGGAATGCTGAGGTAGGAAAAGGGAGAGAAGGGAAGGTAGTAGGACATTTCGGATTGGGTGAAAGGAATGATCGAGGAAGCAGGCTGATGGAATTCTGCACCGAGCATGAGTTGGTCATAGCTAACACCTTATTCAATAACCACAATAGAAGAATATACACATGGATGAGACCAGGAGATAAAGGGCGTTACCAAATCGACTTCATTATGGTCAAGCAGAGGTTTCGAAACCAGATTTTGGATTGTAAAACATATCCTGGTGCTGACATAAACTCTGACTACAATCTAGTTGTAATGAAATGCAGATTAAAGTTGAAGAAACTGAAGAAAAGTCAAAAGCCAAAAAGGTGGGCAATAGACAGACTGAAAGTAAAGGATGTAAACGAAAGATTCAAGAAGAGTATAAAGGAAGGACTAATGAAAACCCCTAAACAAACTTCAATTGCAGACGAATGGGCACTTTTGAAGAATGAAATAACAAAATCCGCAGAAGAAAACATTGCTAGGAAAGAAAGAATAGGTAGAAAACCATGGATCACTCGGGATATACTAGAATTGATGGATGAAAGGCGGAAACACAAGAATCTAAGAGACGAAAAGGGGAAAGCAGAAAACAGACGTCTGAGAAATGAGGTTACCAAGAAGTGCAAGGAAGCGAAAGAAGAATGGTTGAAAGAGAAATGTGTAGGTATGGAAAATTGTCTGAAATTAGGAAAAGTAGACCCAGCTTATCGAAGGATTAAGAATACTTTTGGGGAAAAGAAGACTAAGTGCTGTAATATTAAGGACACAAATGGAAAGCCTGTAACAGATAGGGAAGAAAAGTTTGAGAGATGGAAAGCTTACATAGAGTGCTTGTATATGGGAAAGGATATTGAGAATCATGTAATGGAGAGGGAGGAGGAAATTGATGAGGATGCAAAAGGAGATTTAATATTGAGATCAGAATTTGACAGAGCATTAGAGGACTTAAGCAGGAACAAAGCACCAGGCATATATGATATACCGCTTGAGTTGCTACGCTGCATAGGAGAAGAAGGTCTGATCAGGTTATTTCACTTGGTGTGTAGGATTTATGAGACAGGTGAGGTACCCCTTGATTTCAAGAAGAATGTAATCATCCCTATACCAAAGAAAGTGGGAGCTGATAGATGTGAAGATTACCGTACAATCAGCTTGAATACTCATGCTTCAAAGATCCTGTCTAGAATAATTTACAAGAGGATTGAAAGCCAGATAGAAACAGAGTTGGGTGAAGACCAGTTTGGTTTCAGGAGAAATGTTGGAACAAGGGAAGCTGTACTAAGTCTTAGACTGATTTTGGAAGGTAGAATAAGGAAAGATAAGAGAACGTTCATGGCTTTTGTAGACTTAGAAAAGGCTTTTGATAACGTTGATTGGACTAAATTGTTTGACATTTTGAAATCTATTGGAATCAAGTACAGGGATAGGAGGGTGATATACAATCTATACAGAAACCAGACAGCAGTCATTCGAGCTGAAGGACATGAGAGAGAAGCTGGTATTCAGAAAGGTGTAAGGCAAGGCTGCAACTTATCACCCATACTTTTCAATCTTTACATTGAACAAGCAATGAAGGAAATTGGAGAAAAATTTAAAGTGGGAGTGAAGATTCAAGAAGAAATAATTTCAACTTTGAGATTTGCTGATGGCATCGTCATCTTGGCCGACACGCCTCAGGATTTGAATGAGTTTTTGAATGGTATGGACTCCGTCTTATGGAAAGAATTCATGATGAAAATTAATAAATGTAATACAAAAATACTGGAATGCAGCCGAAAGAAATCAGAAACCTCTATGGAGATCAAATTGGCAGGTGAAAAGCTGAAGGAAGTAGGAGACTTCTGTTACTTAGGAAGCAGAATAACCAGTGATGGACGAAGCAAAGAGGATATAAAAAGTAGGTTGGCTCAGGAAAGGAAAGCATTTCTACAAAAACGGAATCTGTTGACATCGAATATAGATTTAGGTATTAGGAAGTCATTTTTGAAAGCCTTTGTCTGGAGCGTGGCGCTCTATGGAAGTGAAACTTGGACTATTGGTGCAGCAGAAAAGAGGAGAATTGAAGCATTTGAAATGTGGTGTTACAGGAGAATGATGAAGATCAGATGGGTAGATAGGGTTACAAACGAAGGGGTATTAAGACGAGTGGGAGAGGAGAGATGTTTCTGGCGACTGCTAATGAAGAGAAGAGATAGGTTAGTAGGACACATACTAAGACACCCAGGAATAGCAAGCTTAGTTATGGAAGGAAGGGTCGAGGACAAGAATTGTAGGGGTAGACCAAGGTCAGAATATGTTAAACAGATTGCCTCGGATGTAGGGTGTGGTAGCTATGTAGAGATGAAACGATTAGCTCAGGACAGGAAGGCATGGAGAGCTGCATCAAACCAGTCATAAGACTGAAGGCTCAAACAACAACAACAGTTTTATTGCGTTTGGTTGGTTAAATCACGAGAACTGTCTATTTAAAAGTCGCAACTTCGCTTGGCCGCCATGTTGGTTTTGTAGTTACCAGGTTCCCAAAGGTCGCATAGGTGAACTTCTAGTAGTTCCCTTTATCACCGTAAAATATTCCAGGGTGTTATCGGTAATAGTTTCGGAGATAGTGAATGCTGGTTAAATAATTCGCACAGCCGCCATGTTGGATTGGTGAGACGTGACAAAATTTGAAGGACATGGTCAGGGTCGTCCGGCATAGTGCTATAAACTTTCCGAGTTTCATTGAAATCGCTCCAGCTGTTTAGAAGTTATTAGGGGGGACACACACCATCACACACACACACACGCATATACAGTCAGACACACGGACAAAAGGTGATCTCATAAGCCTATTTTTCAGAAATGAAAATAGGCTAATAAGCTAAAAATGTTGTTCGGATCTCCCGAGATTTCGGATTAGAGGGATTCCACTGTAACACTGATAACATTGACATGACCGTAGGCACTCACATCGTTGAGATAGACCAGGTTCATGGCAGGCAGCCCGCTCACCACCAGATAGCGGTGTCCCAGCACCACCCAACCCATGCTGATGAACCGGATCCCATTCACAGCTGTCATCGTCTCCGAGGACGAGTTGATGCTAATGAGACGCAGCCAGTTGGAGTAGATGGAGAAGCTGAGTAACATGGGCTTACCCTTCACTCCTGAGGACAGAGATGGCACATGTGAGATCAGTGGCGTGGGGGATCTACCTCCTCCCAGAACCAAATATGAAACTGGATGGAGTTTTAGCCTACTTTCGATTTTTGCAAAAAAAAATAAAGTAGACTTATGAAATCAACACAGGGCCAAAAATTGTGTATCTGAGTGTCTCTGTGTGTGTATGTGAATTTTAGCGTAATGGTAGCGTCTCTGACTTGTAGCTTTGAGGTTCGAAAGGAAGTGTGCTAGCTGGCAGTGGTGGATCGAATGGAAGTGTAAGACGCACTGCCAACTGGATCGATTGATCCAGCTGGCAGTGGTAAGAGAAACAATGAGTGCGCGGGGTCGGAAATTGATACCATGACGTACTCACGGCCTTGTGGAACGTATATGACATACTGAACGGTAAACGCTCATGTGAACTCTGGTGTCAAGTGATTGAAACAAATCACATGGTACATGTTCGAAGTCTTCGTATCAGTATTTAAATGGTAAAATGCCTTAATATCAAACATTGCAAGTAGTCGGCATTGCCGGTATTATGTTTCTGCACAATGGCTATTCGAATATTAACCCACATAACGGTAATGCAGTCATCAATATAATATAATCGTTGTGGTTATACGAGAATTGAGCAAGCCTTCATGAACTATTGCTGAATACATTCTCTTTACTCACAAGAGGGCCTATTCACAAGGCATTTAAACTCAATTTCACGCAGGAACATTATCGAAACAAGCAACATATAAATGAAATTTAATTCCGTAATGCTGTATTATTGGAACGTGGAAAGAAGTCACCATCTTGTGCACAATATTTGCGTAGTCGAAATGTCCGTGTGGTTAGCGCCTATGACTGTGAATCTAGAGATCTCGGGTTCAAATCTGGGAAGGGGTAGATATTTCTGCTACAAAATTATCATTTTAAACGATATTTTTCATATCAATATGACTAATTTTAACAGAATCCATATGAACTTACGTGTTGGTCTGTGAATCAATAGGACCTGTTTATAAGGAATTTAAGGTTAATAGCGGTGTCGCGTCTATTAATCTAGTTGATCCATATCGTATTCTTTATTTAGGCTGGTGCTGGTGGAAGCTACTAATCATCTAATAAAATGAGTTCCGTATTATAAACTACAATATCTGTAAAACACTCCCTTTTACAATAGATTAATATTTGTGTCAATATTAGTATAAAATACCGGTGTACCAACAATTTCACGTGAGGTTTCTTCTATGTCAGATGTTACACATCATATGCGACTACTGAAAGGCTGGTATTTTTTTACTTCTTTTTTTGTATTTATTGATTCATAACTATTCACACGTTATAATGTTAAGCATATATAGTGTGTATTTGCAATCGAAAATATTATAATTATATTTTTAACACCACATATTTCAACACACGACAGCGATTAAAATTCTTTGTCCTTGATCCGCGGTAGAGTCTATTGCTGTTGTTTTTGTTGTTGATTCATTAGGGGTTTTGCGGCATCATGGACTTGTATCCCCGTGTATTTGGATGTGTGTAGAAGTTGTCTGATAACTTGTGTCACTGTGAGGTCTGTAGGCTTACTAGTGTGTGTACTTTTATACGAGGAAGGATTTGTGTAGGAAGCTGTTGTTTCATTTGAGATGCATGGACATCATGGTCATTTAGCCCCGTGTACTTAGGTGAGTGTTGAATTATTTCCGATAACCTGTGCTATTGTGTGTGTATATATAATTTAGGTGTGGATTCAATCAATCTATGTATAATGCCCGTATAGCACGTTGTATTTCAACAAGCTACTACAAGCAACATTCAATTATACTCCTTGAAAGGGACAAAAAGTTATATATAAACCCATACATTTAGGAAAAAAAGTAGGCTATATGTTATTTACTGAGCATCTTGTTTCATTTTGAATACAATCAATCTTCGGACTGATAACAAATTTTCACTCGTGTATTTTTTTAATGTATATACCCTGACTTACTGAATGAGCACAATGGCCAGCTGTTCAGTTAGCCAGAGGGGTTACTTCATCCCTTCCCAACACTTGTCATACTGTTAAGTGCCATTTTGGAAAGTTGTGTTGCTATTTTATGTCAAAATTTAGATGGAAACTGTAGTTTATTAACATTTATACAAAACTGGGGAATAGGAATAGTTTCCTCGAAGAAAGCTGGATTTTATGCCATTTAATATCAATGAAAAATCCACAGCCTGCTTCCAGTCTCCGACCGGGTCAGGAATGGAATGAATGAAGCCCCCATCTAGCGGCAAGGACATGAACTGTGCCGGCTGCCGAGGCCTGACGCTCTCCTCTGGGGCAATGATTAATTGAATAATAATAATAATAAGAATAATAATAATAATAATAATAATAATAATAATAATAATATCGTATGGCCTCGGGTGCCGGGTGCAAGCTTTGTAATTTGACACCCAGAGGATAGCTTGCATGCCGAATTTCGTTGTTCCTTAAATCACTATGAAAGTCAAGGAGGTTAGATATCTAAGCTCCTTGAACACTATAGCACTTTCTACTAGAGAAATGAGGAACTTTGTGTTGGCGGAAACTCCCGAGATTAATTTTGCCATTATGAACAAGGCCTACTGCATTCAAATGGATTCTTTGACATGCCAACATCGTATGACATGCGTGTCGTATTTTTGCCGCCTTTCAAAAATCACTTACCACGGCCAGGAGCGAACCTGCAATCTTGGGGTTAGTAGACCGACACACTATCCACTCCCCCACCGAGGCAAGCTGATTAAATGAATGGCAGATGAAATGAAATGATAGTGGGGAGTGTTGCTGGAATGAAATGTTGACAGGGAAAACCGGAGTACCCGGAGAATAACCTGTGTGCCTCTGTTTTGTCCAGCACAGATCTCACATGGAGTGACCGGGATTTGAACCACGGGCCCAGTGGTGAGAGGCCGGCGTGCTGCTTTTTCATTTAATATCAATAAAATTGTTAATTTTTGAGCATTGATAAGTGCAAATAAAAGGTATCAAACACAACAACAATATGAGCTTCTTCTGCATCCAAACCCTTATTTGGTCTTTGAGTTGGCTTTTAAGTGGCTCAACGTTGTTCTGGCTGGAACATAACACCTAGTCTTTACCTGCCTCACCCATTACTACAAATAGAGGAGTTTCCTGTCGTTTTTCGAAGATAGGTCAACTATCTCGTTTGAGCTAAGAATATCCAAACCTCCTGCACTCATTGGCATCTTGTACATACAGTAGTTATGACCGCCACCCGTAAAAGCCTAAACGAATAAATAAATAAATAAATGAATAAATAAGTACATAAATAAATAAATAAGTAAGTAAATAAATAAATAAATAAATAAATAAATAAATAAATAGATAGATAAATAAATAAATAAGTAAGTAAATAAATAGATAAGTAAATAAATAAACAAATAAATGAATAAATAAATAAATAAATAAATAAGTAAATAAATAAATAGATAGACAGATAAGTAAATAAATAAGTAAATAATTAAATAAGTAAATAAATAAATAGAAAAATAAATAAATAGATAGATAGATAAGTAAATAAATAAATAGGTAAAAAATAAATAGATAGATAGATAAGTAAATAAATAAATAAGTAAATAAATAAATAGATAGATAGATAGATAGATAGATAAGTAAATAAATAAATAAGTAAATAAATAAATGAATAAATGGATAAATAAATTAATGAGTAAAAATAAATACATTAATTAATGAATTAAACAAAATAAAAATAAATAAATAAATAAATAAATGGAAAAAATAAGGCACCGGGTGAAGACTTGATAACATCTGAAATATGGAAATATGCTAGAGACAAGGCATTTGACATGTTAACTACAATTATAGGCGAGATTTAGGAAACAGAAACTTCCTCAGGGCTGCACTTCAGCCCTTATTCAGCCTCTCCATAAAAAAGGCGACAGAATGAATGTAAACAACTACCGCCATTGTGGTACCTCGCTTCTCCAAATAACCTACAATATCCTCTGCAATGTTCTCCGGGCTAGAATAGAATAACAAATGGATCCAATACTGGGAGAATACCAAGGAGGTTTTAGGAAAAGACGTTCCTGTGCTGAACACATTCTGAATCTAAAATAGGTCATTTCATATCTTAAACGTTGAAACAAAGAATTTGTTGTGATTTTCGTTGATTTTACGAAAGTATATGACTCTGTTGATCGATTTACTCTATTTGAAATCTTAAAAGAACTAGGTTTGGACAACAAGACAAGGGCAATCATCCAGGAGACCTTAACCAACACTACGTCCAAGATAAAATTCATAGCAGAAATTTCCGACGCCTTTGACATCAGGACCAGGGTAAGGCAGGGGGATGGACTCTCGCCTTTGCCTTTCTATAGTGTGCTTGACAAAGTCATCCGTGAGTGGCGGAGAGAATTGAGCAACAAAGAAGATGACAATGGGGTGAGATTGGGATACAAAAACATGAATCGGGTAGTTGATTGTCTAGCGTTCGCGGATGATGAGGAAAAAGTAGACTTATGAGATCCATCCGGGAAAATGTGTGTCTGTCTGTCTCTCTGTCTGTCTGTCTGTCTGTGTGTCCCCCTATCAACTCCTAAACGGCTGCAGCAATCGAAAGTAAATTTGGTATGAGTAAAGATCTATACCAGAACATCTCAATGTCATACTTGAAAATGATGTCAGTGCTACCAACTGCTGAAAAATCGCAATTGAAATTGAGCTCCATGTTGGATAACTTGGAATATATACATGGGAACTATTCCAAACTTGGCACACATATAGATACTAATACTTCAGTTTAATTTTCAGGAGTCCATACATGCCATTGTTGCCAAAATGATTCTAAGCCTACTGATAGGTCAAATTTCTAAAGGCATATAACTCCTACACTATCAATTGGATTTCAACCAAATTTCGTATGCACTATGTGTGCATAAACAGATATGACTGAGCGGATTCATAACAGCCACCAGGGCTGCCAACTGTCAATAAATGCTTTCTCTATTTTTATCCAAATACCAATATATCAGAAAGTATGCGAGCCAACAGCTTTATACTTTGCACACGTGTAGTGCCCAACATTATGGACTAATTTGGAGCAACTAATGTATGTCAGTGCTACCAACATGATTCTAAGCCTGCTGATAGGACCAATTTTTAAATACAAGTAACTTCTATACTATCAATTGGATTTCAACCAAATTTCGCATGTGCTATATGTACCATAACAGATATGATTATGTGTATTCTTAAGAGCAATCAGGGCTGCCAACTGTTAATAAATGCTGTTTATATTTTTACCTTAATATCAATATATCAGAAAGTATGCAAGCCAACAGCTTTAAACATTGCGCACGTATAGTACATGACATTTTAGATTAATTTCGAGCATCTAATGTATGTGAGTGCTACCAACATGATTCTAAGCCTGCTGATAGGTCCAATTTTAAAATTCCAGTAACTTCTATATTAACAAATGGATTTCATCCAAAATTGGCACAAAAATAGTTCATATTATTTCAAATTATTTCTGAGCAACACATGCATGACATTGTTGCCAACATGATTGAACGCGCGCTGATAGGTTCAATGTCTAACTGCATGTAACGTCCATGCTATCCATTGGACTTCAACAAAATTTTGTATTCTGTAACTTAAGATATGGAACTAAGAATATATTCAGTCATCAGGGCTGCCAACTGTAGTGCTCAATTAGGCTACATTATTTCAGGTATATTTCGAAATAACTAGAAATTTCTATATTGCCAAATTAATTTCGTTATTATTCCAGATAGGTCTATACAGATTGGCATGAATCTTACATTTTACGAAAAGTAGGCTCTTTAGTTCGTCACGTAACTTCTTGTTTCTCATTCATGAGTATAGTCAAAGAACAAATCAGTGAACTCCAGAAATAAGCAGCAAAGGCAGGCCTCAATATCTCCTTCAAGAAACCCGAGTTTATAAGTAATATATAGCTGGCACATAGAGAACTAGCTATCGGAAGGGGAAAGGTCAAATACCTAGGTGAATGGGTAGAGTTTAATGTCTCTGAGAAGGAGGCTTTCACATCACGAATGAGAAAAATGGTAACTGCATACCAGTTAACAAAGGGAATCTATAACAAGAAATCATTATCCCTAAATGCCAAACTTCTACATTACTGCAGAGTAATCCGACCGGAAGCCTTATATGCTGCAGAGGGGCTTACGATGCCCAGAAAAGGTCTTATGGAGAAACTTGAAACGAAAGCAAGGAAGATCTTACGGAAAATCTTGGGTCCAGTCAAGGAAAACGGTGATTACAGACGGAGACACAACCATGAACTCTACACTCACGTTACCAAAATCACTGACGTCATGAGAAAATGGAGGATTGTGCTCCATGGTCATTTATCAAGACTGAGCCCAAAGCAATTGTCGAAGAAAATCTTTACTTACTTTCTGGGTAAGAAAACCAGGAGAGTGTGGTTGACAGGGGTAGAAAAGGATTTAAAAGAAGTAGGAATTACATACAATGATATTCAGATGCGTACGCCCGTTAAGATGAAACTAAAAGAACACTTGAGTTTCCAGGAAAAGCCTAAACTAACAACAGGCTGGACGTGGACTGAGCAGCATCGAGAACACACGAGGCGTTACTGGGCGAGTGTTAGAGCAGCAGTGGTCCATAGCTGGCCGAAACGTCAAGAAGAAGAAATAAATAAATAAATAAATAAATAAATAAATAAGGGCAAGTGCTGAGGCATAAAAAATGTGTTTGTAAATCTCAGCAAACGAACGGAACACTCGACTGTTTCTCGTTCCTATTGGAGTGTTTGAAGAAGGGAGGGATCATTATTTAGGCTGTGTGTTGAAAATTCCCCTTGATCACTAACCATCTACCCACCCCGGCTTCGCCCGGTATCTTTAATTGTTTACCCAGCGTAACCTTAAAATGCACACGGACGGCAGGTTCACAAAGTCCAGCCGAGGTGAACAGCGAAACTCAAAACACATAATTATACTCTTTTCACGAGTCTTAACTCGACAGTTTGATGCTAACTGAAGCTGGGGTGACAGGCTCGCTCATTGTCTCGTCAACTCACTCCGAAGCAAGTAAATTATATTTCCATTGAATGGAGATTGTCGGAAGAAATGAAAAAGTAAAAGCACTTATAGCGGGCGATGTATTAAAGATAGAGATCTGCTGTCGTGGACTTCTTTGTAGAACTTCTCATGCTGAACAATTCTTACACTCATAGTATAGAGATATTTTGAACGGTTTACTCAGCATAAACTTAAAAGGCACACGGACGGGAGGGTTTTCTTCGACTCCATTCACTGAAATCGTTACTGCTCGGGTTTCTTCAGTCATAAATTAACGTTTTTCTCTACAGAAACCTTCCACGAGAAATACTTTACAGAATGTAAAAAACCGCATCAAAATCCATCCAGTGGTTTTCGAGATTATCCGTTTCATCCAAGAATCGGGGACTCTGTTTTATACGTCCACCTTCTCAACATAATCTCCACTTTTGCCATGGATGTGTCAGTCTCACCAGACCGTCCTGAAACCATTCTTTCGGAGTGCTGCTTACCCATGCCTTGACAGCTGTGTCCAGTTCTGCAAATCCGCAAAACGGCGATCATGGAATGGAAGCATAGGGGCAGTCCACCACCAAAGAAATGTCGAACAGTGCCATCAGTTCGCAAGCGAATGGCGACAGTTTTCTGGGACACAAGGGGCATCATCCTCATTGACTGGCTGGAATTGGGGGCCAAGATTAACAGTGCAGCATATGTGGCAACCCTTAAGCGGATACGTCGTGCCATTCAAACTAAGCGGCCCGCCGCTCGCACTATCTAGAGATGATCATCTGAGTAAAACTATTAACCCTTCAGGCCGGCTATTTAATCTGGAGGTGTTCCCTTCTCTGGCGGTATTTAAATTGAAGCTCAGCAGAGGTGTAGACACCAACAAGGTAAAAAATTAATAATGTAAAATGTACGAAATATAACGCAATGACAATTTTAGGAATACTTACCGATAACATGTCCAATGTTTCTCAGTGATATATGTAACGACTGCTTTTCAGGGTTGTCCATGATCACACGCAATATTTACAAAAATATAATAATTTGATAAGTTCCACTTTTGGTATTTGTTTCAGGTATATTTACAATGAAAACAAGATATGATAATGCTCAATGTACATAATTTTCGGGTATAATTTCCAGAAAAAGCTGAATTTTGAAAAGTTTTTAGGCCCCGTATATGTATCCCGTGTATAATTGTCAACAAAATGTAAATATCGCAATGTTAGTTCTACCCTGTCGCTTGGCATTGTTTGAGGGAATATAGGCTAGGGGTTTCTAAAAATTCATCCCTGGTGAAATACCTCTTTAGGGTAGGTTTCTGCATTTTCCCCATCAACATTACAAGCCCCTAGAACACATAAATGTTGCCTCTTGTCACTAGCTCCCACTTCTTGGCGCGCAACCTTGGTTTCAAGGGCGCGCCAACTATACATTCTGTCGCGTACATATTTGTTTCTCAAACAATTAGTTCAATCAATTTGTCGTCGAAAAACAGCAAAATAGAATCTAAAACAGACGTGAAATGCTTTTCTGTTCCCTGCATACCCGTGAACCTCTCGCCACAAACACTGAACAGTGGTCGTTGTTATTACAGCTGAAGCTATTTCTTCTTCATCAGCGCTGTCTGCCACTTCCCCAATAACATCATGCTGTGTGTGCATAGTCCGTATCACTACCGAAAATATCGCTTCCCTATACATCACTTCCACTACTGTCATCTATCAAACGAATAATCTCTGCACCCGTAAGATAATGAGACAGTCCGGCAATGATTTATCTGCGACTGAGTAGCCTCAAGCCTACGAAGCAAAAAATTATCTACGTAGTATTTGCTTTCGGTGCTTCCCCTTCGTAAGTGGCAAAAATTGTCAATATAGACATAGTTCACAAAACATTCTCGAGATGGCAGGAGAGACCGTGATACCTTCTAAAGCAACTTATTTGAAACTCAATAGAGCGCGTTTCAAGTTCTTTCGCTGATTGATATGAGTCGTCAAAAGCAACGGATATCGATCAACTTCGTATTAGTTCTAATTATGAAACAGAGATGGCATGGAAGTTCACAACGTCTGGGTTCATGACGTTCAAAAAGATCCCGCGAAGCAGCAGTGGTTCATGTGTAATAGGCATTCTAACTTCCGCCTGCACCGGCCGTTTGTGGTACGTCGAACTGGCTGGACGAGTGGAATCCAGCGGACGTACTGTGTACGGCCAACCGGCTTGAGGGGTTAATTTTAGTATTTGAAAGGTTAATGCTGGTTCCCCATCGATGAACTAGTTAGTAATTGTTGTGGCGAAAGTTCCGCCAAATCAATACCTTTTATTTTAGTAAATGATCACTTTGTGGTCATTGGAGACATGTTTCGAGGCCTAATGGCCCCTTCATCAGCCGATATAGAACAAAAACATCAAAGAAAACAGGTGGTTGAAAAGATTAACACTAAAAAACATTCCTTATGGTGCACAATAATAGGTTTATTGATAAGAATGTTTTTATTGTTCACTTGTTTTCCTTGACACTTGAAGGGGCCAAAACAATCAGGCCTAGAAACACGTCCCCAATGACCACAAAGTGATCATTTATTAAACTAAAATGTATTGATTAGGCGGAACTTTCACCACAATTCTTACTAAAACTATTAATCCTATTAACAGTGCCAGATTAAGGTAAAATGAGCCCCAAGTCCCTCAGAATTTGGGGCCCCTTTATTTTTTTCAAATAATGTTTATTTTTTAGCTCCTGTATATTTAATAAAGTATATACACGAGTTTTTTTTTCTCAAGATGAATAATGCACTTTTTATTAAATCATATATACATACATTTCAATTGAAACGATCTTCGTTATTTGAAAACATTTCAGATGTTTTAATAAACAATTTAACAAATCATACTATTTTTCACTTCTGTAAAATGTAATCTTTTTTTTTCCGGTCAATGAAATCTTCTACAATGTCATCAAAATCAATTTCCCGTAGAAGATCTGACTCGATATACATTAAACTTAGCATGTCTAATTGTTCTTGTGACATGATACTTCTTTGCGCACTTTTGATCCGTTTCAATTTTGAAAACGAGCACTTCGCAGAACAATTCGCAAAAATGAGGTTCAGGTAAATGCGAACAGCAATTTAAACGTTCGGAAAAACAGACCCAAGCTTGTCTCGAAAAAGAATTTCTTAAAGTTCAGAATGAGTGAACTCAGTTTTTAAAGGACATTGTAATTTAATAATAATGCTGAAACTGTCTCAGTTCTGGAAAAAAAAAATTGCTAAATCTTCGGAATAACATTTTGGGGGCCCCAGATAATTGGGGCCCTAGGCCAGGGCCTATTCGGGCCTAATGGTTAATCCAGCACTGCCTATTAGGCCCACCCAGATTCTGGGATGGAAGGAGAGCCCCCCTTGGCGATGTCCCTGTTCTTGGGACAGATCTGGTCACGCACAGTATATTGTACATGAAGATAGGGAACAGAATACGTAATGTTCGCGTGTATTGTATCGTGAACGCTATGTTTAGATTGCGACAGAACAAGCTACTCCTGTAATGACAGTTTCTCCGTGTACGACTTACACAACGGCCATTACCACGTGCGTCCAGTTATCATTGGCTTTCTTCGTACTCGAGAGCTTCCGCTCAGTGATGCCAATCGTCGGGACACTGGGCTACCAACACGAATTGTATTTCAAACAGCGACTTCGGTGGCGTAGTTGATAGCATGCTGAGCTTCTATGCCTAAGGTCGCGGGTTCAACCCGGCCGAAGTCATCGGATTTTTAAGAGCGTTAAACATTCCTCAGTTCGCCTTACTTGGAAGGGGAAGCAAAGCCGACAGTCCCATATCATAGATTTAAGGCATGTAAAAGAACCTCCCACTAATTACACTTGTGTGAAGCTAAATTATAGGTTAGATTTGACTAACACTCTTAGGTTCCAACGTTCTTCGCCAGGAGCCGACTGCGGTGGCATCTGGTAATCAAGTTCAGAACAAGTTTGGTAGCAAAAGTAGGAACTATTTGAAAATTGAATGTCTGCAGTCCTTAAGAGCGTTAAAATCCTTCAGAATGCCTTCCTTCGGAGGGGAAGTAAAGCCGGTGGTCCCATGTCATAGATTTATGGCTTGTGTAAGATCCTTCCACAGACTAAACTTGTTTGAAGCTAAATTTCTAGGTTAGATTTCGTTGGAACGCTCTATCAAAGTTCCAAAGTTCACCACTAGGTGTCAGTGACATCTGGTAGCGAAAGTTGGGTCTACTTGAAATTGAACGGAACTTGTAGCTCACCCTATGGGTGTCCACTTGAAGCAGCTACAGCCTATGGCGAGCCGAACATGTCCTTGGACACTCCCGGCACTAAAAGCCATACGATAAATGAATACATGTAAATAAAACTTGAATTATAAACAGATAACACACACTAATACAGCCATCACAATTAACACCGGTTATCAGACAGATTCTACACACACCAACTGCATGGGGCTGATGACTAAGATGTCCCAGGGCCCTAACGGTTCCCCGGAGAGGTGTGTCTCAACAACGACTTCATGTGGTGTGTACTGTAATGAATCAACGCTTGATTTAGAAGCGACTCCACCGCAAACATCCCATTAAACATGAAAGACCTTTCGCTGTGCATGACTTTTCACACCTGGCTTGCGGTTCGTTCCGTAATCCCACTGGAAATATCCCGACTTATGTAACCCTTGCAACTCACATGACAATTTCACGTGTTATCAGGTGTGGGTGTTTGAAGCAGCACTCAATTTCCCATGTCCTGAGCTAATCGTATCATCTCTATGTAGCTATCACACCTTACATCCCATACAACCATGTTGTAGCCTTGGCCGACCATACTGTTCTTCCATAACTGATGTATATCTATGACTTTCGTCATAATTACCACTTTCCCCCCCAGGGGCTCACATCTAGTGGAACGTGAGTTGGCGACCACGGGGCCACAGCTGAGTCCGGCATTGCTTCCACTTACTTGTGCCGGGCTCCTCTCCGTCTTCTTTCCTGTCGACCTCACTTGGTCAACTCTTGTTCTCTTCCTACCCTGACGGTATTAGGGTATCCAAGGCCTAGGGAGTCCCTTCCTTTCCCGCCTTGGTTGGCCCTTGTATCATCTTTTCAGATACCTTCCTTCTGCGAGCGGTCAGCCTTCTTTTTCTTTTCGTTTTACTTCCTGCCTTCTGCTCAAGGCCCTCAAGGAGGCAGGGTGTATGTAGCCCCACCACTTCTGGTGCACTCTGGATAATGCTACACCCTCAGGGGCTCTCGGCTGATGAGTTCGGGAGTTGGCGACCCCGAGGGATTTCTGAGCTGGGTCCGGTTTTACCCCTTTTATACATTACCTGTGGGGCGGACCCTCTCCTCTTTCACTTTCCTATCTGCCTTTTATGGCTCTCCTTCCTTCCAAGTCCCTCAATCCGCATTCTTCGAGGGTTGAGGGCATTTCTTTTCCTCCTGTCCTTTATTTGCCTTATTCTCCTTTCGTTTTCAATTGTTCTTCTAGTATATAAGTTAGTAGTTAGTTTTAGTTATAGTTTACATTTCATTATCATCTTCACGATCATCCAAACCACTAGGGGCCGATAACCTAGATGTTAGGCCCCGTAAAACCAGAATTATCATCATCATAATTACCATTTTGGTCCGTATTGAAATCTACACTGGTTATGATTTCCAGTTTTCAATACAACTTTAAAGTTAAAACTTACATGTATAAAGTTATATCGAAAAGTGGAAATCATAATCAGTAATTCCATAACTGAGTTTGGAGCAGATTGCCTCGCTGTTCTACCCCGGCCAACTAAGGACCATGTCATGTCAACTGATCCTTCTGCATTTTAATGTTGACCCAGTACTCTTTCATTCGTAATCGTTGTTGCACTTTCCCTCCGTCGTTCACGCCTTCCCGGTTTTTAGTTTCGGATTAGATTGGAAAACCTATGTTCTTGAAGTTTTTCCCTAGGTGGACCACGCTCCTGGATATCTTCACATGTTATCCCAATCTCCAACAGATCTTTCTCTACTTCACTGAACCAGGCCTCCTTTGTCCTTTTCTTATGGAGAAAAGCAAAATTTCGGTTAAATAGCCGTGTTGATTTCATTCGGGTTATATGTCCTTAGAAAAGTATCCTCCTTTTCCTCATCACGTCAGTTAGTTTCTCTACATCATCATTATAACTAAGTTAACTTTCCTCGGCTGCCTTAGTGGGTGCCCTACCAACCTATCTCTTGTCTTCATTAGCACTCGGCAGCAACATCTACTCCCTTCCCCACTTGGCTTCATACCTATTCGTTTGTTCATTTATATACCATCTAATCTTTAGGATGCTCCTGTAACACCACATTTCGAATGCTTCTATTCTCATCTGTTTCACCAACAGCCCAAGTTTCACTTCCATGACTCTCTAATTATTCTTAAATCTTGGTTGGTTGGTTCCTCAGTTTAGGGGCTGCGACAACGCGGTCATGTAGCCCCGTGTACTTTGTGTGTGTGTGTAGAATTTGTCTGATAACCGGTGTTAATTGTGATGGCTGTAATAGTGTGTGTTATCTGTTTTAGTTCAAGTAAGGACTGCAGACGATAATTTCAAGTAGTTCCTACATTCGCCACCGAATGCTGCCGTCCACGACACCTAGCTGTGAACTTGGCTACTACTAGATGCCATCGCAACCAGCTGCTGGTGACGAAGTTTGAACTTAAGAGCATTAATCAAACCTAACTTACAAATTTTGCTTCACACAAGTTAAGTTCGTGGAAGGCTCTTTTACATGCCATAAATCTATGACATGCGCCCGCCGGCTTTACTTCCCCTCCGAAGGAAGCCATACTGAGGGATTTTTAACGCTCTTAAAATGCGACGACTTCGGCCGCGTTTGAACCCGTAACCTCAGCATGCTACCAAACTACGCCACCGAAGCCGCCATTCCCTAAATCCATATTTGACGTCAACACGTTTCTATTCTGTGGAAAAGCTTTCCTTTCTTGGGCTCACCTACTTTTTATATCCTCTTTGCTTCGTCCATCACTGCTTATATTGCTTTCCAAGCAGCAGAAGTCATTAGCTTTTCATCTGCCAACTTGACGTAAATATGGATTTCTGCCTTATTCCGTCTGTACTCCATTATTTTGGTCTTATATTCATTAATTTTCATCTTGAATTCTTTCATGAAGATTGTGTCCAAACCATTAATCCTTTGCTGACTCCATTAAGATGACAAAGGTGTCAGGAAATTTCTGATTTGAATTACTGTAATTTCCCCTTAAATCTTTACTCCTGCTTTGAATTTGTGTTTAATTTCCTTTATTGCTTAGGCGGCACCGCTGGGTCCGTGGTTCAATTCCCGGTCACTCCATGTGAGATTTGTGCTGGATAAAACGGAGGCAGACAGGTTTTTCTCCGGGTACTCCGGTTTTCCCTGTCACAATTTCATTCCAGCCACACTCTCCACAATCATTTCATTTCATCTCTCATTCATTTAATCATTGCCCCAGAGGAGTGCGACAGGCTTCGGCAGCCGGCACACTTCACATCCTCGCCGCTAGATGGGGGGCTTCATTCATTCCATTCCTGACCCGGTCGGAGACTGGAAGCAGGCTGTGGATTTTCATTTTCATTGCTTGTTCAATGGATAGATTGAACTCATAAATATTCTATAAATTCAAGATGGTCACTATGCGCTATATTCAGTGTGATATTCTTATGTCATCTTAGCGAGGCCTTTTATATGGCATTCCTCTCTCATCTACAGCAAATTTGTATTAATTGTGCAATTACATCCCGAGTTATTGATTTATGGTTGATACACATTTGAAATTAGCTGCAAATTTTAAATTCACTGCCGAAGAGACATTTTCTGAGTGAGAAGTGTCTGTTGTTTAAACCGTGAAATTAACTCGTCTTAACCCATGATTATATCAAGAATTATGCATCGGGAGTGCAATCTCAGGTAGCTGCTTGTATTTCACCATTGAAATGACATCTGTCCTTGTGTTCAGTGATTAGACACTAAGACCCAACAACGATCCTCAAGGTACCCGTAACTCTAAAATTACATCATAATCGTGGTTTTGCAAATTGATGAAAAATAATAAATCTATAGGTTACTACCTGATTTAGGATTGAGGAAATGTAGCTGTCAGTGCCCGCATCCTATTGAGGATCCAACGATCCTTCAGGTTACTTACATTCAAACAATGTTTTAAAAGGAGAATACCAGGAAATTATTAATTATACTGCACTAGCAACCCACCCCGGCTTCGCCTGGGAACAGTTATGAATGCATTACGCTATTTTTTCAATGTGAATGAACTACGTCCTATATCCGTTTTACGTCTAGGCATGATGGGTTAGAATCACTAAATGGAATATTAATTATATTATCACGGAGATGCATGTGCAACGACGTAATTTAAGAATGGTGAGGGGTCTGAAACACGAATCCCCCTTCCGTCCAATCTTAACTTGACTGTCTATTTTGCGGAACGAAAAGTTCACAGACGAAATGAAGGAAAGCCGAGTTGCAATTCCAGGGAAACTCCAAACACAACCACTCTTCTCTGAAGTCTTAACTCAACACGACTCGATAGTTTGCTGCTGGAAGTGTCTGGGGTAATAGGCTCACCCGCTAGCTAGGCTGTAACTGGGGTGATAGGCTCGCCCCTAGCTAGCTCGTAAACTGTCGCTCAGTAATTGAGTGAAGATTGTTAGAAGGAATGAAAACGTAAATACATTTATAGTGGGCGATGTATTGAAAATAGAGATATGTTCTCCCGGACTTTTTTGTAGAAATTTGAATGCTGAACAATTCGTATACTCATATTAGGCAATATAGATATTTTTAATGGTTTGCCCAGCATAAGCTTAAAAGCGCATGGAAGCCAGGTTTCTTAACTTTTTCACTGAAATCGATACTGCTTGTCTTCCCTTCATTATAAATAAATAATTTTCTACAGTTTCCTTGAGATACCCTTTACAGAATGGTGAAAATCGCATGAAAATCCATCAATAGGTTCTCGAGATTACCCATGACATCCAAGAATCGGGGAATTTGTTTTATACTAAGTAGAGATACCAGCTGAATCGGCTTCCCCTAATATATGGCTTAATGCAGCCCAACTAACGCGTGTTATCAGGAAGGTCCATAGTAGTTCTCTGCTTGCCTCCTGTATTGTACTAATGGTTGGTTGGTTCCTCAGTTTAGGGGCTACGACAACCAGTCATGTAGCCCCGTGTACTTTGGGTGTGTGTAGAATCTGTCTGATAACCGGTGTTAATTGTGATGGCTGTATTAGTGTGTGTATCTGTTTTTTTTTAAATTTAAGTAAAGGCTGCAACTTAGAATTTTTCAAATAGTTCCTACTTTTACCGCCAAACGCCACCGTCAACGAGTACTAGGCCTAGTTCAGAACTTAGCTACTAGACGCCACCACAGTCGGCTCTTGGCAACGAACGTAGAAACCTAAGAGCTTTGTTTACATTCTTAACCTATCCAATTTAGCTTCACACAGGTGTAATTAGTGGAAGGTTCTTTAACATGCCATAAATCTATGACATGGGACCGCCGGCTTTACTTCCCCTCTAATGCACTGCAAGGATATTCTTCAAGCGATACTGAACCCTATTATTTTCCCTCGATGTGACTACAGACTAATACGCGGGAAGCATAATAGTGTTCAGTATCGCTTGCAGAATATCCTTGCAGTCCATCAGTACCATATGGGATGCAGCAAAGAAATATCGACCTTTCTGACAACAACGTGTTAGTTGGGCTGCATTATGACATGGAAACTGTATCCTACCTTTCCTCCTGCTGATTAGATCGTACATCGTGCTGGCCACCGCAACAAGGATGAAAAATACCAGGAAACCGCTGGAAGAAAACATGGAAGACTATTATTATTATTATTATTATTATCGCAGTTCGGCTTCTCCCACGGACTCTGCGAGGGATCATTCCTCTACCGTCACAAGGGCTGTGTCTGGGAGATGAACACACTTTGTCAGCAGATACAACTGGGGATGGTGACAGGTGACCGCCAACTTGGGTCTAATGAAGGAAGGGCCAAGGAAAGAATTTTCGAAGGAAGTCGACTGGTATTTGGCTGGTGGTGAAAATGGGTAACCACGAAAACTATTCTCAGGACGGCTGAGGTGGGATTAGAACCCACGCTCTCCCGATGCCAGTGAGGTACGATCTAGCACGTTAACGCTCTCAACCACCGTGGCTGGTATTATTAATATTTCTTGTGCTTGTTGTTGTTGTTGTTAATTTATTCATGAAATTTGCGATTTCGTAATCATGAAGCCCCACGGAATCTGTCTGATAACCTGTGTCATTGTGATGGCTGTGGAAGGGCTACTTGTAGTTGAAGCTGGGATTTGGGCAAGAGGCCGTGGCATTTAGTCTGCAAATTATTAGAATGTAAATCAGTCACAATTTTTTATTTAAAATTATTTTATCGACCAACTTTTATTATCTTTGGTGACCCTCCATAGTAAGTTTTTCTCCCCCGTGGACTTATACCTTTTCCCATGAAGAATTGTGACTGGAAACTTTCAGAATTCGAGATTCCGAGGGATACCAGAGCTGGGTCCGTTTCCTTTTTCTCATTGAATTTGGAATGTACCCTCTAAGTCAGGTAATTTCAATGCATGGTTCATGAATCTTTGAATGGTTCAAGAGCGATTCATCAGTAAAAGGACTGCAGATCTCTTTGCTCTAAATCCACACAAAAAGTAGAGTGAAAGGTGTGGCGTTCTGCATTAGGAAGGCTCCTCTGTTTGTGCAAATTCTAAGAAACTAGCGGACGCGTGCGAGAAATCTCGCACGTTCATAAACTACACTTTCCCCAATAAGTTTATAATGAAACACTAAGGAGAAATGATATGATTTTATTTCAACCAAATGATTATAGAACACTATATACATTTCAGTTAGCATTCCAAGTTCTACGTTCCCTAACTTAAGAAGTCAATCACTGAAAATTGGATCATCATAACACTCACCAGTTATTCGATAATTATGAAATGATACGATTTGAGTACTCATTCCTTTGATATTCTATTTCTGATATCCATGCAAAATGTTAAAGGAAATACCTCAGAATGTTAAAATGACATGAAACAGGCAACACAGCGGCAAAACTGTGAAGTGGACAGCAATTATGGAGCGTAATTTCCTACACCAGCAGTATCTGCAAATCGCACACTTCGTAAATTTTTAAGCCTTTTTTTCAAAGCAATTATATATATACTAGTGGGCCCCTCCGAGCTTTCGGAACGTGAATGTAGATTTATGGGGTAGTGTAATCTTTCAATTCTACCCACAAGATGGCTTCACCCAGAGAAGCCATTTGTAACTTTGAAGATACAAAATTTAAGTAAAAATGAATATTCTGCCTCATAAATGGCCTTTCTTTAAAATTTAAGCAAATGACATAATTGGTATTGTAATTAAACAAATCCACCTTATCGAAACTCTTCTTATCTCCGGGCGTGTGCAGATATTCTGAAAGGACTGGCTCGTACATAGGCCTTACCAAAACCTCCTATAAATTAATAAAGATGAAGGAAGGTTTACATGCATCTAACTAAAAAGAAACTATCCAATTTAAATTTACTTTATATTCTGAAGCTGCATGCAAGAAATTGATTAATATAATAAAAAGAGTGACACACAAGAAATGCAATTAAAACTATATAATATAATAATATAATAATAATAATAATAATAATATTTAGGCCTTTAAAGATTTATTATTTGTTTTTCACATTACCGGTAATGCCGTCGTCTGCCCAATATGTCCATTTCATCACCACTTTGAAGCTGGTCAGCCATGCCATTATGGTTTACCTCCATGAAGGTCTTCTTCAACTTAGCACAGTTATCTTGATGGGTATTAGCCCTACTATGATTGTGGCATTACAGCCAGAACCCAATCACGTGGTACCCTCCATACTAAAACAATTCGGAGGTACCGTACGGTCTTCAAGCTTTCCGTAGAAACACCAAGCGCTCAGCTCAAGAGAGACACCCTACACAACCTGACATCTCAAAGTCCAGCGAGACAATCACTTCCGCCGTGCACTAGGTCGCTTGCTACAACACGTCGCCCAGCCACAGCTCCTTCCAGGAAGTCTTCACAGAATTGCTATTGTCATACGCCTGTTTGTCCAGACCACTCATTGCATTTGCTCGGCCGCTTCCTCATCACCCCCTCGGGGTGAGCGAGCATACCTGCTCGAGACAATAGTGTCCATTAAGTGTTGCCTCCTGCACGTGTGACCAGAACATTAACCTGACTCCTGGTTCGGTGGTCTGAACAATATTAATAAACTTTCTTAGACAACATACGATTAGAGCTAGCTTCAGAATCTCGTCAAAAGTGACCTAAAATACATTGAATAATTAATAATAAAAAGCATACGTATATGATAATAGTAATAATAATAATAATGACACTGCGTCTACTGCAGACGTGTCCAATGCAATTGAACACGTTGCCAACACGATAACATGATATAAAGAAATAATAAACCCACTAGCCTACATTAAAACTGTCATGGGGAGCTCATAAAATATAGGTTACAGAACGCCCCCTTGCTTTTCATTCATTTGGTCCTATACCATAGAATAAAAAGCAATGCTTTTAGGCATGACTTCCCTTCCAAAATCCTAACTCCTTCCGTCCACAAATATATACACAACCAACAGGGCTACTAGGATATGTACATCCTCAGATTGGAAATATTGTAAATCCCTAGCACCCTTCCGTCCTTTGTAAGGAGCTCGTACGCACAGGCCCCTAATTTCCGTGCAATTACATACGGTCCTTCATACAAATGAAAAAATTTACTCACCAATTTCTGGTCTGCGGACGAGACATGAGGCACCCTTAAAAGCACAAGGTCACCTACATCTAACTTATCTCCTGCCCGCTTCCCTTGCTGCTTCTGCCGTTTCTTACTGGCCTTACATAAATGTTCCCCAGCTAACCTGATACTTAAATCTCTGGGTACGGCCTCCCCTGTCCTCAAACCCAAAATCATAGCAAGTTCGCTGACAGGCTTCCTGCCCAGCTGGACTTCTATGGGAGTGCGACCCGTGCTCTCGTGTTTAGTTACATTGAGCCAACGCTCAACGTCCTCAAGCATCGAAAACCAGGCATTATGTCGCTCACTCACATAGGTCCTAAACATGCGCCCTAGTTCTCTCATTACTCTCTCATACATGTTTCCTTGGGGATACCTAATAGAGGAATACGTACACTGTATTCCCAGTTCACTCAACTTGGTCCTCCATATCTTCGAGGTGAACTGAGAACCGTGGTCTGAGAGTATTCGGACTGGCTTACCAAACTCCGGAACATATTTCCCCAGTATGCAACTTACACAACCCCTCCCCGTGGCCTGTCTTAGAGGATAGAGCTTAACATACTTAGAAAAGGCATCAACAACGACAAACACATATTGGTAGCCATACTGAGACTTCACCAACGGCCCATAGAGGTCAACACACACCAACTCACCTGGTTTCTGAGTTAGAACAGCCTGCCTTGGCCCCTCTAAATACCTTGTGGGGTGCTTGCACTTCTGACACAACTCACATGTTGCTAGGGTTTTTCTGACTCCCTGCCCATGTTTTTCCAGAAGAAGTTCTCCTGAATAGCACCCAACACCTTCTCTGCACCATAGTGGCCTAACTCCTTATGATAAAACCAGATAATATCATACCTCAAAGACTTAGGAACCCACACGCACCATCTCTCGCCAAAGCATTTCCTAGTTAGCAAGTCGTTAAAAAGCCTGAATTCCTTATTACCCCTCTTAGCAATGCTCATATGTTCCATTTCCTCGAGTTCCCGATAAATGTCTTGAATCTCCTCGTCCTTGCATTGTTCCTCTCTCATTTTACCCAACTTTAACCTCTCCCCGTCCCTATCTGAAATCTTAGTTACACAGACCAAAATTCCTTCCTCTCTCCTAGCTTCAACTCCCTCCCAAGCAATTTCCGGGTGGCGACTCACAAAATCCGCGAATGCGTTTTCTGACCCTTTTACGTGAAATACATCAAAATCGTACTCTTGGATCGCCAATATCCACCTAGAAAGCCGGTTCGAGGTTATCCTACATGTCCTAAGAAAAGGAAGTGCGTTATGGTCTGTATAGATTAGGAATTTCCGGCCAAGCACATAGGTCCGGAACTTACCCAGCGAATATATAATGGCTAGCAATTCCTTCTCACTAGTAGTGTATCTTTTCTCCGCGGAATTTAGACCTCTACTGGCGAGTGACACGATGCCTAGATTACCATCCCCATCCTTTTGACAAAGCACCCCTGCTAAACCTAAGTCGCTAGCATCTGTCATCACTATATACTGACTATCCTGCCCGGGGTACCTAAGTGTGACAGCATCCCTAAAACCCTCTTTAAGTTTGATGAATGCCTCATCGTGTTCCTTTTCCCAAACCCACTTAGAATTCTGTTTAAGTAACCCGCTAAATGGCCCGCACAGCTGCGAATACCGCAGTACAAACCTCCTGAAATAATTACATACCCCCAGAAAAGAGCGAAGTTGTTTGACGTTACGTGGTGTCCGAGTGTTGATTATGTTGTCTAATTTCGACCCTTCTGGCGTAACCCCCTGTGGTGTAATAGTGTGGCCTAAAAACGTGATCTGTTGTGCACAAAAGGTCGCCTTCTTAAGTTTCACTGTGAACCCGGCCCGATGCAACTTCCCCAAAACGATTCTAAGGTGTTCCATGTGTTCCCCAAATGTACGTGATGCGATGACTAAGTCATCGATGTAACTGGCTGTGAAATCCCCTGTGTCGTGTCCCAGAGCGATGTTAAGTGCGCGAATGAGCCCAGCTGACGATGTTTTCATACCAAAAGGAATCCGTGTAAATTGTAACAGCTGGTTTTTGTAACAAAAAGCCGTGAATTGCCTATCCTCCTTCCGTAAGGGTACCTGCCAAAAACTAGCACTCAAATCTAATGTGGACAGCCATTCTTTACCCCCAAATCTCTGAACTAAATCCTCAGTAGTTTCCGGTCGCTGATGATCTGGCGCAATGCGTTTATTAGCTTGTCTTGCATCCAAACATAGCCTAACTGACCCATCCTTCTTAATCACTACTACCAACGGATTGACATACTGGCTCCTACTGAATTCGATCACCTCATCGTTTAGCATCTGCGAAATGACATCATCTACTGCTTTGACATGGGCGTGTGGTATCGGGTATCTAACACCATTAAAACTAGACCTATCGGTGATCTCGAAACTATGCTCGTAAACATGTGTCCTACCAGGTTTGTCAGAGAACACCTCTGTGCTCTCTCAAGACTTCTAACAACTGAGCCTTCTGCTCTACCTCCAACATGGTATCTTCCACAACACTTGAAAATTCTCCTTCACACTCCTCTTCCACTACCATACTACAACTTTGAATATCCTCTGATACCATGTCGCTACTAACCTCACTGACTTCTTCCTCTTCATTTAAAACCTGGACACACACTGATATACTCACAAAGGTTCCCGAGTCCACCTGATAACTCAGACTAATCGTATCAAAATTCTCACCCCACTTGAATCTCACCTTAGATTCGCCATAATCAAGCGTACACATCTGACTGCTTAGCCAATCCGCACCCAATATGACAGGATACACTAAATTCGCGACCACTAGAAAACTCTGACGACCACATTTCTCATCAATGTACATAGGTGCGACAACCTGTCTACGCACTCTCTGTGACTTAGTCCCAACAGCAGACAATATAAATATATTGGACACAGGAATCTCCTCTATGGCTTCTCCTTTACTCTTAACCTCATCATAAAAGCCTGCCTTAATGCAAGAACACATGCTACCTGAGTCCAATAAGGCATCGACGACTTGACCCCATATCTTCACCTTAATCACAGGACTGATCAACGTAGGCTCACATCTCTCCTGCATAACCTCAACCTGGTCATCTAACAATTCCTTTCTAACATCAAGGTCGTATTCTATCTTCTTCAACACATGAACTGGAATACTGGGATGGGACCCTCTATCTGACCGTCTTAAAGAGCCCTGTTCCCGTTTAAATTACTCGGCTGAGCTGGCTGTTTCTCTTCTTCACGCCCCCTATTCTCTAACTGCCTTTGTTCCCCAGGTCCCCAATTTTCTGCCTGCCTCTGTTCTCCGCGCCCCCTATTCCGAAAATTCCCTTGGCCACCCCTATCCCTATTTACAAAATTTCCGCTATCATTCCTCACAAAGTTACCTGGCCCATCAATATTCCTACGCTCATAATGCCTATTCCCTTCCTCCTGATACCTCTGATCGTAATTTCCTTCCCTTCCCTGTTCTTGCCTTTCGCCTCCCATTCTACCCAAAGTATCAAACCTTTCTAACACACGTTCCATGTCCTTAATCGTATTTACATCCTGCATGACTACGGCCATCTTCACCTCATCAGAAAAATGACGGGCCATGCGCCTAACAATATCACCTTCAGAAGAACTAGTGTCTAAATTCTGACTGATAAGGACATGTGTGAGGAAATACTCCGTCATGCTCACCCCGTGATTCGACTGATACCTCCCAAAAGAAATCTTGTCTCTTTCTCTTCCTTTAGTCTGTTCGTTCCAGAACTTTCCCTCAAACTTCTGCCTAAAATCATCTAACACCTGAAAACCTCCCCTAAAAACTTGATACCAAGATTTAGCCTCCCCCACAAAAGCTAATGATATGACTTCCTCAACAATATCCCAGTCTAAAGTCCCATCTTCTAACCCTTTCGAAAACCTCTTCTGAACAACTTTAACCAACTCCATAGGGTTAAACTGCCTTCCACTAAATTTAGGTAAGTCAGATTCCCTATAGAAGTTACTATGTCCTACAGAGTGATTACAATTTTCCTTATTTGACTTGGCCTGATTCAGCTCTCTTCTTAATTTCAAATTTTCGCTCTCATTAAAGGATTTCAGTTCACTAATCTCCTTTTTTACACTCTTATCTACCATCGTTACTCTGGGTGAAGACACTGCTAGCTCCTGTTCCAAAAACACCTGCTTATTTCTAATCTCAGTTATATCCTTCATCTCTTCCTCTACAACTATCAACCTCTCACTAACTCCTTTCTTGACAATGGCTACCTCATTACTCACCTCGCCTATCTGCTTATCAACAGTATCCATAATGCCCTGCCTCTGTAAGCTCATCTTCTCCTCAACTTGCTCGAATCTTTTATCTACCATCTCAATTCTACTAGCAATTTCCTGACGAATTTCCTTATAGCCTTTACTCATACTTTCTACAATCTTATTAATTTTGCTCTCTAAATCCGTACTTTGAATGTCTATCTTAGTACTAAATTCACTGCTCTGATTATTAATTTGAGTACTTAAATCACTACTCTGAGTATCCATTTTAGTACTTAAATCACTTAGCTTACTACTGAATTTAGACATCATCTGCTCCATTAACTTGATCATCTGTGAGTTTTCCCCCAGCCCTACATTTTCCTCGTCACTATTCACTCCCATTCCTAACTCCTTGCTAGTTGCAACATCATCTTTCTCGGCCCCCTCACGTCCCTCCAACGTACCAGAAATCACATCCTTATCGGCCATTTTACTAAGAACTACTCTCGAATTTGTGGAATCTGACCGCTTATTGGTCTGCCTGTTTGACTGACTCCTGCCTCTTCTAGAATGACAAAGAGTACTTCGGTCAACACTTCTAGATCTCAACGTTAATAAATCAGGCTCACTCTTATTACTTAGCATCCCCTCCAAAATCACTGAACATATATACCCTTCTTAAAATACCCGATCAGATTTCAAAAATTACCTGTGCGTACTGCCATACTATGCACCAGCCAGCCTTATTCACGCTCCATAGTTGGGCGCCATTTGTAATCTTTCAAATCTAGCCACAAGATGGCTTCACCCAGAGAAGCCATTTGTAACTTTGAAGATACAAAATTTAAGTAAAAATGAATATTCTGCCTCATAAATGGCCTTTCTTTAAAATTTAAGCAAATGACATAATTGGTATTGTAATTAAACAAATCCACCTTATCGAAACTCTTCTTATCTCCGGGCGTGTGCAGATATTCTGAAAGGACTGGCTCGTACATAGGCCTTACCAAAACCTCCTATAAATTAATAAAGATGAAGGAAGGTTTACATGCATCTAACTAAAAAGAAACTATCCAATTTAAATTTACTTTATATTCTGAAGCTGCATGCAAGAAATTGATTAATATAATAAAAAGAGTGACACACAAGAAATGCAATTAAAACTATATAATATAATAATATAATAATAATAATAATAATAATATTTAGGCCTTTAAAGATTTATTATTTGTTTTTCACATTACCGGTAATGCCGTCGTCTGCCCAATATGTCCATTTCATCACCACTTTGAAGCTGGTCAGCCATGCCATTATGGTTTACCTCCATGAAGGTCTTCTTCAACTTAGCACAGTTATCTTGATGGGTATTAGCCCTACTATGATTGTGGCATTACAGCCAGAACCCAATCACGTGGTACCCTCCATACTAAAACAATTCGGAGGTACCGTACGGTCTTCAAGCTTTCCGTAGAAACACCAAGCGCTCAGCTCAAGAGAGACACCCTACACAACCTGACATCTCAAAGTCCAGCGAGACAATCACTTCCGCCGTGCACTAGGTCGCTTGCTACAACACGTCGCCCAGCCACAGCTCCTTCCAGGAAGTCTTCACAGAATTGCTATTGTCATACGCCTGTTTGTCCAGACCACTCATTGCATTTGCTCGGCCGCTTCCTCATCACCCCCTCGGGGTGAGCGAGCATACCTGCTCGAGACAATAGTGTCCATTAAGTGTTGCCTCCTGCACGTGTGACCAGAACATTAACCTGACTCCTGGTTCGGTGGTCTGAACAATATTAATAAACTTTCTTAGACAACATACGATTAGAGCTAGCTTCAGAATCTCGTCAAAAGTGACCTAAAATACATTGAATAATTAATAATAAAAAGCATACGTATATGATAATAGTAATAATAATAATAATGACACTGCGTCTACTGCAGACGTGTCCAATGCAATTGAACACGTTGCCAACACGATAACATGATATAAAGAAATAATAAACCCACTAGCCTACATTAAAACTGTCATGGGGAGCTCATAAAATATAGGTTACAGTAGTAGGGAAGAATGTGGGAGAACGAAGTTTTAAATATTGAAGAAATGTATTTATTTTTGTTAAACGGCATATGTACATGAGAAGAACACAAAGAATTATGTAGAACAGTGTTTTGTACTTGTCACAGCACCTCTTTGTAAGCTACATTCGATGTTTCAACGAATTCATCGGTTATTGTTTGCTCGGGAGCTTCTGCTACAGCAATTTTTACATTTGCAAAGGATTGAACCCTAGAGAAAGTCTTGGCGAGACCACACCGGAGCCATCTGCTGAGATACTCCTCAGCTAGCAGTACGCCGCGCTCCCGCCAGATGGCTGCTGCCGCTGCGCTACCCTGTGCTCAAGCGGCAGGCTCGCCTAGCAGTACGCCGCGATCCCGCCAGATGGCTGCCACCACCGCGCTGCCCTGCGCTCTAGCGGCAGGCTCGCCAGGTTACGGTGCTGTCATTCTAAATGTACATGTCTACGGTATGTATTTAGTTGTGAGGCATTTAAAGAGAAAGTGAGTGCCTTTCGGGCTCACATGGGGTTATGCGGAACCTTTAGGTACCCCATATGTGTAGGTTGGTGTTAACAATACCTTATTTTCGGTAAAAGACCGGAATGGGACCTTAGCAGAAAAATATAGGGAGGATTTATGAAATTAGAGTGCAATTCGTCACTGCTAATGTCTATTCTCTTTCTTTGGAATGCTCGTTTGTCACGATCGGGCGCTTGTGAACGCCGCAGGAGGGTTCTATACTACTGAAATAATATATATGATGATGATTTTACTTTGAGTTTCTTAAAAGAAAATGTAATTAAGACTCTTTATTAACAATTTGAAGTAATTTCACCGCCTTGCAAACATATTTAGTGAGCTAAGCTGCGAAAAGTATAAATGCAATTTTGTTAAACTGGCGTCGAGTCTAATAATTTGCACACCTCTGTAAGTAGAAACCATCTCGCCTGGAGTGGAGCTGGGAAACCACGTCTAGAATGGTTGAGGTAGGAATCGAACCCGTCTTTCCTCAACATTGCCTAACGAGACTGAATGTGCCCCAAATCAGAATTGAATTGGATCCCCTTGTAATTACTGAAAATCCCATTGCTACATAAGAGATCTCCCTCATCTGGGAAAAATTAACCATCAGGAATATGGAGAAAGGAGCCCTAGGGGCATGGAAGTACGCCCTTTCCAGAGAAAGTTTCTTCCTGGAGGACTTAAGGATTCAGCAACAGCTACCATCTACAGACGCATACAATACAGTGATGGCGAGATCAAACAGGAATCAAGATGAAATCATTAAAGAATGTGTTGGAACTGATAAACAGAAATTGGACAAACACAAACCAAATGCAGAAGCATGCCACCATTAGGCTTGCCATACATGGTTTTCACCATAAGTTATGTACAACCAAAATTTCCACCACGCAAATGATCAATGTACAGTATATGTGTATTGTGTGACCAAAACTGTGAATATTATCACTTTATGTGGGGCAAACAAATAACAAAGGCACTCAGTGACTATTGCACAGACAATAGTAGAGAATAATCATGTCATGTTATGGTAGACAGCATTATGATTATTTTACATTTTTTTACTTATGGCTTTTCAGCTGCAATTGAATGTCTACCCCTTATTATTCCCGTTTTTCCAACGGGGTCGGGGATGAGATGCGATGGAAGTCTGTGTGGCGATGGTTTATACGGCCGGATGCCCTTCCTGACGCCAACCTCATGAGAGGAGTTAATGAGAGATGAAATGAATGATGGTGAATGAAACTGGACAAGGATGTGGAAGGAAACGGCCGTGGCCTGTCAGAAGGTACCGTCCCAGCATTTGCCTGGTGTTGAAAATGGGAAACCACGGAAAACCATTTCAAGGAAGGCCGACGGTGGGGCTCGAACCCACGCGTCTACCGAGTCAGCAGAGAGCTTGGCCCCATGACCTAATGCTGCGCTTTAGCCAGCGTAGCCACTACCTTCAGTGCTTTTCAGCTGCAATAAAATGTATAAAATTTATATAAATCAGAATTGAATTTCTTGTCGCACTTGTGAATTGAACCCAGGGCCTTTGGGGTTTGGAGTCTCAATAAGAACCCTAAGACCACAGAAGGTTGCTATTTTATTATTACTATTATTCGATTCAGCCAACTGTGGTCCACGTTACTGTCCCTGACCTTTAGTTCTATCCCAGCATTCTGGCATGAGTTTTCTGTGAGCCTCTGTCATCAGATTATTTTCCTGTTTTCAGCTTTGGCCTTTCTGAGAATCGCTGGTGTGTTCCAAGTTTTCTCGGAAGAGGAGCACGTTCCTGGAAGTCTTCAAACGCGATCCCTACTTCTAGAAGATCTCTTTCAATCTCTGTGAAACAAGGTCGCTTCGTTTCCTTGTTTACGAAGTAGGAAAAAGGCGTGTTTTGTCAGTCTCTGAGAGTTCATGCGTGTTATGTGGCCATAGAAAGTAGTCCTCCATTTCCTTGTGATGTCTGTTATCCTTTCTACACTTAGGTAGAGTTCGTTGTTGCGCCGTCTCCTGAACTCTCCATTTTACCTGATTGGTCCCAGTATGGTTCTTAGGATTTTTATTTCATTAGCCTCTACCTATTGAATCAAACCTTTCCTGTTAAATGCAAGGCATTCTGCTACGTACAGGACTTCTGGACGAATAACTGAACAATAATGTCCAATCTTGGCATTGAGGGACACTGATCGTAAATTATTACTTACTTTTACTAGCTTGCCACGGTGGGTGAGTGGATAGCGTGTCAGTCTACTAACCCCAAGATTGCAGGTTCGCCCCTGACCGTGGTAAGTGATTTTTGAAAGGCGGCAAAAATACGATACGCATGTCATACGATGTTGGCATGTCAAAGAACCCATTTGAATTCAGTAGGCCGAGTTCATAATGGCAAAATTAATCTCGGGAGTTTCCGCCAGCACAAAGTTCCTCATTTCTCTACTAGAAAGCGCTATTGTGTTCAAGGAGATTAGATATGTAACATCTAACCTCCTTGACTTTCATGGTCAAGGAACTACGAAATTCGACATGCAAGCTACCCTCTGGGTGTCAAATAGCAAAGCTTGCACCAGGCACCCGAGGCCATACGATATTATTATTATTATCACTTACTTTTACTTTTATCGTTGTGGCCACTAGGAACCGCTAGATCCCAACTGTTTTTCTCCTTGTTCGCCCACTGCGCCTTCATCCTTTCGGAATGGTATTTCTTCCATTCATGCGAGTGAACATATTTCTTGCTGGGTTTTACTTTTTCTTGATGAACCTGACGGAGTTTTTGTTTCAATGGAGTTCTGAGCAAGATATCTGATTTAGACATTTCAAACTTTAACAAGTCCTTATCCACTTCCACCAGCCACAGACGCATCACCTTTAAACCTCGGGAGTATGATAATAGACGCTTGGAGAATCTACTGACTGGCATTCTGAGGAGGTGGGCATAGAATGTTATTCTCCGTTCCCGGATTACACTTGAGATCTTTTCAGTGTGGGAGTATATTTCTGAATTATTTATTTATTTATTCGTTTCAGAAGTACAAAAAATAAAATGCACACAAATTTGAGTTCAACAGACTACTTCAAACAGTTTCTGCCCAGAACTTCTGAATTACTCCCGAGCTTGTAACCTCCATCTTTGAACTTAGGACCAAGAATTGTAGTAATGATCTTTCTTTCCTAAGCTTCAAGTCCCTCGATATTACATATTGTAAGCTTTGTCGTGTGTTGGTGAGCATTGTTGGCCTTCTCTTCAGAAGCCCGGTTTGGATTTCCAACACTGCAAAGGAATTTCTGGGTTGAAGTAGTGGATCGGTCACACAAGTAGTTTCAAATTCAAAGACCGGGCCAGTGGACTATATGAGTTAATCTCACCCCGTGGCTACAGGTTAGTTTGCTACACTTTGGCCGGAAGTTCGATTTCCGGCTGGGCGGTGGAGCATATAATTTCCAATGGTTAATTCCCCCTGCCTGGGGAACGGGATGTTTGTAATGTAATTAATTATCGTTCATTTCATCTTCGTCACTAACATCAGGTCGCCCGAGTATATCATAACATATCATGTCATGTCATGTCATGTCATGTCATGTCATGTCATGTCATGTCATGTCATGTCATATCTTATTGTGCCCGTTAGTCAGGGATATTGAGGGACCATGGGTCGCACACAGTCCTCTCGAGACATTTTTTTTACAAGCAGTCTTCAAGAAAATGTAAATGCTGTGAACTCTTTAGGAATGAATGGAATGGCCTTGATCTGAACGAACATTGCAGCTGCCGTAAGATTTCTATGAAACCTCACGGCAAGAATACAGCGTTCGTCAATTCCTGTCGCTAATGTAGAGAGGTGGCAAAAACATTCCGCATAATGCGTTACTTACACGTATTAAATTCGTTAATTAAATAAACTCACTTCAAAAGTGAATTTCATTTAACTAAAGATTGATACGTCTCACAAAATATGCAGGGATTCTTGTAGAGTGTAATTTGTTTTGTTTATTATTCATATATTTATTCAAGCTCATGATTCTATTTATTGGTTAGCGTGAATTTTAGGTTTGCTTTCAATAGAAGCGCATAATAGCATGAAAATACTGTAAGTGTATGCTTAAGTGCACATATCACCACTTTGTGCAGCATTGTTGCATGTTTATATTGGGGATTTATACGTGATGATGATAATTGTAGTTTTAAGGGGCCTAACATCTAGATTATCGGCCCCTAATGGTTTGGGTGATCGTGAAAATGGAAGATGATCAAATGAAACTTAAAACTAAAACTAATTATAGACTAGAAAAGGAAGCGGGATACAAAAAAGAGAAGAATGTAAATAAAAGACAGGAGGAATGGAAATACCCTCAACCCTTGAATAATGAGAATTAAGGGACTTAGAAGGAAAGAGAGCAATGAAAGGCAGAGAGGAAAGAGAAAAGAGGAGAGGGATACGTCAATGAAAATTGAGGGAAAACCGGACCCAGCTCAGGAATCCCTTGGGGTCGCCAACTGCCAAACTCACTAGTCGTGAGCCCTTGAGGGTGTAGCACTGTCCAGGGTGCACCATAAGTGGTGGGGCTACATACACCCTGCCTCCTTGAGGGCCTTGAGCAGAAGGCAGGAGTTATTGTGAAAAGAAAACCAGAGGTCTGGCCCCTCGAAGAATGAGGGATCAGGAAGTATGAGAGAAGGTCCATTAAGGTGGGAAAGTGAAAGACTCCCTAGGCCTCGGATACCCCAATACCGTCGGGGTCGGAAAAGAACTAGAGTTGGCCAAGGGAGGCCGAAAGAAAAGGTGACAGTTTGGAGCCCGGCACAAGTAAGTGGAAGCAATGCCGGACTCAGCTGGGGTCCCGTGGTCGCCAACCCACGTCCCACTAGTCGTGAGACTATGGGAGGGCGTTTTATACAACATATAAATCCGTTGTCTAGTAATCTCTGTTTCGCGGGCTTATAGGCCGTGTTCTTGTCTTCAGCGAAACGTCAGGACGACAAAATGTCCTTAGAACACGGCCTATAAGCCCGCGAAACAGAGATTCCTATTTCAACACCGGTCGTGAAAGTCTGAATTTTCACCGATGTGTAGTGATTATAGGTGGAGCCTGGTCTAATATAATTCTAACATCCTCATCGTGCACCTATTTTAGTCATGGCTCGAATGGTCAAATGTCATTTACTCGAATTCATATTTATGTTGACTTCCAGTAAGAGTCTAATGGGAGTGTTCTCCCCGTGGGGATATTGAGGCCTTATTTTGTGAAGCTACCTTGTAACACGTGCAGTGTACTTACATAGCAAACCAGTCCACTGCTCGGAGCCTCTGTCCGCTATTGGCTGTGCTACACTCGAGCTCATTCACCTCGGCGTGGACGTTCGTGATATGTTGCAACTTTAGGGCGATATTCAGCAGGTCTTCAAATTCCTGATGGCCACAAGTCGAGGGGATGCACAAGGCTATCTTCACCGCGAGTCCAGACAAAGTGCTTGTAATACCGCCCTGCAATCAACAACACTCTTTAGCTCTCACATATTGCTAGAACATTTTACCACAATAATCGCTAATATATCACTCGTTGTAAATATCAGATGTTCAATTAAGAATGGGGGTTTTGAGCACCTGAATCTACGTTACTTAGAAATGACAATCTCATCAACAAACAGTCTAATCCAGGGGTTCACAAACTTTTAGCAACTGCGCACCACTTGAATTGTTTAGAAATGTTGGCGTACCAACAGTCCTATATTTTTCAATAAACATAAATTTACTGTCGGAAAAGTGCCAAATGGCTTGTTTTATAAAATTACTGAGAACACTTAATATTTAATGATCAATGAGCTTGTGTTTCGTTTCTTTCCACCCTTTTATAAAATAACAATAAATATACACACTCTGTTTGAAAAGTTCGGTGAATGGGTCTATATTACGAACGGATTGTTGGCTTACTTGAAACAGCAGTTACTGTCCTTCGAAGTAATTGCTGTGTATGGTTATGCTCTTCTGAGAATTTCTGTTCAAGTCCTGGAAACTCTTTAGGAATATCCTTCAGTTGGGTCGTCACATTAAATTGGATGTCCGAAATGTCCGGAAACCTCTGGCCCTACAGGGCTTTTCGGTGTCCCTGAACCTGGACCCCGCCACTCCATACTTTGACGCTTGACTTCGGGGCCGCAATCCAGGCACCACGTCTCGTCGCCCGTGATGATTTTCAGAGCCATTCCATTCCTCAGAATATTCACCCTTATCACTGCCTCCCGCCGAACAGGTGTGCATGGTAGGTTGCATAAATTCATCCTTCTCACTGCTACCCGCTGAACAGGTGTGCATGGTAGGTTGCATAAATGCATCCTTCTAAACACACACTGTGTCAAACAGGTCTTACACGTTGTGTTGTGTGTCACCAATGTTGCCAGGTCGACCGTTCTGACTTGATTCACGGAACGCAACGTGACGAGCATTTTGAACAACATCCCAAAGGACGCCTTCTTGCAAAGTTTCCAGGACATGTATCGCCGATCTCAGCATTACATAGTTACGGGAGGGGACTATTTCGAAGGACAGTAGGGTCACTGTCGTGAATTGTTCATCTATGTTGATAGTACAGGACTATTCACCGAACTTTATTGTCACAGGTTGTATATTAAAATACTGTACACTAACGACACATTTCACAGTCATTCTCCATCGTATTCTTCAGTGAAAAGATCCAAATTCTCTTGTGACAAACGGTGACACCTATCACTCAACTTGCTAGTGTACGCTGAGAGAAACCATTCACAGTCAATGTTTGAACAGGGTATCCAAATAGTCAACTCAGATTCTGAGAACTTTGTAAATGCAAATGTCATTGCTTGCAAAACTCTAACAATGTCTGCCTTGGTCCTGTCGTGCATCTGCTTCTTGATGAAAGGGTTATATAGCCTACTGTATACGTTTTTTTGTGCATATTCATAAAATAAATTTTCAATATTTTAACCAATAGTTTTGTTTTTGATAGGTTTAAAAACATAACTGCAGATAATTTGCGGTTTTCGATAATTCGGGGAAGTTCGTGCATTAATTGCCGCGAATTATCGGGAATGCACTGAGAAAACAAAATAGGAAGCAAAAATTTTTCATGCGGAATTCGCGAAATTTTGCCAGTTTAAAAATCATTCTTTTTGCTAATTTTAGGATTATTAAAACTCATAGAAGTGAATTGTCGAAAGAAGTGCGTCACCGAATAATAAACGCTAATCCCATGTTCTATAGTCTGAATAACTTAGTTAAATCTCGTCTATTATCGCAAAATAATAAGATTCAGCTATACATGACACAAGTACGGCCGGTATGGTTGTGAAACCTGGGTGACGTCAGCAACAACCGAAGAAGCCATCTTTGCCTCTGAGAGGAAGGTACTTCGAAAGATTTTTGGACCCGTTTTCAATGCCATGGAAGGTAAATGGGAACGAAGAACGAAGGATGACCTTTATCAGCGGTTTGGAAAACCACATATTGGCTGAGTACTAGGACAGAAGACAGTTGTTTTGCCACAGCTTTGGAGCTGATGAATCCATCCAAAACCGAGTCCTTCATTCACAACCTGCTGGAAGACGCCCAAGGGGACGTCCCAGGACGCGATGAAAGGATCGGGTATTGGCAATACTTCAACAAGTGGCGCCGAATGCGGCGGAAGATGAAGCTAGAGACCGGCAGCTACCTGCAGTAGATACCTCCTCCTCCTCCGTGACTGATTTCTTTGTTTTGTCACTTATTATCTTCTTTTTCTTTCTTTTGTTCTTCTGCTGAAGGCCTTCAAGGCCCATAAATGCAAAAATGATGAGATTAAAACAGATTACCACTTGTGTATTACTTTATTTAATAATTCGTAAAATTCGCGGTCGCGAAATTTTCCTCTCCCTGCCAGTAAGTCCTCAACTACAGTAGAATTGTAAATTAATGCAGAAATGATCTACGAGTACTCTGATGTGATGATAGTAAAAAGCTTGAACTGCAACACAAAAAACAGTATTTGTCTTTTTTTAATATTTTTTTTTGCATATGTCTTTTAGTGCCGTGAGTGTCCGAGGACATGTTCGGCTCGCCAGAGTTTTGTAGCTGCATCTATAGGACACCCATTGGGTGAGCTACAGGTTCCGTCGCGTGTGGAGTGTTGTCTGAGGAGGGAAGTGTTGATGTAAGGATGAGGAGTTGGAAGGTAGAGGCTGTGGCCTATAGTTAGGGACCAACCCCGGCATTTGCCTGGAAGGAAGATGGGAAACCACAGAAAACCATCTTCAAGGTTACCGGCGGGGGGATTCGAACCTCCTCGCCTCCCGGATGTGAGCGACTGCCTGCAGCCAAGCCGTAACGACCACGGCTAACTCACCCGGTATTTGTGTAATATTAAAGCGTTTTAAGCTTTGATATGGAGACCCATGTGAATTGTACAAAGTCTACAAGCTGCTCTGACAAGCACTGTTCTCATGTAAACATGATATCGCGCCAGGAGATGGCAGTTGGGTTTGAACTGCAGTTGTCTTCCCGCTCACTGCGTATCGCACATTCCAAAAAACATTCAGTTGGTCACTACTTGCTTCACTCACTCAGTACATTCCTTCTTTCACTGGCTGCATGTCGTCCACAGTCTGCTGCGATAACAACCATTGGCGTGCGGGAAGCTGATATATTTAGGTTTGGAATAGGCGGGCTGCGCATGCGTACTGCAAGACGCAGTGTGTTGAACTGCCATCTCCTGGTGTGATCACAATATAGGGGAGACTCGGCTAAATCGGCAATATAAAGAGGTTGATGGTAAACAAGCTAAATTATGGAAGAGTATTTCAAATAATTAACATGCAAATTAAATAACTAGGCCTACATATTTGTGAAAAATTCAATTCTTAAAATTTCATGTGGCGTGGGATACTGGTATCTGTATTAACCACCTGTCATAAGGACAGTTTATGCTTTCAAAGATGCTGATGGTAGAATCTTTCAGCCAAATTTCGGAGAATTTTCATGTCGAAGTGTTAGTATTTCTAAAAATAAAATATACCTATGTATCTATAACGGAACAAGTTAGATCTGAACCTTCCGATGCGCATGTGCGTCCAGTTGCAATACGTCATCCCCCCACCAGGATTCTTTGTCAACCAGTGAGCACATACTTCATCACGCGCTGGTTAGATGTTGCCAAGTAGTCATTATTCCCAGAACCTAGGCTGGGTACAGATGCTGTCAAAGCATGCGAAGTAAGACTGAACAGCTCTGTTCTTTGACAAGCACGGCAACAAGCTTGCTGTCAGGAGTGTGTGAAGTTCATTACCACCAATACCAATGCTATGTCACTGAGAATGCTCCTATTCGATACTTTATGCTTGCATAATATAACCACGACGAGCAGCGAGCAGCTCCAAACAGTTGTTGCACCAAAGAGGGGAAATCGCATTTGCGCCTAGTGATCCCACAACTTCCCCTCCTAGACGGGACTCTGCCATGACAGGCCAGGTCTAACTTGCCACGCTATACTTGACGTAATGTGTTGGATAAAATGTAAAACACATTAAAACTAAAAACAATAACAAAATAAGTATAAAAATAAAATATAAATCTTAAAAAATTACAATAATAAAAGAAATATAAAAATTAAAATAATTATGAAAATTAATTGGAAATTAGTTAATTAATTAATTCAATAAAAATATCAAAATTAAACCTAAATTTAAAATGAAACATTAAAAGTAGAGAAAAAAATTACATTATTAATAATTATAATAATTAAAATAAATTAAACATTAACATAAAATTAAACATAAAAATAAAAAAACAGTCTTGCCATATAAAGGGTTAAAATAACACTTTTAGTAACGTTTTAGGGATTTTTGGTTGATATTAGAGACATTATAGCTAAATACACGGTACCTTGTCTAAATCTACAATATGGTAAGTGTAATAGTAGACTATGCTTCATTACTGCCACTACCACACAAATAAACAAGTAGTTCCGTGAAGAACTATACAGCCTATTTTCATATATCCTACTAATATCAATTGACTCTATCAACATACAAAATGTCAGTTTGATTGCTGTAATAGATTCGTAGTTACTGAGAACCGTCTAAATATTTTGGATGGTCACCATGTTGGATTTCTATATTATAGGCCTTAGTGTTATGTACTATTACATGAAGATTATTGTGTAGGTGTAATATTCAAACTTCAATCGCATGATTAGGACACAAGTAGTAAAAGCGGGATTTTAAAATGTTGCTCAGCCGCCATTTTGTGGTATGAAAATAATTTAAATGAATTGGATGCCAGTCGATACAAATTTGTATAATCATATACCGCACCAAGTTTCACTGCCCTCGGATGGTTAAAACGCAAGCAACGTCCATTTCAATATTTAAATTTCGCATCGCCGCCATGTTGGATTTGTGCTCGCTAGGTTATTGAACGTCCCGTAGGTGAACTTATGCTTAGAGCCTCTATACACTTACAAAATTTCAGTTTTATTGCTGTGGTAGATTAATAGATATTGAGAACCATCTAAATATTTCGCATGGTCGTCATGTTGGAGTTTAATATATGTAAGCCATAGAGTTATGTACTATTATATGATGATTATAGTGTACGTTCATAATGCAAATGTTGATTTCGATCGCATGATTAGAACACAAGAAATAAAGACTTAATTTTCGAAATTCGCATAGCAGCCATCTTGAGGTTACGTAAACAATTGAACTAAATTAGATACCAGTGCATTACAGTGTGCATAAACATTTTTGTACGAAGTTTCATTGCGTTTGGATCATTAAATCGCGAGAAAAGTCTATTTAAAACTTTCAATTTCGCTTGGCCGGTTCGTTTTGTAGTTAACCGGTGTTTTAATGTCTCATAGATAAACTTCCAGTAGTACCCTTTATCTCCGTACAAATTTTCATGGTGATACTGGTAATAGTTTCAGAGATATAGAATGCAGGTAAAATATTTCGCACAGCCGCCATCTTGAGGTTATGTAAACAATTGAACGAAGTTAGATGTCGGTGCATTACAATGTGTATAAACATATACTGTACCAGGTTTCATTGCGTTTGGTTGGTTAAATCGCGAGAAACGTCTATTTAAATGTCGCAACTTCGCTCTGCCGCCATGTCGGTTTTGTAGTTACCAGTTTTTCAAAAGTCACATAGGTGAACTTCTAGTGGTTCCCTTTATCACCGTAAAAAATTCCAGGGTGATATCCGTAATAGTTTCGGAGATATTGAATGCTGGTGAAATATTTCGCACAGCCGCCATGTTGGATTGGTGAGACGTAACAAAATTTGAAGGGCACGGTCGGGGTCGCCCGGAATAGTGCTATGAACTTACCAAGATTCATTGAAATCGCTCCAGCCGTTTAGAAGTTATTAGGGGGGGACACACAACAATCCTCTCTCACACACACGGACACACAGACAGACACACGGACAAAAGGTGATCTCATAAATGAAAATAGGCTAATCACTGAAACACATGTAATTTTATAAATACTTCACAAAATTCAATACGGTTTTTCACGATTTTACCACCAGGTCGTTTCGAATTTCATAGCCAAGGGAAATTAAATAGTTCACTGAACAAAACCTCTGGGGTCTCTCTGCAGGTATATTTAAAGTTGTGCGGAATTAGCAAAGTTTCCCCTAGTTGCAGATCAGAAATTTAGAGAGATGACTAAGCGAAATTTGTATGAACAAAGTACTGTAGTGTACAATTTCCGAGTTCTCATACTCGCAACTCTTTCAGGTTCAGTGGTGCAAAAGATGAACCACCAGCTATCATCGCTTCAATGTATGGTGGTAGAGGAGTTATATACCCCACCTGGTATTCAAACCCAGCCAGTGTCTTCCAATGAATTTAGTTTCTAAGATTGTTCTTATTATTCCTCGCATTGGAAAATACAAGCTATCGTCTGTAAATCTGCTTTAGCGTGCAGACCACCTAGGTTGGTCAGAACGGAAGCAGGCAAGTTCCCTGCAATAACCGTGTAACTGCTCTCCCTGTGAACATAGGCAATCCATTTGAGAACATGGCTTTTTAGATGATATATCAGAACAAGCATACTCCTTTTCTAGCTGGAGTTTTGAAGTAAACAATAGTCTACCGAGAAATTGAGACTTTCGCCACGGGTTTCCTGGAATCCTGGTCTTCTTAAAAAATCAGTACGTCGCCTACAGGAATCCACCCGAACAATACTGTGATTGGTTGGTTTCTGTTACCCCACTAGACTTATTCTCTATGTCACCCTCATTGGTTACTCACTAATTAGAAGGCCTTCTTATTGGCCACAGAAGGTGTTCGGCTCTCCCCACCAAACTAACTCCTACTATATAACCTAATGTAACAGGCTGATCGCTCGCTTGCTGTTTTCACTTCATACTCCATAACTTTGACTATGTAAGTGTGCATAGTAAGCAGCAGTGACGATTCCTCCATGTAGGACGTGAGGATCATCCTACAGTCAGCTATCAGCTGAAACTCTTAAAAAAATGATTGTTTTGTAAAATAGTCTTTGGGGCTACCTTGCGCGCCCTCTCGATAAGCTCTGTCTCACAGTCACTGTCAGTACTTGTACCTAGTTCTACATTTCACCTCTAAATGGGTGAAGTGTGACCTTCACCGCCCAGAGTAGAAAGCTGAGGAAGGAAGTCTTGCATCCTCAAAGCACGTGTTTATAACTTTAGAAATGAATGGGAGCCCTTGAGGGGGAAGGGGCATGTTTGGTCTGTTTAATGGCGCTCTGAGGTCGTCTGCTAAGATCCTCAAGTCTCTCTATTGGTTGAATTTAAACCAACACTACGGGCTTATTGGTTACAATTTCGCGCGGTCAGAATGGATAGTCTGTTTTCAGCGTGTGCACATCTGTGGAGTGGTATTCGATTGTATTGCATTGTGTAATGTGTTCGTAATAGCGCTGTGCGACTGAATAATTAATATAAGACCGAGTCTAATATCGCAATTTAATCCAGCTATAATAATTATCTTAAGTTAAGCCTATCATAATACGTCCTACACATTATAAAAATCAGCAGTCACCACTGGTAAGCAGTCAGGCATTATGTAAATATGCAACGTTGGAGATTTGAAACTGAGAAGCGGATTGCTCGGAAAGAGCGGGCGTTCCTCAGGATGAATAACCCACAACAACTGGATTTCAACGCTGGCAAAGTTTGTCAGCCCTGTGGAAGAATTCGTGGCTCGAGGATTGGCCTGCATAGTCATATAACAACTCATTGACTCACAAATATCATCTGAGGAAGACAATCATACTCGTCAACGAATGATAGCCTATCAATCAATCACTTGGTGTTGGTCAACCAATAAACAAAGTGAGTCAACTCTTCGTTTACTTTGGAAGTAGATATACTCAGACTCGTGGAGAACCTCTGAGGACCAAGCTTAAGAAGTTTGCCACGACATTGTTAAATATTGTTAAGCAACAAACTTAACTGGAGCCCCGTCCGGATTTTCAACATATTTAACTCAGGGAATGTACCACTAAATGGTGAAGGTCTGCCTCTAGTACACTCTCTGTACCACGTTGTGTTACGATGCTACTACAGGGTCATTATATATGTAAACACGGCAAGATAAGCCGGCTGTGACTGGCGCAGATCACGAGCACGCGTACGTGGTTCAGCCGGTGGTAGGCGCGCTCCGCTGACTCATATCGTTAGTTAACACGTGTTTTGTCATTCCCTCTGCGAATCTTAGACGTTAGTGTTGCACGTTTAGTGAGTATTGTGATTACTGTGATTGTTGGTCATGCCTAGACACCAATTCACATTGCACGAACGTGTGTATATCCATAATTCGTATATGAAAAGCAGGAAATCTTGTTCTCAAACGAGACGAAAATTTCGAATCAAGTTTCGAGGAAGACCTGTGCCTAATGCCAGTACAATCATGAGGCTCGCTAAACGATTCAAGGAAACAGGCTCCATAAATAATACAGTAAAAGAGTTGACAGACATTCTTTCATGAGAAGATGTCACGTGTGTGTTACAGGAGGGGGAGGACATTGTAGGTACACATTAATGAACATGTTTGGTAAATGTGTGAAAGTGCGCGCCTACCATCGGCTGAACCGGGTACGTGCGCCCGTGATCTGCACCAGTGTTTATGGGGGCGCACAGAGATAATGACCCTGTAGTTGCTAGGTGGTACTGGTGACCTCTTTCCCTCCATTTTGTGTTTAAGTGGCTATTGTCTGTTGTCTTGCGCACAGAGCTTATTGTGAATAAATACATATCTTGTGGCTCAAGGGTCAGATTTCCTGTCAATTCCATGTGCTTGAAAGAGTTAAGTATACTTGGCTCGGTCTTAAAACCAAGGTACACCCGCGTTGAAGCATTCACTCACCAGATTATTGACGCTGCCGGCGATATCCTGTGCTCTCATCAACTGCTGGTCCACGTCGCCTGACACACTCAAGGTAGCGAGGCAGTGTTGGCCGTCAAACGTCCATCCTGAGCTTGGGATGTCCGTCATGTTGAGGCACTCATCATAGTTCCCCAGGTGAATGAGGTTCCCCATGAAGATCCCCTCAGGTATCTTGGTCGATGCATCGAACACTGGAAACCAAGAGACATTCATCACACAGTGGCGCTGTTATTAGCATTCCTAGCTGTCTCCCATGAGGTATGGGTTCGATTCACGGCTCTGCCAGGGTCTACTCAGCCTTTGAGAAGGATTGGGTATACTTTCATAACACACATTAATGTGACGACATCAATTTCAAGGTTCCTCAGTATAGGGGCAGCGACAACGTGGTCAAGTAGCCCCGTGTACTTTTGGTGTGTGTAGAATCTGTCTGATAACCGGTGTTAATTGTGATGGCTGTATTAGTGTGTGTTATCTGTAATTCAGATAAGGACTGCAGACGATCAATTTCAAGTAGTTCCTAATTTCGCTACCAAATTCTACCGTCCACGACACCTAGCTGTGAACTTGGCTACTACCAGATGCCATCGCAACCAACCCCTGGTGACAAATGTTGGAACTTAAGAGCATTAATCAAACCTAACCTACAAATTTTGCTTCACACAAGTTTATTTAGTGGAAGGTTCTTTTACATGCCATAAATCTATGACATTGGCCCGCCGGATTTACCTCCCCTCTGAAGGAAGGCATACTGAGGGATTTTTAACTCTCTTAAAATCCGACGACTTCATCCGGGTTTGAACCCGCGACCTTGGGCATAGAAGCTCAGCATTCTACCAACCACGCCACCGAAGCCGCCGCGTCAGTCTTATTTACAGGTTCACCAATATGGTTGTTGTTAGTGTACTTTACACACGTAACCCAGATAACCCTGATTTTTTTTTCGTTGAGATTTGTTTTTGTTCCATGAAGATCTTCTGTTGAAGATGTAAGGAGGCCGGAAAAAGTGGTTTTAATTACGTGCCATGCCTAGTTTGCCGGAAATCAGACATTCTTCCAGAAGGACGTCAGGGATATTCACTATCAAAATTAAATCCGTGTGAATTACTTCATAATATTCATTGAGTAAAATATTTTATTACATAAAATACAATAAAACTTTATTTTACTCTAGAACTATTTAAGAAACAACAATTGAATGGTTACAACTTTGTTTGAAGTACTACAAAGCAAGAAACATGCAAAGCACAGTCACATTTTACGCACCTTGAAGTGCATTTTTTCGAGCAGTGTTTGGAATGAAGTTGTTTTTTTCTTCTTGTTTGTGTAGGCATCTGTGGGAAGGTCTGAGACGTAATGATGTATTCCATCGTAACGGACATCAGTTTTCCTTGTTTTGGACACCCTTAGGTAGAGCTCACTCTTCTATTGGATGCCAATATAGATCCAGTTACACTCCTCAAGTGCAAGTGGTCGAATTTTCCACCATCCTAGCGATACAGCTGCCAAGCTGTTTGCTCTGCCAGGTCTATAGTATGTGCTATTGTGGGAAAATACCACTTTTTTCCCCTCTGATTGATACTCTGAAAGTAACACATTTTCATCAGTTCGATCAATCCCACCCATTTAGTTGTTATAAGGGGAAAACAAGCTTGGTTGAGGTACGGATATTATTGTTCTCTGCTGGTGGGAAAATAGGGATAAATTACTCAAGGGACTGAACTTGTCAAAGTTAGTAGTATGCCGATGAAAGACCACATTTCAGTATTAGACACATCACGAACTTTTGTTCTTCTTTGCAGCATACTGATTGGTAAAAATTATTATTGTTTGCACAACTTCTTCATCAAATACATCGTATTTCCCTGACGTCCTTCTGGAAGGATCCGCAGTTCTAATGATTGGTGAGCGGCTTCAGGAATGTTGTTATCTTCCCTATATTACTCTGCTAAGGTCCCATTCCGGTTTTCTACCGAAAATAAGGCCCTGTTAACACCAACCTACACATATGGGGTAGTCTACCTACAGATTCCGCATAACCCCATGTGTGCCCGAAACGCACTCACTTCCTCTTTAAATGCCTCACAATTAAATAAATACCTTAAAAATGTACATTTACATTGGGAGTACCGTAACCTGGCGAGGCTGCCACTAGAGCGCAGGGCAGCGCGGCGGTGGCCATCTGGCGGGAGCGCGGCGTACTGCTAGGCGAGCCTGCCACTAGAGCGCACGGCAGCGCGGCGGTGGCCATCTGGCGGGAGCGCGGCGTACTGCTAGCTGATGAGTCTCTCAGCAGTTGGCTCCGGTGTGGTCTCGCCAAGACTTTCTCTAGGGTTCAATCCTTTGCAAATGTAAAAATTGCTGTAGCAGAAACTCCCGAGCAAACAATAACCGATGAATTCGTTGTAACATCGAATATTGTCTACAAAGAGGTGCTGTGACAAGTACAAAACACTGTTCTACATAATTCTTTGTGATCTTCTCATGTACGTATGCCGTTTAACAACAATAAATACATTTCTTCAATATTTAAAACTTCGTTATCCCACATTCTTCCCTACTACCCCATAAACCTACATTCACGTTCGCACGGGCCCACTAGTCTACACTATTTTGTTATTAATGTACTAAATGAACCGTTCCTATTTAAACTGGTGCCTGCTCTGTGTGTGGTTATGAACTCAATGTCGTGGACAATCTGCTCTAGAATGAAATAAGGTCATTCAAATATAGCTGTAATTTAAAACCTGAGTCTTATGGCATCCACTCTTGTTCACTGTTCACCTCGGACTAATATAAATAGTTGTTATTGTATATTCCTCAACATTAGTCTAAATATGCCTTGAAAAGATGTTGGATTGCATAATGCCGAATTATGTCCATATGCAACAGGCCTACTATCTGCATGTTAAATTGACATTGTCAACAGAGTGTGAAGTGTAAAATATGTTTTCCAAGAAAAAAACAAGATGTTCAGTAAAGAACATATAGCCTACTTTCTCCTAAATGCATGGGTATTGTTATAACTCTTTGTCCTTTTCAAGGAGTATAATTGAATGTTGGTTGTAGTAGCTTGTTGAAATACAACGTGCTATAGGGATATTAAACATGAATATGAGGTGCCCTTTGCTAGTGCTACCTCTGTAAAAAAAATCATTCAATTCGGTTTCACCGTGTTTGATTTAATATGGGGAATGGATTTTCACTCATACATGGCCGCTATTTGCAAACTATTGGGCTGATGACCTTGTAGTCAGTCATAAGATGCTTTCCACAAAAAGGCATGTTGTTGCAAAATCTGGTAGAGATTAAATTATTAGGATGGTCGTAATTTGATTTAAGCTTTTAACATTTGGGTGGTCGTCATTCCGTTTCCATCAAGATGGCGGCGATGTAAAACATGACACTGAGGTGACCTTTGATAGTGCTTCCTCTGTACCAAATTTCGTTCAATTCGGTTTCACCGTGTTTGAATTGATAGGGGGAATCGATTTGCACACATACTTGGCCACCATCTGCAAACTATTGGGCTGATGATCTTGCAGTTTGGTCAGAATATGCTTTCCACATAAAGATATGTTGTTGCAAAATTTGGTAGAGACTAGATTATTAGGTTGGTCGTAATTACATTTTAGCTTTTAACATTTGGGTGGCCGCGATTACGTTTCCGTCAAGATGGCGGTGATATAAAACATGACACTGAGGTGCCCTTTGCTAGTGCTACATCTGTACCAAATTTCGTTCCATTCGTTTTCACCGTGTTCGAATTGATAGGGGGAATTGATTTTCACACAAAGATGGCCGCCATCCGCAAAATATTAGGTTAATGACCTATTAGGTTGGTCAAAGGATGCTCCCTCCATAAAGGTATATTGTTGCAAAATTTGGTAGAGATCGGATGATTATGTTAGTCGTAATTTGATTTAAGCTTTGAACATTTGAGTGGCCGCCAATACGTTTCTGTCAAGATGGCGGCGATAAAATACATGACACTGAGGTGCCCTATGCTAGTGCTACCTCTGTACCATATTTCGTTCCATTCGGTTTCGCCGTGTTTGAATTAATAGGGGGAATCGATTTTGACACAAAGATGGCCGCCATCTGCAAACTATTAGACTAATCAACTATTAAGTTGGTCAAAGGATGCTTCCTCCATAAAGGCATGTTGTTGCAAAATTTGGTAGAGATCGGATGATTAGGTTAGTCGTAATTTGATTTAAGCTTTGGACATTTGTGTGGCCACGATTACGTTTCCGTCAAGATGGCGGCGATATAAAAAATGACACTGAGGTGCCCTTTGCTACTACTACCTCTGTACCAAATTTCGTTCCATTCGTTTTCACCGTGTTCGAATTAATAGGGGGAATCGATTTTCACACAAAGATGGCCGCCATCCGCAAAGTATTAGGCTGATGACCTATTAGCTTGGTCAAAAGATGCTGCCCCCATAAAGGTATGTTGTTGCAAAATTTGGTAGAGATCGGATGATTAGGTTAGTCGTAATTTGATTTAAGCTTTGAACATTTGTGTGGCCGCCATTACGTTTCCGTCAAGATGGCGGCGATATAAAACAAGACACTGAGATGTCCTTTGCTAGTGCTATCTTTGTACCAAATTTCGTTCAATTCGCGTTCACCGTGTTCGAATTGATAGGGGGACAGACATTCAGAGTACACACACTCACACACACACACACACACACACAGACTCACACACACACATATATACATACACACACACTTTTCTCGCCCTGTGTTGATCTCATAAGTCTTCATTTTTTGCAAAAATCGAAAGTAGGCTAACAACCTCTTTGTGGAATGAAACACAGATTGTTGCTCCAATGGAAATCCTGAAATTGTCTAAGATGAAAGAACTCCTTGACAAAAACTCATGTGTTCATAGAAGTCTTCTAATTGAAACTGTAAGGAAATCTGATATTATGATACTCCATAAATTAGCGTCAACGAAGATTGATAGAAGAGCAATTTTATGAATACATGACTTTTTCATGGGTTGTTCCAAGAAAGTGAAAGTGGAAGTTGTATTCTCGGAACGTCGGGTATCTCTGACGGTAGCTTCATCGCTAGAGCCCTACACGAATAAAACAAGAAGTTGGTGATGAACTAAAGAGCCTACTTTTCTCGTAATATAAGATTCATTCCAGTGATTAATCTATATGGACCTAATTAGAATAATGACGAAATTGAGTTGGTAATATCGACATTTCTCATTAGTTCGAAATATAACTGGCATAATGTAGCCTAATAGAGCACTACAGTTGGCATCCCTGGTGACTGAATATATTCTTAGTTCCATCTCTTAAGGTACAGAATACAAAATTTGGTTGAAGTCCAATGAATAGCATGGACGTTGCATGTAGTTAGACATTGGACCTATCATCCCGCGTAAAATCATGTTGGCAACAATGTCTTGCATGTGTTGGTCAGAAATAATCTGAGCTATTATGATCTATTGGTGTGCCAATATTGGACGAAATCCATTTATTTGTATAGAAGTTACATGTATTTTAAAATTGGACCAATCAGCAGGCTTAGAATCAAGTTGGAAGTACTGACGTATATTAGTTACTCCAAATTAATCTAGAATGTAAGGTACTATACGTGTGCAAAGTTAAGAGCTGTTGGCTTGAATACTTTCTGATATTGATATTAGGGTAAAAAAATAGAGACAGCATTTATTAACAGTTGGCCTCCCTGGTTGCTCTTAAGAATACTCATAGTCATGTCTGTTATAGTACACATAGCACATAGGAAATTTGGTTGAAATCCATTTGATAGTATAGAAGTTACATGTATTTACAATTGGTCCTATCAGCAGGCTTAGAATCATGTAGGTAGTACTGAGGTCCATTGGTTACTCCAAATTACTCTAGAATATCGGGTACTATACATACATGTGCATAGTTTAAAGGTGTCGGCTTGCATGTTTTCTGATATATTGGTATTTGGATAAAAACAATAGAGAGTGCATTTATTAACAGTTGGCAGCCCTGGTGGCTCTTACGTTTACGCTCAGTCATATCGGTCTATCTACCCATAGTACATACGAAATTTGGTTGAAATCCAATTGATAGTGTAGAAGTTATATGAATTTAAGAATTGGACCTATCAGCAGGCTCAGAATCATTTTGGCAACACTGTCATGTATGGCCCCCCTGGAAATTAAACTGAAATATTATTATCTATATGTGTGCCAAGTTTGGTATAGCTCCCATGCATACCTTCCATGATATACAACATGGAGCTCAAATTTCAATTGCGATTTTCAGCAGTTGGTAGCACTGACATCATTTTCAAATACGGCATTGAGATATTCAGATAGAGATCTTTACTCATACCAAGTTTTGGTTCGATTGCTACAGCCGTTTAGGAGTTGATAGGGGGGACACACACATAGCCAGCCATCCAGCCAGAAGGACAGACAGACTGACAAACAGACAGAAGGACAGACAGTCAGACACACATTTTCCCGGATCGATCTCATAAGTCTACTTTTTCCTGATTTTTGCAAAATGTGAAAAGTAGGCTAATAATATGTTTAGATAAAGCATAAATTACTAACGGAACATATTTGGACATTTGAGGAAAAAGTCATTTCTTTAGGCTATGTTCTGGGTTTGAAATTAATGTTACACAACTGCAACCCTTTCCTGTTCAGAGTTTTAACTATGCTTAATGACATAATTTGAATGAGATTAGTTTAAATCATCTTACATTATTTTGTGATAAAAAAAACTATACGAAAAATTATGATATGTCATAAACATCCAGTCCTAATAATGATATTAAACAAGTTCGGATTGTATTCTAAACAAGTAGTTCCGTGAAGAACTATACAGCCTATTTTCATATATCCTACTTAAGTTAATTGCCACTATTTAACATACACAATTTCAGTTTGATTGCTGTAATAGATTCGTAGATATTGAGAACCGACTAAATATTTCGGATGGTCGCCATGTTGGATTTTATATATGTAGGTCCTAGAGTTAGGTACTGTTACATGCACATTATTGTGAACGTGTAGTATTCAAACTTCAATCGCATAATTAGGACACAAGAAAAAACAAGGAGATTTAAAAATTTTTCACAGCTGCCATCTTGAAGTTATGGAAACAATTGAAATAAATTAGATGCCAGTGGATTAACATTCGGATAAAGATTTACTGTACCATGTTTCACTGCACGCGGATGGTTAAATTGCGAGAAACGTCCATGTGAATATTTATAATTCGCGTCACCGCCATGTTGGATTTGTGATCACCAGGTTATTTAAAGTCCTATAGGTGAACTTAAGTTCATAGCCCCTATGAACATTAAAAAATGCAGTTTGATTGCTAAAATAGATTCGTAGATATTCAGTATCGTCTAAATATTTCGGATGGTCGCCATGTTGGATTGTTAAATGTATAGGCCATAGAGTCATGTACCATTAAAGGAAAATTATTGCGTAGGTTCATTATTCAAACTTTCACTTCGATCGCATGATTAAGACACAAGAAATAAAAACTTAATTTTAAAATTCGCACCGCCGCCATCTTGAGGTTATGTAAACAATTGAACTAAATTAGATACCAGTGGATTACAATGTGTATAAATATTTCCTGTACCAGGTTTCAGTGCGCTTGGAACATTAAATCGCGAGAAAGGTCTATTTAAAATGTTCAAATTCGCTTGGCCGCCATGTTCGTTTTGTAGTTAACCGGTTTTTGAAAATCTTATAGATGGACTTCCAGTAGTGCCTTTTATCTCAGTACAAAATTTTAGGGAGATACCGCTAATAGTTTCAGAGATATAGAATGCCGGTGAAATATTTCGCACATCCGCCATCTTGTGATTATGTAAACAATTGAACGAAGTTAGATGTCGGTGCATTACAATGTATATAAACATATACTGTACCAAGTTTGATTGCGTTTGGTTGGTTAAATCGCGAGAAACGTCTATTTAAAAGTCGCAAATTCACTTGGCCGCCATGTTGGTTTTGTAGTTACCAGGTTTTCAAAAGTCACATAAGTGAACTTATAGTAGTTCCCTCTATCACCATAGAAAATGTCAGGGTAATATCGGTAATAGTTTCGGAGATATTGAATGCTGGTGAAATATTTCGCACAGCCGCCATGTTGGATTGGTGAGTCGTAACAAAATTTGAAGGGCACGGTCGAGGTCGCCGGGAATAGTGCTATGAACTTTCCGAGTTTCATTGAAATCGCTCCTGCCGTTTAGATTTTATTAGGGGGGGGGGGGGGACACACACACGAATCACACACACACACACACGGACAAAAGGTGATCTCATAAGCCTATTTTTTCAAAATTGAAAATAGGCTAAAAATATCCGCATATTTTCTCCAAACATTATCCGCAGCTTATTCGGTGTTGAAAATGAGATCTTTTCTTAGGGGCCTAGGACTGAAAATGGCGTCTTGGTGAACCAGAATGATGTATCATGTTCATTCGTGTTTTTAGCCTACTTTCGATTTTTGCAAAAAATGAAAGTAGACTTATGAGATCACTACAGGGCGAAAAAAAGTGTGTGTATGTGTGTGTGCGAGTCTGTGTGTGTGTGTGTGTGTGTGTGTGTTCTCTGAATGTCTGTCTCCCCCTATCAATTCAAACACGGTGAGCGCAAATTGAACGAAATTTAGTACAAAGGTAGCACTAGCAAAGAACACCTCAGTGTCATGTTTTATATCGCCGCCATCTTGACGGAAACGTAATGGCGGCCACACAAATGCTCAAAGTTTAAATCAAATTACGACTAACCTAATCATCCGATCTCTACCAAATTTTGCAACAACATACCTTTATGGGGGCAGCATCCTTTGACCAAACTAATAGGTCATCAGCCTAATAGTTTGCGGATGGCGGCCATCTTTGTGTGAAAATCGAGTGCCCCTATTAATTCGAACACGGTGAAACCGAATGGAACGAAATTTGGTACAGAGGTAGTACTAGCAAAGGGCACCCCAGTGTCATGTTCTATATCACCGCCATCTTGACGGAAACGTAATGGCGGCCACACAAATGTTCAAAGCTTAAATCAAATTACGACTAACCTAATCATCCGATCTCTACCAAATTTTGCAACAACATACCTTTATGGAGGGAGCATCCTTTGACCAAACTAATAGGTCATTAGCCTAATATTTTGCGGATGGCGGCCATCTTTGTGTCAAAATCGATTCCTCCTATTAATTCAAACACGGTGAAACGGAATGGAACGAAATTTGGTACAGAGGTAGCACTAGCAAAAGGCACCTCAGTGTCATGTTTTATATCGCCGCCATCTTGACGGAAACGGAATGACGGCCACCCAAATGTTAAAAGCTTAAATCAAATTTCGACCATCCTAATAATTTGATCTCTACCGGATTTTGCAACAACATGGCTTTTTGTGGAAAGCATCTTATGACTGACTACAAGGTCATCCGCCCAATAGTTTGCAAATAGGGGCCATGTATGTGTGCAAATCCATTCCCCGGATCAATTCAAACACGGTGAAACCGAATTGAATGTTTTTTTTTTACAGAGGTAGCACTAGCAAAGGGCACCTCATATTCATGTTTAATAACCCTATAGCACGTTGTATTTCAACAAACTACTACAACCAACATTCAATTATACTCCTTGAAAAGGACAAAGAGTTATAACAATACCCATGCATTTAGGAGAAAGTAGGCTGTATGTTCTTTACTGAACGTCTTGTTTATTCTTTGTACATCGATAGTTGCAATTTGTTGGCAAAATATTAATATAAGATAGCAAGGCATAAGCTGCAATAAAATTAAGAAGATGCATGTTTAGCTATTATTTTAGCGATATTGGGAAGTGGTGAATCGGATAGATTCTTCGACGTTCCAACATTCGGTATCCGCACAGCCAGGCAAACTATATCCGCATGGTGAAAAATGTTGCGGATACCCGCGGGTTTATCCTCGGATATCCGCATCTGCCCAGGGCTTTAGTCATCGGACCTATGTTATTTTTCGCATTTATAAATGACTTATCAAATGAGATTTGCAGTGACTGTTGATTGTTTGCGGATGATTGTGTAACAACGCAGTATTACACGATAACGTGAACCTGGTCTATAAGTGGCCGATGGAAAATAAAATGAAAATAAATCCAGTTGCCTCATAAAAATAGGAAAGGGATGATGGCAAGATTTTAAATAAATCAATGACTCGGAAATGCTTGTAGAAGAAGATTCGTGAAATTATTTCGGTGTTCGCATAAGACATTGATTGGAAATTGAGTAGGCTAGTCATGTAGGATGTGTAGTTTCTAAAGCTTACAAATCTCTGCTCTTTGTAATGAGGGTATTAAAAGGAAGTAGTACCTCTTGGTGTATTCTTTGAATACACGGCACCTGAGATATAATTTTTACTGCTCTTTGCATGTTCATTTCTTCCTTCTTCTTTGTCAAACACCAACAGTGATCATCTGGTTTCTCCTTGTTGGGCATATCTCTTATGTCTTCATAAGTATGTTTCAGATATATAACTTCTGTGACCCACCTAGCGTCACCTCGCAGCGAATCTCTGAAGCTCCTCAATTCTTCCTGGTGCTAGAGGACTTACTTATCCATTTGGCCACCAGATCCTGTTACCATCGTCAGCTATTTTCTCTTGGAGCAAGAGGACTACGTCTACTTCTTTACTCACCATGCTGCGCTAGTATCATCTGTTATCAACTCTTAGAAGATCAGCTCAGCAAGAAATTAATTTTTTTGTTTTCAAGTTGGCTATGTTTATATGTTCTCCTTTTGTCTCCTACCCCCCACTCTTTCCCCCCTTCTTGGTCCTTCCGTGCTTCTTTGAGCAAGTCTCACTTCTTAGTCTGCAGTTGACTCGTTCAGTCAAAGCTCCGATCGAGCTTGCCTCCTCAAACCAAGAGGCTCACACTCTTCTACGCCATGTTGGCAAAGTAGTAGGAAACTTCAACTTCAACATGAAATCAAGATAAGTACCATTTTAAAGGTTTTAACCTCCTCTTCATCATTTTATCTACATGCTTTTATAGATTATTTTATAGACAGCGTGAGATTACTTGTGGGGCGGTAATCATTCTTCGCGAGATTTGCCATGTTGAGCTTCTGCTTGTATAAGCCAACCTTACTAAAAAAGAGCTTTTCTTAAGCTATTTAAACGAGAAATCCTCTCGCTACGTGGGATATTATTTTGTACCCGCTGTCTATAAATATAAAGCTATTTCCTCCGTTGGATTTTCTCAACCCCATTTTCTGCTAAGGTTGTTCTGGAACCTTCGAGATCTTGTTCTCTATCTGCGAGTCTTGCCGTCAAGTATTGTTCACGCACTTGTGAAAATGCTAGTTAAAATGAGGAATCTTCCTTACAAATTTTTGCAATAGCTAACTTTCCTCCACCGCTGGAACCTCTGGAACATTCTATGGCGCATTTAATTGTAAATCACAACTTTTTCAAGAAATAGACTCTCACCTATATAGTGCAATCAGTTATTTCCATAATTGCAATAACTTTCTTTTTCATGAACTTTAGTGTTTCTATAGTGAACTTTGCATCCATCTTCATAGACTATAGTGATAAACAGTGCTTGCTCCACGTTTCTACCGCGTCGCGATCGTCCGGTTATATTAAATACGGCCATGACCATTGATCCTATATCCCAATGATCTTTCCTCAACCTTCTACTAACCATCATTATTAATAAAATTGTAACTTTCTATAAGGTGTCACTCACAAGGTGCCCTTCCCTCTTTGCTAGTTTAACATTAATTAAATTCTGCATAATTGCTTGTGTGATACAAGTTTTAAATTTACGTTGTTCCTTTCCCATAATCAGGGAAAACAATTCTTTAAACTCTTGAGCGAGTCATGTTCAGGTTTCACGAAATGGAAACTGTCCCATTTGGCGAGTGATTCCTGCTCAAACTTGGGAAGTCCAGAACTTTCCCTTTCACTTTCTTCAGGTTTCACAGTAAGTGACCTGCCCTCTTTGTATAATTCTCATATATTAATTCTGTATAAATATAAGAAGTTGTAGGAACTTCTATCTTATGTTTCATGTTGTTATTATTGTTATTTTCAAAGTTGTCACTTTCTCTAGAACATTCTCTCCTGAATTTCTTAAGGTGCACTCTTTGTTCTCCAATTCACGTTCAAGCTTTAATTATTTCATTGCTCATTTGTTTAAATCTTATAAAGATTTTAAAAACATGTAAGGTTTGAAACCTTGTAAATTGTCAATTGCCTGGAGCAACCGTTTAATGTTGAGAGGTCTGCGACCCTATTTGTTAAAAAGTTCAAATGAACTATGTTTATTAAAATTATATTGCATAATTGTTAATTTCCTCAAACTTCTTCTAATTGTAAATAAATTAAATATTTGTTTTTGGATTCATCATTTCTCTGATACTACAGTTAGGCAGGATCCTGGCTTTCCTGGCCCTTCCTAGGTTTATGCCCTCGTTCATACTCAATAAAGCTTTTACTATCTGTCTGGCCAGACCATCACCCTTCCCTATAGTACTTTTATTCGTGCTTGGGAGGAAAGACACTAAAGCCTCTCTCTGGCAAACTGCCCAAGTCTTAGCTGCAGTTCCCGTTGGCCTCGACCAAGCTCGTACCTATTTTAGATATCAGGAGGTTAAGTTTCTGTGGCAATCGCCTTTAAGTGTGTTTAAAGTGAAACTTATTATTTTTGTGGGACTCTCCTCCTATTTTTCTATCCTTCTTTTCCAATCCCAAATCTACTTCCTTCTCTTAATCATCTTCCCTTGGTGGGTGGGTTATTCCTCAGCCAATAAACTACCCACCTCTGCTAAAGAATTAGGATATTTGTCACTCGTAAGACCTATTCTGGAATACACCTCGGCGGTTTGGGATCCATATCAAGTAGGGCTCATAAATGAGTTGGAAATGGTACAAAGAAAGACCGCTAGATTTGTGCTCAGTGACTTTAATCCCAGGAGCAGTGTGAGCCGTAAGTTAAAGATACTTGGGTGGGAATCACTTGCGGATAGGAGGATGAAATCTAGACTCTGCGCTATGTACAAATGAACCAGCATGGGGTGAGCTTAGCAAACATATGGGAAAGCCCACTTACATGGGTAGGAGCGATCGTCCTTTCAAAGATAAGGGCCGACCACAGCGAACAAATTATGGTAAATATTCTCTCGTAAACCGTGCCATTGATAACTGGAACTCTCTACCAGCCGCAGTCTTAGACCCTTCCCCAATATTGTGCTTTTAATTTGACTAACGCGGATATAAATTGATTAAACACCAATTGGTATTCAGTTAGATTGTTGTTGTTTGAGTCTTCAGTATTTTGACTGGTTTGATGCAGCACTCCATGCCTCCCTATCCTGAGCTAATGGTTTCATCTCTACATAGTTACCACACCCTACATCCGAGGCAATCTCTTTAACATATTATAACCTTCGTCTACCTCTGCAGTTCTTATACTCGACCCTTCCTTCCATATGCTAACTAAGTTTGCTATTCCTGGGTGTCTTAGTAAGTGTCCTACCAACCTATCTCTTCTCTTCATTAGCAGTCGCCAGAAACATATCTCCTCTCCCACTCGTCTTAATACCTCTTCATTTGTAACCCTATCTACCCATCTGATCTTAACCATTCCTCTGTAACATCACATTTCAAACGCCTCACTTCTCGTTTCTGCTGCACCAACAGTCCAAGTTTCACTTCCATAGAGCGCCACGCTCCAGACAATGGCTTTCAAAAAGGACTTCGTGACACCTAAATCTATATTCGATGTCAACAGATTCCTTTTCTGTAGAAATGCTTTCCTTGTATGTGCTAACCTACTTCCTATATCCTCTTTGTTTCGTCCATCACTGGTTATTTTTCTCCCTAAGTAACACAAGTCCCCTACTTCCTTGAGCCTTTCACTTGCAAATTTGATGTCCATAGAGATTTCTGATTTATTTCGGCTGCATTCCAGTATTTTTATTATATGTTTATTAATTATTAAGGACTGGGTTATTTTGATGATAACTTGCAGTAACAATTTATGGATTTTCTGGGTGGAATGTTTGGGATGTTGATGAGTTGTGTAAAAGAGCACAAAATGTCTATGCAGTAGCTGTTATATTGTATTAGAGTTAAAGCAGGAGAGCTTGTGAATTTACATGACTTTTAACCTTGCGATCTTAGACATGGGATTCCCTTTTTACATAGAATCAAAACCGTTGGAAGGGGTTTGACTTTTGTGATCCCACGTGCATTAACCTTAAATGTTGAGATGACCGTCATGTCATCAAGCCTCGCGATCTTCACGGAAACAGTTTTAGATGATCCAACTTCCAATTACACTTGTCAAAGAAAGTTTTACATATTTCATGATGTCGTATTTTCATCGCTGTATGACGGCATTTAGTTTTTACACATTGGCTCATATGTTAACTCTAAGATAACACGTTGGTTTCTTTGTACCATGCACTGTTATCGGACATGGAGTTTGTGCTTACGACCTACACAAATGGGGGAAGTGGCCAGACCCCTGCTGTGATCGCGGTACATCGAACCAGACCATCGGGCACATTGTGGAAGATTGCAAACTAAGAGCGTACCTAGGTGACCCTAACAGTGCTACACCATCGAGCCTGAACTGGATAAATAGACTGGGCATAAGGTCGTAATAAGGTTGATATCTGTGTTTGAATATACTTATTATTATTATTATTATTATTATTACTAAGAGAATGATCCCTCAGGTGCAGGTTTGGACAGGGAGGTACTTCTGTTCCTATCTTAAGAAGATGGGGAAGGTGGATACATCAGATTACATCTACTGTATCAACGAATTAGATAATGCTAATCACACCTTCTTCTCTTGTGGACGGTGGGTCCAAAGTAGGCAATCTCTTCAAGATCACATGATGTAGAGATATCCCCGGACAATATTGTTGCAGTGATGTTACAAAATGAGGAAAATTGGAAACTGGTAGCAAGTTTTGTTGAAGATATCCTCCGAACAAAGAAGACGGATCTGGATAGCCACTGAAGATGATTCATTACGGAAGAGTGCCCTACAGGCAAATATAAAATGACTCTAGCCTGAAGTAATGTGATAAACGGTTCCAGGCTAGTGTTCAAAAGTAACGGGGGAGTTTTAGTCGGTAGTCTGCTACTCAGGAGCAGGAGCCCGACACTCTATGCGTAAAGGCATTTCTTCCCCACCCACCCATAAAAACAAAAACAAATTATTATTATTATTAATAATAATATTATGTTGCATGTGTACTGCCATAAATAAATAAATAAAACAGTTATCGGATAAATCACGTGTATTATATTTGGTCCACAAATACATAAGCTTGCAATTTGCCAAACTTTTTTTGACCAGTCTATATGTTAGTGAAATACTTTATCGCTAAACCTACACTCGAAGAATTTATGAATAAGGAACGTTTATGTAAATGAAAATTGTAAGGTTATCCATTTCGTCTTATGAATAATTGTTACACTAGTTTTAAGAATTAGATATAAGCAATTTGGCTGATGAAAACCCCTCAATTAAACATGTACCAATGATTGAATAGATATTCTAACAAGTAGTTCCGTGACGAACTAAAGAGCCTACTTTTCTTAAAATTTAAGATTCATGCCAATGATTAATCAATATATCAGAAATAAATTAATGTTACATTGGATCTATTAGCGCGCATGAAATCATGTTGGCAACAATGTCTTGTATGTGTTGCTAAGAATTAATCTGAAATGAAATATTATGATCTATTATTGTCACAGTTTTCGATGTCAGTATAGAAATTACAAGTATTTAAATATTGGACCTATCAGCAGACTTACATTTATGTTGGCAGCACTGACATATGTCAGTTATTCCAAATTAATCTAGAATGTCAGGTACTATACGTGTGCAAAGTTTAGAGCTGTTGTATTGCATAATTTTTGATATATTGGAATTAGGATATAAAAATAGAGATAACACTTATTATCAATTAACAGCCTTGTTGGCTCTTAAAAATACGCATCGTGATACCTGTTATGGTACACAAAACAGATACGAAATTTGGTTGAAATCCATTTGTTATTATAGAAGTTACATGCATTTAAAATTGGACCTATCAGCAGGTTTAGAATTATGTTGGCAACTCTGTTAATATGGGCTTCTGAAAATTAATCTGGAATGTAAATATCTCCGCGTGTGCCAATTTTGGAAGAGTTCGCATGTATAACTTCCGAGATATACAACATAAAGTCAAATTTCAGTTGTGATTTTTCAGCAGTTGGTAGCACTGATGTCATTTTCAAATATGGGCGGGAGCTATTCAGGTATAGATCTTTACTCATACCAAATTTGTTGTTGATAGTTCCATCCGTTTAGGAGTTGACAGACACACTTTTGCCTGGATCGATCTCACAAGTCTGGCGGCTTCGGTGGCGTAGTCGGTAGCATGCTGAGCTTCTATGCCCAAGATAGCGGGTTCAAACCCGGACGAAGCTGTCGGATTTTTAAGAGCGTTAAAAATCCCTCAGTATGCCTTCCTTCGGAGGGGAAGTAAAGCCGGCGGTCTCATGTCATAGATTTATGGCATGTTAAAGAACCTTCCACTAATTATACCTGTGTGAAGGTAAATTGGATAGGTTATGAATGTAAACAACGTTCTTACGTTTCTACGTTCGTTGCCAAGAGGGTGGCCTCTGGTTGCTAAGTTGTGAAGTAGGCCAGTAGTCCTTGACGGTGGCGTTTGGCGGCAAACGTAGGAACTATTTGAAAAATTCTAAGTTGCAGTCTATACTTAAATTAAAAAACAGATACACACACTAATAGGCATACAGTCATGACAATTAACACCGGTTATCAGACAGATTCTACACACACACAAATTACACGGGGCTACATGACCGCGTTGTCGCAGCCCCTAAACTGAGGAACCAACCAACCAACGATCTCATAAGTCTACTTCTTCCTCATTTTTACAAAATGTGAAAAGTAGGCTAAAAATTTGAATAGATTTTCTTAATTTTCTATGGATAAGGGTTATATGTTAAAAGTTATCCTCTAGATTAAATCGTCAATAAGGAAGGCCGGACTTAGCTGTGTATGAGTTAAGATTTTTCTCACAATGAGGAACGCGTCACAGTACTCACTTTGCAGCACCCACCAGGGAGCGTAGCTCAAGTTCTGGATATTATTGATGTAGTTCTGCATGTCGGTCAAGCACCTTGAGTCTAGTTGAGCTGCGATGGCCGGTCCGTACAGACGCTGAGGGTCGTTCAGCAGGTGGTAGAGTGGGGTCAGGCTCTCACCACTGGACCCCACTGCTAGGACCGACCCCCACAAAGCCACCAGCACCAACAATGTCTTCATGGTGACCGTGAGAGATGAACAAACTATCTTCATCTACTTCACCTCCCTTTATAGACAAGGATAGAAGATAAGGCTATCTTTCACGGCAGTGAAACGTGCACGGATCATCAATTGATAACTACATCTTTGCATACATATTGTCAATCATCGATATTAAACACAGTGTTTGCAAAAAATGTGATACCAACTTTCTAGGCTATTTCTTTCTCGTGAGGAGTTTAGGGAAGTTGTGGGTCAACCCAACTGTAAAAGTTCCATATAAACATTTCAAACTCTATCCGTTCTAATCGAGATGCCATGAACTGAACTAACGCTTGCAGGCCGCCTTGAGACAAAGTACACGAATTAGCATTAACCCTTTATAGGGAAAAACTATTTATAAAGTTTATGTTTTCTTTTTGACATTTTAATTATTATTATTATTATTATTATTATTATTATTATTATTATTGATGTTGTTTTTTGTTTCTCTAATTTTAATATTTATATATTTATTTTTCATTCTTAATTTATGTTCTTATAGATTTAATTTTGATATTTTTAAATGTAATTAATTAATTAATTAATTGTCAATGAAATTTTACAATTATTTTAATATATTTATAGTTATATTTAGTATTTTCATTTTTACATTTCTATTATTATCGTACGTTTATTTTTTATGATTTATATTTCTATAATGATTTCTTTTACATTCTGATTGTTCATGCTCTCTGTTTTAATTTTGTAAAATTTTATCAAGCTCATTACCGTACGTCAAGTAGATAGGCCTACGTATATAATATTTAATTTTTAGAAATACTTGCACTTCGGCATGGAAATTCCCAGAAAGATTCTACCATCAGCATATTTTAAAGCATAAACTGTCCGTATGACAGGTGATTACTATAGAGGCCACCATCCCATAAAGAGTTATGAACAGGTAAGGTTGTGAGACTCATATTGCGCAGTTTTCTGGTGCGTGATCTTCTTCTCGGCCTGCATTCAATATCCCGTGTTATTCTGTTGTCTATAGGAGTAGGCCTATGTATATCCATACTAATATATAAAAATGAGATGGTGTGTGTCTGTCTGTGTGTCGGTGTGTTACTCAATCACGCAAGAACCACTGGTCCGATTTAAATGAAATTTTGCATGGATGTAGCTGTTTTACCAAGTTAACATATAGGCTACTTTTGATATCAATATTTTGCACTATTTAAAAATGGTGACCATTTTAGTGACGTCATTACACCCTTTTGTTTCAAAATTTCATATTTCCATTTCAAATAAAAATAGAACGCTAAGAAATAGCAAACTTTTCTATCCGAAAGTTCCTTATCACTTTTCGTGAATCTCCAACGGTTAGCGAGTAAAACCTAAATTTATGCTATAAAACACGGTCAACGCCGAGAGATGTTAGTCTATGTTAGTCCTTACATGAACTGTTTTATTTATAGAGGTGGTTTGTGGGGTCTGAAACGAGGCGTGATTTTGATTCTAATTTTATTGACGTCCGAAACGGGGGAGGAGCTTACGGTCAGCTGTTTGCAATATGGCGGCGATATGGTGACGTGAAGTAATTGGGTGTGCGTTTGTTATGGCTTCTAATTTATGATGACAAAATACTACATATTTCCTGTCATTGATAGAAATATTTTTATAATCAATTTAAATGCAGTGCCTAATTACTACCAGTTAAAAATATTACCCACATGTAGATAGTTAATTTACTGTCTGCTGTTACATATATGAAGCCTGTACTTGGGAGCCTAGCGGTATCGATGTTTTTTATTAATTTCACAATATATATATCTCACATAACACAAAGGATGACTCCCTGATAATAAATTGAATCAAGCAACCCTGAATTTGCATGAATGTTTTGGGTTCAAAGAAGCGTTACTTGGGATGCTCAAATCATACTTCAATATTGCAAATATTGACCTACATACTTGCTGTTCAAAGGCAAGAATGTTAATTTATTAATCTCTTGCCACAGACAAGTTAAAATGGAGGCATCCTCTTTATCAATATATTTAATTAAATATTTAAAATACAGATATTTAACAAAGCTGGAGTCTTCATTTGAACTTGTCATAAGCAAACGGAACAGATCAAAAACTACACTAAAAGCCAAACCAAATTCACTCCTCAGCTCGACATAAACCATAATACCAATTAAAACCTATACAAAACATACTCTCCTTACTATTGTACAACTTTCAAACCAACTATTCGCACTCAAAACTGTAAAACCCTGAAATGAGAACTAATTAAAGTTAGAATAGCCTAGGCCGATCCGGTCTTCCACTACATTACCGCATATGTAGCCTATACTTAACATCACTATAACTTTAAAATTACGACTAAGTGACCTATCTGCCTGAGTAGTATAGGTGTTACCGGCCTGCCTGGGATGATGGGTCACCAAACCGGTACTTAAAACTAAGATTTTACATTTTAATTAACTAAATTCAACAGTAGGGAGATCATAGCGAAAAACACAATTTAAGCCAAATCATACTTCAATGACCTACATACTTGCTGTTCAAAGGCAAGAATATAAATTCTCTGGCAAATTAAGGCTAGGAACAGCATTTTTCTTAAGTTTTCTAACCATTCGGCTATTGTCAATCGGAAGAACCCCTTAAATAAGTTTACGAAGAGCGGATTACATTCTTTGTACGGCACAGAAGTAATAGGCTATAAGTTTATCAGTATTTTAGATGTAGCTAAATCCATGTGAATACAAATTAGAGACAATAACTATCAATAATCAACAATACCGGTGGAAAGAAGTCGTCTTCACAAAAATGCAGGCTGCACACTGTCATGTAACATGTAACACGTTTTCCAATTGACAGCGACGAAACCCATCTTTCTCTCTGAACTTTTTGTACAGGAAAGTAGTGAAGATATTTCGTAGCCGTTTTATACGTTTTGCAACCTTATACAGAGCAGTACCTCCTCGAATTTGACAAATTTCTTTCTGTTTCCATCACGACGTCAATGCTTCACCATCTAAATAAATCTCACCAATCACAATGTTACAGCTTCAACATTCTGCCGCGTGGCTGCGCCATCCAACTTTTCTGACGTCAATACTCTTTGTGCCGGTTATTATTGTATGAAAGTATTTGGATCTTTACGATGTTTTACAATGTTAAAGTGCTTTCTACTTTGCATGGTACGCTTTCTTACTTTTTATAGATTTGTTTTTTGTTAACTGAATTTTTCTGTTGGCCAATATTTATCTGCTTTGTGTCATTTTTTACCATGATCAGAAAACCAAATTCACATACGAATGTGTCGAAGTCTACCGACTGTCACATTAGTTAATTTAGTTTTCATAATTAATCTTACTGCAGAACTGGGCAAACGTATTTCAATAAAGTTGGTATTTTGCCTTTCACGGCCAATGAAACCCCACACAAAACACGGCGTAAACCTAGAAAAGTTGCTGAGTTTTAATTGCTAGGCCCTGAAATTCAATATACAATAATTTCGGAAGCCTTTATAGGGAGGTGAAAGACTGTTTTAGGGGTTTAGCTCTCGCAGTAAAGTACCGGAGGTGTTCTAGATGAGAATTGATATATCGCGCAGTTTGCTACTCCTTTGATGGGCCGCAACTGGACCACAAGGGCTCGCTGATGAACCATCTCGGAGTTACTTGGCGAAATCTTGCACGAGACACGGCATAAACTTAGAAAATTTGCTGTGATTAAAACTGATTTTGATATTATTACTTGGGATGATTAAAGTTTATTTTGTTACTGTTACTCTTTATCATGACATGATATGTAGCTTCCGGAATATTACTTACTGCTGATATGAAAATTGCTACCAAGTTTGATGTATTTTGTAGCATAATGTATATACTGTATGTTTAAGTATAGTATGAGGACGTTAAACAATAGGTGTTCAATATTTAAGAAAGTTTATTTAACTTTTACTACATAGAAGCTGATATTTATTTCCAATATATAAACGCATTTTCCTACCTACAAAGCGGAGGCAGATAGGTTTTTCTTCGGGTTTCCCTGTCAGAATTTTATTCCAGCAACAATCTCCAATATAATTTCATTTCATCTGTCATTCATTTAGTCATTGCCCCAGGGGAGTGCGACAGGCTTCGGCAGCCGGCACAGTTCATATCCTCGCTGCTAGATGGGGGTTCATTCATTCCATTCCCTGACCCGGTCGGTCGACTGAAAGCAGGCTGTGGATTTTCACTTTCCTACCTCTGATTAATAACTGGGTGAGTGAAAATGCATGTAGTCTACACATGTAGTTGGTAACAAGGAAATAACATAACTACATTAGGAATGCGTGATTATATATATTAATGATTTAGGCCAGCAAGTACTAAAAGCCGTTCGAAAAACGGGTACTTCAGCTAGTCTAATATAATACAGTGAGGGCCCTATCTATAGAACGGAGCCTCGCAGAGGCCGTGTGGTGGTCGGGTCGCAATGATTCACCGCCAGATTTATAGCATGTACCAATTACAACAGTGAGTCGGGAATCCCCGGATGATGTCACGGCATTTATTGCATTCGCAGCTGGCAAGATAATAAAGAGTTGTTCGGAAGTATTCTAGGCTACCTCGTATCTCGTAAACATGGTTAGTTATAGAACAACGAATCTTCCTAGTGGAGACTTATCTTTTCAAGAAGAAGACTTCCAGTAAATTTATTTATTTTATTTATTTATTCGAATCAGAGGCAAATAAATAATATTGTACATACAAAAGCAAAGGAAAAACATGGAATTATACATATATAATCAAACTGTCTTTACCCAGAAATGAGCAACTGCTATAGCATTTTCTTGTGCCTTAAACAACTCCTCCTCACTGCAAGAATCAGGGCAGCATAAGCACTGACACAGATGCTTTGTTGTCTGTACCTCTCCGCATTCACAAAGTGTTGATTCTTGTAGGTATCCCCATTTCATTAGGTTATCCTTAGTTTTGCCAACACCTGCTTGTAATCTGTTTAATGATTTCCAAGTGGTCCAGTCCAAGTTGTGTCTGGCTGGTAAGCTTTCTGCTGGTGTTACCCCTCTTGGAAGATGATTGATTTTGGCTGCCCACAGTTCTTCTCTGTCTTTGTTGGAGGATGTGTTAAGTGGAGATGTTGACTGTAAAAAGCTCTTCCTAGATTTCAATCTATGTCTTGGAGGTGTATATCTGTGCAGCGGGCGTAGCTCACATTCTTCCACTTTTTTTCTTTCTGCATTTGCGGCTACTTTCCGACGTATTTCAGGGGGAGCAATGGCTGCCATGTAGTACAGCTTGTCGACGGGACTCGGTTTCAGGCAGCCTTGCAGTTTCATTAAGAGCTACGTCTACTTGTTTTGCATGGGCTGATTTCTGCCATACAGGGCAGGCATATTCACCGGCGGAGAAACAGAGTGCCATTGCAGAAGTGCGGACCACCTGGGGTAGGCCACCCCAATTATTACCAATGAGCTTCCGAATGATGTTATTTCGGGCTGCCACCTTCTGTTTAGTGTTAGTGTTCGTAAGTTTCAGGGCCGTCGGATTTTACTTGTGGGGGAATCTCAAACAAAAGGTATACAGAAACAATCCACGTACTCTGAAGGCTCTCGAGAACGTAATATCAGTGAGGGTGAATTACAGCGAGTGTACCAAATATTCCTACATCGCAGCAACGTGTGTTTTAACAAGTAGTTCCGTGAAGAACTATACAGCCTATTTTCATATATCCTACTTATGTTAATTGCCACTATCAACATACACAATTTCAGTTTGATTGCTGTAATAGATTCGTAGATATTGAGAACCGACTAAATATTTCGGATGGTCGCCATGTTGGATTTTATATATGTAGGTCCTAGAGTTATGTACTGTTACATGCAGATTATTGTGAACGTGTAGTATTCAAACTTCAATCGCATAATTAGGACACAAGAAAAAACAAGGAGATTTAAAATTTTTTCACAGCTGCCATCTTGAGGTTATGGAAACAATTGAAATAAATTAGATGCCAGTGGATTAACATTCGGATAAAGATTTACTGTACCAAGTTTCACTGCACGCAGATGGTTAAGTTGCGAGAAACGTCCATTTAAATATTTATAATTCGCGTCGCCGCCATGTTGGATTTGTGATCACCAGGTTATTTAAAGTCCTATAGGTGAACTTAAGTTCATAGCCGCTATGAACATTAAAAAATGCAGTTTGATTGCTAAAATAGATTCGTAGATATTCAGTATCGTCTAAATACTTCGGATGGTCGCCATGTTGGATTGTTAAATGTATAGGCCATAGAGTCATGTACCATTAAAGGAAAATTATTGCGTAGGTTCATTATTCAAACTTTCACTTCGATCGCATGACTACATCACAAGAAATAAAAACTTAATTTTAAAATTCGCACAGCCGCCATCTTGAGGTTATGTAAACAATTGAACTAAATTAGATACCAGTGGATTACAATGTGTATAAATATTTCCTGTACCAGGTTTCAGTGCGTTTGGAACATTAAATCGCGAGAAAGGTCTCTTTAAAATGTTCAAATTCGCTTGGCCGCCATGTTCGTTTTGTAGTTAACCGGTTTTTGAAAATCTTATAGATGGACGTCCAATAGTGCCCTTTATATCTCCGAACAAAAGTTTAGGGAGATACCGCTAATATTTTCTGAGATATAGAATGTCGGTGAAATATTTCGCACATCCGCCATCTTGTGATTATGTAAACAATTGAACGAAGTTAGATGTCGGTGCATTACAGTAGTGGAGTAAGGCGGTTTCTGCCCCACTTCAAAACCCCCCTTGCTCTACTACTAAGCCTCAGCCATGTTAAATATCTCTTGAACGCATGGTCCGATTTTGACAAATGAGGTATTGTTGGACTCGGGCTGACGTCCTCTTTGCTATGGACCACTCGTTATATTTTTCAAAATTTTTTTGAAAATTTTTGTTTTCGAAAATAGGTGATAGTTTGAAAACCAAACAGGATAGAACGTTGTGCCATGGCTCAAACGAACAGTCTTTATGACCTTTATTTTTTGTAATAAAAAATTTTTATTTTTTATATTTTTTTGAAAACACTTTAATTTTGAAAATCCTATATTTTGGAAACTAGGAACTCTACAAAAAAAATTGTTTAACGTAAATCAATGGTCCCTACCCCCTTTACCCCCAAAATAAATTTCAAGTCTCTAGAATGAAAACCTGCAGTAGTGGGATGGTGGGGGAGCTGCTTATAAAAGCAAGTGGTGAGCCCCTGCGACCTTGGAATGGAACGAGCCATGCTAGGAGGGCGTGCTTGGATTCGTTTTTTTCGTCTCGTCGTGCTCTTTACGGGAATGTCGGTGTCGAAAATGTGAAAATCTGGAAACACAGTCTTTTTGGGGTAAAAACGTGATTTTAGACTTTTTGCTATATCTCGCGAACCAATAACGCTAGAGGCGTGTTCGACAGGTCCAAGGACTCGGGGTGACGTCCTCTCTGCTATGGACCACTCGTTATAATTTTTAATAAAATTGGAAACTCGATTTTGGGGTAAACACATGCTTTTTGTGATTTTGCCGATATCTAACGAACCAATAACGTTAGAGGCATGTACGACGGGTCCAAGGACTCGGGAAGACGTCCTCTTTGCTATGGACCACTCGTTGTAATTAAAAAAAAATGGGAAATGCGATTTTGGGGTAAACACGTGTTTTTTATGATTTTTGCCGATATCTCACGAACCAATAACGCTAGAGACATGTACGAGGTGTCCTAGGACTCGGGCTAACGCCCCCTTTCAAATGTGGTAGATATTTTTTTTCCAAAAAGATAATTCACAAAGGGCCTAACGCCATACATGTTGAAAAAACGTTTTCTTTTTCTTTACCTGTTTATAATTTTCATGGAGCGTGGTAGTTGAGAGAGACGATACGGCTGAGTGTGTGTGTTTCAACGAACCTGTCGCTAACCACAAGGACCATGCTTAATAGAACAATCGCTATTTCGGCGGGTCGGTGTATGACAGAGCGAGGGTGCGTTTTTTCACACATTTTACCTTTAACGTGTAAACGGTGATGAGAACTTGGTTCTATGTTGGTCGAAGCGAGTAGAGAAAACAAACTTGCCGAGGAGCAGGAGGTGAATGTCATTTGAGCTTATTGGAAGGCGCTGATCTGACTGGACAACAAGTGCAATGGAAAATGACCAAGACGCTTGAAGGTGAAATAATCTGACCATCGTGGTGGCAGGGAAGTGCGAAAGGCGTGCACACATGTGAAACCACAGGCACGCTAAACCAGTGACATTCTGTCTTGCTTCGTACGTGACAAAATGCAAGTCCATGTGACATTTGATCCGGCACAGGTGTTCGCCTGGGACGTTAGCTGTCCACGTGCGCGATAACTGTTAACAAGTGACATCCTGTTTTGCTTCGTACGTGACAAAATGCAAGTTCATGTGAAATTTGATTCGCCACAGGTGTTCGCCTGGGACGTTAGCTGTCCACGTGACCGATAACAGAATGTTCAAAGCGTAGGAAAAAATGATTATACATGCAATGTAGCATATATAAAGACATGTCGTTATCATTTCCACGCTCACTTAGGTGACTACCTTTGAACACACTGCGTTTATCAGTTTTGGTGTTGGTGGAAAATACTTAACCTTGTTGTGGGGTAGGTATATATTTATTCATTTATATATTTATTGATTTTATATAAATACATGTAATTATTTATTGATTAGATAATTAATGATTTTATTTATTTATTTGTTTGCAGATAACGTGTATAGCCTACCTGTCGTGTGTCTGTGGGAAATATATTAAAGAAAGAGAAAGACAGACAACTAGAAAAGAAAACCATTTCCATACTAGCCCACGAGACGGGAATATAGAAAAGCATTACACGTCAAGGTGAGATTTGTTTTTTTAAATATATAACCTGTTTGATTTTGTTTTGTTTATGAAATGCATAAACTATATGGAATGGATATACTTATGGTGGTTTATTTTATTTCTTTTTAGAGTGTTGGAAAACGCTTGACCTCTGTGAATAACCAGGAACGTGTGTGTTTTTTGGATTATTGTCAGACAGTCTACATTTCTAAACTCAGGTGAGTGTGTTCTTTCAAAATAATGTCTTTTACTGCTGCGGATACGTTAACTTGGGAAACCCTAAACAGTTGTTTCAAATCGCGTGTGTGCTCTGGCCGCATAGTGAATGTTAGAAAAAGTTCGATTCCCAAAGAATTTTTAGAATCTTGTTTTGAAATTTTTAAAATTGAAATTTGTACAGCGCAAAGGTTGCATACGGCTTTAAAGGTGAATACAGAACTAGTGTGCGATTTCGTATATAAAAAGAAGGATGTAGAGCATAAAGAGACATTCTATATTTGCAGTAAAATGCAAGAGCTATTCATAGCCCATAATTTGGAACAGTGGTATGAAACCCACGTGGTGAATGCCTTGCTGTCAAAATTTGATAAACTGCAACAAGGACCGAGTGGTCTAGCCTTAGACAAAATTCATCATTTACAAATCAACATTTGTCATTTCAACCCGTTGAATGCTGGGTCTAGCTATATTAAAACACCTCCAGCCATAGCTTCGAAAAAGGCTGTGGTGAATATTGAGAACCATGACAATGATTGCTTTCTGTGGGCTGTGGCTGCGTACTTGCAGCCAGCTCAAGATCGTCATGTTAACAGACCAGGAATGTACAAGGCCAAGTTTGTTGAATTGAAACATACTTTAAATTTAACTCGAGTGACGTTCCCTATGGACTTAACCGAGATCCATAGGTTTGAACGAGACAACCAGGACTTTTCGTTCATGGTGTATGGCCTTGACGGTGATGAGATTGTGGGTCCTCTTTATGCCACAAAAGAACCGAAACGACATCACATTCATCTTTTATATTTATCTGTAGGAGAAGTGAATCACTATTGCCTCATTAAAAGCCTGAGTAGATTGCTAAGCAGTCAAATGTCAAAGGACAAGCGTCCAAAACATATTTGTGATCGATGCTTGCAATATTTTAAAACCCCTACGCTTTTGGAACGTCATAGGGTAGATTGTGTTACTCAGGAAGCGGTGAGATTGATATTGCCACAAGGGGACAAGGCTGTGTTAAAGTTTAAGGACATTCACAAGCGTGACACTGTTCCCTATGTGGTATATGCAGATTTCGAAGCACTCACCACACCCATGGCGGGATGTGAACCAGATCCCACCATCAGCTCAACCACACCCATTCAAAAACATGAACCCTTTGCCATAGGATTTAATGTGGTGTGTGCCTATGACCCCACACAATCCGTTTACAAATACCGTGAGGGGCCAGATTGTGCCAAATGGTTCTTGGATGAACTTGTCAAGTTGGCCGACCATGTACAGGAATTACTAAACCACCCAGTACCCATGAGTCTATCTCCAGAACAGCAGCAGCAGTATGAGCATGCCATGACATGCCATATTTGCGAAAAGCCACTGATCAGTGCTGAAGACACCGTTCGTGATCACTCGCACTTTACGGGGGAGTTTCGTGGAGCTGCGCATAGTAAATGCAACTTGAACTTTCCAGCTCCTCGCTTCATCAGTGTCTTTTTCCACAATCTGGCAAATTATGACATTCAGTTTTTGATTCGTGAATTGGGCCATGTTAACAAGGGCTCGTTTACCATTATTCCCCAAAACCATGAGCGTTTTACAGCCCTGACATGGTGGTTGGGCGACTTTAGCATTCGATTTTTGGATTCCTTTAAGTTTATGACATCCTCGCTAGACAGCCTTGTGAATGGCTTGAATGAGGAGGAATTAAAAAATACTAGAATGCATTTTAATGATCCTGAGCAATTTCAGTTGTGCATTCGGAAAGGTATATTCCCGTATGATTTCTGCAACAGCTGGGACGTGTTAAAGCAAAGAAAACTCCCTCCACAAGAGAAATTTTACTCGAAACTAACACGCAGTACCGTTTCCGATGAAGACTATGCACATGCATGTCAAGTTTGGCGAGTGTTTGGCATGAACACGCTAAGTGAATATGCTTTGCATTACCTAAAACTGGATGTATTGCTGCTCACTGATGTGTTTGAAAAATTCCGTGAGTTGTGTCAACACATTTACGGTCTTGACCCGGCTCACTATTACACGAGTCCTGGACTCTCGTTCGATGCCGCTTTGAAATACACTCAAGTGGAATTGGATTTACTCACTGATGTAGACATGGTTCTATTTTTTGGAAAGGGCATTCGTGGCGGTTTTGTGTCACTTAACCAGCGCCATGCCGAAGCGAACAATGTCTACATGCCTGATTATTCACCAGACAAACCAGATTCGTACTTAATGTACTATGACGTGAATAATTTGTACGGTTACGCCATGAGTCAGTCTTTGCCCTATGGGAAGTTTGCTTGGCTGACAGACAAACAAGTGTCAGAATTTGATGTGATCAAGGCTAGCCAAGAAACAGGCCGTGGATATGTGCTAGAAGTGGATATTGAATATCCCTCAACCTTGTATGATGAACATGCCGATTTCCCATTCTGTCTTGAGCAAATGGTTCCCCCTGACAGTAAAGTGAAAACTGAAAAACTCATGGGCACACTTTACAACAAAAATCGGTATGTGCTACATATCCAAATGTTGGTGCAATGCCTCTCCCAAGGCTTGGTGTTGAAGAAAATCCACAGGGGTATTTCTTTTGCTCAAAAAGCATGGCTTGAGCCATACATGCGACTCAACACAGAGCACCGACAAATGGCAACACAGCAGTTTGAAATTAATTTTTTTAAATTAATGAACAACTGCATCTATGGCAAGTCTATGGAGAATGTTCGCAAATACCGTGACATTAAATTGGTGAATGTCTGGGAGGGGCGGTGGGGTGCCCGGCGGTACATTGCCAAGCCAAATTTCAAATCGATCAAAATTATCGATGAGGATTTGGCTACTATTGAAATGAGTAAGACCAGCGTGACCATGGATAAACCCATTTACTTGGGTCAAGTCATTTTAGACTTTTCTAAATCGGTCATGTATCGATTTCACTATGAGTTTGCCAAACGCCATTTTGAGAACGTCTCTCTTTTGTATATGGATACGGACTCATTCATTTACCACATTCTCCACTGCAACCCCTATGACGTCATGAGGCAACATAGTGACTGGTTCGACACTTCTTGCTATAGCGCTGACAACGTGTTTCAGCTGCCCATAAAGAACAAGAAGGAAATGGGCGTTTTAAAAGATGAATGCGGTGATTCCATTATGACGGAATTCGTAGGTTTGGCTTCAAAAATGTATGCTTACCGCACACTCGACTGTAAGGAAGCCAAGAGAGCAAAAGGTGTAGGTAGGGCAGTGGTAAAATCGCTACGTGTAGACGATTACTTAGCGGTTTTACGCACTGGCAAAGCTATGTCTCATACACAGTGCAGGATACAATCCAGCAACCATCATTTGTATCTTGTGGAACAGAGAAAACGCACCCTCGCCTCCATGGATAACAAGCGTGTGTGGGCTGATGACCTGCTCACTAGCCTGCCCTGGGGTTATGATCTCAAGGAGGAGGAGGTGTGATTTCACTGTTTAATCGTTTATGGGACATGGCTTTTTGTAACTTGTAGATTTAGAATTTTGTAAATATTGGTTTCTGCAATTGTAAATAGTAGATTTTGTAAAATAGTGACAACCCACTTGGACCTTTTGCTCTTAAAACGTTCTATGCAACCTTATTTTTTTAAATTTTTTGATTGGTAAATAGTGTGATTCTTTTAACGCTGTACAAAATTGATTTTTTTTGTAAATATGAAATAAGTAAGATTTTTAGTAACTTTAATAACTAGTATTTAATTATTTTTTGAAATAGTAAAATGGTAAACTAAAAAAAGTTCTTTTGGGATGAGTGTACATGTCAAGAATGTGCTTTTGGGAATAAATAAAGTGGTTGTGTTTGTTCCCAAAGACAGGTGTGAATGTATGACTGGAGAGAGAAAACTGGTGTGTATGATTGACCAGAGCAAACACGGTGAGGTAGGGTGGGTGGGTGGGTGGGGAGGGGGTAAATGGTCACTTATATATTCATTTTGTTTTAAATAGTTTCGTTTTTTCATTGAAATGTGGCAGTCAATATACATTATTTTTGTAAAAACAGTCTTACCTGCAGTAGTCGTAGACCTCGACGTTTCTCCAAACACACATCAACACATTGCAGTATTATCAAGGTCAAGCACTCGCATCAACATCATTGTCAAATCTCAACTTTCGACATACACCAAATGGAAAAAATATGAAACAGCAAAATGGAAAATTATATGTTTCCATATCACCAAAAACGCAAAACTTAAAACGGACATTTTTAAAAACTGGAAATGGCCATGTGTGAAATTTGAAAATTCAAAAACTTCAAACGGACATGGTTTAAAAGTGTCATCAGCAAAATGGAAAAATCCATATCATCAAAAACGTTAAACTTGAAACGAACATTTTTAAAAACTGTAAATTGCAAAATGACAAATGGCAGTGTGTGGAATTCATCATGTGTGAAATGTGTAAAATGAAACATAAACCATCAACATCACGATTTCTGAAAATTAAAAATAACAAAACATTGTGCTCCGGTAAACCTTTGTTTTTATTTCATAGTCATAGTGAATTGACAAAAGAAAAATCGAATACAAACAAATCCCAATTCCTCACTCCTCAATGTTTATGTCCATGCATCATCAACTTTCCTTTCATAGCACTCATGACAATCAGGGCTGCCGTCTTTTCACCCACTGAGGCATCACTGGATGTGAAACGTTGTTTAGCTTTCTTCAATAACAATTTATCTGCCACATGTCTTAAACCAGGATGACTATGGCGATAAGAAAGGTCATGTTCCTTGCATGCTTGATCCAAAAGATTAATGGGTACATCACCACGTTGTAAACGTTTTTCGAGACGAGTTCCAGGGCCGCAAAAACGATAACCTGGAAGATGGATTTCGAAAGGTAGGTATTGAATCACTTTGTCAATGACGCCATTGCCAGTACAGGTCTGGCATATCCTTTTCCATCGATGGTAAAAAGGTTTGGTCTTCCTCCTCCTCTGTGGACGATGTTTGTGTTTGTTGTTGTTGTTGCTTTTTCTCGCCATGACACCCATGGAATGATTCAACAAAGTCTTTACATGGACTTTTATGACCGTGATACAGTTTCACTAGCTGGCAAGTCGCACACTGACGCATAGACGGTATTTTTGCCATGGCCACTTGCTTATGGTGATCGTAATCCGTACAGGGTTGCAATTCACTCAACACAGGGTCTTGAGTCCATGATTTTGGTACATGTTGCCAGATTTCTTTCACTGCATTGGCGGCCACATAATAAATGAACGACTTGGGCAGCGCCAAGAGTTCCTCTTTGGTAAAACTGTCTAGTTTCTTTTTGCACACAAAGAACTTGCCGATGGCTTTGTCCGTAGCATTGCCTTTCTCCATGGTATCACGTGCTGTAGATGTTTACACGTCGCTTGTAGAAATCTCACTGACGTCATTCACAGGTAAATCTTGAGTTATAATTTTGTTCAACAACTCCCAGCAGGCATGAGTGGTTAACCAATGAAAGAGATGCCACGCATGCGATAGGGCTGTATGGGTAATGTTGCCACAGGAACAAGTATCCATGAGCGTTTGCAGGGAGGGGCAGCCCAACTCCATGAGGTCGATACATTGGCAGTAAGACGCCAAAAATGGTTGCAACCATTGACGTTTTTCATTACCTTTCACAAATACCACATTGGCCGAGGACAAGTGTGCTTTCATGACCACGTCCAAATATTTATAGGAAATGGTTCCCTGATTCCAGTCTAGTTGCCTATGATTTTCAATCCACTGGGTTTGTTTACGGTCTTTTTCACACAACAAATCAAAAGCATGGGGTGGTTTAAATAGCAAATGCGTAGCTTGCGATATCCAAAACGTGGTACAATCGATCATGGCCACTTGTTTAAATATAAATTTGTTGTCACCAATTTTAAACCCTTGGCAATCCACAATGAGTGTGCGCAACATGTTGACGCTTGCCTGGACCAAGTTCAACTGACGACTGACTGACGATCACGTGTGATCATGGCATGGACTTACCTGCCATGCTAGTTTCAAAAAAGAAGGTTAGGGTAGGACAGAGGGACATGCAAAAATAAGAATTTAAGAATTACATCATCATTTTATTATCATAACACGTCTTACAGGCTTTTCTCATTTTAGGATAAGGACGATAGCAACTGATACAACAATATAGTCTCTTGTGTTTGTAACGTCCATAACACCGATGATGTCCCAATGTCTCTAAACTAGGCGTTTTTGATGGTGATCTGCTCACCGAAGCACCATGGATACCATACGGCCCACATGTATCGTAACTTGTTTTTTTTTCATCACCCAAAGACACAAGCGAGGGATAGCTTGAATGACAGGGTATATTTCCCACTTTCATTCTGCACAGGTAGGGGCAGGTGGGTGACCAGCGCTGATGTTCCTGCATGGGTTCATCGCCCTCCTGCCATTGGTCTATGATGATGGGACAAAAGGCACATTTCACTTCATCTCTTGTTTTTAAATAGTAGAATCCAGCGGCCGCCAAGGCTTGAGGGTTTATGAAAGGCACTGGCCATGTGGCAAAAGTCTTGAAACGTTGTTCCTCAGAGTTTAAATTCATGGATGTAACGTCTCTTGAGGCTTTAAAGCAAGACATGACTGAGCGGCTTGACGTGGGTTGAGCTGTTATTTATACACTCGTCACTTGGTTGGATAGTGGATAATAGTTGACTTGTTTGTGATGAATAATCAGACAGTAGGCCGTCGTATTGGCTGGTACATTGTCATGTGTTTCAAAATCTAGTCGAATGTCGATATTGGATGGCTTGACAGACTCTTCCAGGTAAGAACAGTCAAAAACAATCAGTGGTGCTCTTGCCTTAAACGCTTGGGGTAGTAGCATGGGGACGTTCTCTTTTTGATAATACGACCATCGAAATTTAGAAAACAAGTCGTACAGGGGGCCAAACTTATTTTTTGAAAAATCCAAATCCAGTCCTTCATAGGGAAACACAGCTCCGTTGAGGAAAAGACGTGCATTTCTCAATTGCAGGTGATCAAATTGCGTGGCATCTTTGGTTTGTTGATACTTGCGATTCGTTTGAAAACCCACGATCAGGTAGAGAGGTCTCTCTGTATAGCGAGCTGTTTTTACAGACCAACTGTGTGTGTTGGTGGTGGGCAATAGCGGATACTCATGGAGTGCCCAGCTTCTAAATTCCATGGGTAGAGGCATATCTCTCTTGACCATCTTGAGTATGTCCAGTTTTTTGCTATCGTTAAGGGTCACATGAGGCACTTTCCATAGCAAGCGTTGTAGTTGAATTTTTGAATCGATGGGGGCATTGTCGGCCCCCTTGAGTGCATTGTTATCACTCCTGTCTCTCACTAGATAAAGCACTTGCCTTGCGTTAACCACAATGCGTTGGTGATCTTCGGCAAAGCCTAGAACCAGTTTAAGAGGTAAATATCCAGTAAAGGTCCCATCGGTGTGTACCATCCAGTCATTGGTCGAGTCAGGGCACCAAGCTGCCATGCAAAGTGTTTTACCTTCTTCCTCACTATAAGAGGGGTATAGTTTCATGACACTGGAAATACCCACATTTCGAGTGCTATCCACCACGATATCGTTAATGACATAACGTACTTCAGAAAACAGAAAGGCTAAACCATGGTTGGCCAACTTGGATGTAGTGGGTGTAGAGCCATCGGCTTTGGTGAGCCGACCTTCAATCTGAATAACACTTTCATGCGGTAGGGTGTAAATATCTTGGTTGTTGATAACAAATTGAATTTCATCATTGTTATTGAGTCCAGGTGTTTGAGCTTGATAGGAATGGAGATCAATTCTTACCACTCCTGGTTGCTCCTCGATGTGGTTCGCTATCTCTAGGATAGAATTCATTATAAGGGTTGACGTGGTAACCCAAATGCTGTAAAATCTGCTTGCCTTGAGATGTTAACGTGTATTCACGCGGCAAACAACTAACACCATTCCTAGACGGTGTTGTTGCTTTATACACAAATTTCATAGTGGCTTTAGCACCAACTTGTAAGTCACTGGTGTAGTGGAATCTAGATCAATGAGTTGTTGATCTCTATTGATCAGTCTTAATGTTATATTACTAATACTATCAACAGCCACAGCATGAAAAAGCACCACTGGAGGGTTTTCACGAATAATATACCCATTGGGCGATGTCACAATAAAGTCATAAAGCGAATGCGATGGTTCTTGATTGGTGTACACTTGGCTAATAATATTACACGTCACCGACACATGATGGTCCTCAATGAATTTCACTTCATGGTCCGATTCATGTTTTTTGTTGGGCTCCAACACACGTGGTTTAAATCCGAGTAATGGGCCAATGGAATCGGGGTGTGTTTTAAAGTCAATGTTGAAGGTAGAGAAAATACTGCAGCGATGAGTGTTAGTATTGCCTACAAGTTCAAACTTGTGCGTTCCGTCGAGAAATGACTTTAAACCATACTGATTGATCAACACCACATAAATGTGTTCATAAATATCATCGATCGTGTATCCACCAGAGTTCAGGGTGAGCACAGAATCATCATAGTAAAACTTGTTGTTCACATTTTCACGTATGTTGTATATTCGATTGTACGTTTCAAGAGAAACAAGTCCTAAACCATAGGGTTTTTCACTCAATTCGATAGGCGGGTAAAAGTCTAGGCTGACTTCAGGTCCACGTCCATGCACTGTAAACGTTTTACTTTCTACCGACATACTGGTGGCGTTTTTGCTTATGCTGCGTCTTATATAAAAAAATTAAACACAAACGTCCACACTGTTGGCTGTTAAACGTTTGCTCACGTTTCACATTATAATATATCTTGATCCTGTTTCCAAAATAGGTCACTAGTTCCATGGGCGGGGGCAAATTCCCAAAACTGTCAAAGTACCATACCGTGGATCCCTCTTTGACATAAGCTACATAATGCGTTCCTGGTCCTCGGTGATCATCCAAATTGACAACAGCACATTCCTGTTTCCAGGGTCGTGGGGGTAATTGGTTTCGCATAAACACACCTCGAAAATGAGAAAGCTTTAGTTGTTTAGCATAGCTTTCCACTTGTTGATGCGTCAGGGCATGTCTCGCTATGGCTGAGGTTAAATTTTTTTTTTTTTAATATTTCGAAATGGTGAAATCCCAAATCCTTGTTGATAAAAGGCTGGCTTTAAATTGGCATTTCTAGCCCCCATGGCAATCGCTTCCATCGTTTCATTGTGTCGCTGACTTTCTTTGAGTTGTTGCTTGCCCTGCTGCGCGGCTTTAATGGTTTTCGCCACTGCACTGGCACCGCCCAAAAGTGAGCCCAGAGCAGCCAAACCAGCAAATAATGCAGGTAAAAATCCAGCTCGTTTGGGAACGGGAATCACTCGCCCTTGGTTTGAAACCTGTCGCCGACGTTTTGGAATAACCTGTCTCTGTGCTGCTCGAAGGGCTTTCCTTATGGTCAATACATTATTTTTTCTTTTTTTCTTTCGCAAGGGCTTGTCCTCGAATGTTGTAAGCCCTGGCTTTGCCAAGGACAAAGTCCTTTTTTTAGTCTTTCTCACTGCATACCTTTGTTTCACCATGATGATAATGACCCACAACCTTTCACAAGAAAGTTTAAATCACAACTAACGTCAGATGGTTATTTCATGGCTGTATATTCCAATTCCACATAAAGTGGGAAGTCGTTTATGGTTTTTCCCGCTTGCTTTTCATCCCATGTCAACATGAGATAAAAGGATAATTCGTCACCTGCATTGACCATTTCATGGTTATGAAGCAACATCCTATGACCATTTATCTTTATTTGTAAATGGTTCTCATCAGGTATGGCATATTTGATGTGAATGGTTCCATCATAGTGTAATCGATAGTGGCTTAAACCCGAAGCAAGCGCATAGGTCAAGTGCTGATCATGGACTAGCGGTAAATGGTTTCTGTCATTCACAGGTTTTTCATTTGTCAGATACACTAAAAACACAGATGGGATAAATTTATAAAGCCTTTTCATTTCATGGGTCACGTAACGCTTGGTACAAACATCGTCTTCGTCTTGTGGGTCTTCCACGTGAATAATCCGATGGTGATTAGCGCTATAGCCATTCACCATAAGCTGGGGCACTTTGTCATAAAACTCATACACTTTGTTATCCACATACTTTTTCGTAGTAACGTCTGTAGACACTTGAGGATGTTTTACATGGGTTAACCGCTTTCCCTTAAAGTCATAATCTCCCTGTTTTGTGCGTGGCACTACTGACCTATCCACATAGTGTTTATTAGCAGGATCTGTTTCCTGTTTAGGATCATGTATGGGGACAGGCCTAGCTTTGGCCATCAACGCACGTCCAAAGACATCCATCGTCAACCTGTAGTACCAGTCTACTGTTTCTATGACAAGGCTCGGTGTCCTGTATATAGACAGCCTGCTAGCCTTTCTAAGCCTTAGTTGAAATGAAGATTATTAAGCAGCAAGAGTCATTCCCCGTGGGGGACATGGTTTCCCATCTCTGTCCCACATCACGTGAACAACGCCATGGTTCACTGTTTCCATCTTCCATTCGCTGCATCATTGTGGGGCCTTCCGGCTGTGGAAAGACTAATCTTTTGCTAACGCTCATTACAGCGCCCAATGGTCTGCGTTTTCAAAATATTTATATTTTTGCAAAATCTCTCTACCAACCCCTCTACGTGTTTCTGGATCAAGTCATGTCTGGATTACAAAAAGAGAATATGGGTTATTTTACATTTTCCATGCAAGAAAATGTGATTTCACCGGATGAGGTAAAGCCTGATTCACTCATGATTTTCGATGATGTATCCACTGAACGTCAAGGCATCATTCAAAGCTATTTCAGCATGGGTCGACACAAACATATCGATTGCTTCTATCTTGGGCAAACGTATTCTAAAATGTCCAAACAGTTGATTCGTGACAATGCCAATGTCATTGTTTTATTTCGTCAGGACGAGAGGAACAGTCGTCACATTTATAATGAACATGTGAATCCGGATATGACCTTTCAAATGTTTACAGAATTGTGTGCCAAGTGCTGGAACACTCAACGTCATGCCTGTTTAGTGATTGACAAACAAAGTGAACTCAACCAAGGACGGTATCGCTTAGGGTTTGATCATTTTATTGCTATTTAAGGCCCTGTCTCATTCGCCATCAAGTCATTTGTCAAGACACCATGGCGTTAGCAGAGAGTCAATTGAAAAAGCATATTATTAGAGCAAAAAATACTATTCGCCAAAAGTTTCGTCAATTGAAACAATCACGTGCCAATCATGCTTTGTTTATTCAGCAACATTTAGCACCTCCACTAAAAGCCATGTTGAAACCCTCTTTCAAGCCATCTGAAACGCTACCCACCGTTTCACAAGCCACGCAGACGCTGCACGAGGACCCTGAGGAAGAGGAAGTGGAAGATTTGACTAGTGATAGTGAAGTTGAGGATGAGGAGGAACAAGTGTTTACGCCTCAAAAAAAGGCCGCACCCCTTGCAGAGTTTTTGAGAAAAAAGAAATCCTTGGCCATGGTCGAAACACCTTGCCCTTCCAGAGCGTCTCCGTTTTCACAACTCTTGGCCACCCCTCAACATAAAGCTCAACTGAAAACCATTTTAATAAAATATTATGGATCAACATTGGAACCCTATTTCACCGATCTATTTATTGGAAACACAGATACCACGTATGGTGTTCGCTATGAGGATGATAGTTTTAAAATTGGCGATTCATCCATTAAATTTGCTCGTACTAAAGCTGTCATTAAAAACATCAACTATAAATTAACGCCAGGACTGTTAAAGCTGCTCTTTTCTCGGACCCCCTCTTCCCATGATTATACGTCAGAGGACCTTGACAAATATAAATCCATTTTATTGGATACCCATGCTCACAAAAGACAGTATGATCCCACGCAACAAGTGAATGCCAATATATCTCAAAAATATAAAACCATCATTGCAAAAATGTTTCCCACCAGTCAAAGTACTCGTCGTAAAGTGTCCGCTTCGGGAGTGACTTTTAAACCATTAAAACCCCTTGTGGATGTTACCTACTGGCACAATCCCAATAAGCTCGTCCAGCGGCTACAGTTGTTGCATGCCTCACGTCAAGCTGGCCATACCGGTCACGATTGGGAAATTCAAGAAATTGAACAAGAACTTCGAAATGCCAAAATTATTGTTTAAGCCCTCACCCATTAAAATGGGTATTGCTCACGAGTTGCATCGCCCAGCTAGGCGTCACTATCCGCGACTCAAGGTGATTTCACGAGGTGTGGATGAACTTTGGCAGGCTGACTTGGTTGAAATGATACCCTATGCTGGCGTTAACGACGGTGTACGCTATATGTTGACCGTCATTGATGTCTATTCCAAAATGGCCTTTGTTGAACCTGTGCGTCGCAAGTCTGGCCCACTAGTTACCAAGGCCTTTCAACATATTATTCAACACTCCAAACGTCAACCTCAGCTGCTACAAACCGACCAGGGGAAAGAATTTTTCAACAAGGATTTCTCCAGTTTTCTCAAATCTAAGGATATTCACCATTACACCACGTACAGCAATCTGAAAGCCAGTGTGGTCGAGCGGTTCAACCGAACATTGAAAACCCATATGTGGAAAGCGTTTACCGCTCAGGGCACGTATCGCTGGTTGGACATGTTACCTGAGCTAGTATCACGTTACAATGACACCAAACATAGAACGATTGGGACCAAGCCACGTCTCGTAACTAAAAATATTCAGCGATTGGATAAACTGTTTAACCCCATAAAAACAGCTGATCCTAAACGTCACCGACTGAACATTGGGGATTTTGTTCGTGTGAGCAAATTTAAGTCTGTCTTCAATAAGGGCTACACGCCTCAGTGGGGGACTGAACTATTTCGAATTCGTCGAGTCAACTTGGACACTCCAGTCACCTATTTACTCGAGGACCTCAACCATCAACCCATAAAAGGTAGATTTTATCTCCATGAACTTCAGAAAACAGCATTTCCTCAGCATTATCTTGTGGAAAAAGTGTTGAAACAAAAAGGAAATAAACTCTACGTCAAATGGTTAGGGTTTAACTCTACGTTTAATTCCTGGATCAATAAATTACATGTTGTGTGAACCTGTGTACTTTTTATTTATTCACACATGTTGTACACCACCTATAGCTCTATGTGTACAGCGCTCCGCGCTTCATGCATGTTCATACATGTTTGTCTTTCCCTTTCCTCTTGTGTTCTCTCATACATCACCCCCTCCCCTCTCCCTCCCTTCAACTCCCACCACTGCTGTTTGCAGCTCTTGCCTATCTATTGGTTGTGACATCATTCCCACAAGTTGCATCATACTTTTTACTGATTCAGCGATTCCCACGCTTTGACCATTCTGTTATCGGTCACGTGGACAGCTAACGTCCCAGGCGAACACCTGTGGCGAATCAAATTTCACATGAACTTGCATTTTGTCACGTACGAAGCAAAACAGGATGTCACTTGTTAACAGTTATCGCGCACGTGGACAGATAACGTCTCAGACGAACACCTGCGGTAGATCAAATGTCACATGGACTTGCATTTTGTCACGTACGAAGCAAAACAGGATGTCACTGGTTTAGCGTGCCTGTGGTTTCACATGTGTGCACGCCTTTCGCACTTCCCTGCCACCACGATGGTCAGATTATTTCACCTTCAAGCGTCACTTGTTGTCAAGTCAGATCAACGCCTTCCAATAAGCTCAATTGATATTCACCTCCTGTAAGTTTGTTTTCTCTACTCGCTTCGACCAACATAGAATCAAGTTCTCATCACCGTTTACACGTTAAAGGTAAAAGGTGTGAAAAAAAACCGCACCCTCGCTCTGTCATAAACCGACCCGTCGAAATAGCGATTGATCTATTGAACACAGCCACCGTGGTCAGCGACACACACACACACACACACACCCAGCCGTATCGTCTCTCTCAACCACCACGCTTTATAAACATTATAAACAGGTAACGGTAATGATTTTTTTTTCAATATGTACGGCGTTAGGCCCTTTGTGAATTATTTTTTGAAAAAAAATATCTACCACATTTGAAAGGGGGCGTTAGCCCGAGTCCTAGGACACCTCGTACACGTCTCTAGCGTTATTGGTTCGTGACATATCGGCAAAAATTATAAAAAAAACACGTGTTTACCCCAAAATCGCGTTTCCCAATTTTTTTAAAATTACAACGAGTGGTCCATAGCAAAGAGGACGTCTTCCCGAATCCTTGGACCCATCGTACATGCCTCTAGCGTTATTGCTTCGTGAGATATCGGCAAAATCACAAAAACACGTGTTTACCCCAAAATCGCGTTTCCAATTTTATTAAAAATTATAACGAGTGGTCCATAGCAGAGAGGACGTCACCCCGAGTCCTTGGACCCCTCGTTCATGCCTCTAGCATGATTGGTTCGCGAGATATCGGCAAAATCACAAAAACACGTGTTTACCCCAAAATCGCGTTTCCAATTTTATTAAAAATTATAACGAGTGGTCCATAGCAGAGAGGACGTCACCCCGAGTCCTTGGACCCCTCGTTCATGCCTCTAGCATGATTGGTTCGCGAGATATAGCAAAATCACAAAAACACGTGTTTACCCCAAAATCGAGTTTCCAATTTTATTAAAAATTATAACGAGTGGTCCATAGCAGAGAGGACGTCACCCCGAGTCCTTGGACCTGTCGAACATGCCTATAGCATGATTGGTTCGCGAGATATAGCAAAAAGTCTAAAATCACGTTTTTACCCCAAAAAGACTGTGTTTCCAGATTTTCACCTTTTCGACACCGACATTCCCGTAAAGAGCACGACGAGACGAAAAAAACGAATCCAAGCACGCCCTCCTAGCATGGCTCCTTCCATTCCAAGGTCGCAGGGGCTCACCACTTGCTTTTATAAGCAGCTCCCCCACCATCCCACTACTGCAGGTTTTCATTCTAGAGACTTGAAATTTATTTTGGGGGTAAAGGGGGTAGGGACCATTGATTTACGTTAAACAATTTTTTTGTAGAGTTCCTAGTTTCCAAAATATAGGATTTTCAAAATTAAAGTGTTTTCAAAAAAATATAAAAAATAAAAATTTTTTATTACAAAAAATAAAGGTCATAAAGACTGTTCGTTTGAGCCATGGCACAACGTTCTATCCTGTTTGGTTTTCAAACTATCGCCTATTTTCGAAAACAAAAATTTTCAAAAAAATTTTGAAAAATATAACGAGTGGTCCATAGCAAAGAGGACGTCAGCCCGAGTCCAACAATACCTCATTTGTCAAAATCGGACCATGCGTTCAAGAGATATTTAACATGGCTGAGGCTTAGTAGTAGAGCAAGGGGGGTTTTGAAGTGGGGCAGAAACCGCCTTACTCCACTACTCATTACAATGTATATAAACATATACTGTACCAAGTTTCATTGCGTTTGGTTGGTCAAATCGCGAGAAACGTCTATTTAAAAGTCGCAAATTCGCTTGGCCGCCATGTTGGTTTTGTAGTTACCAGGTTTTCAAAAGTCACATAAGTGAACTTATAGTAGTTCCCTCTATCACCATAGAAAATGTCAGGGTAATATCGGTAATAGTTTCGGAGATATTGAATGCTGGTGAAATATTTTGCACAGCCGCCATGTTGGATTGGTGAGTCGTAACAAAATTTGAAGGGCACGGTCGAGGTCGCCGGGAATAGTGCTATGAACTTTCCGAGTTTCATTGAAATCGCTCCTGCCGTTTAGATTTTATTAGGGGGGGGGGACACACACACGAATCACACACACACACACACACACACACACACGCACACACACGGACAAAAGGAGATCTCATAAGCCTATTTTTTCAAAATTGAAAATAGGCTAAAAATGAAGAACAGCATTTCCAGCAACTAATTACGTAAATAATGATGATTACTAAATACGTTATGAAGAGTAAATGTGTTGAACTAGTTGGGCGCTATGCTGCTGCTACACACATTGCTCCGGCCGTCACATGGCACCTGCGAGGCTGCGCTCTATAGGAGAGGCCGTCACTGTTCAATATCTCTATCTCTACTTAGTATAAAACTAAGCCCCCGATTCTTGGATGTCAAGAGTAATCTCGAGAACCGCTGGATGGATTTGGAAGCGGTTTTCACCATTCTGTAAAGGATATCTCGAGGAAGGTTTCTGTAGAAAATAATTTATTTATGACCAAAGCAAGCCAAGCAGTAACAGTCGCAGTGAAAAAGTCGAAAAGAAATCTGGCGTGCGTGAGCTTTTAGGTAGATTTCATTAGAAAGCTAACTATTGCAATGGGTCCCATGTTTCGACTTCCGGAAAATTTCGACATATCTTCGCGTTTCACATCCCCCAGACCCCAAAACCACCGTCAGTTCAAAAGTTTATATATAATTGATATATATATATATATATATATATATATATATATATATATGTATATCAGTTTCTTGTGGACACGATAACTGCCGTAATTTTGCACCAATCACTTTGAATTTTTTACCGAATATGTATACCTATAAAATCTCGGTCGAGTTCGTTAATGGGCAAAATCAGTCAAAGGGGGTGAAAATGGGAGGCTTTTTTTTTTCGAAAAAGTGGAATATCGCTATAACTCTCTTAATATCTGAAATATTGAATCCGTTCAAAGTTCATGCTATGTGTCGGACAAGACCCTAAACTTTATGTTTGAAAAGTTTTTTGATAGCACCAACCATTGACCAAAGGGGTGGGAAAAAGTGGGTTTTTCGGGAAACATTAATAATATCTCTGTTAAGAGGCACAATATCAAAACCGTACAAAATGGACAATATTCCTCCAATAATTACCTAAAACTTTTGTCTGAAAGAATTTTTGATATGACCCACCATTACGCCACGGGGTGAGAAAAATGATTTAAATTATAAGAAAATGCCAAGTGCCAAGAGAGGTTGCCATGACAACTTTACTTTTAATTGATAAGGGATGAGCCATCAGCAGATGCTATGACAACGCCACTGCACGAGATAACATTCAGATTTCCATCTGTCTGTGGGAAGCGACTTCGGTATCGGAACTGGTAGCATGCTGAACTTCTATGCCCAAGGTCGCGGGTTCAAACCCGGCTAAAGTCGTCGGATTTACTAAGAGCGCTAAAAAACCCTGAGTTTGCTTTCCTTCGGAAGGGAAGTTCCAACGTTCGTTGCGAGTTGATGGTTCCGGTGGCATCTAGTAGCCAAGTTCACAGCTAGGTGTCGTTGATGGTAGTATTTTAGGTAGATTTCATAAGAAAGCTAACTATTGCAATGGGTACCATGTTTCGATTTCCGGAAAATGTCGACATATCTTCGCGTTTCACATCCCCCAGACCCCAAAACCACCGTCAGTTCAAAAGTTTATATATATATATATATATATATATATATATATATATATATATATATATATATGTGTATCCGTTTCTTGTGGACACGTTAACTGCCGTAATTTTGCACCAATCACTTTGAATTTTTTACCGAATATGTATACCCATAAAATCTCGGTCGAGTTCGTTACTGGGCTAAATCGGTCTAAGGGGATGAAAATGGGGGATTTGTTTCGAAAAAATGAAATATTGCTATAACTCTCTTAATATGTGAAATATCGAATCCGTTCAAAGTTCATACTATGTGTCGGATAAAGCTCAAAAATGTATGTTTGAAACGTTTTTTGATAGCACCAACCATTGACCAAAGGGGTGGGAAAATGTGGGTTTTTCGGGAAACATTAATCATATCTCTGTTAATAGGCACAATATCAAAACCGTACAAAATGGACAATATTCCCCTAATAATTACCTAAAACGTTTGTCTGAAAGAATTTTTGATATGAGCCACCATTACGCCAAGGGATGAGAAAAATGATTTCGGAATTATAAGAAAATGCCAAGAGCTATCAGTGGTTTCCATGGCAACACTACTAAATTGATGTGGGATGAGCCATCAGACGTTGCCATGACAACGCACTTGCGCGAGATCAGATTCAGATTTCCATCAGACTAAGTGTGAAGCGGCTTCGGTGACGTAACTGGTAGCATGCTGAACTTCTATGCCCAAGGTCGCGGGTTCAAAGCCGGCCAAAGTCGTCGGATTTTCTAAGAGCGCTAAAATCCTTCTGTATGCTTTCCTTTGGAGGGGAAGTTCCAACGTTCGTTGCGAATTGTTGATTGCGGTGGCATCTAGTAGCCAAGTTCACAGCTAGGTGTCGTTGACGGTAGTATCTGGTAGCAACATTAGGAACTACTGCTTGAAATTGAGCGTCTTCATTCCTTACCTGAATTACAGACTAATACCATCACAATTCACACCGTTTATCAGACAGATTCTACACTCACCCAAAGTACACGGGGTTACATGACCACGTTGTCGCAGCCCCTAAACTGAGGAACCAACCAACATCTCTGCGGGAGATATAATTTTGCGTGAAGAAGTAACAGACCGTTACATAGTTACATAGTTACACATCAGTGTCAAAACCTTGCATAAGGACAGTGTGACCACAAGTATAAAAATGGACTCCAAATGACAAGAAGGTTACCGTCATCATAAGACAATAGAATGTTTAAAATATGCATAAAATGACGAAAAACAAATTTAATTAATCTCCAATTATAATATACACACATCAAAAAAAGTTTTGCATCACCTCGGTTCCAAGAGTTCCGGAACCTTTAAATACAAAGGGAATAGAGATCAACACAAACAACATTTCAGCTCGTTTTATTGCTCATGAGACCCACACATTGCATGTTGTACCATCATACAGCTAGACTTTCAGCATTTGTGGTCCAGATTGCAGTACACACCACTATCTCTAATACCCAGTAGCACGTCCTCTTGCATTGATGCATGCCGGTATTCGTCGTGGCATACTATCCACAAGTTCATCAAGACACTGTTGGTCCAAATTGTCCCACTCCTCAACGACAATTCGGCGTAAATCTCTCAGAGTGGTTGGTGGGTCAAGACGTCCATAAACAGCCCTTTTCAACATATCCCAGGCATGTTCGATAGGGTTCATGTCTGGCGAACATGCTGGCCACTGTAGTCGAGCGATGTCGTTATCTTGAAGGAACGCATTCACAAGATGTGCACGATGAGGTCGAGAATTGTCGTCCATGAAGACAAATGCCTCTCCAATATTCTGCCGATATGGGTGCACTATGGGTCGGAGGATGTCATTCAGGTATCGTAAAGCCGTTTCGGAGCCTTCCATGACCACCAGTGGCGTACGTCGGCCCCACATAATGCCACCCCAAAACATCAGGGAACCACCACCTTGCTGCACTCGCTGGACAGTGTGTCGAAGACGTTCAGCCTGACCAGGGTGCCTCGAAACACGTCTCCGACGATTGTCTGGTTGAAGGCATATGCGACACTCATCGGTGAAGAGAACGTGATGCCAATTCTGTGGGGTCCATTCAGCATGTTGTTGGGCCCATCTGTACCGCGCTGCATGGTGTCGGGGTTGCAAAGCTGGACCTCGCCATGGACGTCGGGAGTGAAGTTGCGCATCATGCAGCCTATTGCGCACAGTTTGAGTTGAAACACGACGTCCTGTGGCTGAACGAAACGCATTATTCAACATGGTGGCATTGCTGTCAGGGTTCCTCCGAGCGGCAATCCGTAAGTAGCGGTCATCCACTACAGTAGTAGCCCTTGGGCGGCCTGAGCGAGGCCTGTCATCGACAGTTCCTGTATCTCTGTACCTCCTCCATGTCCGAACAACATCGCTTTGGTTCACTCTGAGACGCCTGGAAACTTCCCTTGTTGAGAGCCCTTCTTGACACAAAGTAACAATGCGGACGCGATCGAACTGCGGTATTGACCTTCTAGGCATGGTAGAACTACAGACAACATGAGCAGCGTACCTTCGTCCTGGTGGAATGACTGGAACTGATCGGCTGTCGTACCCCCTCCGTCTAATAGGCCCTGCTCATGCATGGTTGTTTACATCTTTGAGCAGTTTTAGTGACATCTATGAACAGTCAAAGGGACTGTATCTTTGATACAATATACACAGTCAACGTCTATATGCCGGAGATCTGGGAACCGAGGTGATGCAAAACTTTTTTTGATGTGTGTACTTTCACGCAATAAATGTGGTCTGATCCTTCTACGAAAACCTGCATATTCTGTATATTTTCGCCTATCCCCAAGTTTGTCCGGTGAAATCTACCTCCGCCTTCCGGCGTGCCGAGAGGACTTTTTTATTATTTCAAATGATCTTGTCGACTTCGTCGTTATGCTTGGGTCTAACGTTATGCGTTACGGTTACCGCGTGTATGACGTCATCATGTTGTTCAGTGCATATGCACCGAGTCTAAGTTTACTCCTGGGTCCTGCCGTTATGCGATACGGAGACGGCGAGTGCGTGACGTCAGACAGGATTACAGGGTGACTCCTAAAGAAGTGTACAAGATGTCAGACAGGAATACAGGGTGACTCCTAAATAGATGTACACGATGTCAGATAAGAATACAGGGTGACTTCTAAGGAGGTGTACAAGATATCACACAAGAATACAGGGTGACTCCTAAAGAGATATACAAGATGTCAGATAAGAATACAGGGTGACTCCTAAAGAGATATACAATATATCAGATAAGAATACAAGGTGACTCTTAAAGACGTGTACAATATGGCAGAAAAGAATACAGGGTGACTCCTAAAGAGGTGCACAAGATGTCAGACAATAATACAGGGTGACTCCTAAACAGGTGTACAAGATGTCAGATAAGAATACAGGGTGACTCATAAAGAGATATACAAGATGCCACATAAGAATACAAGTTGACTCTTAAAGAGGTGTACAAGATGGCAGGGAAGAATACAGGGTGACTCCCAAAAGAGGTGCACAAGATGTCAGACAAGAACACAGGGTGCCTCCTAAAGAGGTGTACAAGATGTCAGACAAGAATACTGGGTGACTCCTAAAGAGGTGTACAAGATGTCACACAAGAATACAGGGTGACTTTTAACGAGATATACAAGATGCCAGATAAGAATACAGGGTGCCTCCTAAAGAGGTGTGCAGGATGTCAGAGCAAAATACAGGGTGATACATAACGAGGTGTACAGTATGTTAGATTCAATTCAAATACCGGGTGACCCTTAAAGGGGTGCCCGCGCGGCAAGCCTATGTTAATGGGTAATGGAGTCTGTTAAAAGAGTCCTGGGGCTTCGAGCGAAGTGAGAAGCCCTCCTGAGCCTTTCTAACATGTGTAGCATTTGTAGCATGCGTCATTTGAAAAGATTTAAAGTCTAGTCTCTCAGACTGACGGTATCTTTTAAGATTACGCCGGTCAAACTGTTAAAAATATCAATATACTATGAGTGTAAGAATTGTTCAGCATGAAAAGTTCTACAAAATAGTCCGCGAGAGCATGTCTTTATCATCAATACATCGCCCACTATAAGTGCTTTTACGTTTTCATTTCTTACAACAATCTCCATTCAATTACTAGCTTCGAGACATTTTACGAGCTAGATGGTTGGCAAGCGAGCCTATCACCCAAGACACTGAAGAGTCGTGTCGAGTTAGGACTTCAGAGAAGAGTGGATGTGTTTCGAGTTTTCCTGGAATTGCAACTCGGCTTTTCTTTACTTCGCCTGTGAACTTTTTGTTCCACAGAATACACAGTCAAGTTAAGATTGGACGGAAGGGGTATTTGTGTTTCATGCACCTCGCCATTCTTAAATTACGTCTGACAAGATTTCGTTGCACATGCATCTCCATGATAATATAATTAATAGTTCACTCAGTGATTCTAACCCTCATGCCAAGACGGAAGAAGGATATAGGTCGTAGTTCATTGAAATCGAAGAAAATACGCTTAACACGTAACAATGAAACTGAGCAACAAATAATTTCTCGATTGTCACAAGAGAGAGAAAGAAATACTTCACAAGACAAAGAGAGTCGTCCCCAATGTTGCTATGACAGAGGGAAGAAATGTTCATGGTTTGTGGTCCGATAAAGAGTATTCTGCTATGAATTACGATTCCTCCATTAATTAATGATGCTTCAGTTTCCGGGCGAAGCTGGGGCGGGTTGCTAGTAATATAATATAATATAATATAATATAATATAATATAATATAATATAATATAATATAATATAATATAATATAATATAATATAATATAATATAATATAATATAATATAATATAATATAATATAATATAATATAATATAATATAATATAATATAATATAATATAATATAATATCAAAAGTCAACCCCTGGCACTATCCAGCCCATGACGGGCTAAGGCCGACCAATAATATAATATAATATAATATCAGTCAAGTGTTCATCTTGAATAGGATATCAGGAAATCACTGAAAAGGGACGTTTGTCAAAAACACGTGCAAAAAGTGACATCGAATAAAATAACTGTGGCATTCTAGTGTCCTTATTGTGCAGTAAGTATGTAGCCTATTGTTTCCTAGGACGAACGGGCATGGAGGTAGCTTGATCTATAAGTCTGTTGTACTCACTACTCTGACTGGTATCACTGCCTAACTCCCAGGAAGGTCAGCGTGGTTCACAAACACTCCACGGTGAAAGAAGGCGCCGTGTTATCTGTTCAGTACTTGAACGAGGAACACAAACAGTAGGAAATTCCCCGACATTGAATACAACACGTTTCTGTGATAATTTCATATCAGAATAGATCCACGTTATCCATTCAAATATTTATGCGCAATGTTTTTAAGACGCCAAGTTTCCTCAGTCATATCTGACCTTGGTTAAACTTTTCATTTACACGATATATTGTAAAATCAACTGTGTTGTTAACTTGAAACGACGAATGTACAAGAATATGGCATCGGCTACACTAAAGAGCGAGGTGTCACAGCAGTTCCTCGGGGATTGATGATAATCATTTCATACAGTTAGTGGAGTTAGTGATTGTTGTTAAGGGATATAACATCTAGGTCATCTAGTAACTCCTCTTAGGAAACGTGCCTCATCCCTCTGAGTAAACTGGGCTTTACGTTGCCTGTTTGTCTTCATGACAGCTCACAAATGCTGACCGCCAACCGACTCCAAAGAAATACAGGGTCATCGAAAAATAATGCCAAAATTTCAAAAAATTATAGCACCGAAACCCTTTATGTTAATCGTGTAATTCTTTCACTGAACGCCAGCTGGTTAAAGTAAGTTGTGTTTTGGAGGGGACGTGACCTTGCTATGCGCACACTAGATGCGCAGTAGTCAAGGTCGGCCGAGGGCGCGCGCGCCAATGACTACACCGCCCGACAAACTGCACCTGATTACAAAGCTGTAATTGGATGGTTTAGGCCTAATCAGTTTAAGGAAACAGGGACTGTAGAGAAAAAATCTAGGCCAGGCCGACCACCAACATCAGCATTGAACGCACGCTTTCCCAATGGCTGGATTGGTACGTGCAATCATTTCAGGAGTAACTGTCAAGTTGGCGGCAAAAATTCACTCCCGCAGGTGCTCCAAATCCCGAATTTTTTCTTCATACACAATGTTTTTATGTACCCCCAGAAAAAAAAATCCAAAGGGTTGGGGACGGGACTTCATTGGCTCGCGCGCCCCCGGCCTACCTTGGCTACTGCGCATCTAGTGTGCGCATAGCAAGGTCACGTCCCCTCCAAAACAAAACTTACTTTAACCAGCTGGCGTTCAGTGAAAAAACGACCACGGCTAACTCACTCGGTATCTATTCTAATTAGAACATAATATTCTTAAATCTATATTTAGGTGTAAATAAATATAAAATACGAGACTTTGTGTAGTCGCATATGATGTGTAACACGTGACATGTTATCCTACTTTGTGTCTGCCGGGACATCAAATCCTTTGTTAACAGTGAACTCTGTTGGTCATTGAAATAACTACTTGTAAAACTCCAGTGCCCAATCATGACCGGTGCGCATGCGCGAGGTACGTCGTGGTACCAATGATTTATTGTAGGAATATATTTAATGGGGCCTCCAAACTTTGAAGTAAACCGTATGCGATATACATTCCACAGCAAAAGAATGAAGATTTAATAAATCATAATTGTTTTCAGCGAATATGATATAACGAATATTTTCACTCCAACAACGATAACTTGAAGATGATTTATTGTAGGAATATCTTTAATGGGGCCTCCAAACCTTGAAGTAAACCATATGCGATATACATTCCACATAGCCACATGGCCGACAGTACGTCGTTGTTCCAATCTCCGCCACCGTCCCATTTCCGTCCCTTTTCCAAAATCACTCCCACAAAAATATCCAGCAACCGAGTGGAAAGATGTTACACATCAATAAATAAATAAATAAATAAGTAATTAATTAAATAGCATTATTTTCCTGAATTCTGAAAGAAGCCAAATGCTAATGAACTAGATGCACTTTATTTTGAAAATATTTCATCAGCTTAACAGAATTCAGAAAAATAATGTTTCAATTCATTTTTTTAATTTAATGTTTTGTAAGGATATGCAATTATTTACTTATTTATATATTTCTGTATTTATTTACAGGTTTATTTGAACCTTAATATAGCTTTATCAATATTTTTACTCAACGTTTTAATTAGAATGCATTTTCCCTTAGATAAAAGCTGAAGAAGACTCCATGGAAGGGCCGAACGTGTAGTTTAATTCAATATACAGTATGTCTCATGAGTTGTATTGGTAGGCGTGCTACAGTGAGAGCCTTCTCTAGAGAGCGGAACCTCGCAGAAGCCGTGTGGCGGATTGGGCCACTGTATGTAGTAGTGTGTCGAGCAAGGCATTGGCACTAGCAGCAGCGTAGCGCCCAACTAGTTTAACACATTTACGCTGTTTAACGTATTTAATAAGGAGAAATAATTTCAACTCTGAGATTTGCTGATAATATCGTCCTCTTGACCGGCACGTCAGAGGATTTGAATGAGTTTTTGAATGGTATGGACTCCCGTCTTGAGGAAAGAATTCATGATGAAATTTAATAAATGTAAAACAAAAACAAGATGTTCAGCAAAGAACATATAGCCTACTTTCTGCTAAATGTATGGGTATATTTATAACTCTTTGTCCTCATCCCTAAAACCACCTCTACCACCATGTACCGTTTGTTTTCTTTTATATTGATAATTAGCCAGTAAGTGTCAAAATCAATATTATATACTTTATGATGATTGAATAACAAAACTACTAACTTATTGTAATGCTTTCACGTCCGTTAATCTCTATATTAAGCCAGCCTGCAAAGTTAAGAATCTTTCGTTTTGGGTACCTTCCCCTTTAAAAATCCGCGCCGATCACAGTAGGTTGGTGTTGCGACCTAGCAGTGAATTAATATTTATCTTGTACGCCTCTGGGTGTTCAACGAGCAGGAAGTTTAAAGTAGCCAGGAGGGAGGCGATCCAGCTGGCAGTGTTTAAAGGTAATCGGAGCGCGATCGTGGCTAATAGTTGAACTACCAGTATTACAAAATTGCCATACTTCAGGAGGCCAGGTATTTACACAGCGGTATGTTTGGAACAATATTACCCACATAACCCACAAGAGGACAGCACCGTACAGAGACATTAAGAAGGCTGTGGTTGATAACAACGTGTATCTAGTTCTTCTATTCTCCTTTTCCTAATGTCTTCTGTTTATGTGCAATGCTGGGACTGTGATTGTATTAATAAACGAGTGTATACATTAGCCTCCCCTTTGAGCTAAATGACATTTTATTCAGTATCTGTGGAAAGAGTCGCCTCCGTAGCGTAGCGGTCAGCATGCTTAGCTGCCGCCACGGAGGTCCTGGGTTCGATTCCCGGCTCTGCCACGAAATTTGAAAAGAGGTATGAGGACTGGAACGGGGTCTACTCAGCCTCGGGTGGTCCAAATGAGTAGAGGGGGTTCGATTCCCACCTCAGCCATCCTCGAAGTGGTTTTCCGTGGTTTCCCACTTCATCTTCGGGAAAATGCCGGGATGGTACTGTACCCGTAATCCACGTGGTCTTACCTGTTGCAATCCGATGGAAGGCTGGATCGTAGATTCTAGAAGTTCCCGGCTCAAATCACCTCTGAAAAACCTACCAACTAGGATCAACCAGGGATCAGGATACGTCGATATTAAAGAATGCGGTACGAAGATGCCAGTGGTGTACAAAATTACGATGAAACAAAGCTCAAAGGAACTCGAACAAGAGACTCTAAAATAAAATAAAAATATCTCGGGCGTTAAGTTTAAGCAAACTCAAAGAAAACCACCCACTGGTCCTCCTAACGCACTCCCCTTTTCTGATATAAAACACTAGTCGTTCTAATATTCTTTAAAATTAAATTCAGTTTATTGACTGATCAATAATGACTGTCCGTCAATTAGACACGAAGTTAAAGAAAAGTTTCTTTAAATCAAGTAAAGAAAATATGGTTTTAAACAAATGCCTACAATAAGGCCCCATCTTATTGTTCATATCAATCGCTGAACAAATAACAAGAAAAATATAATATTGTTACATTATAATATATACTGATGTTATACCCTTAAAGATTTATACAAATTTTACACTTTATATACAAGTTTCATCCTCAAATAGGATTTTGTTTTCAACGCTGCCTATCTTCATTTAATTTTACAAGTATGTTTCATGGTTATCATTTCCTTAATTCGATGAATTCAACAATCAATTAAGATAATCAAATTATATTACATTTTGTGAAAATAGTTCATTAACTATTTATAAGTTTCAAAGAATGCAGTATATTTTTACAAAAATTACTGAAATATTACATGTATTATGTTGCATGAATTAGTTAAGTTGTTTAAGAAGTATCTGTGTTACTTGAATATGGGTGTCATGATATAGACAATTAATCTCCGGCAAATCCTACTAGGCAAGAATAAAACGTAGGGTTACTTGCATAAAACAAGCATATGAAAAACATTCATGATTCCAAATCACGAGAACTACAACATCAAATCCAAAAAGGTGATAGCTCAAAAGCTAATTTCACTCTTACTAAAACGCAATAACTACGTTAACGTCTTCTCAAAAGACTACAAGAACAATATCCAGCATTAATATTGACCATCCAATGATGTCAAATATTAGCTGCACTAACACAATAAATAGTATGCACAAAATTGCAATACCTCATATTAAGCTTTCCAAAGCTGTCAAAAATTAAACCCAAACGTTATTAAACTTGAAACTTTTCAGAAATTGCTCTGAAAATATCATGCCTCCATCATAAACGAATATAGAAATGCCACATATTACTTCTTTTCTAACTTCATTAAACAAGAAGCAACAATTTGTTAGATAAATTGCATTATTCATTTCCACAATAATCGTCTTTAAAGTCTACGATAAATTCTGTTATAACAATGTGAACAGTTAAATTTGATTCACAATTCCAATATATTTATATATATATTTATAATGACTTATATGTGATAGAAAAATTGTAAATAGACACTATCAAAATAGTCGTTTCAGTTTCGCCTATCCAAATCCGAAAAATGGCTCAACTACTCAGAAGAAAACACGTGAGACTTACATCATGGAAAGGAGTCTATTATCAAATCAATAGATACACGCAAACCATTAAATCAAACGATGATCTATCCAAGAGTCTTCCCAAAAACGAATTGAAATAATACAAGCAAAAACTGAACAAAAATATTTAAAGAAAAATCTTTAATCAAAAATATATATGAAAGTAGGCTGCAAATGCCTTGGCAATCAATTCACAATTGTTTTCGCCGGACGATTTCCATAAATCCATAACCATGGAAAATAACGATGAGAATGCACTATCATTTCTAAAAGAAAGAATTTCTACTAGAATGGCATAAGTTCAATCGAATGGTATCACTGAAATATTTTTGAAAAGTTCAAGTGCACGAGTATGTTGCCATCTTCTTCCTAATTACTATTCTTATACAAAGATATCGTCGTCTTGTTCCTAATTATGCTGCAAATATCTTCCCAACAAAATCGAATGCTTGGTTTTATTTCCAAAATTTGAAAAATAAAAGCAACAAAGTAATGCTCTAAATAGCATCACGTTTACAGTTAACTACTCAAAGGATTACATTCTCCGACAGAAATGGTAAAAGAGAACCAGATCTAGCCTTTGAATGAAATTCATACTAATTAATGAAATATTGGTGAAAAGTATCAAACTAAAAGTGACAAGTTCTACTGTCTACAAGAGAAGAAAAGATTTCCAGCTACCTTGGGCGAAGTTCTAGTTGAAATTGAAGAATATGCATAGGAATATACATTCCTGTCAGGAATCGAACCATCGTCCCTGAGAAGCTCGTGGCTGGATCCGCAAGTTGCCGAACCAACTTCCTCCTAGCCCGAAAACTACTGTCCACGAAACGGAGTTCCCGCATAATGCTTGCACAAGGCTCCCTCGACGTTAACAGTAAAGTAGCTTCCTTTCCTGGAAATGTTTCTTCATTCTTGGCTACTTTAAAGTCACTGGATTAGAACTAATGTTCTCAACCTTTTCTTTCTCTTCGTTGTAGAGTTCAAAAGGATGTCATTCCAAATGATCAACTCTGCTATTGCATTACATTCCTGAACGATATATTTAGCACATCATTACTCCAATAGTTTGTTTCTCACAAGAATATCCAGTCATAATGTTGTCGATAATAATGCTTTCTTGCATTTCAAACCAATAAGTAGCAGATTTCCTCATTGAATTCTGTATTAACAAAGTCCATGTGTTGGCTAAGCTCACTCGTTCGAATCGCGGTGCGTGTAGAAAGCACTCGTATAACGCGTGATACACGGAACTTCCTTATACGAACGATAACATGTTCACTGCATAGATAGTTGTACTCAAGTGTGTGTCGTCCCAAAGCTGCTGATCCAAGACACAGCTGGTAGACTCCCAAGATGCATCACACCTGTATCGAGGTGGACAATCGAACACAATCGATTATCATTTCATATTTCCTTCCACTAGTTGCAATGTCAAGTCCATAAGCATGTGCTGTGCACGTGATCAGGAGTGTGGCGGGGTAGTCTAACCATCTCCTCAGAGCATATGAAACAAACTGTGCCTCAAAGTCCACAGTCAAAATACTGTCAAGCAATAACTTCCTAATACGTCTCGCTGTCATATCAGGGTTCCAATAAATAGCAAAATACTGTCTCATCCTCCTCCCAACCTAGCTAATAAAAGTGTGCGAATACTGTTATTACACCATTCTAGGTATTCGTCAATGAACAGAATTTTGCGTTTTATTCCACTTTCTTGAAGTACTTTCTGAGATTCTTCGCATTAAATTTTCCTATTTCCTCGTTCGTGTGGATGTCTAAGACTTGGTAACTATTGTTCCCGTACACTCTGCCTACCTTGAAGGGTCCAATGTACAGGCTACTGAATTTTGTGTAAATCTTCTTCGCTGCATCAGTTTTAGTAGATTTACGTACAAGGACTAAGTCATTAGATTCTAGAGGCGGGTTGTAGCGCTTTCCTTCATTTCTTTTCTGCCTTTTTTCCGCCGCATCCATCAGGCTTTCTCGGGCATTATCCACCCTTTCCTGCTCTGACGGTTCAGTATCTTTGGTTAAGAATTGTGTTATTTCATTCCAAGCTCTTTCTGGCTTTCTATTATGGTGAACTAACACTGGAATATCTCTCAGACTTTCGTGATATGTCGTATTTAAACATGTCTCCATCAGAGGTACATATTTCACCCAACTAGGATGATCTTGAGGGCAGTATAAGCGTGCAAATTTGGCAACCTCTGACATTAGGCGTTCCGAACTGTTGGACTCAGGATATCTGATGCTGGAGAATACGTGACGTATTCCAAATCTCTCCATAGCGACTTTGAATTCATGGGAAGTAAACTGAGATCCGTGGTCTGAAAGAATTGTCTCTGGTTTTCCGGCTTTTCTGAATACACTCTTGGTTAAGCGACTAATACCTTGAGCTGCTGTTGCGTTCTGCAATGGGTCTAGGGTGACGAATTTCGAAAACACGTCCACAGTAACAAGAAGAAACTGGTTACCCCTGGCGCCTTTTGGACAAGGACCAAACAGGTCACAAGCCATCAATTCATGTGGTTTATAAGGAATAATAGCTCTCGGCTCCTCCTTAGATAATGCCGAAGGGTATTTGCTCCACTGGCAACGGTCACATGACCTAATAACCCTGGCAACTGACTGACGTAATTTAGACCAATAGAACGTCTCCTGAAGTGTTTTCATGGTTTTATCCAAGCCACCATGGCCGATACTATTGTGTGTTAACCAGATCAAAGGTACAGTCAACTTGGGAGGCACTACTATTCTAAGTTTATTCTTGTGCTTGTCCACATATTTACACACAACTTCTCCACAAAGAGCGAATCTGTCAGAACATCTCCTAGTTGCCTGATAATCATCATCTGAATCATCCATATAGCCCTTTAAATATCTGTACATATTCCTAATTGGAGTGTGTCTCTTCTGTGACACAGCTAACTTGCGTAGCTTTTCCAGGGTTGCCTCATCTCCCTCCTCCAATTGTACCAAGTTTACTGCTAATTTGTTAGAAGGGTTTCTCGAAAGAGCATCGGCAAGAAGGTTGTCCTTGCCTGGCTGATGTCTGATGGTGGCGTTGAACTGCTGTATAAACAGCGTCCATCTCGTCAGACGATCAGAAGACAAATCGGACTGAAGCATGAACTGCAGAGCTCTGTGGTCTGTAATTATTACAATTTGATGACCTAGGAGTATTTTCTTCCATTTCTGCAAAGCTGAGACAAATGCCAGAGCTTCAAGCTCTGTAGTAAAATAATTCTCCTCATGAGGTCTTAATTTCCTGCTGTAAAAATCAATGTAGTGTTTATTCCCCTGTTCATCCTTCTGATACAGGACCGCGCTTAAACCTACTCTGGAGGCGTCTGATTCAATATAAAAGTGCGGCTGAATTCCGGATACTCTAACTTGATGCATTCCTTCAGCATAGTCTTCGCATTCTCGAAGGCCTGCTCAGTTAAGTCCGTCCACTTCCACCGATTATTTTTCTTCAGCAGTTCATATAATGGTGCCATGGTCACTGAGTATCCTGGGCAGTGACTACTCAAAAATTGGCACATCCCAAGGAATTGGCGTAGGTGCTTGATTCTTTTTGGCCTAGGGAATTTTGCAATTTCCTCAATCTTCTTAAGATTGGGATGATAACCGTGTTGATCTATAGTATGGCCTAGGAAATTTATACGTTCCTTCATGAAATGACATTTATTGTAGTTGACCTTGATATTTGCCTCTCGGAGCTCTAGGAATAACTTCCTAAGTTCTTTCAGATGTTCTTCAACATTTTCTGAAGCGATGATGAGATCGTCAATATAGCAAGTGACGTTGCGTTTGACTTCGTCGGAAAGCTTACTGTCGAGAGCTCTAATGAGCGCTGGACCGCTATTAATCATGCCGAACGGAACGCGACAAAACACGAAGGTTGTTTGGTCAAACAAGAACCCTGTGTACTGCCTGCTGTCCTCGGTAAGTTCCACTTGATAAAAAGATGCTGTCAAATCGAGTACGCTGAAACATGCCTTGCCTTTAAATTTCCGTAGTAAATCTCTGATTTTGGGCGGTCGGTCCATTTCTAAAAATATCCGGGAATTTATTTTCCTTGCGTCTAAACATAGACGAAGCTCTCCATTGCTTTTCTTTACCACTGTAATAGGATTTAAGTAGGAAGAGGCTTGTTTCTTAATTATTCCCTCTGCTTCCATTCTCTTAATGATCTCCCTGACCTCTTCATAATACTTATCCGGAATGGGATACAATTTGGCCTGGTATGGAGTATCATCGTTCAATCTAATCTGATACTTGAAGTTTTTTATTAGACCTGGCTTATCATCGAAGATATCTGTAAACTCCTCGATCAAGTCTTTGAATTCATTTTCTTTTTCTTCAAATCCCTCGACGTAAAGTGCATAATGCTCTCTTTCTTGTTCGACCTGATTTATAATATTTTCCAAAACTTCTTCCCTTATCAAATTTTCCACATCATCATTGGAATCAATATTTTCATGTACTATCTTCCTAATAGTTTTCTCTGGGAACCTGATAATTCTCCTGTCCATATCAATGGTAATCCTGGCACGAGTAATAAAATCAATCCCAAGGATTATTTCAAAATTAATATTTTTGAGCACCACAAAAATGTGTTCAAAACATCTTTCATTTATGCTGAACTTCAGCTGGACTTGTAATTTGCATTTCATCGATTTATCTTGAAATAGTCCTCTTACTTTGATCGATGAAGCTGGCAATGTGGTAAATTGTTGTTCCTTTTCTAATTTCAAAAAGCAATCCTCGGACATGATTGAAATGACCGCTCCCGTGTCTATAAGAGACCTGCAATGTTGATTGCCCACAGAGATTTCAATTATAGGCAATTCAGCACGTTCACTCACAATCCCTTCCATTTCTTCAAATAACAAATCTTCGTCCGTGACCTCATAAACATCCTGTATAACAATATCAAATGGAGACGGCTGGCTGTTTAATCCTACTGGGATTTCAAAATTGGCGTTTTTTTCTTTCTTTTGAACCCCTTTCATTATCACTAGTGCGATGGCTAGTGTTAGGTTCTGGTTCACTTTCTGTGTCCCTTCGATCCTTCCTTTCTTCACGCCTATCCCTGTCCTTTCTAGACTGTTCTCTGTCTTCCTGGTTATAATAGTTTTTGTCTCTATAGTTTTTATATCTGGCAAACCCTTGTTGACCTCCATTCTGTTGTTGATACTGGCCTTGTCTATCCCTGTTATCATAGTATCGGTTATTATTCTGATAACCTCGATACCTGTTATTCCTAGGTTGGAATTGTTCTCTTTCCTGATTACCGTTCATGTACCTGTCATTCCTATTTCTATTTTCATAAGGTCTATACCTTTCTTGAGCACGATCGGTTTGGTTTGGTCTATTCCGATCTCCATCGTATCTTTGTTGGTAGTTTCCGTATGGTCGTTGGTTGTTTCTATCTTCGAATCTACGAGTATACGTCCTACTATTCCTCATCGGACCTTCCCATCTAGATCCTGTCCTATTTGACCTTTCCGTCTGTTGAGTTTGGTCAACGACTACAGCGTTCACGGACTTTGTTTCCGTCCTTCCGCTTTTGACTATCGTAGGTGACATGGAAGTGTGGTCTAGCCTACGCAACAAGTCGTCCATTGCCGCTAAATCCTCTACGCCTGATGAAATTAAATTCCTTCTAACCTCCACCGGTAACTGGCGTGAAATTGTCTCCAGAATTTCCTCCTGTCTCAATGGGGGTTGAAGATATCTAAGGCGGGCTAACTGAGATGTGAAGAATTCAGAGTAACTGGTGGGTCCAGTACTACTGTATTTCCTCGAATAGACTTCCGCTCTTACTGCGTGTTGTATCTCTATCGACCAGAATCTTTTGATGAATGCTTCCGAAAACTGTTCGAAGTTATCGAAAGTATAACGGAAAGCTCGGAACCAATTTAAGGGTGCATCTGCCAGATGCTTCTCCACAATCCGCAGTTCTCTATCCCTTGCAACATGGTGTTCCGCAAAGTGATCTTGTAGATTTCTAATAAATTCTATAGGAGTCAAACCCTCCGTATTTGAAAACTTCTTAATTTTCTCTTCGTAATTTCTCACTATCGTGACATGAGATCTGTCATTAGGCGTTGACATCCTAAAATCTCTGGGATTTATCTCTGACGTAGCCTCATTCGGGATCTCTGATCTAACATGACCTTGTTCTGTCTCATGTGCCTTATTTAACCTTGCTAAATAGTTCCTAGCTGGCGTTGTGGTATCCATCCTGTCCTTGAAATGGTGTACCTTTCCTTCCCCATCGGAATTTATAGGCTTCCCCAACGTTTCCAATTGTGACTTAATTTCCGTTCTTAATTTGTTTATATCTATATGATCCATTAACCTGAACGTTTGAAACTCTTGTCTAATTTCATTTAATTCGGATGTTTTCATCTCACGCTCTGAGTTTAGATCTATCTTAACTTGATCTATTTTTAAAGTTACGCCTTTAATCTGCGTTTCCAAATCTTCTCTAAGAACAGTGACGCTTTCGACCTGCATAGTCTGAACTGAATCGATCCGTTTATCAGTGTCTATTCTAGCCTGGGAAATATCTTGGTTAAGTCTTAATTCTGTTCTATTAATCTTTAATTCAAGATCTGACTTAATGCTTTTGATGACATCAGCATTTATTTTCGTGATCTCCCCCCTTAAGATGGTCACTTGATCGTTAACAATGGCTTTGAGATCGATCTCAATATCTTTTCTCAAGACCTTATTGTGATCTTCAACCTTTTCTTTAAGTTGGGCCATATCACCCTCTAATTTGGTTAGAGTTTGTTGCGTTGCACTTGCTTCGTTTGAAAACTGTAATTGCAATGCATCTAAACTAATTTTGTTTTCTTTCTGATTACTATCTAGTTCCGATTTAATATTTCTAACATCCTCCTTTATGGTAGAAATATTAGCTCGTATACCAGTTACAATGCCTTCAGTTGAATCTATTTTAGCCTGAGTGGCATCTATTTTACTTTCTGTTGAATCTATTTTGCTTTCTGTTGAATTAATCTTACTCAGCATTGCATCTAATTTGCCTTCAGTTGAATCAATTTTAGCCTGAGTGGCATCTATTTTACCTTCTGTTGAATTAATTTTAACTTCTAATTATGCAACATTAGACCTTACATGGCTGACTTCTACATTAACGTTACTGATGTCAAGTTGAACAAGCCTGACATCGGCTGTCACACTGTCGATGCCTGTTTCTATATCAATTATCTTTTCCTTTATATCTTTAGCATTAGCTGCAATCTTACGATTACTCTCTTGAAGATATTTGAGAGACAAGTGCATTTGACTCTTGTCCCCCACACATTCCTGAACTAATTCAGTGTTCTTGTTGACTACGGAGTTGATATTGTCAAAGCTAGTTTGGCAATTACTCCTTATCTCGGCTAATTCATGAGCGTGACTGCCCATTTTCTCCTGCATTGCCCTTAACATATTGGCAATGTCTTCGTTTGACACAGCTGTCATGGTAAATATAATTACAAAAAACACAGGAATGCAATACATAAATAGCAGAATTGACACATTTAGAATGACCCTTTTCACCAATACAAGCATTTAATTTTGTTTTGCTTCTAAACTTATTATATAAATTAAGTCTATAAGAAAATAGGAGGTATGCAACGACGGTGATTTATATTAGAAACGGTTTAAATTAAAATTGAAATGAAGAATTATTATTTATATTATTATTACAGAAAGTGATTCTATTATTACAGATGATCTAAAAGTCATCGCCGGTAACGAACACAAAATGGCCAACAAGCATGGAGTGAAAAATGGCCCCATGTCATGTCCCATCTGACCACGCTGATCCATAAAAATTTCCTAGAAATCTCTTTTATGGTCATGTCGTAATCAATCAAATTACTTTTTACTTGGCACGCACAAAAACAAATAAATTTAAGCAATGGCGATAATTCTATCTGTATGCCAGGTAGATTGAGTAAACTCATCTTCACGATTTGAAGAAACGTGAATTCCCAACGAATTCGACGTGTATAATCGTAGCAATGCCAAAGAAAATTTTGCTAACGACTACATCGTTCGAAAACTGCTAAACTCAATAATCTCATAAAAATGGATTCTCACACATGGGTTTAGCATTGGAGAAATCGAGAATGCCAATTCGATAGCCCCATAGATTGGGTCGCCATATATAGATGTACCCGTAATCCACGTGGTCTTACCTGTTGCAATCCGATGGAAGCCTGGATCGTAGATTCTAGAAGTTCCCGGCTCAAATAACCTCTGAAAAACCTACCAACTAGGATCAACCAGGGATCAGGATACGTTGATATTAAAGAATGCGGTACGAAGATGCCAGTGGTGTACAAAATTACGATGAAACAAAGCTCAAAGGAACTCGAACAAGAGACTCTAAAATAAAATAAAAATATCTCGGGCGTTAAGTTTAAGCAAACTCAAAGAAAACCACCCACTGGTCCTCCTAACGCACTCCCCTTTTCTGATATAAAACACTAGTCGTTCTAATATTCTTTAAAATTAAATTCAGTTTATTGACTGATCAATAATGACTGTCCGTCAATTAGACACGAAGTTAAAGAAAAGTTTCTTTAAATCAAGTAAAGAAAATATGGTTTTAAACAAATGCCTACAATAAGGCCCCATCTTATTGTTCATATCAATCGCTGAACAAATAACAAGAAAAAATATAATATTGTTACATTATAATATATACTGATGTTATACCCTTAAAGATTTATACAAATTTTACACTTTATATACAAGTTTCATCCTCAAATAGGATTTTGTTTTCAACGCTGCCTATCTTCATTTAATTTTACAAGTATGTTTCATGGTTACCATTTCCTTAATTCGATGAATTCAACAATCAATTAAGATAATCAAATTATATTACATTTTGTGAAAATAGTTCATTAACTATTTATAAGTTTCAAAGAATGCAGTATATTTTTACAAAAATTACTGAAATATTACATGTATTATGTTGCATGAATTAGTTAAGTTGTTTAAGAAGTATCTGTGTTACTTGAATATGGGTGTCATGATATAGACAATTAATCTCCGGCAAATCCTACTAGGCAAGAATAAAACGTAGGGTTACTTGCATAAAACAAGCATATGAAAAACATTCGTGATTCCAAATCACGAGAACTACAACATCAAATCCAAAAAGGTGATAGCTCAAAAGCTAATTTCACTCTTACTAAAACGCAATAACTACGTTAACGTCTTCTCAAAAGACTACAAGAACAATATCCAGCATTAATATTGACCATCCAATGATGTCAAATATTAGCTGCACTAACACAATAAATAGTATGCACAAAATTGCAATACCTCATATTAAGCTTTCCAAAGCTGTCAAAAATTAAACCCAAACGTTATTAAACTTGAAACTTTTCAGAAATTGCTCTGAAAATATCATGCCTCCATCATAAACGAATATAGAAATGCCACATATTACTTCTTTTCTAACTTCATTAAACAAGAAGCAACAATTTGTTAGATAAATTGCATTATTCATTTCCACAATAATCGTCTTTAAAGTCTACGATAAATTCTGTTATAAAAATGTGAACAGTTAAATTTGATTCACAATTCCAATATATTTATATATATATTTATAATGACTTATATGTGATAGAAAAATTGTAAATAGACACTATCAAAATAGTCGTTTCAGTTTCGCCTATCCAAATCCGAAAAATGGCTCAACTACTCAGAAGAAAACACGTGAGACTTACATCATGGAAAGGAGTCTATTATCAAATCAATAGATACACGCAAACCATTAAATCAAACGATGATCTATCCAAGAGTCTTCCCAAAAACGAATTGAAATAATACAAGCAAAAACTGAACAAAAATATTTAAAGAAAAATCTTTAATCAAAAATATATATGAAAGTAGGCTGCAAATGCCTTGGCAATCAATTCACAATTGTTTTCGCCGGACGATTTCCATAAATCCATAACCATGGAAAATAACGATGAGAATGCACTATCATTTCTAAAAGAAAGAATTTCTACTAGAATGGCATAAGTTCAATCGAATGGTATCACTGAAATATTTTTGAAAAGTTCAAGTGCACGAGTATGTTGCCATCTTCTTCCTAATTACTATTCTTATACAAAGATATCGTCGTCTTGTTCCTAATTATGCTGCAAATATCTTCCCAACAAAATCGAATGCTTGGTTTTATTTCCAAAATTTGAAAAATAAAAGCAACAAAGTAATGCTCTAAATAGCATCACGTTTACAGTTAACTACTCAAAGGATTACATTCTCCGACAGAAATGGTAAAAGAGAACCAGATCTAGCCTTTGAATGAAATTCATACTAATTAATGAAATATTGGTGAAAAGTATCAAACTAAAAGTGACAAGTTCTACTGTCTACAAGAGAAGAAAAGATTTCCAGCTACCTTGGGCGAAGTTCTAGTTGAAATTGAAGAATATGCATAGGAATATACATTCCTGTCAGGAATCGAACCATCGTCCCTGAGAAGCTCGTGGCTGGATCCGCAAGTTGCCGAACCAACTTCCTCCTAGCCCGAAAACTACTGTCCACGAAACGGAGTTCCCGCATAATGCTTGCACAAGGCTCCCTCGACGTTAACAGTAAAGTAGCTTCCTTTCCTTGGAAATGTTTCTTCATTCTTGGCTACTTTAAAGTCACTGGATTAGAACTAATGTTCTCAACCTTTTCTTTCTCTTCGTTGTAGAGTTCAAAAGGATGTCATTCCAAATGATCAACTCTGCTATTGCATTACATTCCTGAACGATATATTTAGCACATCATTACTCCAATAGTTTGTTTCTCACAAGAATATCCAGTCATAATGTTGTCGATAATAATGCTTTCTTGCATTTCAAACCAATAAGTAGCAGATTTCCTCATTGAATTCTGTATTAACAAAGTCCATGTGTTGGCTAAGCTCACTCGTTCGAATCGCGGTGCGTGTAGAAAGCACTCGTATAACGCGTGATACACGGAACTTCCTTATACGAACGATAACATGTTCACTGCATAGATAGTTGTACTCAAGTGTGTGTCGTCCCAAAGCTGCTGATCCAAGACACAGCTGGTAGACTCCCAAGATGCATCACACCTGTATCGAGGTGGACAATCGAACACAATCGATTATCATTTCATATTTCCTTCCACTAGTTGCAATGTCAAGTCCATAAGCATGTGCTGTGCACGTGATCAGGAGTGTGGCGGGGTAGTCTAACCATCTCCTCAGAGCATATGAAACAAACTGTGCCTCAAAGTCCACAGTCAAAATACTGTCAAGCAATAACTTCCAAATACGTCTCGCTGTCATATCAGGGTTCCAATAAATAGCAAACTACTGTCTCAGTACTGTACCCTTTTACCTACCAATACCTGTTGAATCCCTGGATAGCAGCTGGATCGTAGAACCTGAAAATGCCCCGGCTCTAAAGACCCCCAAGTTCTACCAACAGACACAGGGATAATAGGGCCACTCGAATACCTAACAGGATGTATTAAGACTGACCAAAGCTCAGAAAAAGAAAAGACTAGCTCAAAACACAAGAATTCTTCAAGAGGAAGAAAGAATCTCAAAGGTGTGGTAAACACTAAAATACCTAGCGATGGCCCCCTTAATACACCCTTCCATCACCTCTATAAAGCATCACGCAATAATTAAAACCAAGTAATAAAGAAGTTTATTGTAAGAATAAACAAGACAGAAAAACAATCAATTTTGTCGATACCACGACCAATCAAAAAAAAATCTCATTGATTATACTGGATTGTCTTTCAAAAAAAATTACACATTATCTCAACTAACTTTTAATTGATTAAAATATAAGGCATATTAATAATAATAATAATAATCAATCCCATAGGATAAGCATTTACAAAAGAAAAATATTATAAGACTCGAATACATTAAATTCATTTCGGTTCCTTAACGGAAATAACATCTTATACAAAAATATTCTGATTATAACTAATAATCCTACACGACATCTTCAGTAACATTATATGTTCTTGTTATTAAACGAAGAAATTCATATGGCATATTTACAGAATATAATTTACACAAAATTCCAGAATAATTTCAATTATTTTCTTCCCACTGACTTAATGTCACGACATTCATTTCTGCTTAATATTGTTTCATTTCTAGTTTTAGGGTAATTCTGCCGAACAGTTAAGCTAAGCAAAAATTAATCATAAATTCAGCATTAAATAGTTATCGGTTTCCTTGTTAAACATACATCCTATGGCAAAATCGTTATATTAATTTTACTGGAAATATTGAACCGGATATCCACTCAAGATTCTCAATAATACTGCTCAGAAAAATATTAATCTTCACACAGGCATTTTCACGATAACAGCGATAAAGTCAACTATGACCAAATATGAACCATACTAGGTTAAAAACAACACCTCTCTGGGTTAAAACCCCAATCAATCTAATCCTGATTGGCACACCTGGCTCAATCCTCAACAAGAAAAATTTGCTTTACAAAGCACTGCATCAATATACTTAAACACAAAGACATTACTCATAGTACATGCCTCTCTAAAGTCGAACATGCACCTATAATAGGAGCCTTACTGTTATAAATCCACAATTATGAAAATCAGCTGTTTCTAGAAAAATCCTGAACTCGAGTGCGAAAGAATAATATGATTCTGTAACAGATTACCAACAAAGCCCAGTGGATTTCAGAAATATTCCACCTATCTTTAAAAACTTGCCTTACATTGATGTATTACATGATCCATAATTCTTAAACGTATGACTTATAGTAAGTCGTCCCTGGGATTATCCTCGCAAATTTGGATGTCGTTCAAATACCCTCTCAATAGAGAAAAACTATTGCACCAAAGGCAATGATATCAATTTAATCCAGTGTTAACTTCATAAGAAAAGAAAAGTATAACACTCCCCAACCACACAAACTGAGGTTGTAAAAGCGATCTATAAAGATAAATTCAATCTCAAAATAAGATCTTCCCTGAATTTCCCGAACGCGAAAATGTCGATGGATTAGTCCTACAGCATGGGTCTAGGTTAGCAACAAAGGCTAAGCGACTAATGACCCATTAGGCAATCCATTTCGAAAATCACGCTCAGAAAATACAAGTTAAATCTGTTAATAAACTGCAGAAAAAATAGTCAAAGGACTCGAAGTAACATTCAGAATAACAGGATCCGAAAACTTCCTAATATCGTAATAAGAATACGAAAAGGAAAATCCCCTTCAAAGAATACGATGATCCAAGTGAAAGTGCTTAAAGAACAATACACTAGAATATGAAAAACTCAACCAAAGTTCTCAAAAGAAAATTGTGTTACTAAAATGTTCTTACACAAGAAAAACTGTAGATCTTCTTCCTACATTTGTTTCTCGACAAATAAGAATGAGCATATTAGTTTAAATACTGTAAAATACTACTGAAATTTTTAATTTATTCATTAAATTACACAAAGGATGCACTCATTTTTATGAGTCAAAATTCTGGCATCATAGAAGGTCAGTTTCGAAATAAACATCGAACCTGCACTTTCTACTCAACCATTTAATCTACAAAATCAAATATGGCAATATGTGGTAGTTCAAAATGTCCACGCTACGCTACTGTAACAAGTTGAAGTGATCTGTACCTTTGGCGAATCTAGATGAGGAAAAAAGGATATCGTTGGCCATACTAAGCTCCAGACCAACAGAACACATGCTGGACTCCAACTGGGTTTCCATAGAACGAACCAAAGTCCTCCTAGGCTCGAACAACACCCGGTCGGTCGAAATAGTTCCAACATATCCTGGCGATATCTTCCCATACATATTCGAATACCGACGGACGGACCGCACACAGTTTATCAACTCGTCACGAAGCGAGGGTGAACTCGAACAGTCGCTAAATAGTTCCAATATATGAACGCGAATGCTAGCAAGTTCACAAGGGTCAACGCGGCCCCTTGCATCACGAGAGTCGCTTGCACACTTCATGCTAAATGAAAGTTGCTGCCAACATGTCCCCGCTACACCCTGCTAATGCAGTATCCTTATATCAATCTAGCCTACCATCGTAATGGATATAAGCTTCATGGTGTTCCTTCCCTCTGACACCTTGCTTGAGAATGTGCTCTTTTCATAAAGTATAATCACTGTGAAGAGTGAATCAAGTCTAGGCTGCATTTCCACGACGGTTTATATGCAGAGTTTTGTGACACATTACAGCTGAGCTCGCGGTCGGGATTATGAAAGTATTCATCCGCATGGCCCGTTAGTTGCTGTAGATACACGGTCGCAAAGATAAACTATTACATGTTTAAGACCATGTCTGAACCTTATTAACCACGTGTATACTTCACGTAGAATGTTGAACGAACTAGCGTATACACTCCAGCGCGGTCACACGTTTTTAAAACTACCGTTAGCTGGCGACTTCACTTTCACTGTTTTCAGGCTCAAAACTCTACGCTGTCGGTTTCTCTACTCATTGCTCTCGGCAGGAGGTCGTCTTGGTCTCACATCCGCTCCCCCACTCCTTCACACGTCACGACTCGATACGAAATATATCGCAGTCGAAACGTAATCAGTAGTGAGTTAACAGATCATCTTCTGTTCTTCATACTTTCTTAATAATAGCTTTCTGCCATGGAAATATACATACAGACGTATGTAGCTGCTTACATATAGCGCTAAATATACTTTAATTTGTATTAATCACTCTCAGGTGAATCGATCGATATAGTGTTAGACACAGTCAACATGGTTATTATCGATGACCTTCGGGTTTCTCGTCGGAAACACGAGCTCTGCCGATCTCTTTCTTGATAGCATGACTTTTGCTCGCTGTAGACCGGCTGTAATTATAGACTTCAGAGGCTAGTTAGGAAGTTACAGGGTGTTCCCAAAATACTGTAACCATGTCTGTACTTAAGACCTTTATGAATAATGGTGCAGTACCTACTGTAAGGCCACGGCCGCCTCCTTCCCTCTTCCTAGCCTATCCATCCCAATATTCCATCCCTTCCCATCCCTCATGAGGCCCCTGTTCACGTTGCAGGTGAGGCCGCCTGGGCGAAGTGCTGATCACACCTCCCCAGTTGTATCCATCCCGACCAGATGTTTCCCAGCTCCAGGACACTGCCCATAGAGGCGGTAGTGGTGAGTTCCCTCGCTGAGTCCGTGGGAACCACCAACCTAGAGGGTAAATTGACTAAATAAATAAAAATAAGTAATAAAATCTGTGGAAAGAGCTTGTGGACATCATTTGTAAAAGGATTCAAGAAAAAAATGTTAACTGTAGCAGTATTCGATCCCCAGACAACTGCGTGACAGACTAACACGCTATCCCAGAGCTAACCATATCATTAACATCATGACGATTTTAACTGATATATTAGATACAACCTGTTGGCAAATAATGACTTGAAATGAACTGTTTCTTCACTGCAGTACATCTTCATTATAGATCATTTCATACTAAGTTTATATTATTGTATCAGTTGGGTATATCACATACAACATACTAAAACTACTGAAATATAAGACAGGCTCATGAGGACAGCTGCCATCTTGTCGTGTGGCAGATACGGCTCAGCTCTTATAAGCCACTCATACAGAATAATATTTTAATATTAAATTATAATAAATAACGGATCACGACCTTCAGGATAGCTTAAACCACCCTAGGCTTGATAATCTGAATTGGTGGGTCTTAAGCTATTGATTATAATGGTTGCATAATTCACACGGCCGCCATCCTGAAATGACAAGGCCGATGACCTTGAAGTTTGGGTGAAAGACGCGTCCTATATACAGGTATGTTGTTACCACATTTGGTAGAGATTGGATGATTAGTTTAGCCATAATTTGAGTTTACGTTTTGAACGTTCGAGTGGCCGCCATTCAGTTTTGGTAAAGATGGCGGTGATATAAAGTACGACACTGAGGTGCCCTATGCTAGAGCTACCTCTGTACCAAATTTCGTTCAATTCGGTTTCACCATGTTCGAATTGATAGGGGGGGGGACAGACATTCAGAGTACACACACTCACACACACACACACAGAGACTCACACACACACATACACACACACACAGACAGACACACAATTTTTCGCCCTGTGTTGATCTCATAAGTCTACTTTCATTTTTTGCAAAAACCGAAAGTAGGCTAATACTGGAATGCAGCCGAAATAAATCAGAAACCTCTATGGACATCAATTTGGCAGGTGAAACGCTGAAGGAAGTAGGGGACTTCTGTTACTTAGGAAGCAGAATAACCAGTGATGGACGAACCAAAGAGGATATATAAAGTAGGTTGGCTCAGGCAAGGAAAGCATTTCTACAGAAAAGGAATATGTTGACATCGAATATAGATTTAGTTATTAGGAAGTCATTTTTGAAAACCTTCGTCTGGAGCGTGGCGCTCTATGGAAGTGAAACTTGGACTGTTGGTACAGCAGAAAAGAGGAGAATAGAAGCATTTGAAATGTGGTGTTACAGGAGAATGATGAAGATCAGATGGGTAGATAGGGTTACAAACGAGGAGGTATTAAGACGAGTGGGAGAGGAGAGATGTTTCTGGCGACTGCTAATGAAGATAAGAGATAGGTTGGTACGACACATACTAAGACACCCAGGAATAGCAAGCATAGTGATGGAAGGAAGGGTCGAGGACAAGAACTGTAGGGGTAGACCAAGGTTAGAATATGTTAGACAGATTGCCTCGGATGTAGGGTGTGGTGGCTATGTAGAGATGAAACGATTAGCTCAGGCCAGGGCCGCATGAACAGCTGCATCAAACCAGTCAAAAGACTGAAGAATCAAACAAACAAACAAACAAACAAACAAACAAATGAACAAACAAAATTACTTAGCTGAATTTCAGAGTATTTGCTGGAAATGCTGTCTAAACACACGTTGCACCAACTTAGGAAGTGTTGGTGCACTCGCTGTGATTCATCCTCACTGATATTACGTTCTCGAGAGGCTCCAGAGTACGTGGATTGTTTCTGTATAGCTTTTTGTTTGAGGTTGCCCAAGAGTAAAAATTGCAAGGCGCTGAATCATACGAATTCATTTACTGTAAGGTTTGTCTTGAGAAGATAAGTTTCCACTAGAAAGACTCGTTGTTTGTTCTATACCTAACCATGTTCACGGAATACGGGGTATCTCACAATGAGTCGTAATTATCTCAAGTAATGTATCTTGCCAGCTGCGTATGTGCTTCACGATCCGCTGGTTTGTTTGCAATCGGTAGATGCTAGTCATTAGGCTGAAATTCTTTGCGAGGTTCCGTTGTGAAGAGAAGGACCTCACTGTACAAGTCAACACGTAAAAGTATCTTACAACAACAACAACCCCTGGCACTATACAGCCCATGAAGGGCCTAGGCCTACCAAGCGACCGCTGCCCAGCCATTTGGCCAGCAGATATTGGGGTGATGCGTGATCAGCGCATCGGATCCCCTCGGCCGTTAATCTTGGTTTTCGTGATCGGGTAAAAGTATCTTGGTAAACGTTATTTCGTTTTATATATTCTAACCTTTGTCTACCCCTACAGTTCTTGTCCTCGGCCCTTCCTTCCATAACTGAGCTTGCTATTCCTGGCTGTCTCATAATCTGTCTTATCATCATCACCTCGAGTTTGCACTCTTCTCTTGCTCGAGGCTAATCTTCCGGAAGCTCAGATGTTTAACTTTAAAGCCTTGATTGCCGTAAACGTTACACACAATGTGGAGGGTAATCGACTGATGACTTTATGACTCCAGACAATCACCTCAAAAGTTCTGCTTGATATAATCTGTCGCGGTTTGAAATCCGAAGCATTATTAAGGAAAATAGCAAATTGTGAATATTAAAGAGGTGGAGAGGCGGTCCAGAAAATCGCCTGAACTTAGGAGTGAAGATAAACTTCTGCGTGCAAGGACCATGCAACAGGTCAGGGTCTCAAGGGCATTTGGAATGCCCAAACCCTTCAACAATTTAAAAATGTTGTTCTTGCGCCATATTAACCTAAGGGCTCTTCTAGCTTTCCGTACATATTGTTTTGTCCCCATCTGATAGCACGGACGTAAGCCATAGGCCGAACAGGGGTTCTCCAAGAGCAAGTACTTGGATCGTTACAGTGTCCTTCCGATAGCTTCTGATAGCGATTACAGCACACCCCTATTATAGATAGATAGATAGATAGATAGATAGATAGATAGTGAACCCTTCAGAATAGCAGTGTTTATTGCAAGAATCTTAGATCAAGGGGTCGCGTTCAGTTCATAGTGTGGTGTTTACGTCCGCCAAACAACGTGCTTTTCTGAGGCAAGGGTTATAGGATGAAAACTATAACTAAGAAAGAAAGGAGACAAAACGTAAGATAATAACTAGATTTAATAACTAATTTGTGCATAAAAGAATAAAACAAACAATAATAAACAAAATCCTCCCTGAATTTTCCCCTGACAGGAATATTTATCACAATGAGGAGTCAGACAGATCTCCCCTTTTCTAATAAAATGTGGATCCAAGTTCCACTATCTTGCATATGAATTTATGTTCGCGTGATGACTATCTACGAGAAATGAGTACTTGGATGATCATTCGTTCACAACGGGTTAACAGCCACGGTGCTCACGAACAATCATCTCGTAAAATCAACTTTTATGGCTATGGGCATAACATTAATAAAAATCCTTAAATCTAACTCTGACACACATATTACAACTCTACTATTTACAGGCATCTCTCTGAGACCCTTATTAGTGTGGTGACACACTTAACAAATGAGCTGCCACAATGGCCAGATACTCAACAACAAGGAAACACAGCGCCGCACGTGACTCACGAGTCACTGACATGTACATCAACATAGAATAAACCAACAACAACAAACAACCTGAGTGGTTAAGATTACTTTATATTAGCAAAACTGCATGTTAAAGATACGCTTCGAAGGTAATCGTGTTTCGTAGGCAACTCCCATTTATTTAAACAATTTTACCATTGATCAGTTTCTCACATTTATATTTATTTTCAAGTAATTGGGAGCCAGACATGCACTCCACTTTAATGAGCTCTGCTTGCGAAACTCAGTCAGCCCTTGTGACAACAACTCACCCCTTTCCACAATACCCGTCATGTCCCCCATCCAGTGTATATAAATAGCCGACCAGCGGAACTGTTATCTCAAGGAATCAACAGCCGCTAACATCTCCTCCCACTCAACATATGGTCAGAAAATAATCACATATCCATAATTGTCCTCGCAAGGATATAATATGAATCTGGTACCAAGCTGACAGAAATCAGTCTCTGCTGAAGTTCCCGCATGTAATACCACAACAATATACTCACAATACACACATCTGGGACTGACATAACGCCTTTCACATGGGTCTGCTGAATTAAAGCTCGCAAACATTTAACACAATATTTAAAACCTACGATAGAGCTGAGTACTCTTCGTCACAAATTACATTGCTCCAAAGGCAATAATCACACTGAATCTGATCAATAATAATTCTCAACAAAATTTAATTACCCTCCAATCTACTATATAATTAGATTAATTCAGTCCTACTTCTGAAACACGACATATCTCCGAGAGACGTTTTAACCGCACTTCGTAACCTAGGCGAACACGGCCGTTCACATAGATACGTTAGTTAACACAACACAAAGAAAACAACCTTCCATTAACTACAATTGTGCGAGCTGCTTCCAAACAAAAGTGTGTCAGATCAAAACAAAATATACTACACTAATCACACACGCAAAGTATTTACAAAAATATGTCCCATAAACCATAAGTTAATTTAATAAATAATAAAATATTATTTGTACTCATCTCGTGTTGTAGTCACCCGTCAAAGAACATCAGACGCCATTCCCCAACTGGATGGTTCTTTATCTCATAGCAGCCATCTGGACGGACTGTTGAGACTTCCACACTTCTTCTGCATTCATCGATGTCATCCTTGCGCTGATACAAAAATTAGGTTATTATACACTTTATGCCTGACTACTAAATTCGCTTGTTCAGGTACTAAATTCCCTGTCACTGTTCGTTGGCGAATTCTCGACGATACTGTCCCTATAACTATAGTACTATGACTATCTATCACTGAATTTAACACTTTACAATGAATATCTTGTGTCCTCGACACAAATACAAGTCTATCTCTTCAGACGAACAGAATCAAAGTCCTGTGTTCTCGACACACGGAATAAAAGTCATGTCTCCTAGACACACGGAATGAAAGTCAATGTCTGTAGACGCACAGAATAATAATAGTGTGTCCTCAACACACGGAATAAAAGTCAATGTCTTTGCTCTTCGACACACTTATAAATGAACTGGCCCTTGGGTCTAGATGGAGGGGGATTTTATGTAAAAATTTATCGAAGTAATTGTGGTACAGGAATGAAATAGATATCACTGAACTCGTAATATTGCACAGGTCAAGAATATGCCCATTAATCCTAGAATCGATCGTAGAGATTTTGTCTAGGCGATTTCCCGCGTGAATGCTAGCCACCGCGTACCCCAGCCAGAGTTGGCGCGCAAGTAGGCATTCTCTTCTCATTGGTTCTCCATTTCTAATAATTTGGCGGTTTCTAGTAGATCTTGGCGTCTTGGGAGTGTCTATTTTCTTCATCAGCCATTCACGTTACTGCATCATATTTCTTCTAGGCGCGAATATCACAATGAACATACCAGAACCATGTCTCACCGCGCGTCGCTTCTAAAATTGAGGTATCCACACCTGTCCCTGTGATACATAGCTAAGCTATTTCTTTTCATAGCTCAAGTACTTAGCCTTTTGTTAAACTGTCGCAGGTATGTCCCTACTGTCTCCAACAAATGCTTGAGATTTCCTCATCACTGTCTGGCTACTTTCATGATGCTGGTTGAAATATTTATTAATTGAAGAAATAAAAAGTAGAATCATTTAACCAACATAGGGTAAAGGGTTCTCAACTCTCCCACTCACAAAATTTCGAACTTAGGAATAAAGTCGACAATTTTACAATACTTCCGTAGGCCAATTTGTTTTATTTCCATAATCACCCCTTTTTCTTACTTGGTCTAGGCGCTCCTGTCTTCAATGGCATTTACTCGTTTTCATTTCCTGCTTGTCTCTCCCCCTTCCAATCTTGCGTGACGCTCGATGCCTGCGGCAACACCTTACTTGCCTCGTTAATGTTTGTCAACAACAAGTCTACTTCCTCCTTCTTCACGTGCCGTAGTCAATTGCTCCCCGTTGACTTTGTTGATAGTAGGACGTCCGTATATTCAAACAGCGTCATTATTTCGGCGCTACCATGGTTCACTTCGACGATATTTCTTTAGGTTGGCAGCGTTGTAAACTGACATTGTTCCTGTGCTCAATTCTTTCACTCTGTAAGCATTATTTCCAAGGTTTCTTACGATAGAATAGGGTCCTGTGAATTTTTCGCAGAACTTACTAAAGATTTTCTTTTCTGGGTCCGATGTAGCAGGTCGTTTTACCAAAACGAGCTGGTTGACTTCAAGTTCTCCGTGAAACCTCTTATTTCTTACTCGCCGTAATCTGCGGTCTGCTTGTTTCCTCATGTATTCTCTCGTTCTTTCAATCCGCAGGTCTGGTGCTATCATGGGATCTTGTGGACAGTTAATGATGCTTTTCCACGTTCTTACTGGGTACTCGTTCTTGTGTAGGACCATAGGGATTTGTCCTGTTGACTCGTGCCTGGTAGAATTCATGCAAGTCTCTACGTCCTTAATTTTATCGACCCATTTGTGGTGTTCGTTCGGAATGAAGATTCTCAAATATGCAATTACAGATTTAATTACTCTCTCGCTTGGATTAGCTTGGGCATGTCGGATACTGCTTAAAACATGTTTTATACCCATGTCTTCCATTCCTTTCTTGAATTCGGCGCTTGTGAAATAACTGCCGTGATCTGATAATATAAACTCTGGTTTTCCAAGGGTTGGAATAATTCTATTACGAATGCGACTGAGTACCTGCTTCGATGTGGTTTTCTGAATAGGGCATAGTACTACAAACTTAGAAAATACATCAATGCACACTAGCAAATGACGGCAACCTCTCCTCCCCTTCGGAATTGGACCAAGACAATCCATCGCCAGTAGCTCACATGGTTTCTGAGGTAGCAATGGTCTAGGATATTGCCTCAGTAAATAATTATTTGGCTTCGTTCTCTGACACGGGTCACAAGTTGTAATGACGTCACATATAGTTGTTCTCATACGTGGCCATGTAAATGTCTCTCCTATAGTCGCTTCGCACTTGTCTAAGCCCACGTGACCGTAACATTCGTGAGTATGCCATGTCAGTCCTCGCTGTAAGGATGCAGGTACTAATATGCGTAACTTGGTGTGGTCATTATCTACCCATTTGTGTAGCAAATTGTTGACATAAACATATCTTCCTTCTTTGGCTTTCGCTTCTCGAAATGCAGGTGTTCCTGTAGGTAGTTGCTTTTTGAAGTATTTAATTAATAGCATCATCCATGGTTCCGCTTCCTGTTCTCGCTGTATCTCACGTAACTCCTCCAAGAATTCCCGGTCCTTCGGTGTTAACTCCAAGTGTTGTACCATCGCTGTTTCTTCATTATCAGGCTCTGGATTCCTGCTGAGTGCATCCCGTATCACGTTCATCTCCCTTGGACAATGTTCAATTTCAATGCTGAACTGCTGAATGTATATAGACCAACGTGTCACACGTTCGCTTGCCATTGACGTCTTAAACAAGAATGTTAGTGCCTTGTGGTCGGTTCTGACAACAATAGGGTAACCATAGATTATTCGTTTCCATTGTTGGAGCGCATGAAGGATGGCCAACAATTCTAGCTCGGTTACAGTATAATTTCGCTCGTGCTTACGCAATTTTCGGCAGACAAATGCCAAATATGTTTTGTGCTGCAGGTTCGCTGGATCCTCTTGGTAGAGCATAGCACCTATCCCAATTAGTGAAGCATCCGCTTGGATTATAAATTTGAGCTTGAAATCTGGATAGCCTAATTTAATGCAGTTTTCCAATAGCTGTTTTGTTGCTTGGAATGCCTTCTCACATTCCGCGTTCCATGACCATTTGTTATTTTTCTTTAACATTTCTTGCATTGGAGCTACAGTCTCCGTATAACCTGGACAGTTTTCTTTAAATAATCCCGTTACGCCTAAGAAAGCCCGAATGTGCTTGACTCTCGTTGGTGTAGGGAAATTCTTTATCGCTTCGATCTTGGCTGGATTCGGCTTCACTCCCTCCTTGTCAATGACGTGACCCAAATATAAGATCTCGCTCTTGAAGAAATGCGATTTCTTCAGGTTTACTTTGAAATTCGATGCGTTCAAGTTGCCCAATACTTTATCTAAATTTTCCATGTGAGTTTCAATGTTGTCGGATGCCAACAGAATGTCGTCGATGTATCGCACCGTCATCTCCTTTACTTCCTCTGTTAGGTTCCGGTCCAGTGCTCGGATTAAAGCACAGCCCGCTGTTTTGACCCCAAAAGGCATTCTGACGAAACAATATGTCTGGTTATCGAATAAGAAGCCAGTTAGAAGCTGTGACTTCTCATCCAACTCAAGATGATGGAACGAGCTCGTCAGATCGACTGATGAATAAATGCTCTTGTTTTTAAAGCCTTTTAATACGTCTCTGATAATTGGCGCTCTGTCAAACTCAGGAAAAATGAGTCTCATGTTGAGGTTTCTGGCATCTAAACAAAGTCTAATAGATCCATTTGGTTTTGTGACTGCCAAAATCGCATTTAGATAAGGTGTAGGTGTCTTCCTTATCACTCCAGCTTCTAACATCTCATCTATAATGATTTTAACTTGACCACGATATTTTTCAGGAATTGGGTACAATCTGCTTTTGAAAGGTGACCAGTCCTCAACTTGCATAGAGTACTTAAAATTTAAAATTTTCCCAGGTACTGTATCAAATACTGTTTTGTGCTTCCTCAAAATCTCTTCCAACTGTTTTCTGTGTTCACCCCCAAGTTGAATGTCATTGAGCCGCTCCTGTAGTAACTCTTCAAATTGTGCATCGCTGTCATCTCCTTCTGTTAATAAAGACCATATCTCCTGGGATTCTATCTCCTCATCTAGTTCCACAACAGCCCCTTCTACGATGTTATCTTCTGCCTTTCGTACCTCCTCTTCCGTCTCTTCTGATATTGCTTCCAATGCCCAAGAATTTACATCTCTTCCGGTAGTGATTTCATCCATATGCAATCCCACGTTTTTCAGCAGGTCATATTCTCTAAAACTGACTGTATTCTTGTGTAAATCTATCACTGCTTGATAGTCACAAATGAAATTTGCACCAAGAATTATATTGAAATTCATCTTTGCCATGATAATGAATGTTTGCCCAAAAGTATGTTCCAATATGTTCAGCTCTAAGTATGCCTGACGTTTACAAGTAACGGTGCGTTCAGGAATAACACCCCTCACTTTGAGCTGTGGTACCGGAATTACAGGAATATACTGAGTCCGTCCCAACTCTCGAACCAAGGCCTCCGATACTAGACTGATCTGTGACCCCGTATCCAATAAACATCTTATATTAATTCCACCAATCCTTGCGTAAATAATGGGTAATTGCCTAATTTCATCGTTCCGTGGTTTCACCGTCTCCTCCAGGCAATCTTCTGGTAAAGCAATACATTCTTGTATGTTCGCTACTATCCATCCATCTTCAACTTCCGACTGTTGTGTTTGGAGACTGTCTCCTTGATCCAAAATTAACATTTTTTTTAGCTCCATTTCGACTCCCATCATCCTTCTGTCGCTCATGTCCTTGATATTCCTCTTGTCTCAGTAGACTTCCAGCTTCCTCAGTATGTGTATCTGGGTTCTTTCTGTTCCCAATGGCCTTTTCCCATCTTCCTAGTTCTCCACCTTGATTAGCGTGTAACTCCTCTAAGTAATTTTGTGATTGAGCGTGCCTATCATCCCAGTCATCTCGATAGTTACGTTGATCTCCTTGATTTTGATCTCTCCTTCCTTTCCATCGTTGATTGGCATTATAATCACCGTATCTTCCATAAGGCCTGTCATTCCTTCGATTATCACGCCATTGTTGATATCCTCTCTGTTGGTATCTATTGTTGCCCTGGTATCTATTGTTGTAGTCATTTTCGTTACGCTGATATGGTCTGTTTTCCCCTTCTTCCTGGTTTCGCCTAGGTGTGGAGGTGCTCGTATTAGTACCCTGCGTTTTAGTATTTCCCTGTTTCGTTTTTACGACCTCTGTAGTGTTGACTAATTCCAGTTGTCTTCCCCCTCTAAAATGACTATGAGATGTGGTCTCATCTATTTGCCGTAATATCTGCTCTGCATGTAGGGCCGTACTGACGTTTGCTGCGACTAGCACTTGCTGTACATTAACTGGCATTTGCCTTGCTATTGTCATCACCAAATCTGATTCGTTTAATGGGTAATCCAGATCGCGAAATTTTAGCATTTGCATGTTAAAGAAATCTGAGTATTTTGTCTGCTGGGTAGTTTGGTATTTTCTAGAGTAAAGCTCCATTCTTAAACTCTGTTGTATGGCGGGAGACCAGTATTTGCGCAGAAACGCTAAATTAAAGTCTGACATGGTTCCAAATGTATATTTGAAACTTAAAAACCAGGTGAGAACATTCCCTGATAAAAATCTCTCCATCATTCTCAATCTACGTGCTTCAGGTACCCCAGTGTCATTAAAATGGTCTTCAATCTCTTTGATAAAGGCCTTAGGTGTTACCCCTGAATTTTCGGTGTATTTCTGCGGTTTGTAGTCATTTGAGCGAATTACTTGAATAAGTTGTGTGGGCTGATGACCGTCCTGTGGTGTTGAGCTTCTATCTACGTTCTTACGAAATCCTTCCGTGTTTGTTGTTAATGGGCTCTCTGCTTGAGTGTGACTTCCTGCTATGCTGGGTTGGGAACTATGTGAGTCATCCTGCTTGTCTTTCAATGCTCCCGTTTTAAATATAGACGATTGTTCTAATGAGCGAAGTTCGGCTTTAATGATCCTGTCTGTCTGCTCTTTAAGTCTATTTTTTACCTCTTGCTCCAAAGCTTGAATACGCGTGTGGTTTTCGCCTACTGTTTTGATAATGGTGGATCTTTCCTCTCTAGAATCAATATTCATTTTCTTCCAATCTTTCCTGATCTGTTCTTTAATCGTGCTTATTTTTTCTTCAATTTGGCTCTTATTTTCATCCTGATTATTTTCTATCTGGCTTAGCCTTTCGTCTAATGTACTCTTAAATTGTCCTTGTTCCGTTTCTAAGCCTTTCCACTGTTCCGCTGATTTTATCTCTAGACGGTCCATATCTTTAATTATGCCTGATATGTTCTCATCTACTGCTGATATTTGTTGTTGAATGACCCTGCCACTTTTCTCCATCTCCTTAAATCGACCTTCCAACTTATCTTGAGCTATTTTGACCTCGCTTGTATTCATTGTGCATGCTATTTCAATCTGCTCTAATTTAGCTAACACCGTTTCATCGAGAATGCTAAGTTTTTTATCGAAAATTCTCTCCATTTGTTTAATCTGCTCTAATTGTTTCTCATTATTTTTGCTTACATCAAGGGCCAGTAATATCATCTGTTGGTTTGTGTGCTCTTTCATCTCTGCGGTTAACGAAGCTAATTGGTTCGTGTTTTTATTATTTTGCGCCTCTAACTGTGAATTTATAGTGTCATTAATTTCACTCTTTAATAACCTAGCTTGTTCCGCCTGATATTCATTTTGCTCAATTCTACTGTTATTTAACTGTGTCCGCAATGATTCACTTTGTTCTAACAGTTTAGCATTTAGCGATTCACTTTGTTCTGACATTTTCGTATTTATTTGTTCAGATAATTTTGTATTCAACGCTTCACTTTGCTCTACCATATTAGTGTTTATTTGTTCAGATAATTTTGTATTCAACGCTTCACTTTGCTCTAACATATTAGTGTTTATAGATTGACTCTGTTCTGATAATTTAGTGTTCAACGCTTCACTTTGCTCTGCTAATTTAGTATCCAACAATTCCTGCGTTCTCCTCGCTGCACTTTCAATGATCTCCTGGATCTGCGCCACCGTTGCCATGTTTTACAATATATATGAGACATATGGGAAATGGCATACGCCAATGCCCTTTGACACGCACATAAATCCAATGCACATTTAATTTCTTTATCCTACTCAGTTCATTTATTTTTACCTTTAATCCCATTAGTTGATTGCATCTCTGAGTAGTTCTAGTTTTACTCAATTTAATTTTAAACCCAAGCACATATTTAGTCATTAAACAGTTATCCTGATCTGATATTAACACTGACTAATTAACAAAGTATTAATTGTCATTTTAGGCTACAGCCTCCTAATATTTCCATGAGTTTGACTTTCTAAACAAATCTAGTTTTAACTTATCATTGGGCGCCCGGTATCACATCTTAATTTTACTTTAATTTAAAAGACAACAACGTGAACCGTATTTTACTTTGCAAACTCCTGATTTTAATTTATCTTTCACACATTTTGCGGTATCCACTTCGCCTCAACTACTTTTAATAAAATATCACTTCCCGGTGATTAAATACTGTCATATCTGCCTGCACTTGCGGCATGCCAGTTTTACTCAAATGCGCCACTATTGACATGTGTAATCTCCCCGTTACACCACAGTGAATAGCCCCACCGTTGGCCGCCAGTTTTCACCTATGAACCCTTCAGAATAGCAGTGTTTATTGCAAGAATCTTAGATCAAGGGGTCGCGTTCAGTTCATAGTGTGGTGTTTACGTCCGCCAAACAACGTGCTTTTCTGAGGCAAGGGTTATAGGATGAAATCTATAACTAAGAAAGAAAGGAGACAAAACGTAAGATAATAACTAGATTTAATAACTAATTTGTGCATAAAAGAATAAAACAAACAATAATAAACAAAATCCTCCCTGAATTTTCCCCTGACAGGAATATTTATCACAATGAGGAGTCAGACAGATCTCCCCTTTTCTAATAAAATGTGGATCCAAGTTCCACTATCTTGCATATGAATTTATGTTCGCGTGATGACTATCTACGAGAAATGAGTACTTGGATGATCATTCGTTCACAACGGGTTAACAGCCACGGTGCTCACGAACAATCATCTCGTAAAATCAACTTTTATGGCTATGGGCATAACATTAATAAAAATCCTTAAATCTAACTCTGACACACATATTACAACTCTACTATTTACAGGCATCTCTCTGAGACCCTTATTAGTGTGGTGACACACTTAACAAATGAGCTGCCACAATGGCCAGATACTCAACAACAAGGAAACACAGCGCCGCACGTGACTCACGAGTCACTGACATGTACATCAACATAGAATAAACCAACAACAACAAACAACCTGAGTGGTTAAGATTACTTTATATTAGCAAAACTGCATGTTAAAGATACGCTTCGAAGGTAATCGTGTTTCGTAGGCAACTCCCATTTATTTAAACAATTTTACCATTGATCAGTTTCTCACATTTATATTTATTTTCAAGTAATTGGGAGCCAGACATGCACTCCACTTTAATGAGCTCTGCTTGCGAAACTCAGTCAGCCCTTGTGACAACAACTCACCCCTTTCCACAATACCCGTCATGTCCCCCATCCAGTGTATATAAATAGCCGACCAGCGGAACTGTTATCTCAAGGAATCAACAGCCGCTAACATCTCCTCCCACTCAACATATGGTCAGACAATAATCACATATCCATAATTGTCCTCGCAAGGATATAATATGAATCTGGTACCAAGCTGACAGAAATCAGTCTCTGCTGAAGTTCCCGCTTGTAATACCACAACAATATACTCACAATACACACATCTGGGACTGACATAACGCCTTTCACATGGGTCTGCTGAATTAAAGCTCGCAAACATTTAACACAATATTTAAAACCTACGATAGAGCTGAGTACTCTTCGTCACAAATTACATTGCTCCAAAGGCAATAATCACACTGAATCTGATCAATAATAATTCTCAACAAAATTTAATTACCCTCCAATCTACTATATAATTAGATTAATTCAGTCCTACTTCTGAAACACGACATATCTCCGAGAGACGTTTTTAACCGCACTTCGTAACCTAGGCGAACACGGCCGTTCACATAGATACGTTAGTTAACACAACACAAAGAAAACAACCTTCCATTAACTACAATTGTGCGAGCTGCTTCCAAACAAAAGTGTGTCAGATCAAAACAAAATATACTACACTAATCACACACGCAAAGTATTTACAAAAATATGTCCCATAAACCATAAGTTAATTTAATAAATAATAAAATATTATTTGTACTCATCTCGTGTTGTAGTCACCCGTCAAAGAACATCAGACGCCATTCCCCAACTGGATGGTTCTTTATCTCATAGCAGCCATCTGGACGGACTGTTGAGACTTCCACACTTCTTCTGCATTCATCGATGTCATCCTTGCGCTGATACAAAAATTAGGTTATTATACACTTTATGCCTGACTACTAAATTCGCTTGTTCAGGTACTAAATTCCCTGTCACTGTTCGTTGGCGAATTCTCGACGATACTGTCCCTATAACTATAGTACTATGACTATCTATCACTGAATTTAACACTTTACAATGAATATCTTGTGTCCTCGACACAAATACAAGTCTATCTCTTCAGACGAACAGAATCAAAGTCCTGTGTTCTCGACACACGGAATAAAAGTCATGTCTCCTAGACACACGGAATGAAAGTCAATGTCTGTAGACGCACAGAATAATAATAGTGTGTCCTCAACACACGGAATAAAAGTCAATGTCTTTGCTCTTCGACACACTTATAAATGAACTGGCCCTTGGGTCTAGATGGAGGGGGATTTTATGTAAAAATTTATCGAAGTAATTGTGGTACAGGAATGAAATAGATATCACTGAACTCGTAATATTGCACAGGTCAAGAATATGCCCATTAATCCTAGAATCGATCGTAGAGATTTTGTCTAGGCGATTTCCCGCGTGAATGCTAGCCACCGCGTACCCCAGCCAGAGTTGGCACGCAAGTAGGCATTCTCTTCTCATTGGTTCTCCATTTCTAATAATTTGGCGGTTTCTAGTAGATCTTGGCGTCTTGGGAGTGTCTATTTTCTTCATCAGCCATTCACGTTACTGCATCATATTTCTTCTAGGCGCGAATATCACAATGAACATACCAGAACCATGTCTCACCGCGCGTCGCTTCTAAAATTGAGGTAGCCACACCTGTCCCTGTGATACATAGCTAAGCTATTTCTTTTCATAGCTCAAGTACTTAGCCTTTTGTTAAACTGTCGCAGGTATGTCCCTACTGTCTCCAACAAATGCTTGAGATTTCCTCATCACTGTCTGGCTACTTTCATGATGCTGGTTGAAATATTTATTAATTGAAGAAATAAAAAGTAGAATCATTTAACCAACATAGGGTAAAGGGTTCAATAGATAGCTTTATTTTGTCTGGCAAGATTAGGGCCATTGGGCCCTCTCTTCCATCTAACCAGATTATACAATTAATACATTATTACATTATTTCCAGAACTTAACAATGGTACTTAAATCTAACAGGAATACATTTCACAATACATATAATGGCAGGTAAGCATGGCGTAGGAAATATTATTGTAATTAGTTAATTATTGCTAAAGTAAGAAAATAATAGGGAAACACAAGCACTAATAAAACAGAAACTAATGATGATATGATGATGTTGATGATGATAAGCATCACGGATGAGTTATTACTATAACCTAATATTGATTTAGCAATGCGCATTTAAAAGGATGTATGAAAACATTTAGGTATCTAAACAGAAAATAAATAAAATGTAAATTAGAAACACGAATATAACTCAGCATAAGGATTCAAATATTTGACGTGTTGAGTTCAGCTTTCATTTCTTTTGTGATATGTACAGCTGGCATTGCTGCCTGAAGCTAGACGGGGTTGCTCCTCTGACAGAGCGCGGCAGGTTGTTCCACAGTCGTGCAGTGGAAACTACGAAGGAGTTAGTGTAGCGTACCGTGCGGTGTATAGGTATGAGCATGGGTGAATCATTTTTTGGCCTTGTACCAAGACTATGTTCGTGTGAGAGGCAGTGAAACTGAGAATGCAGGTAAGCTGGAGAGGAACTTAAGAGTATTTGTCGGAAAAGACATAAAGAATGAAGATCGCGGCGTTGATTTAGTCGTAACCAGCCGAATTGTTCGTACGCAGGGGTGACGTGGTCGTAATACCGAAAGTTGCATATGTAGCGTACACAGGCATTTTGTGCTAGTTGGAGTTTGTTTTTAAGAGTAGCAGACAGGTCATTGTATACCCCATCGCAATAGTCAAAATGAGGCAGTACTAAGGAGGAAACAAGTCGTTCTTTTAACACGCGAGAGGAAATATTCCCAAATCGTCTCAATGAATTCAGTGCGGAAAATACTTTTCTACACTTTTCTAGGAAATGGGAGTGAGAGTTGATTCAGGAATCAGGGAATGCTCCCCAATAAAAGAGATTGAAAGCTTAACTCCCAGTTTGTTCCTTTAAGGGAGTAAAGGAATCCGCCACATGGATACAAAGGAATAGAAATATTGGTTCTCACCTGATTTCTCAGCTGGTGCTCTCCAGTACCGGCTCAGCTCCGTGCCCCTTGGTCAACGAGCGTTCGAAGACCCAATTTGCCCGATCTCTCGATTGGCAGGCAAACGCCCTCTCACTCACAGACGTCTGTTTCTGACGTGCCTGACTGAGCCCTCACACCTGAGTCCGCAACTTTTTATAATAAGGCAGCACAGTTGCTGCTGACCAGGTTGAACTGAGGTTGAATGTGCGGTACGGTTTCGCCTTGAACCGACACCGGGACATAACAATATCCCATTCCTGAGGCTACTTTTGAGGGTCTTGGCCACAATCGTGCGTCCGATTTGTGAATCCATCCAAGTACATTTTCATTTCTATTCGACAATAGTTACAAAAAGAACTTTGTGTTCGACCCTGACTATTATATGTCAGAAAACTGTACTATAATGAGGCTCATTATAACACTATTTTTCATTATGAAACAGTTTCTCCCACCAATCAGAGCTCAAGAAACAGTTGTTAGACCAATTAGATAATTAGATGCGCTGAGTTCCATGGCCTTCTAATTTTAATTTCACTGCCTGGCCTAATGTCATAGTAGGGTAATCGAGGAGGCCATGGTCAAATACAAGGCATTCTCTGCATCTCATGCGCTCTGTTCAGTACATAAAACTGGTGAAATCTCGACTGATATTTATGAATATTTATGTTCGAACATAAAAGAGTTATAATAATTATCGTCGAACATAAACAGTCGTATGCAACTCGCCTATAATGGTAATTAAGACACTCGTATGGAAATAATAAAACTCGCATACGCTCGTTTTATAAACATACTCGTGTCTTAATTATAGCCATTATAGGCTCGTTGCATAATGTACTATTTCAACATGGAAATGTTCATGAAACTGCTGTTAACATTCTGAGGTTTTGGTGGCGTAGTTCGTAGCATGCTGAATTTCTGTGCCTAAGATAGCGGGTTCAAACCCGGCCGAAGTCGTCGGATTTTTTTAAGAGCGTTAAAATCGTTCAGTATGCCTTCCTTTGGAGGGGAAGTAAAGCCGGCGGTCCCATGTAATAGATTTATGGCATGTAAAACATCCTTTCACTAACAGCTAATCTTATGTGAAGCTAAATTTCAAGGTTAGATTTCGTTGGAACGCTCTATCTTAGTTCCAACGTTCACCACTAGGTAGCAGTGACATCTGATAGCGAAAGTTGGAACTACTTGAAATAGAACAGAACTTGTAGCTCATCCCATGGGTGTCCACTTGAAGCAGCTACAGCCTCTGGCGAGCCGAACATGTCTTCGGACATTCCCGGCACTAAAAGCCATACGATAAATAATAAATAAATAAATAAATAAATTTTAAAGAGATTGATGGAAATTCAAATATACACTTGCTTTAAAAAAAAACTGTGTCAAAGTTAGGAGCGAGTCTTGAAGAACATCTCTGTTTAGTTTGTGGTAATCGTTTCTGAGAAGACGGTAAATAAAAAGGTGGAAGTTAATATGGGCAATATGAGTATGGGACAATTCGGAGTCCAGTGGGAATATATCGCTTAAGGAGTCTAGACAATAACTATTTTAGTATTATGAATGATACTGTCGTAGATCTTGTGACAAGCCTCCGTGGCTTAGGCGGCAGCACGCCGGCCTCTCACCGCTGGGTCCGTGGTTCAAATCCCGGTCACTCCATGTGAGATCTGTGCTGGAAAGAACGGAGGCAGACAGGTTTTTCTTCGGGTACTCCGGTTTTCCCTGTCAAAATTTCATTCCAGCAACACTCTCCACATCATTTCATTTCATCGGTCATTCATTTAATCATTGCCCCAGAGGAGTGCGTCAGGCCTCGGCAGCCGGCACAGTTCATATCCTCGCCGCTAGATGGGGGCTTCATTCATTCCATTCCTGACCCGGTCGGAGACTGGAAGCAGGCTGTGGATTTTCATTTTCACTGTCGTAGATCTTGTACAATTATATACATTTCCAAGGAAACACAAAATTCTTGTTATTAGAAATGAAGTATTAATTTTTCAGAATACAAATCGTTAATATTATTTTCCATTTTTCAAAATTCGGTCCATGCTTTGAGCTGTCATTTACCCTTTCCCTCATGTTTCCTGTGTTTATACGAATTGTTTGGCTTTTCATTTAGAGTGGGCGCTAAATCTTCATCTACAAAATGAATCTCACTCATTTCCACATTACTAATTAATTAAGCGTTATTGTTCTTTTTTATTCTGAACAAACTTAAAAAGACATATTTTTTACGTTCCATTAAGAGAGACTAATAATTAAAGTCACAAAGTTTGTAGCTGAAGGTTTAGCGCCCACTTTAAATGAAAAGTCTGAGATTTCCTATAATCATCGGAAATTTGAGGGAAACGGCGAACTTCAGTACAAAGCAAGAACCAAATTTTGAATAATGGACAAAAAATAGTTAAGATTTGAATTCCTTCTAACAGAAAGATGTGTGTGTTTGTTGTACAAGATTTATGGGAGTTCTGTAGAAATGAGACGCAAATCTATAGATCTGAAACTAAAATCATAAGTCTTAATATTAAAGTTCGGACTGAAGACGGATGGAAACTGCGAAGTCTACCAGAACGTGCAAAAAATCTCAGAGACTGCGGAAGAGGAGGCTGACATTCCTCGGACATCTATACAGAATGCACAAACATAAATTAACAAAACAAATATTCGACTATCTCTGGAAGAAGAAGAGCAGTCCAACGTGGACTAACGCAGTTAGGAAAGATTTACAAAAGTTGAACATCACAGAGTCTCAGATGCTAGAAAGAAGTAAATTTAAGAGTAAAGTGAAGGGTTTCAAGATGAAGGAAGACCTAAGAGAAGTGGACGAGCTTGGACAGAAGATCAAAGGTAACACGCCAGTGAACGCTTATTGGAGACAGAACAAACTCCAGGCAAAGGAAAAGAAAAAGAAATAAAGCTGTTGCATGATCCAAAGTGGTCAATTCGCATGGAAAGAAAAAAAAGTTCCGTGATGAACTAAAGAACATACGTTTCTTAAAATTTAAGATTCATGCCAATGATTCATCTACATGGATCTATCTAGAATAATGACGAAATTAGGTTGGTAATATCGACATTTTTAATTAGTTCGAAATACAGTATTCTATACTTGGCATACTGTAGCCTAATAGAGCACTGCAGTTGGCAACCCTGGTGACTGAATATATTCCTAGTTCTATATCTTAAGGTAGAGAAAACAAAATTTGGATAAGTCCAATGAATAGCATGGACGTTACATGCAGTTAAACATTGGATCTAACAGCGCCTGCAAAATCATGTTGGCAACAATGTCATGCATGTGTTGGTCAGAAATGATCTGAAATAATATGATCTATTGTTGTGCCAATTTTGAATGAAATCTATTAGTTAGTATAGAAGTTACATGCATTTTAAAATTGGACCTATCAGCAGGCTTAGAATCATGTTGGCAGCACTGACGTATAATAGTTACTCCAAATTAATCTAGAATGCCAGGTACTATACGTGTGCAAAGTTTAGAGCTATTGGCTTGCATACTTTCTGATATATTTTATTAGGGTAACAAAAATAGAGACATCATGTAATAACAGTTGCCAGCCCTGGTTGCTCTTAAGAAGACGCATAGTCATATATGTTATGATACACATAGCACATACGAAATTTGGTTGAAATCCAAATGCCAGTACAGAAGTTACATGTATTTAAAATTGGATCTATCGGCAGGCTTAGAATCATGTTGGTAGCACTGATGTATATTAGGTACTCCAAATTAATATAGAATGTCAGGTACTATACGTGTGCATAGTTTAAAGCTGTCGGCTTGCATACTTTCTGATATATTGGTATCTGGATTAAAAATAAAGAGAGCATTTATTAACAGTTGGCAGCCATGGTGGCTCTTAAGAATACGCTCAGTCATATCTGTTTATGTACACATAGTACATACGAAGTTTGGTTGAATTCCAATTGATAGTGTAGATGTTATACGCATTTAAAAATTGGACCTATCAACAGACTTAGAATCATTTTGGCAAGACTGTCAGATAAGGCCTCCTGGAAATTAAACTGAAATATTATCTATACGTGTGCCAATTTTGAAATAGCTCCCATGCATACCTTCCAAGATATCCAACACGTAGCTCAAATTTCAATTGCGATTTTTCAGCAGTTGGTAGCACTGACATCATTTTCAAATACGGCATTGAGATATTCAGCTATAGACCTGTACTCATACCAAATGTTGTTTTTATAGCTGCAGCCGTTTAGGAGTTGATAGGGGGAGGACACACGCACACACAGCCAGACAGACAGAAGGACAGACAGACACACATTTGCACAGATCGATCTCATGAGTCTACTTTTTCCTCATTTCTGCAAAAAGTGGAAAGCAGGCTAAAAATCGTTATTGTTTTGACTCTGTATGTCCCCCCCCCCCCCTTAGACTAAGTCCTTGGGGTGAGGTCGAGTTCGGGTCGAGTATAAAGCGAGGAAAATGTGAGTGAGCGCTGACCTCCAACTGGTTCAGCTCGTCACATGAGCAACAGCGTTAGTAGAAACATTTTCAACCAGATGAAATACTATCTTTGTCTACATGTTGTGCCCGTTTGCCCGCGACGGCGCAGTGTTCGCCCAGTCCATATTCGCCAAAGTCCCGGAACATCTGTCAGCAACACCCGTCATGCATCTGAACTAGGCTTAAAGGACTATACTCCTGTGTCAGCGCGAACTGGGGATGGGGTTGAAAGGCTTGAAGAGTCCTAGTTCAAAATACATGCTACCAACATCACAACTAAATGATCACTAGAACACTAGTTTACGATAAAAATGAAAATTCCATTAATATTATAATCTTATTATACATAGGTTGCTTTTTTTAGTTTTGGCAGCTATGTTATAAATTGATAAATAACACAGCTACATGGTTCCAAGTTTCATAGGCCCTCAATGTAGTCTCCAGCACTGCGTACAACGTGTTCCCAGTGACGTGGAAGCCGTTGGATTCCATTGGCACTGCCCAATCTATCGATGGTGCGAAGAGAGCGCTGGGCAGCCTGCAGAACATCTCCAATTGTAGGGTAGCGGTTCCCACGCAGTGGCTCCTTCATCTTCGGGATGAGATGAAAGTCGCAGGGACTTAAGTCGGGAGAGTAGGGGGGATGATAGAGCACTTCCCAGTTCCAGCGATTCAACAATGCAGACACAACTCCTGCTGTGTGTGCCCTAGCATTGTCATGCAGAACGATGGGCAGAGTAACCATGTGGTGTCGCCGTTTCCATCTCAGAGCTGCAAGGAGATGATCTTGCAGAAACGAACAATAGTACGCCGCATTAACGGTTTGCCCTGAGGAACGGAATGTTTTATGATCACACCATCCCAATCATAGGCAATAACAACATTATCTTCACATTGGTGGGGGTTTGTCGAACTGTTTGTTTTCGTGGTGATCCGTGGTGCCGCCACTCATTCGATTGGCGTTTCAACTGTGGCTCATAAGATTTGGCCCACGTCTCGTCAATGGTTATGATACGCCGGAAGTAGTCGTCTCCTTCGCGCTCATAACGCTGCAAGTGCGTACGAGAAGCGTCATATCGCAGCCATTTCTGCATGTCGGTTAAGTCATGCGGAACCCATTTTGACGCAATTTTCCTCATTTTCAGGCATTCCTTCAGGATGTGGAGGACAATTGAATGCGCCAGTGCGGTATCTTGCTCTAATTGACGAAGAGCTACGTCCCGATCTGCCTCCATTAACGCGGACACCATCTGTACATTTTCATCACTAACTGGTGGGTGACCACATCGAGGCATGTGCTCCATACGTTTGCGCCCATCTCGAAAGGCTGCAACCCATCGAGCTACCGTTCTGAACGGTAACGCAGATGCACCGCATGCCTCTTGCAGTTCTTGGTGGCACTCGCAAGCCGTGCGACCCCCAGCACACTGAATTTTTTATCCACGTTCTCTGCTCCTGCTTCGAAAACATTGCGACCGTCTTGAGCGAGCGCTTGCTCAAAACTACTCATCTAACAGGCACCACTCCATACGAACCAGGGAGGGGACGGACGAGGACATGTGCTCTACGGGAGGGTATACAGGTTAGCTTCTTTTGGTGACAATGGCAGAGTCCTACACCGTTGCAACATAAATGTTGTTTTAAGGGGCCTAACATCGAGGTTATCGGCCTGCAACATAAAGCAGCCGCATCGTTGCCAAACTAAAAAAAAGCAACCCTTGTATAAAAGGCTAAGGTGTATGTTTCACAAAACTCAAGCTCCTAAACCAGAGGGAGTTAGAAGGTGTGGTTTGTACCAAAATCTTACAAATCGTCTCAACAGTACAGGAAAAATCTTGCATTTCTTGAAAAGTCAACGGAAATATGTTCATTTGTTTATGAAGTGCTTTTAAACAAATAAACAAGACGATAGCCCCTGCAGAACTGTGTCGCGTATTGCCCGCAGAGCTCAAGAGCCAGGCGGGTAGTCTGTACACATGGGGCGCACACAACCCATTATGCCAGAGTTCTCGCAAGGGTCCGCTAGTTGTTATTATTATTCATGTGACTTGTCAATACAAAAATTGGGACTCAATAACATTCGTAATATTAAATTGTTGTTCTTTGAGTCTTCGTCCATCTGACTGGTTTGATGCAGCATCCATGCCTCCCTGTCCTGAGCTAATCATTTCATATTTACATAGCTACCACATCCTACATCCGAGGCAATCTGTTTAACATATTCTAACCTTGGTCTACCCCTACAGTTCTTGTCCTCAACCCTTCCTTCCATAACTAACTTAGCTATTCTTGGTTGTCTTAGTATGTGTCCTACCAACCTATCTTCTCTTCATTAGCAGTCACCAGGACCATCTCTCCTCTCCCACTCGTCCTAATACCACTTTGTTTGTCACCCTATCTACCCATCTGATCTTCATCATTCCCCTTTAACACCACATTTCAAACGCTTTTATTCTCCTCATTTATGCTGCTCCAGCAGTCCAAGTTTCACTTCCATACAGCGCCACGCTCCAGACAAAGGCTTTCAAAAATGACTTCCTAATACTTAAATCTATATTCGATGTCAACAGATTCCTTTTCTATAGAAATGCTTTCCTTGCCTGAGCCGTAATATTAAGAGGTGTAAATATTTGAGAATAGGCAGACAAGATTTCCAGAGAAGATACCAGGCTTGATGACATGATAAAAAGGGACGTTACTACGAAGGCACGATTCTATACTACCAAGATAATTAATGTAATTTGGCTTTTGATCGGAGAAAGATAAACAATTTCACGTTTTTGATGTGTAACATCTTTGCATTCGGTATCTGGATATTTTTGTGGCGCTCGGTAGCTGGACATGTTTCTGGGAGTGATTTTGGAAAAGGGACGGAAATGGATGGGACGGAAATAATAAGCTCGCGTGGTGGCGGAGATCGGTACAACGACGTACTGTAGGTCGTGTGGCTATGGGGAATGTATATCGCATACAGATTAGTTCAAAGTTTGGAGACCCCATTTAAGATATTCCCACAATAAATCATCTTCAAGTTGTCGTTCTTTGGTGTGAACATATTCATTTTATCATATTTGCTGAAAACAATTACGATTTATTAAATCTTCATACCTTTGCTGTATTCTTATTTAATGTGAGCACTCGACGTACTGTCGGCCATGTGGCTATGTGGAATCTATATCGCATCAACAAACACTCCAAACAACGTAGGAATTCAGTATATTAACGCCGACTACTAACAATAATTGAAACTTCCTTGGTCTAAACATATCACGGGGAGAAACACCTTTAATATACTTTCCGCACACCTAATTTTTAATCGCGCCTATACTTGGCAGTACGCTCTATCGGCTAAACTAGGCCATTTTCAATAACATCGCTGGCATGGGTTCACTAACTGGCCGGTATAGAGCGCAGCTCGCATCAGTAGGCAGTGGATTGCTTCCGCCACGCCAAATAACAATTATGATTCATTACGGTCAGGATTTGGCACTGGAGTTATACAAGTAGCTATTTCAATGACCAACAGAGTTCACTGTCAACAAGGGATTTGCGCTCCCGGGACACACATAGTAGGAAAACGTGTCACATGTTACACATCATATGCGACTACTGTAAGGCTCGTATATATATTTTTTTTGACATTTGTAGGACCTTTAGATTGAGGAAGGGTTTGATAGCTGATATCGTACTAGCGAGTTTAAAATGCTCTTGTAACATCTACAAGAATCATGTCTACTGCCCTTCATAACAAATATGTTGATGATCCTGACTGTTGGATTAGGTACTCTTGGCAACTTGCTAATTGTATGCATGAGAAACATTTTCAGATAAGATTTTATTAGGAGGAAGCCAGAAGCAGGGAGGAACAAGAATAGAGTCTGGAGTTGAAGGAACAGTAACAATCGGTTAAGTTAAGGTACGTGACATTATAGGCGATAAATCAGAGTGTTATCGGAATGTTTACAAGACAAAACATCTGTTTAATGAGTGGGTTTCCAAAGTCCAAGTGACTCTGTACAAGTTATGCTCCTGTGATTTGACGAACGAGTGCTCTAAAGCTCATTCTACTCGAGTTGTTCGAACTACGCTGTTTAGCCGCCTGCAACCGCCCTTAAAATATTCAACCTACACGTAATTGGTTCATTACGAGCAAAACATGTCATCTTACAGTAACCGTCAAAACGCGGCTCTTAAACAGCGATAAAAACGCTCGGCTATTCTACACTAGCTGCTCAAACGACGCTGTTGACCGACTGCAACCGCACTAAAAAAAATCAAACTACACGTAACCATCAAAACGTGGCTTTTACGCAGCGATAAGAACGCTCGGCTATTCTACACGAACCATTAAATTGCTACTGTGCAGGTCACTCTCAAGATAGAATCTGCTCAGATCGGGTGTACTGTAATACTAACGCACGACAAGCATATCCTGCAAACGATACTGAACCCCATTATTTTCCCCCCAAAGTGACCACAGACTGATACGAGGGAAAGCTAATAATGTTCAGTATCGTTTGCGGGATATGCTTGCAGTGCATTAGTAACATACGAGATGCAAGCAGAGAAATATCGACCTTTTTAACAATAGGCGTTAGTTGGGCTGCATAAAACAGTATTACTAGGGGCAGTTGATTCACCTGGTATATTAGTGCATAATTGTAATTCATGAACATCGCACATTAACTCTTTGTTGGGTTGCCGCAGCCTTTTGCGGACGTAATTAAACTTTTGACTACGGAATCTACGTATCCTTTGTTATCAGATTATTTTTAGCCTAATTTTCACATTTTGTAATAATGAGGAAAAAGTAGACTTATGAGATCGATCCAGGCAAATGTGTGTCTGTCTGTCCTCTTGTCTGTCGGGCTGTGTGTGTGTGTGTGTGTGTGTGTGTGTGTGTGTGTGTGTCCTATCAACTCCTAAACGGCTGCAGCAATCGAAACAAAATTTGGTAGGAGTAAAGATCGATACCTGAATATCTCAATGCCATATTTGAAAATGATGTCAATGCTACCAACTGCTGGAAAATCACAATTGAAATTTGAGCTCCATGTTGGATATCTCGGAAAGTATGCATGGGAGATATTCCACAATTTACACACATATAGGCAATAATATTTTCGTTTAATTTCCAGGAGGTCATACATGGCGGTGTTGCCAACATGATTCTAAGCTTAGTGATAGGTACAATGTTTAAATGCATGTAACTTATACACTATCAATTGAATTTCAACCAAATTTCGTATGTACTATGTGTACAATAACAGATATGACTATGCGTATTCATAAGAACAACCAGGGCTGCCAACAGTAAATAAATGCTCTCTCCATGTTTTTATCCAAATATCAATATATCATAAAGTATGCAAACCAAGAGCTCGAAACTTTGCACACGTATAGTACATGACATTCTACATGAATTTGGAGTACCTATTGTACTTCAGTGCTGCCAACATGATTCTAAGCTTGTTGATAGGCCCACATTTCAAATGCATATAACTTCTATACACGCAAATTGATTTGGACCAAATTTCGTACGTAATTTGTGTGCCATAACTGATATGAATATGCGTATTCTTGAGAGACAACAGGGCTGCCAACTGTATATAAATGCTCTCTCTATTTTACCCTAATGTATATAAATCAGAAAATATGCAAGCCAACAGTTCTAAACTTTGCATACGTATAGTACCTAACATTCTAAATTAATTTGAAGTAACTAATATACGTCAGTGCTGCCAATACGATTTAAGCCTGCTGATAAGTCCAATTTTTAAATACATGTCACTTCTCTACTAAAAAATTGATTTCATCCAAAATTGGCACAATAATAGATCACAATATTTTAGATTAATTCTAATTTTAAGAAAAGTAGGCTCTTTAGTTCGTCAAGGAACTACTTGTTTGATGTTGTATGGGGGGGGGGGGGGGTTATACTGTTTAAGTTTAAGTAAGCAGGATCTGATGATGACCGCATGACGATCGAAATATGTCATCATTTAAGCCCCCCCCCCCCTCTTCTGGTCATAAAGCGTGTTATTTTGTGATAACTATCTCATGTAATATATCTTTCAGATCAGGGCGTGTAAATACTTGTTTCCCGCCAACCGGAGAACAAAACAAGAAACTTTAGAGAGCCTTAAATTCCTGCATTAGGTTTATTTTCTCCTTAAAATTTTCCTCACACGTGTCTTCTTTTTATGTTCTAATTTCGTGGTTAAATGTAGAACAACAAAGAAACCTGCACATATGTACCCTCATCTATCGACTTCTCAATGAAAGTGCACCTCACTATCTCTCTTGTAAGTTTCTTATTCTTTCTTCCGTTCATGATCGTCAGACGCGATGTGGATCTACAATTGCAATCCCTCTACATCATTCATCTGCCTTCAGTAACTCTTTCCTTATGTCGGAAACTAGAATTTGGAATAATTGTCCTCGTGACGTTAGAAATTGTACATCCCTAACAACTTTCAAACGTGCATGTAAAGATTTCCTCTTGAATTCGTAGGCCAACTAGAACAATTTGTGTATGAATGTGTGAGTGAATGACCAGAGTAAAACTCCATGTATTGGTATTACTGTATGTAGGTTAGTTAATATCACGCAGTTGCCACTTTAATTTTAGTATTTATGTTTGGTAGTTAAGTACAAGTTCTTTTCGGGCTTGTAGGCCGTGGTCCTCCACTGCTGACCAAGGAAAGGAGCGGAACCCTTGATAATGCCGGACGCAGTTTCCGGTGAAACGTCGGGAGATATCCTGTCTGGACCACGGCCTACAAGCCCGAAAAACTTGTATTGAATTATGAACGCCGGCCGTGAAAGCCTAAGCTGTTATATAAGTTTGGTAGCTTAGGATTAACAGATATGAGTATTGATGTAAGTTGCATTGTGTGAGGTTAAGTGTAAGAAAGGGCCTAGAGCCCTAAAAATAAAGGCACCAATAAATAAATAAATAAATAATAAAATAAAACAAATAAATAAATAAATAATGTAATTAGGCACAATTTGAGTTCACCGACTGAAAAGATTTCTTTTTAGTGTCAAAGGAATGTACACAAAGGCAGATGAATAAAGGCTTGATAGATCTTTCACGAAACTTTAAAAGCCCAAATAAGTTAACATTTTTGCTCAAAACAAACTTCCTATGTTGAGAACCCAAAATATTAAAAATACATTTAAGAAAATGAGTATTTCACTAAAGCCTGACGTAGCGTATTGACCGACTGAAAAAAGATTCATTTGCTTGCTTTGAACTTATCCATAGAGCCCTGTGTGGATAAAGAAAACATTATCAGCATCCGCCCCGTATCCGCACAACTGTTATCCGCATCCACCCCGCATCCACACAACTGTTATCCACATCCACCCCGCATCCACACAACTGTTATCCGCATCCGCCCCGTATCCGCACAACTGTTATCCGCATCCGCTCCGCATCCGCATAACTGTTATCCGCATCCGCCCCGTATCCGCACAACTGTTATCCGCATCCGCCCCACATCCGCACAACTGTTATCTGCATCCGCCCCGTATCCGCACAACTGTTATCTGCATCCGCCCCACATCCGCACAACTGTTATCTGCATCCGCCCCGTATCCGCACAACTGTTATCCGCATCCGCCCCACATCCGCACAACTGTTATCCGCATCCACCCCGCATCCACACAACTGTTATCCGCATTCACACGTTTGCTATCCGAATCTACTCGCATTACAATAATATTTTTGATTAGGTAAAGCATAAAGTACTAAAGCAACATATTTAAATATTTGAGAAGAAAGTCGTTCCCTTAGGCTTTGTATATCTTGTGCTATGTTACACAGCCAGAATTGCAACCCTTTCCTGTTCGGAGTGTTAATTATGCTTAATGACATAATTTGAATGAGATTAGCTTAAATTATCATCTTACATTTGTCATGGAAAAGAAACATAACGGAAAAATATGTTATGAACATCCGGGTCCTAATAATGATATTCAACAAGTACGGGTTGTATTCTAAAAACTATCCTTAAATTTACTCCAAACATTATCCGCAGCTTATCCGCTATCCGTACAGCCATGCAAACTATATCCGCATGGCGAAATATTTTACGAATATCCGCGCAGGGCTATACTTATCACGTGGCAGCCAATGGCGACTTTTGATTGGTCCTTTATGCATTATTCTCATTAAAGGGCTGTTCCATTTCCTGTCACGTGCATGACGATGAGGCTTTAGTACACCAGGGATGATGACCATGATGTCCCAATCCCACAAATCAAACATTAGAATGTGGTCCTTGAGAATGCTAGGTACATGTTAACACTATCTCACAATCCTTTATTTAAATGATGTATCTTATCGAGAGATAAGAGTGATTTGATTAAGCTTGACCTTGAGGAATTTTTAGTGAACTGGGCTCAAAGTCTTATCAAGGTTTTGTTTTGCATTCTTTGCATAGCATTTTTAGTTTCCAAGGTTGAATGTTAGGCGAGATTACACCGACAATGAGTAAGTGCACCCTCATGGCGAATCCCAGGCCTGTTAGCCACGCGCGATAAAGTACATATCGCAACTTCACAATGCTTGGAGGTGAAGGTTCAATGTTACGCGAGATTACACCGACAATGAGTAAGTGCACCCTCATGGCAAATCCCAGGCCTGTTAGCCACGCGCGATAAAGTACGTACCGCACCTTCAGTGTGCTTGGAGGTGAAGGTTCAATGTTACAAATCCGTGGAGACTTTAGAATAGTACGTACTTTCATTCCGGACAATGTTAATTTCCAACTTTTAGGTACACTCAGATTAAAAGTGCTTCAAGCTACTTTTTCTAAACTTGGCAGACTTGAAACTCACACCTTGGATGGGTCTGGTTGGGCACTCTTGTCTATAAAATTAAAATCAATTTTGATGAGAAGACACATACTCAACATTAAGCAAAATTATAAAATGTTTAGGTTTACAAGTTAATATTCAAATTTGAAATCCAATCAAGAGCAGGCTGCGTTGCATCATGAAAGTACTTCAGGTTCCCATTATAGGCTCGAAGGTTGCAGTCCTCCACAATATGCTGGAAGGTCTGTCTTTACAATTATGCATACACTAGGGGACCTGTGTCAGAAATCTCGCATGTTCAGTAACCACCCGCCCGGCTTTACTGTTATGCGGGCTTCTATAAATATGTTTATTTATTTAAACGCACTTGTTAAACAAATTGTGGTTATTTATGAAATCAGAGTGCGTTTCGTCACTGTTGCGGGTAATAATTATGTTTGAATATTCTTTTCAATGCACACTGGGTTGTGTGCGCCCCATGTGTACAGACTACCCACCCATCTGTATTGTTATGCGGGCTGGACGCAACAATGTTCTGCCAGGGGCTATCGTCTCGTTTATTTGTTAAAAACACTATTTCAACAAATAAATATATTTGCGTTGACGTTTCAAGAAATCCAAGTCTTTTCCCGTATTATTGAGACGATTGGAAGATTTTGGTACAAAACGCACCTTCTAACTATTTCAGGTTCAGGAGCTTGAGTTTTTAGTCGGATGAACTCAGCGTATTATACAGAGTGGTCCACCAGCCCCTATTATTTAGTTTTATGAAACCCAACTAACATTGCATTTCTTCCGATGGTCAATATTGCTCTGCGCTCTGATTGTGTGACAGCAATATAATTGGGTCATGGGTGTAGCAAAGAAAAACCGACCGTAAACTTTTCCCCGCCAATTACTACGGCCCATTCTACTAACATATAACTTATTGATCCTTGAAATAACACACATACACGTAATACGATCGAATTAATAGCTTACGCCTCGCGATCTGTAATAGTAGAAAGTTAAATCAACACCATAAACCATGATTTAAGACTTTGACATGGACTTAAATGTTTGAGATGGGACGGCCAAAGTAAGTAATTACTGCACGTTCAGTCTGGAGTACCTATCATGCATTGGTGGCTGGATTGGTTAAAGCCTGACCGTACACGGTGGGCGCGAACGGATAGAATGGTGCATCGACTCCAGTGGTAGGCATACTTTTTTTGAACGAAAGACCACACTCCATTTTAGTGGGGACGTAACTACATTGCCTCATTAATTCCCTTACGAAGTAATTTTGAGAAGAGTACGTTGAATTTTGCTGATTTATAAAGAGAATACGATTGATTGGTAATTTATGCCACGTGACCTGTAATGGCGGAAAATTAAAAAACTGGCATGGATATTAACATAACATATCGAAGTGTCGCTCTGGAGGTCCGGGTTCGATTTCCAGCTCTGCCAAGAAATTGAATACTTGTCTGAGGGCTAGAATTGGGTACACATAGCCTCGTGAAACAATTATGAGAAGAGGTGGGTTCGATTCCCACCTCAGCCACTCTGTAAGTGGTTTTCCGTGGTTTCCCACTTCTATTCCGGCCAAATTCCGGGACGGTTTCTGTTTTAAGGCCACGGCTGCCTCCTTCCCAATCCTTAATTGCAAATACACACACCATTACAAGCCCGAAATAACTCAGGTTATCAGACAAATTCTACACAAACACCCAAGTACACGGGGCTAAATGGCTGCGATATTCTAGCCCCTTAAATGAAACAAAACAACAACATATTGAAGGATATTCTGATCGCCAGTGCTTGCATCGAAGTATTCGTATTCCTTAGAATTCCCCTTCGTATTATTTTGTTATGTCGCCTCCGTAGCATAGCGGTCAGCATGGTTAGCTGCCACCCCGGAGGTCCTGGGTTCGATTCCCGGCTCTGCTACGAACAATGAAAAGTTGAATGAGAACTGGAATGGGGTCTACTCAGCCTCGGGTGGTCCAAATGAGTAGAGGGGGTTCGATTCTCACCTCAGCCATCCTCGAAGTGGTTTTCCGAGGTTTCTCAATTCGTCTTCGGGCAACTGCCTGGATGGTACTGCCCTCGTAAATTGAATTATTTAGGGACAAAATGAGAGTATTTTCCGTCCCCATGATAAAATTTAACTAGCAAATATAATTTCTGGAAGTGTGACACAAGAGGGTCGTGTTACAAGCCCGACGCTGTGGGAGAGCCCGATCACGTGATAGATTGAACAATGGACGCTTCTAGAAGGCTATTCTTAGCAACAGCGAGTTTGGAAATTAATATTATAAATATTGTTATAAATTATGCTATTGGATCACAGTCCAGAGCCAATGAGGAGAGGTCTTATTGAAGACGGGATCAACTTTAATTACACAACATGATGAAATTATGCATTTAGGCCCTTAGAAGAAGATTTTCTTATTTGGTAATGAAGAGAATATTAAGAGAAATTATGTCTGATACTTTAAAAACCACAGATCGGTTAATCTACGCAGTAATAAGCATCAGAAATCTACGCGCTAAAATTATGGTGGGAGATTGATATGGCCGCCAAAAATACGACTTGGAGGGGGAGATCCAAGGATCGAGGTTCTTATTCCAGCAGACTTTGAAGAGTGAGGAAGTGATTTTACTGGGTTAACGGAGATCCCAAAGCTTAGTCCGAGTGCGACGATTGTCGACTTGTGAAGACGCGAGGATAGCTAGGTGGAGCGTTAGAGATCACCGCACTTCCATTCTATGCGAAGTTTCGAGGAACATAGTAGTGATTATATCTCTTATAATATTGAGATTGGAAGTTAAATAAGTGAACATTTATCAAGAACAGGTCGCCTACTATATAGTGTGGAAAGTCGAGCGCTTAAATATTCACCGTTTCGACAATATCAGCCTGTCTAGTTACATTTCCAAATGTGTTGGAAACAGAGCTGAAGATCATTATAAATTGCAACGTGAAGTTGGCGAACGCAGTTCAAGTGAACAGTGGCGGAGAACTTTTAGTATTGGCGCAACACATAAACATTAACAGTATGACTATAATTATTCTTCAAACATTATCATTCAACTTAATTAATATTGTTGATATGATGAACTAAACAGTCATGCGCCAGAGACATATTCAATAGCAGAAGTGAAGATACAACGATGGAGCTTCGTTAGACAACGTATTCTTGAATACAGACGTAGTGTACAGTCCACCTTGTGCATTTTCGTCAGTCTACGAATACTAATATAACATCAATTAGCAACGGAAACATTTCATTCACTATTTATATGAATATTTCCATAATTGTGTTCCAATGATGAAGCCGATACATATTTACGACGGAGAATGGAGACTTTACACAAGAGATTTGTCAAGATGCTAGGGAAGGTAACCCAGCAACCCAGAAGAATTTGCCAGAAGGATGTCTTTCGAGCCCAGATGAATGTTGGTGAATTCCAGAGAGAGACGTTTCTTTACTCTGAGGTCGCAGATTCGAGGTTCGAATGCAGATCCATCTCAGTGTCTTGTACTGAGGAAACATCTAAAGTATTGTGGCAATACTTACATTGATCTTCAAGATTTCGTCTAAATAAGGTATTAGTGTATCTCAATTGTTATATAGAGCTTGATTAGTGACATTCTGAGCAGCAATCTTATTCCATATGTTCGGCGATTTTATTACATATTTCTATGTTTCCACATTTCATGTATTTCAGTGCTTTTATGTATTTTACACTTCAGATGTGTGTTGAGTTTTTTATACTGCAAGATTATTTAGAAGATGATTCCATTTCATCTATTTTTCAATTTTATTCTACGGATCAGTTGTGGAACTGACATTAAAATTTTGTTTGAGGAACCATATTGCCTTGTAACAGTTTGGCTAGCCCACACTGTTGGGAGATAAATGTAACTGTTTACCTTTGCCTAAGCTATGTTGTTTTAATGGGCGCCAAGACCTCAATGCAATGTTGAAATCTAAATTTGTATTTAACAACGTCTAGCTCTGGCAGAACACCTTCAAGACACTATTCACTCAGATCGTGGTATGATTTGATCATTAACCCAACAAACAATTGTATCAGGAGAAGGAATTGGTCTATATCTAATGCTACCTACTGAAAGCAAAGATTGCATTGTAAAAGAAATGAATTTATTATATAAAACAAGTATAGCAAAATTAATAATAATAATAAGTTTAAAATTTAAATTGGAGCGTTGTGATTTGAACATTACCGATAGAAAATTACGTGAAAACGGAGTCTGATAAATTGATTTTACTCTTATTTCCAAGCTATGAAGTTACTGAAATATGAAATGTAAAACAAAGAAAAATGAGAGATTGCGTATTTCTGCGTCATTAGCGCTTACCCCTGGAAATTGCCAATGCATTTCCCTCGTTCTTGATGATGCTGTGTGCTTCCCACAGTCTCCTGGACGTCGTCATCTCCGTCGAAATTTGATGATATTCTGGTAGATTAGATAATTCTATGGTCCGTACATCGGACCCAAACTCTCGTAAAACCGCACTGGTTACGTTTTACAAAAGTTCGTCGCTAACTCCACTGAACATCGGAGCGTCACGCACTTGCGACCGTACACTGCAAGTTCTACACAGATTGTCCTTAACTCCACCGAACATCGGAGCCACTCGCACGCGCATCCATACTCGTCAAGTATTTCACAGATAGTCCTCGTTTCACGGCGCGTCGAACGATATATGCACCTGTTGGCACCCCCACCACGGTACCGACATCTAGCTTACGTCGTCCTCACTGATTGGTTGACCCACCGCTAGTTCCCCTCCTCTGCCTCATTACACTCGGCTCGCGAGAGGGAGAAGTCGTTTTCCGTCCCAACAATTCGCCTTTTCTAGACCTCGCGACCCAGCCTTGCGTAATACTTCTCGACAGGAATCAGCTTGTACTTGAAATCCCAGTGAGTCACGTCTCTCGATATACCCTAACTGACGAAAATCCGTAAAATTCCGTAATCAGATAATTTTCTATGATATCGTCGTTCGTAATAATTTGCTGGATAGCGTTTTCTAAGACATAGAAAACCTATCAGAATGCTAATAATTTTTATAAAATGCTCCGAAAATACCTTAATAATAATTATAATAAATTAATAATACTAATAAATTACCATGAAAAATTCTCTTGGCTGAACAATTTGCCGCGTAAATAAATATAGAATGGCTTCCTACTGACTTATGCCAGTTGCATAAAACCCCTCGAAAAACACGTTACATATTCGCCTCGGATCATCGGATGATTTACCGTGACGACGGTCCATTATGCGATTATCCCAGACACGTTAATAAACCCCATCCAAAATACATATTACATAAATGAAATCACCCTAAATTACAGATATATACACTCATATTTTTTCTTCACGCACTTTGCGTCAAAGTTTGTTGTCACTATGGATTGCACTTTGCAACCAGTCCAATGTTTTACATATGGAATAGTGTTCCACGGATATTTCCGCCTCTCAAATTTCTCTATGTTGGAGAAATAGACATAATTAATGTGTGAGCACTATGTATTTATGATGTCATATCACACGCATGGAAGGTGTTCTGATATATTTATATCACCATAGAACTTCCTAATTTCACTGGAGGTCCCTTCCTTATGGTGAAATTTAATCTCACTTATCACTGAGCACACGATCACACTATTGTGGCAGCGCCTCGTGACCATAATACTTAATCTCTCTTTAAAGTAGATTAAATTAATATTGACTTCTGAAAAAAAAACAGTAAATGCGCATTACATATAACACCAAATATTTCTGTGCCGTAATCGCCCTGTCTTGTTAAGTTCCCGTACGCCATATTCTACTTAATACTAGTTCTCAACACAGACCATTTCTCCTCACACAAATAATACCATTGTACAAATTATCTTAAATTACACACTTACAAATCTTACATGGCGAGGCCGTAAACAGAAATCACGTGTGCTGATATGTATGAGTTTCATGAAGGACTGTCTCGCATTCTGATGGCCCATCTTTCATCTCGTGGACGCCTTAAGCTAACAAGCCCTATTCAAGCGCTCCCCCATCTCTTGGAGATAAATGGGAACCCATCAGCGCTGCCAAAATGGCCTTGGTGCATCGAGACAATTTAGTGCTCATCAGCATCCGACAATCCCGTCATATTTCCCTGTACCTTAAAAACTCTCATTTACTTACATACTACCCCCCTGTGTGACTTCTGATACGCCTGCCTTAAGACCAGATCCTCCCACGCACCAAATACCACACTTACTCATTTGATAGGCTGGCTCGCCAGCTAAACACACAACACACTCACTTTATGACACATATTTTCGTAGACTATGTATATTATACGTCCCGTATAATCTGTTTCCCTCACTATTCTCCAGCACATATGCTGTTTTGCCAATACGTTTGGAAACTATAAATGGGCCCTCGTAGAGATAAAAGAACTTGGACATGACTTTTTCTAGCTTATTTGACTGTTTCGGCACTCTAAGTAAGACTCTGTCTCCCGGCTCGAATAGGTCAAATTTAGTTTCTTTTTGTTGGCGAATTCTCTTTTGTGCTGACTTAGATAAATTCTGTTTCGCCAACTGGACAATGTAATCCATCCCCGGTTGCTTACCCTCATTTAATCCCAACACCCTTGCTAGTTCATTTTGTGGTCTTTTTCCGAAGTGAACTTCGTATGGCGTCAATTTCGTGCTCTCATGCTGGACAGAATTCAGCCAAGTCTCGACCTTGGGAAGATGTCCAACCCAGGCCGCATGCTTGTCATGCACTAGAGTCCGAAAAAGACGAGCCACTTCCCTTAATGGACGCTCTGCAGAATTACCCTGAGGGTACCTTACAGAGGAATGAACGTGTGTTATACCAGCTTCCTGCATACTGGTTCTCCATTTCTTTGCAGTAAACTGTGGTCCACTGTCAGATAGTATCCTGAGAGGAAGGCCAAACTCAGGTACATACTTATTAATGATCAGACGGCTACACGCTAGTCCCGTGGCTTTCCTTAGCGGATATAGCTTGACATACTTACTAAAAGCGTCAATAACTATAAAAATGTACTCGTAGCCGTACTGTCCTTTAACGATCGGGCCAAATAAATCCACACACAGTAGTTCGCCGGGACTACTGGTGAGAACTGCAGATCTCTCCCCCACTAAATATTTAACTGGATATTTACTCCTTTGACAGGTGTCACACTTAGCTAAAATCCTCCTAACGTCCCTTCCCATTTTACTCCAAATGAAGTCACGACCAATTTCATAGAAGACCTTGGCAGCACCAAAGTGTCCTAATTCCCTATGAATGAACCAAATTAGCTCCTCCGCAAAGTGGCAGGAACACATATTGCCCACCGATTATTCCTACATTTCCTTGCAAGAAGCCCATCCTGCATCTTGTACGTGAACCGTCCTACTTTCACATACTCTTCTTCACCTATTTCCAACCTAGCCAGTGGCTCCTTTAACTTAACGTCATCACGTTGCTCCACTAGCATATTACTCAGTGTCTGTAACGATGCCCTGTTGCTACTGTCCACACATGCACATATTAAAATACCGTCCTCTGCTTTAACCACAGGATAATCCCTACATAAATTAGTGTCCCTCGATAGCATGTCTGCAAGAATGTTATCTTTACCTTTAATATATTTTACTGTGAATTCGTATTCCTGCAGAGCAAGAATCCACCTACTAACTCTGTTAGAACTGAGTTTACAAGTCCTCATATACAGTAATGCATGGTGATCTGTGTGGATCTCAAATTTCCCCCCTACTAAATACATTCTAAATTTCCCTAGACTGAAAACAATACCTAAAAGCTCTAACTCAGTAATCGTGTATCTTTTCTCCGCTGCTGTCAGTCCTCGCGAGGCTAAAGATACAATGCACAGATTACCCTCATCATCTTTCTGACATAATACTCCAGCAATGCCTATATGTGAAGCATCTGTCATAACCACATATTCCTTATCTTTTAACGGATATTTCAGCACTACAGCTTTCTCAAAACCTTCCTTCAGCGCTCTAAAAGCCTGATCATGCTTGGACTCCCACCTCCACCGAGTCCCACTTTTAAGCAATTCCCTGAATGGTTCTACCAACCCTGAGTATTTAAGAACGAACCTCCTGAAAAAGTTGCAAATTCCCAGGTAAGTTTTTAACTGTTTAACATTCTGTGGCACCTCTGCGTTAAGTATCTTATTAACCCTACTTTCTTCTGGTGTTACACCTCTACTCGACACTCTATGACCTAAAAATGTCACTTCTGACTGACAGAATGACGACTTAGACAGCTTCAAAGTGAACCCTGCCTGATCTAACTTCTGAAAAACTATATTTAAATGATGTAGATGCTCCTCAAAACTGCGTGAACTAATTACCATATCATCTATGTAAATGGTTACAAACTCTCCTGTGTCATCCCCTAATGCGATGTTTAAAGCCCTAATTAAAGCAGCTGAACTACTCTTTAACCCATAAGGTGTTCTACAAAATTGATAAAGGTTATATTTATGACTAAAAGCTGTAAATGGTCTATCTTCGTACATAAGTGGCACTTGCCAAAAACTGGAACTCAAATCTACACAAGTGAAATACTTCTTCCCCTCAAATGTTTGCATTAATTCCTCTATTGACATAGATTTCAGCTGATCTGAACTAATTCTACTGTTAACCAAACGAGCGTCTAAACAAATACGAACAGTGCCGTCGGTCTTGGGTACCGTGATCAAAGAATTAACATATGGACTGTTCGAGTGCTCAATAATCCCATCTTCAAGCATCTGATTAATTTGTGCCTCAACTGCACTCTGATAAGCGAAAGGTACAGGATATCTATGTCCTGTGAATACTGACCTATCAATAACGTTCAATGAATGTGTATAGCAATTGGCCATACCAATGCGATCCTCAAACACTCTCCTATTACACCATAACACATCATAGAGCCGAACACATTGTTCCACCTCTATATCTCCCTGAAATGCAGCATCACGTAACGAGTCCTCTAGACTTCCGTTCGTAATCACACTGCTCACAAAACATGGAGAACCCCGCTCTACGGCTGGCGATATCTCATTTAAAGTACAAATCACACCTACAATACTACTCCTCTGAATTTGGTCATTGAACGCTACTTCTACTTCAGAATCTCCCCATTTAAATTTCAAACTCCCTACATCATAACATAAGTTACCAGACACTCTACTTAGCCACTCTGAACCCAAGATAACACTGAATACTAAATTTGGAATTACAAGGCAAATCTGCTTCTCTACATGATTATTAATTTTAATGTCTACTAAAACTTGCTTAGAAATTACTTTAGACCTCTTCCCAACAGCTGTGATAACAAAAGTGCTTTTAATTGGCATCTCCTCAAAATTTACTCCAGTTCCTTTCATTTTATCATAAAATGCACTACTTATGCAACTCTTCATACAACCACTATCAATTAAAACATCTGTGTACGCCTCGGACACGTTAAATTTAACTATGGGGCTCTTACTAACCACTTCCTGAATAATACCTTCATCATTTAGTTCATGTAATAATTCATTTCTTACATTTAGGTCATAGGGTTCCTGTATAATTGTATGGACAGGGCATGCTACAGACTGAGATTCTGACCTTACTTCGCAGCCTGGTTCGCGTTTAAAGAACCGCTACAGCTGGCCGTAGTACTACTAACTACTAAACTGGTCTGGTTGTTCTGGGCTGTGTTGTCATTGTTTGGCTGTATATTACTACCACTAGGCTGTCCTCTTCCTTGACCCCTATTCTGGTTGTAATTATTGTCATTATAATTTCTCCCTTGATTTCCCCTGAAATCATTGTATCTCCCTTGATTTCCCCTGAAATCATTGTTCCTCCCTTGATACTGATTACCATAGCCATTTCCTCTGTTCTGATTTAGCTGATTATTGTTATTTCTATTTTGAGCATTGGCCCCTTCGCCACCGTTCCCTTGAACTTCTTGATGCCTGGCTTCATTAGGCCTATTATTATTATTACCCTGGTTCCGATTGAAATTGTCCTCATAACCCCCTCTCCCTAGTGCATCAAATGTGCTTAACAAATTTTCTACTTGTGATATTGTCTTTACATTCTGGATACAAGCAGCCTCCTTGATCCTATAGGGAAAGTGCCTAAGTAGCAACCTCACCACATCACTTTCCTCCTTCAAGCCATCCAGATATTTACACACTAATACCTGCCCTAAAAAGTATTCGGTCATGGTGGAGCTTCCTTTAGGGTTATATTTACCACACACTACTCCCTCACGATGCTGCGACTGAATAACCTCATTCCAGAACTTTTCACAGAATTTCATTTTAAAATCATTGATATCAGTAAACTTGTCTCTGTAGACAGCAAACCAATTCCTCGTTTCCCCCACAAACACTTGTTCTAAAATTTCAACTACCTGGCACCACTCAATACTACCATTTTCCAACCTCTCCCCGAATTTATTTTCTATAGTGTTCATGAACTCCATTGGGCACCCCTGTCGATTGCTGAACTTACCCAGTTCTACCTCCCTGTGTGTGCTATTCACAAAAACTGGCCTATTCTGACTATTTTCTTGCCTGATCCTAGCTTTTAATTTTAATTCTAATTCTGCGATTTTCTCCTCAGCCTTCCTCTCAATACTGTTTACTGTTAATTTAATGTTTCCTTCTGATTCTTCTACTTTATCATATAGCTTTGCTTGTTTCTCCTCAATCTTGCTAATGCTCTCTCTATTACTCTCTCTTAAATCATTTACTTCTGCAACTATTTGTGAGTGGACTTTCTCAATTCTACCCCCCAGCTGTTCCTTAACCTCTTTAGTAGCTTCCTGAATTTTGTCAATTTCTCCCCCCAATTGCTTTTTGACCTGCTGTGTTTCCAGTTGCACTAGTTCTTTTAAATTTTCAGCCTGTGTACTGATTCTAATTTCCAACTCCTCCTGTACTTTTCCTAATTTTCTGTCTACATCTGCAATAATCTCTTTAGCCTTTTCTTCCATCACCCCCCTGATCTCACCTCTAATCAGTTCGAATTTGTCACTCATTTCCCTGCTGTTTTGTTCTAATTTAGCATTTAAAGTTTCAGTACTCTCTCTATATTCCTTACTGTTTTGTTCTAATCTGGCGTTGTTTTGTTCCAGTTTAGTATTTAAAGTTTCAGTACTCTTTCTATTTTCCTTACTGTTTTGTTCTAATCTGGCGTTTAAATTTTCATTACTCTCTCTATTTTCCCTACTGTTTTGTTCTAATTTAGCATTTAAGGCATCTGTACTTTCTTTATTTTCCCTACTGTTTTGTTCTAATTTAGCATTATTTTGTTCCAGTTTTGCATTGTTTTGTTCTAATTTAGCATTTAAGGCATCACTACTAACTTTGTTCTGATACATAAACTCGAGAAGTAAAGTTTTTAATTCTGGTTGGCCGCCTACACTCCCTGTTTCAGTATCGGTATTTACCTCCGCTACCCCGGTACTACCATCACTCGACATACTGCTCGTATCATCACTCTCCCGTTGATGACCACTACGTAACCTCATCTGTCTTTCTTTCTCATCCCCCATAATGATATACACTGATACAGACAAATAACCCCCAAAATACAGGCACAGAAATATATACCCTTCTCCTTCCACAAATGTTATTAGGTTTTCAGCCCCAAGTTGTCGGCGACAAATGTAATAGTTTGGCTAGCCCACACTGTTGGGAGATAAATGTAACTGTTTACCTTTGCCTAAGCTATGTTGTTTTAATGGGCGCCAAGACCTCAATGCAATGTTGAAATCTAAATTTGTATTTAACAACGTCTAGCTCTGGCAGAACACCTTCAAGACACTATTCACTCAGATCGTGGTATGATTTGATCATTAACCCAACAAACAATTGTATCAGGAGAAGGAATTGGTCTATATCTAATGCTACCTACTGAAAGCAAAGATTGCATTGTAAAAGAAATGAATTTATTATATAAAACAAGTATAGCAAAATTAATAATAATAATAAGTTTAAAATTTAAATTGGAGCGTTGTGATTTGAATATTACCGATAGAAAATTACGTGAAAACGGAGTCTGATAAATTGATTTTACTCTTATTTCCAAGCTATGAAGTTACTGAAATATGAAATGTAAAACAAAGAAAAATGAGAGATTGCGTATTTCTGCGTCATTAGCGCTTACCCCTGGAAATTGCCAATGCATTTCCCTCGTTCTTGATGATGCTGTGTGCTTCCCACAGTCTCCTGGACGTCGTCATCTCCGTCGAAATTTGATGATATTCTGGTAGATTAGATAATTCTATGGTCCGTACATCGGACCCAAACTCTCGTAAAACCGCACTGGTTACGTTTTACAAAAGTTCGTCGCTAACTCCACTGAACATCGGAGCGTCACGCACTTGCGACCGTACACTGCAAGTTCTACACAGATTGTCCTTAACTCCACCGAACATCGGAGCCACTCGCACGCGCATCCATACTCGTCAAGTATTTCACAGATAGTCCTCGTTTCACGGCGCGTCGAACGATATATGCACCTGTTGGCACCCCCACCACGGTACCGACATCTAGCTTACGTCGTCCTCACTGATTGGTTGACCCACCGCTAGTTCCCCTCCTCTGCCTCATTACACTCGGCTCGCGAGAGGGAGAAGTCGTTTTCCGTCCCAACAATTCACCTTTTCTAGACCTTGCGACCCAGCCTTGCGTAATACTTCTCGACAGGAATCAGCTTGTACTTGAAATCCCAGTGAGTCACGTCTCTCGATATACCCTAACTGACGAAAATCCGTAAAATTCCGTAATCAGATAATTTTCTATGATATCGTCGTTCGTAATAATTTGCTGGATAGCGTTTTCTAAGACATAGAAAACCTATCAGAATGCTAATAATTTTTATAAAATGCTCCGAAAATACCTTAATAATAATTATAATAAATTAATAATACTAATAAATTACCATGAAAAATTCTCTTGGCTGAACAATTTGCCGCGTAAATAAATATAGAATGGCTTCCTACTGACTTATGCCAGTTGCATAAAACCCCTCGAAAAACACGTTACAGCCTCATTGGAGACTAGTCGTTTCGACTCTCGAATTTTAATAATATCATTTAACCAAGTATTCTGACATTGTGTCATAGCTTCAAATTAAATTCTTATTAAATTTAATTTGAGCACTTTAATGTAACAACATATTACTTCAAGAAAAGAAGAAACATCGAATGATATTGTTATATCATTATTGTACATAAACTATCGACGATCTAAGAAATACTAGTCGTTTGATAAGACTGAAGTCTTAATTCTTATCAACATTCTTTTTGTAGAGTGGAAAAACATTACGACATTGACAAAACCTTCTTATTATTTGTAAATCTAAGAGCTTTGTTCATTTAATATGTTAGAGGAAATACCTTTTGATAGAAGAATATTCAAATCTTTGGCTACGAATTCAAAGCTAGTATATCCCGGTCAGGATTGAATTCTGACACTATAAATAACATGTGTATTATTTCATTCTATTTGTGTAACATCAAGTCATTTTGTGGACATGATATTACAACGATATACAATTTATAGCTAGACAAGTGAGATGAAACAGGAGTATTATTTTTATTACATTTATTTGCGACAGACGAATTAACAGTTAATTATCTTGTTGTGGAGTAAACTTTAGGAGGTTAATCACGACTGTCTAATATCGTTCATTACAATTGGAAGTTTCGCTTGAAGAATTTACTTATGTATAATTGTAGTCCAGTAATCATGTGCAATGATACTGAGGGTCATGCCAGTATTTGAGAGAAATTCCTACATATGATATGTTAATAACAATTAATCCCTTTTGATTATTGTTTAACATAGTAGATGATTATTGTTTATGCCATATATATTGTTATATGAGGTTTTGTAGAGCTATGGAGTGCTCAGGCGAGGGAATTCCGCATTTTAAGGAAGTCAAAGTGTTGTTGTTCTTTGATTAAAAGGTGTATCATGATAAGAGCCGTTGTATACAAGTAGTTCAGTTCTTGTGAATTAACGATTTAGCTGTGTTAACAGGAGGGTTTCAGCGGAAAAGCAACATGAGAAAGATTGTCTACTCACGTCTATAATACTATTATTAAATTTTTATTAAACCCGAATTTATGTAATTATGTACAGCTTACCTTAATCAGTCGACTGTATTATACCGATATGATAAATGAAACCTATATAAGACGAGGTGTACGCAGTATATTGAAACTACAGAACGATAAAGAAAGAGTGGTTATGTGAAAAGCCAGTGTATATATTTAGTTAAGAATTATATTGTAACCGAGAAGTTAGAATCTCGAAAGTGTCGCGTTAGCAACACTAGATAATGGATATTATGATAAACATATTACATGTAAATAATTTTGTGGAAATGATTTAATTAGTTAAACAATTTAGTAGTATTTATTAATCAATTGTTTTGGAATAGAGTGTGTTTATGAGCGGATGTTTTGGGAATGAATGATTGTTTATTGTTAAGAGCATATGTGGAACCATATTGGTCTAGAACAATCCGGAGTGCGAATGAAAGAATGTATAATTTTTTTAGAATGATTGGTTAAGAAACAGGGCAGTTATATGAACTTTTGTACGATCTAAATGTTAATTTTTACGTGTTTTATAAATGCACATATGCAGTCTCTGTGGGCTAGCAAGCATGATTCACCGTTAGCTCTGGGAGCGATGACATAATATTTAAGCAGGTGTAGACTCACAGCCTTCTGTTTATTGTATAAACCAGTTTCGAGTACGGCATGGTGCCGATATTTCATTGATAAAACCAAGTTTCTGCACGTGCGTTCTACAACGCAGACTTGTGAATGAAACCATGTGTATGGAATGCCATTCTGAGGCTTCATTAAACGTTTTTATTTCTACGCAGTGTGGGCTTAGAACCAACCAAGATTTATACCCATAATTTTTAATACAGCATTTTAGTAAGATGTAGAGTTGAAAGGAGGTGTGAATGAGTACGTGTTTTTAATTTTAATGTTAATTGTTAAATTCATTTGTTGTTATTTTGTTTATTATTATTATTATTATTATTATTATTATTATTATTATTATTAAGAATAATCAATATTACATCCAGCAATACAAGAAAATATATACACACATAGCTTTTTAAGTATTAGGACATACGTCCGTACATTGTTCAAGAAATCGCGTGTGCTATATACACATTGTCCTTTGCACTACAACATTGTATAAGTCACTTATTCTCTTGATCACTGGAGTCCCGTTATATTAAATATGTACAATCTTCATCATATCGTAACTTTAGTCTATTTCTGATTATTATATAAGTAAACGTATTGGTCTAACAAGATGTTCAGTAAAGAACATATAGCCTACTTTCTCCTAAATGCATGGGTATTGTTATAACTCTTTGTCCTTTTCAAGGAGTATGATTGAATGTTGGTTGTAGTAGCTTGTTGAAATACAACGTGCCATAGGGATATTAAACATGAATATGAGGTGCCCTTTGCTAGTGCTACCTCTGTAAAAAAAAATCATTCAATTCGGTTTCACCGTGTTTGAATTGATCCGGGGAATGGATTTGCACACATACATGGCCGCTATTTGCAAACTATTGGGCTGATGACCTTGTAGTCAGTCATAAGATGCTTTCCACAAAAAGGCATGTTGTTGCAAAATCCGGTAGAGATCAAATTATTAGGATGGTCGAAATTTGATTTAAGCTTTTAACATTTGGGTGGCCGTCATTCCGTTTCCGTCAAGATGGCGGCGATATAAAACATGACACTGAGGTGCCTTTTGCTAGTGCTACCTCTGTACCAAATTTCGTTCAATTCGGTTTCACCGTGTTTGAATTGATAGGGGGAATCGATTTGCACACATACTTGGCTACCATCTGCAAACTATTGGGCTGATGATCTAGCAGTTTGATCAGAATATGCTTCCCACATAAGGATTTGTTGTTGCAAAATTTAGTAGAGACTAGATTATTAGGTTGGTCGTAATTACATTTTAGCCTTTAACATTTGGGTGGCCGCGATTACGTTTCCGTCAAGATGGCGGTGATATAAAACATAACACTGAGGTGGCCTTTTCTAGTGCTACCTCTGTACCAAATTTCGTTCCATTCGGTTTCACCGTGTTCGAATTAAGGGGGGGGGGGAATCGATTTTCACACAAATATGGCCGCCATCCGCAAAATATTAGGCTAATGACCTATTAGTTTGGTCAAAGGATGCTCCCTCCATAAAGGTATGTTGTTGCAAAATTTGGTAGAGATCGGATGATTAGGTTAGTCGTAATTTGATTTAAGCTTTGAACATTTGTGTGGCCGCCATTACGTTTCCGTCAAGATGGCGGTGATATATAACATGACACTGAGGTGCCCTTTGCTAGTGCTACCTCTGTACCAAATTTCGTTCCATTCGGTTTCACCGTGTTCGAATTAATAGGGGTAATCGATTTTGACACAAAGATGGCCGCCATCCGCAAACTATTAGGCTAATGACCTATTAGATTTGTCAAAGGATGCTCCCTTCATAAAGGTATGTTGTTGCAAAATTTGGTAGAGATCGGGTGATTAGGTTAGTCGTAATTTGATTTAAGCTTTGAACATTTGGGTGGCCACCATTACGTTTCCGTCAAGATGGCGGCGATATAAAACATGACACTGGGGTGCCCTTTGTTAGTACTACCTCTGCACCAAATTTCGTTCCATTCGTTTTCACCGTGTTCGAATTAATAGGGGCAATCGATTTTCACACAAAGATGGCCGCCATCCGCAAACTATTAGGCTGATGACCTATTAGTTTGGTCAAAGGATGCTGCCCCCATAAAGGTATGTTGTTGCAAAATTTGGTAGAGATCGGATGATTAGGTTAGTCGTAATTTGATTTAAGCTTTGAACATTTGTGTGGCCGCCATTACGTTTCCGTCAAGATGGCGGCGATATAAAACATGACACTGAGGTGTCCTTTGCTAGTGCTACCTTTGTACCAAATTTCGTTCAATTTGCGCTCACCGTGTTCGAATTGATAGGGGGGGGGACAGACATTCAGAGTACACACACTCACACACACACACACACACACACAGACTCACACACACACATACACACACACAGACAGACACACTTTTTTTCGCCCTGTAGTGATCTCATAAGTCTACTTTCATTTTTTGCAAAAATCGAAAGTAGGCTAAAAATGTACATTCTGAGATCTATGTGATGAATATCAAATTCAGCCGAGTTAGGGAAGAATACATGTAAGCTATACCACGTGAGGCAAGGCCTTGTGGGTGGCATATTAGGTCTACTTACCTAATTATAACGTTAAGTGTTCATGTTAAAAATATATACTGTATATTATATATACAGTATATATTAAAATAAGCGTTGTGAAACAGCTAGGTAGGAATGGTAATGCTAATTTATAGATTAAGCTACTTTAATACATCTTTAATTACATTTTTATTTTCTCGAACAAATATCTTTGCGTTACGTATAAACTTTGTAGATTTATGTAACTGGTCTTTTATGGGATTAGGGAGGATATTGTAAAATTTAGGAATAAAGTATTGAAAATTACGCTTTGCAATAGATAGATGTGGTTTGAAGAGGACAGACATATTTCCTGTTCTACCTCTTGTTTGGTAGGTGTGGCTCATGTTTATGACTGAATTTTTATTTTTATAGATATATTTATAGACTTCCGTCACGTAAAGTTGTCCTATATTCATGACGTTTGCTTCCGCATACAATTCATTCGTAGGATATAACCTTTCCTTTTTATACATGATACGCAACACCAAGTTTTGCATTACTTGAGCATTTTTACAATAGTTTGATAAGCTCCTCCCCATGCAATTATTCCATACGTGAGAGTAGACTGAATAAGTGCAAAGTAGATATCTCTCAGTAGTTTGATATTGAAAATGTGTTTCAGACAATGAAATACATAAACTGTCCTCCTTATTTTCTTTGTGATGAAATTATTGTGCGATCTCCACTTCATGTCTTCATCAAAATAAATTCCTAGGTATTTTATATTTTGTGTGCGGTTGATTTTTATGCAGTTGCAGCTTGTATTACAATTTTCCCGATGTACTGTAAGCTCGTTGAAGCAATTTTGATTGCTTTTTAATGTGAAAATAATAAATTTTGATTTATTTACATTCAGAAACAATTCATTATTATCCAGCCATAATTTAATCCCTTTTAAAGCTTCGGTTGCTTCTTGCCTGACTATTTCCCATGTATTCCCTTCAACAAATATAGCGGTGTCATCTGCATAAGTGATGATTGAACTATTTTTTTGATTATTTATTGATTTTTCTATGTCATTAATGTATATAATAAAAAATAGTGTTCCTAAGACTGTTCCTTGTGGTATGCCCCTTTTTACTTGCATCGGTGCACTCAATGTGTCATTTATTTTTACATATTGGAATCTGTCAGTAAGGTAACTTCCGATGAGATTAAGAGCTGTGCCTCGAATATCATATTTTTCCATTTTTTGGAGGAGAATATCATGTGATACAGTGTCGAAAGCTTTAGTAAGATCTAAAAACATCCCTAGTGATGGTTTGGAGCAATTTAATTTTTCTTGTATTTGTTTAGTTAGTGTTGCAATTGCATCCACAGTACTTCGACTTTTTATAAATCCATATTGCCTTGCTGATAGAATGTCATGTTTCAGTAAAAACTGGAAAATATTGTTCTTGATACATTTTTCAAATATTTTTGCTATTATTGTAATCAGAGATATCGGTCTATAATTTTCCATATCTATAGTATTGCCTGATTTTAAGATTGGTTTAACTATTGCTGACTTCAGTTGCTTTGGAAAATATCCTTCTGTAAAAGATTGATTTATGAGATTTAAAAGCGGTTTCTCTAATGATACTATATTTTGTTTTATAACCTTTGCTGAAATATTGTCTATTCCCATAGCTTTACTGTCACTTATGTCACCTAGGATTTTTTTCAAATCAGTGGAATTTACCGGGGCCATGAAGCATGAACTCTTATTGCTAGTTATATTAAGTGTGGGGTTTCCACTTTTCTTTATACATTTGGACATCTCGGTTGTCTTATTTATGAAATATTCATTAAATTTATTCGCAATTTGCGTGTCACTTTTGTAAATTTCATTCTGATACCTTATTTCACTAATTTGCTCTTTTTGATTAATTCGCTGAGCTACCTCATTAACTATACCCCAAATCTTTTTGGGATCTCCTGAACTAGCATTTACTATATGTCTGTAGTAATCTATTTTTGCCCATTTTATTAGCTCATTTAATTTGTTTCTGTATTTTTTTATATTTCTCTCTTAATTCTTCATTATTTTTATTTGCCATATAATCGCGGTATAATTTATCTCTAGTATTTATGGACTCTACCAATGCAAGGGTTATCCACTCTTTTCATTTGACTCGCTTTGGGTTTAACTGTTTAGTAAATTCATGGATGCAGCTTTGAATTGTTTCAATAAATATATTTGCTTTAGTATCCAAATGTCCTTCTCCAAGTTTATTATCCCAGTTGATGTTGTTTAACTTCTGTTTTAGTTCCACATAATCTAATTTATGTCTTTGATAATTCCTAATGTTTGGTTTATTTTTCTGACAACTAACTTGATTAAATTTTAGGCTAATTATTGTTGTATTGTGATCAGTTATTTTGCTTTCCGAGATGATAGAGAGAATATTTTCATTCGAAAGCCTACTTTTAAGAAATGCGTGGTCAATGCATGATTTACTAGTTTCAGTTTCCCTAGTTGTACCATTGATTATAGATCTGAAATCATATTCATTAAGAAGGTTTAAATAATCATCTGAATCTTGATTTTCGAATAAATTAATATTCATGTCACCAATTATTAATTCATTTTCTAGCTGACAATTTGTTTTTATATAGTTATTTAAATTCTCCACAAATAATGTTTTGTTGTATTTTGGTGGTTTGTACACCCATGTTATTGCTATTTTGTTGTCGCTTTTATTAACAACTACTCGAATAAATTTGAAATCTTTATATGCTACACACTTAACTTCATGCTGTAATCCATCTTTTATCATGATGACTACTCCATTATTCTGATTTATTTCACTTTCATTATAGTAAGATTTATAGCAGCTATGTTTAGTAACATTTGCGTTATTTAATTTCCACGTTTCCGTTAAGACCACAACATCAAATATATTTTCATAAGCCTTCAGAGTAACGTCTAAGCTATTCTTGTGTTTTGCAAGACTTCTAATATTAGAATGGATTACTTTTAAACTATTGTTATCTTCATGTCTATCTAAGAAGTATTTACACTCACCTATACTCTTCCCCACCTCTGACCGAATTTGATATTTTACATAATCATCTGCATATGTGTTCATACAATTGAATTAGGAAAAGTGTTAAGTGTTAGCGGTCAAGTTATTGTGAGATATCTTGGAGGGAGGGGTGGAGTGGAATTCAGCTGTTGAGGGGAGGAAAGTGAAATAGTAGATTAGTTTACCTTTTTGTTATTAAATTTGTTCAGATTGTTTTCCATTGTTGTTGGAGTGATTCATTTTAAATATAAGAATATTGTGGATATAGTGTAGGCGAAGCTGAAGTCCCAGTCCCCGAGGTAAGTAAAGGTGAGTGCCCCGTGTAGTTGGTTGTTGATCCACAATATTCTTGTAACTGCTGTCTGTAAATCCCTAAAGACCATGTTGGAAGTGATTTCTAATGTTGTATATGCCGGAGCAATGAGAAATAGGCAATCCAGCGGGGGCAATGGATATTCCAACAGGATACTTTCCGGATTATCGGGTACAGTACTGCCCCCGAAAAATGAATTACTTGGGACTAAAATGAGAATATTTTTCGAGCTCATGACATAATTTAACAAGGCAATATAAATCCTCGAACCTGACGCAAACCAGTCGTGTTAGTGTCTCGAGCAGGCAGGGAGATTCCAATCACGTGATATGTTGCGCAATAGAAGATTCTAGAAGCTTGAAATCGACATAGCAACAGTGAATTAGCTATGGAATATTATACATATTGTTATAATTTATGTCATTGGACATACGCCTCCAGCCAATGAGGAGAGGTTTTATTGAAGACGGGATTACCTTCAACTATATTATATGGAGAATTTTTACATTTAGGCCCCAAGAAGGATATTTTATTCATTGGTAATGAGAAGAAAATTAGAGGAAAATATTACAGATACTTTGAAAGTCGCCGAAAGGACGAATTACGCAGTTATAAGCATTCTTATAGTGCGCGCTAAATTTCTGGTGGGATACAAAAATTGCGGCCAGATTTTCGGCTTGGAGAGGGAACGCCAAGCAACCGTGTTCTCATTCCTACAAACTTTGAAGAGTGTAGAGGTGTATTCCGGGGTAACCGAGGTCCCGAAGGCTTTATCCGAGTACGGTGCTTCGACTACTCGAGGAGATAGCGCGGTTGCAGGGTAGATGTTGGAGATCCCCGTGCATTCAAACTAGGCGAAGTTCGCAAGAGACTTGATATTGCGTTTTCTCATTGTTAGTAGAGATTATACTTCAGCTATATGAATATATATATATAGTACATAACGCATACTATTATTCTACGAAATTTAAACGTCACAAACAGAATACTTTCGAAGATATTACCTTTTTACAAGTGTATAACAAAAGTGACGGACGCAGAGCTGTAAAGCATTATTAGTTGGAACGAGATTGCAGTGAATAAAGTCCAAGTGAGTAACAGTGATTGACTAACATTATTTAAGTATGACTGCTAATGTTCATCGATAATTATTATCCGATATTTGACACATATTTGTGATGATGAACTAAGGACTTTATGCGCCAGGGACATACTGTATTTGAAGCAGAGATAAAGATGCAACATGGAGCTTCGTTAACCAGAATACTTCCGAATGTAGACGTTATGTACAATTACATCTCGTGCATTAACGTCATTTCCCGAGCTTTATATAACAACTACGAGCTATAGAAATACGTCATAAACCATCTATATGAATATTTCTACAATATTACTCGACAATGACATTAAACTATATCTACGACGGAGAATGAATACTCATCATGAGTAGATTTGTCTATATGCCTGGGAGGACCCGGCAACAAGGAAGACCTATGAACGGTAGGTTGCTGTTCGATTCCAGACGGAGATTGGTGATTACCGGAGAGGATATTCCTTCCTTATCCGAGGTCGCTGGTTCGAGGAAACGGACAGGGGTCCAACTCAGTATCTTGGACTGAGCAAACATCTAAGTATTTTCCAAATACTTAACCCGATCATCCAGATGTCAACTGATAAGGTAGAAGTGTTATTTTCCTATGCAGTTAGAGCTTTATAGTGACATTGAGATCAAACGTTTTACTCCATATTTTCTGTATTTCCATGTTTCGATACTTATATATATACATATATACTTCATGTGTGTAGCAAGATTTTATTTTACAAGATCATGTGAGATGATCGTCTTTCATCATTTTCACGTTTACATTCTACGATTCAGTTTCTGAACTGACATGTTTATTTGTTTAAGGAATCAGAATTCCTTCTTTAAGACCCGTAATTTTAACTTTCGACGTTTTTAAATTTTATTTTGAATTAAGGATGCAGTCATTTAGTCATGGATGCCAATTAAATTCCTTTTAGTAATTTAATTTGGGCATCTTTTTGTAAGAAAAAGCTTCAAGAACAGAAGAAACTACGACTGATATCTATCGTAATATAATAAAGCTGAAGAGTTTGTGTGTTTGTGTGTTTGTGTGTATATGTGTTTAAACGCGCTAATCTCTGGAGCTAACAGTCCGATTCGAAAAATTCTTTTTTTATATGATAGCCTAATTCAAGAGAAATAGTTTAGGCAATGTAGCATTAGGCTACACCTCTCAGGTAACCTTCAATATTGATTATTGTTCAGTAAGTCGGTAGAACAAGTGCTCCCCAACAGCTCTATCCGCATGCGCTGGTGTTATGGTTAGTGATACGTACACCGTTTCACCTATCTGAACCAAAATTTGTATACTTACCCTTTGGAGCCCCGATGGTAACACTGTATACGTGAAATTTATGAAAGACCAGTCAATTCCCTGCATTTAGGTCCTTTGGTTCAAATCTACACCTTTTCCCCGATCTGAACCAAAATGTGTATACTTACCATTTGGAACCCTGTGAATAACTCTGTTTACATGACATTTCGGACAGACCACTCCATTCCTTGCATTTAGGCCCTTTGGCACAAATCTACACCGTTTCACCGATCAGAACCAAAATTTGGAACCCTGCGAGTAACAAAGTCTGCATGAAATTTCGGATATACCACTCCATTCCCTGCATTTAGGCCCTTTGGCACAAATCCACACCGTTTCCCGATCTGAACCAAAAATTGTATACTTACCCTTTGGAACCCTGCGAGTAACATTGCCTACATGAAATTTATGACAGACCAGTCCATTCCCTGCATTTAGGCCCTTTGGCACAAATCCACACCCTTTCACCAATCTGAACTAAAAGTTGTATACTTACTCTTTGGAACCCTGCGAGTAACACTGTTTACATGAAATTTCGGACAGACCACTCCATTCCCTGCATTTAGGCCCTTCATCACAAATCTACACTGTTTCTCTTAATTGCACTAAATTTTACATACACTTTGAAACCCTGCTGGTAACACTGTTCAATTGATATTTTGAACAACGCTCCCCATTTAGAATAACAGACAAAATGAACTTGAAACCCACGTATAAAGGCCCTAGATCCATTCATGTCCGTAGTAGCGTAACTGTAAGAGTATTTTAATAAGTTTGTTTTTGACGGGCATTTCGGGCTGCATCACGTCACCCCTACCAGTGTTCTGGTGCAGAATTGCGAAAATAGTTGCATCTTGCGCTGTTTATAAATTGCAGTCACGGGGGTTAATTAGTGCAAAAAATATTTCTTAGGCCCCTTTAAACAGTTATCATCATGAAAATATTATGCCTCTGTATAAGTGCAATGGTGTTGGTGCAGTACATTGAGGTTATCAGCTGCAATAAGCGTTGGTGCTTTCAAATTTACCTTCATTTATTCTGAAACTTATCGTTAAGCGCTTTGTGGCGATAAATGATACTATTGCTACCTCAGTAGATCGGGACAGCCGAAGTTTGCCAAAGAGTGGGGACTTTGTGTGCCTCAAGACCGCTACGGTAGCTGTGAAGGCCCTACAGGAACCCTGAAGAAATTACGGCTAACGGGGCTCTGGTGAAACAACTGCTGCCTTGTAGTTTGGAGTTGGTTCTTCAAAGGCTTAGGGAAGAAACCCTGACAGAAAATCAGCCTGGTGCCTCAGGCTTAAGGTGGCAGCCCCTCCAAGGCACTCGGAGGCAGTGGGTTAATCACTCGCTCCTCTTAAATAAACTGATTACGGAAACTGAAGCGAAATTACAAAACCGGACGGATAACCTGATGACGATTTTTGGCATGAAGAGGATTACGACCTGGAAGAGGACGATCGAAAATGAAATTGCAGAGGTGGACAAGAACTGGAGTCAAGTGAAGAGAATGGCCAGGAACCGTACTGCGTGGAGAAATTTCGCCAAGGCCCTATGCTCCGGAAAGAGCGGCAGGAATTAATGAAAATGAAATGATGTATAAGTGCGATGGTGTTGGTGCAGTACATTGAGGTTATCAGCTGAAATAAGCGTTGGTGCTTTAAAATGTACCTTCATTTATTCCGAAATTTATCGTTAAGCGCTTTGTGGCGATAAATGATACTATTGCTACCTCAGTAAATCGGGACAGCCGAAGTTTGCCAAAGAGTTCTGATTTTTTCTACGGCTCTATGCGACAAAAGACGACTCTATTGGTCTCTACATTTCTAACAGCCAATGAGATATAGGCCCTAGGCAGTGCCTTTTGTTTCACTTACCGCTATTTCTATTCTTTTTTTGTAAATTTGTTTGTAAATTACATAGTCAGTGCTATAGTTAGTAAATAGCTGTTTCCCTATTCATAATTTTCATTACGGGAAATTGACCTGAATGTTACGTCCATTATACTGTACTACTTATCAACCCCACTACAACCACCACCACCACTACCACCACCACCAAGTGCACAACCACCACCACCACCACAAGAAGATATATTATTAAAATATTGGTTTCTGTTAGTTTAAGCATCATGTGCCAGTTCTGTAGTAGTATTTATTATCATCCATAAAACAAATAAATCCACCGGGCGAAGCCGGGCACTACTGCTAGTAATAATATAATTACTATGCACTTTAGGTCGATATGACAATAAATATTCGTCATGATATGATAGAAGTCATATACTCATAGACATTATTTGTATAGAATGGAAACCCATTTCGGAATTGACAATCCTTACTTTATTTGAGAAAGCTAAGAGCTTTAGTCATTTAATTTTATTAGGAGATATATCTTTATAGAAGATAATTTTTATCATACGACTGGGAATTCAAAGCTAGTTTATCCCAGTCATGATTGAATTCTATTGGTCATATAAATAACATGGGTGATTATTTACACAATATGTGGGGTCACGTCATATTGTGGACATGACATTACAAAGATATGTAGTTTTAAAGCTAGATAAGAATGGTGGAACATAATAGTATTTCTATTAAATGTATATGTAACAGTTTAGTGGACAATTAAGTAACATCTTATAAAGTAAACTCATGGAGGTCATACACGATACGGCTAATGTCGTCTTTTATAAATGAAGGTTTTTTTGAGAACAGAAGGAAGTGTTCAGTATGCCAGCATTTGAGTGTTACAATGCTGAGGAATATGCCAGTAATTTAAATACAAGTTCTACAGAATAGATGTTGGTAACTATTAATGTGTGTTAAGGAATTGTTCAACATAGTAGATGAGAGTTTTAATACCATATACAGGGTGTATATGAGGCTAGGAGGAGAAATGTTTGTGCTCATGCGAGGTTGTTCCGCATTTGAGGGAAGTTACAAAAGTATAGTCCTTTTGGTAAGAACATGGCATTATAGCAATGGAGTCGTTGAGTTAAGAACTGCGATATATGTGAATTTACGGCTTAGAAGTGATTACGAGAGTGTTAATGAGCGGAAAATAATTTTTGGGAAAGATGTTGTCAACTTATGTTAACTAATACTTCCATTAAACATTTTATTAAAACACGGATTTGAGTATCTACGTGCATTTGATCTTTGTTTGTTGAACACATTAGACTGATATTGACTATAAACCCAATTATGACAGAGTGTTGCAGCATATTAACATTGGTGAGTGATAAAGAAATTATATGTGAGGATCACATTGTATATACTTGATAGAAAAGTATATTTTGAAAGAGAGCTATGACTCTAATATATAACGAATGGATATCGTTATACAACGTTAAACATAACGAATATAGTGTTTGTAAATACTTTTCAAAATTATTCAATTAAAGGAATAATTTTAGTAATAATTATTCGATCATAATGTTCTTGAAATGAAGTGTATTTTAGAATGAATGTTTTTGGAACGAGTGTTTTTACGTTGTTAAGTGTGTATGAACAACTCCGTTGGTCTAGAACAATGCGAGGGAATGCATGGATGGTTGTATTAAAATTTGAGTGTATTTGATAGAGAATTGTAAGAGATATAGCCAGTTTTGTAAAGAGAAAATGTAACTTTGAGACAATGCTACTGTACGCGCAAGCAGCGAGTTCGCAGCGAATGCAAAGGGAGAAGTGTATCCCGTTATAATTCAAGGCCAGTATATTACATAAAATGGAAAGAGTTCTTAGCAAGCCACAGCTTTATGAATTAAACAGCTTACCGGCTAATTGAATGTGTGTCAATCTATGAATGGGTCGACTGACCAGATGTGCAATGCATGACGCGTGCCAGTTTTAATAGCTTCTCAGGAACGCCAAGCACGCCGAAATTTTTGTTAAACGTTTTATTACCTGTAGTAGGCTTAGGCCGTTCAAAATTTATTTCTGTATAACTGACAGTATAGTAACTTCAATAGTGTGTGTATTGTTAGAGTGGAGAGCGTGTGAATGTATTAATTAATTTATTAATTTAGGAATTGTTATTATTTGTTTAAATTTTAGATATAGCCTACAATTGTTAATACATTTACTTAGTTGGTTTTCTATATCTTCTTTCGAGTGATTTATTTTAGATATAGAATGAACAATGTTATTGTGGATCACCGTTTCAGGATGGAGCTAAGTCCCTTTATAATACCCCGAGAATAAACGTAGGTGTTCATCTGAGCCCCAGTGTATTTTGTTGTATATCCATAGTATCATTGTAGAATACTGTGTCAATTCCCGAAGACCTTGTTGGAGCGATTTCTGATGGAATACATAGCCGGAACCTTTTAGAAATTAGCAATCCAGCTTTGATATGGATTTCTGACAGGCAACTTCCCGAATTTACGGGTACAGTACCTACTGTAAGGCCAAGGCCGCCTCCTTCCCTCTTCCTTGCCTATCCATCCCAATCTTCCCTTCTATTCACATCCCTTATGAGGCGCCTGTTCGCTTTGCAGGTGAGGCCGCCAGGGCGAAGTGCTGATCACACTTCCCCAGTTGTATCCAATCCGAACAAGTGTTCCCAACTCTAGGACACTGCCTGGAAAGGCGGTGAGTTCCCTCGCTGAGTCCGTGCGAACCACTAACCTGGAGGGTAACAATGTCTAAAAAATATATATTTTGTTGTTAAATTTTAACAAAAAGTCTTTAGGCCCGTATCACACGACACTCGCTGGCAAGGAAGCTGTTGTGATCGCTGGTACAAAATCCTGTATGATTCTGTTCTCTTCGTCAGTACACCTGCTTGCATGACCGAAGTGTATCACACGCTAGCGTTTTGTTCGCAAAGTTGTATGAAATGAAACATAGCGAAAAGCTGTCGTTTGAGGGCAATATTTGCAGTTCATTCGCCTTATTAACGCAAAGCGGTCACGAAGTAATTGAATATTTTACCATATGCGTTAGTAAGAAGCGCAACAAACACCACCGGAGTGTGTTGGAAAAGAGTACGAGTGGTATCGCGCCCGCTGGCTGTTTCAAAGATCCCGTGTTTGAGACTATCCAACGGCAGAATTTTTAAATTCAAACTATTTTATTATACCCTCACTACCTCGTACAGCAAGATTTCAACTAGGTTTTGTTCACATTATCTACAAAGACGATAGGGAAAGTTATTTTCTTGTCTCATTTAAATGGCTATTTTCCCTAAATATTGTTCAAAACCATGGATGGATACTATTCGTTATAATTATTATTTTTTAGTCGATTTTACCCTCCAGGTTGGGTTTTTCCCACGGACTCAGCGAGGGATGCCATCATTGACGCCTCTACGGGCAGTGTCCTGGAGCTTGAAACATCTCGTCGGGGGGATGCAACTGGGGAGGTGGGATCAGCACCTCGCCTAGGCGGCCTCACCTGCAAAGCGAACAGGGGCCTCTTGAGGGATGGGAAGGAATGGGCAGGGAAGAGGGAAGGAGGCGGCCGTGGCCATACTGTAGGTACCATCCCGGTATTTGCCAAAAGACGAAGTGGGGAACCACGGAAAACCATTTCGAGCATGGCTGAGGTGGTAATCAATCCCCCTATACCCATTTTGACCATCCGAGGCTGAGTAGACCCCATTCTAGTCCTCATACTATTTTTAAAATTTCGTGGTAGAGCCGGGAATCGAACCCAGGACCTCCGGGGTGGCAGCTAATCACGCCGAACTACGCAACGGAGGCGACTCTATTCGTGATTTTTAGAATTTTAATAGTACAACATTAATCCTATAATAATAATAATAATGATAATAATATGACACGTTCTGTATTTACTTCCTTGCGCGTGGCTCAGCGGTTACGTTCTCGCTTGCTGTGCCCAAGGTTGCAGGTTCGTATCCTAGCGCAGTCAGCTGGCATTTGAGGGTGCACAATTGCGAGGAAGCCGTGTCAGTGGATTTATTGGCACGTTGAAGATCTCCTTTGGAGCAAAATTCCGGCACCCCGGCGTCTCTAAAAGCCAGAGAAGTTAAAAGTGACGTAAAACCAATAACGTTATAATTATCTGTATTTTCTGTATGTTTGGGGCAGATGACCTCGTAGTTCCGCCCCTCAAAACCTCACTAACTAACTATTCTGTATGTGTATAGAAAGCGCTTTTCGCACGGAGGCCGCTGAATGAAATTATAGTTTCGATCTGATGTATTATTCGTGAGCCTACCCACATAACAAATCTATTTGTTATGTTGGTCGTCTGAGTGAGTCTGAGTTTTTCTTTAAACCAAGGTGGTCAAAATTTCGAACACTTGCTACCATGAATATACAGGATACCTTGCTTTCGTTCAACAGATCATTATGTCGTCGTCCCATCTGGCTACGTACCATCGGATGAGTACGGTCCTTTCCCGGACCAAATAAAAAATCCCTCATTGGAACAGATAGATAAATGCGTCCATAATACATCCACAATGATCGACATTAAGCAAAAATACGGTATTAGTTCAAGTTTCGAACCTACTACAATGCGACTTCGCTGACGTTACTCTAGCAATTCTTGATTTAGCCACCATAGCTACCAAGAACTTTGGTGTATTGCTGGCACTTATTGAATCTATTCGTAGACACTTCCTGTCCAAACGTATGAAGGTGTTATTCTGAGCTCTGATCGTTTTAATCATGCATTATATTTGAGGTCATTGAAATAACACAGCCACTATTGATTTCTACTATATTCGCGAGCATGTACTCAACGGCAAAGTTGTATTAAGGTCGTAAAGGAGCAGGGGTACTAATGTTTTATGATGACTATGATATACGCGTTAGTTGGGTTGCCTCTCTCTCTCTAAAAAAAAAAAAAATAATCAGCACGTTAACTTCAAATACGCAACGAGATGGGTGCCACATGCTCTCATCACTGAGCGCTGAGTCATCACGTATTTTATCTCAACCACCACGGGACATTTACGTCGTTTCCCCACTTTAACTCCAAGCAAATGCTCGGGTAGTACCTAACGTAAGACCATGGATACCCTCTTCCTAATCCTGGGTCTAAAATACAAACATACAAACTAGCACAGGCAGAACAATAAATCAAGATATCTACACATTCCACTTAAACTGAAATGCACGGGCCAGATGTCAACGACGTGTTTCTAGCCTATTTTTATTTATGAAAAGAAAAAAAAGGCTTATGAAATCACCTTTTGTCCGTGTGTCTGTCTGTGTGTGTGTGATGGTGTGTGTCCCCACCTAATAACTTCTAAACGGCTGGAGCGATTTCAATGAAACTCCGTAAGTTCATAGCACTATTCCGGACGACCCCAACCGTGCCCTTCAAAATTTGTTACGTCTCACCAATCCAACATGGCGGCTGTGCGAAATATTTCACCAGCATTCACTATCTCCGAAACTATTACCGATATCACACTGGAATATTTTACGGTGATAAAGGGAACTACTAGAAGTTCACCTATGTGACTTTTGAAAACCTGGTAACTACAAAACCATCACGGCGGCCAAGCGAAGATGCGACTTTTAAATAGACGTTTCACACGATTCAAACAACCAAACGCAATAAAACTTGGTACAGTATATGTTTATACACATTGTAATGCACCGACATCTAACTTCGTTCAATTGTTTACATAACCTAAAGATGGAGACTGTGCGAAATATTTCACCGGCATTCTACTGTATATCTCTTAAGCTATTACCGGTATTTCGAAAATTAAGTTTCTATTTCTTGTGTTCTAATCAAGCGATCGAAATCAACATTTGCATAATGAACGTACACAATAATCATCACCTAATAGTACATAACTCTATGGCTTACATATATTAAAATCCAACATGGCGACCTTCTGAAATATTTAGACGGTTCTCAATATCTATTAATCTAATACAGCAATCATACTGAAATTTTGTAAGTGCATAGATCCTATAAGCATAAGTTCACCTACGGGACGTTCAATAACCTGGCTAACACAAATCCAACATGGCGGCGACGAGAAATTTAAATATTCAAATGGACGTGTCTTGCGTTTTAACCATCCGAGCGCAGTGAAACTTGATATGGTATATCCTTATACAAATTTTAATCGACCGGCATCTAATTCATTTAATTATTTTCATAAACACAAGATGGCAGCTGAGCGAAATTTTAAAATCCCGCTTTTTTTCTTGTCTCCTAATCATGCGATTGAAGATTGAATAAATCACCTACACAAAAATCTTCATGTAATAGGACATAAATCTAAGGCCTATAATATAAACATCCAACATGGTGACCATCCAGAATATTTAGACGGTTCTCAATATCTACGAATCTATTACAGCAATCAAACTGACAATTTGTACGTAGGTAGAGGCAATTAATATTAGTAGGATATATGAAAATAGGCTATTTAGTTCTTCACGGAACTACTTGTTATTTATGAAAAAATAGGCTTATGAGATCACCTTTTGTCCGTGTGTGCGTGTGTGTGCGCGTGTGTGAGAGAGAGATATGCTTTCCCCCCTAATAACTTCTAAACGTCTGGGGGCGATTTCAATGAAACTCCGTAAGTTCATAGCACTCTTCTGGATGACCCCGGCGTGCCCTTCAAATTTTGTTACGTCTCACCAATCCAACAGGGCGGCTGTGCGAAATATTTTACCAGCATTCACTATCTGCGAAACTATTACCGATATCACCTTGGAATATTTTATGGTGATAGAGGGAACTACTAGAAGTTCACCTATGTGACTTTTGAAAAACTGGTAACTACAAAACCAACATAGCGGCCAAGCGAATTTGCGACTTTTAAATAGACGTTTCTCGCGATTTAACCAACCAAACGAAATAAAACTTGTTACAGTATATGTGTATACACATTGTAATGCACCGGCATCTAACTTCGTTCAATTGTTTACATAACCTAAAGATGGCGGCTGTGTGAAATATTTCACCGGCATTCTATATCTCTGAAACTATTAGCGGTATCACCCTGTAATTTTGTACGGAGATAAAGGGCAGTACTGGCAGTTCATCTATAAGACTTTCAAAAACCGGTTAACTACAAAACGAATATGGTGGCCAAGCGAATTTGAAAATTTTAAATAGACCTTTCTCGCGATTTAATGATCCAAACGCAATGAAACTTGGTACAGGAAATGTTTATACACATCGTAATGCACTGGTATCGAATTTAGTTCAATTGTTTACATAACCTCAAGATGGCGGCTGTGCGATTTTAAAATTATGTTTTTAAATCTTAATAATGCGATAAAAGTGAAAGTTTGAATAATGTACCTACGCAATAATTTTCCTTTAATGGTATATGGCTCTATGGCCTATACATATAACAATCCAACTTAGCGACCATCCGAAATATTTAGATAGATCTCAATATGTACGAATCTATTACAACAATCAGACCGATTTTTTTAATGTTCATAGGGGCTATGAACATAAGTTCACATGTAGGACTTTCAATAACCTGGTGATCACAAATCCAACATGGCGGCGACGCGAAGTATAAATATTCACATGATCGTTTCTCGCATTTGACCATCCGAGTGCAGTTTGGTACAGTAAATCCTTATACAAATTTTAATCCACTGGCATCTATTTTTTTCAATTGTTTCCATGACCACAAGATGTCAGCTGTGCGAAATTTTAAAATCTTGTTTTTACTCCTTGTGTCCTAATCATGCGATTGAAGTTTGAATACTACACGTGCACAATAATCTGCATGTAACAGTACATAACTCTAAGACCTACATACATAAAAATCCAACATGGTGACCATCCGCAATATTTAGTCGGGTCTCAATATCTACGAATCTATTACAACAATCAAACTGAAATTTTGTATGTTGATAGAGGTAATTAACATATGTAGGATATATGAAAATAGGCTGTATAGTTTTTCACGAAACTACTTGTTTTTTCGTGTGGCCTCGTCAGAGGCCAAGTTAAGGTCTTTCTAGTCGACGCCCGTGAGCGACCTGCACGTCGGGATGAGAGAAGGAATGGATGAAGATGAATGAAACTGGACAAGGATATGGAAGGCAGCGGCCGTGACCTATCAGAAGGTACTGTCCCAGCATTTGCACGGTGTTGAAAATGGGGAAACCATGGAAAACCATTTCAAGGACGGCCGACGGTGGGGATCAAACCCACGCGTCTACCGAGTCAGCTGAGAGCTTGGCCCCATGACCTAACGCTGTACTTTAGCCAGCGTAGCCACTGCTGTCCGTTACAACGTGGTAACCCCGCAGTTAATTTAAAGCAAGAACAAATAATATGTGAGTACTCCTGAACACGACCGAGGACTCTCAGATTACATGATTTTAGGAGTCAGTAGTCAGAAAATGATATAATCCTAAGATTCTATTGTCTGTGAGAATTCCTTCTGTCTGGAAGCAAACTAATCTTCGCTGATACAGTTATGATATCAGAGATTCTAAATCTCTCAGACTGTGGCGTAGATTTTGGTTGTATTACCTCGCATTGTTCCCGGCTTATCTACGTATCGGAGGCTTTTCCTTAATAAACTCCATCAAGATGTGGGAGGCAGGGGATCTCTCCACCATGTGTGAACATCACGTGTTCACAGAAAGCTATCTTCACATGCCTGGTTCTAATAGACAAACACTGAATTGGATCTTGCTCATCTATGAAGAAACCTTGTTCTGCAGAATATTAGTTGAACTGCTCATCTCGTCATTCGCTTTATAAATCAGAGGTCCAGCAATCTAAATATTATCAAGTGCATTAGTATTCAAAGAATTTGTTATTATAATTATAAATAAACAAAATTTTGTGAATCTCCGTAGAAAAAACAAAATTAATTACAAACATCCAGAACGCTCCAACATATTTGACGACAGATATTGGTCGAGTCGAGAATGTAAGAAAGTTCAAATATCTAGGAGAATTAATTCAAGATAATGGTTTAGACAGATTTGAAATAGAAGAATGAAGGAAAGAGCAAATGCTACGAATGCTTATAACAAAAGGTGCCTATCTAAAAGAAATCTTAAAATAAGGCACTACACTACAGAGGTAAAATCAGAATGCCTTTATGCGAGTGAATCTCCGTGAATACAAGAAATTAAAGAAAAATCCTAACCTCCCTGTTCATGAAGACATCCTAATCATTAATAAAGGAAGGCTTCGTTCTCGTCACCCGCCCCTGGAAACTGCAAGGATGTTGATCAGCAAAGGTTTTAATACCAATGTATGGTGGAAGTATAGATGGCAGATTAACGCTACAACAGAACAACAGAAGATGCCATGCATAACGACCAAGCCACCTGGCTTTGAATTACCACGGAAGATCTGGTCAGTTCTCAACTGTATAAGAACCAACACTGGCAGGTGTGCTGATTCTCTGCACAAGTGGAAGATAAAAGATTCTACAAGTTGTGATTGCGGCGCTGAAAAGCAGACTATTCAGCACGTGGTTCAGGAATGTCCCCTGGCGATCCAACAGAGTTCGTGGTGATGACGGAGGGATCAATAGACTAAATTCGTGGTCTGAACATTAATTTGTAATTTTGCAATCTTTTTTTATATTTTAATGATGTTTGTAGCCATATGCTAAATAAAATAAATAAACCAATTAGACAAACTTGAAGTACCAGAAAGGAGAATTATGAGAAAAATCTTAGGCCCAGTGAAAACAAACGAATGGAAACAAATGGAAATTCAGATCTAATGATGATATATACAGGAGTTTAGAAAGCATAACGGAACTATAAGAGAAAGGAGTTTGGTATTTTTTGGCCATATTCACATAATGGATGATTCCAGATTAACTGAAAGGATATTCAAGTACCTTTGGGAGAAAAGGTCAACCACCAGCTGGATTCAAGAGGTAAAGAAAGATTTAGAAAGAAATAACATGAGAGAAGGAGACACTGTGGACAGACAGAAGGTGTTAAGTATGGAAGGAATAGTGGAAAGGAAGTGGTCTGAGGATAGAAAGAAGCTGCATTGTCTGAGATTATTTATGTTACGAGGGATAGATGACCTCGCTGTTCCGCCCCTTATCATTATTATCATTATCGTCAATCTCAGCATGAGTTTTTTTAAAATCTAGTTTACCCTCGAGGGTGATGGCTCCCACGGGCTCAGCGAGGGAACTCACCCCTACCGCCATTTTCAGGCTGTGTCCTAGAGCTGGGAACATCTAATCGGAGTGGATCCAACTGGTGAGGTGGGATTGGCACCTCGCCCAGGTGGCCTCACCTGCAAAGCGAACAGGGGCCTCATGAGGGAAGGGAATGGAAGGTTAGGATGGATAGGGAAGGAAGAGGGAAGGAGGCGGCCGTGGCCTTACAGGAGGTACTATCCGGGCATTTGCCCGAAGACGAAGTGGGAAACCACGAAAAACCACTTCGAGGATGGCTGAGGTGGCAATCGAACCCCCTCTACTCATTTTACTCATTTGGACCACCCGAGGCTGAGTACTGTAGACCCCGTTCCAGTCCTCATACCACTTTTCAAATTTCATGGCAGAGCCGGGAATTGAACCCAGGACCTCCGGGGCGGCAGCTAACCACGCTGACTGCTACGCTACGGAGGCGACCATGAGATCTATTTTGCGCCATAATTCTTCGTGGAGTTGCTTGTCTACTCCTTATTATTCTCGTGATGTGATGAAAGTCGATGTGGCAGTGGGTTATACGGCAGGATGCCCTTCCTGACGCCATCCTCATGAGAGGAGTTAATGAGAGATGAAATTAATGAAGATGAATGAAACTATGCAAGGATGTGGAAGGAAGCGGCCATGGCCCGTCAGAAGGTACCTTCCCATCATTTGCCTGGATTTGAAAATGGGAAACCACGGACATCTATTTCAAAGACGACGGACAGTGGGGCTCGAACCCAGGTCTACTGAGTCCACTGAGAGCTTGGCCCCATGGCCTAGCGCTGCGCATTAGCAACCGTAGCTACCGCTGTCGGCCTTCTCCTTCGTGGAGTGTACAGTGAAATTCGTCGAGCGTTGGAGCAGTTGTCTGAACAGTGCAGGGGATATCTTTGGAACCTATTGTGATACAGTGTTAGAAGTTAGTCTCCGTTAGAGCTGTGCTAAGAGATCGACGTCAACATTAACGGTAGAGCTACGGAATCACTTCACATCCAAATTCATTACTGTACAATATTTTTAGCCTATTTTCATTTTATGAAAAAATAGGCTTATGAGATCACCTTTTGTCCGTGTGTGTGTGATGGTGTGTGTGTGTCCCCTTAATAACTTCTAAACGCCTGGAGCGATTTCAATGAAACTCGGTAAGATCATAGCACCATTCTTGCCGACCCCGACCGTGCCCTTCAAACTTTATTGTCTCTAACCAATCCAACATGGCGGCTGTGCAAAGTATTTCACCAGCATTCAGTATCTCCGAAACTATTACGGATATCACCCTGAAATTTTGTACGGTGATAAAGGGCACTACTAGAAGTTCACCTATGAGACTTTCAAAAACCTGGTAACTACAAAGCCAACATGGCGGTCAAGCGAAGTTGAGACATTTAAGTAGACTTTTCTAGGGATTTTACCATCCAAACGTAATAAAACTGCGTACAGCAAATGTTTATACATATTGTAATGCTCTAGCGTCTAAGTTATTTCAATTTTTTACATAACCTCAAAATGGCGGCTGTGCGAAATATTTCACTGGCATTCTATATCTCCGAAACTTTTACAGATATCGACCTGACATTTTGTACGGTGATAAAGGGCACTGCCTCAAGTTTATCTGTGTAACTTTCATAAACCTGTAATATACAAAACGAACATGGCGGCCAAGTGAAGTTGAAACATTTTAATAGACTTTTGTCGAGATTTAACTCTCTGCGCGCAGTGAAATGTGGTACAGTTGTGATTACACACATTGTAATGCACTGGCATCTAATTTATTTCAATTGTTTACATATCCTCAAGATGGCGGCTGTGCGAAATTTTAAAATTAAGTTTTTATTTCTTGTGTCGTAATCATGCGATCGAAGTGAAAGTTTGCATAATGAAGCTACGCAATAATTTTCCTTTAATGATATATAACTCTATGGCCCATACATATATCGATCCAAAATGGCGAGCATCCGAAGTATTTAGACAGTTCTCAATATCTACGAATCTTTTACAGCAATCGAACTGATTTTTTAATGATCATAGAAGCTATAAACATAAGTTCACCTATAGGACTTTCAGTAACCTGGTGATCACAAATCCAACATGGCGGCGACGCGAATTATAAATATTTAAATGGACGTTTCTCGCGATTTAACAATCCGAGTGCAGTGAAACTTTGCACGTTAAATACTTATACAAATGTTAATCCACTGGCATTTAATTTATTTCAATTGTTTTCATAACAACAAGATGGCAGCTGTGCGAAATTTTAAAATCTCGTTTTTACTTCTTGTGTTCTAATCATGTGATTGAAGTTTGAATACCACTCGTACACAATAATCTTCATGTAATAATACATAAATCGAAATCGAACCTGGCGACCACCTGAAATATTTAGACGATTCTCAATATCTACGAATCTATCACAACTGAAATTGTGTGTGTAGTTAGAGGCAATTAACATGAGTAGGATATATGAAAATAGGCTGTATAGTTCTTCATGGAACTACTTATTGATCACGAAATCCTACTGTAATCTCTCATATGATCATGGCAACTGCACTTCTTCGCCACCAGGGTGGTTAGTATGCACATTCATGAGTTCCAAATCAGTTTCAAAGATTGTTCACATCACTTGGCCCATTAATATTCGTGATTCTTGAAATTTTCTGATATATACAAATCCTGCACTGCCTCGTAACTCAATCATGTCAAATACTCAATGTTTGGTGTATTTACCCGTACACTTGCAGGATTCATTGGAAAAGTCAAACGACGCCTCATGCAACGTCATGAAGCTTTACCCTTCTAGCTACGTTATAAGGTATGCTGGTCCTTCCACTTTACAACTGTTATGTACATCCACTTCACAGTGGGGTATTCTTAGGTACATCTACTTCTCAGTGGGGTATTCTTAGGTACATCTACTTCACAGTGGGGTATTCTTATGTACATCCATTTCACAAGGGGTATTCTTATGTACATCCACTTCACAAGGGGTATTCTTATGTATATCCACTTCAAAGAGGGGAATTCGTATGTACATCCACTTCACAGTGGGGTATTGTTAGTTACATCCACTTCACAGTGGGGTATTCTTATGTACATCCACTTCGCAGAGGGGAATTCTTATGTACATCCACTTCACAGTGGGGTATTGTTACGTACATCCACTTCACAGTGGGGTATTCTTATGTACATCCACTTCACAAGGGGTATTCTTATGTACATCCACTTCACAGAGGGGAATTCTTAGGTACATCCACTTCACAAGGGGTATTCTTATGTACATCCACTTCACAAGGGGTATTCTTATGTACATCCACTTCACAGTGGGGTATTGTTAGGTACATCCACTTCACAGTGGGGTATTCTTATGTACATCTACTTCACAAGGGGTATTCTTATGTACATCCACTTCACAGAGGGGAATTCTTAAGTACATCCACTTCACAGTGGGGTATTGTTAGGTACATCCACTTCACAGAGGGGTATTCTCATGTACATCCACTTTACAGTGGGGTATTCATAGGTACATCCACTTCACATTGGGATCTAGTTGTAGGGTACCAACACTCAAATCAGGGTATTGTTGTAGGGTACACCCACTTCACAGCAGGGTATTGTTGTAGGGTACACCCACTTCACATCAGGGTATTGTTGTAAGGTACACCCACTTCACTGCAGGGTATTGTTGTAGGATACACCCACTTCACAGCAGGGAATTGTTGTTAGATACACCCACTTCACAGCAAGGTATTGTTTAAGGGTACACCCACTTCACAGCAGAGTATTGTTGTTAGATACACCCACTTCACAGCAGGGTATTGTTGTAGGGTACACCTACTTCACAGCAGGGAATTGTTAGATACACCCACTTCACAGCAGGGTATTGTTGTAGGGTACACCCACTTCACAGCACGGTATTGTTGTTAGATACACCCACTTCACAGCAGGGTATTGTTGTAGGGAACACCCACTTATCAGCAAGTTATTGTTGTAGGGTACACCCACTTCACATCAGGGTATTGTTGTAGGGTACACCCACTTCACATCATGGTATTGATGTAGGGTACACCCATTTCACAGCAGGGTACTGTTGTAGGGGGCACCCACTTCACATCAGGGGATTGTTGTAGGGTACACCCACTTCACATCAGGGTATTGTTGTTAGATACACCCACTATACAGCAGGGTATTGTTGTTAGATTCACCCACTTCACAGCAGGGTATTGTTGTTAGATACACCCACTATACAGCAGGGTATTGTTGTTAGATACACCCACTATACAGCAGGGTATTGTTGTTAGATACACCCACTTCACATCAGGGTATTGTTGATAGATACACCCACTATACAGCAGGGTATTGTTGTTAGATACACCCACTATACAGCAGGGTATTGTTGTAAGCTACACCCACTATAAAGCAGGGTAGTGTTGTAGGATACACCCACTTCACAGCAGGGTATTAAACTCCATGGTCTAGAAATTATTTTATATCTTATAACTGTTATGTATTTTAATATTCATGGTTCCATGAAAGATAGGGGTGTTCTTCAACCCGTGAGGGATGAAAACAGGCACATAGTGAAGGATGAAGGAATACTGGAGCAAGAGAAAGGAGCAACCAAGGAAGACTGAATTTGGAACGTGGTCCTCACAAGATCCAAACGAAAGTAATAATAACAAGAAGTTCCGTGACGAAATAAAGAGCCTACTTTTCTTAAAATTTAAGATTCATGCCAACGATTAATCGATATGGCTCTATCTAGAATAATGACGAAATTAAGTTGGTAATATCGAAATTTCTAATTAGTTCGAAATACTGTATACCTGGCATAATGTAGCCTAATAGAGCACTAAAATTGGCAACCCTGGTGACTGAATAAATTCTTAATTCCATCTCTTAAGGTACAGAATACAAAATTTGGTTGGAGTCCAATGAATAGCATGGACGTTACATGCAGTTAAACATTGGATCTAACAGCGCGCGTAAAATCATGTTGGCAACAGTGTCATGCATGTATTGGTCAGAAATAATCTGAAATAATATGGTCTATTGTTGTGCCAATTTTTAATGAAATCCGTTAGTTAGTATAGAAGTTACATGCATTTTAAAATTGGACCTATCAGCAGGCTTAGAATCATGTTGGCAGCACTGACGTATATTAGTTACTCCAAAGTAATCTAGAATGCCAGGTACTATACGTGTGCAAAGTTTAGAGCTATTGCCTTGCATTCTTTCTGATATATTGATATTAGGGCAACAAAAATAGAGACAGCATTTATTAACAGTTGGCAGCCCTGGTTGCTCTTAAGAATACACATAGTCACAGCTATTATGGTACTCCAAAGTAATCTAGAATGCCAGGTACTATACGTGTGCAAAGTTTAGAGCTATTGCCTTGCATTCTTTCTGATATATTGATATTAGGGCAACAAAAATAGAGACAGCATTTATTAACAGTTGGCAGCCCTGGTTGCTCTTAAGAATACACATAGTTACAGCTATTATGGTACACATAGCACATACGAAATTTGGTTGAAATCCAAATGATAGTATGGAAGTTACATGTATTTAAATTTGGACCTCTCAGCAGGCTTAGAATCATGTTGGTAGCACTGACGTATGTACGTTACTCCAAATTAATATAGAATGTCATGTACTATACGTGTGCATAGTTTAAAGCTGTCGGCTTGCATACTTTCTCATATATATTGGTATTTGGATAAAAGAAATTAAGAGCATTTTTTAACAGTTGGCAGCACTGGTGGTTCATAAGAATACCTTCAGTCATATCTGGTTATGTACACATACAACGTACGAAATTTGGTTGAATTCCAATTGATAGTGTAGAAGTTATATGCATTTAAATATTGGACCTATCAGTAGGCTTATAATCATTTTCGCAACACTGCCATGTATGGCCTTCTGGAAATTAAACTGTAATATTATTATCTATATGTGTGCCGATTTTGAAATAGCTCCCATTCATACCTTCCAAGATATCCAACATGGAGCTCAAATTTCAATTGCGATTTTTCAGCAGTTGGTAGCACTGACATCATTTTCAAATATGGCCGTGAGATATTCAGGTATAGATCTTTACTCCTACCAAATGTTATTTAGATTGCTCCAGCCGTTTAGGAGTTGATAGGGGGGACACACACACAGCCAGACAGACAGACAGACAGACAGACAGACAGAAGGACAGACAGACAGACAGACATACATTTTCCCGGATCGATCTCATAAGACTACTTTTTCCTCATTTTTGCAAAATGTGAAAAGTAGGCTAAAAATTATTATAATAATACTTGGGATATAACGTGTTTTCTAACTGCTACTGAATCTAAGTTACCCCTGCTGTTCATGATCGTTAGACTTGCCTATCTGAGTTATACCACTGTTATTGTTATCGATATACTGTACCCGTTCGTCCTGGGGATGCGATGACCCATGTGCTATTACATCGCATTCCTGGATTTCCAGGACAGAGCGGAGTTAAATGAACATGAAGTCAAATAAGGAATGTGTCGGAAATTCAGTTGAAATATCACAAAAGCAGAGGGTAACACGAGATAAAGTATCTCCAGGGTCGTTACGGGTTTAAATTTAATTTAAAAAATACAAATATAAATGGGCGCCATCAACTGAATCCCTAGCAAAGCACATCCTTCCTGGTTAAGCCTTAATTAAGACAAGGAAAGGAAAAGGAAAATCACATCACCATCAGATCACAACTAAGATAAAAACAAATTTATTCAACTTTGATAGTCAGACAGACATATTAAACACTCATCCTACCTAAGAGCATGGTCGAATGCCAACGTTAAATTGTCATTGTCCATAAAATCGAACCATCTCTATTCTACACAAAGTGTATTTAATCCACATAAAATAGGAAAAAATTTCTAAAGTTCTCTTGGGTTCTCAGGATCACCGTAGCACTATGTCTTTGCGTCACTGACATTCGTGATACCTGAGACCTAACTTCTCTTTAAATTAACATCATGAATGTGGATGTAAAAATATAATTAATCTGTCTAAACACATATATTCTAATCACATATTTTAAATATCACATAATTTATGGCTTGCATGGCATTATTCAAATGCTGAATATGTTAATAAATTGCTCCTAAACATCGAATAGTTAATTTACACTATTTACACTGTCATTAATAATTGCTTGTTTGTGAATCACAGTATATCCACTACTCATTGGTTATAATCATCATCATCATCATCAAATTTAAATATTTCTCACATTAGTTCTCATCTCAAAATTCAATATATTCATGTCAGAATAATTAATTCATTATCATCAAAACATTTAAATGAATATTATAATCATCAATTCTTTATGCTCTCTCATTATTCACACACTCTCATTTCATCAACTCCTTCAGATTAAATCATCTCAAATCATCAATATAAATTGTTTAATTCATCAACTCAAATTGCAATTCTTCAAATCATTTCTCAATTAAATTTATTTAAATCCATTTAAATTTATTAATCATCAGCTTCTTTAATTAATTATCACCTTCTAATTCAGTTATTCATCATCTATTTAATCATCTATTAATTTATTCAAATCAGCTTATTTATTCAATCTTTAATTCATCCATTTATTTAATTCATTGATCTATTCCAAAATTTAATTTATCAATTTATTTAAATTTTATTCTTCTGGTTATTTAGATTTTCATTATTTCATCTAGTCATTCTGATTTTTATTTCATTAGGTCAGATCATTAATATGCTTAAATTTCAGATTATTATTTCATTAATTATCATTATCAGAAAATCTTGTATTATCAACATTATTTATTTGTTTAATTTCCTAGCAAATTGTTTAATATGGTTTATAGAACGTTGTCTTACAGTTTTATCACTTCCAAGTTATATCTCGTATTAATTATCATGCCAAAAAATATTATTGCCTTCACAAAATCACGTTGGATCTCACTATCCACAACTTCATTATATATTCTCACTTTATCAAATATCACATTTGAATACCACAATTATTCCACAAAACTCCATAAATATTCAGCGCACAGCATGAATCTCAAAATTATGCTAGACTGGGTTCGACAACCTCATGTCTGCCTCAAAATACATCAGCAATATTGCAACTTCCACTTGGCAACTTCCACAAAATGCCTATCACAAACTTCACTTAATCACGTTGCATGATCTACAAAAAATATAACTGGCTTCAAATTATCAACGCACACAATCTCCAATAACTGTAATTAATCTGATCACATCTAGACAACTTCTTAAACAATTAGGAAAAGTATTACATTAGTAATCGAAATCAAATTCAAGATCTGCTTTCAAATAGCATAAATTCTCTTAAAATTCTCATAATTCACTTCACAGAAAAACACCAATGTGCTATAATCTCTCATATCAAAATATGCAATACTGATCTGCCTTAAAATAAATCTGACCATTAATGATTCATCTTACAAGATTCAATTACTTTAAATCCTTCTCAAAGGTATCAAACTCAATCATAAAAATTTGTCAAAAGCATCAGCTGTACCAGCTGTTAAATTGAAAGTACTCTCAAAAGAGTATAGCAACAAAATATTGGATTGGCAAACAAGAATTACAAAATGTAACCATGCTGACATGTATTTTTAATTTATTTGACAAAATTCGACTGATATGTGACTAGTAGTTCCTTGTTTGATCCTCTTACAATCTCAAGTACACTCGGATGATAATAATGAGTTCCTCAATGGCAAGTAAAGATGAGTACCACCACGCAATCGTATAAATACGAAAGGCCTTGCCCCGTTGTCTATCATGATAATGCCCTGAACGATGGGTAAAGATGTGTACCACCACGCAATCGCCTAAAGCGAAAGGCCCCATCTCGTCGTCTAATGAGTGAATGTACCAGATTGGAATCAACAAGTCTCTAGTTGTCACATAAAAGCGATATTCATTCACTTGAGTGAATAACATCTTAATATCTCCAAACAATCCAATGGAAAAATAACTACTGATGAATAATACACACTCGCTAGTATGCAATGAACTGACGAAGTAATTTAAATAATCCAATTGCAGATCACGAGTTCGAAATACTCGCCACAAAAAAAACTATCCAAGAAAAATATCCTTACTGGAAAATGTCTAAAAGACCAAACATCTGCTTAATAAAGCCAACCAATGGTGAGAATTTCGTATAATGGTGCCTGCCATATCATATGGTAACGCCATATTCTAGCAAAATTTGGAGCAAATAATGTCTAAGCCATGTCTAAATAATTGTAGAACTCCTACTAGAAAAATATACAAGTATGCCCAGTGTTCATGAAAATATCATATCAGAAAGTCATAACTCTTACAGTACCTTCTCATATCAGCTGTTAATATATTTCCAAGATCGTCGATTATCCTCGTGTGTAATAAATTTCTCGAAAGATCGACGGGAATATCGTTTCACCCGCGCAATAACGATTGCCTTCATATCCCAAGTGAATCAGCTGTTGGACCTCCTCTTCTTCAGGAACCGAATCCATCGCTCTGTGGTGCCATCGCGTCTCTGTCTTCGTTTACACCGACATGATGAACTGCATGTTATCCATAGCGGATACTGTCCAAATTCTTACGTAAAAGTTCATAAAAGCAGCGTACCCCATATTCTTCTTCTACGTTACGCCACTGTCCCATACAATGTTCGGTTTGCTTGTTAAAAGTTCAATCTCCACAGCGGTTAAGTCTCACTTGCAGAAAATAAATTTTATTTATGAGAGTGTATAAGTTTTTGAAACACCCTGTAGCTGTGTTCGTACTCGATATCTTATAATAATTCATGAAAAAGAATTATTTTAATGCACTTGCCAATGTTCATAAGTGCATATAATTGTAACATTTCGTTTGCTTAAAAGCGTTAATGTTAGCTTGACCCCATGGTCGCTCTACATATTCCGTTATGAAATGCATAGTCGTAATGTCATTTGAATATCTAAGTTCATTTGAAGTTTACTATTGCAGTATATTATAACTATCTGCCTGCACAAATCGATTAATGAATACAAGTCCCAACTCAATGTTGTAACTGAATGTTGAAATGAAGTTCAGCTTCTTTAATGTTGCCTGCGTATAAAAGTCGGAACTAGCACGCTCGGCTCTACTGCACTGCTCCAGAATGATCTACGATAAAGCCGGCCTCGCCATGCCGCTTCGCTGTAATGTTCTGCGTTACAAAATGCAGCTCGAAATAAAGTTCTCAATCTCGTATTATAATGCTGTCCTAACCCCGGCTCTTCTCCTGCTTACACGGCCCGTACAGCTTGCCTCGTAACCGGTCCTCATTCCACCTACCGTGTGTTGCTTGCCTTGACTCAGTGACCTACTTTCCGCTCTCTGCTTGGTGAAGTAATACTGTCGCTTTCACTCCACGTAACAAGTGCTGTACACTGCTCAACTTTGCCGTGCTCTCTGCGCATGTGTTCTACTCAGCCCTGCTGACTGAACTCGACTGATGTCTCTAGACTGCGTTGACCAGCTCCTACCTGGCGCTGTCACGTGATGCTCCCCCACCTTCTGCGGTCGTGCGTCACAAGTATAATCTCGACCACCATCCTCTCGGCTATTAAGTTATACAATAACTTAAGGGATTATCTGTCTTTCTTCAAGTTATTATCATATATAATGCTTGACATTTCTTCTCTTCTGAGATGATTAAACACTATGTTCCATATAGATCTTAATAAAACTTCATATTCCTCCCATAATTCCATCTGCTTGACTGGCAGTGCCTTCTTAATCCTTGGCCTTCTACGTCATTTCCTAACATTCCTCTCGACTCGATCTGAGCGCTATCTTTACAACTTTTCCCATAAATCTCAACTACGGCTTAATGTCAGCTGGCGTAGCCGATAGCCTCAACTAGGTATCGGGTACAATACTTCACTCTGAAACTTTCAAAATTAACTTAGTTACGTAAAATTCAGAGAGAGTCTCCAAGTCTTCATTACTCCTGAACATCGGCAACGCTTTCAGCTAAAGTGGCAGATGACCTCGTAGTTCCGCGCCTTAAAACAACAAGAACTAACTCTCATCTAACTTATAAAAAGAAGTTGCATACCTTCATGCACATGTCGTGTTATTAGCCTATTTTCATTTGTGAAAAATAATAGACTTATGAGATCACCTTTTGTCCGTGTGTCTGTCTGTGTGTGCGTGTGTGGTGGTGTGTGTGTGTGTGAAGGTGTGTGTCCCCCTAATAACTTCTAAACGGCTGGAGAGATTTCAATGACACTCGGTAAGTTCATAGCACTATTCCGGGCGACCACGACCGGGCCCTTCAAATTTTGTTACGTCTCACCAATCCAACATGGCGGCTGTGCGAAATATTTCACCAACATTCAATATCTCCGAAGATATTACCGATATCACCCTGGAATTTTCTACGGTGATAAAGGGAACTACTAGAAGTTCACCTATGAGACTTTTGAGAAACTGCTAACTACAAAACCAACATGACGGCCAACCGAAGTTACGACATTTAAATAGTCGTTTCTCGCGATTTAATCAACCAAACGCAATGAGACTTGGTACAGTATATGTTTATACACATTGTAATGCACCGACATCTAGCTTCATTCAATTGTTTACATAACCTCAAGATGGCGGCTGTGCAAAAATATTCACCGGCATTCTGTATCTCTGAAACTATTAGCGGTATCACCTTGAAATTGTGTACGGAGATAAAGGATACTGCTGTAAGTTCATCTATGAGACTTTCAAAAACCGGTTAACTACAAAACGAACATGGCGGCCAAGCGCAGTTGAAAGTTTTAAATATACTTTTCTCGCGATTTAATAATCCAAACGCAATGAAACTTGGTACAGCAAATGTTTATACACATTGTAATGCACTGGTATCTAATTTATTTCAATTGTTTACATAACCTCAAGATGGCGGCCGTGCGAATTTTAAAAATATTTTTTATTTCTTGTGTCGTATCATGCGATCGAAGTGAAAGTTTGAATAATGAAACTACGCAATAATTTTCCTTTAATGGCACATGACTCTATGGCCTATACATATAACAATCCAACATGGCGACCATCCGAAATATTTAGACGGAACTCAATATCTACGAATCTATTACAGCAATCAAACTGATTTTGTTATGTTCATAGGCGCAATGAACATAAGTTCTCCTGTAAGACTTTCAATAACCTAGTGATCACAAATACAACATGGCGGCGACGCGGAGTATAAATATTCACATGGTCGTTTCTCACAATTTAACCTTCCGAGTGCAGTGGCACTTTGTACAGTAAATCCTTATACAAATGTTAATCCACTTGTATCTTTTTCTTTTCAATTGTTTCCATAACCACAAAATGGCAGCTGAGCGAAATTTTAAAATCTCGTTTTTACTTCTAGTGTCCTAATCATGCGATTGAAGTTTGAATACTACACGTAAGCAATAATCTTCATGTAACAGTACATACTCAATGACCTACATATTATATAACAAGAAGTTCCGTGACGAACTAAAGAGCCTACTTTTCATAAAATTACGTTGGTAATATCGACATTTTTAATTAGTTCGAAATACTGTATACCTGGCTTAATGTAACCTAATAGAGAACTACAGTTGGCAGCCCTGGTGACTGAATATATTCTTAGTTCCATCTCTTAAGGTACAGATACAAAATTTGGTTGGAGTCCAATGGATAGCATGGACGTTATATACAGTTAAACATTGGATATAACAGCGCGCGTAAAATCATGTTGGCAAGAATGATATACATGTATTGGTCAGAAATAGTCTGAAATAATATGATCTATTGTTGTGTCAATTTTGAATGAAATCCATTGGTTAGTAGAGAAGTTACATGCATTTTAAAATTGGACCTATCAGCAGGCTTAGAATCATGTTGGCAGCACTGGCGTAGGCCTATATTAGTTACCCCAAATTAATCTAGAATGCTAGGTACTATACGTGAGCAAAGTTTAGAGCTATTGGCTTGCATACTCTCTGATATATTGATATTAGGGTAACATAAATAGAGACGGTATTTATTAACAGTTGGCGGCCCTGGTTAATCTTAAGAATCGGCATAGTCATATCTGTTATGGTGCACATAGCAAACACGAAATTTGGTTGAAATCTGAATGATAGTATAGAAGTTACATGTATTTAAAGCTGGACCTCTCAGCAGGCTTAGAATCATGTTGGTAGCACTGACGTATATACGTTACTCCAAATTAATATAGAATGTCAAGTACTATACGTGTGCATAGTTTAAAGCTGTCGGCTTGCATACTTTCTGATATATGGGTATTTGGATTTAAAAAATTTAGAGCATTTATTAATAGTTGGCAGCCCTGGGTGCTCTTAAGAATACGCACAGACATATCTGTTTATGTACACATAGCACATACGAAATTTGGTTGAAATCCAATTGATAGTGTAGTGATGCATCTTATCGCTGTGCGGGAATCATCGGTGGCCCGGAACATCCAGTTATCTTCTCTTATTTCGATAGGCATTTAAAATTTGGACCTATCAGCAGGCTTAGAATCATTTTGGCAACACTGCCATGTATGGCCTCCTGGAAATTAAACTGCAATATTATTATCTATACGTGAGCCAATTTTGAAATAGCTCCCATTCATACCTTCCAAGATATCCAACATGGAGCTGATATTTCAATTGCGTTTTTTCAGCAGTTCATAGCACTGACATCATTTTCAAATATGGCCGTGAGATATTCAGGTATAGATCTTTACTCCTACCAAATTTTGTTTCGATTGCTGCAGCCGTTTAGGAGTTGATAGGAGGGGACACACACACAGCCAGACAGACGGAGAGACAGAAGGACAGACAGACAGACAGAAGGACCGATAGACAGACAGACAGACACACATTTGCCCGATCTCATAAGTCTACTTTTTCCTCATTTTTGCAAAATGTGAAAAGTAGGCTAAAAATCCAACGTGGTTGCCATCCGCAATATCTAGTCGGTTCTCAATATCTACGAATCTATTAGGCTACAGCAATCAAACTGAAATGTTGTATGTTTATAGAGGCAATTAACATAAGTAGGATATATGAAAATAGGTTTTAGTTCTTCACGGAACTACTTGTTTACTGTAAAATAATACTGCAAATGCTTCTACTGCGTGCTTAATTTTGTGGCTAAGTTGATAAAACGCTTACCTTTGATCTGAAGGACTCCGGAAATTCAAAGCAGGCAGCTTTAACAAGAGATTCTGTTTCTTTTCATTATTAATATTCCTTTGTCTGCGATTCCTCTTAAAAATACCTTTCTGGTACCCCTTTCTTCTAAGTACGCCACAGTTTCCATGCTTCTACTTTAGTGTAGGAGTATTTCACTTCAATATCTCCAGAATTTGCTCCTGCGCATCTTATCGTTGTGCGGGAATCATCGGTGGCCCGGAACATCCAGTTATCTTCTCTTATTTCAATATTTTAGGGCTGATGTAACTCTTCAGGAACCAACATCTTGGATATCCGTTTCCTCTCCTCTGTTTCAGCGAAGAGTCTATCTTTCTAGCTCATAAGATATGATATAGGCTATTCTTTCTCACTAATGCGACGTTTTTGTTGGACAGCTATGTAGTATAAGAGCCTTCTCCTTTCTATGTATCCATTTCGTGCCGCAACTTCACCATTAAAGTTTCCTCCACATTTACAAGAAAAAATGAAGATATTTAACCGCACTCTGGGTTGCGGAGCTCCTCACGTATTGGTGCTACTACCTCGTGGTGCCTCTTGGGACTACGGAGACCAGTAGTGTGGAATGGGATCGTGTTCAGGGAGATTTGGTATGGTCACATGGCTATAACCGAACATACAATAGTTGTTAAACATATAGCCTAATTTCTCTTAAATTCACGGGTATTGCTGTAGCAGTATAATTTTTATTCTTGTGATTCGAGTTACTGTTTCACTGTTTCAGAGGAGTTACGCTGTACGCCCCGCCCTGAGTCGTACAAACTGGGGTTTGTAAATACATCGATTTGTACATGGAACAGCCTGCCGTGTTCCCTGAAAGCCAGCAACAATAATGCCGCACAGTTCAAGAGGAAGCTGCGGCATTATTTGTTCAACAAGTAGGTTGTTCATCATACATTATGCCCCGATTCTTTGTTGTGCTAGTGATTGCCGTGAATTTCTATTTCGAATATTCATTTCATCTCTTCCCTTGTTGTCCCTCCCTTATCCTATGTAAATGCGCATTTACCATCCCCCTAATGCATATTGTAAATAATGTAATCATTGCTCGATTCTCACTAATTGCCATCTTGTGTACATATGTACAGTAAATATAACCCAGTGTATATAGTGGGGGCCCTGACGCATCCCGAATGCGAAGTGGGGCTTTGCTATTTTCAGAGACTCCCTTCAGCGAACTGCGAATATAGTGTAAGGCGCTGATGAATAAATATGAAATGAAATTAAACAAGACTCTTAGCCGAATAACACGTTCTATGTAAATGATGCATACACAAAAAAATAATGAATAAGAAGGAAAATTGAATTTTTGTGTTTGTATAAACTTGTAGGCTCAACTAATTATATTTTCAATTTTAATTTTGTTTTCTCTGAGAAAATGTTTTATATGCATCTTCAGGTTTGCCTGATTTCCTTTAAATTCTTTTAATTTAATTGGGAGAATTTTATATAATTTTGGTGAGAAATACAGAAAGTTACGTTTGGCTATACTTAACTTAGGTTGATATAAATAGAGTGATGTTAACTTTCACATGAATCTACCATCTTGTGAAGTTTCGTCATTATAGCTCTAATAAGTTAAGCACAGACTACTAGTATTGAAGTCATGATTATAAAACGTCAGCTGAGATGAATTTGAATTTGAATTAGAATTTGAATTTATTGTTTCTCTTATACAGGCCACTGAGGCTACAAAGCCTCTTTATGCAGCTCTCTTCATTCCGAGGGCGGTTAAATACAATAAAATAAATGAAGAAAGAAAAAACTTAACCTATACATACAGTTGACAATAGAAGTTCTTGTTATTACATCCGTTCACCTTGAACATGATAATTGTATAGCTGATAGATTACAATGAAGGGAGTGTTTTATCGCTCTGATAGGAAGTCCTGAATACTGGTGCAATTTATATTTATTCCAGATAATACTAGCTGAAATACGGAATGAACCTTTGCATTTTTCGGTTCTGTGATGAGGTATCTGGAGCATTTGTGCAGTGTGTCTATTCGCACGGTTATGCACTGATTGCATGGGAGTCAGTGTGCAATAAATATAAGGCGGAATTTTGAATTTTAGAATTTTTATCACAGTCAGAGCCATGGCATACTGTCTTCGTTCCTTTAACTTTAGCCATCCAATCTGGACGTAAAATGGAGTTATATGAGACTCTCTTGGTACATTGAGAACAAACCTCAAGCAAGCATTTTGCATTCTTTGCAATTTTGTATTGAGGACCTCTCCCATATCATGGTAAATTATAGATCCATAGTCAAATATTGGTAATATCAAACTCTGTATCAGTATCTTTCGTACATTTTGAGACAAATGGAAGCAAGTTCGCCTAATTTGATGTAATGACGATGCAACCCTTTTCAGAATCATGTTTGTGTGATCCTGCCACGATAATCGAGAGTCAAAAATAACTCCCAGATTTCTTACTGCTGACTGGTACGGAACTGTTTGGGATGCAAGCTGTAAAGGTGGTACTGGGTCAGGTAGGGAACTGAGTAATTTGGTATAGCCGATGATTATCGGTTGCATTTTTTCGAAGTTAAGTATTAGATTATAATCAAGTGCGTACTGAGATAGGCTTTGAATGTCACTGTTAATTAGAGCTACGTTCAAATGAATGGATTTCAGATCCGTGTGTAGATATAGCTGATGGTCATCTGTGTACATATGATGTTGACAAAATTTAAGGACAGATGGAAGGTCATTTATATACATGGAGAACAGGAGTGGACCACGGACCGAACCCTGCGGCACACCTGTTGTTACTTCACACCACTCTGAAACATTGTCATCTGCTAGGACTACTCTCTGACATCTGCCTGTTAGGTAAGACCTAAACCAGTTCGTTACTGACTTTGAAAGGCCTAGATTTCTTAATTTAACAAGTAGGATCTCATGGTGAACTCTGTCAAAAGCTTTGCTGAAATCTAATAGAGATAATATAGTTATGTCCTTCCGGTCCATTGCAAGACGAATGTCGTCTGTGACTTTGATAATGGCTGTCAGAGTACTATGTTTTGATTTATATCCAGATTGGTGATGGATAGAACACGTAATCCACATGCCCAATAATCGCATTCCCAAAGTTTGCTCTGAATTCACAGAGGGTAAACGCTGTGTGGGAGGTCAACGGAAGCGATTCAAAAACGTACTGAAAGTTAATATGCAAATTGTCACATTGATATTAATAACTGGGAGACCTTAGCCCTTGATCGCTCTTCCTGGATATCACTTGTTCATCATGGTGCAATACATTTTGAAGATAACCTCTGACGAACGGTAGAAGATAGGACGCAGCGCATAAAGGACAGAGAGCTCATTAAAAACAAGTAGGCCTAGTTCCACGACGAACTAAAGAGCCTACTTTTTTATTTAAGATTCATGCCAATGAATAATCTGTATATCAGAAATGAAATGTTGCATTGGAACGATCAGTGCTCGTAGAATAATGTTGGCAACAGTGCCATGTATGTGTTGCTTACAATTAATCTGAAGCATTATGATCTATTGTTGTCCCAATTCTGGATACAATCCATTTGTTAATATAGAAGTTACTAGTATTTAAAAATTGAACCTATCAGCAGGCTTAGAATCATGTTTGCAGCACTGACTTGTATCGGTTTTTCCAAATTAATCTAGAATGTCAGGTAATGTTCGTGTGAAAATTTAGAGCTGTTGGCTTGCATGCTTTCTGATATATTGGTATTAGAATTAAAAATAATAGGGACAGCATTTATTAACAGTTGGCCCCCCTACTGGCTCTCAAGAATACGCCTAGTCATATCTGTTATGGTACACAAAGCACATACGAAATTTGGTTGATAGTATAGAAGTTACATGCATTTAAATGTTGAACCTATCAGCAGGCTTAGAATCATATTGGCAACACTTTCATATATGTGCTCCTGAAAATTAATCTGGTATGTCATTATATCTGTGTGTGCCAATTTTGGAACAGCTCGCATGCATAACTTCTGACATATACAACAGAGAGCTCAAATTTCAATTGTGATTTTTCAGTTGATAGCACTGATGTAATTTTCAGATATGGCCGTGAGATATTCAGTTATAGATCTTTACTCATACCAAATTTGATTTTGATGGCCGCAGACGTTTAGGGGTTGATGGTGGGAGGCGGGGGGGGGGGGGTGGAGAGGCGCACACAGACAGACATACATTTGCCGGATTGATCTCGTAAGTCTATATTTTCCTCATTTTTAGCCTATTTTCAATTTTGAAACAAGATGTTCAGATGCATGGGTATTGTTATAACTGTTTGGCCTTTCCAAGGAGTATAATTTAATGTTGGTTGTAGTAGCTTCTTGAAATAAGTGTCATACGGATATTAAACATGAATATGAGGTGCCCTTTGCTAGTGCTACCTCTGTAACAAATTTCGTTCAATTCGTTTTCACCGTGTTTGAATAGATAGGGGAATCGATTGGCACACATACATGGCCGCCATCCGCAAATTATTGGGCAGATGACCTAGTAGTTTGGTCAAAAGATTCTTCATACATAAAGGTATAACGTTGCAAAATTTGGTAGAGATCAGATGATTAGGTTGGTCGTAATATCATTTAAGCTTTTAACATTTGGGTGACTGCCATTACGTTTTCGTCAAGATGGCGGCGATATAAAACATGACACTGAGATGCCCTTTGCTAGTGCTTCCTCTGTACCAAATTTCGTTCAATTTGGTTCCACCGTGTTTGAAAAGATAGGGGGAATCGATTTGCACACAAATATGGCCACCATCCGCAAATTATTAAGCAGATGACCTCGTAGTTTGGTCAAAGGATTCTTCATACTCAAAGGTATAATGTTACAAAATTTGGTAGAGATCAGATAAATAGGTTGGTCGTAATTTGATTTAAGCTTTGAATATTTGGATGGCCGCCATTACGTTTCCGTCAAGATGGCAGCGATATAAAACATGACACTGAGGTGCCCTTTGCTAGTGCTACCTCTGTACCAAATTTCGTTCAATTTGGTTTCACCGTGTTTGAAAAGATAGGGGGAATCGATTTGCACACAAATATGGCCACCTTCCGCAAATTATTAAGAAGATGACCTCGTAGTTTGGTCAAAGGATTCTTCATACTTAAAGGTATAATGTTACAAAATTTGGTAGAGATCAGATGAATAGGTTGGTCGTAATTTGATTTAAGCTTTGAACATTTGGGTGGCCGCCATTACGTTTACGTCAAGATGGCGCCGATATAAAACATGACACTGAGGTGCCATTTGCCAGTGCTACCTCTGTACCAAATGTCGTTCAATTCGGATTCACCGTGTTCGAATTGATAGGGGGGGACAGACATTCAGAGTACACACACTCACACACTCAAACACACACACACAGACACACAATTTTCGGCCCTGTAGTGATCTCATAAGTCTACATTCATTTTTTGCAAAAATCGAAAGTAGGCTAAAAATATGCTAATGAGATCACCTTTTGTCCGTGTGTGTGTGCATGTGTGTGTGTGTCCCCCTAATAATTTTTAAACGGCCGGAGCGATTTCAATGAAACTCGGTAAGTTCATAGCACTATTCCAGCCGACCCCGACCGTGCCCTTCAAATTTTGTTACGTCTCACCAATCCAACATGGTGGCTGTGCGAAATATTTCACCAGCGTTCAATATCTCCGAAACTAATACCTATATCACCCTGGATTTTTTTACGGTGATAAAGGAAACTACTAGAATTTCACCTATGTGATCTTTGAAAAACTGGTAACTACAAAACCAACATGGCGGCCAATCGAAGTTGCGACCTTTAAATAGACGTTTCTCGTGATTTAACCAACGAAACGCAATAAAACTTGGTACAGTATATGTTAACACACATTGTAATCCACTGACATCTAACTCCGTTCAATTGTTTAAATAACCACAAGATGGCGGCTGTGCGAAATATTTCACCGGCATTCTATATCTCTGAAAGTATTGGCGTTATCACCCTGAAATTTTATACGGAGAAAAACTGAACTACTGGAAGTTCATCTATAAGACTTAAAAACCGGTTAACTACAAAACGAACATGGCAGCCGAACGAATTTGAAAATTTTAAATAGACCTTTCTCGCGATTTAATGTTCCAAACGCTATGAAACTTGGTACAGGAAATGCTTATACACATTGTAATGCACTGGTATCTAATTTAGTTCAATTGTTTACATAAGCTCAAGATGGCGGCTGTGCGAATTTTGAAATTACGTTTTTATTTCTTGTGTCGTAATCATGCGATCGAAGTGAAAGTTTGAATAATGAACCTACGCAATAATTTTCCTTTAATGGTACTTGACTCTATGGCCTATACATTTAACAATCCAACATGGCGACCATCCGAAATATTTAGACGGCTCTGAATATCTACGAATCTATTACAGCAACCAAACTGATTTTTTTATGTTCATAGGGGCTATGAACATAAGTTCACCTATCTAACAAATCTAACATGGCGGCGACGCGAATTATAAATATTCACACGGACGTTTCTCGCCTTTTAACCATCAGAGTGCTGTGAAACTTGGTACAGTAAATCCTTATACGAATGTTAATCCACTGGCATCTAATTTATTTCAAGATGGCAGCTGTGCGAAATTTTAAAATCTCGTTGTCTCGTTCTTGTGTCCTAATCATGCGATTGAAGTTTGAATGCTACACGTACACAATAATCTTCATGTAACAGTACATAACTCTAGGACCTACATTTATAAAATCAAACATGGCGACCATCCGAAATATTTAGTCGGTTCTCAATATCTACGAATCTATTAGAGCAATCAAACTGAAATTTTGTAAGTTGATAGTGGCAATTAACATAAGTAGGATATATAAAAACAGGCTATACGCTGTATAGTTCTTCACGGAACTAATTGTTACAAAATGCGAAAAGTAGGCTAAAAATGGAAGGAACGTGGATTCCCCACCTGGAACCAACTGTCATCACTGTGTGCCTCCAACATTGGACTATATAGTCACCTCCCAACTCACCGATGAGGAGACATTCCGGATAGGAAGGCCAGCCTTCTCGATACGAGTATTTGCTATGATGTGGTTAGGTTATTATGTTATCAATATTACTGAATTATACTATCAAGATGGCGGCTGCGTGCTGTATTCAGTCTTGTGATTAATGTTAGCGGGGTCTCTTATATGATATAGTCGCTGATGTCTTGTCTTATACGAGCTATATTTTGTCATCCTAGCATTGATAGATCTCTGTATATTTTCATGAATGCAGCAACGCACTATATTCATCGTGAAAGTCTTGTAACTAGTGCTAGCATGGGCTATATAAGTTCACAGTAAGTATTGATGGTCGTTCATTTTAGGAGAGTGTGACATCATGGTCGTCAGCCCCGTATAAGTGGGTGTGTGTTGAACTTGTCTGATAACCTGTATATATATGATGTGTGTGTAACTGTATTAGGGACAGGGATGTGGTAGACGCCCCGGGACTTGAAGTAAGGTACTATCCCGGTATGTCTCAAGGGGGCGTGGAAATGCCACTGTCAGGATGGCCACGGTCAGTGGTGGGATTCGAACCTGCGATGTCGGGACTTTCTGCAGCTGCCCTCGTGGTCATGGTGCACAATTTAACGGCATGGCTACACCACGTGACGGTAACTAGTGACAACATATGCACATATTAAACCATTCAGTAGTGTAGAACCATCAATATCTTTACAGATCTTCAACGCAATCCCCTGCAGGATGTTGCTTGCATTCCCAGATGGGCAGAAGTCTCAGAATAGCAGTAGCCGAACTACCTTTGTTGATGTACTTACATCTTGAAGTACGGCGTCTTGTGTACGGAGACGCTTACCAAGGAGTGGTCCCTCAGTTTGGAGAAGTCGCAGGCACTCCTGTCCGGATCTGCTTAACAGTCGTGTTTATGGACAGATGGCTCAAAAAAAATTAACAACCAATTCAGTCCAGATAGAAATATACCTTTTAATAGCTAATGTATTTTCACATGAAAGCAATCTAGTTACATATCGTTGCTGAAAGAGACAATATCTTAAGCGTAGGCAACAGCTCTCCACGAAGCGGTGAACGCTCCTTCTGTCAGGGCTAAACTCATCTGCCCAGATACATACTGTAGGTTGGTTTTTTAGTGTTGGCAACCAAGCTGCTGCGCTATGTTGCAACGGTGTTGGGCTCTGCCATTTTACCAAAGTTTGCTAACCTGCGTCCCCTCCCTCAGAGCACATGAACTATCCTGGGACCTCCTCCGTTCGTTTGCAGTGGTCACGTATCTTGCGCTAGTTCACGAAGCGTTATAATCCGATCCACCTCTACTAACGCGGACACCATCTGCGCATTTTCATCACACTGGTGGGTGACAAGATCGAGGCATGTCCTCTACACTTTCACGCTCTTCTCGAAAGGCTGCAACCCATCTTGCTACCGTTCTGTAAGGTAACGCGGCTGCACCGCACACCACAGAACACCAAATATAATAGAAGTGAATGACTAATGGTAAAGCATGGAAACAAGAAACTACTGCAGCGCGACTAGTGGTATGGCAGCCAACTACAAGTATGAAAATATTGGCTCCCAAATATGTTTTTTGGTATTTTTTATTTTATTTAACGGGCCACTCCAATCCGTAGTTAATTTAAGGACACTTTTCCGTTTAAAATAAAAATCGCACCAACTCGAGACTTTGGACTGGATGGTTTTCTTTTGAACTTTTCAGACCGATGTGGTATGGCCCATATTCCTTGGCGTGAGCAACACCCGCATTTGACAAATACGGTTTACGAACGAAAAGTATGGAGCACGATTATAAGCTGCAGAAATACGACAGTATCGTGTTATCCAGGAACAATATTTGCTATTGAGAGTAGTTGAACGTATAAAGTGCCTTGATCTCTCAAAATTTGGAAAATGAACAGTTACCGTAACGTGTGGGATGGCGGTGAAGAACACAGTGTTGTCAGTTACTCGTATCGCACACCTCGTGCAGTCCTTGGTGGCTTTGTATCGTCACGTGACGTGAAAGCGTGCCCTCTAGCGACGGCTGTGACCTTCCACGCTCTGATCGGAAGCACACCTCGTTACACACGCCACGATTAGCCGATGTCGTCACCGGTTTTCGTATTACAGCCTCCAGCTCGTTACTTTTTGAACGCACCTTACATATTCGATGTCAACAGATTTGGTTTTTGAGAAATGCTTTCCTTGCCTAAGCCAACCTACTTTTTATATCCTCTTTGCTTCGTCCATCGCTGGTTATTATTGGTAACGTAGCTTATTAAGTTTGGTTCGCAGTTGGTAACACTGATATCAAACGATAAGTTCCATGACCATGTTTATTGCAAATGGAGGATTTTACACTACGCCTGCCTCTCATCCGGAGACCCCAGGTTCGATTCACGGCCCCCTGTGTGTACTTGCGGTGTCCACCTTTTTGAACGCTCCTTATACGTGGTAACTTGATGAGTTCTGGGTTGAGTCCAGTTGAGGCGTGACATGGCAGTGGTGTGTCCTGGGTTCATCATAATGGTGTGCAGTAATACAATGTATTCCGATCCCAGTTATTCTAATGATTGTAATGCCTCCTTACACAATTCCTGGTAATAAACCACCCCTGCTGTCCCACCCTAGAGTTAGATTGGAACTTGCGGCTTTCTCCGAGGTATAAAAGGATAGCAGAGGGTGAAAAATGAGAGGGACGATGATTCCCTAACAGACACATCAATCGGAAGGTTTAGAACCTATGGTGAATGACTTGCCTCACCTTATTCTCCCTGTACTCTCACTTTCTCTATACAGAGGCTTGTAACTGGCGCTGAAGTCAAGAATACAGCAGCGTGCAACGTTTGAACTTCTCATGGGTGAAATTATAAACATGCGAAATGATGCGCTGAAAAGCACGTAAAATACAGGCCGGACGTTTGTTCTTTAGACGAGTTATTGTTGTTTGAGTCTTCAGTCTTTTGACTGGTTTGATGCAGCGTCCATGCCTCCCTGTCCTGAGCTAATATTTTCATTTCTACATAGTTACCACACCCTACATCCGACGCAATCTGTTTAACATATTCTAACCTTGGTCTACCCCTATAGTTCTTGTCCTCGACCCTTCCTTCCATAACTAAGCTTGCTATTTCTGGGTGTCTTAGTATATGTCCTACCAACCTATCTCTTCTCTTCATTAGCAGTCGCCAGAAACATCTGTCCTCTCCCACTAGTCTTAATACCTTCATACGAGTGAAAATATTAATATAAGCCTGGAGTTACTACAGTACCTGTGCAGATGATGGACAAAACTATCTCAGGCTACTGCTGAAGTACTGTTTTTGGCAAATATAAGGGCGTTCTGTTCGTAACTATGTAATGTATACTTCCGCGTCACACAATACTTCGACGTGGACTGTACTGTTCTGCGCGGTGGTGTCGTCACGTGCTCAATTCTGGAATTCCATTACATCCGACCGGTGGTGACAACTGGGAAACGAGAGGACGAGGGAGATACTGTGTACAGGCTCACCCACAAGCTTCAAGGTCAAGGGCAATCGTCTAAAACAAACGTCTGGCTTGTACTAATCTATATGTTATTCGGCCTGAAGGCTGAGAATAAGATTTACAAGGGAAGCGAAATGAAGTAGAATGACAATAAGAAACAAGTGACGTTGTTGCTGATTGATGAATGAAATATCGCACAATGTTCACATCACAGTCCAGGGAACGCTGGGCTTTTAGGAAATGCTCTTCTCCCGTTCCTTCCCATTCATGTCCCGGTACTTCTCCATCTCCGCCACCATCACTTTGTTCACTGAAGCGTAGTCGATTCTATCTGCAAGGACGAGAAATATCGATACGTTAACCACTCACACAAGTAATACAATGTTTACCACTGGGCAGTGGTAAATTTGAGAAATGTATTACAATTATGAAAAACATTGTAACATCCACTAAATGGGCAGATGCCCTAGCTGTTCCGCCCCTGTTAACCCTACAAGGACCAGGGTAGTGTGGTTCGAGGCCCACAGTCAAAATAAATTGCTTTTTGTAATGGGATATATTGTTTTAAATTGTTGAGAATAAATGATATTGATATTTGAGTCATGTGTTAACTATCATAATAAAGAATAAAAGAATAAAGAACAGCCTCGAATGTCTCTTAAAGAGCAAAGGTCTCCTAAATAAAAGGGTAGCTCTTTTTCACTGATGAGGTGAGCTAATCACATTAGGATTGTGCATGGTAATTGTACGGTTTGTTTTGTCTATCATAATAAACTAAATTATTTTATTTTATTTTATTCTTACCTCAAAAACGTAATGGCCCTGTGATGCCCTCCCTTGGTCCAAGTGAGAACTAATTTGTCTAGGCGACTTATAAATACTATGGATGTTCACGTCACGTGATAAATTAGGGAAGTCCAAGGTGTTTGTGGCAAACAGAGCAAGACAACATCAGATCCATTACACTTAGGCTATAAAATTTTTGTGCCGGAAAGTATGGGTGTAAATATTTAAAATATTGTAAATATTATCTCTCATACTTTGAGCCTAAGTGTAGTATAATGCATCTGAAGATGATCGCTTGACGATCGAAACTGGTCACCCAAGTGTATTTATTGGTCTCATGTAAATTCTTTTCAGGATTAGGGAATGACACATCTCATTTGGGTACAATCCTGAAAAGCATCAAACTTTCGTTAACTAACACACACTTACAGTTCATGAAAAAACAGGAACAAACATTTCACCCTTCAACGTACCGTTTTGTAGGCATAAATTTAGAATCAATAGGTGTCCTCCCATGGCCACTCGAGTGGGCTTTTCCTAATAGCTTTCCCATAATTACTTCCACCTAATATCAGATCTAGAGTTATCTACTTTTAGTTTTCAGTCGGTCAACACTCCTTTGCCCAATTATATTAGGCGGGGTAATTATATAGATCCTTTACGAGCCGGCATCGTACGACTTGATTGGTCATGCATTTTCTCCAACCTTCAAGCACTTAACTTCCTCGGCCAGCAATCAACTCAATTCTGTGGATGGCCATTTACGTTTCTACGAGGCACGTCCATAAAGTAAGTTCCGTTTGGTAATAAAATTAAATTGTGTACAGATACAGAAAAAATATTTATCGCACAACATTCTACGCCTCTTAAACTACTTTTCCACATAACTGCCGAACTTTTGCAGGCATTTGTGATAGCGTGCCGCAAGTTTTTGGATACCTTCTTCATAGAAGTTTGCCGCCGACCCGTTAACGACAGAGAAAACTCCCCTGTAAGATATCCTGCCGTTTGGCCACCACTGTTAGGCAAATTGCGTGCTTACCAGGAGAACTGCGTATGTTTAGGAGTTCTCCTGACCACATACGCAATTTGCCTAACAGTGGTGGCCAAACAGTAGGATACCTTACAGGGGAGTCTTCACTCTCATTTACGGGTCGGCGGCAAACTTCTATGAAGAAGGTATCCAAAAACTTGTGCCACGCTATGACAAATGCCTGCAAAAGTTCGGCAGTTATGTGGAAAAGTAGTTTAAGAGGCGTAGAATGTTGTGCAATAAATAATTTTTCTGTATCTGTACACAATTTAATTTTATTACCAAACGGAACTTACTTTCTTGACATGCCTCGTATATCCTGTTTAGCGCCCCCTACTTTGGCTAGTCTTAGGCAACCCCTTTTACACCATCGTATTACTGTGGTTGCCTAACCTCTTGGCCCCAGCGCTCCTTGATGCTTCATGCCAAGCCCCTGTGCCGAGAACATTGCACTAAACCGTTTCCCTACGGAAGTACAGGTCGCTGTCCTGAGTAATGTGTTCAGACTTGAAAGTATACGATCGCGCTTGCGCAGAAGACTCATATAAACCACTCTCCCCTTCCCCCTTCCCATTCCGTATTAATTGAGCTACATTGGTAGCTGTGATAGTGTGTTAAAAATATTTACTTAATTGAACTTATGGTGTTAAGAGCGTTAAAAATCCCTCAGTATGCCTTCCTTCGGAGGGGAAGTAAAGCCGGTGGTCCCATGTCATAGATTTATTCATTCATTCATTCATTCTTTTATTTGCAATTGGGGGTGTGTCCCCCGGTGGCAAATTAGATATACATAACAAATAAATAATTGTACATAACAATTCACTAACAATTAAACTGGAGTATTTACACAAACAGTCAGTCTTTTCTTAAACACACCTATATGTTTGGGAAAAGGCTGTAAGACTGTGGCAGGTAGAGAGTTCCAATTATCAATGGCACGGTTTATGAAAGAATATTTACCATAATTTGTTCGCTGTGGTCGGCCCTTAACTTTGAAAGGATGATCGCTCCTACCCATGTAAGTAGGCTTTTCCATACGTTTGCTAAGCTCACCCCATTCTGGTTGTACATAGCGCAGAGTCTAGATTCCATCCTCCTAGCCTCAAGTGATTCCCACCCAAGTTTCTTTAATATACGGCTCACACAGCTCCTGGAATTAAAGTCACTGAGCACAAATCTAGCGGCCTTTCTTTGTACCATTTCCAACTCATTTATGAGCCCTACTTGATATGGATCCCAAACCATGCCATGTTAAAGAACCTTCCATTAACCACAATTGTGTGAAGCTAAATGTGTACGTTAGATTTGATTTACGCTGTTTAAATTCCAACGTTCGCCAACAGGTTCTGGTTGCGGTGACATGTAGTAGCCAAATATGCGGCTAGGTGTCGTTAACGGTAGCATTTGGTGGCAAAAGTAGGAACTACTTGAAAATTGATTGTCTGCAGTCCTTAAGATAGTAGAGCCATCACAATTAACACCGGTTATCAGACACATGTACACACACCCAAAGTACACGGGGCTACATGACTACGTTATCTCAGCCCCTAAACTGAGGAACCAACCAACTGAACTTGATGGGGAGCCTACGGGTGTTCAATTTACCCTTGACAACTGTCGTGAAAAAATATCACACGAGGGCTCGCGCTGGGTCATTTTGACCCATAGCGTGTCACTCCCTTTTTGTCGTAGTACGGATTTAAATGAAGGAATTTTACACTTGGTGTCTTCCTATGAACTATTCAATATATAAAATGATGTTTATTTATATTTTTTTAAATGTAACACGCAGAAAAATGACATGAATTTTCGTAACAGTAAAATTGACCTTGATAATGGCGGATTTTTTGAACAAAGGAGCTGATGACCAAAGTGTCCCTATACCCCAAACATGGATCAACAAGAACGTAACCTATGTGATTTTGCTGCACCAAAATAGGTAGATTTTCTCCCTTCTTTTTTACGGACTAACGTAAGCCGAAAATTATCACGTGAGAACTGGCGCCATGGGTAAATCTGACCCGACCGTAAATAATATAGAAATAACTTGAGTGTTCAAAAAGCTATGGACATGTTTCTTTTGCAGGGTAAAGTTCAAGGCTAGGAAGGAAGGTACAGTAAGGGACAGGAAATAAGCGCTGACCAAACCGATAATATAGATATAGACCATTATTTAAGCCTCGAGTCAAGCATTCCCACGCCCCAGTCCTCGTGGGTTAAAATATTCCGCTATGGTTATTGGCTGCAATTAGAATATTTGCTTACCTTTCCTGAAGTACTTCTCGAGCAGCACCATGGGCCACTCGAACATGAGGGACATGGCCACGGCTATCGCCATAGCGATCGGCACGTCCGCCATATATTTCGTCATCTGTAAGTAAAACAAACAGAGAGGTCGTCACAACGTTTGAACTGATGGGAATAATGGGAGGGGGACGCTCGCAATTAGGAAGTGAAACATAATTCTATGAACTTTGCGTATTGCTTATTGTTATCCGTAACTCTTCAGTCGGTCAACACGAATTTGCCCAATGTGTATAATAAGTAAATATGAGTTTATGATCGCTATTGCAATGGGAAATTTTTATGATTACGCGTTTCGACCTTCAAGCAGTCATCATCAGATCCTAATCACTGTGTTGAGGTTTACATTTACACACTAATATATTATCTGCCTACAAAAGTATTTGTAGTGCATTTTGGTGTTTTTATACGATTCACAATTTGAATCTCGTATAACGTTGGTTTGTATTGTCCTAAGGGTTTGTAATTTAGGCTACGTGTGAGTTGCACGAGAATACGTTACACAATATAACAAATAAAATTTTAAAAAATGAACATGCATTAGAATTCTATTTGTATATGGTTACTTATCTTGGTAGAGCTATTACCTGCCTCCTCTCTCTAACGAAGATAAGCTGGGCGAGCTTATTTCAAATAATGTTGTGCGCGGCATCTGTTATCGTAAGTTGTAACTCACTTGACTGAAGTTGGAATGACTCATAAAAATGTGTATGCTACAGAGGGCGCCAGGAAATGTTATCCGCAGTGCCTACGAGAGCTAGCATCAGCATTTACGTTGGCATCACGGCTGCCGCCTGCATCAAAACAAACAAACAAACAAACAAACAAACAAACAAACAGTATTTTTTGCTGAGTTTTAGTAAACGTTATACTCACCACAGCCATTCATAACAAATGCTGGAAGTGTTGTCCTTGAAGTTTGTCTCATACAGCTTTATGTGCTGTTCATTTAGAGATTCCTGTCTCTTGAGCTAATTTGCGTGTTGATTTACTTGGACTACGCAGCATTATATCGGAGATTTCATCAAGTTTTTCGTTTGTTAAAAGCATAGGCCTGGCTGTTCCCGGTACATCGTGAACTGAGCCAGTCACACGAAATGTACTTATCAAATCCCGAACGGTATCACGGTTTGGACACTTTGAATTAGGAAACCGCGCCAGAAATTTTAATTTTGCATTTTCTGTAAGCCGATCGCCTTTACGAAAAACGTATTCCAACAAAAACTCTCTCTTCAGTAGAAAGCAATACCGCCTGTATACTGTTGCAATCTTCCAATAATCTATCTGAACGCTCGCTGACGATTTCGACAGCCTACAGCCAACACGTATGGCCTTCACTGTCAAGGACACCGTGCAGCCAACTAAACTGCTGATGCGGAATCACTGCGCACTGTATGTTCTGGAACTGTTTTCATTACTATTGCAGGCCATTTAAACCATCTCCCACAGCGAAGGCACCAACCCATACAAGTTGCTGACCGATCTATTAGATGGGAATAAGATTCTGCAAAACTGCCTAAATTCAGGCTTTGGTTTATTGAAAAATAACACATGGTGCATATTCCTCGTATAACATACTTCCCAAATTATTTCTTCCCATATGAAGACACCACGGAAAGAACGGGATAAGTCCATTTCTTTTCGAAAATGAGTTTATGGCGCATTCTGGTGGCCAACCATCGTCACTACAGATCAGGTGAAATTAATTTCAAATAAAGCGGAATGTCATCGAGATACAGAGGTTTTTATTTTTATTGGAAACGAAAGAACGTCTCAAATCCTCTCACTTTAGTTGTTATTTGTTTTACTTTATTTATAAGAAATACATTTGGCAAAAAAACTATATTGCTCACCCTCAATTGGGGTGTTTTAAATGTTTCCTTTTATTGTTGAAAGTTTAAATTCGCTCTCCTTAAAAAAATTACAGAATGAGACTTACCCCGTTTTTCCCGTGGAGTCTTCAAATTGTTATACCCTGGGGTTCCCACAGGGTACAGCCACCCCCTATCGTCCCCTTTCATCACCTTTCACCCCCGTTTCATGCCGAAACACCTGAGAGGAACCAACAACAGCAACAAACATCTAGCCATTGCAAGTACACTTGACTTGGCAGGCCCAGCCATACACACATGTGGTAATTCTTGCCACACAGATCCAAAACACCTAGCTACCTGGTATGTGGGGCATAAATCTGCTGACTACATTGCACAAACACGGGCAATTTACATAAATACCAGCCCTACCAGGAACTAAGCATCTTTCGTCCACCGAGGTGCTGTCCGACGCCTACTCGACTGCTCTGCAGTTCTGGTAAGTGTACTCGAGGTTATCCTTAGTAATTCCTCTCTGTTCCAAACCCAATACTTGTAGGCCTAATCATCTCATTCATTCTTGTGCACTTTGCATCACATTTATAAGAATTAAAACCATTCTCACTCTCATAAATTGCCCCCTTGTATTTTTTGGGCCCTCTGCTCGAGCTCTGGCCCGCTGCCAGCAAGCCATTTCTCAGCTCGTCAGGTGTCTAACATTGGTAAACACGAGTCAGCATTCGCTACTCACTCAGTAAGCAAGGTCAGCCTTCAGCTTGCCTACCGCGTTAATTCATTGCTTCACAAACCAGCTACAATCACGCGCCATCCTGCATACAAACTATCGCGTCTGCTAATAACCGCCACCCTAATTCGTGCTACCAACCCCACCCCCACCCCCCAGGGCAACACAATATGCATTCATTGCCCCATTTTTGTGACTTATGCAGATGGAGTATGACGAGTACTTACCGCTGTGGAATGCGCGAAATATCCCAGAGTCTTGGTCACGCTCGTGTCGTACTGTTGTATCGACAAGTGCACGAGGTACATGCAGTAGGACAGTCTGCTGATTGGCTGCCACATCTCCATGGACAGCACGTGGTTGACAGGGCCTACAAGAGTATTGTGATATAATGCACAGATGTTGCCATATCCTGCAATTCAGAGCCTCAACCATGACCAGGCTCTTTCTTACACTATTGAGTGGCAACCTACCTCCATAGCCAGAGACGCAGGCGAACACAACGAGAGCTAAGGCCAGACCCCACACCAAGTGACCCGTGGCGTTGGAGAATGCTTGTTGGAAGTGAGAGTGTTCCGTTTCAAGGCGGAAACAGGAATGCGTGCCTGACGCGACACACAGCAGCAGTAGGAACACCACGATCCACAAGCCAGCCACCGTAGCCTGTGAAGAGAGTGCATGGTGTTAACACTTGCCTCCAAAAGGAACAGTTGAGTGACACACCTCGTCAGTGTAATACTTTCATTTAAATTAAATAGATTTCTCTACATATTTTCACAATTTCACAGACAGTGTATGTTTGGTAAATTATACAATAGGCCTAAAGTAACTTAATATGCAAACTTTCATAGGTATATCTTATATCAAGAGATATGAAATTCAATAGCTAAAATATGCAACTTTAGGCGAAATTACTTTTAAGTTGTTGTTACTGTTTGAATCTTCAGTCTTTTGACTGGTTTGATGCAGCCCTCCAAGCCTCCCTGTCCTGAGCTAATCGTTTCATCTCTACGTAGCTACCACACCGTACATCCGAGGCAATCTGTTTAACATATTCTAACCTTGGTCTACCCCTACAGTTCTTGTCCTCGATCCTTCCTTCCATAACTAAGCTTGCTAATCCTGGGTGTCTTAGTATGTGTCCTACCAACCTATCTCTTATCTTTATTAGCAGTTGCTAGAAACATCTCTCCTCTCCCACTAGTCTTAATACCTCTTCGTTTGTAACCCTATCTGCCCATCTGATCTTCACCATTCTACTGTAACACCACATTTCAAATGCTTCAATTCTCATCTTTTCTGCTGCACCAATAGTCCAAGTTTCACTTCCTTAGAGCGCCACGCTCTAGACAAATGATTTTAAAAATGACTGCTAAAATACCTAAATTTATATTAGATATGTCTGTAGACGTGTTTTCCTTGCCTGAGTAAGCCTACTTTTTACATCCTCTTTGCTCCGTCCATCACTGGTTATTTTGCTTCCTAAGTAGCATTAGTGTTCTGCATCCTTCAGTTTTTCATCTGCCAATTGGATGTCCATAGGGGATTCAGATTTCTTTCGGCTGCCTTCCAATATTTTTGTTCTACATCTATTGAAATTCATCGTGAATTCTTTCCTCAAAACAGAGTCGATGTCTTTCAAAAAAAAAAAAAATTATGTTTGAATCTGCGTGCAAACATTTTTAAACAGTTTCACTAAGGGGTAAATATGAATATGGGCATAAAATACAATGGTTATTGGTATAACGTCCCTTTTAACTGCTGCGGTTTTGGGAGACGCAATGGGCATACATCAATCACATGTGTTGTGAAAGACAATATTATTATTACTCGAAAAACAAACCAAAAATATCTAATTTTTCTTATAGACAGATTTCCCTGGGTGACGTAACACGAGACATCCGTCAAATAAACTACTTTACGTTAGGTGAAAACAAAATTAAACATGATTTAACAGTAACGTTCAAGTGAATTAAACGAGTGAGTGGAAATAAGAACGGAAAACAGTTTCATTCAAGGAGGCCTTGTTCAATTGTACCCCTGCCTGCTGTGAGTAGGCAACACTTGCTCCTTGAGTGTAGTGCCGGAATATAGGCATACATTAATTAAAGGCGGTGCTGAAATAACCTCTTGATACCTTCACTCTTTAATATATTTAACAACAACAGTTGGCATTGCGTGAATTCTACCCTGAAGCATACCCATTTCTACGGGGTTGGATATTATATGAGGTTTCCATGTGGCGGATGGTTTTTACGACCGGACGATCTTCACGATGCCTAGCTCTCCAGAGGTATTAATCAGAGGTGAAATGGAAGGCAAAGAAAGAAACTGGGCATGAATTCGGAAGGAAACAGCCCTGCTTTATTAGAAACTCCAATTCCGGTTTCGCCTGGGGTTGAAAACGGTAAACTATGAAAAGCTGTTCCAAGGACAGTCAACTCTGGGGATAAGACACCTCGTGTTTGCATTCTAAGTTGGCCTAGACACTTGCGACCTAGTGCATTACCACTATTGGTAATTGTAATTGGTAATTATTATTTTATTAAGAATATGACCTTTTATCTTGGAATATAATTATATTATTTGTGCAATTAGTTAATAAGAAGCGCAGGAAAATAAAATCGCAACTGCAAAGTTTGTCTTTGGTCTGAAGAGCATAATCTCATGGCTGATTATGTTTTATTATACAAATATTTAGTTGCAGAAGTAGTTAAACTAATACAACTAGTAAATATTTCTTAGTTAAACGTAGTACAATCGTTAAGTTCTGAGACTTGACGCCTGGAATATAGGCCACCACACGACTCTGAGTGTTGCATACACTGCCGCATTACCCGGCGTACACCTACACAAACCACATCCATCCTCAAAATAGTCGCCGTTGGCCGTTATGCACTTTTGCCAACGTTGGTATAGCTACTGGAAGCACCGCTGAAAGAAGTTAGCAGGAAGTTCCCGTATGGCTCATCTTGTGGCCGCCATGACCTCTTCGAACGACCAAAATATGCACCCACGTAGGAGTGCTTTCAGGCGAGGAAAGAGAAAAAAAATCACATGGTGCGAGATCAGGTGAGTACGGAGACTGCGGAAAAACTGTCACCTGTTGCCTTGCAAGTTCCTCTTGGACAAGGACAGAGCGATGTGCAGGGGTGTTGAGGTGTAGCAACAGCCAATACTTCGTACGCCAAAGCCCTGGTCGCATCGCGTAAACGGCCAAGGATCTCCTTCTAGCGAGTTTTGATTACCGTTGCGCCGTCTGGTAGGAATTCCATGTGAACGATTCCATTTGAATCAAAAATCAGTTCCAACATCACCTTGCCTTTTTACCTGTCTTGTCGTGGTTTTCTCTGCCGTGGTGATGATGGCGTTTTCCAGGTGTCTGATTGTCGTTTTAGTTGCGGATCGTAAAGGAAACACCATGCTTCGTCTCCCGTTATTACCCGGCTGAGAAACGTTGGATCATCGCCAGGTCCGACTGGCGCATTCAAATCACCGTCACTACAACGACCGTACGTCTGATGCCAGTGCATGAGTTATATTACTCGTCGGGAATAGAACCCTCGACTACCAATATTAATGGATTCAGCTTCTAAAAGCTACATTATTATTATCATCATTAATTATTATTATTACTGCATGAGGGTCAGCCAAGTTACAACCGACAGTATGTATGTTAGTTGCTCAATACTAAGTGAGTCGAGCTGCGTATAATTCAATAACAACTCAAAGTCCAGATGACACATGAACTCGTGCCTGGCCAGCTATGAATAATTTCTCAGTATAATTACAATAACACCTCAGGGTTCAGATGAGACAGAACCTCGTGCCTGGCAGAGTCCAGCCAAATATTTCCGAGACGTATGTTCCCTACTCCCGACCATCAGCAGTCCTTTCCATATGTGTCCCCCTCTACCCTGGTAACTAGCCAGTAAGATTATGCTGTATGCCACCCAGAGGGATTGACATGTGACTTCTTTAATTCCTATAAAACCCTGGACTCACAGAGCTCCAGTCTCTTGTAACTCAGTAATCTTAAGACTAACCAACTGAACTGGTTGGCAGTCGGGCTTTATGCCTCGGCACTTGCAATAATTGTAAATAACTTCAAATGTATTAGTGACTACTCGAAACAATAAATAACAAAGTTGAACTCTTCGCTTCATTAGAAATAGATATCACTCAGACTCGTGGAGAACCTGTGAGGACCTAGCTTAGCATGCTAGCCACGAAAAATTGTTAAGCTATACTCTGCTGGAATCCTGTCTAGGGATTCAAGTAACTTAACTCATGCACTCTCTTGCAGGGACGAGAGACTTACTGACATGGTACCACCTATGCGCTATAGTGCCCCACAACGCCGTCATAAGGTCAGTCTCACAACCTAATGACTGTACCACGTATGTGATTCTTTGTTAAGATACTGAATGTCTGAAATTTGCTTGCTTAGTGTGATTATGTGATTGTTGTTATATTGTCATGTTGGAATGGATTGTGAACTTAGCTCAACAAACCAAACCCCATGGCGCTACAGTCTGGGTCCTTTACCCTGTTGCGTGTTTCGCTTAGACGCGATTCCCTCTTACCTTATTAAGGCGCACCTTGAACTGGCCACCTCTCAGCTGACTGAGGACATATCCCAGGATCAAGCCAATCACCCACGGGGCAGCTCTGCTGTGTGTGGCGTAGTACATGCTGTCCATCGCTGCAGTCAGTTTGTCCGGGCTGCAAAAATATCACATACTACATAAGATATTCCTTATAGATTACTGTAGGTTCTATAAATACAGAGATGTGCAAATTATTACACTTGACGGAAGTTTTCCAAAATTTCATGTATACTTTTCACGGCCTAATGCACTAAATACGTTAGCAAAGGGACTTCTAACGCACCGGGTAAAAAAATCCTAGTATGCTTCACGCGTTTTGGGATATTAGCATCCATCCGCCCGCCATAGGAAAGATTGGAAAATGAACCGTCGTAGTCCGCCCCGCCGAAAATATCGATTGATGTATTAGTGTACCACCGTGGCTGGCGACAGACTCGTCGAAACACACGCCAGCGGTACCGTCTCTCTTTGTACTACCCCTCTTCATTAAAATTTTAAACAGTTAAAAAAATGTTCTTTTCAACATGTATGGCGTTAGGCCCATTATCAATTTATTTGTTCAAAAAATTAATAAATACCACATTCGAAAGGGAAACGTCACCCCAAGTCCTACGACCCCTCGTACACGTGTCTAGCCTTATTGGTTTGCGAGATATCGTCGTCGGCTGTAACTCGATTCCGAGTACACGTACTTCTTCCTGCATCGAGCTTTTCAAATCAGCTTGTCGATGTGTTTCTGATGACTAAACAGGCCAATCCTGGCATGAAACATGCGCCCACATAAATTGCACTGAATGGTCGGGGAAGGGCGGGGTCGTAATTGACGAAGCTTTCATGCTTGTCGTTTGGCCTCTCCATGTCTGCAACGTTCTTCTTCAAATAAATTGACAGCGTTCGATGTAGTGTTCCGCCACAGTAAACGGTTCGCAGCAGATGTTTCCCATGAGTGGATAGGTATACCAGTCGTCTTCATGATGTGTTTTAGCTGGTCTTTAAAACGCTTCAGAGGGGCCCCATTAGGTCTACTGCCGGAGCAAAGTTCACCATAAAGGAATTGACGTGGAAGCCTGGTATCGCTCATACGGTGAACATGGCCAAACCATCTCAGTTGATGAGCGATGATGGTTGCCTCAATGCTATTGAGATGCACTTTCTCGAAAACTGCAGTGTTGGTAACGTAGTCCTCCCATTTAATGTTCAAGATTTATCTCATCTTTTGTTGTTGGAAGCGCTCAAGTTTCCTGATATCACGGCGATAGAGTGTCCAAGTCTCACAGCCATACAGTAGCGTTGAGATGACGATAGCTTCGTACACCATGAGTTTGGTATGCAACTTTAGGTCTTTATTCATGAAGACTCTGTGCATTAAGCGTCCAAATGCTGCATGGGCAGCCCAAATTCTTTTGTCAATATCCTGCGAGATATAACAAGTCTAAAATCATGGGTTTTACCTCAAAATAGGTTTCACACCTACTCGACACAGGCATCATCGTCAAGAGAGCAGCGCGACAAAACGAAATGGCATGTCAAACTTTGTTCTAGCAAAATGCCACACGATTTCTTTTGATTATTTCGCTCTGCTTTTCGTGTGGATTTAGAGCCGAGGGATTCGGAGACATTTTAATGATGATCTGTTCTTGAACTATTCAAAGATTCATGATCTATGGATTGAAATCACGAGACTTAAGAGGGCACATTCCAAAGTCAATGAGAAATAGTAAATAGACCCAGCTCAGGTAACCTTCAATTCCTTATGGGAAAAAGGTGTAAATCCACGGGGGAGAAACATTACTAAGTAGGGTTACAAAAGATGCCAGCAGTTGGTCAAAAACGATTTTGAATACAAAATTGTGACTGGTTTAAATCCTGTTTTGATTCTAATAATTTGCACAGCCCTGTACTTGTTTCCCGCCTAATATAATTGTGCCGAATTTGTGTTCACCGATTGGAAATCTTTCTTTAACAGATTACAGGGTGGCACGTTTCGTCCGTCAAGTGAATCCAACATACACCAGACAACAAAACTGCACTACCAAGCACTACAAACCCCACAAGGCCATCCACAAACAGTGGCAGCCCTTCACTACTTATCCGTGACTGTGCGGCATTACTACTGTGATATGATAAGCACCCTAAATATAAATATGGACGCTAATAAGCAGTATTTGTCTGCGTTGAATGTGTTCTGTCTCTGTGTTTCCGCAAGGTAGAAATCACAAGTTAACCCTTATCCTGCTTCTACCGGAATATTCCGTACTAATACCTTCGCCTTGTCTTAAGCTATCATCAGTTTACATTTAATTGAGGTAGGGCGGCTTCGGTGGCGTAGTCGGTAGCATGCTGAGCTTCTATTCCCAAGATAGCGGGTTCAAACCCGGCCGAAGCCGTCGGATTTTTTAAGAGCGTTAAAAATCCCTCAGTATGCCTTCCTTCGTAGGGGAAGTAAAGCCGGCGGTCCCATGTCATAGATTTATGGCATGTTAAAGAACTTTCCACTAATTACACCTGTGTGAAGCTAAATTGTATAGGTTAAGAATGTAAACAACACTCTTAGGTTGCTGCGTTGTTGCCAAGAGCCGACTGTGGTGGCGTCTAGTAGCTAAGTTCTGAACTAGGCCTAGTAGTCGTTGACGGTGGCGTTTGGCGGCAAAAGTAGGAACTATTTGAAAAATTCAAAGTTGTAGTCCTTACTTGAATTTTAAAAGAACAGTTACACACACTAATACAGTCATCACAATTAACACTGGTTATCAGACAGATTCTACACACACCCAAAGTACACGGGGCTACATGACCGCGTTGTCGCAGCCCCTAAACTAAGGAACCAACCAACCAACCCAATTGCGGTAGTTGGCACGAAAGTTTTAGACAACCTTTACAAACACAGGAAATGACTACGTAGGCCTATATCATCTCATTTACATTTTTCTTGCTTTCTTACTTAGATACCAGAGTTTCACAGTATTAGCTGAGATATGATTGCAATGGCGGGCCAAAACAATAGAAATATGGCTAGAATTTTAAGGTATTTGGACGAATCGAATAGCGAGTTTAGTGATTTTACAATAAAGACAGCGTTGAAGAGATTGAGAGTTTATCATCAACTAACAATGGAACTGATGCAGTTACAAGTGTATTTTTGCCTCCTTTACGCGATGCAAATTCTATCCCTGAACTGATTCAGATTTAGTACGGCTTTCCTCTTTTTAAATGTATTTATAAACAATATTAAGAATATTTCTTTTAAAACATTCATCACTCAAAGAATAGTACAACATATGTCAGTCACACTGCAAGGGTTAATCTCAGGTCGAAGAAGAAAAGTTTGCTTAGATATCCTTGACCGGATTCAAACATACATTTGTATGAATACATGGTTGCCATAATTTAAGTTACAACTCTTGTGAACTGTGTATTCAGGTCTCACTGTCCCTGACTACTTACGGCGCCAGGTATCTGCAGGGTAAGATGGTATCCTGGACGTACGACTGGATGAAGGGGACGAGCCAGCTGAGGGCCAGAACCACCCCTAAGAGCTGGCGACCACGTCGTGGGTTCCTCCACAGTGGAATGAGCAGCAGAGGCGATATCCAGTAGAGTTGTGTCTCTATTCCCAGGTACCAGGACTCTTCAGAACACTGGAAGAGAGGAGTCAACCATAGCAGTCGTATTTCTGTAATGTGTAACCCTTTAGCGATATGTTATTTAAAAACTAACTAGTTTTCATAGTAACAAGTAGTCAACGCAACATGCTTCAACAACTGGGATCTATGTCTGCTTGCCCTTGTTGTCAGAATAACTAGCTGTCGATACAATACGCTTCAACAACTGGGATCTAAGTCTGCTTGCCCTTGTTGTCAGAGTAACTAGTTGTCGATACAACACGCTTCAACAACTGGGATCTAAGTCTGCTTGCCCTTGTTGTCAGAGTAACTAGTTGTCGATAAAATACGCTTCAACAACTGGGGTCTAAGTCTGCTTGCCCTTGTTGTCAGAGTAACTAGTCGTCGATAAAATACGCTTCAACAACTGGGGTCTAAGTCTGCTTGCCCTTGTTGTCAGAGTAACTAGTTGTCGATACAATACGCTTCAACAACTGGGATCTAAGTCTGCTTGCCCTTGTTGTCAGAGTAACTAGTTGTCGATACAACACGCTTCAACAACTGGGATCTAAGTCTGCTAGTCCTTGTTGTCAGAGTAACTAGTTGTCGATACAACACGCTTCAACAACTGGGGTCTAAGTCTGCTTGCCCTTGTTATAATGGTAACTAGTTGTCGATACAATACGCTTCAACAACTGGGATCTAAGTCTGCTTGCCCTTGTTGTCAGGGTAACTAGGTGTCGATCCAATACGCTTCAACAACTGGGATCTAAGTCTGCTTGCCCTTGTTGTCAGAGTAACTAGTTATCGATAAAATACGCTTCAACAACTGGGGTCTAAGTCTGTTTGCCCTTGTTGTCAGAGTAACTAGTTGTCGATACAACACGCTTCAACAACTGGGGTCTAAGTCTGCTTGCCCTTGTTATAATGGTAACTAGTTGTCGATACAATACGCTTCAACAACTGGGATCTAAGTCTGCTTGCCCTTGTTGTCAGAGTAACTAGTTGTCGATACAATACGCTTCAACAACTGGGATCTAAGTCTGCTTGCCCTTGTTGTCAGAGTAACTAGTTGTCGATACAATACGCTTCAACAACTGGGATCTAAGTCTGCTAGTCCTTGTTGTCAGAGTAACTAGTTGTCGATACAACACGCTTCAACAACTGGGATCTAAGTCTGCTAGTCCTTGTTGTCAGAGTAACTAGTTGTCGATACAACACGCTTCAACAACTGGGATCTAAGTCTGCTAGTCCTTGTTGTCAGAGTAACTAGTTGTCGATACAACACGCTTCAACAACTGGGGTCTAAGTCTGCTTGTCCTTGTTGCTATGGTAACTAGTTTTGTATACACGCTTCAACAACTGTGATCTAAGTTTGCTTGTCCTTGTTGCCATGGTAACTAGCTGTCGATACAACACGCTTCAACAACTGGGATCTAAGTCTGCTTGCCCTTGTTGCCATGGTAACTAGCTGTCGATACAACACGCTTCAGCAACTGGGATCAAAGTCTGCTTACCCTTGTTGCTATGGTAAATAGTTGTCGAAGCAGCACGCCTCAACGAGTACGATCGAAGTCACTACTCAACAAGAATACATAGCCCTAGATGATGAACACTTGTTGATATGGTTACCGAATTGTCTGTTTATTGCCCACAGATAGACCGCCCCAATACTATAAATATATCCACATTTAAATAGAAATAGGAACCAAAATGTTGAAATATATTTTTGGAATTATTTCACATGAGATTGATTTTCCCAAATGTATTAATCTTAAAGTGGACTGGATGCGAGGTGCTTACCGTGTTCTTGGTGGACGGCATCATGTAGTTCTTGATGTAGAGCAAGGAGTGCCACCAGGTGCTGCCGCAGTCGTCAGCGTGCATCATCTCCCACACCGGCCCTTGCCCAACCTTAGTGAGCAGGGACGACTCTAGAAGCACCATCACAGCCAGCGCCGGCGTCAACCTGACGATACAACATAACATTTGGTTGTTCCCGAATTACTATAGAATTTGTTTGAAGCCAACTTACGATGGCTCGTATATTTTGAAAACAATTCAAGTCATAGCGCACAATTACTGTGAGACCGCCTCGTCGCGTAGTGACTAGTATATTTGGCTGCCACCCTTGAATTTCCGGCTATGTCAAAAAATTAAATTCTTGTCTAAGTATTGAAACGTGTGCCGAAACTGAGAAGAGGTGGGTTCGATTCCCACCTTAACCATCTTGTAAGTAGTTTTCCGTTGTTTAACACTTGTACTCCAGGTAAATGTCGGAATGTTCCTTAACTTACTGCCACGGCCTCCTCTTTCCTAATGCTATTCTCATCAATACACACATTAAAACAAAAGTTTGGTGCTTTTCAGTCGGTCAATCCTGAAATAAATTACATGAGATTAATAAATACACTAGGATGACCAGTTTCGATCGTCAAGCGATCATCATCAGATCCATTACACTTAGGCTATAAAATCTATGTTTGAAAATACAATAGTCTATGTACAATTATTTACCTGCAGTATTGGTGTATGGTAAATGCAGTATATATGATGTTAGGTGAAATGCTAAATGGTGATAGATATCCGGAGTTTGTAAATTGGAGTGATTATAAGGTTGTAAAAATCAACTATGGTTAAACTGTAATGTTATAGGCTAACTACTTATCTGGTTGTCTTCCTTGCTGGAGCTACGCGCAGTTTTCGTGTTCACTGTTACTCCAGATGTGGTCGACTGAGATGGGCTGTTATCTCAACGACACTGTTTTTTTCCCTTTTCTCCCCCCTGTTCATATGGCTGAGCGGAGTCAGACGATGTGTTTATGTGGAGTGTTGCCAACCTAGATAAGATGTATGTTATTGAATACAGGAAGATCTACAACTATTAAAGACCGTGGAACTGTCTTCGCCACCCGTGGACTAAAAAGCCATTCGAGCTAAGGGCTGCCCGGTCTATTGAAAACGTCTCGGCACCTTTAATACTGCCACGCATACCGGCCAAGATTTATTGCAGAAAAAAGTACATAGTACACTTGATCCAGATAACATTTATCTATTAACCACCGCTATTTCCCCCGTTTTTTATCTAGCTTGGCATAACACAGCTCTTTTTGGGTACATTCGTGTTGACCGACTGAAAAGCACCAAACTTTTGTTTACTTAGGCAACACTGAAAAATGGCTTCAAACCTCACAAAATACACACATTATTACAGACCCCACGATAGCAAATATTATCTGACAAATTCTACACCCAAATACACGGGGTTGAAGTGAGAAATATATCCAAGCTTCTGGGTTGAAATTACATAAACTTCTGGAGATGCTGGAGATCAAGTGGGTTTTCCCCAGCCACCTTCTGTGGTCTTGGAGTAAGCATTGAGACTCCGGACCCAAAGTTCAGGTTTCGATACCCACCTCAGCAGTCCTAGAAGTGGTTTTCCTTGGTTTCCCACATCTTCTCCAGGTAAATGCCCGGATGATGGCCACGGCCGCATGCTAACACATCCTAGCCTGATTTAGAAATACAGACGCTAGTACAGCCATCACAATGGCACAGGTTAGCATACATACTCCACACACACCCAAGTATATGGGCTACATGACCACGATGTCGCAAAGCCACTAAAATGATCAACAACAACAGTAACAGGATTTTCCTAGAGGACCTTTTAATAGTCTTAAAAGACCAAGTATATTTTCACGTCTCCTTGTTACATTCTGATTGTCTGACTGCGTGGCAAAGCGGTAACGTTCTCGCCTGCTGTGTCCAAGGTTGCAGGATCCAATCCTGGAGCAGTAAGTTAGAATTTGAGGGTGCGTAAATGTGAGGAAGCCGTGTCCGGAAATTCATTGGCAGTGATTTGAATGAAAGTGATGATTTGATTCATATAATCTGCTTAAATGAGTGTAGGTACATAACAAACTGGTGCTCCAACAGGTGACGTACCGGATGTAGCGACGCAAGTAGAAGGTCTTGAAGTCGAAGGTGCTGCGCCCTGATGACTTGTTGAGGAACCCGTAAGCCAGCAGTACTCCACTCAGCAGAAGGAAGGTGTTGGCCGCCATGGGAGTCAACAGTATCAGAATGTTGTTGAAGTTGGCTGCAAACTGGAAGCAGGTCCCGTGAACATGGCATATTGGAGACAGTTTTGCAGTCCATACAGCTTAAGGAGCCAAACAATAACGGTTTTAATATTATAACACTGACGTGTACAACAGTTATATGCACTCCCTAGGAAACACATAGGCCTACACATTGCTATTGGGAGCAACGTTTAAAATTCCTTAATTCAAATCATTACTATTTTTTATCAAATTTTCAAAATGTGTTTCTTGCTTTCACCGTTTCCCTAATATTTCCCATGTTTATAGGAATGTTTGGAGTTTTTTTTTATATGGATGTTAAACCTAGCTACAAAATGAATCTCACTCAAAACCTTTGTGACTTTAACCTTTTAATTGCTTAGTTTTTTCATTCGCATTTGAAAACATGTGTACAAGTCATACCAATAATTAAGTTACCATAGTGAGCTTTTGTATATAGGTTATGGGTCTGAATTGATCTAAATGTTAATTCAAAATCCTACGTTTATACAGGGTGTTTCAGAAATACTTTTACAAACTTTGGGGATTAGTTCCTTACACCAAAACAAGAAAAATAAGTTCATATAGGCCTACATGTGTCACAAAATCCTTCGTTTTCGATTTCTTAATGAAAGAATATTGTACAGTGACACATTAATTGGCAGCCTGTTTGGAAGTGTTTAACACATGAACTCATATCAAAAACGTTCCTGTCACTGACAGATGGAAAAACTGTCAAATGCACAGGTGTTCCAGACAGGCTCGCCATCAGCACCAGTTTAGGATTAATGTGTGGGCTGGCATTGTAGGTCCATACGTTCTACCAGCGCGTCTTACAGGTGCTGTCTCCAGAGACTTAATCCAGAACACCCTTTCAGACTTACTGCATGATAATGTGCCCCTGCAAATACGACAACGTATGTGGTGATGCATAATGGGGCTCCTGCACACTTTAGTCACCTTGTTCGCTCTGCACTGACGGAGATCTTTCAGGACAGATGGTTGGGCAGAGGAGGACCCGTTCCATGGCTTGCACGGTCCGATAGACTTTTAACTGTGAGGTCAGGAACCTTTCCTGATAAGAGTTCATGCGTTGAACACTTCCAAACAGACTGTCAATTAATGAGTCACTGAACAATGTTCTTTCATTAATAAAGCGGAAACGAATGATGTTGGGACATATCTGTATATGAACTGTTTTCTTGTTTTAGTGTAAGGAACCAATCTCCAAAGTTTGTAAAAGTATTTCTGAAATACCCTGTAAAATTGCTCAACTTGACACGAATTAAAATTAATATATCTGTGCGGACATCATTTCCAAACCAGTTAATGGGCCCAAAATAATTGTATTACCTAAAGTCAGTAGGCAAGTACTACTTGTTCCTTCCTTCTTGTACAAAGGTTGATATTGAATGGTCCTAAATCACAACGCGTAGTCAAGAATTTGCTTTTTGTTCCGCCATACTTGTTTACATCTCAGATGAACCTCAGCTGTAGACTACAGTTAGTACTACACAATGCCCAATAGATGGCAGAACGTGCCAGGGATTGACTCCGCACTCGAAAGCAAATGAGGAATAAAACAAAATAAAACAAGAAGTTCTGTGACGAACTAAAGAGCCTACTTATCTTACAATTTAAGAATTAATCTAAAATATGATGATCTATTATCGTGCCCATTTTGGATGAAATCTCTTTGTTAGTATAGAAGTTACATTTGTTTAAAAATTGGACTTATCAGCAGGCTTAAATCATGTTGGCAGCACTGACGTATATTAGTTGCTCCAAATTAATTTAGAAAGTTAGGTACTATACGTATGCAAAGATTAGAGGTGTTGCTTTACATATTTTCTGATTTATAGATATCAGGGTAAAAATAGTGAGACCATTTAATTACAGTGGGCAGCCATGTTGGCTCTTAAGAATACGCATATTAATATCAGTTATGGTACACAAATCATATATGAAATTTGGTTGAAATCCATGTGTTAGTAAAGAAGTTACATGCATTTAAAATTTGGACCTATCAACAAGCTTAGAATTATGTTGGCAGTACTGACATATCCTAGGTACTCAAAAATTAATGTAATAGGTCATGTACCATACGTGTGGTAAGTTTCGAGCTCTTGGTTTGCATACTTTCTGATATATTGGTATTAGGATAAAAAATAGAGATAGCATTTGTTAACAGTTGGCATTCCTGGAGGCTCTTAAGAATATGCAAAGTCATATCTGTTATTGTACAAATATTACATACGAAACTTGGTTGAAATCCAATTGATAGTGTAGAAGTTACATTCATTTACATATTGGACCTATCAGCAGGCTTATAATCATTTTGGCAACACTGCCATGAATGCCCCCTGGAAATTAAACTGAAATATTATTATCTATATGTGTGCCAATTTTGGAATAGCTCCCATGCATACCTTCCAAGATATCCAACATGGAGCTCAAATTTCAATTGGATTTTTCAGCAGTTGGTTGCACTGACATCATTTTCAAATACGGCATTGAGATATTCAGGTATAGATATTTACTCATACCAAATTTTGTTTCGTTTGCTACCGATTAGGAGTTGATAGGCGGGGACACACACACACACATAGCCAGAAGGACAGACAGACAGACATTTGCCCGGATCGATCTCATAAGTCTAATTTTTCCTCATTTTTGCAAAATGAGAAAAGTAGGCTAAAAATCTTAAGCAACGTTTACAGACGGGCGAATCACTCAACAGGTTAATTAGTCTTTCTATTTTTAAGAGCATTAAAAATCCCTCAATATGCCTTCCTTCGGAGGGGAAGTAAAGCCGGCGGTCCCATGACATAGATTTATGGCCTGTTTAAGAACCTTCCACTAATTACATCTGTGTGAAGCTAAATTGCATAGGTTAAGAATGTAAACAACGCTCTTAGGTTCCTACGTTCGTTGCCAAGAGCCGACTACGGTGACGTCTGGTAGCTAAGTTCTGAACTAGTAGTCGTTGACGGAGGCGTTTGGCGGCAAAAGTAGGAACTACTTGAATATTGATCGTCTGCAGTCCTTACTTGAATTAAAACAGATAACACACACTAATACAGTCATCACAATTAACACCGGTTATCAGACAGATTCTACACACACCCAAAGTACACGGGGCTACATGACCGCGTTGTCGCAGCCCCTAAACTTAAGAACCAACCAGTCTTTCTATGAAACGTTAAAATATTTTTTGAGTTTCTTCAGAATAAAATTGGAAATGAAAATGAAAATCCACAGCCTGCTGCCAGTCTCCGACCGGGTCAGGAATGGAATGAATGAAGCCCCCATCTAGCGGCGAGGATATGAACGGAGCCGGCTGCCGAGGCCTGACGCACTCCTCTGGGGCAATGATTAAATGAATGACAGATGAAATGAAATGATAGTGGAGAGTGTTGCTGGAATGAAATTTCGACAGGGAAAACCGGAGTACCCGGAGAAAAACCTGTCTGCCTCCGTTTTGTCCAGCACAGATCTCACATGGAGTGACCGAGATTTGAACCACGGACCCAGCGGTGAGAGGCCGGCGTGCTGCCGCCTAAGCCAAGGAGGCTGCAATAAAATTGGAAATAATGATGCTTAATTAATTAATCGTGTGAAAATATGTGAGATTCATTTTGTAGCTGACGGTTTAAGACCTACTTTAATGAAAGCAAAAGTTCAAAAATTCCTCAAAAACACATGCACAAAACAAGAATCAAATTTTGAAAAGTGGATAAGAATAGTTACGATTTAAATTTCGATAATTTTAATGTTTTCTTCTAATAGCAAGTTGTGTGTGTTTCCTTGGAGATGTACAGTATATAATTGTTGTACAAGGCACTGTTACAGTATTAAAACCGTTATTGGTTTGGTTCCTTAATCTATAGCCTATGTCCCCCGGGAGAGGTGGCGCTTACTTGAGCAACGTTAGAGGTGGCGCGGGGTCATTTTGACCCCTCCCAATTATTTCTCAGTAGTAACGACAATTATTTCGTTTATGCTACTGATATTCATTCATTCATTCATTTATTTGCAATTGGGGGTGTGTCCCCCGGTGGCAAATTGGGTATACATAACAAATACATAATTATACATAACACTTCAATAACAATTAACAATTAAACTGGAGTATTTACACAAATAGTCAGTCTTTTCTTAAACACACCAATATGTTTGGGAAAAGGCTCTAAGACTGCGGCAGGTAGAGAGTTCCAGTTATCAATGGCCCGGTTAACGAAATAATATTTACCATAATTTGTACGCTGTGTACTCATGTAATTGGGCTTCCCCATACGTTTGCTAAGCTCACCCCATGCTGGTTGATTTGTGTACGTGTTGTACATAGCGCAGAGTCTAGATTTCATCCTCCTAGCCTCCAGTGATTCCCACCCAAGTTTCATTAACATACGGCTCACACTGCTCCTGGGATTAAAGTCACTGAGCACAAATCTAGCGGCCTTTCTTTGTACCATTTCCAACTCATTGATGGGCCCTACTTGAAATGGATCCCAAACCGCCGAGGCGTATTCCAGAATAGGCCTTACAAGTGACAAATATTCTAATTCTTTAGCAGAGGTACTACTTCCTTTTAATACCCTCATTACAAAGTGCAGGGATTTGTAAGCTTTAGAAACTACACATCCTACATGACTACTCCATTTCATATCATTACTTACGTGAACGCCCAAATATTTGCAAGAATCTTCTTCTAAAAGTATTTCCGAGCCAATATTATATTGAAAATCTTGCCTTCGCCCTTTCCCTATTTTTATGAGACTACATTTTCTTGTGTTTATTTTCATTATATTTTCAATCGCCCACTTATAGACCAGGTTCAGGTCGTCTTGAAGTACTGCGTTGTCTTGCGAGTCTTGCATATTTCGATATATTACACAATCATCCGCAAACAATCGACAATCACTACGAATTCCATTTGGTAAGTCATTTATAAACGCCAAAAATAACAAAGTTCCGATTACGCTGCCCTGAGGGATACCCGACGTTACGGTAATTTCATCCGAGAATAGGCCTTCGACTTTTACTTTCTGAGAACGACCCGTCAAAAGTTCTTGGATCCATAAAATTACTCTTCTATCAATCTTCGTTGAAGCTAATTTATGGAGTAGCATATCGTGTGGTAAGACATCAAATGCCTTCGCAAAGTCTGGACATTATCATAGACAAATTATTTGAATTTCTCTTTCTTCTCCTAACATAACTGTAGAATTTTTTCCACCCATCGCCTCCCGAACCAAGTAAACCTTGCATATAGTTGTCATGAGCAGCCCTCTTCTTTAAGACGAGCTCTCTTGATAAGGACTTAAATTTCAACATATACTTGTCACTATCATGTCTTTTTTTGTATAATTTCCTAATTTTCCGTTTTAGATTCCTGATTTCTGGTGTGTAATACTCAGGATCTGGGTTTTGTTTCAGCAATTTAAATGGGACAAATTTATCAATAGCGCTATTTAAAATTTTCAAAAAGTTAGTCCACAGGATATTAATGTGATTTCCTTCCGATGCCCATACTACAAATAGTTCATTCAAATACCCCTGAAATTTGCCCTGATCCGCCCTGCGATACTGGAATATGATTTTGTTTGCTATATCCGAGTCTAATTTTGTAATGTCACCGTATCTAATATTTAATTCAGCCCCAGAATGGTCACTAATTCCTGGTACTTTCAGACAGTCTACAGGCCTTACGAGATAAACATCTAAGGTATTATTGTCTCTAGTTGGGAAGTCAACTACTTGGGAAAATCCCCCCTCCCTTATGAATTTGTTTGCAGCGCTCTGAGCTTGACCACAGCTAGTTGACTCACCCGACCAGTCTACTTTGGGGAGGTTTAAATCTCCGGCAATTATTATGCTCCTTTTCATAGCATTACCCGTACAAGTTTTATCATAGTGTGTGTCGAGGAGCGAAATAATATCTTTCGGTCCTCTATACGCCCCTATCACCTGAAGAGGGAATTTATTTCCTTTATGCGAGATTTGTTCACATAACATTTCATAATCCGTATCAGCCCACTTTAAGAAACTAGCTATATTTTTGTGCACACAAATAAATAGCCCACCACCTCGCTTCCCCCGATCCCTTCGGTACATTTCGTAGGTACCTTGAATTATTTCGTTACTATTGACATCCTCTTTTAACCAAGATTCAGTAGCAATGGCAATGTCCGGAGAATATGCCTCTACAAGATTCCAAAATTCAATTAATTTATTTCCTATACTCTGACAATTAACCTGCAGTAATCTTAGAGTCTTACCTCCACACCAAATATCCCGAAATAGCTCCTTCTGTTCCCGTCGGCTGGCAACCTCCGGACCTGCTCCTCCTCACAAAGGCCGGCACGAACCGATGGCCTGGCATGTAGGCTCCCTAGGTTGAAAGCGCCCCGTCGATTTAAATGCAGCCCGTCTCGGGCGAAGTTTCGGCCTCCAATCCAGCAGTCAGCATCTACGTACACTAATCCCAGTTGTGCACATACCCAGTCCATGCGGTCATTTACAGTCTTAACTCGCCTTAACGGAACATCTCCCCGCCGAACAATGCCACTCATTACAATTTTCGCATTCCTAAACTTGCTTTTAGCTTTTCTGCCTAGTTCGTAGAGCTCCCCCATGATGTAATCAGCTGTAGCCCTCTTCTTTAAATCGTTCGTCCCAACATGGAGCAACAGCACTTTAACTTTTTCGGAGTCCTCTAAATTTGCTTCTTCCACTTGTTTGGCAAGCTGGCATGAAAACATTCATTGAACTAATGAGCAAGTATATTTGTCTAAAATGAAAGTCATGCACATATTATAAACGGGTAGGCTATTTTACATTATAATAGAAATGGTGTGGATCTGACAGGTAATCATATATTTTTATGAAATATGTGATAATTCTTACTTCAGTTTGCCTGTTAACAATATCGAATCAATGATTAGCCAAGTTTTAGATAATGTAGGATTCTAGTTATTAACCAATGACACATTTTAGAGAAGTCTCTTGTTGTATTTTATTGCGGTTGTATTGTGCTCCATTTTGTAACTGTCTTTGCCAGTAAGGGTGCACATCCGATGAGAAGGAGGCATATCATCGTCACTTTCTTTATTTTCTTCTTTGTCTGCACTATTCAGTATCACTTTAAGATTCTGCTATTTCTAGTTCATCTTCACTATCACTGTTTTCATCTCATAATATGTCTTCCTCTTCGACGTCTTGCAGAAGAGATAACACCATGGATCCTTGCTCTTCGTAGCTCGGACGATACATAATATTTTATTTTAACACTTAAGTACAATCATTTCTATTTCGCGATCAGACAGCTACATTCTCATGGAGTACACATACGACAGGAACAGCTGTTCACTCTGCCAGCGGGACTGGTGGCGCGGGGTCTTTCTGAACACATTGCAACAGGGATCTATAAAAATACATTCGTCTCGGCCCTCATCCCTTCCACTAATAGGCTACTGACCTCAGACAATAGATAAGGGATGTGGGGAAACGTATGTGGCAGGTATCGTCTGTGAGTAATAAAACGTAGAAACCGCAGCTTAACGAAACTGCGTGGGGTCAAAAAGTCCCCCGCGCCACCTCTCCCGGGTGAAGTGGAACCTACCTAACGCGAGAAAGGAAGGATACTGTGTACTCTTGAGCATGCATATTGTGTACATTATCAATAATAATTTATTTTCTCGATTTGTGGTAAAATCATTGCTAAGATACTTTTAGCGTGTCAAAAATAACTTATTCTGAACTGAATAATAACTATAATTATGATGGTATATTGAGGTTAAAAATCTGGAAAATCAATACAAATTGTAACAATACAAAATTCATAAAGTGGTAACATTTGTTTATTCAGGAAAATCTATATCAGTTGTTTATCAACCAAAGCTCTCTAAGTTTTTCCAAAAACTGAGAATAGCCAACTTCAGGATGTTAACCTGTACTAATTTTCATCAGATATTAATAAGTCGAGAAAAAAAATATAATTCATGAAATAATTTAAAAATATGTTCGTTGGTTATTAGCCAATTTTTATTTATGAAGAAATAGGCTTATGAGATCACCTATTGTCAGTGTATGTGTGTGTTTTTATGTATGTCAGTGCGTCCGTGTGTGTGTGTGTGTGTGTGTGTGTGTGTGTGTGTGTGTGTGTCCTAAAAACTTCTAAACGGCTGGAGCTGGAGCGATAATTTCAATAAAACTAGGTAAGGTCTTAGTCCTATTTAGGCCGACCCCGACCGTGCCCTTCAATTGTTATTCTCTCCAATCCAACATGGCGGCTGTGCGAAATATTTCACCGGCATTCTATTCTATTACCTATATCAACCTGACATCTTGTACGATGATAAAGGGCACTACTAGAAGTTCACCTAGGTGACTTTTAAAATCCTGTTAACTGCAAAACAAACATGGCAGCCAAGCGAAGTTGAAACATTTAAAAAGAGGTTTCTCGCGATTTAACTCTCCAAACGCAGGGAAACGTGGTACAGCAAATGCATATACAAATTGCAATGCACTGACATCTAATTTAGTTCAATTGTTTACATAACCTCAAGGTGGCAGCTGTGCGAAATTTAAAATTAAGTTTTCTTGTGTTCTAATCATGCGATCGAAATCAACGTTTGAATAATGAACGTACAAAGTAATCCTCATCTAATAGTACATAACTCTATGGTCTACATACAATATGTTAGAATCTAACATGGCGACCATCCGAAATATTTCGATGGTTCTCAATATCTATTAATATACGGTACGGTAAATGCTTATATAAATTTTAATCCACTGTCATCTAATTCATTTCAATTTTTTGGATAACCACAAGATGATGGCTGAACGAAATTTTAAAATCTCGGTTATATTTCTTGTGTCCTAACCATGCGATTTAAGTTTGAATAATACACCTACACATTAGTCTTCATGTAATAGTACATAATTCTAAGGCCTATATATAAAAAATCCAACATGGTGACCATCCTAAATATTTACACAATTCTCAATATGTACGAATCTATTACAGCAAACTGAAAATTTGTATGTTGAAAGAGGCAATGAACATAAATAGGATATTTGAAAATAGGCTGTTGAGTTTTTAACGGAACTACTTTCCTTTCTTGGATTCTATTCTAATACAAGGTCTCCGGGTTAAAGGTATAATAATATAAAATTTAAAAACTTGAGAAATAATGGAGATATTTATTGGCGGTTTTTTTCTACAACTAGAGTAAATCAAAGTGTTTTCTGTGTTTGCTTGCGGTGGTACCACGTGCGCATGCGCGTAACTGCATTGCTCACGAGAAGCGCGCCAGTAGCCATGTGGACTCCACAGCAGAAAGTGTTCTGTGTTCTTTTGCTCGCGAGCTGAAATCCGTTACACTAGTACAACGTAGATTTCAGCGTGAGTATGGACTGTTACCAACTGATGATGTTCCTACTTACGTGGAATGGGATTTCACTGGATTAGGAGAGGTAGCCCATCAATTGCTTGGTCCCCTAAAAGCCCCTACATTACGCCACTTGATTTTTAGCCTACTTTTCACATTTTGCAAAAATGAGGAAAAAGTAGACTTATGAGATCGGGCAAATGTGTGTCTGTCTGTCTGTCTGTCTGTCTGTCTGTCTGTCCTTCTGTCTGTCTGTCTGGCTGTGTGTGTGTTCCCCCCTATCAACTCCTAAACGGCTGCAGCAATCAAAACCAAATTTAGTATGAGTAAAGATGTGCACCGGAATATCTCACGTTCATATTTGAAAATGTTGTCAGTGCTACCAACTGCTGAAAAAACGCACTAGAAATTTGAGCTCCATGTTGGATATCTTGCAAGGTATGCATAGGAGCTATTCCAAAATTGGCACACATGCAGATAATACTATTTCAGTTTAATTTCCAGGAGGCCAAGAATGACAGTGTTGCCAAAATAATTTTAAGTCTTCTGATAGGTTCAATGTTTAAATGCATATAACTTCTACACTATCAATTGGATTTCAGCCAAATTTTGTATGTAACATCTGTACATAAACATATATGAATGAGCATATTCTTAAGAGCCATCAGGGCTACCAACTGTTAATAATTGCTCTCTCTATATATATTTTTATCCAAGTACCAATATATCAGAAAGTATGCAAGCCAACAGCTTTACACTATGCACACGTATATTCTGACATTTTAGATTAATTTGGAGTAACTTATATACGTCAGTTCTACCAACATGATTATAAGCCTGCTGATAGTACCAATTTTTTAATACATGTAACTTCTATACTATCAGTTGGATTTCAACCAAATTTCGTATGTGCTATGTGTACCATAACAGATATGACTATAAGTATTGTTAAGAGCAATCAGGGCTGCCAACTGTTAATAAATGCTGTCTATATTGTTTTTACCCTAATATCAATATACCAGAAAGTATGCAAGCCAACAGCTCTATACTTTGCACACGTATAGCACCTGACATTCTAGATTAATTTTTAGTAATTAATACAAGGCAGTGCTGCCAACATGATTCTATGCCTGCTGATATGTCCAATTTTAAAATACATGTAATTTCTATACTAACAAATGGATTTCATCCATAATTGGCACAACAAGATATCATAATATTTCAGATTATTTCTGACCAGCACACGCATGGTACTGTTGGCAACATGCTTTTACGCGTGCTGATAGATCCAGTGTCTAACTGCATGTAACGTCCATTGGACTTCAACCAAATTTTGTATTCTGTACCTTAAGAGATTGAACTCAGAATATATTCAGTCACCAGGGCTGCCAACTGTAGTGCTCTATTAGGCTACATCATACCAGGTATATTTTGAACTAATTAGATATTTCGATATTACCAACCTAATTTTGTGATTATTCTAGACAGGTTCATATACTGTAGAATAATCATTGGCATGAAAAGTAGGCTGTATAGTTCTTCACGGAACTTCTTGTTTAGCCTACTTTTCACATTTTGCAAAAATGAGGAAAAAATTGACTTATGAGATCGATCCGGGAAAATGTGTGTCTGTCTGTCTGTCTGTCTGTCTGTCCTTCTGTCTGTCTGTCTGTCTGTCTGGCTGTGTGGGTGTCCCCACTATCAACTCCTAAACGGCTGCAGCAATCAAAACCAAATTTAGTATGAGTAAAGATGTGCACCGGAATATCTCACGTCCATATTTGAAAATGATGTCAGTGCTACCAACTGCTGAAGAAACGCACTAGAAATTTGAGCTCCATGTTGGATATCTCGCAAGGTATGCATGGGAGCTATTCCAAAATTGGTACACATGCAGATAATACTATTTCAGTTTAATTTCCAGGAGGCTAACAATGACAGTGTTGCCAAAATAATTTTAAGCCTTCTGATATGTCCAATGTTTAAATGCATATAATTTCTACACTATCAATTGGATTTCAACCAAATTTTGTATGTAATATCTGTACATAAACAGATATGATTGAGCGTATTCTTAAGAGCCACCAGGGCTGCCAACAGTTAATAATTGCTCTCTATTTTTTTATCCAAGTACCAATATATCAAAAAGTATGCAAGCCAACAGCTTTAAACTATGCACACGTATATTCTGACATTTTAGATTAATTTGGAGTAACTTATATACGTCAGTTCTACCAACATGATTATAAGCCTGCTGATAGTACCAATTTTTAAATACCTGTAACTTCTATACTATCAGTTGGATTTCAACAAAATTTCGTATGTGCTATGTGTACCATAACAGATATGACTGAAAGTATTGTTAAGATCAATCACGGCTGCCAACTGTTAATAAATGCTGTCCATATTTTTTTACCCTAATATCAATATATCAGAAAGTATGCAAGCCAACAGCTCTATACTTCGCACACGTATAGCTCCTGACATTCTAGATTAATTTGGAGTAATTAATACAAGGCAGTGCTGCCAACATGATTCTATGCCTGCTGATATGTCCAATTTTAAAATACATGTAACTTCTATACTAACAAATGGATTTCATCCAAAATTGGCACAACAAGATATCATAATATTTCAGATTATTTCTGACCAGCACACGCATGGTATTGTTGGCAACATGCTTTTACGCGTGCTGATAGATCCAGTGTCTAACTGCATGTAACGTCCATTGGACTTCAACCTAATTTTGTACTCTGTACCTTAAGAGATGGAACTAAGAATATATTCAGTCACCAGGGCTGCCAACTGTAGTGCTCTATTAGGCTACATTATACCAGGTATATTTTGAACTAATTTGATATTTCGATATTACCAACTTAATTTTGTCATTATTCTAGATAGGTAGAATAATCATTGGCATGAAAAGTAGGCTGTATAGTTCTTCATGGAACTTCTTGTTCGTGTGGGGGTTTGTCAAGAATCAAGTGTACCAGACACCAGTTCGTGATCTACCAGATCTGCGTCATCGCATTCGTGCAGCAATTGCAAATGTTACGCCTACAATGCTGCAGAACACTTGGAGAGGAGTGGAATACAGATTAGATGTCTGTGCCACTAATGGTGTGCATATCGAGATGTATTAGGTATGTCAAGAAACATTTTGATTTACCCTATTGGTAGAAACAACCTGCCAATAAATATCTCCACTACTTCACAAGTTATTACATTTTATATTATTATATATTATGAGCAATATAGTGAACGGATTATTGTAGCAAAAATCAATACTAAACCTACCTGCACCACAGTGGTACATGTCTATATGCCTACCAGTCAAGCTGATGATGAGGATGTTGAAAAGGTCTACGAAGAAATAGACGAAATTCTGAGGTATATCAAGGGTGATGAAAATGGTATAGTAATGGGATATTGGAATGCTGTGGTAGGAAAAGGGAGAGAAGGGAAGATAGTAGGAGATTTCTGATTAGGTGAAAGGAATGATCGAGGAAGCAGGCTGGTAGAATTCTGCACCGAGCATAAGTTGGTCATAGCTAACACCTTATTCAATAACCACAATAGAAGAATATACACATGGATGAGACCAGGAGATACAGGGCGTTACCAAATCGACTTCATTATGGTCAAGCAGAGGTTTCGAAACCAGATTTTGGATTGTAAAACATATCCTGGTGCTGACATAAACTCTAACCACAATCTGGTTGTAATGAAATGCAGATTAAAGTTGAAGAAACTGAAGAAAAGTCAAAAGCCAAAAAGGTGGGCAATAGACAGACTGAAAGAGAAGGATATAAACGAAAGATTCAAGAAGAGTATAAAGGAAGGACTAATGAAAAACCCTAAACAAACTTCAATTGAAGACGAATGGGCACTTTTGAAGAATGAAATAACAAAATCCGCAGAAGAAAACATTGGTAGGAAAGAAAGAATAGGTAGAACACCGTGGATCACTCAGGATATACTAGAATTGATGGATGAAAGGCGGAAACACAAGAATGTAAGAGATGAAAAGGGGAAAGCAGAATACAGACGTCTGAGAAATGAGGTTAACAAGAAGTGCAAGGAAGCAAAAGAAGATTGGTTGAAAGAGAAATGTGCAGGTATAGAAAATTGTCTGAAATTAGGAAAAGTATACACAGCTTATCGAAGGATTAAGAATACTTTTGGGGAAAAGAAGACTAAGTGCTGTAATATTAAGGACACAAATGGAAAGCCTCTAACAGATAGGGAAGAAAAGGTTGAGAGATGGAAAGCTTACATAGAGAGTTTGTATAAGGGAAAGGAGATTGAGAATCATGTAATGGAAAGGGAGGAGGAAATTGATGAGGATGCGAAAGGAGATTTAATATTGAGATCAGAATTTGATAGAGCTTTGGAAGACTTAAGCAGGAACAAAGCACCAGGCATAGATGATATACCGATTGAGTTGCTACGCTGCATAGGAGATGAAGGTCTGATCAGGTTATTTCACTTGGTGTGTAGGATTTATGAGACAGGAGAGGTACCCCCTGATTTCAAGAAGATTGTAATCATCCCTATACCACAGAAAGTGGGAGCTGACAGATGTGAAGATTACCGTACAATCAGCTTGATTACTCATGCTTCAAAGATCCTGTCTAGAATAATTTACAAGAGGATTGAAAGCCAGATAGAAACGGAGTTGGGTGAAGACCAGTTTGGTTTCAGGAGAAATGTAGGAACAAGGGAAGCTGTACTAAGTCTTAGGCTGATTTTGGAAGGTAGAATAAGGAAAGATAAGAGAACGTTCATGGCTTTTGTAGACTTAGAAAAGGCTTTTGATAACGTTGATTGGACTAAATTGTTTGACATTTTGAAATCGATTGGAATAAAGTACAGGGATAGGAGGGTGATATACAATCTATACAGAAACCAGACAGCAGTCATTCGAGTTGAAGGACATGAGAGAGAAGCTGGTATTCAGAAAGGTGTAAGGCAAGGCTGCAACTTATCACCCATACTTTTCAATCTTTACATTGAACAAGCAATGAAGGAAATTAGAGAAAAATGTAAAGTGGGAGTGAAGATTCAAGGAGAAATAATTTCAACTCTGAGATTTGCTGATGACATCGTCATCTTGGCCGACAAGCCTGAGGATTTGAATGAGTTTTTGAATGGTATGGACTCCGTCTTACGGAAAGAATTCATGATGAAAATTAATAAATGTAAAACAAAAATACTGGAATGCAGCCGAAATAAATCAGAAACCCCTGTGGAGATCAAATTGGCAGGTGAAAAGCTGAAGGAAGCAGGAGACTTCTGTTACTTAGGAAGCAGAATAACCAGTGATGGACGAAGCAAAGAGGATATAAAAAGTAGGTTGGCTCAGGCAAAGAAAGCATTTCTACAAAAAAGGAATCTGCTGACATCGAATATAGATTTAGGTATTAGGAAGTCATTTTTGAAAGCCTTTGTCTGGAGCGTGGCGCTCTATGGAAGTGAAACTTGGACTATTGGTGTAGCAGAAAAGAGGAGAATTGAAGCATTTGAAATGTGGTGTTACAGGAGAATGATGAAGATCAGATGGGTAGATAGGGTTACAAACAAAGAGGTATTAAGCCGAGTGGGAGATGAGAGATGTTTCTGGCGACTGCTAATGAAGAGAAGAGATAGGTTGGTAGGACACATACTAAGACACCCAGGAATAGCAAGCTAGTTATGGAAGGAAGGGTCGAGGACAAGAACTGTAGGGGTAGACCAAGGTTAGAATATGTTAAACAGATTGCCTCGGATGTGGGGTGTGGTAGTTATGTAGAGATGAAACGATTAGCTCAGGACAGGGAGGCATGGAGAGCTGCATCAAACCAGTCAAAAAACTGAAGACTCAAACATTATTATACCTTTAACCCGGACACCTTGTATTATGATGATCAACTGAATAGGTTAATATTATGAAATTAGCTACTCTCAGTTTATGAACAGCCGTAGAGAATATTTGGTTGAGAAAGAACTGAGAAAAGTGTTCCTGAATAAACCAATGTTTCTTTTTTTTTCTTTCAGATAGTTCTTTCGTTAAAATTTGTATTAATTTTCTATATTTGTGACCTCAAAATATCATTATACGATTATCATCCAGTGCAGAATAAGTTACTTTCTGCACGTTGCAGGTATCTTAGTCATAGCCTTACCACAAAATCCACAAGATTGAACTGCAAGGCTCCGAAATCGTACCTGACATCCTGGTACGCAGGTATGACGGCTGGAGGATCTGGACATCCCTGCGGCACTTGGAGTAGTAATGAGGCGGGGCGTATATGCTGACTGGAGCGTGCAGCTCCTTCCCACCGGCCTTGAGTGCTTGGGCGGTCAGGGCTGTCCATTCCAACATGTACGGTACTCGCTTCCTCCCATTGATTTATATGAGAGATTCGCCACATGATTTCGGAGCCTTGCAGTTCAATGTGGCAGCTGATTTTCCTCTCATAGTACAAGGATTGCGTCCACAAAGTTCCAAGATAGGTTTCGACCTGTCTTACCTGATTCTTCCCTTGTCAGTTTAATATACACAGTATCATTAAGGAAAATATGTATTTGGCACGATTTCGACGTCCTAGATAACTGCAGATAGCTTCCTCCTATTGAAACAGCACGTTTGACCTTAAATGTCTTGAAAATCTTGAAATGTTAGAAGTAATTTTCAGTGTTTCTTGTATAAAAGAATTACTCTTCAGTCGGTGATCATAAGTGTGCCTCTCGCTAGCGGACCTGTGCGAGAATCACCCGCCCGGCGTTACTGCTATGCGGGCTTCTATACATTAGTTAATACACAAATTGTCGATATTTCTGAAATCAGAGTGCAATTCATCACTGTCGCGAGTGTTTCTGTTCGCTTGAATCATGGTGGTCACTCAAATCGGCCAACGATTTTCCTGGAGTTTTCCAGGAATTTTCCAAGAGCAATTCTCATTTTTCCAGACTTGAAACTAAGCGCGAGTCCCGGGGGGCTTTATCGGTTGCCTACTTCAAGACCAAAATAAAGCAGTTGTGTTTGGTTTACTTATACAGATGTTGACAAATATTAGTGGTGATTGCGTTATTGATACGCAAGCCTACACACAAATATTTTAATTGTTGGTATATTGGCTTTCACGGCCGGTGAATTAAAACTCAGCAATTCTTCTAGGTTTGTGCCGTGTCTTGTGTGGGGTTAATTCACCGGCCGTGAAAGCCAATATACCATCTTTCTGAAAGCCTTCATGGGGAGATTGAGGCTGCTTGAGCTTTAAGTTCTCGCAGTAAATTAGTGCAGTTTCACTCTATATAAAGGGAGGTAGCGCGCAGTTCGTTACTCCTGTGGGGGTCCAGGTGGGGACACCAAGAGCCCGCCGATGAGCCAGCTTGGTGTCCTAGGTGAAACCCCACACAAGACACGGCACAAACCTAGAAGAATTGCTGAGTTTTAATTCACCGGCCGTGAAAGCCAATATACCATCTTTTTGGAAGCCTTCATATGGAGGTGCAGGCCGCTTGAGCTTTTAGTTCCCGCAGTCGAGTAGTGCAGTTGCACTCAATATAAGGGGAGGTAGCGCGCAGTTCGTTACTCCTGTGGGGGTCCGGGTGGGGACACCAAGAGCCCGCCGATGAGCCAGCTTGGTGTCCTAGGCGAAACCCCACACAAGACAGGGCACAAACCTAGAAGAATTGCTGAGTTTTAATTCACCGGCCGTGAAAGCCAATATACCATCTTTTTGGAAGCCTTCATATGGAGGTTCAGGCTGCTTGAGCTTTTAGTTCTCGCTGTCAAGTAGTGCAGTTGCACTCAATATAAGGGGAGGTAGCGCGCAGTTCGTTACTCCTGTGGGGGTCCGGGTGGGGACACCAAGAGCCCGCCGATGAGCCAGCTTGGTGTCCTAGGCCAAACCCCACACAAGACACGGCACAAACCTAGAAGAATTTTTGAGTTTTGATTTAATTGTTGTTTTAAAAAAGCCTTTGTCACTGAACTAGAAAAGAATGCCGCCTGCAATTTTATTGCGGTGAAGTTGTATATACTCAATATGTTTTACAAAAATACTATCGCGTGTTCTCCCACACGGAAACAGGTAGCCTGAGGAAATTTCTTTCGTTAACGATACGGTAGAGTGCTCACCAAAAACCGCAGCGGGAGTATGATTTAAGATGGAAAGGTATTTATAATTAATTAACAGTGGCTATTTTCCAGGAGTTTTCAAATTTTTCGTCATTTTCCATGAGTTTTCCAGACCTAATAAAATCCAGGAGTTTTCCAGGAGTAGTGTCCACCATGTTGAATATTCTCTTCAATGCACAATGGTTTGTGTGCGCCCCATGTGTACAGACTACCCGCCCGGCCCAAGTGTTATGCGGGCTGGGCGCGACACAGTTCTGCCAGGGACTATCGTCTTGTTTATTTGCTAAAACACACGTTTTAACCCTTTATGGGATAGCAGTCTCTATATTAACCACCTGTCATAAGGACAGTTTATGCTTTCAAAGCTGCTGATAGTTGAATCTTTCAGCCAAATTTCGGAGAATTTTCATGCCCAAGTGCTAGTATTTCTAAAAATCAAATATACCTATGTATATTCAAAATTCTAATTTCAAGACATTGGATTTGGTTTTAGGTAATATTCAAATTGATTTAAAGCACGAAGAATTCCCGTTGGTACCTGAAGACTTACATCACCCTGCACTTTATTTAGCAATACCACCCATTAGAAAGGTTCCATTGCTTCCTAGAATTAATCGTGAATATTACAACTTCAAAAAGGCTGATTTTTTGAGACTCTATTGCAACATACGAGATTTAGACTGGAGTTTACTGTACACATTTAAGGATGTTGATCATGCTGTTGATTTCTTTTATTCTTCATTCTACAAATGTTTTGAAAATTGTGTACCTAAGCAGAAATTCATTCGAAAATCCAAATATCCATTATGGTTCTCACGAGATATTATCCAAACCATAAAAATTAAGAAAAAGTGTGCTGCAAAAAGACGTTTTTCGAAATATTATGATGAAAGATTTAGACAGCTTAGATCGGAACTAAAAACAAAATTACGAATGGCTTATGCTGTTTACATTCATAGTCTGGAAAATGGAGTTAAGAATAACATTAATCAGTTTTGGACGTATGTTAAAAGCAAGCGGGAATCACGTACACGCGACTACACATTTATACTAAACGGAAATCATTATACAGCTGGAAGTATTGCAGATGGGTTTGCTGAGTATTTCTCTTCAGTATATATCAAAACGAATTTTACTTATAACGTGGATCATTTGTCTTTGAATGAATTTCCTGTTTTGCCCAGGGTTGATATGCTGAACGTGACTCACATAACGGTGGATGAAGTAAGAACAACTATAAATAGAAAATTAAAGCCTAAGAAATCCTGTGGGCCTGATGGCATACCACCTTACATAATCAAGGGCTGTGTGGACTTATTGGTTTCTCAGTTGGCCTTCATCTTTAATCTTTCTTTAAAGACGTCAAGCTTTCCTGGAAAGTGGAAAATGTCTAGAATTATTCCAATCCTAAAGGGAGGCAACTCTGAAATGATATCGAACTACCGCCCTGTCTCAGTGATAAATGCTATAGCAAAAGTATATGAGCACATTTTATATTCTAAGATTTACAATCATATTAAGGTTGAGCTCTCACAATATCAGCATGGCTTTATGCCCGGCAGATCAGTTATTAAAAAATTGCTGGGTTTTACTCAAAAGGTTTACAATGCATTAGATACCAATAGAAGAACTGACGTGATATACATGGATTTAGAAAAGGCCTTCGACAAAGTAGACCATAAAATTCTGGTGACAAAGCTGTACCAGTTTGGAGTTGCTAAACCATTACTTCAATTGCTATGCTCCTACTTAAAATTTAGACAGCAATTTGTTTGTTTCAGAAGTGAAATTTCAGGTAATTTTGTTAGTTCTTCTGGTGTCCCACAAGGATCTAATCTTGGGCCTCTTCTATTTCTAATTTTGGTTAATGATTTGCCTAATATTCTATGTTACTCTGACTGCTTATTGTTTGCTGACGATGTAAAGCTATATAAGACCATATACAACTTGAGAGACGAGAATGACCTTCAGAGGGATGTTAATAATATTGTAGCTTGGTGTGTTAGTAATAATTTAGTCCTTAATGTAAAAAAATGTAAAGTCATGGTATTTACAAGGAAGAAGGAGTATATAAATCCTAAATATTGTATTGGAGAAACAGCACTCGAAATTGTACCGTCGATAAATGATTTAGGAATTATTTATGACAGCAAATTAACCTTTAATAACCATATTGCAAATATAATTAGTTCTGCCAACAAGATGCTTGGTTTTGTCATTAGAAACTCCAAATTATTTACTAAAACTGGAGTAATTGTTAAGTTGTATGAAAGTTTAGTTCGAAGCAAGTTAGAATATTCAGCAGTAATCTGGGATCCCTTTTATAAAGATCAAATTCATCACATTGAGATTGAGCAAAATAAATTTCTAAGATACATGTATTATAAGACATTCAATGTATTTTGTCCATTTGATACTTCGACTCAGTTTTTACGAAATTTCTTCAATTTCAAGTCCTTGAAAAGTAGAAGGTCGTTAAGTTCTTTGCAACTGCTGAGGAAAATTTTAACTGGAAAAGTTGACTGCCAAGAATTATTTCAATTCATCACTTTTCATGTACCACAAGTAAGATCTCGACAGCACGCACTCTTTCACATCCCAAGATCTAAAAGTGTTCACCATTCTAATTCGCCTTTAGTTAAAATATTATCATTTTATAATTCAATTGATGTTCAAGTAGATTTATTCGCTGGCGCTAACTTATTCAATAAACAAGTAAAAGCAGCTGTTCCTTGAATACTGGGTACTCTTTTCTCCTTTATTTTTGTATATTCTTTTTTTTCTACTTTGTACAGTTTTGTTTTCATTTTATGGTTTATATTTTCACGATCTCCTTTGTAGTATTTATGTTCTGTTCTTCATTTGTGTAATTTGTGTCGTCTGTTTTCTCTATTTTCCACTGATACATGTTGTTATTTAATCAGATAATGTCAAGAAGGAATGTATTTGGCCTGGTGCCTGTGTTCCTTCATATTGATAAATAAATAAATAAATAAATAAATAAATCTACTTGACGTAATGGGTTGGATAAAATTTTAAATAATTTAAAACAAAAAACATTAACAATTTAAGTGTAAAAATAAAATATAAGTTAAATATATAAATACAAATGATAACAAGAAGTTCCGTGAAGAACTAAAGAGCCTACTTTTCATGCCAATGATTATTCTACAGTATATGAACCTATCTAGAATAATGACAAAATTAAGTTGGTAATATCGAAATAACTAATTAGATTAAAATATACCTGGTATAATGTAGCACAATAGAGCACTACAGTTTGCAGCCCTGGTGACTGAATATATTCTTAGTTCCATCTCTTAAGGTACAGAATACAAAATTTGGTTGAAGTCCAATGGACGTTACATGCAGTTAGACACTGGATCTATCAGCACGCGTAAAAGCATGTTGCCAACAATACGATGCGTGTGCTGGTCAGAAATAATCTGAAATATTATATCTTGTTGTACCAACTTTGGATGAAATCCATTTGTTAGTATAGAAGTTACATATATTTTAAAATTGGACATATCAGCAGGCATAGAATCATGTTGGCAGCCCTGCCTTGTATTAATTACTCCAAATTAATCTAGAATGACAGGTGCTATACGTGTGCAAAGTATAGAGCTGTTGGCTTGCATACTTTCTGGTATATTGATATTAGGGTAAAAAAATATATACAGCATTTATTAACAGTTGGCAGCCCTGATTGCTCTTAACAATACTTATAATCATATCTGTTATGGTACACATAGCACATACGAAATTTGGTTGAAATCCAACTGATAGTATAGTTACATGTATTTAAAAATTGGTACTATCAGCAGGCTTATAATCATGTTGGTAGAACTGACGTATATAAGTTACTCCAAATTAATCTAAAATGTCAGAATATACGTGTGAATAGTTTAAAGCTGTTGGCTTGCATACTTTCTGATATATTGGTATTTGAATTAAAAAAATATAGAGAGAGATAAATTATTAACAGTTGGCAGCCCTGTTGGCTCTTAAAAATACACTCAGTCATATATGTTTATGTACAGATATTACTAACAAAATTTGGTTGAAATCGAATTAATAGTGTAGAAGTTATATGCATTTAAACATTGGACCTATCAGAAGGCTTAAAATTATTTTGGCAACACTGTCATTGTTGGCCTCCTGGAAATTAAACTGAAATAGTATTATCTGCATGTGTGCCAATTTTGGAATAGCTTCCATGCATACCTTGCAAGATATCCAACATGGAGCTCAAATTTCTAGTGCGTTTTTTCAGCAGTTGGTAGCACTGACACCATTTTCAAATATGGACGTGAGATATTCCGGTGCACATCTTTACTCATACTACATTTGGTTTTGATTGCTGCAGACGTTTAGGAGTTGATAGGGGGGGGAGGGGACACACACACAGACAGACAGACAGACAGACAGACAGACACACATTTTCCCGTATCGATCTCATAAGTCTACTTTTTCCTCATTTTTGCAAAATGTGAAAAGTAGGCTAAAAATAAATATATTGACTAAACATTAAAAATAGCAATATTAACATTTTTATTTTTTTTACAGGCGAATGGACCACTTAGGATCACGCTACAACTTCATTTCTTTTTCTTGGTGCAAAGTTTTCTCTGCACCCAATACTCCTTCATGCGTTCGCTGGCCTGTTTACGCTGTTCGTCCGTCCAGGCTCTTCCGGTCTTCTTAGGTCTTCTTGCGGCTTGAATCCCTTCCAAATTACTCAGTATCTTCCTAAATCTATTTCTGTCTAACAGTTGGTCTTCAGAGATGTTCAATCGTTCCATATCCGCCTTTGTTTCCTTAATCCATGCTGTTGTGGTCTTCTTTCTCCAGAAGTAATCAAATATCCGTTTGATGAATCTATTTTGGTCCATTCTGTATAGATGTCCGAGAAACGTCAACCTCCTCTTCTTCTTCTTCTCCTTCTTCATAGTCTCAGAGATTATTTCTACTTTCTGGTAAACTTCTTCATTACTTCGAAGTTTCCATCTACTTTCGGTTTGAACACCCATAATTTTTCTGAGGATTCTCCTTTCCAAGACCTCTAATTTATCCAGCTTGTAGTTCATAGACAGACATTCACTGGCATAGAGACATTCTGTCTTCACCACGGTGTTGTAGTGTTTTATTTTGGCATTCCAGGACAGGCACTTTTTATTGTACATGTTTTTTGTCAAGCCATATGCTCTCTCCATTTTTGAGATCCGATCTGCTATTGCATCTTTCTCTAGTCCATTCGCTTGTTTGTTCTCACCAAGGTACTTTTTGACCCTTTTCATTCGCCCTATCTCTGTTTCCAGAAATTATGGTCCATCTTTGGAGTTCATCATGAATTTGGTTTTCTCTGTTGAGATCCTCAGTCCTGTTTGGGTAGCAATTCTTTCCAGAAAGTTAATTTGAATGGTTGCGACCTCTGGACTTTCAGACAGAACAGCAAAGTCATCAGCAAAAGATAGGCAGTTGATTTTAATCCCTCCTGATTATCTTCCTTGGCAGATCGGAGTTATCTTTTGACGTTCAAGTTCAGAGTTCCAAATTCTCACAATCTTTTCTAAGACACAGTTGAATAGGAGTGGTGATGGTCCATCACCTTGCCTCACGCCTGTCTTGATTTCAAGCGGTTGTGACAATTGCCCCAAGAATTTCACCCTGGAAGTTGTATCTGTTAGGGTTTCTTTGATTATGTTTGCCAGTTTTGTTTTGACTCCAAATTCTTTAATGATCTTAAGCAAGGTTTCTCTCTCCACCGAATCGAAGGCTTTCTTGAAGTCTATAAACGATACCACTCAGCGTTCTGTGGCGAAGTATTGACTTCAGGTTGAATATCTGTTCAATACAGGAGCGGCCTTTCCTAAACCCTGCTTGGTATTCCCCCAGTTGTTCATCTAAAGTCGTCTCTAATCTATTCAGAAGCAATTTTGAGAGGATCTTATAGGCTATCGGTAGAAGAGACACACCCCTATAGTTGTTGACGTCCTGTTAGTCCCCTTTCATATGTAGCGGGTGTATGAGTGTTGTTTTCCACTCTTCAGGTATTTTCTCCTTCTCCCAAATTTCACTGATGATATGGTGAAGATTATCTAAGATTTTTGGTTCTGCCCATTTCAACATTTCTGCCGTTATCGAATCTTCTCCACTTGCTTTGTTGTTTTTTAGGTTCCTGAGTGCTGCTTTGATTTATTCCTTTGTTGGCACTTCGTCACCTTCTGGGTTCTCTGGTATGTCAGGAAATTCTAGTTTCGAAATTGGGGAAAGACAGTTCAGGAGATTGTGGAAGTATCTGGCCAATATTTCGCAGCTTTCTTGGCTATTGAGTCCAATTTTACCCTTTCCATTTCTGAAGCTCAAACTTGGAGTTTGGTATCCTTTGAGTTTGCTTTTGAAAGTCTGATAAAAATCTCTGGACTTGTTGTTAACGAAGTCACTCGGCAGGTTTTTGAGTTGAGCCTTTTCAAATGATCGTTTAGTCCTTCGGAATGTTCTGGATGTGTCTTTCCTCTGTTGTCTGAATTGTTTCATGAGTTCCATTCTCTTGGAGGATTTCCATTTTCTCCATTTCTCGGATCTCTCCCTGAGAGCTTCTTCGCACTCTTCATTCCACCATAGTTCTCGTTTTATTTTAGCCTGTCCGAGTGATTTCATTGCAGCGGCATTTATTTCTGTGCATAACTCCTGCCAGTTCCTCTTTCTGCTAGTACGGATTTCATCCTTGAAGTTTTCAATATTGTCTTGAGTGATGTTCATTTGGTTCGTATTATATCTTATCATTTTAGGTGGATCTCTCTTTTGACCAAATGGGAGAAAACGGATCTTGACTTTGGAGAGATAGTGATCCGAATCAAATTCACCATTTCTAATCACTTTGACATTCATCACTTTTCTTACATTTTTCCTTGTTGTTGCTACGTGATCCAGTTGGAATTCGCCTAGTTCAGCATTAGGAGATACCCATGTATCTTGGGAGTTTATTGACGTGTGTTGACATTGGTTTCAACTGAAACGCTTTGCAGAGTCCATTGAGCCGTTCACCATTTCTATTTGTCCTCCTATGTCCTGGATATTCTCCAACAATATCTCTGTACTTCTTTTCCTTCCCAATCTGCGCGTTGAAGTCCCCTAGTAGATTTTTAGTCTACTTTTCACATTTTGCAAAAATGAGGAAAAAGTAGACTTATGAGATCGGGCAAATGTGTGTCTGTCTGTCTGTCTGTCCTTCTGTCTGTCTGGCTGTGTGTGTGTCCCCCCCCCCCCCCCCTATCAACTCCTAAACCGCTGGAGCAATCGAAACAAAATTTGGTAGGAGTAAATGTCTACACCCGAATATCTCACGGTCATATTTGAAAATGATGTCAGTGCTACCAACTGCTCAAAAATCGCAATTGCAATTTGAGCTCCATGTTGGATATCTTGGAAGGTATGAATGGGAGCCATTTCAAAATTGGCACATGTATAGATAATAATATTGCAGTTTAATTTCCAGGAGGCCATACATGGCAGTGTTGCCAAAATGATTATAAGCCTGCTGATTGGACCAATTTTTAAATGCATATAACTTCTACACTATCAATTGGAATTCAACCAAATTTCGTATGTTGTATGTGTACATAACCAGATACGACTGAGCGTATTCTTGAGACCCAGAAGGGCTGCCAACTGTTAATAAATGCTCCTAATTTATTTTATCCAAATACCAATATATCAGAAAGTATGCAAGCCGACAGCCTTAAACTATGCACACGTATAATACCTGACATTCTATATTAATTTGGAGTAACTTATATACGTCAGTGCTACCAACATGATTCTAAGCCTGCTGACAGGTGCAAATTTAAATACATGTAACTTCCATACTATCATTTGGATTTCAACCAAATTTCGTATGTGCTATGTGTACCATAACAGATATGACTATGCGTATTCTTAAGAGCAACCAGGGCTGCCAACTCTTAAAATGTGCTGTCCCTATTTTTGTTACCCTAATATCAATATACAGTATCAGAAAGTATGCAAGCCAATAGCTCTAAACTTTGCACACGTATAGTACCTGGCATTCTAGATGAATTTTGAGTAACTAATATACGTCAGTGCTGCCAACATGATTCTAAGCCTGCTGATAGGTCCAATTTTAAAATGCATCTAACTTCTATACTATCAAATGGATTTCATTCAAAATTGGCACAACAATAGATCATATTATTTCAGATTATTTCTGACCAATACATGCATGACATTGTTGCCAACATGATTTTACGTGCGCTGTTAGATCCAATGTTTAACTGCATGTAACGTCCATGCTATTCATTGGACTTCAACCAAATTTTGTATTCTGTGCCTTAAGAGATGGAACTAAGAATATATTCAGTCACCAGGGCTGCCAACTTTAGTGCTCTATTAGGCTACATTATACCAGGAATATTTCGAACTAATTGGACATTTCGATATTACCAACTGAATTTCGTCATTATTCTAGATAGGTTCATATACTGTAGAATAATCATTGGCATGAAAAGTAGGCTCTTTAGTTCGTCACGGAACTTCTTGTTTTAAATGTAAAAGCACATAAAAATAAAAAAATAGTTTTGCCCGATAAAGGCTGAAGGACATGAGAGATAAGCTGGTATTCAGAAAATTGTGCGGCAAGGCTGCAACTTATCACCCATACTTTTCAATCTTTATATTGAACAAGCAATGAAGGAAATTGGAGAACAATTTAAAGTGGGAGTGAAGATTCAAGGAGAAATAATTTCAAATCTGAGATTTGCTGATGACATCGTCATCTTGGCCGACAAGCCTGAGGATTTGAATGAGTTTTTGAATGGTGTGGACTCCGTCTTACGGAAAGAATTCATGATGAAAATTAATAAATGTAAAACAAAAATATTGGAAGGCAGCCGAAATAAATCAGAAACCTCTATGGACATCAAATTGGCAGGTAAAAAGCTGAAGGAAGTAGGATACTTCTGTTACTTAGGAAGCAAAATAACCAGTGATGGACGAAGCAAAGAGGATATAAAAAAGTAGGTTGGCTCACGCAAAGAAAGCAATTCTACAGAAAAGGAATCTGTTGACATCGAATATCGATTTAGGTATTAGGAAGCCATTTTTGAAAACCTTTGTCTAGAGCGTGGAGCTTGGACTATTTGTGCAGCAGAAAAGAGGAGAATTGAAGCGTTTGAAATGTGGTGTTACAGGAGAATGATGAAGATCAGATGGGTGGATAGGGTTATAAACGAAGAGGTATTAAGAGTAGCAGGAGATGAGAGATGTTTCTGGCGACTGCTAATGAAGAGAAGAGATAGGTTGGTAGGACACATACTAAGACACCCAGGAATAGCAAGCTTAGTTATGGAAGGAAGGGTCGAGGACAAGAACTGTAGGGGTAGACCAAGGTTAGAATATGTTAAACAGATTGCCTCGGAAGTAGGGTGTGGTAGCTATGTAGAGATGAAACGATTAGCTCAGGACGGGGAGGCATGGAGATCTGCATCAAACCAGTCAAAAGACTGAAGACTCAAACAACAACAACAATGACTTTTCAAGAAAGGCAAGTTTTTCCTGTACTATTGAGATGATTTGTAAGATTTTGGTACAAACCACACCTTCTAACTCCCTCTGGTTTAGGACCTTGACATCTTATATAGATGGTTTACCTGTACGACATCGAACTTGTTGATGAGAGGCATCTTGGCGTCGCTGTAGTAGCGTTGTCCACAGATCACCCATATGATGGAGATGGCTCTCAGTCCGTACAGACAGTGCAAGGTGTCCACGTCACTGGGGGCCTCCATGATGCGCCTGAAGTTGGAGCTCGCCGAGAAGATGAGGAACAGTTCGCGACGGTCGCCTGGCATCACAGAACAGTATTATGCGCTTACGCTCTCACAGCACATCAACATAATCTCAAATATTCTGGTATATACCACAAGAACCATGTTCAACAATGGAAGTATTGAGTTTGTTCAACCCAATAGTTGTAGCATTATCTCTCTGTTTCTTCAGCTGCCTGATTCCCCATAAACAGCCAAACAATTCTGCACGTAGAAAAGAGTAGGTTGGTTCCCCAGTTCAGGGGCAGCGACAACGTGGTCATGTAGCCCCGTGTACTTTGAGTGTATAGAATCTGTCTGATAACCGGTGTCAATTGTGATGGCTGTATTAGTGCGTGTTAGGACTGCAGACGATCAATTTCAAGTAGTTTCTACTTTTGCTATCAAATGCTACCGTCAACGACACCTAGCTGTGAACATGGCTACTAGATGCCACCTGGCGCCAAACGTTAGAATATAATAGAGCATTAATCAACTCTAACCTACAAATTTAGCTTCACACAATAATTGTAGTTAGTTGGTTGGTTCCTTAGTTAATAATAATAATAATAATAATAATATCGTATGGCCTTCAACACCCCTTGTGATCTGTAATCACATATAAATGTCTTAGGAACTGTCTCATATTCCCCACCTAATAAAATTGGCAAATAGTATCTATTGGCTGAACCTCAAGGATCGTATTGCTGGAACTATTTTATTGCAAAATAAGTTTGTCTGTTTATTATAGCCTACACTAATAATTTTAATACAAACCTTGAGTTATCAGAGTAATTTTCAAATGGCAATTCAACATTACAAGAGTGCCGTGAAAAACCTATCGTAAAGTAGATGTTAGGCTCGAGAACCGTGTCTTAATATGAAATGAGGCAAGTGAACATTCTCAAAAGCTCCTTCACTAGACTGTGAAATGCTCTGCCAGGAAAATGGATTCTGGTTTCAGGTACTGAAAGTGCCCATGAGTGAACAGTGTGTGTACTCTGCATATGCTAAACAAGTAGTTGCTGTGAACGAGACCAGTCGCAGACCAACACCAACGGAAAAACTCTAACCAATCGCAGGAATCGCTCCTCCTCACGTAAGAAGGCAAGTAGCTGCAGAAGTTGAACGTTAGAAGCAAACAACCGATCCACATCACCCCCTTTATGGTCATCAAATACAGTCCGGAAGGAAGGAAGGAAGCTTGTAGTTTAACGTGACCGTTAATCTCGCGATCATAAGCCACGGGACCTCCGTTTTACGTGGAATCCGAACCACAGGACATGGCATTTCACATCGAAAATCTCACATGCATTGACCGGGAATCGAACCCGGTCCGCCTTGGTGAGAGGCATACAGCTTGACCGCTGCGCCACCACGCCCCCAAATACAGTCCGTACGACAGGTCAAATAAGAGTTTTTTTTAAGAACCCCTTGTTGATACGGCAGGAAAACGAAGGCGTGAACTCTGGGAACAACAAATGCCTAATCCATCCCTGAGTCTAAAGGGAGAATCTTCTGCAGGTTTTCACTTTCGCTATCCCATCTGGAAAATCCTCAAACGACTTCGCACAGGTGTTTCGAAATCCAACCTTGTGAAGCGGGGCTACGCAAAAGGAGAAATGGTCGGTGATTGCGGACTACTACAGGATGGAGAGCACCTTCTGGTTTGCCAGAATTTACCATCACCGTGCACTAAAGAAAATGTTTTGCAAGCCAATGATAAAGCTGTTCTTGTAGCGGAACATTGGATGAACATTATTTAACAATGTATCTGGATACATAAATACTCGTATAATATGAGGGTCGAGTCATAAGTCTTGGTAACTATTCTTTTTCTCACGAACAGGAGACAATACGGAGAATCTACGATATGCATTTGTAAATATAGGGCATGTACGTATGCATAGTACCTGAAGATAAATTCTGACGTCAGGAGATGCTCGTAGATAAGTGACAGAACACAGGCCATTGGTAAACATTGTTTTATTATGGTATAGAAAGAAAATACACAAGACTACGTACAAAGGACTGGTCTCCACTGGTTACAGACCTTCGAAATAATCACCCAAGGTGTCTACTGCGCGTTGCCAGCGTTATTCGTACATCTTTGGCCATGGACACTGGACGGCCTGGGCGAGGTCAATCGACTCCACCCACCGTCGCCACTATTCTATAAAGCATGGTATGCACACGTAATGCTTCCCGCAGCTCTGCATGACATTGGCATGCATTTCTGTCGTGGAGAACTGTGATTTTAATATACGATCGTTGCTCCTGCTTGTTGACTTCCATTGTGTGACGCTCTCACTCACACACTGAAATTGGGGGCATGCTCAGACCCACACTGTCGTTTACATACACCATCTAGTGGCATCCTACGCAAGTACATACCATACGTTTCCAAATGCATATCGTAGATTTTCCGGTTTGACTCCTGTTCGCGAGAGAAAAAAAAGTTGCCATAGGCTAACTTATTACTCTGCCCTCGTATATATAACGACAGACGGGCCGTAAAACTTGTCTCTGCGGGATGCCCATTGGCAAGGCCTTGGCCGTCCATTAGAATTATGGCCTCCAATTTCCTGCGTGCAGCAAGTGGTGGTAGTTAGGAAATGTATTATCACTAATACTGCAGATAAGTGTTTCCAAGGATGTAAAACGTTGTCTCCTAACGTGAAAGAAAGTCCTGCTGAAAGAAATAGGACGATATCCTCGCTGCTTGTCCGTCATCTTCTCAAATTCTTTACTGTCACACTCTGAGTTCTTGGTTTGATTTGTGGTTCCGCCAAGAATTCTGGTCAGAGGACTGCAACGGGGTGCACAGCTTCCTGAGGCAGAACTAAGCAGAGGTGCGTTCGATTCCCACAGCAGACATCGTACAGGTGTGGTTTCCCACTTCTTCTGCGGGAAATGCCGGGATGATACACAAATGAAGAGCACCTCCTACCCAAAGTCACACTCATACAATGACACAGGCTGTGAGGCTACATGCCCACATTGTCACAAATGAATTTACAAGAGGGCATGTGGTCATCCATCACATCAGCGTCTTAGACTGCTGGCTGACTCTGATATAACAGGGTTGATCAAGAAATTAGTTCTTTCGTAGCAAAATGTCTTCGCTCTACCTCAATGGAAGAACTAGCCAACGAGTAACGCAGCCGAGATCACGTGACAAGCAGTTCCGAGCTGCAATAGTCAACACGAAGTACTCGTATGTGGCTTTCACTTCGTACGCGAGCAGCGTCGGTGGTGTAGTCGGTAGCATGATGAGCTGCTATGCCCAAGATCGCGAGTTCAAACCCGGCTGAAGTCGTCGGATTTTTAAGAGCGTTAAAAATCCCTCAGTATACCTTCCTTCGGAGGGGAAGTAAAGCTGGCGGTCCCATGTCATAGATTTATGGCATGTTCAAAAACCTTCCACTAACTACACTTTAGGAAAAGATGACCTCGTAGTTCGGCCCATTAAAACAACAATAACTAACTAACTACACTTGTGTGAAGCTAAATTGTAGGTTAGTTTAACGCTATTTTAGTTCCAACCTTCGCCGCCAGGTGCAGACTACGATGGCATATAGTAGCCACGTCCGAAGCTAGGTGTGGAGGACGGTAGCATTTGGTAGCAAAAGTAGGAACCACTTGAAATTGATCATCTGCTGTCCTTACCTGAATAACACACACTAATACAGCCATTACAATTAACACCGGTTATCAGACAGATTCTACTCACACCCAAAGTACACGGGGCTACATGACCGCGTTGCCGCAGCCCCTGAACTGAGGAACCAACCAACCAACTACGGCGTGCACAGCGTAGCCATCTGTGACGTAAACCAATTCTGGAAGGATGAGTGGTCAGCGAACAGTTCTCGAAGACTCACGCATGTCTTAGATCCGATGGGAAAGTAAAGTAACAGTCTACGCAACGCGTTTTGGCCGACCGTGCCCTTCAAATTTTATTACGTCTCACCAATCCAACATCGCGGCTGTGCGAAGTATTTCACCGGCATTCTATATCTCCGAAACTATTTCCGATATCACCCTAACATTTTCCACGGTCATAAAGGGCACTACTAGACGTTCAGCAATGAGACTTTCAGAAACCTGTTAACGACAAAACGAATATGGTGGCCAAGCGAAGTTGAAACACTTAAATAGACTTTTCTCGCGAATTAACCATCCAAATGCAATGAAAATTGGTACAGAAAATGTTTGTACACATTGTAATACACTGTCATCTAATTTAGTACAATTGTTTACATAACCTTAAGATGGCGGCTGTGCGAAATATTTCACCGGCGTTCTATATCACCGACATTATTACTGATACCACCCTGAAATATTGAACGGTGATAAAGGACACTACTAGTAGTTTAACTGTGAGACTTTCAAAAACCTGTTAACTACAAAACGAACATGGCGCCCAAGCGAAGTTGAAACTTTAAGATAGACTTTTCTCGCGATTTAACCATCTGAGCGCAGTGAAATATAGTACAGTAAATGTTTATACACATTGTAATGCACTGGTATCTTATTTAGTTCAATTGTTCACATAACCTCAAGATGGCGGCTGTGCGCAATTTTAAAATTAAGGTTTGATTTCTTGAGTATTAATCATGCGATCGAGGTGAACGTTTGATAATATACCTAAGCAAAAATTGTCCTCTACATAATAATCCAACATGGCGACCAACCAAAATATTTGGATGGTTGCCAATATCTACAAATCTATGACAGCAATCAAACTGAAATGTTGTGTGTTGATAAAGTTCTCCTATGGGACTTTCAATGACCTGGTGAGCACAAATCGAACATGGCGGCGACGCGAAATATAAATATTAAAATGGATGTTCCTCGCGATTTAACCATTCGAGCGCAGTAAAACTAGGTATGGTAAATGCTTATGCAAATTTTAATCCACTGGCATCTAATTTATATCAATTGTTTTCCTAACCACAAGATGGCAGCTGTACGACATGTCAAAATGTGGTTTTCATTTCGTGAGGCCTAATCACGCGATTGAAGTTTGAATAATCTCCTTCTTCCTTCGGCTTTTCCCAATTAATTTGGGTCGCCGGAGCCAACCAGGCTCATTTTGGTTTTGGCCGGGGATTTAAAGCCGGATGCCCTTCCTGACGCCACGTGATTTTTCAGGTGAAAATTCCACCCCGCTGTCACCGGCATTCGAACCCCGGCCGGCCGGGTGAAAGACGAGCAGCTAAGCCACTGCGCCATCACGCTCCCCTGAAGTTTGAATAATACACCTACACAATAATCTTCATGTAACAGTACATAACTCTAAGACCTACATATATAAAGATCCAACAAGGCGACCATCCGAATATATTTAGACGGTTCTAAATACCTGCGAATCTATTACAGCAATCAAACTGAAGTTTTGTATGTTGATAGAGGCAATTAACATAAGTAGGATATGTGAAAATAGGCTGTATAGTTCTTCACGGAACTACTTGTTTACCGTTACGGTAGCTAAACTCAACATCTCCTGTTGAGCAAAATGGCCAGTTGTTCTCCTCACCCCTTTCCAAAAATACGCCACTTGTCAGCTGCCACCCTGTTAGTATCCGAGTATGAGTGTCATTGAGAAAAATGAATAATATTGTGTTTTATTGCTGTTTTAAGTGAAAATTCAGTTGGAAACTATAGTTTACACAATGTCGGGGAAAGAAAAGGGCCGGATGATGTCATGAAGAACCCTGAACTTTATAATTTAAGATCCAAAAAATGGTTAATTTTTCGAGCATATTGGAATGCAGCTGCAATAAATCAGAAGCCTCTATGGACATCAAATTGGTAGGGGAGGAACTAAAGGAAGTAGGAGACTTCTGTTACTTAGGAAGAAAAATAACCAGTGATGGACGAAGCAAAGAGGATATAAGAAGTTGGTTAGCTCAGGCAAGGAAAGCATTTCTACAGAAAAGGAATCTGTTGACATCGATTATAGATTTAGGTATTAGTAAGACATTTTTGAAAACCTTCGTCTGGAGCGTTGCCCTCTATGGAAGTGAAACTTGGACTATTGGTGCAGCAGAAAAGAGGAGAATTGAAGCGTTTGAAATGTTGTGTTACAGGAGAATGATGAAGATCAGTTGGGTAGATAGGGTAACAAGTGAAGAGGTATTAAGACGAGGAGGAGAGATGTTTCTGGCGAATGCAAATGAAGAGAAGAGATAGGTTAGTGGGACACATACTAAGACACCCAGGAATAGCAAGCTTAGTTATGGAAGGAAGGATCGAGGACAAGAACTGTAGGGGTAGACCAAGGTTACAATATGTTAAACAGATTGCCTTGGATGTAGGGTGTGGTAGCTATGTAGAGATGAAACCATTAGCTCAGGACAGGGAGGCATGGAAAGCTGGATCAAACCAGTCAAAAGACTGAAGACTCAAACAAAATGAAATCAAACACACAAAAAATACAGATATGAGGTTTTGAAAATTGGAGGTCGTGTATTTGCTTTAATTATGTCCGAGCCTCACCCCCAAACCCCCAGAAGCAGACCCTAATTACGCCACTGAAGAGTAGTGACTTTCGAAGAAAATAGAGGTGTCGTCTCAACAGATTGAGTTCTTCTGGGCCTAAACATTACAACTACCTTCGTCATCAGGACGGATGGAAGTACTCGGATGAGGAACCCAACGCAACCCTCTGCATTACTCATTTATGAGCCCAATTGATATTTATCAAATCTCTTGAATAATACTTACAATTGTGACCGTAGTAGGGATTCGAACCCCAATCTCCAGCTATCCAGCCAGGAGCATTTAGCTACTTTCCAGAAAGAAGCCACGCTCCGACAACATGTCAAGTCTTAGATGGACCTTACTGCTAACATTGTTAACTGGCTATAGAAATTAAATGTAGCTTCGTAAGTTTATTTATGCTCATTTACTTTCTATTGCAGCAACTGATATAAGATATAAAAAAACAATAAATATATAAATAAATCTCTACTTAGTATAAAACGAAGTCCCCGATTCTTGGGTGTAAAAGGTAATCTCGAGAACCACTGGATGGATTTTGATGCGGTTTTCCCTATTCTGTAAAGAATAACCCAGGAATGTTTCAGCAGAAAACAACTTATTTATGATCAAGGAAGCCAAGCAGTAACGATTTCAGTGAAGAGGTCGAAATAAAACGTGGCTTCCGTGCGCTCTTTAAGCTTACGCTGGGCAAACCGTTAAAAATATCAATATACTATGATTGTAAGAATTGTTCAGCATGAAAAGTTCTACAAAAGAGTCCCCGAGATCATATCTCTATCTTCAATACATCGCCCACTATAAGTTGTTTTACGTTTTCATTTCATCCTTCAATCTCCATTCAATTACTGAGACGACGGTTTACGAGCTAGCTAGAGGCGAGCTTATCACCCCAGTTGCAGCCTAGATAGCGGGAGAGCCTATTACCCCAGATAAAGCTAGCAGCTGTCAAGTCGTGTTGAGTTAAGATTTCAGAGAAGAGAGGTTGTGATTGGAGTTTCCCTGGAAGTGCAACTCGGCTTTTCATCATTTCGCTTCAGAACTTTTCGTTCCGCAAAATACACAATCAAGTTAAGATTGGACGGAAGGGGAATTTGTGTTTCATGCGCCTCACCATTCTTAAATTACGCCTGTCTAGAATTCGTTGCGCATGCATCTCCATGATAATATAATTGATAGTCCAGTCAGTGATTTTAACCCATCATGCCGAGACGTAAAACGGTTCATTGACATCGAAGACAAAAAAAACGCCTATCACGTAATGCATTCACAACTGTTCCCGGGTGAAGCAGGGGTGGGTTGCTAGTGTTTATTTAAATCAATAAATAGTGCTGTGACTCACCAGAATGTTCAGTCATCACGTCATAGGCAGTGCTGCACACGACGAGAAGAAACACAACCACGAGGAGAGTTCTGCAAACAGAAGACATTGCGACATTACTCTCAAACAGTTTCATCTAACAACGTAAACAAACATCTTCATTGTTGCACCTACTCTGCGTTTCATTCAGGACATTTACGACAAAATATATTTTCATTTCTGTCTCAGTAAATATAGTTATCCATCTTGAAGATTAACCATCAATTTTGCAATCAAATAGTTATACAGTCAGTCTTATTTCCTTTACTTCAGGCGATATGCATTCCGATTTGCTTTTATATTTTGTGTTTTGATATTTATTTTTCGAATTTAATTCTTGTTTTATTTATTGAATTTTATTTTATTTCATATGATCTTAATTTGTTTTATTTTATGTTGTTTTATTTTTATTTTATTTTATTACTTGATTTCTTGAAACTTAGAGTATTGCATTACTTGTTCAATCAAACAACAAAATACCTTACGTTATTATTGACTCCATTTCAATTGTGAGTACTTCGACACATATTCCATTATCTAGTGTCATACTCAGCAAATAATGTTATTAATGAAAATAAAAATCCACAGCCGGCTTCCAGTCACCGACCGGGTCAGGAATGGAATGAAGCCCCCATCTAGCGGCGAGGATATGAACTGTGCCGGCTGCCGAGGCCTGACGCACTCCTCTGGGGCAATGATTAAATGAATGACAGATGAAATGAAATGATAGTGGAGAGTGTTGCTGGAATGAAATTTTGACAGGGAAAGCCGGAGTACTCGAAGAAAACCCTGTCTGCCTCCGTTTTGTCCAGCACAGATCTCACATGGAGTGACCAGGATTTGAACCACGAACCCAGTGGTGAGAGGCCGGCGTGCTGCCGCCTAAGCCACGGAGTCTCTCGGTAAATAAATAAATAAATAAATAATAATAATTATTATTATTTACCTTCCACTTATGACCAAACCGAGAATTGTATGAAATACTTGAAAGTATCACCACCACAATGAAGAAAAAGAGTTTGATTTTGTATGGACATATTAAACGATGGAACCAGGCTCGCCAACAGGATTCTCATCTTCCAGGAAAATAGAAAGACGCAATTCCCATGGCTAAAAGAAGTCCTCCAGGATTTGGGAAAGTGTGGAATTAAGACAGAATACAGAGAGATGTTCAGAAGAAAAGTGTTGTGGGACCTGTCCGACGAGGAGACTAGAAATAACAGAGTATTCTGGGCAGGAGAACGAGCACGTGCAAGTCAAGGAAAGAAAGAGAGAGAACTGACGAAAAAGTGAGAGAACTTGTGTTGTTGGTTGAAGCATTAAATAATAACAAGAAGTTCCGTGACGAACTAAAGAGCCTACTTTTCATGCCAATGATTATTCTACAGTATATGAACCTATCTAGAATAATGACGAAATTCAGTTGGTAATATCGAAATGTCCAATTAGTTCGAAATATTCCTGGTATAATATAGCCTAATAGAGCACTACAGTTGGCAGCCCTGGTGACTGAATATATTCTTAGTTCCATCTCTTAAAGTACAGAATACAAAATTTGGTTGAAGTCCTATGGATAGCATGAACGTTACATGCAGTTAAACAATGTATCTATCAGCACGCGTAAAAGCATGTTGGCAACAATGTCATGCGTGTGCTGGTTAGAAATAATCGGAAATATTATGATATCTTGTTGTGCCAATTTTGGATGAAATCCATTAGTTAGTATAGAAGTTACATGTATTTTAAAATTGGACCACTCAGCAGGCATAGAATCATGTTGACAGCACTGACTTATATTAATTACTCCAAATTAATCTAGAATGCCAGGTGCTATACGTGTGCAAAGAATAGAGCTGTTGACTTGCATACTTTCTGATATATTGATATTAGGGTAAAACACATATAGACAGCATTTATTAACAGTTGGCAGCCCTGATTGCTCTTAAGAATACTTATAGTCATATCGGTTATATTACACATAGCACATACGAAATTTGGTTGAAATCCAACTGATAGTATAGGAGTTACATGTATTTAAAAATTGGTCCTATCAGCAGGATTAGAATCATGTTGGTAGAACTGAAGTATATAAGTTACTCCAAATTAATTTAAAATGTCAGGTACTATACGTGCGCATAGTTTAAAGCTGTCGGCTTGCATACTTTCTGATATATTGGTACTAGCAGGTACCCGCGGCTTCGCTCGCGTCATAGTCGTGTCATATTGTTCTTCAATGAAATCCAGGTTTAACCCCGTTCACACCCCTTTAGAACTTGAATATCCAAATATCCCTCCTTAGTAGACTTTTCGACGCACAACAAACATAATCCCAAAATATCATTCTTCTAACTTTAATAGTTTTGGTTGGTCGATGAGAGTGAATATCCAAAATTCCTTCCTTAGTGGACGTTTTTCTTCCAGAATTTCACCCTTCCCCATGAGCCCCTTAAATTGGATTTATGAAAATACGGTCGAACACCTATTTATTAAATTATTTATTTATGTATTTATTTATTTATTTATTTATTTATTTATTATTATTAAGCTGATTGTTTTCCTCTGAGTTTCAAACTCATCGCCTATGTCGTTTAGGAGATGCACGCTCCGTTAGGAATCCTTCAACCCCCACTTTTCACCCCTTTACTCTTAATATACACTACATCGAAAAATCATTAGACATGTGTCAGCTTATTTTTAATGATTGATTTATATGCCAAGTATCACATCCCCAAATGAAACCACTCGTGAGATATTGTTATTCAATGAAATGCAGGTTTACCCCCTTAACACCCATTTAGAACCTGAATATCCAAAAATCTTTCCTTAGTGGACGTTTTCGACATACAATGAACATATCCCCAAAATTTCAAGTTTCTAACTTCTATAATTTTGGCTGGGCGATGATGAGTGAGTGGGTCAATCAGGTCATTTTCTTTCAATTATTTTTATCAGAATTTTACCCCTCCCCATGGGCCCCTTAAATTGAATTTATGAAGAAACGCTCGAACACCTATTAACTTATTTTTTAAGCTGTCTTTTTTCCCTGAGTTTGATGAGTGAGTGAGTTAGTCAGTCAGTTAGGACACTTTCTCTCCTTTTCCCCCCAGAATTTCACCCCACACCATCGGCCCCTTAAGTTGAATTTATGAAAAAACTTTCGAACACCGATTTACTTAATTTTTAAGCTGATTTTTTCCGCTGAGTTTCAAACTTCTCACCTATGTCTTTTAAGAGATACACGCTCCGTTAGGAAACCTTCAACCCCCACTTTTCACCCCTTTCACCTTATAATATACACCACATCGAAAAACCCTTAGACACATGTGTGCTTATTTTTAATGATTAGTTTATGTGCCGAGTATCACATCCACATATGAAACCACTAGTGATATATTGTTAATTAATAAAATGCAGGTTCAACCCCCTTAAGACCCCTCTAGAACCTGAATATCCGAAAATCCTCCCTTAGTGTACGGTTTTGACATGCAACGAACATATCCCCAAAATGTCATGTTTCTAATTTCATTAATTTTGGCTGGGCGATGATGAGTGAGTGAGTGAGTGAGTCAGGACATTTTCTTTCATTTCTTTTTCTCCAGAATTTCACCCCTCCCCATGAACCCCTTAAATTTGATTTATGAAAAAGAAACTGTCGAACACTTATTTACTTATTTTTAAGCAGCTTTCTCTCCCTGAGATTGAAGAGTGAGTGAGTCAGTCAATCAGTTAGGACACTTTCTTTCCTGTCCCCCCCCCCCAGAATTTCACCCCTTCCCATGGGCACCTCAAATTGGATTTATGAAAAAAATAACGGTCAACACCTATTTACTTATCTTTTAGGCTGATTTTTTTCCGCTGAGTTCAAACTCCTCGCCTATGTCGTTTAGGAGATACACGCTCCGTTAGGAATCCTTCAACCCCCACTTTTCACCCCTTTCACCTCATAATATACACCACATCGAAAAACCCTCAGACACGTGTCTTCTTATTTTTAATGATCAGTTTATATGCCGAGTATCACATCCACAAATGAAACCAATCCGGAGTTATTGTTATTCAATGAAATGCAGGTTTTACCCCCTGAACACCCCTTTAGAACCTGAATATCCGAAAAACCTCCCTTAGTGGACGGTTTGGACATATAATGATCATATCCCCAAAATGTCTTGTTTCTAACTTCAATAATTTAGGCTGGGCGATGATGAGTGAGTCAGGACTTTGTATCATTCAATTTTCTTTTTTCAGAATTTCACCCCTCCCCATGGGCCCCGTAAATTCGATTTATGAAAAAACGGTCAAACACCTATTTACTTATTTTTTAAGCTGATTTTTTTCCGCTGAGTTTCAAACTCCTCGCCTATGTCGTTTAAGAGATACACGCTCCGTTAGGAACCCTTCAACCCCCACTTTTCACCCCTTTCACCTCATAATATACACCTCATCGAAAAACCCTCAGACACGTGTCTTCTTATTTTTAATGATACGTTTATATGCCGAGTATCACGTCCCTCAATGAAACCAAGCCGGAGATATTGCTATTCAATGAAATGCATGTGTACCCCCTTAAGACACCTTTAGAACCTGAATATCCAAAAATCCTTTCTTAGTGCGCGTTTTCGACTTACCACAAACATATCCCCAAAATTTCATGTTCCTAACTTTAATAGTTTTGGCTGGGCGATGATGAGTCAGTCAGTCAGTCAGTCAGTCAGTCAGTCAGTCAGGACACTTGTTTTTATATAAGAGATTTGGATGAAGAAAATAGAGAGAGCAATTATTAACAGTTGGCAGCCCTGGTGGCTCATAAGAATACACGCAGTCATATCTGTTTATGTACACATATTAGGTAGAAAATTCGGTTGAAATCCAATTGATAGTGTAGAAGTTATATGCACATAAAAATCGGACCTATCGGAAGGCATAAAATTCTTTTGGCTACACTGTCATGTGTGGCCTCCTAGAAATTAAACTGAAATAGTATTATCTATATGAGTGCCAATTTTGGAATAGCTCCCATGGATACCTTCCATGCTCTCCAACATGGAGCTCAAATTTCTATTGCGTTTCTTCAGCAGTTGGTAGCACTGACATCATTTTCAAATATGGGCTAGAGATATTCCGGTATACAACTTTACTCATACTAAATTTGGTTTCGATCGCTGCAGCCATTTAGGGGTTGATAGGGGGGGGGACACACATAGCCAGACAGACAGAAGGACAGACAGCCAGACACACATTTTCCCGGATTGATCTAATAAGTCTACTTTTTCCTCATTTTTGCAAAATGTGAAAAGTATGCTAATAATAATACAGTTAAACCTGCATAAAGCGGAACGCAATCTTTCCGGATTTATTTTTCCCTTTTCGCAGGTTTCCGTTTTACAAAGGGTTGAGTGTTAATAAGACAAAATACACTACAAGGAATTACTGTATTATCGCAGAGGATTACAATGAAATAATTTGAATTTTTCCCCACTTTAAACAACACAGTTCATTCTTTAGCCGGACGATTGTTTTTCTCGTGTTCTTCAATAACTTTAATTTTCTCCTCCAGTGTTAGTGTCTTATGTTTAAAAGTCATTGTCACTGAATTACAGTACGTGAATAAATGCAGTGCACAGTTACAAGAACACCTTTAAAATCACTCAAGTTCACTGTTTTCTTCTACTGTGTGTATCACAAGAGGGATGGAGGAAGTAATGGTACAGATGTTTGAAATGTAGCATACCTGCTGCATGTTTGAGGATGCAAGTACAGTCTCGCTCAAAATGTAGTACATGGCTATGTATTATGGATAAGATAGTCCGTCTCAGTCAGGTTATTTTCATCTACAGTTCCGAAATGTATTTCCGTTTCCGCGTTAGGCAGCTTTCCGGTTTACAGTGTAATTTTTCATAGAAAATATCTCCGTTCCGTTTGTCCAGGTTTCCGATATATCAAGGGACCGGTTTAGGCAGGTGTTACTGTAAGATACAAGGCTGTACTCACATGGTCAACTTGTCGACTACTCCCAGAGACGGTCCTTCTGAGGTGTGGCACTCGCTCTCCTCCACGTTGAGACGCACAAAGCCTGTCACCTGCTGGACACCCTTGTTGAGAAACAACTCCAGATCCTCGGAGCTGCACGTGGAGGGTATACACATTGAGATGTACACCATGGAGACTTTGCGTAGCAGATCAAAGTCGGGCTGCAAATTCTTCACATTGGCGATACCGCCAGCCAGTACCTAGAACATCCACAGAGGTCACTTCTCACTGTCGATCAACACAGGGACGGGAGCCCAATTATCTTCCACATACTTGTCATAGTTCCCCATGTTCTTGTGACCCTTCTAGGCTTTGTTCTTGATATTCCAAAGATTTAGGGCAAAGCTTAAGTTAATTAATTTGATAATTTGTGATAACAATTGATTTGGAAATTGCTAAATAATTGGGTGTTTTAATCTTCAGTCGTTCGACTGGCGTGATACCTTAATTGGTTTTTTTTTGGCTTGTGGTTTAATGTTTACCTATTTGAATTTAAATTTGAGTGCATAGTTTTAAATATTGCTACACGAGAATGAACACAAAATACAAATAAATAAGTAATCAATTAATTAAATTTAGAATAATCAGAACATCCGACACCCTCCAGTCTAAAGCATTGCGTCCTGGAGTGGGAGTGAAGTGGTCTCAGGAAAGGAAAGCAACCCATAGTGCAAAGAAGAAGGAATAATGGTCTAAGAAGAGTTAGGATCTACATGGTCCAAGGGGCCTTAACGAACCAAGAAGAATTAAGTAAATAAAAAATAAATGCCAACGTTAAATTCATGGGAGAGATCTCGGAACCCTTCAAAATTAATACAGGAGTGCGACAAGGTGATGGTTTAACACCCATTCTATTCAACTCAGTTTTGGATAAAATAATCAAGACATGGGAAAAAGGAGTCAAAGGCATAAAAATGGCAAAACACCAGAAAAGGACAGTCAACATTAAGTGTCTGGCCTTTGCCGATGATGTAGCGATTATAACAAATAACAGAAAAGAAGCCAAAGAAGCTCTAGAGACGCTACATGAAATCTCTGCCAAAACAGGGTTACAAATCTCATACGAAAAAACACAGTTCATGGACACAAAATCTACAGACAAGCACCCACTGGAAACCAAGTATGGAAAAATAACACAAGTGGAAAGTTTCAAATATCTAGGAGAGATTTTACAGAAAACAGGACTGAACTTGGCATCCAATGAAGACAGGATCGCTAAATTGCAGAAAGCATACCGACTTACATGGAACCTCTACAATAAAAAAAAAGTATTTCCATCAATGCCAAATTACGACACTACCGTACAGTAGACTTACCAGAGGCCTTATACGCTTCAGAAACGACAGCAATCAAGGGGCGAACAAAAATCAAGGAATTAGAAAAACAAGAGAGAAAAATTCTCAGAAAGATCTACGGGCCAGTTCAGAAAGAGGGAATATGGATGAAGAGACCGACAATAGAACTGTACAAACAGACAGAGACGATTACAAACAACATAAGGAAAAGAAGGGCAAAATTTTATGGACATATACATAGGATGACCGAAGACAGACTGACCAAGAAAATTTTTAATATAGTTACGAATAGCACACTAAAAACCAATTGGGTAAAGGAAACCGTGGAAGACCTCAAGAAACTAAACATCTCTACAGAAGACATCGCAGACAGGAGCAAATACAGAGAAAAACTTAGACTACAGAAGTTTGAGCAAACTCCCAAAGAGAGACAACCAGCAAAGAGGTGGACAGAAGAGAGAAAGAGGAAACATAGTGTGTATATGAGAGGTTTTTGGGAAAAAAAGAAGAAAGGTCCAGAATGAGACATGAAAATTGATTGTGTTGTATCGCACTCCTTATGGGGAATTAACGAATAAATAAATAAATAAATAAATAATAAACAAATGGTATAAGACAATGTCCTCGATTCTTGGAAATAACTGGTAATCTCGGGAACCAGGGATGGATTTTGATGCGGTTTTCACCATTCTGTAAAGGATTTCTCGTGGAAGATTTCTGTAGAAATTAGTTTGTTTATGATCAAAGGAAGCCGAGCAGTAACGATTTCAGTGAATCGAGCCGAAGAACAACCTGCCGTCCGTGCGCCTTTTAAGCTTATGCTGAGTAAACCTTTAAAGATACCGGATGAAGCCGGGGCGGGTTGCTAGTGATATATAATAAATAAACACGTGAATAATGAAGTACGTAAGTATTGGAAGGGGAAAGATCAAGCGAACAGGAAAGTTCAAATACCTAGGTGAATGGATAGAGCCTAATATCTCTGAGGAGGCTTTCACATCACGAATGAGAAAAATGTAAACTGCATACCAGTTAACCAAGGGAATCTATAACAAGAAGTCATGATCCCTAAATGCCAAGTTTCTACATTACTGCACAGTAATCCAACCGGAAGCCTTATATGCTGCAGAGGGCCTTAAGATGCACAGAAAAGGTCTTATGGAGAAACGTGACACATCTTACGGAAAATCTTGGGTCCAGTGAAGGAAAACGGTGATTACAGACGGAGACACAACCATGAACTCTATGCTCACGTTACCAAAATCACTGACGTCATGAGAAAAAGGAGGATTGTGCTCCATGGTCATTTAACAAGACTGAGCCCAATGCGATTGTCAAACAAAATCTTTACTTACTTTCTGGGTAAGAAAACCAAGAGAGCGTGGTTCACAGAGGTAGAAAAGAATAAGAAGTAGGAATTACATACAATGATATTCAGATGCGTACGCCCGTTAAGATGAAACTAAAAGAACACTTGAGTTTCCAGGAAAAGCCTAAACTAACAACAGGCTAGACGTGGACTGAGCAGCATCGAGAACACACGAGGGCGAATGTTAAACCTCGAGGAACAGAGCAGTTGAATTAACGTGGTCCATAGCTGGCAGAAACGTCAAGAAGAAGAAACAAATAATTAAATATGAATAGAAATACATTAAAAATTATCAGTTGCACAATAAACACTAACTTGTTTCCTTGGTAACCATACAGGAGGCCTAGATAGACGAACACTAACTTTTTGCCATGGTAACCATTAGGTAACTAAGTAAGTAAGTAATTAATATAATAACTTATAAAACAAATTCAACTCTGGCTTCTAGGAGTAATACATAATTAATAATACATGAACGATAAATGAGTAAATAATAAATGACTTAGTGCATTAACAAATAAGAGCCATTGTACGTACGATCTTCTTCTCGATGTCTCCCATGAGCGAGGCCGCCTCCCTGCTCCTGTCTGTACAGTTGCCCCTGTCGGCTGAGCAGAGACGCACCAGACAGTGCTTGCCGGAGAACGTGCCCTTAGCAGTGGAGATGTCCCGCAGGTCAACACACTCGTCATAGTTCCCCATGTTCACCTCAATCCCACCAATTATCGACTGGGGGACCTTGGTGGAGGCGTCGAACACTGAAACACAGAATGCACAGCCCCGCGTACTTGAATGTTTAACGTTTGTCACTAATGGATCAACGTTCAAGCTACTTGCCTCTCATTAAGGTGGAGAAGGTTTGATATCTGGCTAAAGCATGTGAGAATTGCGAGGTGAAAAGTCATGTGGAGAGGTTGGGATTACTTGTAAAACGGAAATTCAGGACTGGGTGTAAAGTAAAATAGTGTACTGAACTCATTGAGGTTGTTGAGGACTTAAACGCACCCTCGGTGGAACACTGCCACAAGTCAAAAAACATGAATTTTGAATTATGTGGCACTTATAAATGCCTAGAATCAAGTCAGTGTCCTGTAAAACTGCCACAACTCAGATCCTATAAATAGCAATTCTACGGTACTGAATAGAAAACTGCCATGACTCAAAATTGTTAATTTTTTTAAAAACACATAACTATAATCCATGAAATAACTTTGTAAGAGAAACCTTTCTAATGGAAGATCTCAGGACCAAATATAATCTACCTTTTACTAAAATCAGGGAAAAACAAGTGGAAATAAGAAAACAAAAGACAAAAGAGATATGGGCTGACTTTTATGCAACGGAGGTCATGGTGAATAGATCATGGATGGAAACCAACCAAGACCTGCGGCATTTCGTGAACTCATTGGCCACGCACGGATACCACCACAGAGTGTGCAAAGAGAAGAACCATCACGAGCCGAACGAAACATGTGTATGTGATCTTTGTGAACGCCCATGTGATCGATACCACATTAAAAGATGCAAAAAACTATCCAAGTCAATAATCTAAACCTGCTTAGAACCATAAGACTGAAACAAAGTAAAATATAAAATAATGAATGCAGTGTACATTTAATGTCTTTGTATGCTTAATGCACAACTTGTGCGAGTTTCTTTAATAATAAATAACTTTGTATGTTATTTTATAGTACTAGACAATGTTAGAGGTTAGTAATACTGTGACCGATCAGGGGGCTAGGGATCGATAGCATGCCGAGTTATCGGAGACCTCAGGATCGATCGCATACCGAGCACGCATAATTTGCGGTGTTCTCAGTGCCGAAATTGCGGGGGGGGGGGGGAGCCATACATAAGGAACACGATAGTGTTTGAACCGAAATGAATACGACATCTGAGTTGCCAGTCCAATATGATGTTAAGAACAATAATTACTCTACCGCCCATAGCACTGAGAAAAACACGGAGGTTTAGAATACGAGCAGGACAACAACGTAGCCTGACTGGGTGAGGCCCGCATTTCCAAGAATCTTGTGGACAAGAGCTCCTATTGTTTAGCCAACACACTTATTGTGCAGCTGAAGTGCTGGATTTACGACACCCTAGCCTCGATAATCCTCCAGCACTAGAGCCCGCGGAATTAGACAATGTAAAGTAGCACCGAGATGCTAATTTGAGATCCGCCTATGGAATAATAATTGTAATAAAAAGACCCAATCAGAGAAGAGGCTGAGAAATGCATTTCGGAATTTTAATCACGGCCCAAGCCCAAAAACTACCAGAGTTACGGGGATATTACTGAGTCAGCCGCGGAGGAATATTTCCCCCCTCCACGACACTCAAGACATGGCGCCAAACGAGGATCTACCCTGTAGAGTCATGATGCAATTTGATTTGAAGAGGTTCCTGCCGATCGATTTCGAATTTAATCCTATGAATATTGCCGTCCTCATCTTGACCTACAAGTTGAACCAAAAATTATTGCGGTGTGACGATTGCCATGGGGGCGCACTTGACAGAGGTGACAAGTCCATTGTCCCAAAGTTGAGGGTGGATATAGGCACTGAGCACACACACTAGTCAGTCAGTTTTGCGGCCACACCGGACATAGTCCACGCGGCTCGCGACTTTGATACCGCGTAGCTGAGTGAGAAAACATTTTCTAAGTGATAAACTTTTACCGCCAATCATTCACAGAGGTCATGATAGTTATCGAAGGCGAACACTATTTATACAAATCTATCCAGACGGGGTTTGCCACCCACGTCCATTAAAAACTTAACGCCACGCCTTGCGGAGCCGAGAGCGCGGAGCGGCGACCAGCAGCCCATTCGAGACCCGAGCAGGGAACTTTGTGGAGCTAACGAGTTGCAAGCGAGATCGCTGAACCTATAGGCTTGTACTCATCTGTTTCGACGGTCTAGGAAATCGTAGGAAATACCAATCTAGGACTGAACGGGATAGGTGTATGTCGGCCTACTGAGGACCTGCAAGCCCGATTCGCAGTAACGGTACCGCCAGCCACATATCATAACGTTTCGCAGCGAATGAAGCCCGTGGATATAAGTGTAGAAAGTGTCTTATGTGATAGGGTGTGCAAAATAAGTGCATCGATTAGTGTTAACAGTGTATTTATGTGTATGTCATCGCCTTGTAAGATGACCCAGTGGAACGACACCGGATTGATGATGGGCTAAGGGCCTTACGTCCGGGTGTCGAAGTGGTGACCCAGCAGCCGTCATGGGCCTGTCTACTCCAGGGACGACTGATGAGTATTAAACTTTCTATATTTGGGGACGTAATGTAGAAAAGGGGACGAGATATGTGTACAGTAGAATTAGCTTTGTTTTGACTTTTGATGTCAATATTTCGTTTAAGACAGGGGCTATTAGTTTTTTTTAGTCAGCATGCCAGTCCTTTTTATTTTGTTTTGTCCGTCAGTCCTTAAAAATAATGCATGTTTGTTGGTGGATGACGGAGGTGTCTGTAATTTTTATTTGCCAACGGCATCGTAAGTTAAATTGCCGTGTGTTTTAGGATGGATTTGTTGTGGCTATATATTCATGTAAGACTAGCTGTAAGTTAAGTGTACGACCTGACAAGTAGATAGGGTAAGATTTTTTTTTTTTTGTGACATTTAGTAACGCCCAGCTAGGTTAGACTAGTTTTACCACTTTAGGAAAATAGGTCAGATGGTTAGCGACCCATGACCCACTTTTCTTTTTTCCCAGACCGGTTGCGAATTGACCAGTGAATTCCCAGGAGCGTCAAGCAGGACGATGTCTGTCACAGATTTTTTTATGTGTGTGTGCTTTAATTTTTTCCCGGCAAGGAGCCGTGAGGTTGTATTTGTGTGCATACCGGCCGAATTTTGAGCCCATAAGTGTTTCCGGATTGTATTTCTGAGGTAAGTGTTTTTCCGGATTGTATTTCCGATGTAAGTGATTCCGGATGGTATTCCGAGGTAAGTGTTTCCGGATAGCGTGGTCCGAAGTAATTAGTATGCACACAAAATACGTTCTGGTTCATCATGTTTGTTTTGTGTACACACACACGCGATGTGTTTTTTTTTTCACAGGTTGGAGGAGTGCTGACGTCTCTGGTTTTGTTGCGCAGCCCTGGTCTGATGTAAAATTTATTTAAAACCCTGTAAATGTCACAAATCGTAGCATAGCCACTAAGGCGTTTTAAGTAAGAGACCACATTTTAGAATGAAGTCATCTGTCCAGCTGGCTCGTGGAAGCGTGCTCGCTACCCATGGGGAGTGTCACACCGGCTGGTTGGTCAAGGTCGATTAGTTTATCAACACACGGAAGATTGAAGTTAGATTTTAGACAGGAGAGGGGTTTGTTTATTAGTAGTTAGGCATGCTGGCATTTTCTCTGTTTAAGTGAGCCATTGTTGGGCTATTTTCTTTATGTAAGTTTCTGGTTCGAACCCAGAATGTTTTGTGTTGCATTTGGTGTAGTTACCCCCCCCCCCTGTTAATTTGCGTTATCTCGTTGCCCCGATATTTTCTATATTATTGTCCACCCGATAGGCTGAACGACCAAATGTCAGATGCCTATCAGAAAGAATACTCTCACACTATGTCCAAGTGTATTTACAGATGTGTGTGCCAGTAAGAGGAATCAGACCATTTTATTTAAGTATTTTAAGGGCAACTGCATTTTTGTTTGAGACCCTGAATTTGTCGTAGCAGTTGACATTCACCGTAGTAACTTTGCCACCCCTGGCAGTCAGCTGTTAACGTAGTGATGTAATCATTGTTTGCTCACAGCTGGATCAGAATATTTGATTTTAGTATTTTAAGGGCAACTGCATTTTGTTTGAGACCCTGAATTTGTCGTAGCAGTTGACATTCACCGTAGTAACTTTGCCACCCCTGGCAGTCAGCTGTTAACTTAGTGATGTAATATTTGCTTGCTCACAGCTGGATCCAATTAATATATTTTATTTTCGTTTCTTTTAAGCTGTATTGAGGCCGATGATGAGCTCTGGGAGAGCCGTGTTTTCCATTTACTATTTTGATTTTGTTATTTTAAACTTAATTTGTTTTTCTCTTCTTATTTGGGTTTAATTTGTAACGTTATTGTAACTTGTTTTTGCCGTTGCATTTATATTTTTGTTCTTTTGAGTTAATGTAATTTTTCAAACCGGATTTTTGAGTTCAATAAATTAGATTTTACCTGTTAACTAGTGTACGCCATTTCAGTAGTTTAGCGAACCTGTTTCCTGTTGACGTAGGCCATTAGTGATCATTTAACGAACGTACCGCACCCGAGATTATTATTATTAGTATAATTATTATTTAATTTTTAGGCCTAGAGATACCCAATCGGGTACAATACGTTACTTTCACTTTAGTTATGCAAATATTTATACTTTTCATATTAGCTCAAAATCTTTAAATGCTTCTCCTGAAAAAGTGTCCTTTTTGACTTGTGGCAGTGTTCCACCGGGGGTGTGTTATGTACCATCTACATCTATTAATAACAGAAAAGCGCACGAATGTGCATAACACAGATTTACAGGAGTTTAGTACTTGCCATAATCGCGCAGTGATTTCTGGTTATATTTACATCGTTTGATGTGATATATGTCACAGAACTGGTCACATAACGAGCACACGCAGAGTTCATTTGGGGCGTGGTAGGAAATGGTTTTACATATTTTATGTTGGTACCCATGCACTGCTAACTTTATCACCACATGTCTTAGTTTCTGATTGGCGCTGTTCCAGTTCCGGTTGATCATGACATCCGTGCTGTAAAATTCTAGCGGAATGTCTTCTCTCTTCTCTCTTCTCTCTGCTAAGTGTGCTTCAGCATTCTTTGTTGATGGAAGCTGTAATTTTGTCCTTATTTCTTCAACGAGGAAGGGTTCCCGTGCTAATTCATATGTTAGGCGCGAGCGCGTGTATTTTGAGATACCCATGAAGGTTTTCAGGAATTGGGCTTTAACTCTTTCGATGGTGGCCAGATCTCCCTTAGTTAGTCGGTCCATTATCAAGTCGATCCCGTAAGTGAGAATGGAGTGTCTTAGTTTCTATTTCCTCTTCCTTATCATTGTTTCTACCCTTTATTCTTTGGAGAAAAAAAAGAGCATAATATAAAAGGTTACAATAAAGTGGTTAATCATTTCTCGTATGGTAAAAATGATCTGCATATACTGTATATACAAATATGTACATAATAATCAGAAATGAACATCAAGGCTCTTCAACCATGAAAGCGCTGGAGCTGATGCTTTCATGAACTCTTCCCATTCTCCTGCAAAGCAATGCTGTGGACACTCCCGAATGATGTGGTTCATCGTCTGTTCTTGAGCTCCGCAGTCACAAGCTGGTGATTCTAGCCACCCCCATTTGTGTAGCATAGCTTTGCACCTTCCATGATCAGTTCGAGCACGATTTAGTTGGCACCACGCAGCTCTTGGTATATCAATTCCTGGGATTTGCTGGGAAGGATCATCTCGGTGGATTTGGGGAGGTGAAGAGAAATATCCCCACCTTTCCTTCCAAATTTTGTTGATGTCGTAAGGCCCTTGCTGCTTAATAATGTCATCATCCCAAATAGATTCCTGGATTTCAGGCACATTGGTGGTGGATTACTCAGTACTGAGTGAACCGGAAGGTGCTTGAAGTCAGAACAGATGTAAGTGGTGACTGGAGTAAATTAAGTTCCTTTAGATAATTCAGTGCCGAAACCCGGGAAACGGGGAAGAAATTTAGCTTTATCCACTTAAGTGAGTACAGGAGACTATTCAAAGCATATTTCTAGCTACTTATGTCTCAAAATACGACCTTTGTTATAACGCAACACTTCAAGACAAGGTACAACAATTAGCAGGTGAATGTACAAGTAGTTGAATTTTGTGAGCATTTGTACTGAATATACAAGTAGAAGTAGCGTGTGCAACGAGGTAAAATATATCTTGTGTAATGTTACAGACCTACTTATAGTGAGACACAATAACGCTGATTACACTAACAAGGGGACCGCGCCTACTTGTCATCACGGATTTCATCCAAATATGCAGGGCAAGACAAGAAATGAAAGTGACAGAGGTATATATTATGTATCTCCGTGTCCAGGAGACACGCTAAATTCTGTGGCAATTTGCTTGGTATGGGCAGATGCTCCCCACACTGATGATCCGTACTCTCCTGCTGCGAAACAAAGTCCCAAGGTTGTTGAACGAAGAACCTGAGGGTTCGCTCTCCATGTTGAACCCATCAACTTCCACAATATGCTATTCCTTGTGCTGATCTTGCACTTCAATCTCTACAATGTTTCCTGAAGCTCAGGGTACGATCAATCTTGATTCTCAAATATCGAGGCGTTTCACAGCATTCGAGAGTCAGTCCATTCCAGACAACATTCAACTTTCTCCGGGCTTCTCCGTTGCGAAGATGAAATGCGCATACTTGAGTCTTTCCTGGGTTAGGTTTCAGGTGATAATTGTCTAATCCCTCAAGAGCATTGGACAGTTTTCCCTCCAGTTGGCCAAGCATTTAATAAAAATAGCACTTTTGGCGTGGGTCGGGTGAGGCATGTTACCGTAGTTTCTAGGCAGTGGAAGGAGTCCAGACCGTAACTCTTTCAAGCACATGAAATTGACAAGAATTCTGACCCTTGAACCACAAGATATTTATTTATTCACAATAAGCTCTGTGCGCAAGACAACAGATAATAGCCACTTAAACACAAAATGGAGGGAAAGAAGTAACTACAGGGTGCCAGGATATGTTCTCCGCAGTGCCTGCATGCGTCTGCGAGAGCGAGCATAAGTAGTTATGTTGGCAGCACTACTATCGCTTGTATCATAACGAACAAACAGTACACTTTGTACTCACCACAGCCATTCATAACAGATGACAGAAGTGCAGATGACACACACGCTCGCTTATTGCAATACACACTGACAATTTCGACAGCCTAAAGCCCACACGTGTGGGATTGTCCCTGTCAAGGACACAGTGCTGCCAACTAAACTGCTGTTGCTAGCTCTGGCAGAAGCCGGCAGTCACTGCGGAGACCATTGCCTGGCATCCTGTGGTAGCATCATAACACAACATGGTACAGAGAGTGTACTAGAGACAGATGTTCACCATTCCCTGTACCACCATGCATTGAAGCGATGAGAGCTGGTGGTTCATTGTTTGCACCACCTAACCTGAAAGAGACTGAGAGGCGTGGGATCGAGTCACTTTGCAGAAACATTTTGTCTTGTTTTATTTTCAATGTGTACGTTGGTTGGTTTCTCAGTTTAGGGGCTGCGACAACGCGGTCATGTAGCTCCGTGTACTTTGGGTGTGTGTAGAATCTGTCTGATAACCGGTGTTAATTGTGAAGGCTGTATTAGTGTGTGTATCTGTTTTTTAATTCAAGTAAGGACAGCACCTTTGAATTTTTCAAATAATTCCTACTTTTGCCGCCAAACGCCACCGTCAACGACGACTGGGCCTAGTTCAGAACTCAGCTACTAGACGCCACCGCAGTCGCCTCTTGGCAAGGAACGTAGGAACCTAAGAGCGTTGTTTACATTCTTAACCAATACAATTTAGCTTCACACAGGTGTAATTAGTGGAAGGTTCTTTAACATGCCATAAATCTATGACATGGGACCGCCGGCTTTACTTCCCCTCCGGAGGAAGGCATACTGAGGGATTTTTAACACTCTTAAAAATACCGACGGCTTCGGCCGGGTTTGAACCCGCGATCTTGGACATAGAAGCTCAGCATGCTACCAACTACGCCACCGAAGCCGCTAATGTGTACGTTACTTGCACTGAAAATAAACTGAAATAATGCTCAATATATTGTATCTATTAATATTTGCATAAAAGCCCTGAAACGGAAAGGCAATGGAAAATTTGGGATGGCAAATAAATGTCCAGGTAGGGATTGCAATTAAGGCGTATACAAGAGCTTTGTATGTAACATTGGATACATTTATGATTTAAACGTGCCGGTGTGATATTCATCGTAAAAACATAGGAAGCAGTAATTTTGTCGACATCTTGCACACACTATAAACGCCGCACTTATAGAATTACATGGTTGTTTTAAAGTTGGTACAGAAAAATGTTGCTCATGCCTCGCCCAACCCGTGTCATAATAGTACATTATCCTACGTGCATATAATGTCAATAATTACGGTAAGACACGAGTATGTTTATAAAACGAGCGAAGTGAGTTTTATAATTTCCATACGAGTGTCTTAATTACCATTATAGGCGAGTTGCATACGACTGTTTATGTTCGACGATAATTATAACTATTTTATGTTCGAACATAAATATTTATAAACATCCGTCGAGATTTCACCAGTTTTATGTACTGAACAGAGCGCATGAGACGCAGAGAATGCCTTGTATTTGACCATGGCCTCCTTGAATACCCCACTATGACACTAGCCACGCAGTGAAATTTAAAATAGAAGGCCGTGGAAGTCAGCGCAGGTGCGATGCTATCCTCACCTAATTGGTCACACAACTGTTTCTTGGGCTCTGATTGCTGGGAGAAACTGTATCATAATGAAAAATAGCGTTATAATGAGCCTCATTATGATACAGTTTTCTGACACATAATATTTACATTTCGCCATGGTCGAAAGGGGTGCAAGGAAGAAGCCTCCCCGAAGATTGTATAATTTACATTATGGAAAACCAGTACAATCGGGCGCATCCTGGGCAACGTTGCATAGCAGCGGCAGATTCTTCCACTACCTGTCAACACAGAAGTAGTAATCTCCCTAAAGGGTCTTTTTTAAGACCACTTGTTATAGTCTCGATTAATATCGAGGGATTCTCGCGTGCCAAAGAGACCTTATTGGCTGATTTGTGCAACGAATGTAAATGTGACATACTCCTAATGCAAGAGACTCACCGGGGCTACAACAGCCATCGGCCCAAAATCGCAGGCATGGAGCTTGTTCTGGAAAGGCCCCACGATAAATACGGCAGTGCCATTTTTACCAAACCAAACCTAAATATCACATCAGCCTCGCTGACTGGAAAGGATGACATCGAGATTCTTTCAATATCTACACCACACTTCTATATACAAGCCCCCCAATGTCGACTTCACGTTTGAGGAACCTGCCAACTTCAACTACCAGGACGTAAACTTCATCATTGGCGATTACAACTGCCGAAGCACATCTTGGGGATACCCAGATTCAGATATAAATGGCGAAAAACTGGAAACCTGGGCAGAGAATCATGATCTTCAGCTAATTCATGATCCAAAGCTGCCAGCATCCTTCAACAGTGGCCGATGGAGGAGAGGCTACAACCCCGATAATATCTTCGTGTCATCCAAAGTTGCTGGGAGTTGTTTGAAGATGATGGGTAAACCCATTCCATCTACCCAACATAGGCCCATAATCTGCACAGTGAATGCCATGGTTGTGCCAGAGGAGGTGCTTTTCAAGCGAAGGTTTAATTTTCAGAAGGCCGACTGGGAAAGATTTGCCAAAGAGCTTGATACAGAAGTTGCCAAAATCCCGCCGCAACCTGAGATGTATGAGGCATTTGTCAAATGCGTCCATACAGTTTCTAGAAGGACTATCCCAAGAGGTTGTAGAACAAGCTACATACCAGGACTGACTGATAACAGCAAACAGCTGATGAACCACTACAAGGATCTCTTTGAGGCAGACCCATTTTCTGATGATACTATCCATGTTGGCGAGGAATTGTTGCAAACTATCTCAGCACATTGCAAAGCTAAGTGGACCTCACTGGTGGAGAATCTCGACATGAAGTTAAATAGTAGGCGGGCCTGGAATCTCCTGAAAAACCTCAGCGGTGACCCAACGACATCTAGAAACTTCACCACAATAACAGCAGACCAGATTGCAACCCAATTACTCATGAACGGGAAGACTAAAGGTCGGAGCTCACGGGAGCAACTGGAACGAACCTCAGGACATGAGAACCATAACCTACGAGAACCTTTCACCTTGAATGAACTAGAATCTGCCATCTCCACGTTGAAATTGAATAAAGCTGCTGGCATCGATGACATCAGAGTAGAACAGATCAAAAAGTTCGGCCAGACCACCCTACAATGGCTGCTTACGATGATTAATGAGTGTGTATTTAAGCTTTATATCCCCAGGCTCTGGAGGAAAGCCCGAGTGGTTGCACTGCTTAAGCCTGGTAAGGAGCCAAACGATCCTAAAAACTTTCGCCCAATATCCTTATTATGTCACTGTTTCAAGATCTTCGAGCGCCTTATCCTGAACCGAATTAGCGGCATCCTTGAAGATAAGTTCATTCCCCAACAAGCTGGGTTTCGATCTGGAAAGTCATGTTGCAGTCAGATACTGAACCTCACTCAATACATCGAGGATGGGTATGAATAAGGTGAGATAACTGGAGTTGCCTTTGTCGATCTAACAGCTGCTTACGACACTATCAACCACAGAAAGTTGCTGAGGAAAGTGTACCAGACCTCCAACGACTACCAACTAACATCCCTTATTGGCACTCTCTTGCAGAATAGAAGGTTCCAAGTCTTTCTCCATGGTAAAAAGAGCAGATGGCGCATACAAAAGAACGGCTTACCTCAAGGCAGTGTACTCGCTCCTGTGCTATTTAATATTTACACTAACGATCAGCCCATACCAGAACATTCTAGGCTTTTCATATATGCTGATGATACTGCAGTGGCTGCCCAAGGGAAAACATTTGAAGAGGTGGATGGAAAGTTGACTTCTGCACTAGATACCCTTGGATCTTACTATGAAGCCAATCATCTTAAGCCAAATCCCAACAAGACTCAAGTATGTGCATTTCACTTAAGGAATACAGAAGCTCGGCGGGAACTGGATGTTACATGGCAAGGTAAACAACTCCAACATTGTCCAACACCCGTGTATCTAGGTGTTACTCTTGACCGAACACTGTCCTTCAAGAAACATTGCCATAAGACCAGGCTGAAAGTTAGTTCACGGAACAATATTTTGAGGAAGCTCACAGCCACCACCTGGGGGGCAAGTCCTCACGTCCTAAGAACTTCTGCTCTTGCTTTGTGCATGTCTGCTGCAGAGTACGCTTCACCTGTGTGGAGTGCATCCAGTCACACCAAGCAGATTGACATTGCCATCAACGAGACCATACGAATCTTGTCGGGATGTATGAAGCCTACTCCAGTCGACAAACTCTACCCGATTGTTGGGATAGCTCCCCCAACTATCAGAAGGGCTGTTGCTGCTGATGCAGAGAGGGCGAAGCAGATTAATGATCCCCGTCATCCACTGCATAATCATCAGGCTGTTGTCCGTCGACTGAAATCAAGAAAGAGTTTCATCGCCAGGACTCAACCACTGGAGGGAACATCGGAATCTAACCGCATCTCCAGGTGGAAGAGCAAGCTGCCGCCGGATATCCCTGTTAAGGAAGAGCTAGCCCCAGGAAATGACCTGCCTTACCCTGTTTGGAAATCACTTAATCGTCTCAGGGTAGGCGTCCCTCGTTGCAAGACCAACATGCAGAAATGGGATATCCTTCCAGCTGATGGAGACACGTCCTGCGAGTGTGGAGCAACACAAGACCCAGCCCACCTGCTCATTTGTCCACTACTAGAACAACCCTGCACTACCCAGGACCTGATCGAGGCAAACAACAAGGCCATCGGAGTTGCTGCATTCTGGAAATGATCGGACACGGAAATGAATGAATGCCATGGTCGAACATAAATAATATTTTCTTCTAAACGCTTGGCCATCCTGAGCTCCCACTTCCGTCACTTTCATTCCTGATAACGCCTTGCACACACCATACATTTGGACGAAATCGGTGATGACGAGTAGGATACCTTGTAAGATACTCCGTAGATGGTACATCATTCATTTTGCGAAGGCATTTGATGTCGTGCCGCATGGCATGCTACTCCATAAATTAGCTTCGACGAAGATTGATAGAAGAGTAATTTTATGGATCCAAGAATTTTTGACGGGTCGTTCCCAGAAAGTGAATGTTGAAGGCCGATTCTCGGATGAAATTACCGAAACGTCGGGTATCCCTTAGGGCAGCGTAATCGGAACTTTGTTATTTTTGGCGTTTATAAATGACTTAACAAATGGGATTCGCAGTGACTGTCGATTGTTTGCGGATGATTGTGTAATATATCGAAAGTTACATGACTCACAAGACAATGCAGTACTTCAAGATGACCTGAACCTGGTCTATAAGTGGGCGATTGAAAATAAAATGAAAATAAACACAAGGAAATGTAGTCTAATAAAAATAGGGAAAGTGCGAAGGCAAGATTTTCAATATAACATTGGCACGGAAATACTTGTAGAAGAAAATTCTTGCAAATATTTGGGCGTTCACGTAAGAAATGGTATGAAATGGAGTAGTCATATAGGATGTGTCGTTTCTAAAGCTTACAAATCCCTGCACTTTGTAATGAGGGTATTAAAAGGAAGTAGTACCTCTGCTAAAAAAAATTAGGATATTTGTCACTTGTAAGACCTATTCTGGAATACGCCTCGGCGGTTTGGGATCCATATCAAGTAGGGCTCATAAATGAGTTGGAAATGGTACAAAGAAAGGCCGCTAGATTTGTGCTCAGTGACTTTAATCCCAGGAACAGTGTGAGCCGTATGTTAAAGAAACTTGGGTGGGAATCACTTGAGGCTAGGAGGATGAAATCTAGACCGCGCTATGTACAACACGTATACAAATCAACCAGCATGGGGTGAGCTTAGCAAACGTACGGAAAAGCCTACTTAGATGGGTAGGGGCGATCATTCTTTCAAAGTTAAGGGCCGACCACAGCGAACAAATTATGGTAAATATTCTTTCGTAAACCGTGCCATTGATAATTGGAACTCTCTACCTGCCGCAGTCTTAGAGCCTTTTCCCAAACAAATAGGTGTGTTTAAGAAAAGACTGACTATTTGTGTAATTACTCCACTTTAATTGTTAGTGAATTGTTATGTACAATTATTTATTTGTTATGTATATCTAATTTGCCACCGGGGACACACCCCCAATTGCAAATAAACGAATGAATGAATGAATGAATGAATGAATGAATGAATGAATGAATGAATTCATTAACAGAGATACGATCTGCTTAAAAAAGAAAACCCCAGCGACCTACAAATTTTGCTGGATAGAATGAACCACGCTGGAATTAGATGTAATCTCAACATCAATAAAGAAATAGAACAACCTGTCAGAAAAAGAGGCAATGAAATCGAGAATTAAAAAGTTAAACTTGGCATACAAATTAACGTGAAACACTTACAACAAGAAGACCATCTCGATCAACACAAAACTGAGACACTACTAGACAGTGATTCGTCGAGAAGTCATATATGCAGTTGAATGTTCGTGTTTGACAAAGAATGGAATGATCAAAAATATGGACGAAATCGGCCATGACGAGGAGGATACCTTGTAGGATACTAATAAAGAGAAAGATTTTTAGAAAGATACTTGGACGAAAAAGATTAGAAGATAGAATAAAAGGGATCCAAGATCTCAGATTGGATAAAATCTCAGACACCTTCCGGAAATGAATGGGCCCAGGTAGATTAACCAACCGGATAATAGATAGATAGATAGATAGATAGATAGATAGATAGATAGATAGCTTTATGAAATGCTTTGCGACCAAGAAAACCACAGCTCGCTGATATCAGGAGGTGAAGAAGGACCTAGAAGAAATGGCAACATCTGAAGCTGAAATCGGCAACAGGGAAGCATACAAAGCCAAAATTAAGAATTTCACGGGTTTAAGAGTCTTCCTAAATCACGGATCCTGGCACCATGGACTGAAGAAAGGAGGGGAATGCAGAGCGATAGAAGGAAGGAGTAAGCTGAAATCAAATTAACGTGGTCCACAGAACGACAGAAGAAGAAGAAGAAGAGGAAGAAGAAGTAGTAGAAGAAGAAGAAGAAGAAGAGGAAGATGAAGTAGAAGGAGAAGAAGGCAAAAGGGAAGTTCATGGTCTTCAGTGATCAACTTCACTGAGAGGGTTCATTGCAATTAAATGCACGAAGAGTGTTCAAAGAAGAAGCTCATTTGTATAACTGGGATATATATTATAACTGAACACTTAGATTCGGAAGGAGATATCCTCTGTCAGACTGAAGCGGCTAGGGCATCAGTTAACATAATGAAACGACCGCAGTCTTAAGCGTATGGAATAGCTTCCTCAATGAAACAGCTTGAAGATCCTGAATCGTGCTGCGTATTTCCTGGGCTCACAAGGCACAGAACACCGAAGTCTAAGGAGAACAAGAACAACCTAGAAAGTACTATCTATACTAAAGCTGAAGAGTTTGTGTGTTTGTGTGTTTAAACGCGCTAATCTCTGGAACTACCAGTCCGATTCTTCTTTTTATATGATAGCCTGAATCAAGAGGAATAGTTTAGGCTATGTAGCATTAGGCTACACCTCCCAGGTGACCTTCAAGATTGATTTTTGTTCAGTAAGTCGGTAGAACAAGTGCTCCCGAACTGCTCTATCCGCATGCGCTGGCGTTATGGTTAGTGATACATACACCGTTTCACCGATCAGAACCAAAATTTGTATACTTACCCTTTGGAACCCTGCGAGTAACACTGCCTACATGAAATTTATGATAGACCAATCCATTCCCTGCATTTAGGCCCTTTGGTTCAAATCTACACCTTTTCCCCGATCCGAACCAAAATGTGTATACTTACCCTTTGGAACCATACGAGTAACACTGTTTACATGAAATTTCGGACAGACCACTCCATTCCTTGCATTTAGGCCCTTTGGCACAAATCTACACCGTTTCACCGATCAGAACCGAAATTTGTATACTTACCCTTTGGAACCCTGCGAGTAACACAGTCTGCATGAAATTTCGGACAGAACACTCCATTCCCTGCATTTAGGCCCTTTGACACAAATCTACACCGTTTCACCGATCTGAACGGCAATTTGTATACTTACCCTTTGGAACCCTGCGAGTAACACTGACTGCATGAAATTTTGGACAGACCCCTCCATTCTCTGTATTTAGGCCCTTCATCACAAATCTACACCGTTTCTCTTAATTGCACCAAATTTTAGATACACTTTGAAACCCTGCTGGTAAGACTGTTCACTTGATATTTCGGACAACGCTCCCCATTCCCTACATATAGAATAACAGACAAAATGAACTTGAAAACCACGTATTAAGGCCCTAGAACCATTCATGTCCGCAGTGGTGTAACTGTAAGAGTATTTTAATAAGTCTACTGTTGACGGGCAGTTCGGGCTGCATCACGTCGCCCCTACCAGTGTTCTGGCGCAGAATTGCGAAAATAGTTGCATCTTGCGCTGTTTATAAATTGCAGTCACGGGGAGTAATTAGTGCTAAAAGATTTCTTAGGCCCCTTTAAACAGTTATCATCATGAAAATATTATGCCTCTGTATAAGTGCAATGGTGTTGGTGCAGTACATTGAGGTTATCAGCTGCAATAAGCGTTGGTGCTTTCAAATTTACCTTCATTTATTCTGAAACTTATCGTTAAGCGCTTTGTGGCTATCTCAGTAGCTCTGGACAGCCGAAGTTTGCCAAAGACTTCTGATTATTTTCCTACGGCGCTATGCGACAAAAGACGACACTATTAGTCTCTACATTTCTAACAGCCAATGAGATATACGCCCTAGGCAGTGTCTTTTGTTTCACTTACTGTTTTTTTTTTTTTTTTTTGTAAATTTGTTTGTAAATTACATGTGTCAGTGCTGTAGTTAGTAAATAGCTGTTTCCCTATTCATAATTATCATTACGGGAAATTGACCTGAATGTTACGTCCATTATACTGCACTACTTATCACCCCCACTACAACCACCACCACCACCACCACCAAAATATATATTTTTTAAATATTGGTTTCTGTTTGTTAAGTATCATGTGCCAGTTGTGTAGTAGTATTCATTATCATCCATAAAACAAATAAATCCACCGGGCGAAGCCGGGCACTACTGCTAGTAAGTAATAAAGCGTTGCAATTTGGAACATTTTGGACACTTACTGCGAGGAAGAAAGTACAGGGTCGTTATCTATGTGCGACCCGATAATCAGGGCACGCTAAGCCGGCTTTGACTGGCGCAGATCGTGGGCGTGCGTACACGGTTCAACTGGTGATTGGCGCGCTCCGCTGACTCATATCGTTAGTTCACACGTGTATCTGCAAAGCTTAGACGTTAGTGTTGCACGTTTAGTGAGTTGTGATTACTTGTGATGGCTTCAAATCCCATAAAATTACTGTGATTGTTGGTCATGCCTAGACACCAATTCACATTGCTCGAATGTGTGTATATCTATAATTCGTATATGAAAAGCTGAAAATCTTGTTCTGAAACAAGACGAACACTTCAAAACACGTTTCCAGGAAGACCTGTGCCTAAAGCCAGTACAATTAGGAAGCTCGCTAAACGAATTAAGGAAACAGGCTCCGTAAATAATAAAAATTGTTGACAGACATTCTTTCATCAGAAGATGATGATGATGATAATTGTTGTTTTAAGGGGCCTAACATCTAGGTTATCGGCCCCTGGTCATCAGAAGATGTCAGGTGTGTGTTACAAGAGAGGGAGGACATTTCATCGTCACATTATTGAACATATTTGGTAAAAGTGTTCAAGTCCACGCCAACCATCGGCTGAACCGTGTAGGCGCACCCGGGTTCTGGGCCAGTCAAAGCCGGCTAAGCTTGCCGTGTTTATCGGGGTGCACATAGATAATGACCCTGTTCCATCTTCAACCTGCTAACCACCCCTGCTGTTGTTGGATGTTAGAGGAGCTCAAGGCTGGATGACATCAAGGTTGATGATGATGATAATTGTTGTTTTAAGGGGCCTAACATCTAGGTTATCGGCCCCTATGACATCGGGGATTTGATCGATAAGCATGGCAACCATCAACTGTTCTACCTTGCAGTTGACTGAGGAGTGTGTTCACCTACCAACGTACGGGTGATTGAACAAGGCACGTAAAGAAATAGGTTGCTTGATTGGTTCCTTAGTTTAGGGGCAGCGACAACGCGGCCATGTAGCTCCGTGTACTTTGGGTGTGTGTTGAATCTGTCTGATAACCGGTGTTAATTGTGATGACTGTATCAGTGTGTGTTATCTGTTTTTAATTCAAGGAAGGATTGCAGACGATAAGTAGTTCCTACTATCGCTACCAAATGCTACCGTCCACGACACCTAGCTGTGAACTTGGCTACAACTAGAAGCCATCGCAACCAGCCCTGGTGACGAACGTTGGGACTTGCGAGCATTATTCAAACCTAACCTAGAAATTAAGCTTCACACTAGTTTAGTTAGCGGAAGGTTCATTTACATGTCATAAATCTATGGCATAGGCCCGCCGGCTTTACTTCTCCTCCGAAGGAAGCCATATGAGGGATTTTAACGCTCTTAAAAACCCGATGTCGCCTCCGTAGCTTAGCGGTCAGCATGGTTAGCTGCCGTCCCGGAGGTCCTGGGTTCGATTCCCGGCTCTGCCATGAAATTTGAAAAGTGGTACGAGGACTGGAACGGGGTCTACTCAGCCTCGGGTGGCCCAAATGAGTCGAGGGGGTTCGATTCCCCCTCAGCCATCCTCGAAGTGGTTTTCCGTGGTTTCCCACTTCGTCTTCGGGCAAATTCCGGGATGGTACCTTCTTCAAGGCCACGGCCGCCTCCTTCCCTCTTCCTTGCCTATCCATCCTGACCATCCCTTACCTTCCCTCATGAGGCCCCTGTTCGCTTTGCAGGTGAGGCCGCCTGGGCGAGGTGCCAATCCCACCTCACCAGTTGTATCCCTTCCGATTCTATGTTCCCAGCTCTAGGACACTGCCCGTAGAGGCGGTAGTGGTGAGTTCCCTCGCTGAGTCCGTGGGTTCCACCAACCTGGAGGGTAAACGACTTCGGCCGGGTTTGAACCCGCTATCTAGGGCATAGAAGCTCAGCATGCTACCGACTACGCCACCGAAGCCGCTCGTAAAGGGATAGAAACTGCAAATTTAGCACAAATAATAGCTTTACTCATTATTTAGTTGCTTGATAATAACGTCCATAAGGTCTCGGTTTGATTTCAAGGATCGGAGACGCGTGGATGTTAATTTTCCACTAAATCCAACCACCATCCCAAGTCTAAAATGCCTGCTTCACTGGAAGGTTGTTAATGTAGAGTGTCCACATAACCAGAAAGTAAGAGTCCATTTTAGAATCCATATCTTCGGTGTTGCCCTTGTAATCTAATGCAGGAATTGCTTTTCAGTTGGTCAACACATTAATGCGCCCAAATAAATTTGGCAAAGAATAACAATTATTTATCACACTAACTATCCTGGATACAATATGGATTAATTATACACGTCTCTAAACCAAGGTTTAATCCAAGTAAATTAAATTTTCTAAACCAGGGTTTGATCCAATTATGTTAAATTTTCTAAATCAGGATTTAATCTAATAAAATTATTTTTTCTAAATCAGGCTTTAATCCAATTAAATTAAACTATCTAAACCAGGGTTTAATGGAATTAAATTAATTTTCTAAACCAGGGTTTAATGGATTTATATCAAGTTTTCTAAATCAGGGTTTAATCCAATTATATTACATTTTCTAAAGCAGGGTTTAATCCAATTATGTTAAATCTTCTAAACCAGGGTTGAATCCAATTATGTTCACTTTTCTAAACAAGGGTTTAATCCAGTTATAGGGGCCGATAACCTCGATGTTAGGCCCCTTAAAACAACAATTATCCTCATCATCATCATTAATCCAGTTATGTTAAATTTTCTAAACCAGGCTTTATTCCAATTATGTTAACTTTTCTAACCAGGGTTTAATCCAATTATGTTAAATTATCTAAACCAATGGCAAAATTAATCTCGGGAGGTTCCGCCGACAGAAAGTTCCTCATTTCTCTACTAGAAAGCGCTATAGTGTTCAAGGAGCTTAGATATCTAACATCTAACCTAATTGACTTTCATAGTGAAGGAACAACGAAATTCGACATGCAAGCTACTCTCTGGGTGTCAAATAGCAAAGCTTGCACCAGGCACCCGAGGCCATACGATATTATTATTATTATCTAAACCAGTGTTAATACAATTATGTTAAATTATCTAAACCAATGTTTAATCCAATTATGTTAACTTTTTCTAAACCAGGGTTTATCCAATTATGTTAAATTTTCTAAACCGGGGTTTAATCCAATTGTGTTACATTTTCTAAACAGGGTTCACTCCAATTAAATTATATTTTCTAAATCAGGGGTTTGATCCATAAAATGAATTCTCTAATTGAGGGTTAAATCCATTAAACCGAAAGATACATTTAAGTGTAAAAGTTGATAATAAATCCATGTTATTATCATTAGGGCTCGGATTTTAGGGAAATAAATATTCTTTAATGTAAATACATTTTTCTATAAATACATAAATTCTTGCATTTCACTTATTAGCACATAACGAGACATAATATTTACATTTATTAAAATCTGTATCCTAGATCTTTCAGTTTATTGCATTTTTGTTCTGTGTTACTTCAACGGGGAAGAACCTGTGAGCTATCTAATCTTCATGCAGAGCGTATGTCAGCTTGCAGCTGTGTTTATCTTATCTTGTCGCCCCGTCCCACTCACTGTGGAAGCCGGGGATGCCTAAAGTAAAAACAACTACAAGTTGTCGTCTGCAGCAGTATGTTCCAGAATTTAAGGTTAATTTTACTTCTGATGGGGGCGTTCTGTTCTGCGAACCAAGTGGGAAGGCAATCAAGGCTGAACAGTGATCTCAAGTTACACCACACCTCGAGGGCAAGAAATATATTGCCGCAGTTTCGCGCCTTCAGAATAAGTGTTTAATAAACTATGTTATAATTAAATAGTTTTACTTTTTTGTCACAAATTTCAGAAATATTTAATAAATTAAATAATACGAGCCTTACAGTAGTCGCATATAATGTGTAACATCTGACATGTTATCCTACTGGTATACTACACAGCTTGGACATTCTTAAAATGTTACGTTACGCTCCATTTTCAGACTGGTACTATGATGAATGTATAGATTGAATTGGAGATATGCTACTGTCACACTTGTGGCGCAGCGGTCAGGATGTTAGTCTCTCACCAATGTAGACCGAGTTTGATTCCCGGTCAATACATGTGAGATTTTCGAATTGAAATGCCATGTCCTGTGGTTCGCATTCCACGTAAAAGGGAGGTACCGTGGATCATGATTGTGAGATTAACGGTCACGAAAAACTACAAGCTTCCTTCCTTCCTTAATAATTCATAATAACAAAGTGACACACAACGTCGACTGTACTCTCAAATAGTGTGAGCACACTCCTCAGTAACTATATCATTCATTATTCTCAAGACTCTCGTACAATTCGTCGTAAGCAATCAAAACATGCCTTCCTACAATCATAAAATGACCTAGTCTCAGCTTTTATTCCACTCATATAACAACATTCTGTTATGCATTTAATATTTGACTAGACTACTCAACCACAGGTTGACAATAATGCCGCTTACTTAAATGTCATTTGTCGTCTTTGTCCTACCCCATGTGATGTTCAACCTTGAACGTGAAGCTTCATAAACTGCTCAATGACAAATGAAAGTCGGTGAAACATTTGCTACTGTGCTCGTCAAACCAGTGCCTGCTAAATGCACTGCCTACTGTATTACCATAATATTCTCGCGCTACAGAGCACACACTGCCTTGTTTCCAATACACACATTTTCAATTGTTATTGTAAAAGGGAGTGTTTTACAGATATTGTAGTTTATAATACGGAACTCATTTTATTAGATGATTTGTAGCTTCCACCAACACTAGCCTAAAAAATGAATACGATATGAATCAACTAGATTAATAGACGCGACACGGCTCATAACCTTAAATTCCTTATAAACAGGTCCTCTTCATTCACAGACCAACACGTAATTTCATATGGATTCTGTTAAAATGAGTCATATTGATATGATAAATATCGTTTAAAATTATAATCTGGTAGCTGGATCGATCGATCGATAGAGCGGGCAATGCATACTTCCGTTTTCCACCACTGCCAGCTAGTACACTTCCGTCCGATTGAACGAGCGGGCAGTGCATACTTGCGTTGTCCACCACTTTCAGCTAGTAAGTTACACTTCCGTTTGATCGATCGAGCGGGCAGTGCATACTTCCGTTGTCCACCACTGCCAGCTAGTACACTTCTGTTTAATCGATCGAGCGGGCAGTGCATACTTCCATTGGATTCACCACTGCCAGCTCGATCGTTCCGATCCACTTCCGTCCCCAATTTTCAAAATCACTCCCACAAAACTATCCAGCAACCGAGCGGAAAGATGTTACACATCAATAAAAAGTAAATATATTCCCAGCACATAATATCCGAGTCCTAATTATCATGGTTAATAAGGGAGTTAAACAATATATTATTCCTCCCAATTCAATTGTGTTGCGAGCATCAAGTTAATATTCCGCAATAAATCAAGCATACTGAAACAATTTTAGATCTTATAACAATTATTAAGAAAATTCCCAACAATTAACAAGTAGGCTTGTTCCGTGAAGAAATATACAGCCGATTTTCATATATCCTACTTATGTTAATTGCCACTATCAACATACAAAATTTCAGTTTGATTGCTGTAATAGATACGTAGATATTGAGAACCAACTAAATATTTCGGATGGTCGCCATGTTGGATTTTATATATGTAGGTCCTAGAGTTATGTACTGTTACATGAAGATTATTGTGTACGTGTAGCATTCAAACTTCAATCGCATAATTAGGACACAAGAAGTAACAACGAGATTTTAAAATTTCACAATTACAATTGAAATAAATTAGATGCCAGTGGATTGACATTCGTATAAAGATTTACTGTACCAAGTTTCACTGCACCCGGATGGTTAAATTGAGAGAAACGTCCATGTGAATATTTATACTTCGCATCGCCGCCGTGTTGGATTTGTGATCACCAGGTTATTGAAAGTCCTATAGGTGAACTTATGTTCATAGCCCCTATTATCATTGAAAATTCAGTTGATTGCTATAATAGATTCGTAGATATTCAGAGCAGTCTAAATATTTCGGATGGTCGCCTTGTTGGATTGTTATATGTTTAGGCCATAGAGTTATGAACCATTAAAGGAAAATTATTGCGTAGGTTCATTATTCAAACTTTCACTTCGATCGCATGATTACGACACAAGAAATAAAAACTTAATTTTAAAATTCGCACAGCCGCCATCTTGAGGTTATGTAAACAATTGAACTAAATTAGATGCCAGTGCATTACAATGTGTATAAACATTCCCTGTACCAAGTCTCATTGCGTTTGGAACATTAAATCGCGAGAAAGGTCTATTTAAAATTTTCAAATTCGCTTGGCCACCATGTTCGTTTTGTAGTTAACCGGTTTTTGAAAGTCTTATAGGTCAACTTCCAGTAGTGCCCTTTATCTCCGTACAAAATATCAGGGTGATACCGCTATTAGTTTCAGAGATATAGAATGCCGGTGAAATATTTCGCACAGCCGCCACCTTGTGGTTATATAAACAATTGAACGAAGTTAGATGTCGGTGTATAAACATATACTGTACCAAGTTGTATTGCGTTTGGTTGGTTAAATCGCGAGAAACGTCTATTTAAAAGTCGCAAATTCGCTTGGCCACCATGTTGGTTTGGTAGTTACCAGTTTTTCAAAAGTCACATAGGTGAACTTGCAGTAGTTCTCTTTATCACCTTAAAAAAAATCCAGGGTGATATCGGTAATAGTTTCCGAGATATTGAATGCTGGTGAAATATTTCTCACAGCCGCCATGTTGGATTGGTGAGACGTAATAAAAATTGAAGGACACGGTCGGAGTCATCCCAAATAGAGCTATGAACTTACCGAGTTTCATTGAAATCGCTCCCGCCGTTTAGAAGTTATTAGGGGACACACACACACACGGACGAAAGGTGATCTCATAAGCCTATTTTATTTTTCAAAATTGAAAATAAGTTAAAAGTGCTTGAAGCAGAATTCAGAAATTGTCAGATCGGTTATTTTAAAATGTGACGTCTTATTAACCCCTCCCCTTCCCCCCAGTTAGCAGTTTGGTAACGTTTCTTCAGGATGTGCGCCACTTAAAAGCCCTGGCAACTTCCTGTGAAGGGGTCATATTTGAAGAAATGTTAAAAATGCCCCCACTTCATGCTACAAGGAATACAGTGACGTCACTTCTCAGTAGACCAATGCTCTGTTTGATCAAAAGCGCCCCTTGTCATTTTCATCATTGGAGTAACCTTGCAGCCAGTCACGACACGAAGCTCTTATCGAGCTTACCCAACTGCTACCTTACGAAATGTCCTACTTCGACAGAACAGCACAATATTCATTACCGATAGTGGTTATCAGTCTCTGTGTTTCCTCGCCAACGCATTTCACTTTTAAGGCCCACCTCGACTATGAACAAACCTCGTGGTTATTTCACTTTGCTTTCTTTTCTGTCTGTTAGGTAGTCAGCCCGAAGGCTGGTTGGATCGTCAAAAGCACCGCCGTTACGTTATGTTAGTAGATACCCACAAAAACCCAAGGCAGTGCTATATTGAGGCGTTCTAGGCAAGAAGAGGAGTGAGGTAGTTTGCCATTGCTTTCCTCACTGAGTCAGAACAGTAGTCCTAACCCTATGAGTAGAACCTTTCACAGCATTCACAGGCACTGACTGTGCCCCGAATGCCATTACTAAGCACCACCCATACCTCAGTAGCTTCCATATAATCACAGCCATGAGTGAGACTGAGACATCGGTGAAAAGCCACCTTTTACTCTAGCCTGTGCCAACTGACAAATGCAAATGTACTGTATTCATCAAGAGATGGTTGCTTTCTTTTATCCATCGCAAATTCTTCAATGTGTATGCGGAGGGGAAACTCTGCACGCCGAATAAATAAGTTGATGAATAAATAAATATCAAAGGTACCGTATTGTTTTTTATTTTTTTATTTTTAGCGTATGGTTTTTAGTGCCGGGAGTGTCCGAGGACAAGTTCGGCTTGCCAGTTTTGTAGCTGCTTCGAGATGGACACCCAATGGGTGAGCTACAAGTACCGTTGGGGAGGGAAGTTGGAAGGTAGCGGCTGTGGCCAATAGTTAGGGACCAACCCCGGCATTTGACTGGAAGAAAGATGGGAAACCACAGAAGACCATCTTCAAGGTTGCCAGCGGGGGGATTCGAGCCTCCTCGCCTCCCGGATGTGAGCGACTGCCAGCAGTCATGCCGAAACGACCACGGCTAACTCACCCGGTACCGTATTGTAATTCTTCTTCTTGTTTCGAAGAACCCATTTGGAGGTACGATGAATCAACGTTGGCCGTTGTCCATTGTATTCAATTTACTTTGTTTCCAAATTTCTTTCGTCCTTCTAGAGTGACGATCTTTCTCCTCTTGAGTCCAGTTTCTGCGAGTTGTTTCTTTCTTTCTTTCTTTCTTTCTTGTAATTCTGCCTTTTGAACAGCTTCTCTGAAGAGTGATCTGTTTGCTATTGTGTCTATCTGAATTCTGGTGTCTGTCAAATCTTTGTCAGTTTCAATGAACCACGTGGGTTTGGATTTGTAACTATTCAGTAAGTTGAACATCTGTTTAGTTAGTCTACTATTTTCCATTCTATAAATGTGCCCAAAAAACTGCAATTTTCTCTTTCTCATTACATCTGTTAATTTTTCACATTTCAAATATAACTCTCTATTTGGTCGTAACCTATATTCTGCGTTATTATTTCGTTTAGCTCCCAGTATTTTTCTCAGAATTCATCTCTCAGTCTTCTCTAATTTGTCTAAATCACCAAATCTTGTTAATTTAAGTGTTTCTGCTGCATACAGAGTTTCAGGTCTGACCACTGTATTGTAATTATTACTGTATTTTGTTCATTCATTCGTTTAATATTATTATTATTGTTATTATTATTATTATTATTAATAATAATATGAACAGCAAACAACTAACTATACGTCGCATTAAAAACTATTAGCTAAATAAACATTAACTCATAACATAAACTTATTATAACTACCATAGTCTAACTATTTGTCTTTAATTAATTACATTAATATTTTTCTCATTATCGCCTAACATGTTAAGTCAAATTAAATATATAAAATGAAAGAAAAAGAATATTAAAACAAAACAAAAATTAAAATCAATAAGTTAATTATGATCAAAACATATAAATTTATAAAAAAAAATATTTGTTGCATGCACTCTTGTATTGAAACACAATCTGTATGTACAGTATGTTGTAAAAATAATTAATATGTCTCATAAATAATCTGTACTGGATTTGCCGTCAGAATCGTGATACATATCATATTAATGTAATATAAATAGTATTTAATAAATAATTTTAATTAAATGAATTAAATTAAATAATAGTTTATAATAATAATTAATCCCTCGCTATATTATTCTGCCGAGGTCCCATTCCAGTTGTGTACCGAAAATAAGGTCCCATTAACACATGGTAACAGAATCTCACAGGTCCAGGTATTTCTGTAAGACGCAATGCAATTCCAATTATTACATTACTGTGAAAGTTTCCAAACGGTTATAAGGTTATCACTGAACCAAATTAAGCTGTAAAATTCATCAATACATACACTATAATGCGCTTAAGGGGGTCAAGGGGCACTCTAGAATTTTTTCACGCAATTTTCACGTGTGAGTGTGGTACGAAAGGTCTTTTTCACCCGACTATAAAGGGTCTCCGAAAACCACATTTAAAGGCCCTTAAATTAACAGTGTCTGTAATATTCCCAGAAAACTAACTTCGCTCTGATATACCTATGAAGGAATGACAAACCCCTAACCACTGCACCAGTAGCTGATTATTCATACCAAGGATAAATCAGTCATAGCATTCATGATTGAGATTTTGCTAAGTGTACTCTTTACAACTAGAATATTTGCGAGCGAAGCCGCGACGGGTAGGCCTAATGCTAGTATTAATAATAATAATAATAATAATCAGAAAGGGGGTATGTATTTTGGAGCCTTTGACTTTGAGTAGAATGCGACAAAATCTATAAATTATATTATTCAAACGAAAAAGAAGGATATTACAAGAGATTACACATTGGTTAGTGGGCAGGTACGATTGAGATCCATTGATGACCTATACCGGTACAGTCAAATAAGATGATGATGATGATGATTGTTTCAAGGGTGGAACAGCGAGGTCATCTGCTTCGATACAATAATATAGAACCAATAATAACGTCGATTAAAACGAAAAGATTGCTGTTCTATGGGCACATCTCCCATATGACTAATGTCTGACTCGAAAATCTGCAATTTCACAAAAGCAAAAGCAACCAAGATATTTAAATGACTCATGGTGGTTCCGTATTGATATGCTAGAATAGTTCTTAATAAGAATTGTACACCCGCCTGAATCAATACTATAAAGAAAATTAATTATTTAACTTGTTTTAGTACATGTTTCGAGGATTAATTACATTTTATCCCCTTCAGCAGCTATAAAACATATTGAAAGAACAAAATAAAACGTAGCACAGTAATAAGATACGTTATTAAACCTAATATGGTGCACCATATAATTTAGGTTATAAGATCAGAATAAAATGAAATGAAATAGATGGTGACGGTGATCAGCTTGCAGTTGATTATGACAAATAGTCGTTCCGTATTGAAACTTGAAATGGTAGATTTGGAATACCAATACTTCACCAATCCGTGTAGGTCTATAATTTCTGGCCAATACATGTATGTCATTGTTGCCAACATGATTTTATGCGCGCTGTTAGATCCAAAGTTTAACTGTATGTAACGTCCATGCTATCCATTGGACTTCAACCAAATTTTTTATTCTGTACCTTAATAGATGGAACTAAGAATATATTCAGTCACCAGGGCTGCCAACTGTAGTTCTCTATTAGGCTACATTATGCCAGGTATACAGTATTTCGAACTAATTAGAAATTTCGATATTACCAACTTAAGTTCGTCATTACTCTAGATAGATCCATATAGATTAATCATTGGCATGAATCTTAGATTTTAGTTCATCACGGAACTTCTTGTTATTACTTTGGAAGAGATTATGCATTTCAGTTGAATTGCTCTATGGTCTATGATCTGCCCAGAATATATTTAGGTACATCTGGTTTGCGGGCTAGAATCGTTTGATTGATTCATTGATTATTGTTTTATTTATCTTGACACATTAAGGCCCAGTGTCTAACACACAAACAGAACTGTGAGTAGAAATGTGGAACTAAGAGCTGGATAATAATAAATGACTAACTGTGGGTGAGTGGTTACGGTGTCGGACTACCAATCCCAAGCATGCAGGTTCGCTCCTGGCGACAAAAATCACGACACGCATGGCATGCGTTGTTGGCATGTTAAAGAACCCATTTGAATTCAGTAGGCCGTGTTCATAATGGCAAAATTAATCTCGGGATTTTACGGCAATACAAAAAGTTCCTCCATTCTCTCCTAGAAAGTGCTATAGTGTCAAGGAGCTAAGATATATAACCTCCATGACTTTCATAGCGCTCCAAGGAACAACAAAATTCGACATGCAAGCTGCCCTTTTGAGCGTAAATAACAAAGCTTGCACCTGGCACCCGAGACCATACGATATTCTTCTTATTATTCTTCTTTCGATTCGGCCATCTAAGGACCACGTCATTTCAACTGCTTCCTGTTGCATCGAGCTTTAGCATCCTCCCAGTACTTTCGCATTAGTTCTCGATGCTGTTGTTTCCTTTCTGCAGTCCACTTCTTGCCAATTGGAAGCTTTGGCTTTTCTTGGAAACATCGGTGTGCTGTTAGTTTTTGTTTAAGTGAGGCAGGTTCCCAAATATCGTTGACTGTAATTCTCACTTCTGGTAAATCTTTGTCCACCTCAGTGAACCAAGCTCCCTTGGTTTTCTTTTTGAGGAAGTATGTGAAAATTCTATTTGTGAATAGTGCTGGATTCATTCTTGTTATATGACAGTAAAAGGCAATTCTCCGTTTCCTCATTGTATCAGTTATTTTTCCACGTGGGTGTAAAGTTCGTGGTTGTGCCGTCTCCTATATTCCCCATTTTCTTTTACCGTACCCAAGAGTTTTCTTAGAATTTTTCTTTCTTTCACTTCCAGATTCTCTGTTAGTCCCTTGCGATGCATTGCAAGGTACTCTGCAGCATACAAAGCCTCTGGACGGATGACAGTTTGGTAGTGTCTTAACTTGGCATTTGTTGATATGGATTTCTTGTTGTAAATGGCCTTTGTTAGATTATATGCCATTTCCATTTTCCTGATTCGTGACTCGAAAGCTGCCTTCTCGGAGAGATTGGGGTCTATCCACTCACCCAAATATTTGAACGCTTTCGTTTGCTTGATTTTCCCCTGTCCTACACCCAGCTCTTTTGGTGCTAGCTTGATATTAGTGATGACTTCTGTTTTTTCAACGGAGATCTTATTATTATTAATATTATTATTAACTGTGAGATAGAGATGAAATACTGAATCTTAATTATGCTAATCATCAAAATACTCGACAGTAGTTAATACTAATCTGCCACCCATTGCGGTAGTGTTTTGTAGAGCAATCATGCCTTGTAGGCTACATTTGGATCTGACAATGGTCGCTTGATGAGCGAAATATGTCATCCATTTGCTAGAGAAGTGTGTTATTGTACGAGGGATGTTTTTATTTCAAGTTCCGATGGACTGTATAAAAATAACAGATTGACATACCAAACTGATTTTACTACTAAATGTTTGCCTGTTTTATTCTTATGTCTCAACATAATCGCCAAAACGATTGAAACATTTTTCGTATCGTAACACCAGCTTTCCAATGCCCTCGGTAAAAGTTCTGCCGCCACTGAGGTGGGTTCATCTGGAGAGTCTCCTAAAGTGTTTCCTTTTGGCGAGGCGTTGCCGCCCAACCATACCTTATATTCTCGGAAACGGTGAAAATCATTCACTACCGCACTGTGCCAACGTTACGATAGACTTTCTCAAAGAATTCAAGTGTGAAGTTTTGGACCATCTGCCGTTTAGTCCAAACCAGCACTGAATGATTTTCACCTTTTTAGAGAATTGAAGGTATGGTTGGGCGACAACGCCTCGCCAAAAAGGAAACACTTCAGGAGACTCTCCAGACGTACCCTCCTCAGTGGCGGCAGAATGTTTTGCCGAGGGCATTGGAAAGCTGGTGTAACGATACGACAAATGTTTCAATCGTTTTGGCGATTATGTTGAGACATAAGAATAAAACAGGCAAACATTTAGTAGTAAAATCAGTTTGGTATGTCAATCTGTTATTTTTATACAGACCATCGGAACTTGAAAAGAAATCAGCCCTCGTGTAAATAACGCATGTATCATTTCTTTCAGATACAATTATTGTCACTTTCTGTGCAATCTACACTTGCCTACATGTGTGATGGCCGACTGAAAAGGAATTATGTTATTAGATTGTACAGGAAACACTGAAAAATGGCTCCTAGCATTTCAATAAAATATTTTGTAATTTTCTTTTGTGGCTGATTGCATGTCAACTTCCCAGGGAGAAAGTACCCATGATGCACCTCACCACGTGTGTTGTCCCCAGTTTGGTCTAAATCAACCACAGCTAATATTACCCATGATGCACCTCACCACGTGTGTTGTCTCCAGTTTAGTATAAATCCGCCACAGCTAATATTACCCATGATGCACCACACCACGTGTGTTGTCCCCAGTTTGGTCTAAATCCACCACAGCTAATATTACCCATGATGCACCTCACCACGTTTGTTGTCCCCAGTTTGGTCTAAATCCACCACAGCTAATATTACCCATGATGCACCTCATCACGTGTGTTGTCCCCAGTTTGGTCTAAATCCGCCACAGCTAATATTACCCATGATGCACCTCATCACGTGTGTTGTCCCCAGGTTGGTCTAAATCCACCACAGCTAATATTGCCCATGATGCACCTCACCACGTGTGTTGATCCCAGTTTGGTCTAAATCCACCACAGCTAATATTGCCCATGATGCACCTCATCACGTGTGTTGAACCCAGTTTGGTCTAAATCCACCACTGCTAATATTACCCATGATGCACCTCACCACGTGTGTTGAACCCAGTTTGGTCTAAATCCACCACAGCTAATATTACCCTTGATGCACCTCACCACGTGTGTTGTCCCCAGGTTGGTCTAAATCCGCAACAGCTAATATTACCCATGATGCACCTCACCACGTGTGTTGTCCCCAGTTTCGTCTAAATCCGCAACAGCTAATATTACCCATGATGCACTTCACCACGTTTGTTGTCCCCAGTTTGGTCTAAATCCACCACAGCTAATATTACCCATGGTGCTCCTCACCACGTGTGTTGTCCCCAGTTTGGTCTAAATCCGCAACAGCTAATATTACCCATGATGCACCTCATCACAAAGTTTGGTCTATATCCACCACAGCTAATATTACCCATGATGCAACTCACCACGTGTGTTTTCCCCAGTTTGGTCAAAATCCACCACAGCTAATATTACCCATGATGCACCTCACCACGTGTGTTGAACCCAGTTTGGTCTAAATCCACCACAGCTAATATTACCCATGATGCACCTCACCACGTGTGTTGAACCCAGTTTGGTCTAAATCCGCAACAGCTAATATTTTTAGATTGAGTGCTGTTATCTTTATTTCGATTCTTAAAGCTCATTTTTTTTTAAATTCATTTAGGGGTTGGACATCGTGGTCTCTAGCTCCGTGTACTTGGGTGTGTGTGAAATATATCTGACAACTTGTGGTCATGAGGCGTCGGTACCTCAGTGTGTTTATTACTTGTAATTAGTACTGCTATTGGCCAAGGGGCGGCCGTGGCCTGAAATCACATACAATCCCGTCACTGCCTGGGGAGGAAGTGGGAAAGCACGTGAAATCAGTTGTAAAATCACAGGGATGGGAATTGACCCACCACTTCTCAGTTTTGAATGAGTCCCATTTCAGCCCTCAGACCATAATTGAAGCCATGAATTCCAAAACAGCACAAGTCCACATTTTGACGCTATATGAGTTATGGGCATCACTGGAATCGTCTCGTCGTAAGCTTTCACTTGACAATGAGAACAGCACAAAATATCCGTTTTTTGCTCGTGTATTTCGAGTAATGGTAATCAAACTATCACAAGAGCATGAACAAATCCTTTTCTGATTCTAAACGCTTATACTTGTACTGCGCGTGGCTGATTTCCAGAACAGCACAAGTCCGTACCACTTACAAGATTATGGATTAATAACCTTCCTTGCCAAAGTAAAAGACCATGTGCCACTGTCTTAACATGAAGGAATGTGGAAAGTAAGATCATACAAGATTATTCAGTATCGCAGCAATGATGTGACTGCTAGCACATCAGCTAGTGGACTAGTGAATTCAATTTAAGGAAAACCGTGTTTGTAATTTGGCAGCTTTAACGAATGCCTACAACAGAGGAGTATAGTTGAAACTAGCGAAAGCAAGAGACATTTCGAAATATATGCCATCCATTGAAGCACAGAATCGGCCATATTTTGAGAGTCTACTTAATTATGGAAACTCTGACTGATAATGCTGCCTAAGAAAGTCACGCCTGGGATTCATTTCTTAGGTTCATGTATTTACTGATATCATTGTGAATATGTTTTCGCCAAAAACATGTATTTGTATGCAATTTAACAGACGTTAAGAAAAGTAATATTAAAAAGAAGTACAGGGCTTCACAAAACAGCACAAAAACACCGTTTTTATATATTTTTATTCTGAACCGGTTCATATTTCTGATGTAATATTTTGCAAGGCACATAAACCTTGTAATATCTATGCATAGAAAACAAGAAGTTCCGTGACGAACTAAAGAGAATACCTTTATTAAAATTTAAGATTCATGCCAATGATTAATCTATATGGATCTATCTAGAATAATGACGAAATTAAGTTGGTAATATCGACATTTCTAATTAGTTCGAAATACTGTATACCTGGCATAATGCAGCCTAATAGAGCACTACAGTTGGACTCCCTGGTGACTGAATATATTCTCAGTTTCATCTCTTAAGGTACAAAATACAAAATTTGGTTGAAGTTCAATGGATAGCATGGACGTTACATGCAGCTAGACATTGGATCTATCAGCGCGCGTAAAAACATGTTGGCAACAATGTCATGCATGCGTTGGTCAGAAATAATAATATGACATATAATGATCTATTGTTGAGCCAATTTTGGATGAAATCCATTTGTTAGTATACAAGTTACATATATTTTAAAATTGGACCTATCAGCAGGCTTAGAATCATGTTGGCAGAACTGACGTGTATTAGTTACTCCAAATTAATCTAGAATGTCAGGTACTATACGTGTGGAACGTTTGGAGCTTTTGGGTTGCATACTGTCTGATATATTGATATTAGGGTAAAATAATAGAGACAGTATTTATTTATAGTTGGCAGCCCTGGTAGCTCTTAAGAATACGCACAATCATCAGTTATGGTACACAAAGCACATACGAAATTTGGTTGAAATCCAATTGATAGTGTAGAAGTTATATGCATTTAAAAATTGGACATATCAGCAAGCGTAGAATCATTTTGGCAACACTGTAATGTACGGACTCCTGGAAATTAAACTGAAGGAATATTATCTATATGTGTGCCAAATTTGGAATAGCTCCCATGCATAGGCTACCTTCTAAGATACAGTAGCCTATCTAACATGGAGCACAAATTTCAATTGCGATATTTCAGCAGTTGGTAGCACTGACATTATTTTCAAATATGCCATTGAGCTATTCAGGTATATATCTTTACTTATACCAAATTTGGGTTCGATTGCTGCAGCCGATTAGGAGTTGATAGGGGGGGGGGGGCACACAGACAGACACACATTTTCCCAGATTGATCTCATAAATCTACTTTTTTCTCCTTTTTGCAAAATGCGAAAAGTAGGCTGAAAGTCAAAGTAATAGCATTAGTCAGATATACAAACAAACGTGTTTATCTCAAAACTTTGATCAGTGGACTTGTGCTGTTATGGAATTCACAGCTTCAATTAATTTTCGTGTCAGAACTATTATCGAACCCAAGGTTATTGAGATAGGAATATCAATATAGGAGAGAGTGGAATCCAATACTCACTTTTGAGGGCCCAGAAGCTGAACTTCTTGATGCCTTGTGCGTACTCCCGCAAGTGCGCTTCGCAGACCGCATTGGGCACTGCCTTCAGCGCGTTATCCAACTTGCTTTCCACCTGCGATTCGATGACGGATGACAACATCGTCATCTGGAAGTTATTCTTAATGCCGAGCATGCCAAGAAGATCTCCTGAGCTCCATGAGAGATGCGAACCCAGGACCAGCAGCAGGAGGGCGATGTGAGTCCGCATGGTGGACAGGACAATGTGGACTGGGACACTCGCCGAGCCTTCGTGTATCGTGATAACTCTACCGCGAGATATGGGCCCTTCAAGGCCTCGCTTTGTCCAGAACTATCGTACCTGACGTTAAATAAGTAGCTTACTGTCGACCAAAGTATTATGTGCACTCGAGTTTGAAGGTTGTTTGTGAAGTAACCAATAGACCTACATAAAATCCAATAACATCATTTTCATCGTTTAATTTTACGTTAGTTCATGTAGGTTTGGAATTTTTAACCTACTTTTCACATTTTGCAAAAATGAGGAAAAAGTAGACTTATGAGATCGATCCGGGAAAATGTGTGTCTGTCTGTCTGTCTGTCTGTCCGTCTGTCTGTCTGTCCTTCTGTCTGGCTGTCTGTCTGGCTGTGTGTGTGTCCCCCCCCCTATCAACTCCTAAACGGCTGCAGCAATCAAAACCAAATTTTGTATGAGTAAAGATGTGCACCGGAATAGCTCACATCCATATTTGAAAATGATGTCAGTGCTACCAACTGCTGAAAAAACGAGCTAGAAATTTGAGCTCCATGTTGGATATCTTGCAAGGTATGCAAGGGAGCTATTCCGAAATTGGCACACTTGTATATAATACTATTTCAGTTTAATTTCCAGGAGGCCAACCATGACAGTGTTGCCAAAATAATTTTAAGCGTTCTGATAGGTCCAATGTTTAAATGCATATAACTTCTACACTATCGATTGGATTTCAACCAAATTTTGTATGTAATATCTGTACATAAACGGATATGACTGAGCGTATTCTTAAGAGCCACCAGGGCTGCCAACTGTTAATAATTGCTCTCTCTATTTTTAACCAAATACCAATATATCAGAAAGTATGCAAGCCAACAGCTTTAAACTATGCACACGTATATTCTGACATTTTAGATTAATTTGGAGTAACTTATATACGTCAGTTCTACCAACATGATTATAAGCCTGCTGATAGTACCAATATTTAAATACATGTAACTTCTATACTATCAGTTGGATTTCAACAAAATTTCGTATGTGCTATGTGTACTATAACAGATATGACTATAAGTATTGTTAAGTGCAATCAGGGCTGCCAACTGTTAATAAATGCTGTCTATATTCTTTTTACCCTAATATCAATATATCAGAAAGTATGCAAGCCAACAGCTCTATACTTTGCACACGTATAGCACCTGACATTCTAGATTAATTTGGAGTAATTAATACAAGGCAGTTCTGCCAACATGATTCTATGCCTGCTGATATGTCCAATTTTAAAATAGATGTAACTTCTATACTTTTTTGTTGTTGTCGAGTAGCCTCCTAAGAGGCCGAGTGCAGGTCTTTCTAGTCGACGCCCGTGGGCGACCTGCACGTCGGGGTGAGAGATGGAAAGGATGAAGATGAATGAAACTGGGCAGGGATGTGTGAGGAAGCGGCCGTGTCCTGTCAGAAGGTACTGTCTCAGTATTTGCCTGGTGTTGAAAATGGGAAACCACGGAAAACCATTTCAACGACAGCCGACGGTGGGGCTTGAACCCACGCGTCTACCGAGTCAGCAGAGAGCTTGGCCCCTTGACCTAACGCAGCGCTTTAGCCCGCGTAGCCACTACTGTCGGTACTTCTATACTAACAAATGGATTTTATCCAAAATTGGCACAACAAGATATAATAATTCAGATACTAACAAATGGATTTCATCCAAAATTGGCACAACAAGATATCATAATAATTCAGATTATTTCTGACCAGCACACGCATGGTATTGCTGGCAACATGTTTTTACGCTTGCTGATAGATCCAGTGTCTAACTGCATGTAACGACCATTGGACTTCAACCAAATTTTGTATTCTGTACATTAAGAGGTGGAACTAAGAATATATTCAGTCACCAGGGCTGCCAACTGTAGTGCTCTATTAGGCTACATTATACCAGGTATATTTTGAACTAATTAGATATTTCGATATTATCAACTTAATTTCATCATTATTCTAGATAGGTTCATATACTGTAGAATAATCATTGGCATGAAAAGTAGGCTGTATAGTTCTTCACGGAACTTCTTGTTAATTTACATTTTAATATTTTTTATCGCAGTTGAAACACAAAACGTGCCCGTTTTTAAGCCTGTTTCAACCATGCGTCATATTTAAGAATTATTATCTCACAAACCCGTCATCAGATTGAATCCAAATTTTAACATAATATACATTGGAATGTTGTATAAGTGGTTTATTAATTTCAAAATTTTGTGTGTTCAAGAACGAAAGTTGTTATCATTTTTGTAAGGTAACTTTTTCTCGGCTCGGGGTCGTTGTAAAATGTAGTTCTTGGTTGCGTTGTAATTCTTATACATCAAAAGGTTATGCTGCATGACTGTGAAATACGTAAATGAATTCACTTTTTATATCGGTTTGTATTTGTACGGGGAATTAAGACATGGTTCGCCAGCTAGCCGCTCCGGGAAATGCTGTACAGCGTTGCTGATACGGAGCCCATCACTTCCGAGCGAGGCGCGCCATGACGCGTGATGGAGCCCATCTTGGCAACGTTGTACTGCTTTCACCGGAGCGCCTAGCTGGTGAATCATGTCTTAATTCCCCGTACAAATACAAACCGATATAAAATAAGTGAATTAATTTACGTATTTCACAACCATACAGCATACCTTTTTGATGTATAAGGATTACAACGCAACCAAGATCTACATTTTCCAACCACCCCGAGCCGAGAAAAAGTTACCTTACAAAAATGATATCTTCTTTGTTTCTCCGACACACAAAACCCTGGAATTAATAAACCAGTTATACAACATTCCAATGTATATTGTGTTAAAATTTGGATTCGATCTGATGACGGGTATGTGAGAAAATAATTCTTAAATGTGACGCATGGTTGAAAGACGCTTAAAAACGTGCACTTTTTGTGTTCGAACTGCGATAAAAAAATATTAAAATATAAATTAAAAATTCCAAACCTACGAGAACTAACGTAAAATAGAACGACAAAAATTATGATGTTATGGGATTTTATGTAGGTCTATTAGTTACTTCTCAAACAACCTTCAAACTCGAGTGCACATAATACTTTGGTCGACAGTAGTAGAAGTATGAGTTGATGGATTTGTAGTGTGATGTTTAGACATATTGTGCCCTGATCAGAATAGGACCATATTCTCCTGATTATTGCGTTAAATATAATTCATCAGGGATGCCAAGAAAGTGTTGATATACAGTGAAGTTTGGAGCCCCTAAGCTGTCATTATGAAAGCATTGAACGAATCCATGTTACATGTTGTTACCTTAGGAGCGAACCCAATCGATTTCAGGTCAGATAAACAGTGTATTATCATATTATTCAGACAATGGATGTAAAGCAATTAAAAGGCTAGTTCACTTCTCCAACCTTTGAATTTGTGGTTTTTAATACCTAAAGAGCATAGCCTGCAAAACGTTCATTTTATGGTTGCAGTTGTTGCAAGGATTTAGAATGTCAGTTTCCAATCAAGCCGAAAACATTTAAGAATTAAGCCATTTTTGACAAATGCCTCTTATCAAATGTGAATATTTAGGTGAATTAAAAAGACTCTTGCGACTACTTGAGCATCCGTGTAAGCAATGATATGAAATGGAGTACCTATGTGGGTTGTGTCGTCTCCAAAGCGTACAAATCACTTCGTTTTCTTATGCGGGCATAAAAGGCAGTATTACCCTTTCACGAATTGATTGCCGGCGGTCGAGATGGGAACTATTCCTTGTTTACTTGTGTCACACGTCAGCCTGCTTCGTTGACAGGTACAGTTGCGCGAGTAGGATATGACTCAGATCCAGTACCCTGGTCATCGTTTAACAACTGTCCGTGGTGACATGAGCTCATGAGACGCTTATCTGACGCAATGCTGCTTGACTTATGTGCAGACTGCACTGTTTCATCACTGTGTCCTCCGCGCGGGGCTCCTGCTACAATAATCAACAAACACTGGCGCAGCCAAGCTCAGCGGCAATCAAATGTTAAATGGGTAATACCTCTACCGCAAAAGAACTGGGATATTTGCCCTTGGTGAGGTCAATCTTGGAATACGGCTCAGCGGTTTAGGACCCACCCTCCGTGGCTTAGACGGCAGCACGCCGGCCTCTCACCGCTGGGTCCGTGGTTCAAATCCCGGTCACTCCATGTGAGATCTGTGCTGGACAAAACGGAGGCAGACAGGTTTTTCTCCGGGTACTCCGGTTTTCCCTGTCAAAATTTCATTCCAGCAACACTCTCCACTATCATTTCATTTCATCTGTCATTCATTTAATCATTGCCCCAGAGGAGTGCGTCAGGCCTCGGCAGCCGGCACAGTCCATATCCTCGCCGCTAGATGGGGGCTTCATTCATTCCATTCCTGACCCGGTCGGAGACTAGAAGCAGGCTGTGGATTTTCATTCATTATCAAGTAGGGCTCATCAATGAGCTGAAGATGGTAAAAAGGAAGGCTGCTAGGTTTGTGTCAATCCTAACTGTAGTGTAACTCGAATGATAGAAAAACTAGGGTGGGAATCTCTGGAAGATAGAAGGACGCTATGTTTAACACTTACACTAATCGGCCAGCACGGGGAGAACTAAGCAAATCCCACCTACCTGAGCAGTGCAGATCAAGGGCCGACCACAGCTTACCAATTATGGGAAATATTCTTTCATAAGGGGAGACGTGCACGAAAATGCATTGACTTGTAAATTTTCTGTAACTTGCACGTTATTTGAGTTAGAATCATGAAACATTCCACACTGATTAAAAATGCATTGGTATTTGCTACTAAAATTAATCAGTTAATTTGGGTAGAACGTTTTTTTAAATTTGAATTTTGGTCACATAGATGTACCTTTTTCTCAGGAACACTAAGGTCCTGGAACTTGTAATTTATTTTAGTGGTTTCTATATCCTTGTTAATGCAATCCCTGGAGCAGTTTTTAATTCCATGCCTATTTAGACTTTTGGATAATGAAAGAACTTTTGAATTTGAAAAATTCATTAAAAAAATGCATACATATGAACCTCTGAAATCCATAAAATTACATATTTTGTAATTTCCTTCCAGTAAAATGTGTAACAATGTTTAACCTGTCTGTCTACCAAGTTTTGATTTTATATCTTTAGTAGTTCAAGTGGAAAAGGTACATTTGTTTTGGAAAAAGGAAGTCCAGGAAATGACAATTGAATTTTAGCAAGGTAGACAGGCTACTTGTCTCGACTCAACAACATCAAAATTGACCATATCCATAATGCTAATCATCCTCCTCTTCAGCTGCTTTCCTCCCAAGTCTTTTCTATTGCCTGGCCTCCTTATGGATGTCATTCACAGCCTTGTTTCCAGAATCAATACGCCTCTTGTTGATGCCCTGTAGAATGTTCTCCATGAAGAAGTTAGCGACTCACAGCCGAAAAAGTAGTTCCGTGAAGAAATAAATAGCCTATTTTCATACATCCTACTTACGTTAATTGCCTCTGTCAACATAAAAAAATCAGTTTGATTGCTGTAGGCCTAATAGATTCGTAGATATTGAAAACCGTCGAAATATTTCGGATTGTCACCATGTTGGATTTTTATATATGTAGGCCATAGAGTTATATACTATTATATGACGATTATTGTGTAGGATCAATATTCAAACGTTGACTTCAATCGTATGATTAGGACACAAGAAATAAAAACTTAAACTCAAAATTTCGCACAGCCGCCATCTTGAGGTATGTAAACAATTGGACTAAATTGGATAAGCCCGATATATTTTTCTTTGTATTCAGTACAATTGATCTTTTAAATTTCTTGAACACTCTAGCAGACCTGCCCATTGTTATTAATAACGTCTCTTACAAATTTTGAAGAAATAACAACTCCCTACCTTGCACTGTATCTCTGAAATCAAAACAAACTTTCCGCGGTAATCGCCATGCCTGATCAACCGTAAGTGCGCACCACAGCCTTCTGCAATATTCCCAAGTGTGATACTGCCAACTGCCTGACTGAAATGACGTAAAGTGTTCAGCAAAAATGAAAAATAGCAATGCATTGAAAAGGGGATGTGGCACCTGACGTGCATATGTTAGGATTTTTTTTTATGGACTTAGGCATTGAATTCAACCAAAACCTTTTGGGAATAGATTCACAAGCTTGCAATTTCTGCAACAACAAAAAATTCATATTTCAGAAGAATTTCGTGCACGTCTCCCTTCCGTGGTATTGATAAGAGAAGAAGAAAGGAAGGTTGTAGTTTTACGTGACCGTGAATCTTGTGATTACGAGTGACGGGACCTCTTTTTTATGTGGAATCCGAACCACAGGACATGGCATTTCACTTCGAAAATCCCACATGCATTGACCGGGAATCGAACCCAGTCCACCTTGGTGAAAGGTCAACAGCTTGACCGCTGCACCACCACGCCCCAGTCGTGGTAGTGATAATTTGAAGTCATTATCTGTCTCAGTTGTGCAGGACAAAGCGGAGGAAGACAGGATATTCTCCGGGTACTCCGGTTTTCCCAGTCACAAATTACATTCCAGCAACACTCTCCGGTATCATTTAATTTCATCTGTCATTCATTTAATCATTGTTCTAGGGGAGTGCGACAGGCTTCGGCAGCCGGCACAGTTCATATCCTCGCCACTAGGTGGGGGCTTCATTCATTCCATTCCTGACCCAGTCGGAGACTGGAAGCAGGCTGTGTATTGTCAATTTTCATTTTACCTGCTTCGGCCTAAGAGCCGTTCACCAAACATATTGTGTTTAAGAGAAGGCTGAAGTGTTGTGTAAATACTACGATCGTTTCTGAATCGCTATTTGTATTATTGTTGGTAAATTGTGTACAAATTGCCAGCGAGGAATCAGCCCTATTGGCAAATAATGTAGGCTAAGTGAATGAAGAGCTCAGCCCAGTTTGCCACCGAGCGCAGACGGGCGCAGTACTGTATTTTAAAGTCAAATGTATCCAATTCTTTGTATGGTAATTTTCCTCGTCTGTGAAGTTTCTGAATATACCGTCCACTTAAAAGCCATCTAGTTGTTTTTGTTGTTGTTGCTTAGTTTAGGATCTGCGCCATCGTGGTCCTCTAGCCCCGTGTATTTGGGTGTGCGTTAACTTGTCTGATTACCTGTGCTATTGTGATGGATGTACTAATGTGTGTAATTATAAATTGGGATAGGATAGGGAAGGAGGCGGCGTGGCATTAAGCTAGGAACTATCGGAGCATTTGCTTTGAATAGAAGTGGGGGAAACCACTTCCAGGATGGCTGAGGTGGGAACCGATTCCTCCTCTTCCCAGTTATGCTTCACGAGGCTAAGCAGAGCCAGGTTCGAACCCGAAACTCCGGGGCGACAGCCAAGAACAATAAATAAACAAGATATTCAGTAAAGAACACATAGCCTACTTTCCCCAAAATGCTTGGGTGTAGTTATAACTAGGGCTCGGATTGTTAGGTAATTTTCTTAAATGTAAATACATATTTTAAGCATTTTTCCTATAAATACATAAATTCCTGCTTTTCACTTATTAGCACATAAAAAGACATAATATTTACATTTTTAAATCATAATGCTAGATCATTCAGTTTATTGCATTTTTAGCCTACTTTTCACATTTTGCAAAAATGAGGAAAAAGTAGACTTATGAGATCGATCCGGGCAAATGTGTGTCTGTCTGTCTGTCTGTCCGTCTGTCTGTCTGTCCTTCTGTCTGTCTGTCTGTCTGGCTGTGTGTGTGTCCCCCCCTATCAACTCCTAAACGGCTGCAGCAAACAAAACCAAATTTAGTATGAGTAAAGATGTGCACCGGAATAGCTCACGTCCATATTTGAAAATGATGTCAGTACTACCAACTGCTGAAAAAACGCACTAGAAATTTGAGCTCCATGTTGGATATCTTGCAAGGTATGCATGGGAGCTATTCCAAAATTGGCACACATGTAGATAATACTATTTCAGTTTAATTTCCAGGAGGCCAACCATGACAGTGTTGCCAAAATAATTTTAAGCCTTCTGATAGGTCCAATGTTTAAATGCATATAACTTCTACACTATCAATTGGATTTCAACCAAATTTTGTATGTAATATCTGTACATAAACAGATATGACTGAGCGTATTCTTAAGAGCCACCAGGGCTGCCAACTGTTAATAATTGCTCTCTCTATTATTTTTATCCAAATACCAATATATCAGAAAGTATGCAAGCCAACAGCTTTAAACTATGCAAACGTATATTCTGACATTTTAGATTAATTTGGAGTAACTTATATACGTCAGTTCTACCAACATGATTATAAGCCTGCTGATAGTACCAATTTTTAAATACATGTAACTTCTATACTATCAGTTGGATTTCAACCAAATTTCGTATGTGCTATGTGTACCATACCAGATATGACTATAAGTATTGTTAAGAGCAATCAGGGCTGCCAACTGTTAATAAATGCTGTCTATATTCTTCTTACCCTAATATCAATATATCAGAAAGTATGCAAGCCAACAGCTCTATATTTTGCACACGTATAGCACCTGACATTCTAGATTAATTTGGAGTAATTAATACAAGGCAGTGCTGCCAACATGATTCTATGACTGCTGAGTGGTCCAATTTTAAAATACATGTAACTTCTATACTAACAAATGGATTTCATCCAAAATTGGCACAACAAGATATCATAATAATTCAGATTATTTCTGACCAGCACACGCATGGTATTGCTGGCAACATGCTTTTACGCGTGCTGATAGATCCAGTGGCTAACTGCATGTAACGTCCATTGGACTTCAACCAAATTTTGTATTCTGTACCTTAAGAGGTGGAACTAAGGATATATTCAGTCACCAGGGCTGCCAACTGTAGTGCTCTATTAGGCTACATTATACCAGGTATATTTTGAACTAATTAGATATTTCGATATTACCAACTTAATTTCGTCATTATTCTAGATAGGTTCATATACTGTAGAATAATCATTGGCGTGAAAAGTAGGCTGTATAGTTCTTCACGGAACTTCTTGTAGTTCTGTGTTACCTTAACGGGGAAGAACCTGTGAACTATCTAATCTGCATGCAGAGCGTATGTCAGCCTGCAACTACTGTGTTATTCTTTACTTGTCGCACCGTGCCACTCACTGTGGAAGCCGGGGATTTTCTGGTCCATATTGCACCACGTGCTAGACCTCCACCTCCCCTAGCTACCTGGAACCAGTGTCACTCACATGCAGTTCATTTCTGGCACTGTGAAGTGTAAGGCAGTTCTACGATGCCTAAAGTAAGAACAACTACAAGTCTGTTGCAGAATTAAAAGAATATTTTACTTCTGAAGGGGGAGTTCTGTTCTGCCAACCATGTGGGAAAGCAATCAAGGCTGAACAGCGATCTCAAGTTACACAACACCTCAAAGGCAAGAAACATATTGCCGCAATTTCATCGTCGGTCATTTGTGATGGACAACCTGAAGATGTATCCCGTTGTGTATGGTAATGCTTCAGCAGTCAGTGAAACATAGAATAAATTGCATTCCTGAGTACTGCATATTGTTTATATTCACATTAATTAACTAAATTATAATTAAATATTTTTACTTTTTTGTCACATATTTCAGATATTTTTATAGACTACATAAAAATAAATATTTTCCCGATATTTAGCACCTAAAAATCCGAGCCCTAGTTATAACTCTTTGTCCTTTTCAAGGAGTATATTTGAATGTTGGTTGTAGTAGCTTGTTGAAATACAACGTGCTATACGGATATTATACGTTGATTGATTGAATCCTCAACTGAATTATATACTGTATACACACACTAATACAGCCATCGCAATAACACAGGTTACCAGACATAATTCAACACTTACCCAAGTACACGGGGCTAACTGACCATGATGTCCATGCATCTCAAATGACACAACAACAACAACAGCTTCCTACCCAAATCCTTCCTCGTATAAACGTACACACACTAGTAAGCCTACATACATCACAGTGACACAGGTTATCAGACAACTTCCACACACACCCAAACACACGGGAATACAGGACCATGATGCCGCAAAACCCCTAAGGAATCAACAACAACAACAACAACAATAGTCTCCACCACGGTTCAAGGACAAGGAATTTTAATCGCTGCAGTCGAGTGTTGAAATATGTGGTGTTATAAGTATATATTCTTCTTCTTCTTAGTCGTTTACCCTCCAGGTTGGTGGAACCCACGGACTCAGCGAGGGAACTCACCACTACCGCCTCCACGGGCAGTGTCCTAGAGCTGGGAACATTTAATCGGAGTGGATACAACTGGTGAGGTGTGATTGGCACCTCGCCCAGGCGGCCTCACCTGCAAAGCGAACAGGGGCCTCATGAGGGAAGGTAATGCATGGTCAGGATGGATAGGCAAGGAAGAGGGAAGGAGGCGGCCGTGGCCTTGAAGAAGGTACTGTCCCCGTTATCAGGATACTAGGCTGTCAGATATCCGCCCCCTCAATCGGATTGCCAATAATCAAACGCACCGGCACAGCTACATCAATGAAAATGGCACTGACAGATACTATCGAGATTAGAGCACAATAGTTAACAAGAAAATTATTGTGGAACACACCAAAATATACGGGGGTTCATACTTACCTTTACTTACCTCTTAAATTTATCTCGGGGACTGGGTTGTCAACTGGATCACTTAAAGCGTGCCCACACAATAACCTCCACCATGATATTTAAAATGAACCATAACGAAGACGAGAAACTTTAAACTGCACACTAATTTTTTTCACAAAAAGAATGAATTAACAAAAATAAAACAACAAAATCCACGTGGCAATCAGAAGCCATCGACCACATAACCATGTCCTCCTGTCGGACTTGTATACTCTACATACAATGTTTCAGCTTTCTCAAGCTCAAAATAACGTAATTATAATAATGCACTTGGAATGGAAACGGGATTTGGGACGAGACACATATATCAATTGGTTTGCGTGTTTATATACTTCACATTTTATTTATAGCCACAAGGCTATTATGTAAACGTCCTTGGCCTCTATCATACAGTTGTCCGGGCCAGCTGCAATGCACCTGCATCGTCAAAGTGGACTCACCTGTCCGTTCAACCCTAGCATAAGCGAGTTACCTCAGAGCTTAGCTCTCCTTTCAAAACACGTTAAATGTCCACATCTCAACTAAAATATTATCACGCAAATGTTTTAAATGCTCCATTCAAACACCAGTGGAATACTCTAATACTCCCAAATCATGATTAATTGTTCAATCCACTAGCTTAATTAGCGTTGTTTAGAGTATAATAACAAAACTCCAAATGTTAATAACAAAAGTTCATTAATTATTTATAACAATAATAAATTGTTTATAACAATGTCAAACGACAATTGAAAAACTTTTACACGCCTCTATTAATCCCTTTCATTACAAATTGTTATCAAAGATATTTACAAAATTATTTACAATATTATATTGTTTATATTATTTATACAAGAAATACATTAAACCACACGTTTATCCGGTTGATAATTACTCAAATTGTGTTGATATAATCGACCAATGAAGGTTAGTTATATTTAAATGTCAAATTCAGGTTTAATAAGGTTTAATAATTATTACTAATATTTGTGACGGTAACCTCCATTCAAAATCTTCATCTCAAATTATTTAACACTCTTGTTAACTTTAACAGTATCTTCACATGAATAACTTTCAAAGAACCAGGACAATACATTCAGTGAAAAAATACTTCGCTCAAAACGCACAAAATTGCACAACAATAGGCCCAGAATTCATCATATATCTTCATATATATGGCATCAAAATCTTCCAAATTACATACAAAAACCTCCACTCATGAATTCAACAACTTCATTTATTACTGTGGGAACCTCCTTCATTATTCAAGGGCATTACTCATCAGCGACTTTTACAGGTCCACTGAACTAACGATTATACATCCATTGTTCCTCTTCAAAAATTCTTATATTCATCAATTGTATTAATGTCTGTTATTATTTAACCTTCGTGGGTTTCATTCATGAATCGATATGAAGTAAAAATTTGCCAATCACAAATAAATTTAATAGCAAATACGATTAGACACTCCTCACTGGTCTATCAAAATTGAGATTAATATCTTCAAAGTAACGCAGTATAAAAATACTATCTTCAATCAAAGTTCATCTAAACTGCATAAATAGTCGAATAGAATACAATTAGACTGTGGAATGCAAACATTATTGTTCCAATCTATAATTGAGAAAAATTCCTATCAAATGTTCATTACTATAGTGTATTCAATAAATCGTAATCAAAGTTCATATTTCATAAAATTGTCTATAATGCAATGATAAATGTCTATGTTGCAATCATGTTCATAAGACGACTAGTATTTCAAAGATCGTCGATAACGTATTAGATTTTAACGCTCTAAAATCATTTAATCATTCTTCTTTCTTGAGGATGACAGAAAATTGGTCAAAGTAATTTACTGAATAGAATTACTTTAATAAATTGACACGCTGTCTGAATTCAAATCTGCCATAGCAAATCGTTAACTTTACAGTCAAATCGTGACTACAAAAATATGCAAATTAATGAAAGAATCTAAATTATCAGTCTCAACTGATCCAAAATTATTTAACTATGCCAATGACATAACAATGTCTCAAAAACTCGAAGAAAAAGGCATAAATCATCGAAGTGTACTGAGTACAGAAATGTTAATCAAGAAAATGGGGCAAAAGATAGGACAAAAAAAATATGGGAAAAATGGTTGCTCAGATATCGCTACATGACTCAAATAATACAAGAAACGTTCACGACTACCTTATCTGTTGATTGAAGTTCTAGAGGAAAGTTTTCAAAGAAAACTGCTGTTGGTTCCATTTCACCAGCGTGAAGATGTGCTCCGACCTCGAACCTGGAATCAGCGTCCTCGGAGAATCGAACTGCTTCCTCCTCCGGAAATTGCACTGCTCCGCGCATACGAAAGACATCCTTCTGGCAAAATTCTTCTTTGTGAGCCGGGTCCTCCCTGGCCTCTCTTGAAAGTTCCCTGAAGTTCCAGTCGTAATTCGCCATGAAGTTTATTGCAGTTATTTCCGCAGAAATATTCATAATCGTGGAGTATGATGATATTTCCACTGTCATTTGATATAATTCAGCGATGGATTCACGATGCATGAGTGTAGTTGGATGTTCACTACATGCTCGCTTTTGTAGAATGACGATTAATGAAGTTCCATGCTGTTACTTCACTCCATCGATATATGTCCCAATTGCATTAAAGCCTTAGCCTTCCATCTCAACTTCTGTTATAATCATTGAAAGCACTGCAAGATTATAATGTTCCATAGTAGAATGTATTGTTGTATTACCAAACGTATTCTCCAATGTCACGGTTGTAACACGTGTCAGCCGTAGTGTATACTGTGGAAATTTAAAAGTGTTTCTCATGTGGCGAGAAAATCACTTTTGTTGGCAGCCTTAAAGTGCCAATATCTTTCAAAGTATAACTGTGAAATTGTCCAAATCTTCTACACACCTCAATGTTGTACTGCCCAATTGAATTATAATAAAGGCAGAAGTTAACTCTTTATATCTTATCTGGTAGAAACGTTAATGTGAGCATTACAACTTCACCTAGTTTCGAACAGCGTAAAATGGAACTGCTCCGTGTTCGTTCGATGCGCCGGGCTTTAACCACACGCTAAAGACAACTTGCTTCACTTATTCACTCGACAATGACTATTTGACATCTGAAATATATATATGCGTTATCAGAATATCAGATATGCGGTTATGAGAGATATGAGAGCTCCTCTATCCTGTGCACGACCTTTTATCAACTTCTTAAGGGGCGTATCCATCCCTTCCATAGCCTGTTGCTCCGTCATTGCTAGAAGTTTTAACTTTGGCTATACTTGACGGATTTTCAAATTTCAAAAACTCAAAATTAATTTCTTCAAAATTCCAAATCAATGCCATAACTGAAAATAGATTTCCACAAATCTGCATGCCAAAAGCAATCAAATATCGTAGTTTCAGCAATCTCCGTCTTCCTTCCAAACTATCGTTCATTGGTTCGAGTCTCTCCTCCAATAGCGTAACTTCTTCCTTAGCACAATACCTTGTTTCCTGCGACTGCGTCGTAAATCTAAGATCTTTCTCGAACAAACTCATGACGTCACCAAGAATCTCAGCTCCACCAGCCTACTTGCATGAATTCTACGTCATCCGTGCCTACGTCATGAATATACACGTCACAACTATGACAGCCATAACTTTATTCATATATGCCAATACAGCCATCGTGGTCTCAATATAATTCAATTTACGGGGGCATTCTCCCTTCACCACGTTTTAAAAACAGTTGCAAATTGTTTTTAAACTCTGTGTTATAAATATCTCAATTCACTTGAACACGAAATTGAATTATTATTGGCTTACTCTTGTATGATATTTCTTCTATGTTCCTTAATCATAAGTCTCTTCTTCTCTGGGTTGTGTGTGGCTAATGCATTCTCTCCTTTCTACTGTCTCTTCTGTCCTGAATTCCTGTTTTCTAAGTTCTGCTGACTTGTAGAAGGACCAGGATCGATCACTACATCCTGTCTTTTCTTTTGGTTTTCAGCTTCCTTTTCTCGTAATTCCTTCAGATACTGCTGACTTTCTTTCTCTCTCTCTTGATACTTGTCGGGTGTCATAACCTGACCTTGAGAATTCTGATTCTGATTCTGATTATTTCGATTGTAGTTTCTATTATAACCATTGTTATAGTATCTACCTCTTCCGTTGTTGTAATTCCCTCTATTATTATTCCAGCCTCGTCTTTGCTGATATGGACGGTAACCTTGGGATCTGTTGTTGCGAAAATAATTATTCCTGTGAGGACCTACATTTTCAGTTTTTTCTTCCTCAGGCTTATCAGTTTGCTGCACTTGATCCATGTAGACCGTATTAACGTCTTTGAATTCGTGCCTCTGACCTTTTTGTACCAAATTTGGCATTGGACTCGTGTAGTCAAGCCTTCTCAATAATTCGTCCATACTGGTCAAATCTCTGATATTTGACGATATGATCAGTCTTCTTACCTCCACAGGCAGCATACGTGAAATCGCATCTATCAACTGCTCTGTTGACAATGGGGGTTGCAAAAATCTCAAGCGTGATAACTGACTCGTGAAGAAATCAGCGTACCGTGTTGGAAGAGTACCTGAATACTTCCTCGAGTATACCTCAGCTCTTAATGAATTCTGAGCTTCTATTGATCAGAATCGTTTTATCAGTGCCTCTGCAAATTCGTCAAAATTGCTGAAAGTGTACCGAAATGCTCTAAACCATTCAAGGGGTCCTCCAGCTAGAAATCTTTCTACGATTCTCATCTCTCTCTCTCTAGGAATGTGGGCTTCTATGAAATAGTCTTTAAGATTCCTGATAAATTCGATCGGTGTGAGACTATCAGTGTTGCTAAATTTTTGAGGTTTGTCTTCAAAATTCCGGATGACTGTCACATTTCTCGGATATGAATCCATATAATGTTTCCCACTATCACGATACTTCCATTCAGGTTCAATATTCCGATCCTCTTCTTCTTCCCTGAATCTGGATATACGTTCCTCAGGACTAATATCTCTCTCTTCTGTAGCGAGGTTACAACTTCTCACGTAATTTCTATCCTCTTCACCAGTCAATCCTTCAGTATCCTTGTCCGTGATTTCCGTGATGACTTTCCTAATCAACTCTTCCTTATAGGTTTCCATCATGCTAGCTTCTCCTAGTTTCAAATTCTGCAGTTTGCTCGTAGTTTCATTAACATCAGAGACAACCTTATGAATCTGTTCCTCTAACGCAGTTTTTAATGCTTGCACGTCCTGACCTATTTGAGTTCTATCCTCTACCTGCTTTTCGGATAGCGAATCCATCCTTACATTCAAGTCTTTCCTAATCTGAACTACTTCATTATTAATGTCTACTTGTGTACTGGCAAGTTTTCTTTCAATTCGCTCCTGAATCTGATCTACATGTTCCCCACTTGACCTGTTCCATTCATCTTTCCACACCGTTACATTTGCAGTTAACATTTCCGCGATATCTACCTCAATGTCTTCCTTAAGTAAACGATTGTGATCTAATACTTGGGTTCTCATGACCTCTACATCGTATTTTAAACCAGCTAAAGAAGCTGTTGTCCTAACAGACTCGTCAACTAATCGAGTTGTTAATGCACTAATGTTACGAGTACAAAGGGTTTTTGAAGTTTCAATTTCCTCCCTAACTTTGTTAACATCAGTCTGAACTTTAGCAATGTCTAGAAAAACAGTATTGACTTCTACTTGTATTTTATTGATATCGCTTTGCATATCATTAACATCTGAATGAATATTATTGATGTCAACTTGGACATTTGACACATCAGTTCGAGGATTTCTAACCTCTCTTTGAACTTCCTCTACTTTGTCTTGTACAGTAGCAACATCATTCCTAACAACAATTACTTCAGCTCTAGCACATGAAATATCACCCCGGACATTAGCAACATCAAGATTCAACATAGTAAGATCTTTCTGTACCTTAGAAACATCAATTTTAACATCAGACACATCTTTATGCACATTGGACACGTCTGTGCGCATGTCAGTTACAGCATTCTCAATTCCCTGGGTACTGATCTGTAAACGCGACACATTATTTTCTAGGTTTGCAGAACTGGTCTGAAGAATTTTCATATTCTCCTCCATTCTACTAGTATTCCTAGCTTTCATTTCCCTCGCACTTTCATCCAGCCTAATAGACAAATTAGCTGACAAACTACTAGAATTCTCCTCCATTCTAGCAGACATATTACTAGCATTCTCCTCCATCATCTGCTTCATACTGCTATTCATGCTAGCTTTCATCTCCTCCAACATCATTCTCAGACTCTCATCTGCCATTTCAATAATATTTCAATAATAAACTGCTTTAGGGACATACATCAAACAGAGCAAAATAACAACATCTGAGCAACATTTTTCACCATATATAAATTTGAGCAATTTTCTGTCTTAAATCTAACTTATAATTACCTTATAATTAACCTTCGTAGACACTTCATGTTGAAATAAACTCAAGCACATGTTCAAATTTCTTTGGTTCATTTTAAAATATCCTAACACAAATAATTTACATTTACAATCCAAATAGTTTAATTTTATCTTTAATATGACTACCCATGTCATAAGCCGGTCAAATAAAATAAGATTCCAGATCATAGGCAATTTTTCTAAGTTTCCAGCCTATTTAACCTCTCTCAAGTTGTATAATATCTGATCTTTTCTGAGTGTAATTTTCCTAATACAACACAACATTTAATCCCTATATAATCACACTCTCAAATTCTACAATTGGCTAAGACATCTAACAAAGAATCAACCTCTTTATTTGAGTCTTCACAATCCCTTTGACATCGATAACTTGGTAATCCAATGTTATTCGAACACTCCACAAAAATTGCGGTGCCAATTCTACTGAAATAACTTGGTAATCCAATGTTATTCAAGCACTCCGAACTTCGATTGTGCCAATTCTACTGGCGTTCAACCTGGTAATCCAGTGTTGTCAATCGAGCCCCACCGAATTGCGGCGCCAATCCTACTGTCCCCGTTATCAGGATAGTAGGCTGTCAGATATCCGCCCCCTCAATCGGATTGCCAATAATCAAACGCACCGGCACAGCTACATCAATGAAAATGGCACTGACAGATACTATCGAGATTAGAGCACAATAGTGCGCCGATAAAGGTCTAGGTAATAATAATAATAATGCGCGTCAGAGTAGCAGTGGAAGAATAAAATCAACAAGGTCGTAAATGGATGGGGGAAAAGACGTCTTGCTCGACCCGGTGCTGGGCCCAAGGTTTTCGGAGCGAGCAAAAGATGATTTCCAAAAAACCAAATGCCAACAAATAATTGCTTAATGCAATAATCAAAAGTGCAAAAACGAGATTCCCATAAAATTAATTAAAGGAAACCCAGAGGCGTGTTAATCGTGTCTTTGTTACATCACAAAGACAAGATTGACGAAATCGAGATAAGGGTAAGGAAGGGGAACTTAAATATAAGAAATGAAAAGGCAAGGGAGCTATATTACTTAAAATATAAAAATGTATTAATGATAAAAGAAAGAGCGTGTACACGAAATAAACTAATTATTTAAAACAAAGAAAAAGGCAAGCTAAGACAAGATCAATAATACAAAAGAAACCCAATACCAAGAATAAAGACTTAAAAACTAAAAAGCACGACAGAACCTGAGTAACAGCTCAACAACATGAATCTAACGAAAAGATACGCACATGAAAGAAAATAAAATGAAACTTACGAAAGCCAGAGAGAAACGCCAAACTTGCAAAAATTAAAAAATCGAACGTTAACGAGACGCGAAGCATTTCATGATGTTATGTAAACATACCTGAGGGAAGGGGGAGTAAAACAAAGGGGAGAGAGATCTCACGGAGATAGGAGGAAGGAGAAGACAAGGGGAATTTTAATTCAGTTATGTAATACGGCGAAAATCGAAAGAGAAAAACAAAACAAAAGGAAAATGAGATACATTACATTACAATTGACTTGGGACGAAAGAGACCGGTAAAAATCGAAAGCATGCTATAAAAAAATAGGCTTATACTCCAACATAATGCCGCACCAACGCGACATATAAAAAAAAGAATAATATGACATCGGAGCTGGAGAAAATCCCAGTTAACCACCGTCACATATATTATATAAACAAAAGGGACATGTATTAGTGGGACGTTGGACATAAGTCCCGTTACCTCACACATACTGTCCGCAAACAAAGGTCCAATTGCTACCAATCAAATGAAACATTTGTGGTACAAAAGAGACTCCGACGCAAAAGACGAGCACCAAGGCCCGACAGGAAAATATACATAAGCCAAGACGCAGAAACGCAATACTTCCGAATCTTACAGGTATTAACCAAAATAATAAAACTGTGAGGAGGGTACATAACAAAAGCAACAAAAAGAACTCCGCCGTATGACATTACGCAAGGTCTCGGAGATCTGGTTCAAGGATTATAATACTAACAGTAACATCTTGAAAAGGAAAGAGAATTGAGCAAAAGAAGGAACGTTGAACAAAAACAATTACATTGCGTTAGATAGAAATACATTGAGCCGTACTCACATTCCGCTGCGCCATGAGGGTGGGCCTCTGCCCGAATACACACGTTCGCCTTACATCTCGGCGCGTCTAAGACTGAATAAGCTTCTGTCCCCCAGAGAGGGGAGAAGCCTCTCAGAAATATCAAATGCGTAGTTTGGGAGTGGCACCAAACTCGCGTCAAATATTGGCTGAGTCAATAGCAGAACAAATTGCACAACAAAATGCAAGGTAGCAACAACACTAGCCAATACGAGAGAACTAGGTAGTATGTAGCTAGGGGTTGCACAACGTTAGACAGAGAGATACACACAGACAATCTGCGCACTTTAAACACTCGAGGCGTAATATAGAGATGTCACAACACATGACAATAATAATAATAATAATAATAATCATGATGATAATAATTACAATAAATTCTGAAAAATGGTTCAAATTCCACCGCTTTCTCCCAAAAAAATTCTTTTACATAACAAAGGCATAAAAGAATTTTTTTCCTTTTCATAACAAAATTATATAAAATAACTTTCTTCAATTAGATACATTTGAACAGGGTGAAGGAAAGAAAATTACATCATGTACACTAGATACATACATGAAAATAAAGACATAATAAAATGTTCTCACATTTCTCTTATTCATATGACGCAGCTTAATTAAAAGTTCTTTAAACGTCATAACTTCCATAAAAGGCTTGACGAAACGCAAGTCTTTTTTCTCAAACACACATACATTTTCATACACACGTATTCACGAAGATGTTCACTGATGAGGAAAATTATTCCTTTTTGGTACGAAAAAAAAAAGACTTTAAAATGAAATTAAAACAACAAAAAATTCAAATTATATAAAGGATCAGTACAGGCGTGAAATAAAGGCGGATCCTACCTCTACTGCACGTCAATACGTAAAACCACAGCGAAGCGTCGACTTATCACGTATTGCTAAACACTACTGGTATAACCACTGGAAAAGGAAGGAAATATTGAAGAAATATACACAAGGACTAGAGCTCGGTTGGAAGGTAACTTAAATCTATTAAAACATTACTAGTTACAATATAAATACCATATACAATATCGAAGAAACCACATATATTACAAACGGCATCATCGATTGGGAACGGCGCCATTTTGTTACATTTTGCGGTGGAGAACTCCATAGAGTAGAAAGAGTGGAAGTGTCACTTAGCGACCTACGTCGTATGAGGTTCCGAGTTTAGCCGCGAGGTTAAGACGTACTCGGAAGTGCTTACCGTGAGAGGGTATTGTATTTTTGAACTAGTAAAAATGGCGAATGTCAGGAAAAACACTATTACATGCGCTTTTGAAGAAAGAAACAACAGACCGACACCACTTGAAATACATAGGTGGATAGCAAACGACCTGAAGCTTAATAGAGATCAAGTACTAGCGATTCAACTAAACAACGGGGAAAATACAGTGTACATTAAATTAGTGTCCACGTTACTTTATGAAAACATATTATCTCGACATGAAGGTGTAAATCCTTCCGGCTAACTAGCGGTAACACCACGAAGATAACTATCACTGCTGCAGACTCTTTGACAAAACGTGTACGTGTATTTAATCTACCTCCCGAAGTCAACAACGAAAGGCTCTCTCGCGTGCTTTCTACGTACGGAGTTGTCGAGGACATACGGAACGAGTGCTGGAATGATGCATATGAATTTTTTGCTGTAAGTAATGGCATACGTATCGTAACAATTGAACTTAAATACCCCATACCATCACATTTGACGGTCAATGATTATAAAGTTGTGTTGACATATGAAGGACAAGCTAAGTACTGCTTTTATTGTAAAGAAACCTCCCACTTACAAGTAGACTGTCCGAACAGAAAAAATCGCCCAGTACTTCATGTCAGACAGCAAACATACAGCACGGTGCTGGGTGAGTCTGATGGGAGTAGTACGCTAAGCAACACTACGGACATGGAAACTGCAGTACTTTCCCCTGAATATCCAACCATATCAGAGGCCCTTCATAACAGGCCCCATTCCACAAACACAGATAGTTTTGCAGAAGTATCTCACCCATCAAATAACGTAGTTGAAACATCCCTGATTACTTTACATAGTAATGAAGAGGGAACTATGACGTCACGATCGGACAGCACGGGAAAGGGACACACCAGCCATCCAACAAAGCAGTCTGTGCAGCAGCCAGTTACTATTGACGGACCTGTCACTACTGACGTACGCAAAACCCAATTTACGTGGTCGGAAGACATGGAATTTCAGGATGTCATACAAGAAGAACGAGAACACACACAAGTAATAGGCTTCCCAACAGTCTCAGTTCATTCGAAGCACCCTCCAGCTAACAATACCGTTCGCTCCCAATTACTTCACGTGCAAAGCACTGACATAGTTCAGGAAACCATATCTACTACATCGGGGGCAGAGTTCACTTCCACCTCTGATGCAGCAATCAGAGTAAATAAAAAGAAAGTCACGGACGTCAGTGGAAGTGCCCTACATCCACAAACAGGAGCAATACCCAAGGTCACAGATAAAGCCAACATTAAGGACACCCATAATCTTCCCATAAAAACTGTCAACAAAAACACTGCGAGGGAAGAAGATAAATTATATAACACACAAACACGAAGTGCATCACGTAGTCGCCGTAAATCACCGCAAGTGCACACCAGTAAAACATCACTCCAATGATCCCCTCAAATAATTGCTCATCGTCAGTCAAATGCACTCAAACATACTGATGCACGTCACCTTCATCCTATTATTTCTTTGCATATGAGTGTCTTGCGTTGTTTTGCGACTTTAAATATCAATGGCATCATAAGTTTAACGACACGTTTTCTACTTCAGGATTTTCTCAGGACTTATGATATTGACATTTTATTGCTTCAGGAAGTAAATGATCCAAACTTGGACTGGTTGAGTGGGTACGAATACATAGCAAATGTTGGCCCATCTCTCCGAGGCACAGCTGTCGTTTACAGATCAGGGTTAATTGTTTCGGAAGTGGAGTTACATCCGAGTGGCAGAATAATTGCTCTGCAATGTGATGACACATTAATTGTTAATGTCTACGCCCCTTCTGGATCACAAGGTCGTCTGGCAAGAGAACATTTATTTGAAGATGACATCAGATACTTTCTCCAGGGCCCGATCAATAATATCATATTAGCAGGCGATTTTAACTGTGTTTTAAACCCTCGAGATCAAACCGGCGCTTTCAACAACTGCCGCAGCCTCAAAAGTCTCGTAGACGGATTTAATCTCCATGATGTGTGGGAACTTAAACATGGAACCGACGTCCAATTTACTTTCTATCGTGCCGGATCAGCATCTAGAATAGACAGGGCATATATAGCACGAGGAATGCGAGATAGCCTGCATAGTTCCACAGTAGTGCCAGTATCTTTCAGTGACCATCACGCACTGTACTTTAAGTATTTAACAACGTCACGACCACCTATATATGGACACGGTTATTGGAAACTAAACGCATCCCTCCTTCACGACCAAGATGTGCGAAACAAATTTGAAACCCTTTGGATGAAGCTGCGCAGTAAAAGGTCGCAATATCCATATCATATGACTTGGTGGATCGAGGTTGTAAAACCTGCTATTAAAAAGTTTTTCCAGCAAATTTCAAAACAGCGTTCCTGGGAGAGGAGAAGTACTTTAAACTTTTATTATGATGTATTATATGAACTTCAGCAAAAGCAAGCAAATGGCGACGATGTCCTTGGTGAAATGAAAGAAGTTAAGCATTCAATTTTAAATATTCAGGAAAATTATTTAAAGGGTGCATTTATTCGAGCAAAGATTCCCTCAGTCATAGAAGAAGAACGTTCATCACTGTTCCACATCTTAACAGAAAGGCGTAAAGGGCAGCGAAAGACCATTACTAAACTTCGGGACGAGCATGGCAGCACTCAGTCGAACATGGATGATATCCTTCAAATTGGTGCAAAGTATTTCACAACTTTTTTCGCCGACGTCCAACTAAATAGCGAGCAAAGCGATGGGACCTTACAACAAAACCTACCCAGACTGACCGCAGAGGATGGATCGATGCTGGTAAGTGATATTACCTCGGCGGAGATTTTCACAGCACTAAGCCAAACTCAACGTCACCGCTCTCCTGGACCTGATGGAATACCATATGAATTCTATCAATTAATGTGGAATATACTAGGAGAAGATCTTCTTCAAATTTACCAGGAGATTATGGGAAACCCACAAATCATAACTGAAGAATTCACTGCTGGAATTATCATTTTAATTCCGAAGATCAGAAGACCACTTGGAATGGAGGATTTCAGACCTATCACACTTCTCAATACAGATTACAAAATCTTTACAAAAATCATAGCATCCCGAATCAAACCGCAAATGCTACAAATTATAGGGCAGTGGCAATCCTGTGCGACTCCAGGAAACAATATCATCTCGAACTTGTTGGTGTTAAGCAATATTATTATTCTACATGAGAAAACTTCTTCTAATCTTCCCCCTACGACAATAGTCAGTCTTGATTTTCAAAAGGCCTTTGACAGAATAAAACATTCATATCTATGGTCTACACTGCAAACCTTCGGGTTTCCTATCGGGTTGATTAAATGCATTACAGGACTGTACAGAACAGCACAATCTAGAGTAATCATTAATGGACATCTCACATCGAAAATACCCATCCGTAAATCGGTTCGTCAAGAATGCCCACTTTCTATGATCCTGTTCATCATAGCACTGGAACCCTTCCTCCGGAGGATAAACCAGAATGTAACAGGTCTGACGATCAATGAGAAAAAAGTGGCAGTAAGAGCATATGCCGATGATGTATGCATTGTTCTCACAGAGGAAAACGACGAAGACCGTATGCTGACTATCATAAACGAGTTTCAGCAAACATCTGGATCCCAAGTCAATCCATCAAAGTCTGGAATGATGTTGCTTGGGCAACATCCGTTACCCACACCTACTCGATCTTTCCCTATTGTGCAAAAGCTGAAGATTTTGGGAATTATTTTCCAGAACAAATTTAAAGATATGATAAGTGAAAACTGGGCGATGGTAATCAATAAAGTGAGGCATACCTTATTCCAGCAAAATACCAGGTCCCTAAATCTCATACAGAAAGTATGGCACATTAATGTGTTTGCTTTATCCAAGATATGGTATCTCGCACAATTCTTACCTGCAACGAAACAAATTAGCCAACGTTTAGAATTGTGTATCGGTCACTACCTCTGGAGAGGATCGCTGTACAGAGTCGCCCGCGACCAATTATACTTGCCAAATCTCCAAGGAGGCCTCAATCTAACCTGTGTCGATATGAAATGTAAAGCCCTTTTAGGGCGCACCATCCTCCGATCTATGTCAGGAACGCGGAGTCAAACAGAATTGACTTTTCTTCACCCACCAGCACTTATGACGATAAATGGGCGATATAGACACATACACCCGGCTTTTCGTGCCGTTATCAATGTAATAGACAGTTTACCTCAGGAAAGGAAGAATCAGGGGGAATTTAATTCAACGAAGAATCTATACACATATTTGCTGAAGGGGCAACAGAAGCCGCTATCAATAGAACATAAATTCACCCAAAGACATTGGAGAACGATTTGGTTGAACGCCTCAAATAAATACATCCCAACACAGTGGAGATCCACACTCTACTCTGTGATCAACGACATTGTGCCTACAGCGACTAAACGCATACGTCACAATATGGCTGAAGATGCTCAATGTAGACGATGTGGAGATGTCGACACATTAGTGCATCGAGTGACATCCTGCCAAGGGGCTCGAACAGTTTGGACTTGGACGACTGCTATACTGCGGAGAATACATCCGGGGATAGACCACCTACCAGCGGAGCGCATAATGGTTTGCGATTTTGAACTTACTGGGAAACCAAAACAAAACGCTGTAACCTGGTTTATAGCGGCAGCAGTGGACTGGAACATAACAGCGCACGAAAGAGGTGGGGGCACCTTAAGGGATTTTGTAAGTTCCATCAGAATACGCTGGACAATGGTACAAAGCAAAAGTGTACAGAAGTTTGCAACGCATCTGTTTCAGTTTTGATTGTTGGATGTGACGGCCAAATTTTGAAACAGTACTGACGGGATGTTTCGTTACAAACACTGAAAACTGCCTCTCAAAAACCAACACAACTCGGAAAGATTTGACCCAGTTCTATAAGATGTTAGATGCAAAGATATACAAAACAATACCAAATGATTTATTTCGTGCATGATGCAAGCTTTTAACGTGATGGACGACGACGGAAATGTAAACATAGAACAGCTGAAGAAGAAAGCTCGTTTCGATCTACAGTGACGTCATCAGGGCGGACTTCATAAATGAGCTCAATGATATGGCTAAGAAGAGCAACGAAGGGTCTGGTCCTTGTGAGAGAGCATTCCTATTTATAATTTCAGGTTATAAGACACAAATGGGGAATATGGATACGCAAGAAATGATTACAACGGTTCAGAACATGAGTGGAGAACTTCTGGTGAACCCTTTATGTGAACTTTTCATGAAAAGTGACCAATATTTTATTTCATTCAGAGATATAAAACTAATGATACATACTGTAGGTCAATTGTTTACCAATAAATAAGAATTCTGAAAAAAAAAAAAAAGAGCTACTGTTGCCTGGAGAAAAAAAAAAAGTTACACATATTAAAAATGGATGTACCAAAAAGAAAATAATGATAATAAAACGGTCAATCTTGAGCTAGACTCTGCCAGATGACGTGGAGAAAGCGAAGTCTTCTTAATGGCGACCTTCTGGAAATCAGCCAATTTTCTAATAATAAAAGAAAGAAAAAGGTTAAATCATGATCACAAAAAAAGATAAAGGGGAGCACCCTTTATACAAAATAAGGCTTGCGTCGGGGAAATATTTGGGGTTACATAAGCTGCGTAATAGGGAAAGTGGATTCATTCTGCCAGCTGGAAAGTAAAAGTATGAATAGGCAGGGTCGTCAGACCAAATGAAAGAAGAGAAAACGAGCCGTGAACGGGGTCTAAAGGATACACCGGCCACTTCTCAGGTACTTTGAGACTAGCTATCGCTACCGGAAACACTCTCCAAATATATGACAGATACAGGAAAATAATACACATTATCTTAGAGAAAACATTAGATTGAAATGATTTATAAAAACATGATATCACAAAAACGTAAAACAGAAGTTACGATAAATAGTAAACAACTATATCAATAAACAAATCACTGTCACTACAAGAAAAGAATGTAAGTCAACAGACCATCTCAGGCACTGCCGAACAATAGCAAGTCGTGTCTGCAGCTTGGACAATGGGTCGGCCCGGCTCCTTACAACAAAAGCAGGCAGGAACTGGAAATCGCCTTAGGCAGAGGTATAGTTCAACACATCTTTCGAAATCCTGCGTGTAACTCAGGCGGCCACGGGTGTCTCCTGCCTAACTAGATACATAGAGGGAGTAAAGGGGCAAAATATACTAATAACCTTCATCAAAAGACATTAGGTACTAACAAATGAAAATCCACAGCCTGCTTCCAGTCTCCGACCGGGTCAGGAATGGAATGAATGAAGCCCCTATCTAGCGGCGAGGATATGATCTGTGCCGGCTGCCGAGGCCTGACGCACTCCTCTGGGGCAATGATTAAATGAATGATAGATGAAATGAAATGATAGTGGAGAGTGTTGCTGGAATGAAATTTTGACAGGGAAAACCGGAGTACCCGGAGAAAAACCTGTCTGCCTCCGTTCTGTCCAGCACAGATCTCACATGGAGTGACCGGGATTTGAACCACGGACTCAGCGGTGAGAGGCCGGCGTGCTGCCGCCTAAGCCACGGAGGCTCAGGTACTAACAAATAAAAGGGAATAATAACTCAAAGTAGCTGTCGAAACAAAAAATACCATCCCGGACAGAAAACGAAAAAACAAATAATTACGTTACAAAATACCTTCCAAAAAAGAACTGACTGAAACCTCGCATAAAAACAATCAAGACCAGACATACAATCAATCAAACACGAAACCCAATAATAAATATTACCAACCCACAAAAATAAAATGGTTACTGTGTCAATATACGGGCCGTAGACCTCAGAGGTACCGCATAAAAAAAATTAAAGACAGAGGGTATGGCCTATCCCATACTAATATAAGAAAATTGGGTAATGCACGCCAGAGTAGTTGACACGAACATCAATGTCCCATACCAAGGATGCCGTAGACCTAAAATGGTTGGTATCTCTGAGTAATACTTATCGTATATTTGGTTTGCCAATAAAAACGAATAAATAGTTCGTACGTAATATATATATAGTTTAAATTGAATAGGGTATAAAATCAAAATTGAACTAAATTTGAAACCACACACAAATAACTGTTGATAAAAATTCATTAAACTCATTGACACACACATTCATCTCAAAATACAACCAACAACAACAACACTACATACATACATACTCCTTCCCATAAACAAATCAAAATTTCCCCATTACACCAGAATGCGAATGTGGGTCGTTGGAACACCATGGAAACGCAAACAATGGACTACAGGTCATCGTGACAAACTTCATCCCATACTAAAGATTGACGACTCGTGTAGAATCTATGTACACCCTAAGTGGGCGTCGAAGCCGTGGGACAGGTCCCAAACCCTAATCTCGACGGAGACCTCACCTAGCAGGTTTCCCAACGAAATACACACTGCCATACTGAACATATAGTAACATCAAGCTTATATAAACAATTTTAAATGAAAACCAAAATTGAAAATCCCCTGACAAAAACAAAGCAATCACCCTCCCTAATTATGAAACAAACTTAACTCCCAATCATAACACACATAATAGCTCAACAGACCATACATAACTGAGACAACAAACACTTTACTAACATCAAACGTTAGTATAATTACGCGAGGCTCAAGGTGGGTCGGGGCGACCGTAGGATTTAAAGAGACGGTTCCCATAAGTGGGCCTACCTTCATTGGGGAAAACTTCGTTTTTATTGGCAAACCAAATATACGATAAGTATTACTCAGAGATACCAACTTCGGAGAATGACCGTACAGTCATTAGGCTGTACGGTAATGACAAGAAACCTGTCAGCAGCTGTTCCAGACTGAGACGTATGAAGGGGTGAGGCGAGTTCTGAGAAATATCACTGTTAACAAAGCGACTATTTACAACAAAGGTAAGGACTCAAACCCTTGAGAGAAATGCATTTTCTACCTCACAGAAAGTAAAATAAAACAACAAAATCCACGTGGCAATCAGAAGCCATCGACCACATAACCATGTCCTCCTGTCGGACTTGTATACTCTACATACAATGTTTAAGCTTTCTCAAGCTCAAAATAACGTAATTATAATAATGCACTTGGAATGGAAACGGGATTTGGGACGAGACACATATATCAATTGGTTTGCGTGTTTATATACTTCACATTTTATTTATAGCCACAAGGCTATTATGTAAACGTCCTTGGCCTCTATCATACAGTTGTCCGGGCCAGCTGCAATGCACCTGCATCGTCAAAGTGGACTCACCTGTCCGTTCAACCCTAGCATAAGCGAGTTACCTCAGAGCTTAGCTCTCCTTTCAAAACACGTTAAATGTCCACATCTCAACTAAAATATTATCACGCAAATGTTTTAAATGCTCCATTCAAACACCAGTGGAATACTCTAATACTCCCAAATCATGATTAATTGTTCAATCCACTTGCTTAATTAGCGTTGTTTAGAGTATAATAACAAAACTCCAAATGTTAATAACAAAAGTTCATTAATTATTTATAACAATAATAAATTGTTTATAACAATGTCAAACGACAATTGAAAAACTTTTACACGCCTCTATTAATCCCTTTCATTACAAATTGTTATCAAAGATATTTACAAAATTATTTACAATATTATATTGTTTATATTATTTATACAAGAAATACATTAAACCACACGTTTATCCGGTTGATAATTACTCAAATTGTGTTGATATAATCGACCAATGAAGGTTAGTTATATTTAAATGTCAAATTCAGGTTTAATAAGGTTTAATAATTATTACTAGTATTTGTGACGGTAACCTCCATTCAAAATCTTCATCTCAAATTATTTAACACTCTTGTTAACTTTAACAGTATCTTCACATGAATAACTATCAAAGAACCAGGACAATACATTCAGCGGAAAAATACTTCGCTCAAAACGCACAAAATTGCACAACAATAGGCCCAGAATTCATCATATATCTTCATATATATGGCATCAAAATCTTGCAAATTACATACAAAAGCCTCCACTCATAAATTCAACAACTTCATTTATTACTGTGGGAACCTCCTTCATTATTCAAGGGCATTACTCATCAGCGACTTTTACAGGTCCACTGAACTAACGATTATGCATCCATTGTTCCTCTTCAAAAATTCTTATATTCATCAATTGTATTAATGTCTGTTATTATTTAACCTTCGTGGGTTTCATTCATGAATCGATATGAAGTAAAAATTTGCCAATCACAAATAAATTTAATAGCAAATACGATTAGACACTCCTCACTGGTCTATAAAAATTGAGATTAATATCTTCAAAGTAGAAGCCTCCGTGGCTTAGGCGGCAGCACGCCGGCCTCTCACCGCTGGTCCCGTGGTTCAAATCCCGGTCACTGCATGTGAGATCTGTGCTGGACAAAACGGAGGCAGACAGGTTTTTCTCCGGGTACTCCGGTTTTCCCTGTCAACATTTCATTCCAGCAACACTCTCCACTATCATTTCATTTAATCTGTCATTCATTTAATCATTGCCCCAGAGGAGTGCGTCAGGCCTCGGCAGCCGGCACATTTCATATCCTCGCCGCTAGATGGGGGGCTTCATTCATTCCATTCCTGCCCCGGTCGGAGACTGGAAGCAGGCTGTGGATTTTTTTTCATCTTCAAAGTAACGCAGTATAAAAATACTATCTTCAATCAAAGTTCATCTAAACTGCATAAATAGTCGAATAGAATACAATTAGACTGTGGAATGCAAACATTATTGTTCCAATCTATAATTGAGAAAAATTCCTATCAAATGTTCATTACTATAGTGTATTCAATAAATCGTAATCAAAGTTCATATTTCATAAAATTGTCTATAATGCAATGATAAATGTCTATGTTGCAATCATGTTCATAAGACGACTAGTATTTCAAAGATCGTCGATAACGTATTAGATTTTAACGCTCTAAAATCATTTAATCATTCTTCTTTCTTGAGGATGACAGAAAATTGGTCAAAGTAATTTACTGAATAGAATTACTTTAATAAATTGACACGCTGTCTGAATTCAAATCTGCCATAGCAAATCGTTAACTTTACAGTCAAATCGTGACTACAAAAATATGCAAATTAATGAAAGAATCTAAATTATCAGTCTCAACTGATCCAAAATTATTTAACTATGCCAATGACATAACAATGTCTCAAAAACTCGAAGAAAAAGGCATAAATCATCGAAGTGTACTGAGTACAGAAATGTTAATCAAGAAAATGGGGCAAAAGATAGGACAAAAAAAATATGGGAAAAATGGTTGCTCAGATATCGCTACATGACTCAAATAATACAAGAAACGTTCACGACTACCTTATCTGTTGATTGAAGTTCTAGAGGAAAGTTTTCAAAGAAAACTGCTGTTGGTTCCATTTCACCAGCGTGAAGATGTGCTCCGACCTCGAACCTGGAATCAGCGTCCTCGGAGAATCGAACTGCTTCCTCCTCCGGAAATTGCACTGCTCCGCGTATACGAAAGACATCCTTCTGGCAAAATTCTTCTTTGTGAGCCGGGTCCTCCCTGGCCTCTCTTGAAAGTTCCCTGAAGTTCCAGTCGTAATTCGCCATGAAGTTTATTGCAGTTATTTCCGCAGAAATATTCATAATCGAGGAGTAGGATGATATTTCCACTGTCATTTGATATAATTCAGCGATGGATTCACGATGCATGAGTGTAGTTGGATGTTCACTACATGCTCGCTTTTGTAGAATGACGATTAACGAAGTTCCATGCTGTTACTTCACTCCATCAATATATGTCCCAATTGCATTAAAGCCTTAGCCTTCCATCTCAACTTCTGTTATAATCATTGAAAGCTCTGCAAGATTATAATGTTCCATAGTAGAATGTATCGTTGTATTACCAAACGCATTCTCCAGTGTCACGGTTGTAACACGTGTCAGCCGTAGTGTATACTGTGGAAATTTAAAAGTGTTTCTCATGTGGCGAGAAAATCACTTTTGTTGGCAGCCTTAAAGTGCCAATATCTTTCAAAGTATAACTGTGAAATTGTCCAAATCTTCTACACACCTCAATGTTGTACTGCCCAATTGAATTATAATAAAGGCAGAAGTTAACTCTTTATATCTTATCTGGTAGAAACGTTAATGTGAGCATTACAACTTCACCTAGTTTCGAACAGCGTAAAATGGAACTGCTCCGTGTTCGTTCGATGCGCCGGGCTTTAACCACACGCTAAAGACAACTTGCTTCACTTATTCACTCGACAATGACTATTTGACATCTGAAATATATATGCGTTATCAGAATATCAGATATGCGGTTATGAGAGATATGAGAGCTCCTCTATCCTGTGCACGACCTTTTATCAACTTCTTAAGGGGCGTATCCATCCCTTCCATAGTCTGTTGCTCCGTCATTGCTAGAAGTTTTAACTTTGGCTATACTTGACGGATTTTCCAATTTCAAAAACTCAAAATTAATTTCTTCAAAATTCCAAATCAATGCCATAACTGAAAATAGATTTCCACAAATCTGCATGCCAAAAGCAATCAAATATCGTAGTTTCAGCAATCTCCGTCTTCCTTCCAAACTATCGTTCATTGGTTCGAGTCTCTCCTCCAATAGCGTAACTTCTTCCTTAGCACAATACCTTGTTTCCTGCGACTGCGTCGTAAATCTAAGATCTTTCTTGAACAAACTCATGACGTCACCAAGAATCTCAGCTCCACCAGCCTACTTGCATGAATTCTACGTCATCCGTGCCTACGTCATGAATATACACGTCACAACTATGACAGCCATAACTTTATTCATATATGCCAATACAGCCATCGTGGTCTCAATATAATTCAATTTACGGGGGCATTCTCCCTTCACCACGTTTTAAAAACAGTTGCAAATTGTTTTTAAACTCTGTGTTATAAATATCTCAATTCACTTGAACACGAAATTGAATTATTATTGGCTTACTCTTGTATGATATTTCTTCTATGTTCCTTAATCATAAGTCTCTTCTTCTCTGGGTTGTGTGTGGCTAATGCATTCTCTCCTTTCTACTGTCTCTTCTATCCTGAATTCCTGTTTTCTAAGTTCTGCTGACTTGTAGAAGGACCAGGATCGATCACTACATCCTGTCTTTTCTTTTGGTTTTCAGCTTCCTTTTCTCGTAATTCCTTCAGATACTGCTGACTTTCTTTCTCTCTCTCTTGATACTTGTCGGGTGTCATAACCTGACCTTGAGAATTCTGATTCTGATTCTGATTATTTCGATTGTAGTTTCTATTATAACCATTGTTATAGTACCTACCTCTTCCGTTGTTGTAATTCCCTCTATTATTATTCCAGCCTCGTCTTTGCTGATATGGACGGTAACCTTGGGATCTGTTGTTACGGAAATAATTATTCCTGTGAGGACCTACATTTTCAGTTTTTTCTTCCTCAGGCTTATCAGTTTGCTGCACTTGATCCATGTAGACCGTATTAACGTCTTTGAATTCGTGCCTCTGACCTTTTTGTACCAAATTTGGCATTGGACTCGTGTAGTCAAGCCTTCTCAATAATTCGTCCATACTGGTCAAATCTCTGATATTTGACGATATGATCAGTCTTCTTACCTCCACAGGCAGCATACGTGAAATCGCATCTATCAACTGCTCTGTTGACAATGGGGGTTGCAAAAATCTCAAGCGTGATAACTGACTCGTGAAGAAATCAGCGTACCGTGTTGGAAGAGTACCTGAATACTTCCTCGAGTATACCTCAGCTCTTAATGAATTCTGAGCTTCTATTGACCAGAATCGTTTTATCAGTGCCTCTGCAAATTCGTCAAAATTGCTGAAAGTGTACCGAAATGCTCTAAACCATTCAAGGGGTCCTCCAGCTAGAAATCTTTCTACGATTCTCATCTCTCTCTCTCTAGGAATGTGGGCTTCTATGAAATAGTCTTTAAGATTCCTGATATATTCGATCGGTGTGAGACTATCAGTGTTGCTAAATTTTTGGGGTTTGTCTTCAAAATTCCGGATGACTGTCACATTTCTCGGATATGAATCCATATAATGTTTCCCACTATCACGATACTTCCATTCAGGTTCAATATTCCGATCCTCTTCTTCTTCCCTGAATCTGGATATACGTTCCTCAGGACTAATATCTCTCTCTTCTGTAGCGAGGTTACAACTTCTCACGTAATTTCTATCCTCTTCACCAGTCAATCCTTCAGTATCCTTGTCCGTGATTTCCGTGATGACTTTCCTAATCAACTCTTCCTTATAGGTTTCCATCATGCTAGCTTCTCCTAGTTTCAAATTCTGCAGTTTGCTCGTAGTTTCATTAACATCAGAGACAACCTTATGAATCTGTTCCTCTAACGCAGTTTTTAATGCTTGCACGTCCTGACCTATTTGAGTTCTATCCTCTACCTGCTTTTCGGATAGCGAATCCATCCTTACATTCAAGTCTTTCCTAATCTGAACTACTTCATTATTAATGTCTACTTGAGTACTGGCAAGTTTTCTTTCAATTCGCTCCTGAATCTGATCTACATGTTCCCCACTTGACCTGTTCCATTCATCTTTCCACACCGTTACATTTGCAGTTAACATTTCCGCGATATCTACCTCAATGTCTTCCTTAAGTAAACGATTGTGATCTAATACTTGGGTTCTCATGACCTCTACATCGTATTTTAAACCAGCTAAAGAAGCTGTTGTCCTAACAGACTCGTCAACTAATCGAGTTGTTAATGCACTAATGTTACGAGTACAAAGGGTTTTTGAAGTTTCAATTTCCTCCCTAACTTTGTTAACATCAGTCTGAACTTTAGCAATGTCTAGAAAAACAGTATTGACTTCTACTTGTATTTTATTGATATCGCTTTGCATATCATTAACATCTGAATGAATATTATTGATGTCAACTTGGACATTTGACACATCAGTTCGAGGATTTCTAACCTCTCTTTGAACTTCCTCTACTTTGTCTTGTACAGTAGCAACATCATTCCTAACAACAATTACTTCAGCTCTAGCACATGAAATATCACCCCGGACATTAGCAACATCAAGATTCAACATAGTAAGATCTTTCTGTACCTTAGAAACATCAATTTTAACATCAGACACATCTTTATGCACATTGGACACGTCTGTGCGCATGTCAGTTACAGCATTCTCAATTCCCTGGGTACTGATCTGTAAACGCGACACATTATTTTCTAGGTTTGCAGAACTGGTCTGAAGAATTTTCATATTCTCCTCCATTCTACTAGTATTCCTAGCTTCCATTTCCCTCACACTTTCATCCAGCCTAATAGACAAATTAGCTGACAAACTACTAGAATTCTCCTCCATTCTAGCAGACATATTACTAGCATTCTCCTCCATCATCTGCTTCATACTGCTATTCATGCTAGCTTTCATCTCCTCCAACATCATTCTCAGACTCTCATCTGCCATTTCAATAATATTTCAATAATAAACTGCTTTAGGGACATACATCAAACAGAGCAAAATAACAACATCTGAGCAACATTTTTCACCATATATAAATTTGAGCAATTTTCTGTCTTAAATCTAACTTATAATTACCTTATAATTAACCTTCGTAGACACTTCATGTTGAAATAAACTCAAGCACATGTTCAAATTTCTTTGGTTCATTTTAAAATATCCTAACACAAATAATTTACATTTACAATCCAAATAGTTTAATTTTATCTTTAATATGACTACCCATGTCATAAGCCGGTCAAATAAAATAAGATTCCAGATCATAGGCGATTTTTCTAAGTTTCCAGCCTATTTAACCTCTCTCAAGTTGTATAAGATCTGATCTTTTCTGAGTGTAATTTTCCTAATACAACACAACATTTAATCCCTATATAATCACACTCTCAAATTCTACAATTGGCTAAGACATCTAACAAAGAATCAACCTCTTTATTTGAGTCTTCACAATCCCTTTGACATCGATAACTTGGTAATCCAATGTTATTCGAACACTCCACAAAAATTGCGGTGCCAATTCTACTGAAATAACTTGGTAATCCAATGTTATTCAAGCACTCCGAACTTCGATTGTGCCAATTCTACTGGCGTTCAACCTGGTAATCCAGTGTTGTCAATCGAGCCCCACCGAATTGCGGCGCCAATCCTACTGTCCCCGTTATCAGGATAGTAGGCTGTCAGATATCCGCCCCCTCAATCGGATTGCCAATAATCAAACGCACCGGCACAGCTACATCAATGAAAATGGCACTGACAGATACTATCGATATTAGAGCACAATAGTGCGCCGATAAAGGTCTAGGTAATAATAATAATAATGCGCGTCAGAGTAGCAGTGGAAGAATAAAATCAACAAGGTCGTAAATGGATGGGGGAAAAGACGTCTTGCTCGACCCGGTGCTGGGCCCAAGGTTTTCGGAGCGAGCAAAAGATGATTTCCAAAAAACCAAATGCCAACAAATAATTGCTTAATGCAATAATCAAAAGTGCAAAAACGAGATTCCCATAAAATTAATTAAAGGAAACCCAGAGGCGTGTTAATCGTGTCTTTGTTACATCACAAAGACAAGATTGACGAAATCGAGATAAGGGTAAGGAAGGGGAACTTAAATATAAGAAATGAAAAGGCAAGGGAGCTATATTACTTAAAATATAAAAATGTATTAATGATAAAAGAAAGAGCGTGTACACGAAATAAACTAATTATTTAAAACAAAGAAAAAGGCAAGCTAAGACAAGATCAATAATACAAAAGAAACCCAATACCAAGAATAAAGACTTAAAAACTAAAAAGCACGACAGAACCTGAGTAACAGCTCAACAACATGAATCTAACGAAAAGATACGCACATGAAAGAAAATAAAATGAAACTTACGAAAGCCAGAGAGAAACGCCAAACTTGCAAAAATTAAAAAATCGAACGTTAACGAGACGCGAAGCTTTTCATGATGTTATGTAAACATACCGGAGGGAAGGGGGAGTAAAACAAAGGGGAGAGAGATCTCACGGAGATAGGAGGAAGGAGAAGACAAGGGGAATTTTAATTCAGTTATGTAATACGGCGAAAATCGAAAGAGAAAAACAAAACAAAAGGAAAATGAGATACATTACATTACAATTGACTTGGGACGAAAGAGACCGGTAAAAATCGAAAGCATGCTATAAAAAAATAGGCTTATACTCCAACATAATGCCGCACCAACGCGACATATAAAAAAAAGAATAATATGACATCGGAGCTGGAGAAAATCCCAGTTAACCACCGTCACATATATTCTATAAACAAAAGGGACATGTATTAGTGGGACGTTGGACATAAGTCCCGTTACCTCACACATACTGTCCGCAAACAAAGGCCAATTGCTACCAATCAAATGAAACATTTGTGGTAAAAAAGAGACTCCGTCGCAAAAGACGAGCACCAAGGCCCGACAGGAAAATATACATAAGCCAAGACGCAGAAACGCAATACTTCCGAATCTTACAGGTATTAACCAAAATAATAAAACTGTGAGGAGGGTACATAACAAAAGCAACAAAAAGAACTCCGCCGTATGACATTACGCAAGGTCTCGGAGATCTGGTTCAAGGATTATAATACTAACAGTAACATCTTGAAAAGGAAAGAGAATTGAGCAAAAGAAGGAACGTTGAACAAAAACAATTACATTGCGTTAGATAGAAATACATTGAGCCGTACTCACATTCCGCTGCGCCATGAGGGTGGGCCTCTGCCCGAATACACACGTTCGCCTTACATCTCGGCGCGTCTAAGACTGAATAAGCTTCTGTCCCCCAGAGAGGGGAGAAGCCTCTCAGAAATATCAAATGCGTAGTTTGGGAGTGGCACCAAACTCGCGTCAAATATTGGCTGAGCCAATAGCAGAACAAATTGCACAACAAAATGCAAGGTAGCAACAACACTAGCCAATACGAGAGAACTAGGTAGTATGTAGCTAGGGGTTGCACAACGTTAGACAGAGAGATACACACAGACAATCTGCGCACTTTAAACACTCGAGGCGTAATATAGAGATGTCACAACACATGACAATAATAATAATAATAATAATAATAATAATAACAATCATGATGATAATAATAATTACAATAAATTCTGAAAAATGGCTCAAATTCCACCGCTTTCTCCCAAAAAAAATTCTTTTACATAACAAAGACATAAAAGAATTTTTTTCCTTTTCATAACAAAATTATATAAAATAACATTCTTCAATTAGATACATTTGAACAGGGTGAAGGAAAGAAAATTACATCATGTACACTAGATACATACATGAAAATAAAGACATAATAAAATGTTCTCACATTTCTCTTATTCATATGACGCAGCTTAATTAAAAGTTCTTTAAACGTCATAACTTCCATAAAAGGCTTGACGAAACGCAAGTCTCTTTTCTCAAACACACATACATTTTCATACACACGTATTCACGAAGATGTTCACTGATGAGGAAAATTATTCCTTTTTGGTACGAAAGAAAAAAAAGACTTTAAAATGAAATTAAAACAACAAAAATTCAAATTATATAAAGGATCAGTACAGGCGTGAAATAAAGGCGGATCCTACCTCTACTGCACGTCAATACGTCACACATATTAAAAATGGATGTACCAAAAAAAAATAATGATAATAAAACGGTCAATCTTGAGCTAGACTCTGCCAGATGACGTGGAGAAAGCGAAGTCTTCTTAATGGCGACCTTCTGGAAATCAGCCAATTTTCTAATAATAAAAGAAAGAAAAAGGTTAAATCATGATCACAAAAAAAGATAAAGGGGAGCACCCTTTATACAAAATAAGGCTTGCGTCGGGGAAATATTTGGGGTTACATAAGCTGCGTAATAGGGAAAGTGGATTCATTCTGCCAGCTGGAAAGTAAAAGTATGAATAGGCAGGGTCGTCAGACCAAATGAAAGAAGAGAAAACGAGCCGTGAACGGGGTCTAAAGGATACACCGGCCACTTCTCAGGTACTTTGAGACTAGCTATCGCTACCGGAAACACTCTCCAAATATATGACAGATACAGGAAAATAATACACATTATCTTAGAGAAAACATTAGATTGAAATGATTTATAAAAACATGATATCACAAAAACGTAAAACAGAAGTTACGATAAATAGTAAACAACTATATCAATAAACAAATCACTGTCACTACAAGAGAAGAATGTAAGTCAACAGACCATCTCAGGCACTGCCGAACAATAGCAAGTCGTGTCTGCAGCTTGGACAATGGGTCGGCCCGGCTCCTTACAACAAAAGCAGGCAGGAACTGGAAATCGCCTTAGGCAGAGGTATAGTTCAACACATCTTTCGAAATCCTGCGTGTAACTCAGGCGGCCACGGGTGTCTCCTGCCTAACTAGATACATAGAGGGAGTAAAGGGGCAAAATATACTAATAACCTTCATCAAAAGACATTAGGTACTAACAAATAAAAGGGAATAATAACTCAAAGTAGCTGTCGAAACAAAAAATACCATCCCGGACAGAAAACGAAAAAACAAATAATTACGTTACAAAATACCTTCCAAAAAAGAACTGACTGAAACCTCGCATAAAAACAATCAAGACCAGACATACAATCAATCAAACACGAAACCCAATAATAAATATTACCAACCCACAAAAATAAAATGGTTACTGTGTCAATATACGGGCCGTAGACCTCAGAGGTACCGCATACAAAAATTAAAGACAGAGGGTATGGCCTATCCCATACTAATATAAGAAAATTGGGTAATGCACGCCAGAGTAGTTCACACGAACATCAATGTCCCATACCAAGGATGCCGTAGACCTAAAATGGTTGGTATCTCTGAGTAATACTTATCGTATATTTGGTTTGCCAATAAAAACGAATAAATAGTTCGTACGTAATATATATAGTTTAAATTGAATAGGGTATAAAATCAAAATTGAACTAAATTTGAAACCACACACAAATAACTGTTGATAAAAATTCATTAAACTCATTGACACACACATTCATCTCAAAATACAACCAACAACAACAACACTACATACATACATACTCCTTCCCATAAACAAATCAAAATTTCCCCATTACACCAGAATGCGAATGTGGGTCGTTGGAACACCATGGAAACGCAAACAATGGACTACAGGTCATCGTGACAAACTTCATCCCATACTAAAGATTGACGACTCGTGTAGAATCTATGTACACCCTAAGTGGGCGTCGAAGCCGTGGGACAGGTCCCAAACCCTAATCCCGACGGAGACCTCACCTAGCAGGTTTCCCAACGAAATACACACTGCCATACTGAACATATAGTAACATCAAGCTTATATAAACAATTTTAAATGAAAACCAAAATTGAAAATCCCCTGACAAAAACAAAGCAATCACCCTCCCTAATTATGAAACAAACTTAACTCCCAATCATAACACACATAATAGCTCAACAGACCATACATAACTGAGACAACAAACACTTTACTAACATCAAACGTTAGTATAATTACGCGAGGCTCAAGGTGGGTCGGGGCGACCGTAGGATTTAAAGAGACGGTTCCCATAAGTGGGCCTACCTTCATTGGGGAAAACTTCGGAGAAAGAGGGGCGGGGGGTTTTAGGCTGTACGGTAATGACAAGAAACCTGTCAGCAGCTGTTCCAGACTGAGACGTATGAAGGGGTGAGGCGAGTTCTGAGAAATATCACAGTTAACAAAGCGACTATTTACAACAAAGGTAAGGACTCAAACCCTTGAGAGAAATGCATTTTCTACTTCACAGAAAGTAAAATAAAACAACAAAATCCACGTGGCAATCAGAAGCCATCGACCACATAACCATGTCCTCCTGTCGGACTTGTATACTCTACATACAATGTTTCAGCTTTCTCAAGCTCAAAATAACGTAATTATAATAATGCACTTGGAATGGAAACGGGATTTGGGACGAGACACATATATCAATTGGTTTGCGTGTTTATATACTTCACATTTTATTTATAGCCACAAGGCTATTATGTAAACGTCCTTGGCCTCTATCATACAGTTGTCCGGGCCAGCTGCAATGCACCTGCATCGTCAAAGTGGACTCACCTGTCCGTTCAACCCTAGCATAAGCGAGTTACCTCAGAGCTTAGCTCTCCTTTCAAAACACGTTAAATGTCCACATCTCAACTAAAATATTATCACGCAAATGTTTTAAATGCTCCATTCAAACACCAGTGGAATACTCTAATACTCCCAAATCATGATTAATTGTTCAATCCACTTGCTTAATTAGCGTTGTTTAGAGTATAATAACAAAACTCCAAATGTTAATAACAAAAGTTCATTAATTATTTATAACAATAATGAATTGTTTATAACAATGTCAAACGACAATTGAAAAACTTTTACACGCCTCTATTAATCCCCTTCATTACAAATTGTTATCAAAGATATTTACAAAATTATTTACAATATTATATTGTTTATATTATTTATACAAGAAATACATTAAACCACACGTTTATCCGGTTGATAATTACTCAAATTGTGTTGATATAATCGACCAATGAAGGTTAGTTATATTTAAATGTCAAATTCAGGTTTAATAAGGTTTAATAATTATTACTAATATTTGTGACGGTAACCTCCATTCAAAATCTTCATCTCAAATTATTTAACACTCTTGTTAACTTTAACAGTATCTTCACATGAATAACTTTCAAAGAACCAGGACAATACATTCAGCGGAAAAATACTTCGCTCAAAACGCACAAAATTGCAAAACAATAGGCCCAGAATTCATCATATATCTTCATATATATGGCATCAAAATCTTCCAAATTACATACAAAAACCTCCACTCATAAATTCAACAACTTCATTTATTACTGTGGGAACCTCCTTCATTATTCAAGGGCATTACTCATCAGCGACTTTTACAGGTCCACTGAACTAACGATTATACATCCATTGTTCCTCTTCAAAAATTATTATATTCATCAATTGTATTAATGTCTGTTATTATTTAACCTTCGTGGGTTTCATTCATGAATCGATATGAAGTAAAAATTTGCCAATCACAAATAAATTTAATAGCAAATACGATTAGACACTCCTCACTGGTCTATCAAAATTGAGATTAATATCTTCAAAGTAACGCAGTATAAAAATACTATCTTCAATCAAAGTTCATCTAAACTGCATAAATAGTCGAATAGAATACAATTAGACTGTGGAATGCAAACATTATTGTTCCAATCTATAATTGAGAAAAATTCCTATCAAATGTTCATTACTATAGTGTATTCAATAAATCGTAATCAAAGTTCATATTTCATAAAATTGTCTATAATGCAATGATAAATGTCTATGTTGCAATCATGTTCATAAGACGACTAGTATTTCAAAGATCGTCGATAACGTAATAGATTTTAACGCTCTAAAATCAGTTAATCATTCTTCTTTCTTGAGGATGACAGAAAATTGGTCAAAGTAATTTACTGAATAGAATTACTTTAATAAATTGACACGCTGTCTGAATTCAAATCTGCCATAGCAAATCGTTAACTTTACAGTCAAATCGTGACTACAAAAATATGCAAATTAATGAAAGAATCTAAATTATCAGTCTCAACTGATCCAAAATTATTTAACTATGCCAATGACATAACAATGTCTCAAAAAACTCGAAGAAAAAGGCATAAATCATCGAAGTGTACTGAGTACAGAAATGTTAATCAAGAAAATGGGGCAAAAGATAGGACAAAAAAAATATGGGAAAAATGGTTGCTCAGATATCGCTACATGACTCAAATAATACAAGAAACGTTCACGACTACCTTATCTGTTGATTGAAGTTCTAGAGGAAAGTTTTCAAAGAAAACTGCTGTTGGTTCCATTTCACCAGCGTGAAGATGTGCTCCGACCTCGAACCTGGAATCAGCGTCCTCGGAGAATCGAACTGCTTCCTCCTCCGGAAATTGCACTGCTCCGCGTATACGAAAGACATCCTTCTGGCAAAATTCTTCTTTGTGAGACGGGTCCTCCCTGGCCTCTCTTGAAAGTTCCCTGAAGTTCCAGTCGTAATTCGCCATGAAGTTTATTGCAGTTATTTCCGCAGAAATATTCATAATCGTGGAGTATGATGATATTTCCACTGTCATTTGATATAATTCAGCGATGGATTCACGATGCATGAGTGTAGTTGGATGTTCACTACATGCTCGCTTTTGTAGAATGACGATTAACGAAGTTCCATGCTGTTACTTCACTCCATCGATATATGTCCCAATTGCATTAAAGCCTTAGCCTTCCATCTCAACTTCTGTTATAATCATTGAAAGCACTGCAAGATTATAATGTTCCATAGTAGAATGTATTGTTGTATTACCAAACGTATTCTCCAATGTCACGGTTGTAACACGTGTCAGCCGTAGTGTATACTGTGGAAATTTAAAAGTGTTTCTCATGTGGCGAGAAAATCACTTTTGTTGGCAGCCTTAAAGTGCCAATATCTTTCAAAGTATAACTGTGAAATTGTCCAAATCTTCTACACACCTCAATGTTGTACTGCCCAATTGAATTATAATAAAGGCAGAAGTTAACTCTTTATATCTTATCTGGTAGAAACGTTAATGTGAGCATTACAACTTCACCTAGTTTCGAACAGCGTAAAATGGAACTGCTCCGTGTTCGTTCGATGCGCCGGGCTTTAACCACACGCTAAAGACAACTTGCTTCACTTATTCACTCGACAATGACTATTTGACATCTGAAATATATATGCGTTATCAGAATATCAGATATGCGGTTATGAGAGATATGAGAGCTCCTCTATCCTGTGCACGACCTTTTATCAACTTCTTAAGGGGCGTATCCATCCCTTCCATAGCCTGTTGCTCCGTCATTGCTAGAAGTTTTAACTTTGGCTATACTTGACGGATTTTCAAATTTCAAAAACTCAAAATTAATTTCTTCAAAATTCCAAATCAATGCCATAACTGAAAATAGATTTCCACAAATCTGCATGCCAAAAGCAATCAAATATCGTAGTTTCAGCAATCTCCGTCTTCCTTCCAAACTATCGTTCATTGGTTCGAGTCTCTCCTCCAATAGCGTAACTTCTTCCTTAGCACAATACCTTGTTTCCTGCGACTGCGTCGTAAATCTAAGATCTTTCTTGAACAAACTCATGACGTCACCAAGAATCTCAGCTCCACCAGCCTACTTGCATGAATTCTACGTCATCCGTGCCTACGTCATGAATATACACGTCACAACTATGACAGCCATAACTTTATTCATATATGCCAATACAGCCATCGTGGTCTCAATATAATTCAATTTACGGGGGCAGTACCATCGCGGCATTTGCCCGAAGATGAAGTGGGAAGCCACGGAAAACCACTTCGAGGATGGCTGAGGTGGGAATCGAACCCCCTCTACTCATTTGGAACACCCGAGGCTGAGTAGACCCCGTTCCAGTCCTCATACCACTTTTCAAATTTCGTGGCAGAGCCGGGAATTGAACCCAGGACCTCCGGGGCGGCAGCTAACGATGCTGACCGCTACGCTACGGAGGCGACCGTTATAAGTATATACCTAGGTATATTTTCGATTGCAAATACACACTATATATGGTGCGTTCAAAAAGTAACGAGCCGGAGGCTGTAATGCGCAAACCGGTGACGACATAGGCTAATCGTGGCGTGTGTAACGAAGAGTGGTTCCGACCAGAGAGTGGAAGGTCACTGCTCGTCGCTAGAGGGCACGCATGCATCAATCGTCCAACACTGCCAGTCGCATTGCAAACAGTGACATGGAGGCGTCAACCGAAGAGCAAAGAGGTGTTGTTCAGTTTCTGACAGCGGAAGGAGTAGGGGAAACCGGCATTCATCGCCGAATGTCACAAGTGTACTGCGAACACTGCATGTCCCTTGCAAGGGTCAAGGCGTGGCACAAGCGCTTCAGGGAAGGACGGGTGTCGTTAGCCGATGATGCTCGGTCTGGGGCACCCCCCTGCATTACCAATGACGTCCAGCTGGTTGATGCACTCATTACACAGGACCGCCGAGTGACAGTGGTCGGATTGAACGTCGGAAGTGTGCACACCATCATGAAGGAAACACTACATTTGCGGAAATTGTGTGTCCAATGGGTGTCCCACAGTCTTCAACCACACCAGGGAGCATGTCAAATGGCCTACTGTCTTAGTCTTGGTTGGACGATTGATGCATGCTGCTGCTCGCTTTGTATCGTCACGTGACGGAAGGCGGAGGTAGATTTCACCGGGCAAACTTGGGGATAGGCGAAAATAGGCAGAATATGCAGGTTTTCGCAGAAAGATCAGACCTCATTTATTGCGAGAAAGTATTTTATAATTGGAGCTTAATTAACTTTGATTTTCATCATTGTATGCATATTTTAAACATTTAATTGTCTTATGGGGACGGTAACCTTCTTATCATTTGGGGTCCATTTTTAGCCTACTTTCGATTTTTGCAAAAAATTAAAGTAGTCTTTTGAGATCAACACAGGGCGAGAAATTGGGTGTCTGTCTGTGAGTGTGTGTGTGTGAGTCTGTGTGTGTGTGAGTGTGTGTACTCTGAATATCCCCCCCCCCCCACATATTCGAACACGGTGAAACCGAATTGAACGAAATTTGGTACAGAGGTAGCACTAGCAAAGGGCACCTCAGTGTCATACTTTATATCGCCGCCATCTTTACCAACACTGAATGGCGGCCACTCAAACGTTCAAAACGTAAAATCAAATTACGGCTAAACTAATCATCCGATCTCTACCAAATTTGGTGACAACATACCTTTATATAGGACGCGTCTTTCACCTAATCTTCAAGGTCATCGGCCGTGGCATTTCAGGATGGCGGCCGTGTGAATTATGCAACCATTATAATCGATAGCTTAAGACCCACCAATTCCGATTATCGAGCCTCGGGTGGTTTAAGCTATCCTGAAGGTCGTGATCCGTTATTTATTGTAATTTAATATTATAATATTATACTGTATGAGTGGCTTAAAAGAGCTGAGCCGTCTCTGCCACACGACAAGATGGCAGTTTTCTTTAATTCTTTTACAAATGATGAGCACGAGCTCTTTCCACAGATACTGAATAAAATGTCTTTTAGCTAAAATGAGAGGGCTAATGTATACACTCGTTTATTAATAAAATCACAGCCCCAGCATCGCACTTAAACAGAAGACATTAGGAAAAGGGGAATAGATGAACAAGATCAGATACACGTTGTCATCAACCACAGCCTTCTTAATGCCTCTCTACGGTGCTGTCCTCTTGTGGGTTATGTGGGTAATATTGTTCCAAACATACCGCTGTGAAAATACCTGGCCTCCTGAAGTATGGCAATTTTGTAATACTGGTAGTTCAACTATTAGCCACGATCGCACTCCGATTACCTTTAAACACTGCCAGCTGGATCGCCTCCCTCTTGGCTACTTTAAACTGCCTGCTCATTCAACACCCATAGGCGTACAAGATAATTATTAATTCACTGCTACTTCTCAGCACCAACCTACTGTGATCGGCGCGGATTTTTAAAGGGGAAGATACCCAAAACAAAAAATTCTTAAGTTTGCAGGCTGGCTTAATATAAAGATTATCGGACGTGAATGCATTACAATAAGTTAGTAGTTTTGTTATTTAATCATCATAAAGTACATAATATTAGCCCAAAAACATGAATTATTTATATAATCCGGGCCGTGAAAGCCTTAATATAGATATATAATATTGATTTTGACACTTACTGGCTAATTATCAATATAAAAGAAAACAAACAATACATAGTGGTAGAGGTGATTGTTTTAGGGATGATGACTAAGAGTTATAAATATACCCATACATTTAGGAGATAGTAGGCTATATGTTCTTTGCTGAACATCTTGTTATACTTGTGGTCACACTGTCCTGATGCAAGGTTTCAACACTGATGTGTAACTATCTAATGGTCTGTTACTTCTTCACGCAAAATTTTATCTCCCGCAGAGATTTTGGTTGGTTCCTCAGTTTCGGGGCTGCGACAACGCGGTCATGTAACCCCGTGTACTTCGGGTGAGTATAGAATCTGTCTGATAAACGGTGTGAATTGTGATGGCTGTATTAGTCTGTAATTCAGATAAGGACTGCAGATGGTCAATTTCAAGCAGTAGTTCCTAATGTTGCTACCAAATACTACCGTCAACGATACCTAGCTGTGAACTTGGCTATTAGATGCCACCGCAACCAGCAACTCGCAACGAACGTTGGAACATCCCCTCCAAAGGAAAGCATGCTGAGGGATTTTTAGCGCTCTTAGAAAATCCGACGATTTCGGTCGGCTTTAACCCGCGACCTTGGGCATAGAATTTCAGCATGCTACCAGTTACGTCACCGAAGCCGCTTCACACTTAGTCTGATGGAAAACTGAAAGCGATCTCGTGCAAGTGCGTTGTCATGGCAACGTCTGATGGCACATCCCTCATCAATTTAGTAGTGTTGTCATGGCAACCTCTGATAGCTCTTGGCATTTTCTTGTAATTCCGAAATGATTTTTCTCATCCCTTGGCGTAATGGTGGGTCATATCAAAAATTCTTTCAGATAAAAGTTTTAGGTAATTATTAGGGGAATACTGTCCAATTTGTACGGTTTTGATATTGTGCCTATTAAGAGAGATATGATTAATGTTTCCCGAAAAACCCACTTTTTCTCACCCCTTTGGCCAATGGTTGGTGCTATCAAAAAACTTTTCAAACATACAATTTTGGGCCTTATCCGACACATAGTATGAACTTTGAATGGATTCGATATTTCAAATATTAAGAGAGTTATAGCGATATTTCACTTTTTCGAAAAAAGCCCCCCATTTTCACCCCCGTCGACCGATTGTGCCCATTGACGAACTCGACCGAGAATTTATAGGGATACATATTATGTAAAAATTTCAAAGTGATTGGTGCAAAATTGCGGTAGTTATCGTGTCCACAAGAAACTGATATATATATATATATATACATATATACATAAATTATATATAAAATTTTGAACTGACGGTGGTTTGGAGGTCTAGGGGATGTGAAACGCGAAGATATGTCGAAATTTTCCGGAAGTCGAAACATGGGACCCATTGCAATAGTTAGCTTTCTAATGAAATCTACCTAAAACAAAGTAAAACATCGAACCTGCTGGGATTTGATCCACGAACCTCAAGACTATCAGACCAGGTTGCTACCAGTACGCCCCACACGCCGTACTCTACCATTTGGTTAACAACTGGTTTAGTAGGTCTATAACTCTATAATATTTTGTCTTGCAAACAACGATTTCATTAGCGTTTTCTGCCGTTTCTATAAACCATTTGATACATAATATTTATTATTTTGTTCAGTATATTCCTAAAAGGATATAAACTTACGACGTTACAGAATTATATGAATTTACGAGAAAAATATAGCGGCCATTTGATTCAACGGGACGGCACGTCCAGTCGATTTCTTGCCTTGGTTTTAATGTTGACCAATGTAGAAAATCCGAGTTCGCAGACGTAGGATGTTGCAAAGGGCATGATGATTCTCAGAGCCACTGATGTTAAGCTTGGATACTCAGCTCTTCTTTGTAGCCAGAACTTGTCAACATTTTGGGTGCTGAAGGACAGTTGCAAAGTCATGTCACAGGATAGCTCGATGAGTTTGTCATGAATCAGTGGGTCTAAGTCTGCCTCGTTCACAGCCTGCTCGTTGAAGGGGTTAAGCACCCAGTTCCAACCGGTGTGTTGATCCTCGGGAATGTAGCTAAGGATCTGCTCTTGTAGACCTTGCAAGTGAGTAGTAACCAGTTTGGACAGGTTGTCAATGTCGGGATAATATTCATCGCTTCGATCAAGGGATGTGATAAGCTCATTTGTCAGTTCAAAGTTTTCAAATGTATTCTTCTCAACCCTGGTTGACCAAGTGGCTAATTTCTTTAAAAACGAATTGACTTTGTCTTGTGCAAAAAGTATGGTTTTGTCTCTTCCCTGCAAGGAAACGTTGAGATCGTTCAGATGATGAAATATGTCCGCTAAATAAGCAAGTTTTAACAGCCATTCATTGTCACTCAAAAAACCAGCAAGGTCTTTGTTTGCAACTTGAAAAAATGTCTTAAGCTCAGAGCGCAAAGCGAACACTCGAGAAAACACCTTCCCTCGTGACAGCCACCTTGCCTCTGTGTGAAGCAAGAGGCATTTGTACTGTGCCTCCATTTGTTCGCATAACTGTGATAACAGTCGACACTGTAATGGCCGGCTTTTTACAAAATTAACCAACTTAACAGTTTCGTTCAACACTGTTTTTAGCTCAGTTGGCATGACCTGGGTAGCTAATGCCTGGCGATGCAGAAAACAATGAACCCAAGTGGCATTAGGCATGACATTTTTCATCCGTCTCACGAAACCGCTGTCTTTCCCAGTCATTGCTTTGGCACCATCACTGCAGATTGAAATACACATTTGAAAGTCAATTTGAAGCGAATCGGTTGCAGACATGAACATTTTGAACATTTCCTCACCTGTTGCGTGGTCAAGCAAAGGTTTGCAAAATAAAATGTCTTCTTCCACACTACCGTCACCCTCGAAACGAACAAAGCACATAAACTGCGCCAAACTCGACACGTCCGTAGACTCGTCAACTTGAATGGAAAAGTACTCACTTTTCTGCAACTTTGTTTTCAACTGATCCTTTATGTCTTGAGCCATCTCGGTAATGCGCCTCCCCACCGAGTTGTTCGACAGAGGAATGGTGGAAAGCTTCTTAGCTGCATCTGGGCTGATCATAGTTGAAACCATATCCTGAGCAGCAGGTAGAATGAGCTCTTCAGCAATCGTGTGTGGTTTACCTTTCTTTGCTATTCGTAAAGCCGCTTGATACGATGCTAGCAAAGCACTTTTGCTCATATTATTTCCACTTAACTGAACTACTGCATTTTTCTGGTAATCTAAAGCAGTTAACTTACGTTCAAAAAAATCTGCCGGCTTATCTTTAAAACTGGGATGTGTACTTTCTAAATGGCGAATCATCTTGGAAGGTTTCATACTCTCGGCCGATAACAACTCGCTGCAAATAACACACTGTGGCCGATTTCCGAGCACCGTAAATCCATACTTAATATAACTGTCACTATACGTTCTCACCTTTACCCTCTTCTGTTCATGATCATCATGAGAAGTCGAAGGCCCTGCACGCTTAACAAACTTATCCATAGTTAGAACAAAATCAAACAATACGCGAGCGAACAAAACACAAGAGACGTACAGTACAAGCCAGGCAGCTTGAAGCGCGGCTGACGCATGCGCATACGAGCCCTTCTCCCTCCACACGTCACTAACGTCACAACTACAGTCAAGTCAAGACAGTCGAGCTACTAGGTTCCTTTGTGACTATTTAAAAGCATTTATAAAAGTTAATAGCAGGTTATAGGCACTACTACTTTTCGTTTTTAAAATAATACCCTGGTAGTCTAAAAGAATTACTACCATTTATTTAAATATCATTATACTATTGACCCGCCAAACATTATTTTTTGTGTCATATTATTTTACATTTAAGTTTCTCAGTAAACATCAAACTGGTCAGTAACATCAGAATAAGATTAAAATTTTAAAATCTGAACAAAGTAAATAAATAAACATTTAAACGAATAACCTACTGGTCACTTAAGTTAAATTCCAAAGTAATTTTATCCCTCCACTTTGTCCCCCCCCTCACAGACACCTGCGCTAAAATGGAGGTCGCGGCTAAAACGTATGGGCTAAAATGGGTCACGGAAAGAAAAAGTTTGGGAACCGCTGGCTTAGCACATAGCAATCAAGTCTGTAGCAGCTAGTGAACGAAAGTGCATGCTAGATTGTCGACTACGTCAAGGAAGTTATAGAAATTGTAGCTTATCGGAATTGTAGGTTATGTAAATTGTAGGTTGTCTTTGACTTAAGGGAACCAAGTACCCTTAAACGGGATGAATTTTTTTATTTTTATTTTTTTTCACTTTCATGCTGAGGGATGTCTAATAAATGTAATTCTAGAGTTTCATATCCTAAATCCATCTGGAAATGTCTCATTTTTAACAATTAGTGCATGCTTGTAACCTTGGTGACGCCCCTTTTCATATGAAGTTCACTTTATCAACTTCTATTCCGTTACTTTTTGTGTCAGATTGATGTGCGTACCCTCGTTTTAAAGAAGAATTAACGTAGCTGAAGTTGGTCCTACTGTCTTTATGTCACCTTCTTTTGTTTTTACACAGGGAGTTGGTTTATTTTGATCCATAACACAGGGAGTTATTTGTTTTGATACAAACCATATTATCTTGTTTGCCGGAGAAAAATGGGTAATGTTAAGAAATTTGGCCGAAGAAAAACTCATGGAAATCAGTATAAGAACAAGAATACATCTTTAAGAAGTAATAAATGTAGTGGTGCAGGTAGTGGAAGTGTAAGAAACAGTGAAGGAAATAATATTGAAAGTGAGGTTAGACCTACAAGCAACAGTGGGTCCACTCTGACTGTACAGATAGTCCTACAAGTGCATCAAGGAGGAAAGTTTCTTCTTCAAGATCTATGTTTAATAAATTTGGCAACATTAATACAGATGTAAATAAAGTGACCACAGGTTTTCAGTTTGTAGATATTGAACTGCTGTCTAAAGCTTTGAGACAATTTGTAGAGTGTAAGTATTGTAATCATGTGGATTGCATATCTGTGCATGAAGACACTGACAAACGAATGGGCCTTGCTAGTGTCATATGTATAAAATGTGATTATTGTGAAAGGGAGTATCAATAAGAGAAAATGTGCATGACTTGGAAAAGATGAGAAAAGCAGTGTGGTGCACATATTTTCATAAGCTCTCGACAGACAATCAACCTCAACATGGACTCTGCCCAACAGATTCATGGTGTAAGTATAATTCTTCTGAAAGGGCAAACTACAAGCACCATGGCCTTCCTGAACCTATTTTACATGCCATAAAACCCATATATCGGGATTTGGCTCAACCAGACCTGCTAAGAAAATGCTTACATGGCAAAACCCAGAACCCGAATGAGTCGTTTAACAACATTATATGGACTATAATACCCAAGAATATGTTTGTTGGGTATGATACCCTTAAAATTGGGGTGCTGGAAAGTGTTCTGTGCTTCAACATGGGAAACATTGGAAAAGCACAAGTGCTTGCCCACCTAGGGATTGAACCAGGCCTAAACACCATACATCAGCTTCAGAAAATGGATGACGTGCGTGTGAAAAATGCTGATCGACAGGCACAACAGATGACCAAATTAGCAAGAAAGAAAAGGAGAGGAGCCAAACGGAGGAAGGAAGATATGGATGATCCAGAGTATGGAGCTGGAAAGTTCTAAACCACAAAAAGCACATGTTCTTTTCTAACTTAACTTTGAAGTTAAATATCTGGAAACATTATTTTTTTTTGGTGTGGGGTGCTCATCTTGGAAACTACGAAAGATACAAGGGTAAAACTAATACCACTTTTAAAACTAACACTGATCTCCATGTTAAACACAAATTCATTATAAACTAATTCATACTTTGCTCATAAAAAATTCATGTGCAAGAAAAAAATTAGTTTTTTTTTACCTACATGAAAAAAGTAAAATATAAAATAAAATGGATGAACTAATTTTGTTTAAAATGCATTTAACAACTGTTACAACAATATCAAATTTCACTGCTCTATCTGCAATACTTTGGAAGATGAGCTCCCCCAAGTTTTACTAAATTAACATTGTTCGTATAGGGAGTACTTGGTCCCCTTAAGCCAAACACAAACCATAATTAGGGCTCGGCTAAAAAGTGATCTTCTTGGAGCATCCATGATCGTATCGTTCAGGTATTACAAGGAGTAGCAGATCACCGCCATCTTGAGTGTTGGTTTGGCACCAGCATGTACTGATATCGCGTCAGGAGATGGCAGTCCAAAACGCTGTGACGGAGTACGGGGGGTCTTGCAGTACGCATGCGCGGCCCTCATATTCCAAACTTAAATATATCGGCTTCGCGCATGCCAATCGCTGTTATTGCAGCACACAACACGCAGCCAGTGAAAGAAGGAATGTGCTGAGTGAGTGAAACAAGTAGTGACTAACTGAATGTTTTCGGAATGCGCGATACGCAGTGAGCGGGAAGACATCTGCAGTTCAAACCAAACTGCCAACTCCTGGTGCGATATCAGTAAGTCCAGTGCGTTTCAGAACACAAGTCTATGGAGGAGGCTGTGATCAAACACACATGTCCCAAATCTCCGTAGTGCATAGTAGCTAGCAGCTAGTCAATAGCAGACAACTTGAGTATTGGGACACAGCCTAACTCTGTAACAAAGTTCGTTCAATTTGGTTTCACTGTGTTTGAATTGGTAGGGGGGACAGACATTCAGAGTACAAATTACACTCACAGACACAAAGACCGACACACAGACAGACACATAATTCTTTGGCCCTGTGTAGATCTGATAAGTCCACTTTCATTTTTTGCAAAAATAGAAAGCAGGCTAATACGGTAAATGGATGTTTGACAAGCTAATGCGTGGCAACGTTTACCCCACTGACCCATATTCCTATCTCAGTTGACGTGGTTGCTGTATCGGCTTGTAGACCGTAATACATGGATATGATTTGTTATCCAAAGCTCTCACGAACTGTCACTTAAAAGTTTCGCTCCTCGAGGCGTTGATTGTAGTGGCGGTGTTCCATACAGTGGTGTGACCTGGCGAGGAACTGCTGAACTAGTCGCCCTGTTCACGGAACATAATCATCTTGGTTATCCGTCCCTTGTAAGTACTTTGACAGGGTCGCCTAAAAGGAAGGGGCGAGGATGTGTGCCACTGTGACCCCCCTCTGGAATTGTAAAAAAGTTAAAATTTAATTGTTTAATTATATTCCAGATTATTTTAGAATCGAAGTAACAAACAATCAACTAACAACTAGGCGGCTATGATGGCGTAGTTGGTAGCATGCTGAGCTTCTAAGCCCAAGGTCTCGGGGTCAAACCCGGTCGAAGTCCTCGGATTTTTTAAGAGCGTTAAAAATCCCTCAGTATGCCTTCCTTCGGAGGGGAAGTAAAGCCGGCGGTCCCATGTCATAGAATTATGACATGAAAAGAAACCTTCCACTAACTACACTTGCGTGAAGCCAAAAATTTGTAGGTTAGAATTGATAAAGCTCTATTAGTTCCAAAATTCGCCGCCAGGTGCTGACTGCGATGCAATCTAGTAGCAAGACCGCAAGCTAGGTGTCGTGGACGGTAGCAATTGGTAGCAAACGTAGGAACTACTTGAAATTATCGTCTGCAGTCCTTACCTGAATTTTAAAAAATTCCTCTCGGCACGCCGGAAGGCGGAGGTAGATTTCACCGGGCAAACTAGGGGATAGGCGAAAATAGGCAGAATATGCAGGTTTTCGTAGAAGGCTCAGACCTCATTTATTGTGAGAAAGTATTTTACAATTTGAGTTTAATTAACTTTGTTTTTCGTCTTTTTATGCATATTTTTGACATTTTAATGTCTTATGGGGACGGTAACCTTCTCGTCATTTAGGTTCCATTTTTATACTAACTGTGATCACACTGTCCTTATGCAAGGTTTCGACACAGATGTGTAACTATCTAACGGTCTGTTACTTCTTCACGCAAAATATTAGCCTATCTCCCGCAGAGATGTTGGTTGGTTCCTCAGTTTAGGGGCTGCGACAACACGGTCATGTAGCCCCGTGTACTTTGGGTGTGTGTAGTATCTGTCTGATAAACGGTGTTAATTGTGATGGCAATATTAGTCTGTAATTCAGGTAAGGACTGCAGACGGTCAATTTCAAGCAGTAGTTCCTAATTTTGCTACCAAATAATACCGTCAACGACTCCTAGCTGTGAACTTGCCTACTAGATGCCACCGCAACCAGCTACTCGCAACGAACGTTGGAACTTCCCCTCCAAAGGAAGCTAACTGAGGGATTTTTAGCGCTCTTTGAAAATCCAACGACTTCGGCTGGCTTTCAACCCGCGACCTAGGGCATAGAATTTCAGCATGCTACAAGTTACGTCACCGAAGCCGCATCCCATAGAGCCAGATGGAAAACTGAATGTGATCTCGTGCAATGGCGTTGTCATAGCAACGTCTGATGGTTCTTGGCATTTTCGGTTATGGCGAAGAAATCGCGCCAAAGTTACGGCACCTCTTTTCCAGAGAATATCAAGGAACACATGTATTTCAACCGACATCAATCGAAAAAAAAGGGTAGATTATGAAATATTGCTGCAATTAAATAAAATGTAACACATATAATTCGCATTCGAGCTTCGAGCATAAATACAATAGAGTGCGCATTGCCACACTGCGCCTGTACTGTGACGTGAAACCAACATCTCGATCAGCTGATTAAAGAGAAAACAGAGGAACTCGTAATGGAAGTTGATAGGAGAAGGTGGGGAAATGATTTTTAATGAGGGTTTAAACACACATTTTCGTAATTTATACGACATTGGGAAAAGCATCGAATGTTTCTTTACGTACCGGAAGGTAGCAAAGGTTAAGAATGTAACATATTTGGTGTAAAAAGTGGCTGTCGTGTTCCGTAATACTCATACATCCAAGATCGCCCTCTTGTAAATAATTAATAACAAATCCAACTCTGCATTTACAAGAGGGCGATCTTGGATGTATGAGTATTACGGAACACGACAGCCACTTTTTACACAAACACAATTCTGTTAAAAAATCAGTAGGCCTAATTCAGAGGTGGATTTGTTATTAATTATTTACAAGAGGGGATCCTCGATGTATGAGTATTACGGAACACGACAGCCACTTGTAAATAATTAAAAAAAAAACCCTGGCACTATACAGCCCATGAAGGGCCTAGGCCGACGAAGCGACCGCTGCCCAGCCATTTGGCCTGCAGATATTGGGGTGACGTGTGATCAGTGCATTGGGTCCCCTCAGCCATTAATCTTGGGTTTCGTGATCGGTGCGCTGCCTCACCGTCAGACAGATACACAATTGTCCTCACGAGGCTGAATGCACCCCGTTCCAACCCTCACATCAGTTTTAACATCCCTGACTGAGCCGGGAATCGGACCCGGGGCCTCCGGGTGAGAGGCAGGCGCGCTACCCCAACACCACGGGATCGGCTCGTAATTTATACGACACTGGGAAAAGCATCGCATGTTTTTTAACGTACCGGAAGGTAGCAAAGGTAAGGATGTAACATACTTGACGTTAAATGTGGCTGTCGTGTTCCGTAATACTCGTACATCCAGGAGTCCTCTTTTAAATTAGTAACAAATCCAACTCTGAAATAGGCCTACTGATTTTCCAACAATCGTTTCTGTGTAGAAGCTTCGTACCCTCACACTATACAGTTCAGCAACAAAATTGAACTCTGAAATAGGCCTACTGATATTTGAACAATTGTTTTTGTGTAGAAGCTTTGTACCCTCACACTATACAGTTCAGCAACGAAATTGAAGTCATAGCGTATACCGTAATGCACCCATATAGGTTATTAGTATGGCTGTGAAAGCCAATATACCATCTTTTTGGAATCCTTCATAGGGAGGTTAAGGCTGCTTGAGCTTTTAGTTCTCGCAGTCAAGTGGTGCAGTTGCACCTAATATAAAGGGAGGTGGCGCGCAGTTCGTCACTCCTGTGGGGGTCCGGGCGGAGACACCAAGAGCCCGCCGATGAGCCAGCTTGGTGTCCTAGGCGAAACCCCACACAAGACACGGCACAAACCTAGAAGAATTGCTGAATTTTAATTCACTGGCCGTGAAAGCCAATATACCATCATTCCCTGGTTAACCTATTGAAATATGGAAAGTGGGCATTGTATATGTGTGTTATGCTCTTCTCACATCTAATAATAGAAATAGCCAACACAACTGAAAATAACCTGAACACACAAGTGAAGGGAGAAATTGTAAGAGATGTACTATCGAACAAGCACTACACCACATTCAATCCAGATTTTATGTTAGTCCTCCCACACAACAAAAAAACACTCTTTATTTAAAACTGACAAAATTTATCAAAACCTCCATTTTTTTGCCACTCAAACGGATAGTCCAATACAGACATATGCTGCCAGGAATATATGGGCTTACTTATACCTCAATAGATACTGTCTTAAAAAGAAATCTCCGAAAAAGAAGTAGATATATTTCAGTTGAAGCCCGTATTCTGAGCGGCTACAGGAAATAGACATGTGCATTCGCCACACCATTCTTTTAACCCACCCATGCAAAATGGTTTACAATCCAACATTAGCAATAACAAACAAGGGCATTTCTACAAATCCTCAAAATAATAGCACAATGCAAAATGTAAACGATTTTAGCATGCCTTAAAGCTATAGGTTTGCTGAAACAAAACTACTCATCTAAAAGCAATGAAAACATAGGTCTACCCTATATGTAATCGACAACAAACAAGTGAAGAATCATTGTCAATTTGACAGTACAATGAAAAGATCACACTTAATTGAAATCACTCATTGTACCTGCGCAAGGGCGAGTCTTTCTCCACATCAAATTGACTGTCAAAACCATGTGTCCTTGGTTCTTTTCCACAGCATTCACTCTGCCCACGAAACAAACTTGATGAGCCATAAAGAATGAGCGAAGCATAATTAGTAACTGTACTTTCCACAAAGACGATTTTCCTCAGATGTTATTCTGAACATTTCTCATTGTAGATAGCAATATATAAATATTTTATACCAACACAGTCAGACAATCACAGAATCAACGTACAGTATACCAATGTAGATGTTTCACCTCCTATTATCCTGAATTGCCCTTTCTCCTGTAGGGCACTAGCATTATTTACATATTTGGTATTAAAAGAATCATAGAATCAACGTACAGTATGCCAATGTAGATGTTTCACCTTCTATTATCCTGAACTACCCGCTCTCTTGTAGGGCACTAGCATTATTTACATATTTGGTGGTAAGCGAATCACAGAATCAACATACAGTAAGTATACCAATGTAGATGTTTCACCTCCTATTATCCTGAATTGCCCTTTCTCCTGTAGGGCACTAGCATTATTTACATATTTGGTATTAAAGAATCATAGAATCAACGTACAGTATGCCAATGTAGATGTTTCACCTTCTATTATCCTGAACTACCTGCTCTCTTGTAGGGCACTAGCATTATTTACATATTTGGTGGTAAAAGAATCACAGAATTAACATACAGTAAGTATACCAATGTAGATGTTTCACCTCCTATTATCCTGAACTACCCATTCTCTTGTAGGGCACTAGCATTATTTACATATTTGGTGTTAAAAGAGGCTGTCGTGTTCTGTAATACTCATAGATCCAGGAGCCCCTCTTGTAAATTAATAACAAATGCAACTCTCAATTAGGCCTACTGATTTTTGAACAGAATTGATTTTGTGTAGAAGCTTCGTACCCTCACACTATACAGGTCCTCGGTGTGAAGTCGTGCCTCATGGTTGAACCTCACTTTGAAGTACTCGACCAGAACAGCTTGCTTGAGCTGTTGGATGTGATTTTTCAGGGGTGGAGAATTTATAACATGTTCCTGAAGTTCCTCAAACACCTCTCCTTTAATGTTATTGAGAACTGCATTCACGAGCTTGACAAAAGGGTCCATTAGTTTTGTGACCTTGTCCTGGAAATATCTATAGGCCTTTTCACCCTCTCTACATAAATAAACTACATCGTGTGATGGGATTGAAAGGCCACCTCTGTTTTTCCTATTCAGGAGAGCAGAATCAGAATGAGGTGCATCAAGAACTGCTTTACAAGGGTCACATTTCATCACCTTTTTCAACCTTCTCACAACAAAACCAGCTATATATTTCACTACATCTTCAACATACAACGTTAGTTTGGTTGTATCTGGGATATAGTCATGGTCGTGGCTAATAAATGCCACATCTGAATTGTTGGGGATTGCAAGAGAAATATCAGTCAACTGAGTGCAGTCCCTAGTGTTGAGTATGATAGTTGGATCTACAGCAGAGCAGTTGGCACTGGTTGTAGTCCCTATCTGAATGTGCAGCAACCGCCGTTTGTATGCTGCTTCAAACTGTCTCGCTGTGGGGTTATTGTTATGGCCACCATGACTCCTTACAGCACTGAAGAACACTTCCAGATGATCTTGACTCAACTTATAAGTCAGGAGAAAACTCATTTTGATTTGAGGCATCTCATGAATGAAATCGTACACTGACAACACCGATTTCAAACAAATGACCAGTCCACTGAAACCAATTTTTCTGGAGCACTTTACAAGGTTGATGCCACTATACATCTCTTGGAGTGACAGTATGTACTGAATAGCCTCCTGAACATAAATTCTCACACCTTCAATGTTATCCGCTGTCAGTGGTCTCTTCCACCCCTTAGCACACAGGTTTCGGCTATGTAGGATATCGAAAACATTATTCATAATTCTAATGAATTTCACAGTTTCCTCACATCCTTCAAACTGGGGCAGATTCAAGTCCTTATCACAATATGTCAGTGCACATGCAACACTTTCACTGAACAACTGTGAGGCAAGTTTCACCTTCATGGGTTCCTTTTGCCAGTTGATATGCCTCTTCGTAAGCTTCATCCCTAAATGAAGACCTTCACTGTGTTGCAGCTTCTCCAGTTCTTCTAAATATCTCCAGACTATGACTTTGCCATTCCTGGTAAACATTTTTACACCCAAAAGCATTTCTTACCAATTTTATACTGTGGCACGCATCTAATAAGATGAACACTCGAGACCCATTAGAAGGATTCGTGAACCAGTTCACTTTATTTTCTTCGTCAAAAGAAGCTCCCAAACAGCGAGCCATTGAAATATTCGAAGTAGCACCATCAAAAGTTAAGGACACAACTATAACATTCAAATCATTTAAAAAACTCAGGCATTCAGTCACTAAGTTTGCTTTCTCTGTACCACTTAGCCCGCTCATGAGGAAATAGCCCACTGGAATCTTCCAGTGTCCATTCAGGGAAACAACCATAAACACTAAAGCTTCCCTGGCTATTGGTAAATCCTGGTCTTCTTCTAATTCATGGCCACAACTCACATACCCAACAAAGTTTTTACCATTAAACTCTACATGCTTCTTGATGCACATTTCATCCATCATCAGAGCACACACTAAGGGCTTTCCTTTGATGGCCATTTCCTTCCCTTTAAGAATGAGAGCTGTCTTGGCCTCAGTACTAAAACCTGGCTTACCATCCACTGACTGGTACCACTTACGCAATGTGCTCGGATGTGGTAAACCATGAGGGAATACTTCCCTGAGGTAATTATATGCTCGACCTGAATAGAAATTCAATGTCAGGGCAAAGTTGCGTAACTCAGGAGGATATGCAGTTCTTGTATCACCATCCTTTGTTTTCATCAGAAGTTGAGCAGCAGCGGGAGAAAGAAATTTCTGAAAAAAATGTGCATTCTGATTGGTTTCAATCGTGGACAAATAATTTTCTTCATAACCATGTTCTAGTTGTCACAGTTACAAATAAATATTACTTTTAGATCTCAAATGAAATGACAATAGTCCATGTATTGTTAACAGTTATGAAATAGTTGACTAAAACAGAACTTATGTCAGTATTTCTAATGCAAAAACATAGATCCCAGTACTTCTAATGCTTAAAACATAGATAAAGCAATATATTTGAAAAAAATCTTGTCATTACTTAACATGACTATTGCCTTACCTCAAGAGTGTAGGCAGCATCATCAGTCACCATCATTTGCTCCTTAAGGTGATTTATAACAGCCTTACCACTCTCCAATTTACGAGCAGCACGGTTTAATTTTTGTATTTCTATCCGAAGCTTTTTCTTTGCCTTGTCAACTGCCTCCTTGGCTGACTTCATGAAAGCTGTAGCTTTAGTTGGGGACTTAACCATCTGTGCAGTATAATCGCCAACATAACTTTTTCTGAAAGTTCTGCTCCTTTTTGGTGGATATTAATTCTCTTCCGAAAGGGCACTAAAATAAAGAAATGAAAAGGGAAGTAAAAAGTCTGTCATGGTATGTGTGATATATGAAAGAAGTAACATGACATCTGTAATCTACAGTATAACATTCCAATCTGAACATAATAATAATATAATATAACATGACATCTGTAATCTACAGTATAACATTCCAATCTGAATATAATAATAATATAATATTATACAGATTGGAATGTTATAGATTACAGATGTCATGTTACTGAATATAAACTATATAGGCCTATATTTTATTTTCAATGAAATTAACTGGAAAAAAGCTACTTACTCAGAACTTGTAGATGCAACAGGTTCCATCGTAAGCTTCCTCTTGACAGGAGATTTCCTCTTCCTCTGAGCTGGCATCAGGTGGGGTGGAAAATTGAAGATGGAAGGTACTGCATTTTGCTTCAGTTTTGCACCAACACCAAATGCTTCAGTATCGAAAGATTCTGTGGAAAAATGTTTGGAGCATATTCGAGAACCTTTGCTGGGAATGAAATTTTCTCTCCTTAATGCATGAATCCATTGCTTCTTTCTGATATCATCCGCTGGGAAGCTAAAATAAATTAAAAGCCTGATATAGAAAAATAACTGACACACATTGATAATTGATAAATTTATTGATTGATTTTTAAGAGACTAAACCATAAGATAAGAATGAATGGAAACTTTTTAAGTTACGAAAAGGAAGGTTCCTTGATGTTGTGATGGTCCTAATTTTGCTTTATAGACCTTGGCCTGATCGGTGGGGTAAAGGATAGGGTAATTTTTAATAATCTGTAATAAATTCCAGCATTTACTTGTTAAATTATTTTTCTTTCATGTTTCGGAGTTGAGAGGTAAAGTAAAGAAATGCAAGTAGTGAAGTCTGAATTTTAGGGTTATTTTACAGTGAATTAACTTACTTACCTATGGAAAGAAATGCCCGATCCTTTTTTAAACGTCTCCTTACATCCATACGCGGCACAGTAATACACCATTCTGGCTTAGTACGGTAATGAATAGAATAGAATAGCCCAATTCGAGCATCACGTGTAGTATTTCAATGCTCTAAACTATACGCAGTTCCCGGCAGTTCCCTTTAGTCAGCTGATTGAGATGTTGGTTTCAACAATGTGACGTCATCAGCTATCTATTGGATTCATGACCTAAGCATTGGAGACACACCTCCATGTTGGACTAGTGCGCAGGACGGCAGTCATCTGTTCAATATATCAAGTCAAGGAACATGGCGAGGAAGACGCAACACTCACACGCAGATGAACATAGTTTTTCGGCTAGAGCTGAGAGAGCGCTACCAGTTGACAGAGCTGGGAGAGTAATCCAACGCTTGACTTTCAGACACGCTACTAATTTCTCGTTCCCAAAGGGCGTTATGTGTGACATTTCGCACAGCCAATGTAACAAACGTCTCCATACTATTTTTATGAACACAATACCGTAACTTTCTGTGTTACACGCCGCAAATTTGAATTTATGGGTAAGTACTTGCGAGGGGAATCGAACCCTCGTTCCTCAAGGGCGTTAGGTGAGACCTTTCGCACAGCCAATGTAAGTAACGTCTCCATACTATTTTTATGAACACAATACCGTAATTTTCTGGGTAACACGCCGCAAAATCGAATTTATGAGTAAGTACCTGGGAGGGGGATCGAACCCTCGATCCCCAATGGCGTTAGGTGTGACTTTTCGTACAGCCAATGTAACAAACGTCTCCATGCTATTTTTATGAATACAATACCGTAACATTCTGTGTTACACGCCGCAAATTCGAATTTATTAGTAAGTACTTGAGAGGGGAATCGAACCCTCGTTCCTCAAGGGCTTTAAGTGTGATTTTTCGCACAGCCAATATAAGTAACGTCTCCATACTATTTTTATGAACTCAATACCGTAACTTTCTGGGTTTCACGCCGCAAATTCGAATTTATTAGTAAGTACTTGTGAGGGGATTCGAACCCTCGTTCCTCAAGGGCGTTAGGTGTGACCATTCGCTCAGCCAATATAAGTAACGTCTCCATATTATTTTTATGAACTCATTACCGTAACTTTCTGGGTTACACGCCGCAAATTCGAATGTATGAGTAAGTACTTGTGAGGGGAATCGAACCCTCGTTCCTCAAGGGCGTTAGGTGTCACTTTTCTTACAGCCAATATAAGTAACGACTCCATACTATTTTTATGCACTCAATACCGTAACTTATGGGTTACTCGCCGCAAATTTGAATTTATTAGTAAGTACTTGTGAGGGGAATCGAACCCTCGTTCTTCAAGGGCGTTACCTCTCGGCCACAGTGGCTGGTTACTATTATATATCATCATAAATATTACAGTATTTCAGTGGTGTAGATCCCTCCTGCAGCGGTCTCAGGCGGCCGATCGTGATAAATGAGTATTCAATTGAAAGAGAATAGACATTAGCAGTGACAAATTGCACTCTAATTTCATAAATATCTATAATTTCTTTAAAAAAAACTTTAAAAAATGTGCTAAGTGTGCGATTTGCAGACACTGTTGCTGTAGGAAAATACGCTCCATAATTCCTGTCCACTTCATATTTTTGCCCCTGTGACGCCTCTATCTTGTCATTTTAACATTTTGAGATCTTTCCTTTATCATTTTGCATGGATTTCAGAAACAGTAAAGCAAAAGCAAATCGCATAATTTCATAAATATCGAATAAGCGGTGAGTGTTATGATGATCCAATTTTCATTGATTGCCTTCTGAAGTTAGGGAACGTAGAACTTGGAATTCTAACTGAAATGTAAATAGTGTTGTATAATCATTTGGTTGAAATGAAAACATAACAACCTTTCTCCTTAAGTCTCTCATTATAAACCCATTGGGGAAAGTGTGGTTTATGAACATGCGAGATTTCTCGCACGGGTCCGCTAGTATTATTAAATTGTCTTATTACAATATTTCACGTAGCCCCAGAATTCATCTCTTATGAAGGCCATAGTGGATACCAGCAACGTGCAAATAAAGCCAGAGTTTCCGCAACAAACATTGAGAGGGGTAAATCCGTGCTCTATTGTCACGGAGCACGTGCTAGTGTCCGCCAACTCGTGACAATGGATTTGTACCAAGGGCCGGGATAGCTGTATGGCATAATTGAGGCCAGTAAATGAAGGCGCAGTACCTTACGTCCTTGCGAAGGGACCCAGCAAAATTGGCTATTGTCTGTGTCACGTCCAGAGACAATGGAATCTAAAATGAGACATTTGGAAAGAAAATACGGTTGGTTGGTTGGTTCCTTAGTTTAAGGGCTGCGACAACGCGGTCAGGTAGCCCCGTGTACTTGACTGGCTGACTTTAAGGGGAACATCTAAATGATCAATCTTGTAACGGAAAATGCCGGACATTTTCGATAAATTAGAAAAGCCGGCAGGACATAACCAAAATTAAAGAAAAGCAGGGCATGTCCTTCAAAACCCGGACGGTTGGTAACCCTACGATGGAACCAAATTTTTAACCAAGCTCAATCAAATTGCTCAATAATTACAAATGACGTTAAATCTGACGAGGGCGATACTTCTGTCCAGCATGACAAATGAGTTTGATTGTATGCAATCCTTTGTATTATTATTATTATTATTATTAATATTACATTTATGCCGCGTGTTGATTATATTAAATGAATAATGAGGTATCAGTTTTGTTTTATTACCATCCGAACTTTTGGATGAAATCACACAGGAGGAATAATACTGTATGTCGAGTTCGCCGTTGTTAGAAAATTGTAATAACATTCTTCTCAAAACGTGCAATTGTAGAGTTTACCTTTCTGGTCAGGAACACCTCACATCTACTATAGAAATACGTCTTGCCTGCTGTTCCCAAGGTTGCAAGATCAAATCATATTGCAGTCATTTTGCTTTTGAGAGTTCACAAATGTAACGAAGCCGTGTTAGTAGCTCTACAGGCACGTTAAAGATCGCCATCGGGGTAAAATTTTGGCACCCTGGCGTCTCTAAAAGCCACAATTGTTAAAAAGGGACGTTTCTTTACTTATTTATTTATCTATTTAGTGATAATTTATTATTTGTTTCTTAGTTACTTACATGGTGTCACCGATTGTAACCATCTTTATACACGTGTAGGACATGACCGGGTGTATACCAGGTGCAAGAAGTAAGGTGCGCATCTCAGCCGTTTCAAAGAAATTAATTAATTGCTATTACAGTGCGGCGTCTATGTACGTTGTACGCGTGTGTTTTACGCCCCTGACAGATAGCACCTTGTCGCGTCAGTTTAGTTACAGATAGCATATTGTAGCGTCAGTTAGATACACATAGCACATTGTCGCATTTAAACATCGTGTCAGTTTTGTTACAGATAGCACATTGTGCGTTTAATCGTCGTATCAGTTTAGTTACATATAACACATTGTCACGTCAGTTTAGTTACAGACCGCACATTGTCGCTTTTAAACATCGTGTCAGTTTAGGTACATTGTCGCGTTTAAACGTGGTGTTAGTTCAGTTATAGATAGCACATTTTCGCGTTTAAACGTCGCATCAGGTTAATTACAGACAATACTTTGTATTTTGCGACCAGTATATGACAAATTTAACATTTTGCATACATATCTCCATAACTCGAACGTTCGATTAGTCGAATTTATTTTGACATCCCCTAACGATTCGATATATAAACAGTCGACTCTAGTATACATTTCGAGTTTTAGGGACAACTTGTAACGTTAATTAACTTTGCTCCACGTTGAGCGTACAAGTGTAGCAGTTTTGCTAGCCCACACGTTGAGCGACAAGTGTAACGTTAATTAGTGCCCCATGTTGGTAGCGACAAGTGTAGCAGTTTGGCTGCCCCTAACTGTTGGGTGATAAATGTAACAGTTTACCTTTGCCTAAGCTATGTTGTTTTAATGGGCGCCAAGACCTCAACGCAATGTTGAAATCTAAATTTGTATTTAACAACGTCTAGCTCTGGTAGAACACCCTCAAGAATCTATTCACTCAGATCGTGGTATGATTTGATCATTAACCCAACAAACAATTGTATCAGGAGAAGGAATTGGTCTATATCTAATGCTACCTACTGAAAGCAAAGATTCCATTGTAAAAGAAATGAATTTATTATATAAAACAAGTATAGCAAAATTAATAATAATAAGTTTAAAATTTAAATTGGAGCGTTGCGATTTTAATATTACCGATAGAAAATTACGTGAAAACGGAGTCTGATAAATTATTGATTTTACTCTTATTCCCAAGCTATGAAGTTACTGAAATATGAAATATAAAACAAAGAGAAACGAGAGATTGTGTATTTCTGCGTCATTCGCGCTTACCACTGGAAATGGCCGAAGCCTTTCCCTCGTACAGGATGATGCTGTGAGCTTCCCAAAGTCTCCTGGACGTCGTCATCTCCGTCGATATTTGATGATATACTTGTAGATTTGGTGACTTTATGGTCCTAACCTCGGAGCCATACCCTCGTACAATCACACTGGTTAAGTTTTAAACAGATAGTTCTCCACTCCACGGAACACTGGAGCGACTCACACTTGCAACCGAACTAGTCAAGTCTTTCACAGATTGTCCCCCACTCCACGGAACATCGGAGCGACTCCCGCGTGCAACCATACTCGGCAAGTTCTACACAGATTGTCCTCGTTCCACGGCGCGCCGAACGATATATGCACACGTCGGCTCCCCACCTCGGTACCGACTTCCTGCTTACGTGGTCTCCACTGATTGGCTGCTCCCTACGCGCTATTTCCCCTTCTCTGGCTCATTACACACGGCGCGCGGATGATGAAGTCGATTTCCGTTCCAACTATCCGCCTTTTCTTGACGCTGCAACCCAAGCTTGCGTAATACTTCTTGACAAGAATCAGCCCGTATCTGAATTTCCAGTGAGTCATGTCTCTCATAATATCCTAACTGACGAAACTCCGTAAAATTCCGTAATCATATAATTTTCTATGATATTGTCGTTCGTAATAATTTGCTTGATAGCTTTTTCTAAGACATAGAAAACCTATCTGTATGCTTATAATTTTTATAAAATGCTCCGAAAAATATCTTAATAATAATAATAAATTAATAATAATAATAATAAATTAACATGAAAAATTCTTTTGGCTGAACAATTTGCCGCGTAAATAAATATAGAATGGCTTCCTAATGACTTATGCCAGTGGCATAAAAAACCCTCGAAAAACACGTTACATATTCGCCTCGGATCATCGGATGATTTACCGTGACGACGGTCCATTATCCCAGACACGTTAATAAACCCCATCCAAAATACATATTTCATAAATGAAATCACCCTAAATTACAGATATATACACTCATAATTTTTCTTCACGCACTTTGCGTCTAAGTTTGTTGTCACTATGGATTGTACTTTGCAACCAGTCCAATGTTTTACATATAGAATAGTGTTCCACGGATATTTCCGCCTCTCAAATTTCTCCATGTTGGAAAAATAGACATAATTAATGTGTGAGCACTATGTATTTATGATGTCATATCACACGCATTGAAGGTGTTCTGATATATTTATATCACCATAGAACTTCCTAATTTCTCTGGAGGTCCCTTCCTTATGGTGAAATTTAATCTCACTTATCACTGAGCACACGATCACACTATTGTGCCAGGGCATCGTGACCATAATACTTGATCTCTCTTTATAAAAGATGAAATTAATATTGACTTCTGAAAAAAAAAACAGTAAATGCGCATTACATATAACACCAAATATTTCTGTGCCGTAATCGCCCTGTCTTGTTAAGTTCCCGTAGACCATATTCTACTTAATACTAGTTCTCAACACAGACCAGTTCTCCTCACACAAATAATACCATTGTACAAATTACCTTAAATTACACACTTAAAAATCTTACATGGCGAGGCCGTAAACAGAAATCACGTGTGCCGTTATTTATGAGTTTCAAGAAGGACTGTCTCGCCTTCTGATGGCCCATCTTTTGTCCCGTGGACGCCTTAAGCAAATATACCCTGTCCAAGCGCTCGCCCATCTCTTGGGGACAAATGGGAATTCACCAGCGCTACCAAATTCTGGCCTTGGTGTATCGAGACATTTTAGTGCTCAATAGCATCCGACAATCCCGTCATATTTCCCTGTACCGTAAAAACTCTCATTTACTTACATACTACCCCCCTGTGTGACTTCTGATACGCCTGCCTGGAAAACCAACTCCTCCCACGCACCAAATTCCACACTTAATCATTTGATAGGCTGGCTCGCCAGCTAAACATCCTCACTTTATGACACATACTTTCGGAGACTATGTATATTATACGTCCCGTATAAACTGTTTCCCTCACTATTCTCCAGCACATATGCTGTTTTCCCAATACGTTTGGAAACTATAAATGTTTCTGTGTCACCTGCTTCCAACCTTGTAAGTGGATCCCTTAAATGAACGTCATCACGTTGCTCTACTAGCATATTTCTCAGTGTCTGTAACGATGCCCTGTTGCTACTGTCCACACATGCTAACCCTACTTTCCTCTCGTGTAACACCTCTACTTGACACTCTATGACCTAAAAATGTCACTTCTGACTGACAGAATGACGACTTAGACAGCTTCAAAGTGAACCCTGCCTGATCTAACTTCTGAAAAACTATATCTAAATGGCGTAGATGCTCCTCAAAACTGCGTGAACTAATTACCATATCATCAATGTAAATGGTTACAAACTCTCCTGTGTCATCCCCTAATGCGATGTTTAAAGCCCTAATTAAAGCTGCTGAACTACTCTTTAACCCATAAGGTGTTCTACAAAATTGATAAAGGTTATATTTATGACTAAAAGCTGAAAATGGTCTATCTTCGTACATAAGTTGCACTTGCCAAAAACTGGAACTCAAATCTACACAAGTGAAATACTTCTTCCCCTCAAATGTTTGCATTAATTCCTCTATTGACATAGATTTCAGCTGATCTGAACTAATTCTACTGTTAACCAAACGAGCGTCTAAACAAATACGAACCGTGCCGTCGGTCTTGGGTACCGTGATCAAAGAATTAACATATGGACTGTTAGAGTGCTCAATAATCCCATCTTCAAGCATCTGGTTAATTTGTGCCTCAACTGCACTCTGATAAGCGAAAGGTACAGGATATCTATGTCCTGTGAATACTGACCTATCAATAACGTTCAATGAATGTGTATAGCAATTGGCCATACCAATGCGATCCTCAAAAACTCTCCTATTACACAATAACACATCATAGAGCCGAACACATTGTTCCACCTCTATATTTCCCTGAAATGCAGCATCACGTAACGAGTCCTCTAGACTTCCGTTCGTAATCACACTGCCCACAAAACATGGAGAATCCCGCTCTACGGCTGGCGATATCTCATTTAAAGTACAAATCACACCTACAATACTACTCCTCTGAATATGGTCATTGAACGCTACTTCTACTTCAGAATCTCCCCATTTAAATTTCAAACTCCCTACATCATAACATAAGTTACCAGACACTCTACTTAGCCACTCTGAACCCAAGATAACACTGAATACTAAATTTGGAATTACAAGGCAAATCTGCTTCTCTACATGATTATTAATTTTAATGTCTACTAAAACTTGCTTAGAAATTACTTTAGACCTCTTCCCAACAGCTGTGATAACAAGAGTGCTTTTAATTGGCATCTCCTCAAAATTTACTCCAGTTCCTTTCATTTTATCATAAAATGCACTACTTATGCAACTCTTCATACAACCACTATCAATTAAAACATCTGTGTACGCCTGGGACACGTTAAATTTAACTATGGGGTTCTTACTAACCACTTCCTGAATAATACCTTCATCATTTAGTTCATGTAATAATTCATTTCTTACATTTAGGTCATAGGGTTCCTGTATAATTGTATGGACAGGGCATGCTACAGACTGAGATTCTGACCTTACTTCGCAGCCTGGTTCGCGTTTAAAGAACCGCTACAGCTGGCTGTAGTACTACTAACTACGGCACTGGTCTGGTTGTTCTGGGCTGTGTTGTCATTGTTTGGCTGTATATTACTACCACTAGGCTGTCCTCTTCCTTGACCCCTATTCTGGTTGTAATTATTGTCATTATAATTTCTCCCTTGATTTCCCCTGAAATCATTGTTTCTCCCTTGATTTCCCCTGAAATCATTGTTCCTCCCTTGATTTCCCCTGAAATCATTGTTCCTCCCTTGATACTGATTACCATAGCCATTTCCTCTGTTCTGATTTAGCTGATTATTATTATTTCTATTTTGAGCGTTGGTCCCTTCGCCACCGTTCCCTTGAACTTCTTGATGCCTGGCTTCATTAGGTCTATTATTATTATTACCCTGGTTCCGATTGAAATTGTCCTCATAACCCCCTCTCCCTAGTGCCTCAAATGTGCTTAACAAATGTTCTACTTGTGATATAGTCTTTACATTCTGGATACAAGCAGCCTCCTTGATCCTATAGGGAAAGTGCCTAAGTAGCAACCTCACCACATCACTTTCCTCCTTCAACCCATCCAGATATTTACACACTAATACCTGCCCTAAAAAGTATTCGGTCATGGTGGAGCTTCCTTTAGGGTTATATTTACCACACACTACTCCCTCACGATGCTGCGACTGAATAACCTCATTCCAGAACTTTTCACAGAATTTAATTTTAAAATCATTGATATCAGTAAACTTGTCTCTGTAGACAGCAAACCAATTCCTCGTTTCCCCCACAAACACTTGTTCTAAAATTTCAACTACCTGGCACCACTCAATACTACCATTTTCCAACCTCTCCCCGAATTTATTTTCTATAGTGTTCATGAACCCCATTGGGCACCCCTGTCGATTGCTGAACTTACCCAGTTCTACCTCCCTGTGTGTGCTATTCACAAAAACTGGCCTATTCTGACTATTTTCTTGCCTGATCCTAGCTTTTAATTTTAACTCTAATTCTGCGATTTTCTCCTCAGCCTTCCTCTCAATACTGTTTACTGTTAATTTAATGTTTCCTTCTGATTCTTCTACTTTATCATATAGCTTTGCTTGTTTCTCCTCAATCTTGCTAATGCTCTCTCTATTACTCTCTCTTAAATCATTTACTTCTGCAACTATTTGTGAGTGGACTTTCTCATTTCTACCCCCCAGCTGTTCCTTAACCTCTTTAGTAGTTACCTGAATTTTGTCAATTTCTCCCCCCAATTGCTTTTTGACCTGCTGTGTTTCCAGTTGCACTAGTTCTTTTAAATTTTCAGCCTGTGTACTGATTCTAATTTCCAACTCCTCCTGTACTTTTCCTAATTTTCTGTCTACATCTGCAATAATCTCTTTAGCCTTTTCTTCCATCACACCCCTGATCTCACCTCTAATCAGTTCGAATTTGTCACTCATTTCCCTACTGTTTTGTTCTAATTTAGCATTTAAAGTTTCAGTACTCTCTCTATTTTCCTTACTGTTTTGTTCTAATCTGGCGTTTAAAGTTTCATTACTCTCTCTATTTTCCCTACTGTTTTGTTCTAATTTAGCATTTAAGGCATCTGTACTTTCTTTATTTTCCCTGCTGTTTTGTTCTAATTTGGCGTTTAAACTATCGCTCAATTCCCTATTACTCTCTTTATTTTCCCTACTGTTTTGTTCTAATTTTGCATTATTCCGTTCTAATTTTGCATTTAAGGCATCACTACTAACTTTGTTCTGATACATAAACTCGAGAAGTAAAGTTTTAATTCTGGTTGGCCGCATACACTCCCTGTTTCAGTATCGGGATTTACCTCCGCTACCCCGGTACTACCATCACTCGACATACTGCTCGTATCATCACTCTCCCGTTGATGACCACTACGTAACCTCATCTGTCTTTCTTTCTCATCCCCCATAATGATATACACTGATACAGACAAATAACCCCCAAAATACAGGCACAGAAATATATACCCTTCTCCTTCCACAAATGTTATTAGGTTTTCATCCCCAAGTTGTCGGCGACAAGTGTAACGTTAATTAACTTTGCTCCACGTTGAGCGTACAAGTGTAGCAGTTTTGCTAGCCCACACGTTGAGCGACAAGTGTAACGTTAATTAGTGCCCCATGTTGGTAGCGACAAGTGTAGCAGTTTGGCTGCCCCTAACTGTTGGGTGATAAATGTAACAGTTTACCTTTGCCTAAGCTATGTTGTTTTAATGGGCGCCAAGACCTCAACGCAATGTTGAAATCTAAATTTGTATTTAACAACGTCTAGCTCTGGTAGAACACCCTCAAGAATCTATTCACTCAGATCGTGGTATGATTTGATCATTAACCCAACAAACAATTGTATCAGGAGAAGGAATTGGTCTATATCTAATGCTACCTACTGAAAGCAAAGATTGCATTGTAAAAGAAATGAATTTATTATATAAAACAAGTATAGAAAAATTAATAATAATAATAAGTTTAAAATTTAAATTGGAGCGTTGCGATTTTAATATTACCGATAGAAAATTACGTGAAAACGGAGTCTGATAAATTATTGATTTTACTCTTATTCCCAAGCTATGAAGTTACTGAAATGTGAAATATAAAACAAAGAGAAACGAGAGATTGTGTATTTCTGCGTCATTCGCGCCTACCACTGGAAATGGCCGAAGCCTTTCCCTCGTACTGGATGATGCTGTGAGCTTCCCACAGTCTCCTGGACGTCGTCATCTCCGTCGATATTTGATGATATACTTGTAGATTTGGTGACTTTATGGTCCTAACCTCGGAGCCATACCCTCGTACAACCACACTGGTTAAGTTTTAAACAGATAGTTCTCCACTCCACGGAACATTGGAGCGACTCACACTTGCAACCGAACTAGTCAAGTCTTTCACAGATTGTCCCCCACTCCACGGAACATCGGAGCGACTCCCGCGTGCAACCATACTTGGCAAGTTCTACACAGATTGTCCTCGTTCCACGGCGTGCCGAACGATATATGCACACGTCGGCTCCCCACCTCGGTACCGACTTCCTGCTTACGTGGTCTCGACTGATTGGCTGCTCCCTACGCGCTAGTTCCCCTTCTCTGGCTCATTACACACGGCGCGCTGATGATGAAGTCGATTTCCGTTCCAACTATCCGCCTTTTCTTGACGCTGCAACCCAAGCTTGCGTAATACTTCTTGACAAGAATCAGCCCGTATCTGAATTTCCAGTGAGTCATGTCTCTCATAATATCCTAACTGACGAAACTCCGTAAAATTCCGTAATCATATAATTTTCTATGATATTGTCGCTCGTAATAATTTGCTTGATAGCGTTTTCTAAGACCTAGAAAACCTATCTGTATGCTTATAATTTTTATAAAATGCTCCGAAAAATATCTTAATAATAATAATAAATTAATAATAATAATAAATTAACATGAAAAATTCTTTTGGCTGAACATTTTGCCGCGTAAATAAATATAGAATGGCTTCCTACTGACTTATGCCAGTGGCATAAAAACCCCTCGAAAAACACGTTACAAACTGTCTTACTAGTCTTTTCTATGCGGAGGTTCAGTCACTGACGACTCTATCTCATGCTAAGTATCTGGTGTTGTCGATGAAGACATCTAACGTTAACCCACTCCTACTTCTCTACCATTCCCCCAGGGGCTCACATCTAGTGGCACGTGGGTTGGCGAACACGGGACCCCAGCTGAGTCCGGCATTGCTTCCACTTACTTGTGCCGGGCTCCTCTCCGCCTTCTTTCCTATCGACCTCCCTTGATCAACTCTTGTTCTTTTCCGACCCCGACGGTATTAGGGTATCCGAGGCCTAGGGAGTCTCTCACTTTCCCGCCTTAATTGGCCCTTGTCTCTTCTTTCCTGAACCCTCATTCTTTGAGGGGACAGACCTCTGATTGTGTTTGTTCTTTAAGATTCCCGCACTGTTTCTTTAAATTAATTGGCTCCCCGTGTATCTAAATTCCCTTTGGCGTTTTTTTTTGCATCTACACTACATTTTGTAGGTATTTTAATCTACGTTGCATTTTGTAAGTTTTTTCTATCTAAAATGCATTTTGCGTGTGTTTTCAGCCTCAATTGCATTTTATAAAGATTGACAATCTAAATTGCCTTTTAGCAAGTCTTTCAGTGTAGGAGCAGGGCATTTTAGTGAGTATTTTGAATTTCAATTGCATTTTGTATTTGCAACCTAAACCGCATTTCGCAGCTTGCCACGGTGGGTGAGTGGATAGCGTATCGGTCTACTAACCCAAGATTGCAGGTTCGCCCCTGGCCGTGGTATGTGATTTTTGAAAGGCGGCAAAAATATGATACGCATGTCATACGATGTTGGCATGTCAAAGAACCCATTTGAATTCTGTAGGCCGAGTTCATAATGGCAAAATTAATCTCGGGAGTTTCCGCAAACACAAAGTTCCTCATTTCTCTTCTAAAAAGCGCTATAATGTTCAAGGAGCTTAGATATCTATTATCTAACCTCCTTGACTTTCATAGTGATTCAAGGAATAACGAAATTCGACATGCAAGCTACCCTCTGGGTGTCAAATTACAAAGCTTGCACCAGGCACCCGAGGCCATGCGATGTTATTATTATTTACCGCATTTCGCAAGAATTTTAAACATAAATTGCATTTTGTGGATATTTTGAATCTAAATAACATTTTGTAAGTATTTTCAATCTAAATTGCATTACGGTATGTGAGTATTGTCAATCCAAATGAGTAGTTTGAATCTACCGTACATTTTGTAAGCATTTTCAATTTCAATTGCATTTTGAAAGTATTTTGAACTTCAATTGCACTTTGTGAGTATTTTGAATCTGAACCGGCCTTTTTCAATCTAAATTGCATTGTGTCTTTTCAATTTCAATTGCATTTTGTAAGTATTTTGAACCTCAATTGCATTTTGTACGTATTTTTTGTCTCTTTTTCATTTTGTAAGTATTTTGAATTTCAATTGCATTTTCTAAGTATTTCCACTCTACATTGCATGATGTACGTATTTTGAACCTAGCCTACATTTTGTGCGTATTTTTAAATCTATTCCTTTTGTGAGTATTTTCGTTCTAAATTCCCTTTTGTAAGTATTACCGCTCTCCATTTTGTGAGCAGTTTCAATCTGAGTTCCTTTTAGTAAGTATTTTCCGCCTCACTTAATTTTCGTTCTGGTTTCCATTTCATTGTCATTTTTGCTATCACCCAGACCATTAGGGGTCGATAACCTAGATGTTAGGCCGCGTAAAACAATTATCATCATCATCATCATCAACAACAACTTCTCTACCAGCTGTGTGCCCACCATCTTGGGAGACATTGCTTACCCCTTCCAACTTCATCCCCGACATAATAACCCCACGTCCTCTCCTGGACTATTTACCAACTTGGCAGCAAAGTTGCAAATCTATCTCCACGATCCAAGCGTCACATTCCCCTGCTTGCTTGATATCTAAATTACTGCCCTGACCTTCCTCTGATCACCCAGTGCCAGCCCCTTTCTGGTGAATGGGACACCATAGTCGTGGGATTTTGAAGAGCGTTAAATATCCCTCCGTATGCCTTCCATAGGAGGGGTAGTAATGCCGGTGGGCCCATGTAATAGATAATAATAATAATAATAATAATAATATCGCACGGCCTCAGGTGCCGGGTGCAAGCTTTGCTATTTGACACCCAGAGGTTAGCTTGCATGTCGAATTTCGTTGTTCCTTCAAGCACTATGAAAGTCAAGGAGGTTAGATATCTAAGCTCCTTGAATACTAAACCGCTTTCTAGTAGAGAAATGAGGAACTTTGTGTTGGCGGAAATTCCCGAGATTAATTTTGCCATTATGAACACGGCCTACTGAATTCAAATGGGTTCTTTGACATGCCAACATCGTATGACATGGTGTCGTAATTTTTGCTGCCTTTCAAAAATCACGTACCACGGTCAGGAGCGAACCTGCAAGCTTGGGGTTAGTAGACCGACACGTTAACCACTCACCCATCGTGGAAAGCTTAGTCATAGATGTATGGCCCCTAAACTAAGGAACCAACCAACCAACCTAGGTTCATGCCATGTCTTGTATGTGGGGTTTCGCCTAGGAACACCAAGCTGGCTCATCAGTAGGCACTTGGTGTCCGTGCATGGACCCCAACGGGGATAGGGAACTGTGATGTACTCCCTTGTTATGAAGCGCACTTGCGCTTCTTTACTGCGAGAGTTAAACGCTCAATCAGCCTTTCACCTCCCTATAAGCCTTTATAAATGGAAAAGTCTCATATCGCTGAAAAAGATTTAAAAAAGCAGTTCATTTGAACGGCGATATCTCCACAACATTGTTACATTGCAATCCAAGTAAAGCGTGGCAAGTTACTTCTTTTGTACAAAAAGGAGTATCAGGAGGATTGGAAGACATTAGATTTTCTTAAACTGAAAATAATGAAAACTGGGAAGATTCCTGTACCCAGGCAGCAAGAACAACCTAGAGGCATTCCTACTCAGAGGAAGGGATCTTTACTTCAGTTGTTGACGGGAAAATTATGTATTATTCCTGTTATTCCTGTTAACAGTTCCTTCCTTGGTAGCTGTATGGTCTTCCTTCATCTTGTTATTTGGCGCCCAGAGGGCAGCTTTCATTTCGAATCTTGTCGTTCCTTGGAACGCCATGAAAGTCAAGGCAGTTAGATATCTAATCTCCCTGACACTATAGCGCTTTCTAGTAGAGAGGAGGAACTTTGTGATGGCTGAAAATCCCGAGAATAATGTTGCCACTATGAACACGGCCTACTGAATTCAAATGGGTTCATTAACATGCCAACAACGAATGGCATGCGTGCCGTGATATTTGTCGCCTATCAAAAATCACTTACCACGGCCAGGAGCGAAACCAGTGGGATAGAGAAAGAGAAAGTCAATTTAGGCTTGAAAGGAATGTTATAGATCTGCTATTACGCCAGACATGACAGCTGTCTGTCAGAACGGTTGCGCTCTCGTACAGTAAATAATTTATTTCGACATTAAAGATTGATGGTATATTTATGAACAATACATTTTCTAAAACTAGAAGAAATTTCCTACAAAATGGATTGGGTTAGTCATCTTGGTGTTCTTGCTTTTGAATCTGATTTGAAAGTGAAATTGTACTAATGAATTCATAATCTTCTTTGAAAATGACAAGGCAAGAAGGAAGCCCCTTGTTATTAAAATAATTGGTGTTTTTTGCCATTGGATGTGTATGATATCTTTTAAGATTTAAATGTAAATTCTGTGTATTAGGATTTTTTTCCTATTTGTAATTTTAGTAAACACATATGTATAGTTAGATTGCAGGCTTTCGCGGCCGTGTCTAGTTCATCATCTAGGCTTACAGGATGGAGCCATGATTAAAGCTGCTGCAATGACAGCCGAAACGTCGGGAAACAATACACGACGCGGCTCCATCCTGTAAGCTAAGATGATAACCGTATTTATAGTGTTTGCAACTCATAGTTAAATACACGCTCATCGAAGAAACAGTCCCATATTATTATTATTATTATTATTATTATTATTATTATTATTATTATTATTATTATATTCGTTCAGCCCCCTAAGGAGCACGTGGAACCATTAAATAACTGTGCGAAAAGTCACAGCTAACGCCCTTAAGGAACGAGGGTTCGATTCCCCTCACAAGTACTTACTCATAAATTCGAATTTGCGGTGTGTAACCCAGAAAGTCGCGGTAGTGTGTTCATAAGAATAGCATGGAGACGTTACTTACATTGGCTTGGCCAAAAGTCACACATAACGCCCTTGGGGCACGAGGGTTCGATTCCCCTCACAAGTACTTACTCATAAATTCGAATTTGGGGCTTGTAACCCAGAAAGTTACGATATTGTGTTCATAAAAATAGTATGGAGACGCTACTTACATTGGCTGTGTGAAAAGTCACACCTAATGCCATTGGGAGAGGAAGGATCGATTCCCCTCAGACGTACTTACTCATAAGTTCGAATTTGCGGCGTGTAACCCAGAACGTTACGGTATTGTGTTCATAAAAATAGTATGGAGACGCTACTTACATTGGCTGTGTGAAAAGTCACACATAACGCCATTGAGAGAGGAGGGTTCGATTCCCCTCACAAGTACTTACTCATAAATTCGAATTTGTGGTGTGTAACCCAGAAAGTCGCGGTAGTGTGTTCATAAGAATAGCATGGAGACGTTACTTACTTTGGCTTTGCCAAAAGTCACACATAACGCCCTTGGGGAACGAGGGTTCGATTCCCCTCACAAGTACTTACACATAAACTCAAATTTGGGGCTCGTAACCCAGAAAATTACGATATTGAGTTCATAACAATAGTATGGAGACATTAATTACATTGGCTGTGTGAAAAGTCACACCTAACGCCATTGGAAGAGGAGGGTTCGATTCCCCTCACAAGTACTTACCCATAAATTCGAATTTGTGGTGTGTAACCCAGAAAGTTACGGTATTGTGTTCATAAAAATAGTATGGAGACGTTACTTACATTGGATGTGCGAAAAGTCATAGCTAACGCCCTTGAGGAACGAGGGTTCGATTCCTCTCACAAGTACTTACTCATAAATTCGAATTTGCGGTGTGTAACCCAGAAAGTTACTGTATTGTCTTCATAAAAATAGCATGGAGACGTTTGTTACATTGGCTGTGCAAAAAGTCACACCTAACGCCCTTGAGGTACGAGGGTTCAATTCCCCTCACAACTACTAACTCATAAATTCGAATTTGCGGTGTGTAACCCAGAAAGTTACTGTATTGTCTTCATAAAAATAGCATGGAGACGTTTGTTACATTGGCTGTGCGAAAAGTCACATATAACGCCCTTGGGGAAGGAGGGTTCGATTCCCCTCACAAGTAGGCTACTTATAAATTTGAATATGAGGCGTGTAACCCAGAAAATTACGGTATTGTGTTCATAAAAATAGTATGGAGACGTTACATAAATTGGCTGTGCAAAAAGTCGCACGTAACGCCCTTGAGGAACGAGGGTTCGATTCCCCTCACAAGTAATTACTCATAAATTCGAATTTGCGACGTCTAACACAGTAAGTTACAGTATTGTGTTCATAAAAATAGTATGGAGATGATTGTTACTTTGGCTGAGCCAAAATTCACACATAATGCCCTTGAGGAACGAGGGTTCGATTCCCCTCACAAGTACTTACTCATAAATTCGAATTTGCGGTGTGTATCCCAGAAAATTACGGTAGTGTGTTCATAAGAATAGTATGGAGACGTTACATACATTGGCTGTGCGAAGAGTCACACATGACGCCTTTGGGGAATGAGGGTTCTTTTCCCCTCACAAGTACTTACTCATAAATTCGAATTTGCGGCAGTTACCCAGAAAGTTACGGTATTGTGTTCATAGAAATAGCATGGAGACGTTCGTTTCATTGGCTGTGCAAAAAGTCACACCTATGCCCATGGGGGAACGAGGGTTCGATTCCCCTCACAAGTACTTACTCATATATTCGAATTTGCGTCGTGTATCCCAGAAAGTTACGGTATTGTGTTCATAAAAATAACATGGAGACGTTTGTTTCATTGGCTGTGCGAAAAGTCACACCTAACGCGCTTGAGGAACGATGGTTCGATTCCCCTCACAAGTACTTACTCATAAATTCGAATTTGCGTCGTGTATCCCAGAAAGTTACGGTATTGTGTTCATAAAAATAGCATGGATACGTTTGCTACATTGGCATTGCTAAAAGTCACACCTAACGCCATTGGAGGATGAGGGTTCGATTCCCCTCACAAGTACTTACTCATAAATTCGAATTTGCGGCGTGTAACCCAGAAAGTTAGGGTATTGTGTTCATAAAAATAGTATGGAGACGTTACTTACATTGGCTGTGCGAAAAGTCACACCTAACGCTCTTGAGGAACGAGGGTTCGATTCCCCTCACAAGTACTTACTCATAAATTCGAATTTATGGCGTGTAACCCAGAACGTTACGGTGTTATGTTCTTAAAAATAGTATGGAGACGATTCCTACATTGGCTGTGTGAAATGTCACCCGTAGCTCCCTTGAATTTCGGGATTCGATTACCCTCCCATGTACTAAGTGGAATAATAGAATTTGCGTTGTACAACCCGGATCGGTACGGTGTTTTGTTTTATATAATTAGTATTAAGACGTTTCCTTCATTTGATATGTGATAAGTTACCCTTAGTGCTCATTTAGGTGTGGATTCGATACCCACTTATATCTGATGTGTGAATTTGTCAAACCGTGCGCCAAAACAGTAGGTCTCTCACGATATTCCTTGCCTTGATAGAAGTTAACAGATGACTGCTGATCTTCAGAGACAGAGAGTGCGTAGAGATTGTGTTGCTATTGGGTGTAATTCCAGTACTTCCGGTACTTCATTTGTTCGCAGGCGCGCACACGCTCGGTTATCTCGCGCCTGCGCATTGTAGTATTTTGCGGACTTGAAAATATTGGTCCCTGCCTTCTCCCCTGAGAACCAATCCCATAAATTAGTATTAAGACGTATTGGATTTTCGAAAAGTCACCTGTAGCGCCCATGGTGATGGAGGTACGATCCACCTTTCAAGTACCATGCGGAATAATCTAATTTGCGATATATGTGCCTGATCGTTTCTGTCGCCTGTTTGGTGCGCTCTCTCAGCTCTAGCAGAAAATATACATTCTTATAAGTTTTCATGCGATCTGCAAGTGAGTGCTTCGTCTTTCTCGTTAAGTTCTTTGCCTCGTGGTGATGAACAGATGACTGCAGACCTGCGTTTTCCAAACATGGCACTGCATCTTCATTGCATGTGACAAGTGGTACATTTCTTATACATTACAGCATTATATTTATCTCCATTTACCGCAGATTTCTCAACGGATTTCATTTCAATACATATGTTTCTTGATATTGTGTGGTGGGAAAGTGCCCTATTCGAAATTTTTCTATATCTTAGCGCGATTGCTTGGACGTACCCGCATTTTCTTATAATTCCCTAACAATTTTGCTCATCCCTAGACATAATGGTGGATCATATCAAAAATTATTTCAGACAAAAGTTTTCGGTAATTATTAGGGGAATATTGTCCATGTTGTAGGGTTTTGATATTGTGCCTATTAAGAGAGATATGATTAATGTCTCCCGAAAAACCCACTTTTTCCCACCCCTTTGGTCTTTGGTTCGTGCTATCAAAAAACTCTTCAAACATACATTTTTGTGCCTTATCCGACACATAGTATGAACTTTGAATGGATTCGATATTTCAAATATTAATAGAGTTATAGCGATATTTCACTTTTTCAAAAAAAAGCCCCCCATTTTCACCCCTTTCGACCGATTGTACCCATTAACGAACTTGACCGAGATTTTATGGGGATGCATATTATGTAAAAAAAATGAAAGTGATTGGTGCAAAATTGCGGTAGTTATCGTGTCCACAAGAAAGTGATATATACATAAATTATATATAAACCTTTGAACTGACGATGGTTTTGGGGTCTGGGGGATGTGAAACGCGAAGATTTGTCGAAATTTTCCGGAAGTCGAAACATGGTACCCATTGCAATAGTTAGCTTTCTAATGAAATCTACCTAACAGATAACACACACTAATACAGCCATCACAATTAACACCGGTTATCAGACAGATTCTACACACACCCAAAGTACACGGGGCTACATGACCGCGTTGTCGAAGCCCCTAAACTGAGGAACCAACCAACCAATGTTTTACATTTCCAAAATTAAAATCGTAACAATTTGTATCCTTATCTCAACATTTGGTTCTTGCTTTGTGCTGATGTGCACAATTACCCTCAAAACTCCCATATTTATAGGATTTTTGGACTTCTATTTTATGAAGTGGGCGGCATCGGGGCTAAATATGGGTTTACCCTCGGACACTCGCGCAAGTAATAGATACAGCATTACTCGCCCAAATAGTTATTCGCTCTGATGGACTCGCACACGTTAGTTTTGGTGTTCAGTTTTAATAATATGATAAATAATAGTATTTCGAAGTATTCTAAGCTAAATCTGGGGATTTTACGTAGGCTTTTATTTTCATATGGAGAGAAAAATACAAACATAAGAAGAGAATTCAATTTTACCGTACATCTTTGGTAAAACTCCAACAGAAATAAAACTAATGTAACTAGAACTGTTAAATTATTTTTATGCAAACTTAATACTTACATTAGTGCATAATTGGATTGGAATTAAACAAAAATAAAACTAGGTTAGATAATTTCCTTAGAATATCAGCACTTATTAGCCTACTTTTCACATTTTGCAAAAATGAGGAAAAAGTAGACTTATGAGATCGGGCAAATGTGTGTCTGTCTGTCTGTCTGTCTGGCTGGCTGGCTGTGTGTGTCCCCCCCCCCCCTATCAACTCCTAAACGGCTGCAGCAATCGAAACAAAATTTGTTGGGAGTAAAGATCTATACCTGAATATCTCACAGCCATATTTGAAAATGGTGTCAGTGCTAACAACTGCTGAAAAATCGCAATTGAAATTTGAGCTCCATGTTGGATATCCTGGAAGGTATGATTGGGAGCTATTTCAAAATTGGCACACGTATAGATAATAATTTTGCAGTTTCATTTCCAGGATGCCATACATGGCAGTGTTGCCAACATGATTATAAGCCTGCTGAGAGGTCGAAATTTTAAATGCATATAACTTCTACACTATCAATCGGATTTCAACCAAATATCGTATGTGCTATGTGTACATCAACAGATATGACTGAGCGTATTCTTAAGAGCCACCAGGGCTGCCAACTGTTAATAAATGCTCCCATTTGTTTTATCCAAATACCAATATATCAGAAAGTATGCAAGGCGACAGCTTTAAACTATGCATACGTATAGTACCTGACATTCTATATTAATTTGGAGTAACTTATATATGTCAGTGCTACCAACATGATTCTAAGCCTACTGAGAGGTCCAAATTTAAATACATGTAACTTCTATACAATCATTTGGATTTCAACCAAATTTCGTGTGTGCTATGTGTACCATAACAGATATGACTATGCCGATTATTAAGAGTAACCAGGGCTGCCAACTGTTAATAAATACTGTCTCTATTTTTTTTACCCTAATATCAATGTATCAGAAAGTATGCAAGCCAATAGCTCTAAACTTTGCACATGTATAGTACCTGGCATTCTAGATTAATTTGGAGTAACTAATATAGGCCTACGACAGTGCTGCCAACCTGATTCTAAGCCTGCTGATAGGTCCAATTTTAAAATGCATGTAACTTCTATACTAACTAATGGATTTCATTCAAAATTCACAAAACAATAAATCATATTATTTCTGATTATTTCTGACCAATACATGTATGTCATTGTTGCCAACATGATTTTACGCGCGCTGTTAGATCCAATGTTTAACTGCAAGTAACGTCCATGCTATCCATTGGATTTCAACCACATTTTGTATTCTGTACCTTAAGAGATGGAACTAAGAATATATTCAGTTACCAGGGCTGCCAACTGTAGTTCTCTATTAGGCTACATTATGCCAGATGTTAGGCCCCTTAAAACAACAATTATCATCATCATTATATTATACAGTATTTCGAACTAATTAGAAATTTCAATATTACCAACTTAATTTCGTCATTATTCTAGATAGATCCATATAGATTAGTCACTGGCATGAGTCTTAAATTTTAAGAAAAGTAGGCTCTTTAGTTCGTCACGGAACTTCTAGTTATGAACAATTTCAGTATTTTCAATTATTTCTTTCTCGAATTTTGGAATTTTATTTTTGCTTTTTTGGCTACAATCTATAGCCCAGGAAATACATAAGCATGCTCATACAAATTTGTCACCGAAGCCTTCAGTGCAAATAGACACAATGATCCGAGAATATTTTTATTACATGTTGCGCATCTGTTTCTTGTTGAATTATCCCTTCCTCGTCCACACAAGAAGCAACAGCCTACTTTATTTCCACTGCACTCAACCTATCACTACTTTCATCCAAACACTGACTGATTTGAAAGTCATCTGCATGGCCTCCTCCAGTGAGGCAACGTTTCCAATTCTGAAACAGCGATGCTACTATTGTGGCCAAGACGACTTCTAATGCATCTGGTGTCAGTTTGGTGCAATTAGTTCAGTCGAAAACACACCCTCCTGTTAAATAGACGAGATAAAATCTCTGTTAAAATGGAAATTAAAGATAAAAATTACAACAAGCATAAATATGACTATAAACCTTTCGTAAATCCTAAATATAATTTATCTACAACACAAATATCGGCGATGTAGTTCAACAACTACTCAAATTAAAAATAAATTATTTACATTGGGCAAACTGCCTTCCTCACATACGACATAGACATAAATTGTCTTCCTATTTCCTCGCTTAAATCCTTATAGACTTTCAGAACAAATCATTCACCATACTATGTCTTATTTGGGAAACTATTACAATTCGGGATTCGATAATCCGTACAATTAAGTAAAGACATAGTTCATAGAAGTCCTATAACTGGTCTCTCATCAAAATAAAATCTTATATTATATAACAAGTAGTTCCGTGAAGAACTATACAGCCTATTTTCATATAGCCCACTTATTGCAACTATCAACATACACAATTTCAGTTTGATTGCTGTAATAGATTCGTAGATATTGAGAACCGACTAAATAATTCGGATGGTCGCCATGTTGGATTTTATATATGTAGGTCCTAGAGTTATGTACTGTTACATGCAGATTATTGTGTACGTGTACTATTCAAACTTCAATCGCATAATTAGGACACTAGAAGTTACAAGGAGATTTTAAAATTTCGCACAGCTGCCATCTTTAGGTTATGGAAACAATTGAAATAAATTAGATGCTAGTGGATTACCATTCGTATAAGGATTTACTGTACCAAGTTTCACTGCTCTCGGATGGTTAAATTGCGATAAACGTCCATGTGAATATTTATACTTCGCGTCGCCGCCATGTTGGATTTGTGATCACCAGGTTATTTAAAGTCCTATAAGTGAACTTGAGTTCATAGCCCCTATGAACAATAAACAATTCAGTTTGATTGCTACAATAGATTCGTAGATATTGAGAGCCGTCTAAATATTTCGGATGGTCGCCATGTTGGATTGTTAAATGTATAGGCCATAGAGTCATGTACTATTATAGGAAAATTATTGGGTAGGTTCATTATTCAAACTTTCACTTCGATCGCATGACTACATCACAAGAAATAAAAACTTAATTTTAAAATTCGCACAGCCGCCATCTTGAGGTTATGTAAACAATTGAACTAAATTATATACCAGTTATTACAATGTGTATAAATATTTCCTGTACCAGATTTCAGTGCGTTTGGAGCATTAAATCGCGAGAAAGGTCTATTTCAAATCTTCTAATTCGCTTGGCCGCCATGTTTGTTTTGTATATAACCGGATTTTTAAAGTCGTATAAATGACTTCCAGTAGTGCCCTTTATCTCCGTACAAAACTTCAGGGAGATACCGCTAATAGTTTCAGAGATACAGAATGCCGGTGAAATATTTCGCACATCCGCCATCTTGTGGTTATGTAAACAAATGAACGAAGTTAGTTGTCGGTGCATTACAATGTATATAAACATATACTGTACCAAGTTTCATTGCGTTTGTTTGGATAAATCGCGAGAAACGTCTATTTAAAAGTCGCAAATTCGCTTGGCCGCCATGTTGGTTTTGTAGTTACCAGGTTTTCAAAGATCACATAAGTGAACTTATAGTAGTTCCCTTTATCACCATACATGATGTCAGGGTAATATCGGTAGTCGTTTCGGAGATATTGAATGCTGGTGAAATATTTCGCACAGCTGCCATGTTGGATTGGTGAGTCGTAACAAAATTTGAAGGGCACGGTCGAGGTCGCCCGGAATAGTGCTATGAACGTACCGAGTTTCATTGAAATCGCTCCAGCCGTTTAGATTTTATTAGGGGGGAACACACACACGAATCACACACACGCACACACACACGGACAAAAGGTGATCTCATAAGCCTATTTCTTCAAAATTGAAAATAGGCTAAAAATGAATGTTCGTTTGATCGTCTTCTATGCGTTCATAAACCATTCATCCGATAGCGATCAAATTTTGTTGAGTTGTTGTAAACACTTCCGGGATGGTCATAGGCAAAGTTAATCCATTTCACAATAGATATCGCGCGTAGTTTAAACAAATACGTAATAGCGATGCTTTCATATACAATTCGTCCGATTGCGATAAAATTTTGGTGAGTTGTTGTGCACAGTCCCGGAAAAGTTATAGGCGTAGTAAATCACATTTCCAATGGATGGCGCGCGAGTAGCTTCAACAAATTGGCGTGCGTTTGTTGCAAGAAAGTCCCACATTAGTTCATATAACATTCATCCCATTGCGATGAAACTTGGGAGAGAAGTTCTGTACCTTTCAGGTAAGGTTTCTGGCTTAGTGAATCCACTCAACAATAGGTTTCAAAGTCCCGTATGCGTTAATATAAAATTCGTCATATAACGATTAAATTCGGGTGAGATATTGTGTACACTACAGGGAAAGTTTCTGGCTTAGTAAATCCACTTTACAATAGATATCGCACTAGTAGATTCAACAAATGAGCGACGACGGGCGAAACGTTCCAAAAAAGTCCTGTATGCGTTCACATACTATTCGTCCGATAGGGATGAAACTTGTGTGAGAGGTTGTGTACACTATAGGCAAGGTTTCTGGCTTAGTAAATCCATGCTGTAATGGGTAGCGCACGAGTAGATTCAACGAATGAGCAACGACGTGCGAAGCTTTCAACAAAGTCCCGTATGCGTTCATATACTATTCGTCTGATAGCGATGAAACTTGGGTGAGATATTGTGTACACTTCAGGGAAGGTTTCTGGCTTAGTAAATCCACTTTACAATAGGTATCGCACAAGTAGATTAAACAAATGTGCGACGACGCGCAAGTGTTTTAATATAGTCCCGTATGCGTTAATATACCATTCATCCGATAGCGACTAAACTTGGGTGAGTTGTTGTGTACAATCCAGGGAAAGTTTCAGGCTTAATAAATCTAATTTACAATAGGTAGCGCACAATTAGATTCAACAAATGAGGGAAGACACACGAAGCATTTCAACAAAGTCCCGTATGCGTTCATATACCATTCGTCCGATAGCGATTAAACTTGGAGGAGATGTTGTGTACACTTCAGCGAAGGTTTCTGGCTTAGGATATCCACTTTACAATAGGTTTCGCACAAGTAGATTCAACAAATGAGCGATGGCGCGCGAATCGTTTAAACAAAGTCCCGTATGCGTTCATATACCATTCATCCGATTGCTATAAAACTCAGGTGAATTGTTGTGCACACTCCAGGAAAGGTTTCTGACTTAGTAAATCCTTTTTACAATAGGTAGCGCACGATAGATTCAACAAATGAGTAACGGCGCGCGTATCAATTTAAAAAAAACTCCGTATGCGTTCAGATACCATTCATGCGTTTGCAATGAAATTTGGAGAAATGTTGTTTCCACTACCGCGAAGATTTCTGATTTAGAAAATCCATTTTACAATTGGTAGCGCACGAGTAGATTCAACTAATGAGTGACAGCGCGTGAATCGTTTCAACCATATCCCGTATGCGTTCATATACCATTCATCCGATTGTGAAAAAACTTGAGTGAATTCAGTACAATCCTGCGAAAGTGTATGAATTAGTAAATCCGTTTTTCAATGGGTGGCGCACAAGTAGATTCCACAAATGATTGACGGCGCGCGAATCGTTTAAACAAAATCTCATATGCGTTCATATGCTATTCATCCGATTGCGGTGAAACTTTGATGAGTTGTTGTGTACACGCCAGGGAGGGTTTTCGAATTAGTAAATCAATTTTACAATAGGTAGCGAACGAGTATATTCAACAAATGGGTGACGGCGCTCGAATCGTTTCAACAAAGTTCCGTATGCGTTCATATACCATTCATTTCATTGCGATGAAACTTCGTTGAGTTGTTGAGCACGCTCCCATGATTTTTTGTAAGATAGTAAATCAATTTTGCAATAGTATAGAAGTGGTTAACTGAAAAAGAAAAAAAATATTGGGAATTCAAAAGCACTTCAACAAGGAATGTTACAACGCCAACACTTTCTTTGATTGGCATTGCAACGCATGCCGGGTTCATCTAGTACTTAATAAAAATATACTTTTCCAATTCGTTCAATAATTACCGTAAATTCAATATCTGATTAGAACCATTTAAATAGAACTCAGTTTACTCTCAGTTTCTACAAAGATCCATTGATCCAACAATTTTTATCAGATACAACTTCAACTAGGATTCGCTGTCCTACTGCTTTCAAGGAGTTTCAACTGTATGAGACTATTTCAGTAACTTTAAATATTAATAAATACCAACAATACTGCTTCTTCTTAAACCTGTCACTACAGACATTCTTTCAATACTTGACCAATGGCTTCACAATGTTCATTGTCATACTTCTAACAAACACCTCCGTCAACACGGGAATAATAAAAATCTCTCTCCTAGAGATACTTCGCAGTTCCTTTCCAAATAACATATTCCTCTCAACTAACTTCACGTTAACAAATTCTATAGCAGTTTCAACATCATACATAAAAATATCAAAATAACAAGAAGTTCCGTGACGAACTAAAGAGCCTACTTTTCTTAAAATATAAGATTCATGCCAATGATTAATCCTTATGGATCTATGTAGAATAATGACGAAATTAAGTTGGTAATATCGAAATTTCTAATTAGTTCGGAATACTGTATAAATGGCATTATGTAGCCTAATAGAGCACTACAGTTGGCAGCCCTGGTGACTGAATATATTCTTAGTTCCATCACTTAAGGTACAAAATACAAAATTTGGTTGAAGTCCAATGGATAGCATGGACGTTACATGAAGTTAAACATTGTATTTAACAGCGTGTGTAAAATCATGTTGGCAACAGTGTATTGGTCAGAAATAATCTGAAATAATATGATCTATTGCTATGCCAATTTTGAATGAAATCCGTTAGTTAGTATAGAAGATACATGCATTTTAAAATAGGACCTATCAGCAGGCTTAGAATCAAGTTGGCAGCACTGACGTATATTAGTTACTCCAAATTAATCTAGAATGTCAGGTACTATACGTGTGCAAAGTTTAGAGCTATTGGCTTGCATTCTTTCTGATATATTGATATTAGGGTAACAAAAATAGAGACAGCATTTATTAACAGTTAGCAGCCCTGGTTGCTCTTAAGAATACGCATAGTCATACCTGTTATGGTACACATAGCACATACGAAATGTGGTTGAAATCCAAATGATAGTATAGAAGTTACATGTATTTAAAATTTGACCTCTCAGCAGGCTTAGAATCATGTTGGTAGCACTGACGTATATAAGTTACTCCAAATTAATATAGAATGCCAGGTACTATACATGTGCGCAGTTTAAAGCTGTCGGCTTGCATACTTTCTGATATATTGGTATTTGGATAAAATAAATTGAGAGCATTTATTAACAGTTGGCAGCCCTGGTGGCTCTTAAGAATACGCTCAGTTATATTAGTTTCTGTACACATAGCACATACGAAATTTGGTTGAATTCCAATTGATAGTGTAGAACTTGTATGCATTTAAAAATTGGACCTATCAGCAGGTTTAGAATCATTTTGGCAACACTGCCATGTATGGCCTCCTGGAATTTAATGTATTATTATCTATATGTGTGCCAATTTTGAAATAGCTCCCATTCATACCTTCCAAGATATCCAACATGGAGCTCAAATTTCAATTGCGATTTTTCAGCAGTTGGTAGCACTGACATAATTTTCAAATACGGCATTGAGATACTCAGGTACAGATTTTTACTCCTATCAAATTTTGTTTCGATTTCTGCAGCCGTTTAGGAGTTGATAGGGGACACACACACACAGACAGACAGACAGACAGACAGACAGACAGAAGGACAGACAGACACACATTTGCCCGGATCGATCTCATAAGTCTACTTTTTCCTCATTTTTGCTAAATGTGGAAAATACACTAAAAATACGGTTCTGTCGACGAATTAATTAACAGGTAATACGATAAAATACTAATCTTCCAATAACATTATATTTCTTTTATAGAATCACATTTCAATAAAGCTTCCTATTAGCTGTGATCTTTCCTTCAAATCTTTCTTCAAAATCTTACTGTTTCAAAAATACGCTGTAATTCGTATTCTTTAACTTCACATTATATTCTCATATTAATTCTTGCTTTACTACATGTCTTATTACCATCCAATCTATTATGTTTGCGAATTACGTCACCAAATATTTATAACCAGATCTGTCCAATAAGTTATCAGATCGTGACTTGATATAGATCTTCCAAATAAGATTTTTAAGAATCGCATTCTCTAAAATATTGTTACGTGCCACTCCTAGTGGCACTTTTGTTAACTGGATTACGGTGGGTAGGAAGCACAACACCAATTACTGCTTAAAGAAATAATTAACTTTATTGCGGCCAGAAGGATACAGCACTCTTCAGTAAATACAAGCATTTATTACCTTACTCCAGATTCCTTACGGCGAGAACACTTCTCCTTTCACTTGTCAACAGACCACAGTTAATCCTCTTCGCTAATGAGTCCGGTCCCGTACGCTAGCTGGAAATAGCTGCACCCAGCCTGTCACCGTACTACACACTGTTTCACAATGTAGCACAATCACTTCTGTCGCACTGGAGATAAACACACTCGCTCAAGACACAGTTCCTCTGTAGGAGTCTCACTTCCCCGCTCCACTAGAGGTTTCGCAAGTCACCACACTTCTGTCGCTCAGAATAATCGCTCACACTAGCTCGTAAAACACAACAACAACAACTGCTAGACAGGTCGCACTTATATAGCAGGCCGGTGACTCAATAAATGCTTCTAGATCCATCCAGGGTTCACGGCTTCTCGAGGTTTCCATCGCTGGTCCAGTCACGAATATTCTGGACTACCCCTTTGTCCTAGTAGCCCTGTTGCATAAGGCACACGCAATACAGGAGGCAGGCCACAGCCCAGCCCTGGGGCAGTTGTGACTCATGCGGCGAGTGATGACACAAACTCACAGCCGTAACACCACCCCCTTCCTAAAAAGGCTGATCGTCCCGATCAATCATTGGTCCGTCTGTGTCCCTCCGTAGGCTGCCAGGCGATCTCGATGCACGATCTTCATCTTCGCCCTCGGGCTCCGCTGGATCCTGTAGACGACATCGTTGATCCGTTTCACGACTCGGTACGGGCCCTCCCAGGACTTCTGCAGTTTGGGTGACAGGCCTTTCTTCCGTAATGGGTTGAAGAGCCAGACCAGGTCGCCCTCGTGGAATCCGCCGGCATCCGTCTGCTGGTCGTATCGGGTCTTCATTCGGTCGGTCTCGATCCGCAGTTTCCTCCTCGCGAACGCGTGCACGTCCTCCAGTTGGTCGACCAGTTCTTGACAATACTGGCTTACCGGGATCGGATCATTCCCAGGTCGGCCGAAGGCAAGATCGACAGGTAGACGGAGCTCCCTCCCAAACATGGCCCGGGCTGGTGTGCACCCGGTGGCTTCATGCACGGCGGCGCGGTAGGCCAGGAGAAATAGTGGAAGATGTATGTCCCAATCCCTCTGGTGCTCGCTGACGACTATTCGGAGATGGTTCTCGATGGTGCGATTGAATCGCTCTACCATCCCGTCGGACTGAGGGTGTAGCGGCGTTGTCCTTGACTTCCGGATTCCCAGCAGCTGGCATAGGTTCTGGAACACCTGCGACTCGAAGTTCCTCCCTTGGTCGGAGTGCAGCTCCAGGGGTACTCCGTACCGGCTGACGAATTCCTTCACCAGGGTCTCTGCAATCGTCGCGGCTTCTTGGTTATGGAGCGCATACGCCTCCGGACATTTGGTAAAGTAGTCGCTGACGACTAATATGTAGCGGTTCCCTGCCTCGCTTAACGGGAATGGCCCAGCAACATCGATGGCCACTCTCTCCATGGGGCCGCCCACGTTGTAGGTCTTCAGTGGACCCCGTCGTCTTCGTCCTGGGCCCTTGCTGGCTGCGCAATTGTGGCACCTCGCGCAGTGGTTCTCCACGTCTGTTCGGCATCCGATCCAGTAGAACCGCTCTCTCAGCTTCTCCAGGGTCTTCTTTATCCCTAGGTGTCCACCAGATGATCCTCCATGAACTTCCTTCAGGACTTCCTCCGTCATAGCCTTTGGAACGACGACTTGTTCCCGAGATGTCTTCCCGTCGGTGCTCTCCCAGGTACGGCAGATGAGGCCATCCCTTACAATCAGCGAGTCCCACTGCGCCCAGTAGGACTTAAACTTTGGGCTGCAGTCACTCACAATGTTCCACCCCGGTCTGGGGACACAGGCCCTCTTCCATTCGGCTATCAGTCCCAGGTCATCATCTTCTGCTTGTGCCCGCGTGAAAGATTCGCGGCTCCAGCTCCCTTGAAGTTCCACGGTAGTCCTTCGGCACTGTATCCCGGTGTTCTCCTCCCTCCTAGTACAGAAAGTGCAGTCTTCGGGGCACGGCCTTCGTGACAGGGCGTCGGCGTTAGAATGCAGTTGGCCTTTCCTGTGCTGAATCTCAAAGTTGTACTGTTGAAGCCTCTCTAACCACCGCGCGAGTTGACCCTCGGGCTGCTTGAAGTTCAGGAGCCACCGCAGGGATGCATGGTCGGTCCTGATGAGAAATTCTTGCCCGTACAGGTACTTGTGGAAGTGTTCAATGGTCTTCACGATGGCGAGCAGCTCCTTCCTGGTGACGCAGTAGTTCCTTTCTGGCTTTGACAGGGCCTTACTGAAGTAGGCCACTACTCTCTCCTCGCCGTTCACTACTTGCGACAGGATCCCCCCTATGCCAAAGTCGCTGGCATCGGTATCGACGATGAACCTTGTTCCAGGTCTGGGGTAGGCCAGAATAGGCGCGGTGCACAGAGCCTGCTTGAGTTGTTCGAAGGCACTGTGGCATACTGCTGTCCACGTGAAGAGTTGGTCCTTCTCAGTCAGTCGATGTAAAGGTTTGGCGATGTCGGCGAATCCTCTCACGAAGCGACGGTAATAAGTGCAGAGTCCCAGGAAGCTTCGTAGTTGGGACTTGTCCTTCGGAACTGGCCACTCCCTCACAGCTGCGGTCTTCTCTGGGTCGGTGCGCACCCCTTCCTCGGAGACGATATGCCCAAGGTACTGGACCCGCTTCTGGAAGAGCTGACATTTCTTGGGGCTCAACTTCAGCTGGGCAGTCCGTAGCTTCAACAAGATCTCCTTCAGGTTGCTGTAGTGCTCCTCGAAGCTTCTCCCTAGAACGATGACGTCGTCTAGGTAGACCAGGCAGGTCTTCCAGTGTAGTCCCCTCAGAATGGACTCCATTAGCCTTTCGAAGGTCGCAGGGGCGTTGCACAGACCGAATGGCATGACGGTGAACTGCCAGAGCCCGCTGCCCACAGAGAACGCAGTTTTCTCGCGGTCCTTAGGGTGGACCTCCACCTGCCAGTAGCCACTCTTCAAATCCAAGGTGGAGAACCATCTCGACCCTGATATGGTGTCCAGGGTATCGTCGATCCGGGGTAGAGGGTAGCTGTCCTTCTTCGTGACGTCATTCACCCGCCTGTAATCCACGCAGAACCTGGTGGAACCGTTCTTCTTCTTCACTAGCACGACCGGAGAACTCCAAGGACTATGTGATGGCTCGATCACCCCTTGCTCCTTCATCTCTTCTACCATCCGGTCGACTTCGGCTTGCTTGGCGAGCGGGACTCGTCGGAATGGGGTCCTAATCGGTGCGCTGTCCCCAACGTCGATTCTGTGCTGGACCAAGCTTGTCCTGCCGAAGTCTTTGCTCCCCACGGAGAAGACGTCCTGGAATTCGCGTAGCAGGTCCTGAAGTTGGCGTGATTGTTCCTCGTCTAAATGGTCCTGGGATCCTTGGTACAGCTTCTGTAGTTCTTCTGGCAGTGTGCGTCTTCTTCGGTTGTCCGTCTGCAGGTGTCCGTCCGTCGTGTCAGTGATGCGGGCAATCCAGGTAACGGGCTCGCAGACTCCTAGGTTGGTGTCCCGGTGAACCGTAATGTCGTAGTCGTTCAGGTTGGACAGGCGGACGTACGGCCGAGACGTCGTGTTGATGAGAGTCTTGGCAACTAGCAATCCTTTTGTCTGGATGTCCTCATATTTTGGCTCGATGACAGCCGCCACTCCCTCAGCAGTTCCGTCGACAATTACGGCAGCACTGACCTCCGTCCTGGCGGGAACGATGACGTCTTCTCTCAGCCTTACTCGTCGTGCGGTGATGGACTCGTGCGCAGGTTGCAAAGCAAGTTCCTCACCTCCGAAGTGCAGAGTGTTGGTACTCAGATCGAAGATGATGTTGTTCTGGTCCAGGAAGTCCAGTCCGATGATCACTTCATTTGATACGTCAGCCACAAGCACTGGATGCTTTATCGCCCGTCGACCAATGACGAACTCCAGTGATGCTTCGCCATGTACCGGTGCGGTCTCTCCGGTCGCGGTTATTAGCTGGAGGTTCCTTTGTGTGGGTTGCACTCTCCACTTCGGGATCACGGTGGGACTGACGATGGTCCTCGATGCTCCCGTGTCGATTAGCATGGGCCAGCTCTCTCCGTTGACGACTCCGTCGACCATCAGGCTGCTATTGTCCCTCCGTAACTTCGTCACACGAACCTGGACTGCCGGGGCTTGACGACTGTCACAAGCCAACCTTTGCCCCCCATGGCTGGCTAATACTCGTTTCCCTGGGTCGCGCGGTTTTCAGACGACTGATTTCCCGTCGAATACCCTCGGCGGCGGCGATCACCGCAGTCCTTGCTCAGGTGGCCTTTCTTACCGCAGGTCCAGCAGGTCAGTAGTCCTCTTCCGGGCCGCCTCTCCGGTTGCCTTCCGGCTGTGTCGGTGCTGGTGGTGCCGCGACTATCGAAGAAACGGCTTAGCGCCTCCATTAATTCGTCGGCCAGGGGCTTGGTCTCGTTGGTTTTTACTGGTTCGTCGACGTCCACTTGACCACACCGCGCGTGCATTCTGGATGCCTGTTTTGCCGTCTCGAACTCAAGTGCGTGGCTCAGCGCATCTGTCAGGGTCTTATTGCGCGCGAGTCGCAGCGCCTGTTGAGTGTCCGAGTCCCGTAGCCCGTCGGTGAAAGTCTGCGTCGCTATCTGCTCCAGAAAGTCGGCCGGCGCTGTTGGGTAGGCGAGCCTTACGAGACGTGCGATGTCCATCTCGAACTCCTGCAGGGTTTCCGCGTTCTTTTGTACCCGGGTCCGGAGCTGCATCAGGTAGGCCTGCTGAAGATGGCTATCTCCATATCGGGACTCCATATGGGCGATCAGTGAAGCGTAGTTCTGGGATCCAGTCGGGATGGCCTGAAGGACGTTAAGGGCGTCACCTCTCAGCGCTACAATGAGAGCTGTAGCCTTTTCAGTGCTGTTCCAGTTATTTATGGAACAGGCCGCCTCGAACTGACGTAAGTAGGTGCACCACGGGACCTTTCCGTCGAAGGTTGGGGGCGTCACTCTGCTATGTCCCGTTCCTGATATTCCCGGTGTAACGGTGGGCGGGCGTTGGCGCAGCTCGGCAACTTCCTCTCGTAGAGCGTTGAATTTCTCTTCCACCCCCGTCAGTGGGCGTTGGCGCAGCTCGGCAACTTCCACTTGTAAGGCGTTGAGTTTCTCCTCCACCCCCATCAGCGGTCGTTGGCACAGCTCGGCAACTTCCACTTGCAAGGCGTTGAACTTCTCCTCCACCCCCATCAGCGGGCGTTGGCGCAGCTCGGCAACTTCCACTTGTAAGGCGTCGAACTTCTTTTCCACTGCTGCGACTACCTCACGTAGGCCCTGTTCTAATTTCCTTTGGCTCTCCTCTAATTTCGTCAGCAGACACTCTTCCAGATTTTTCTGGCCATCCAGAAATTTGGCGGTTAGGTCCTCTGCTAACTTATTCTGGCCGTCCTTCAGGTCCTCTGCTAGCTTATTCTGACCTTCTTCTAATTTGGAAGTTAGGTCCTCGGCTAAACTTTTCTGGCTGTCTTCCATCTTCTTCAGGTCCTCCGCTAACTTATTTTGACCGTCTTCCATCTTCTTCTGGCCGTCTTCTAGCTTCTTCTGGCCGTCTTCTAATTTGGCAGTTAGGTCCTTGGTTAAATTCTTCTGGCCGTCTTCTATGCCATTTAACTTTTCTAGCAATGCTGCCAATTGCGCCTCCATTTTAGTTGTTTGCCTTGTAAAGGGCATGCACTCACAGGAAAATTAGAGAAAATGACCTGCTCGGGTTTTGAAACCAGGACCGTCAGGTGTTGTGCTTGAGTTCGTAATCCGGCTTCTGACACCAGTTGTTACGTGCCACCCCTAGTGGCACTTTTGATAACTGGATTACGGTGGGTAGGAAGCACAACACCAATTACTGCTTAAAGAAATAATTAACTTTATTGCGGCCAGAAGGATACAGCACTCTTCATTAAACACAAGCAATTATTACCTTACTCCAGTTTCCTTACGGCGAGAACACTTCCCCTTTCACTTGTCAACAGACCACAGTTAATCCTCTTCGCTAATGAGTCCGGTCCCGTACGCTAGCTGGAAATAGCTGCACCCAGCCTGTCACCGTACTACACACTGTTTCACAATGTAGCACAATCACTTCTGTCGCACTGGAGATAAACACACTCGCTCAAGACACAGTTCCTCTGTAGGAGTCTCACTTCCCCGCTCCACTAGAGGTTTCGCAAGTCACCACACTTCTGTCGCTCAGAATAATCGCTCACACTAACTCGTAAAACACAACAACAACAACTGCTAGACAGGTCGCACTTATATAGCAGGCCGGTGACTCAATAAATGCTTCTAGATCCATCCAGGGTTCACGGCTTCTCGAGGTTTCCATCGCTGGTCCAGTCACGAATATTCTGGACTACCCCTTTGTCCTAGTAGCCCTGTTGCATAAGGCACACGCAATACAGGAGGCAGGCCACAGCCCAGCCCTGGGGCAGTTGTGACTCATGCGGCGAGTGATGACACAAACTCACAGCCGTAACAATATACTTCTGTATAACATTCTTGGAACAAATTTCCATTACTTCCATTGTTATCACAGAACGATTTAATACAATTTAAAAACCAAAAAAATTGATCTAAACATACTTAAACTTTAACATAAAAATATTCTGAGTTAAACGGTAAATTCTCCATCATTCATATCCGAAAGTCGCAAAATTCAACAATTCCAAATAACAATTCTACATTGTCAAAATCGACGAAAAATCGAGAATAAACATTTACATGACGTAGCAATGAAAATATAAATTCGAAAACCCTAATAATGATATTGCAAAAATGTAGAAAAAAGGCATTATTATAGCAAGTTGTCGGATATTCTCAACAGTATCTACAATTCTACAAAATGGGATATATCGTTGGTCATGAGACTACCTTATGTTGCGTTATAATTGACTAGAAGTGGGCTTTCTTCGCTGTTTCTCAGAAACGGATTGTTTCTGATAGCTCGAAGCTTCATGATGTCCTGTGGGCCTCTTCGATCTCCTTCAGAAGTTTCCTGGTTGTCAGGAACGGGATTCGGACTCGAACATCTGCCTGTGTCCGTCCTTTCTGCTGGGCTATCTTCTTGTATGCGATGGGAAACCCTTTCTCTCTTGATGGCACTGGGAACAACCCTAATCGCCCTCGTTCGTGAAATTCTTCTGTCTTCTCCGCAAAAGTCCGATATATTATTATTCGTCATTGTATTTGGTGAAATGACTTTTGTAGATGTAGAATACTTTTACATGGGAGAGACGAGATGTTTATCTCCCCCACGATACTGATGCTACTGTATGTCATTTCGAATACTCTCGCTGCCATCATAGCTATGTTCCCATGAACATTTTAGTTCGCCATTACGATCTCTGTAGGTTCAGTTATATTCACCTCCCTCAACTTCAGATATTTCGACATGATAAAATACGTAGAATATTTATAAGTTTCAAATATAGTTGAATGTCGACTTAATATTTTTGCACACAACTAAAAGCCGTCGTTCTCATTACTATTCTCTTGATGTAGTAACCTTCTTCAGAAGTATAATAATTTCTATTATCTTTGTTCAAACGTCCACTCCTCTCGAAGTTGTAAGTGATAAGAGCCTCGATTCCTCTCTCCTATTTTCCTCACCAACAATAAAGTTAGCGTTCACCTTTCAGAACATGGATCTTATTGGTTCCTTATTAGCGATGATAATATAACCCTTAATTAAGCATTAATTAGCCGCAATGTTAATAAATACTTCTTATTTATTATTTGACACCTTCAAAGATTTTAGGAAGTGTTAAAATCTCGCTGGTAATTAGCTATGCTAATTGCTTTATTTGCTCTCATCTAAGTAAGGTCGCTTCACATTGGCGAAATAATTTCAACTCTGAGATTTACTGATGGCATCGCTAACGACATTCCTTCCGCACTTTATGTGTGCATTTCCCTCCAATGCTTTATATGCTTCAATTTAAGTATCTCAACTTCCCTAAATTAGCTCCCGTTGATTTCATGCATGTGGGTGTAAGTCTCATCCCATATGAATGTCTCGTTTGCCAGCAATTAATTAATTTCTCTTGGCTTACACCCCCACCCTCATACTTCTCTTTGTCTCCGGGTGGGTTTTGGCCTGTTTCTGGAGCTTCCTTTTCCACCAGATGCGTGAAAATAGGTCGACAGTGATGTAGCTGGCGACCATCTGACACGCCCATTTTCCAGCGGCATCTATCACCTGTCAAGTAGCTCCAACTCTCAGAACTTTTGCAAGAATTCTGTATGCTAGCTCCCAGTTCATACAATATTCTGTCTTAAAATTGCTTGTAATTCCTTTCCCAGACATGGAATTAAGCTTCAATCACCTCAGTAATTGTTCTTTCAACTGTCTCTCGGGTTCTATGCGGCTGTTCCCCCCTCAGAGATCTATGGTTCGGTTCTCTGGAAAATCATAGACATAATTCTTCCTCCTCAGAGTCCCGGGTTCGATGCCAGTCATAATCCGTTCCATCGGGTACATTATAGAAGCCCGCATAACAGTAAAGCCGGGAGGTAAATGAACATGCGAGATTTGTTGCACAGGTCCTCTAGAACGAAGTGACAGATATTTCGTAAAGAAAACTTGACTTTTAGGTAATGTCAACAAAATTATTAATTTTCCATCACTTGCACTTTGATAAGTGTAAATGTAAACCGCTGGTTGGTTGGTTCCTTAGTTTAGGGGCTGTGACAACGCGGTCATGAAGCCCCGTGTACTTTGGGTGTTTGTAGAATCTGTTTGATAACCGGCGTTAATTGTGAAGACTGTATTAGTGTGTGTATCTGTTTTTACTTCAAGTAAGGACTGCAGACAATAATTTAAAGTAGTTCCTACTTTCGCTACTAAATGCTACAATCCACGACACCTAGCTGTGAACTTGGCTATTAGATGCCATCGCAATCAGCGCCTGGTGACGAACGTTGGAACTTATAAAATTTTGCTTCACACAGTTTAGTTAGTGGAAGGATCTTTTACACGCCATAAATCTATGACATGGGCCCTACAACTTAATTCCACTCCGAAGGAAGGCATACTGAGGGATTTTAACGCTGTTAAAAAATCCGACGACTTCGGCCCAGTTTGAATCCGCGACCTTGGGAATAGAAGCTCAACATGCTATTAACCACGCCACCGAAGCCGAAAAAAAGAAAATAGATATGAGGTTTGGAAACTTGGGGATCGTATACCGTATTTATTTTCATTGTGCTGTTCTAGTTTGTCCGAGCCCCACCCTCGCCCAAATAAATTTGACCGAGATCATCCCCCTCCTGAAGCAAACCCTAGTTACACCACTGACCTAACATGGACAGCACATCCACACACGGATTGGAGGTGTGACCTACCATAAGGAAATACTGGAAAATAAGAGAATTGTGAGATACACGGTATTGCAAGTTCAGCGATGATATAGAGGTTATTATAGTGCCTGCAGTAGTGTGTATTCATTGAGGCTAGGCTTGGGATGGAGATTGGAACCATCCCTGCATTTTCCTGCAGTATAAATGGGAAACCACGGACAACCACTTGTGAGAATTGAACCCACCTCTTCTCAGTTCTGCTTCTCGAGACTGAGAGCACGTTTCAGACCAGAATTACATTTCTTGGCTGAGCTAGGAATGGAACCAGGAACTTTGAAGCGACAGCCACAAAGAGGTGGTGAAAATATCAACCAATGAAAACAGTATCCTCAATTTAAAATGTAGCAAGCAGTTCAGGCTACGAAATCTGAAAGTTTCTTTATGAGAAAATACATTTATTTTCATGAGATTGTGACAGCAGTAACACAGTTTGCCACCAGGTACCGCCACGGGCAGACTTTAAGGTGTGGCGTCAGTAACACAGTTTGCCACCAGGTGACGCCACGTGCAGAGTCTAAGGTGTGGCGGCAGTAACATAGTTTGCCACCAGGTACCGCCACGGGCAGAGTGTAAGGTGTGGCAGCAGTAACACAGTTTGCCACCAGGTACCGCCACGGCCAGAGTCTAAGGTGTGGCAGCAGTAACACAGTTCGCCACCACGTACCGCCACGGGCAGAATCTAAGGTGTGGCAGCAGTAACACAGTTTGCCACCAGGTACCGCCACGGGCAGTGTCTAAGGTGTGAAAGCAGTAACACAGTTTGCCACCAGGTACCGCCACGGGCAGAGTAATAGGTTTGGCGGCAGTAACACAGTTTGCCACCAGGTACCGCCACGGGCAGAGTCTAAGGTGTGGCGGCAGTAACACAGTCTTCCACCAGGTACCGACACGGGCAGAGTCTAAGGTGTGGCGGCAGTAACACAGTTTGCCGCCAATGTGCAGAGTCTGAGGTGTGGCGTCAGTAACACAGTTTGCCAACAGGCACCGCCACGGGCAGAGTATAAGGTGTGGCGGCAGTAACACAGTTTGCCAACTGGTACCGCCACGGGCCGAGTCTAAGGTTTGGCGGCAGTAACACAGTTTGCCAACAGGTGCCGCCACGGGCAAAGTCTAAGGTTTGGCAGCAGTAACACAGTTTGCTACCACGTACCGCCACGGGTAGAGTCTAAGGTGTGGCGGCAGTAACACACTTTGTCACCAGGTACCGCCACAGGCAGAGTCTAAGCTGTGGCGGCAGAACACAGTTTGCCACCAGGTACCACCACGGGCAGAGTATAAGGTGTGGTGGCAGTAACACACTTTGCCACCAGGTACCGCCACTGGCAGAGTCTATGGTGTGGCGGCAATTACACAGTTTGCCAACAGGTACCGCCACGGGCAGAGTATATGGTGTGGCGGCAGTAACACAGTTAGCCACCAAGTACCGCCATGGGCAGAGTCTAAGGTATGGCGGCTGTAACACAGTTTGCTACCAGGTACCGCCACGTGCAGAGTCTGAGATGTGGCGGCAGTAACACAGTTTGCTAGAAGGTACCGCCACGTGCAGAGTCTGACGTGTGGCGTCAGTTACACACTTTGACACCAGGTACCGCCACAGGCAGAGTCTAAGGTGTGGCGGCAGTAACACAGTTTGCTACCAGGTACCGCCAACGTGCAGAGTCTAAGGTGTGGCAGCAGTAACACAGTTAGCCACCAGGTACCGCCACGGGCAGAGTCTGAGGTGTGGCAGCAGTAACACAGTTAGCCACCAGGTACCGCCACGGACAGAGTATAATGTGTGGCGGCAGTAACACAGTTTGCCACCAGTTACCGCCACGGGCAGAGTATCAGGTGTGACGGCAGTAACACAGTTTGCCACCAGATACCGCCACGGGCAGAGTCTAAGGTATGGCGGCAGTAACACAGTTTGCTACCAGGTAACGCCATGGGCAGAGTCTAAGGGGTAGCGGCAGTAATACAGTTTGCCACCAGGTACCACCACGGCCAGAGTCTAAGGTGTGGCAGCAGTAACACAGTTTGCCACCACGTACCGCCACGGGCAGAATCTAAGGTGTGTAAGCAGTAACACAGTTTGCCACCAGGTACCGCCACGGGCAGATTCTAAGGTGTGGCAGCAGTAACACAGTTTGCCACCAGGTACCACCATGGGCAGAGTCTAAGCTGTGGTGGCAGTAACACAGTTTGCCACCAGGTACCGCCATGGGCAGAGTCAAAGGTGTGGCAGCTGTAACACAGTTTGCCACCAGGTACCGCCACGGGCAGAGTCTAAGCTGTGGCAGCAGTAACACAGTTAGCCACCAGGTACCGCCACGGCCAGAGTCTAAGGTGTGGCAGCAGTAACACAGTTTGCCACCACGTACCGCCACGGGCAGAATCCAACGTGTGGCAGCAGTAACACAGTTTGCCACCAGGTACCGCCACGGAGAGAGTATCAGGTGTGACGGCAGTAACACATTTTGCCACCAGATACCGCCACGGGCAGAGTCTAAGGTATGGCGGCAGTAACACAGTTTGCTACCAGGTAACGCCATGGGCAGAGTCTAAGGGGTGGCGGCAGTAACACAGTTTGCCAACAGGTGCCGCCAACCTGCAGAGTCTGAGGTGTGGCGTCAGTAACACAGTTTGCCACCAGGTCCTTTCACGGGCAGAGTCTAAGGTGTGGCGGCAGTAACACAGTTTGCCACCAGGTACCGCCATGGGCAGAGTCTAAGGTGTGACGGCAGTAACACAGTTTGCCACCAGGTACCGCCACGGGCAGAGTCTAAGTTGTGGCGGCAGTAACACAGTTTGCCAACAGGTACCGCCACGTGCAGATTCTAAGGTGTGGCGGCAGTAACATAGTTTGCCACCAGGTACCGCCACGGGCAGAGTGTAAGGTGTGGCGGCAGTAACACAGTTTGCCACCAGGTACCGCCACGGCCAGAGTCTAAGGTGTGGCAGCAGTAACACAGATTGCCACCAAGTACCGCCATGGGCAGAGTCTAAGGTGTGGCGGCTGTAACACAGTTTGCTACCAGGTACCGCCACGTGCAGAGTCTGAGATGTGGCGGCAGTAACACAGTTTGCTACAAGGTACCGCCACGTGCAGAGTCTGAGGTGTGGCGTCTGTTACACACTTTGACACCAGGTACCGCCACAGGCAGTCTAAGGAGTGGCGGCAGTAACACAGTTTGCTACCAGGTACCGCCAACGTGCAGAGTCTAAGGTGTGGCAGCAGTTACACAGTTAGCCACCAGGTACCGCCACGGGTAGAGTCTGAGGTGTGGCAGCAGTTACACAATTAGCTACCAGGTGCCGCCACGGACAGAGTCTAATGTGTGGCGGCAGTAAGACAGTTTGCCACCAGTTACCGCCACGGGAAGAGTATCAGGTGTGACGGCAGTAACACAGTTTGCCACCAGATACCGCCACGGGCAGAGTCTAAGGTATGGCGGCAGTAACACAGTTTGCTACCAGGTAACGCCATGGGCAGAGCCAAAGGGGTAGCGGCAGTAACACAGTTTGCCACCAGGTACCGACACGGCCAGAGTCTAAGGTGTGGCAGCAGTAACACAGTTTGCCACCACGTACCGCCACGGGCAGAATCTAAGGTGTGTAAGCAGTAACACAGTTTGCCACCAGGTACCGCCACGGGCAGATTCTAAGGTGTGGCAGCAATAACACAGTTTGCCACCAGGTACCACCATGGGCAGAGTCTAAGCTGTGGTGGCAGTAACACAGTTTGCCACCAGGTACCGCCATGGGCAGAGTCAAAGGTGTGGCAGCTGTAACACAGTTTGCCACCAGGTACCGCCACGGGCAGAGTCTAAGGTGTGGCAGCAGTAACACAGTTTGCCACCACGTACCGCCACGGGCAGAATCCAACGTGTGGCAGCAGTAACACAGTTTGCCACCAGGTACCGCCACGGAGAGAGTATCAGGTGTGACGGCAGTAACACATTTTACCACCAGAAACCGCCACGGGCAGAGTCTAAGGTATGGCGGCAGTAACACAGTTTGCCACCAGGTCCTTTCACGGGCAGAGTCTAAGGTGTGGCGGCAGTAACACAGTTTGCCACCAGGTACCGCCATGGGCAGAGTCTAAGGTGTGACGGCAGTAACACAGTTTGCCACCAGGTACCGCCACGGGCAGAGTCTAAGTTGTGGCGGCAGTAAAACAGTTTGCCACCAGGTACCGCCACGTGCAGATTCTAAGGTGTGGCGGCAGTAACATAGTTTGCCACCAGGTACCGCCACGGGCAGAGTGTAAGGTGTGGCGGCAGTAACACAGTTTGCCACCAGGTACCGCCACGGCCAGAGTCTAAGGTGTGGCAGCAGTAACACAGATTGCCACCAAGTACCGCCATGGGCAGAGTCTAAGGTGTGGCGGCTGTAACACAGTTTGCTACCAGGTACCGCCACGTGCAGAGTCTGAGATGTGGCGGCAGTAACACAGTTTGCTACAAGGTACCGCCACGTGCAGAGTCTGAGGTGTGGCGTCTGTTACACACTTTGACACCAGGTACCGCCACAGGCAGTCTAAGGAGTGGCGGCAGTAACACAGTTTGCTACCAGGTACCGCCAACGTGCAGAGTCTAAGGTGTGGCAGCAGTAACACAGTTTGCCACCACGTACCGCCACGGGCAGAATCCAACGTGTGGTAGCAGTAACACCGTTTGCCACCAGGTACCGCCACGGAGAGAGTATCAGGTGTGACGGCAGTAACACATTTTGCCACCAGATACCGCCACGGGCAGAGTCTAAGGTATGGCGGCAGTTACACAGTTTGCTACCAGGTAACGCCATGGGCAGAGTCTAAGGGGTGGCGGCAGTAACACAGTTTGCCAACAGGTGCCGCCAACCTGCAGAGTCTGAGGGGTGGCGTCAGTAACACAGTTTGCCACCAGGTCCTTTCACGGGCAGAGTCTAAGGTGTGGCGGCAGTAACACAGTTTGCCACCAGGTACCGCCATGGGCAGAGTCTAAGGTGTGACGGCAGTAACACAGTTTGCCACCAGGTACCGCCACGGGCAGAGTCTAAGTTGTGGCGGCAGTAACACAGTTTGCCACCAGGTACCGCCACGTGCAGATTCTAAGGTGTGGCGGCAGTAACATAGTTTGCCACCAGTTACCGCCACGGGCAGAGTGTAAGGTGTGGCGGCAGTAACACAGTTTGCCACCAGGTACCGCCACGGCCAGAGTCTAAGGTGTGGCAGCAGTAACACAGATTGCCACCAAGTACCGCCATGGGCAGAGTCTAAGGTGTGGCGGCTGTAACACAGTTTGCTACCAGGTACCGCCACGTGCAGAGTCTGAAATGTGGCGGCAGTAACACAGTTTGCTACAAGGTACCGCCACGTGCAGAGTCTGAGGTGTGGCGTCTGTTACACACTTTGACACCAGGTACCGCCACAGGCAGTCTAAGGAGTGGCGGCAGTAACACAGTTTGCCACCAGGTACCGCCACGTGCAGATTCTAAGGTGTGGCGGCAGTAACATAGTTTGCCACCAGGTACCGCCACGGGCAGAGTGTAAGGTGTGGCGGCAGTTACACAGTTTGCCACCAGGTACCGCCACGGCCAGAGTCTAAGGTGTGGCAGCAGTAACACAGTTTGCTACAAGGTACCGCCACGTGCAGAGTCTGAGGTGTGGCGTCTGTTACACACTTTGACACCAGGTACCGCCACAGGCAGTCTAAGGAGTGGCGGCAGTAACACAGTTTGCTACCAGGTACCGCCAACGTGCAGAGTCTAAGGTGTGGCAGCAGTTACACAGTTAGCCACCAGGTACCGCCACGGGTAGAGTCTGAGGTGTGGCAGCAGTTACACAATTAGCTACCAGGTGCCGCCACGGACAGAGTCTAATGTGTGGCGGCAGTAAGACAGTTTGCCACCAGTTACCGCCACGGGAAGAGTATCAGGTGTGACGGCAGTAACACAGTTTGCCACCAGATACCGCCACGGGCAGAGTCTAAGGTATGGCGGCAGTAACACAGTTTGCTACCAGGTAACGCCATGGGCAGAGCCAAAGGGGTAGCGGCAGTAACACAGTTTGCCACCAGGTACCGACACGGCCAGAGTCTAAGGTGTGGCAGCAGTAACACAGTTTGCCACCACGTACCGCCACGGGCAGAATCTAAGGTGTGTAAGCAGTAACACAGTTTGCCACCAGGTACCGCCACGGGCAGATTCTAAGGTGTGGCAGCAATAACACAGTTTGCCACCAGGTACCACCATGGGCAGAGTCTAAGCTGTGGTGGCAGTAACACAGTTTGCCACCAGGTACCGCCATGGGCAGAGTCAAAGGTGTGGCAGCTGTAACACAGTTTGCCACCAGGTACCGCCACGGGCAGAGTCTAAGGTGTGGCAGCAGTAACACAGTTTGCCACCACGTACCGCCACGGGCAGAATCCAACGTGTGGCAGCAGTAACACAGTTTGCCACCAGGTACCGCCACGGAGAGAGTATCAGGTGTGACGGCAGTAACACATTTTACCACCAGAAACCGCCACGGGCAGAGTCTAAGGTATGGCGGCAGTAACACAGTTTGCCACCAGGTCCTTTCACGGGCAGAGTCTAAGGTGTGGCGGCAGTAACACAGTTTGCCACCAGGTACCGCCATGGGCAGAGTCTAAGGTGTGACGGCAGTAACACAGTTTGCCACCAGGTACCGCCACGGGCAGAGTCTAAGTTGTGGCGGCAGTAAAACAGTTTGCCACCAGGTACCGCCACGTGCAAATTCTAAGGTGTGGCGGCAGTAACATAGTTTGCCACCAGGTACCGCCACGGGCAGAGTGTAAGGTGTGGCGGCAGTAACACAGTTTGCCACCAGGTACCGCCACGGCCAGAGTCTAAGGTGTGGCAGCAGTAACACAGATTGCCACCAAGTACCGCCATGGGCAGAGTCTAAGGTGTGGCGGCTGTAACACAGTTTGCTACCAGGTACCGCCACGTGCAGAGTCTGAGATGTGGCGGCAGTAACACAGTTTGCTACAAGGTACCGCCACGTGCAGAGTCTGAGGTGTGGCGTCTGTTACACACTTTGACACCAGGTACCGCCACAGGCAGTCTAAGGAGTGGCGGCAGTAACACAGTTTGCTACCAGGTACCGCCAACGTGCAGAGTCTAAGGTGTGGCAGCAGTAACACAGTTTGCCACCACGTACCGCCACGGGCAGAATCCAACGTGTGGTAGCAGTAACACCGTTTGCCACCAGGTACCGCCACGGAGAGAGTATCAGGTGTGACGGCAGTAACACATTTTGCCACCAGATACCGCCACGGGCAGAGTCTAAGGTATGGCGGCAGTTACACAGTTTGCTACCAGGTAACGCCATGGGCAGAGTCTAAGGGGTGGCGGCAGTAACACAGTTTGCCAACAGGTGCCGCCAACCTGCAGAGTCTGAGGGGTGGCGTCAGTAACACAGTTTGCCACCAGGTCCTTTCACGGGCAGAGTCTAAGGTGTGGCGGCAGTAACACAGTTTGCCACCAGGTACCGCCATGGGCAGAGTCTAAGGTGTGACGGCAGTAACACAGTTTGCCACCAGGTACCGCCACGGGCAGAGTCTAAGTTGTGGCGGCAGTAACACAGTTTGCCACCAGGTACCGCCACGTGCAGATTCTAAGGTGTGGCGGCAGTAACATAGTTTGCCACCAGTTACCGCCACGGGCAGAGTGTAAGGTGTGGCGGCAGTAACACAGTTTGCCACCAGGTACCGCCACGGCCAGAGTCTAAGGTGTGGCAGCAGTAACACAGATTGCCACCAAGTACCGCCATGGGCAGAGTCTAAGGTGTGGCGGCTGTAACACAGTTTGCTACCAGGTACCGCCACGTGCAGAGTCTGAAATGTGGCGGCAGTAACACAGTTTGCTACAAGGTACCGCCACGTGCAGAGTCTGAGGTGTGGCGTCTGTTACACACTTTGACACCAGGTACCGCCACAGGCAGTCTAAGGAGTGGCGGCAGTAACACAGTTTGCCACCAGGTACCGCCACGTGCAGATTCTAAGGTGTGGCGGCAGTAACATAGTTTGCCACCAGGTACCGCCACGGGCAGAGTGTAAGGTGTGGCGGCAGTTACACAGTTTGCCACCAGGTACCGCCACGGCCAGAGTCTAAGGTGTGGCAGCAGTAACACAGATTGCCACCAAGTACCGCCATGGGCAGAGTCTAAGGTGTGGCGGCTGTAACACAGTTTGCTACCAGGTACCGCCACGTGCAGAGTCTGAGATGTGGCGGCAGTAACACAGTTTGCTACAAGGTACCGCCACGTGCAGAGTCTGAGGTGTGGCGTCTGTTACACACTTTGACACCAGGTACCGCCACAGGCAGTCTATGGTGTGGCAGCAGTAACACAGTTAGCCACCAGGTACCGCCACGGGTAGAGTCTGAGGTGTGGCAGCAGTTACACAATTAGCTACCAGGTGCCGCCACGGACAGAGTCTAATGTGTGGCGGCAGTAAGACAGTTTGCCACCAGTTACCGCCACGGGCAGAGTATCAGGTGTGACGGCAGTAACACAGTTTGCCACCAGATACCGCCACGGGCAGAGTCTAAGGTATGGCGGCAGTAACACAGTTTGCTACCAGGTAACGCCATGGGCAGAGTCTAAGGGGTAGCGGCAGTAACACAGTTTGCCACCAGGTACCGCCACGGCCAGAGTCTAAGGTGTGGCAGCAGTAACACAGTTTGCCACCACGTACCGCCACGGGCAGAATCTAAGGTGTGTAAGCAGTAACACAGTTTGCCACCAGGTACCGCCACGAGCAGATTCTAAGGTGTGGCAGAAATAACACAGTTTGCCACCAGGTACCACCATGGGCAGAGTCTAAGCTGTGGTGGCAGTAACACAGTTTGCCACCAGGTACCGCCATGGGCAGAGTCAAAGGTGTGGCAGCTGTAACACAGTTTGCCAATAGGTACCGCCACGGGCAGAGTCTAAGCTGTGGCAGCAGTAACACAGTTAGCCACCAGGTACCGCCACGGCCAGAGTCTAAGGTGTGGCAGCAGTAACACAGTTTGCCACCACGTACCGCCACGGGCAGAATCCAACGTGTGGCAGCAGTAACACAGTTTGCCACCAGGTACCGCCACGGAGAGAGTATCAGGTGTGGCAGCAGTAACACAGATTGCCACCAAGTACCGCCATGGGCAGAGTCTAAGGTGTGGCGGCTGTAACACAGTTTGCTACCAGGTACCGCCACGTGCAGAGTCTGAGATGTGGCGGCAGTAACACAGTTTGCTACAAGGTACCGCCACGTGCAGAGTCTGAGGTGTGGCGTCTGTTACACACTTTGACACCAGGTACCGCCACAGGCAGTCTAAGGAGTGGCGGCAGTAACACAGTTTGCTACCAGGTACCGCCAACGTGCAGAGTCTAAGGTGTGGCAGCAGTAACACAGTTAGCCACCAGGTACCGCCACGGGTAGAGTCTGAGGTGTGGCAGCAGTTACACAATTTGCTACCAGGTGCCGCCACGGACAGTCTAATGTGTGGCGGCAGTAAGACAGTTTGCCACCAGTTACCGCCACGGGCAGAGTATCAGGTGTGACGGCAGTAACACAGTTTGCCACCAGATACCGCCAGGGGCAGAGTCTAAGTTATGGCGGCAGTAACACAGTTTGCTACCAGGTAACGCCATGGGCAGAGTCTAAGGGGTAGCGGCAGTAACACAGTTTGCCACCAGGTACCGCCACGGCCAGAGTCTAACGTGTGGCAGCAGTAACACAGTTTGCCACCACGTACCACCACGGGCAGAATCTAAGGTGTGTAAGCAGTAACACAGTTTGCCACCAGGTACCGCCACGGGCAGATTCTAAGGTGTGGCAGCAATAACACAGTTTGCCACCAGGTACCACCATGGGCAGAGTCTAAGCTGTGGTGGCAGTAACACAGTTTGCCACCAGGTACCGCCATGGGCAGAGTCAAAGGTGTGGCAGCTGTAACACAGTTTGCCACCAGGTACCGCCACGGGCAGTGTCTAAGCTGTGGCAGCAGTAACACAGTTAGCCACCAGGTACCGCCACGGCCAGAGTCTAAGGTGTGGCAGCAGTAACACAGTTTGCCACCACGTACCGCCACGGGCAGAATCCAACGTGTGGCAGCAGTAACACAGTTTGCCACCAGGTACCGCCACGGAGAGAGTATCAGGTGTGACGGCAGTAACACATTTTGCCACCAAATACCGCCACGGGCAGAGTCTAAGGTATGGCGGCAGTAACACAGTTTGCTACCAGGTAACGCCATGGGCAGAGTCAAAGGGGTGGCGGCAGTAACACAGTTTGCCAACAGGTGCCGCCAACCTGCAGAGTCTGAGGTGTGGCGTCAGTAACACAGTTTGCCACCAGGTCCTTTCACGGGCAGAGTCTAAGGTGTGGCGGCAGTAACACAGTTTGCCACCAGGTACCGCCATGGGCAGAGTCTAAGGTGTGACGGCAGGAACACAGTTTGCCACCAGGTACCGCCACGGGCAGAGTCTAAGTTGTGGCGGCAGTAACACAGTTTGCCACCAGGTACCGCCACGTGCAGATTCTAAGGTGTGGCGGCAGTAACATAGTTTGCCACCAGGTACCGCCACGGGCAGAGTGTAAGGTGTGGCGGCAGTAACACAGTTTGCCACCAGGTACCGCCACGGCCAGAGTCTAAGGTGTGGCAGCAGTAACACAGATTGCCAACAAGTACCGCCATGGGCAGAGTCTAAGGTGTGGCGGCTGTAACACAGTTTGCTACCAGGTACCGCCACGTGCAGAGTCTGAGATGTGGCGGCAGTAACACAGTTTGCTACATGGTACCGCCACGTGTAGAGTCTGAGGTGTGGCGTCTGTTACACACTTTGACACCAGGTACCGCCACAGGCAGTCTAAGGAGTGGCGGCAGTAACACAGTTTGCTACCAGGTACCGCCAACGTGCAGAGTCTAAGGTGTGGCAGCAGTAACACAGTTAGCCACCAGGTACCGCCACGGGTAGAGTCTGAGGTGTGGCAGCAGTTACACAATTAGCTACCAGGTGCCGCCACGGACAGAGTCGAATGTGTGGCGGCAGTAAGACAGTTTGCCACCAGTTACCGCCACGGGCAGAGTATCAGGTGTGACGGCAGTAACACAGTTTGCCACCAGATACCGCCACGGGCGGAGTCTAAGGTATGGCGGCAGTAACACAGTTTGCTACCAGGTAACGCCATGGGCAGAGTCTAAGGGGTGGCGGCAGTAACACAGTTTGCCTACAGGTGCCGCCAACGTGCAGAGTCTGAGGTGTGGCGTCAGTAACACAGTTTGCCACCAGGTCCTTTCACGGGCAGAGTCTAAGGTGTGGCGGCAGTAACACAGTTTGCCACCAGGTACCGCCATGGGCAGAGTCTAAGGTGTGACGGCAGTAACACAGTTTGCCACCAGGTACCGCCACGGGCAGAGTCTAAGGTGTGGCGGCAGTAACACAGTTTGCCACCAGGTACCGCCACGTGCAGATTCTAAGGTGTGGCGGCAGAAACATAGTTTGCCACCAGGTACCGCCAAGGGGCAGAGTGTAAGGTGTGGCGGCAGTAACACAGTTTGCCACCACGTACCGCCACGGGCAGAATCTAAGGTGTGGCAGCAGTAACACAGTTTGCCACCAGGTACCAGCCACGGGCAGAGTCTAAGGTGTGGCAGCAGTAACACAGTTTGCCACCAGGTACCACCATGGGCAGAGTCTACGCTCAGGTGGCAGTAACACAGTTTGCCACCAGGTACCGCCATGGGCAGAGTGTAAGGTGTGGCAGCTGTAACACAGTTTGCCACCATGTACCGCAACGGGCAGAGTCTAAGCTGTGGCAGCAGTAACACAGTTTGCCACCAGGTACCGCCAGTCCAGAGTCTAAGGTGTGGCAGCAGTAACACAGTTTGCCACCACGTTCCGCCACGGGCAGAATCCAAGGTGTGGCAGCAGTAACACAGTTTGCCACCAGGTACCGCCGCGGGCAGAGTCTAAGGTGTGGCGGCTGTAACACAGTTTGCTACCAGGTACCGCCACGTGCAGAGTCTGAGATGTGGCGGCAGTAACACAGTTTGCTACATAGTACCGCCACGTGTAGAGTCTGAGGTGTGGCGTCTGTTACACACTTTGACACCAGGTACCGCCACAGGCAGTCTAAGGAGTGGCGGCAGTAACACAGTTTGCTACCAGGTACCGCCAACGTGCAGAGTCTAAGGTGTGGCAGCAGTAACACAGTTAGCCACCAGGTACCGCCACGGGTAGAGTCTGAGGTGTGGCAGCAGTTACACAATTAGCTACCAGGTGCCGCCACGGACAGAGTCGAATGTGTGGCGGCAGTAAGACAGTTTGCCACCAGTTACCGCCACGGGCAGAGTATCAGGTGTGACGGCAGTAACACAGTTTGCCACCAGATACCGCCACGGGCGGAGTCTAAGGTATGGCGGCAGTAACACAGTTTGCTACCAGGTAACGCCATGGGCAGAGTCTAAGGGGTGGCGGCAGTAACACAGTTTGCCTACAGGTGCCGCCAACGTGCAGAGTCTGAGGTGTGGCGTCAGTAACACAGTTTGCCACCAGGTCCTTTCACGGGCAGAGTCTAAGGTGTGGCGGCAGTAACACAGATTGCCACCAGGTACCGCCATGGGCAGAGTCTAAGGTGTGACGGCAGTAACACAGTTTGCCACCAGGTACCGCCACGGGCAGAGTCTAAGGTGTGGCGGCAGTAACACAGTTTGCCACCAGGTACCGCCACGTGCAGATTCTAAGGTGTGGCGGCAGAAACATAGTTTGCCACCAGTTACCGCCAAGGGGCAGAGTGTAAGGTGTGGCGGCAGTAACACAGTTTGCCACCACGTACCGCCACGGGCAGAATCTAAGGTGTGGCAGCAGTAACACAGTTTGCCACCAGGTACCGCCACGGGCAGAGTCTAAGGTGTGGCAGCAGTAACACAGTTTGCCACCAGGTACCACCATGGGCAGAGTCTACGCTCAGGTGGCAGTAACACAGTTTGCCACCAGGTACCGCCATGGGCAGAGTGTAAGGTGTGGCAGCTGTAACACAGTTTGCCACCATGTACCGCAACGGGCAGAGTCTAAGCTGTGGCAGCAGTAACACAGTTTGCCACCAGGTACCGCCAGGCCAGAGTCTAAGGTGTGGCAGCAGTAACACAGTTTGCCACCACGTTCCGCCACGGGCAGAATCCAAGGTGTGGCAGCAGTAACACAGTTTGCCACCAGGTACCGCCGCGGGCAGAGTATCAGGTGTGACGGCAGTAACACAGTTTGCCACCAGATACCGCCACGGGCAGAGTCTAAGGTATAGCGGCAGTAACACAGTTTGCTACGAGGTAACGCCATGGGCAGAGTCTAAGGGGTGGCGGCAGTAACACAGTTTGCCACCAGGTACCGCCATGGGCAGAGTCTAAGGTGTGGCGGCAGTAACACAGTTTGCCACCAGGTACCGCCACGTGCAGATTCTAAGGTGTGGCGGCAGTAACATAGTTTGCCACCAGGTACCGCCACGGGCAGAGTGTAAGGTATGGCGGCAGTAACACAGTTTGCCACCAGGTACCGCCACGGCCAGAGTCTAAGGTGTGGCAGCAGTAACACAGTTTGCCACCACGTACCGCCACGGGCAGAATCTAAGGTGTGGCAGCAGTAACACAGTTTGCCACCAGGTACCACCATGGGCAGAGTCTAAGCTGTGGTGGCATTAACAAAATTTGCCACCAGGTACCGCCATGGGCAGAGTCTAAGGTGTGGCAGCTGTAACACAGTTTGCCAACAGGTACCGCCACTGGCAGAGTCTAAGCTGTGGCAGCAGTAACACAGTTTGCCACCAGGTACCGCCACGGCCAGAGTCTAAGGTGTGGCAGCAGTTACACAGTTTGCCACCAGGTACCGCCACGGGCAGTGTCTAAGGTGTGAAAGCAGTTACACAGTTTGCCACCAGGTACCGCCACGGGCAGAGTATTAGGTTTGGCGGCAGTAACACAGTTAGCCACCAGGTACCGCCACGGGCAGAGTCTAAGGTGTGGCGGCAGTAACACAGTTTTCCACCAGGTACCGACACGGGCAGAGTCTAAGGTGTGGCGGCAGTAACACAGTTTGCCACCAATGTGCAGAGTCTGAGGTGTGGCGTCAGTAACACAGTTTGCCAACAGGCACCGCCATGGGCTGAGTCTAAGTTGTGGCGGCAGTAACACAGTTTGCCAACAGGTACCGCCACGGGCCGAGTCTAAGGTTTGGCGGCAGTAACACAGTTTGCCAACAGGTGCCGCCAGGGGCAGAGTCTAAAGTTTGGCAGCAGTAACACAGTTTGCCACCACGTACCGCCACGGGCAGAGTCTAAGGTGTGGCGGAGGTAACACACTTTGTCACCAGTTACCGCCACAGGCAGAGTCTAAGCAGTGGCAGCAGAACACAGTTTGCCACCAGGTACCACCACGGGCAGAGTATAAGGTGTGGTGGCAGTAACACACTTTGCCACCAGGTACCGCCACTGGCAGAGTCTATGGTGTGGCTGCAATTACACAGTTTGCCAACAAGTACCGCCACGGGCAGAGTATAAGGTGTGGCGGCAGTAACACAGTTAGCCACCAAGTACCGCCATGGGCAGAGTCTAAGGTGTGACGGCAGTAACACAGTTTGCCACCAGGAACCGCCATGGGCAGAGTCTAAGGTGTGGCGGCAGTAACACAGTTTGTCACCAAGTACCGCCATCGGCAGAGTCTAAGGTGTGGCGGCTGTAACACAGTTTGCTACCAGGTACCGCCACGTGCAGAGTCTGAGATGTGGCGGCAGTAACACAGTTTGCTACAAGGTACCGCCACGTGCAGAGTCTGAGGTGTGGCATCAGTTACACAGTTTGATACCAGGTACCGCCACAGGCAGAGTCTAAGGTGTGTCAGCAGTAACAGAGTTTGCTACTAGGTAACGCCACGGGCAGAGAATCTGGTGTGACGGTAGTAACACAGTTTGCCACCAGATACCTCCACGGGCAGAGTCTAAGGTATGGCGGCGGTATCACAGTTTGCTACCAGGTACCGCCATGGGCAGAGTCTAAGGTGTGACGGCAGTAACACAGTTTGCTACCAGGTACCGCCATGGGCAGAGTCTAAGGTGTGACGGCAGTAACACAGTTTGCCACCAGGTACCGCCATGGGCAGAGTCTAAGGTGTGACGGCAGTATCACAGTTTGCCACCAGGTTCCGCCATGGGCAGAGTCTAAGGGGTGGCGGGAGTAACACAGTTTGCCAACAGGTGCCTCCAACGTGCAGAGTCTGAGGTGTGGCGTCAGTAACACAGTTTGCCACCAGGTCCTTTCACGGGCAGAGTCTAAGGTGTGGCGGCAGTAACACAGTTTGCCACCAAGTACCACCATGGGCAGAGTCTAAGGTGTGACGGCAGTAACACAGTTTGCCACCAGGTACCGCCATGGGCAGAGTCTAAGGTGTGGCGGCAGTAACACAGTTTGCCACCAGGTACCGCCACGTGCAGATTCTAAGGTGTGGCGGCAGTAACATAATTTGCCACCAGGTACCGCCACGGGCAGAGTGTAAGATGTGGCGGCAGTAACACAGTTTGCCACCACGTACCGCCACGGGCAGAATCTAAGGTGTGGCAGCAGTAACACAGTTTCCCACCAGGTACCGCCACGGGCAGAGTCTAAGGTGTGGCAGCAGTAACACAGTTTGCCACCAGGTACCGCCACGGCCAGAGTCTAAGGTGTGGCAGCAGTAACACAGTTTGCCACCACGTACCGCCACGGGCAGAATCCAACGTGTGGCAGCAGTAACACAGTTTGCCACCAGTTACCGCCACGGGCAGAGTATCAGGTGTGACGGCAGTAACACAGTTTGCCACCAGATACCGCCAGGGGCAGAGTCTAAGGTATGGCGGCAGTAACACAGTTTGCTACCAGGTAACGCCATGGGCAGAGTCTAATGGGTAGCGGCAGTAACACAGTTTCCCACCAGGTACCGCCATGGGCAGAGTCAAAGGTGTGGCAGCTGTAACACAGTTTGCCAAAAGGTACCGCCACGGGCAGTGTCTAAGCTGTGGCAGCAGTAACACAGTTAGCCACCAGGTACCGCCACGGCCAGAGTCTAAGGTGTGGCAGCAGTAACACAGTTTGCCACCACGTACCGCCACGGGCAGAATCCAACGTGTGGCAGCAGTAACACAGCTTGCCACCAGGTACCGCCACGGAGAGAGTATCAGGTGTGACGGCAGTAACACATTTTGCCACCAGATACCGCCACGGGCAGAGTCTAAGGTATGGCGGCAGTAACACAGTTTGCTACCAGGTAACGCCATGGGCAGAGTCTAAGGGGTGGCGGCAGTAACACAGTTTGCCTACAGGTGCCGCCAACGTGCAGAGTCTGAGGTGTGGCGTCAGTAACACAGTTTGCCACCAGGTCCTTTCACGGGCAGAGTCTAAGGTGTGGCGGCAGTAACACAGTTTGCCACCAGGTACCGCCATGGGCAGAGTCTAAGGTGTGACGGCAGTAACACAGTTTGCCACCAGGTACCGCCACGGGCAGAGTCTAAGGTGTGGCGGCAGTAACACAGTTTGCCACCAGGTACCGCCACGTGCAGATTCTAAGGTGTGGCGGCAGAAACATAGTTTGCCACCAGGTACCGCCAAGGGGCAGAGTGTAAGGTGTGGCGGCAGTAACACAGTTTGCCACCACGTACCGCCACGGGCAGAATCTAAGGTGTGGCAGCAGTAACACAGTTTGCCACCAGGTACCGCCACGGGCAGAGTCTAAGGTGTGGCAGCAGTAACACAGTTTGCCACCAGGTACCACCATGGGCAGAGTCTACGCTGAGGTGGCAGTAACACAGTTTGCCACCAGGTACCGCCATGGGCAGAGTGTAAGGTGTGGCAGCTGTAACACAGTTTGCCACCATGTACCGCAACGGGCAGAGTCTAAGCTGTGGCAGCAGTAACACAGTTTGCCACCTGGTACCGCCACGGCCAGAGTCTAAGGTGTGGCAGCAGTAACACAGTTTGCCACCACGTTCCGCCACGGGTAGAATCCAAGGTGTGGCAGCAGTAACACAGTTTGCCACCAGGTACCGCCGCGGGCAGAGTATCAGGTGTGACGGCAGTAACACAGTTTGCCACCAGATACCGCCACGGGCAGAGTCTAAGGTATAGCGGCAGTAACACAGTTTGCTACCAGGTAACGCCATGGGCAGAGTCTAAGTGGTGGCGGCAGTAACACAGTTTGCCACCAGGTACCGCCATGGGCAGAGTCTAAGGTGTGGCGGCAGTAACTCAGTTTGCCACCAGGTACCACCACGTGCAGATTCTAAGGTGTGGCGGCAGTAACATAGTTTGCCACCAGGTACCGCCACGGGCAGAGTGTAAGGTATGGCGGCAGTAACACAGTTTGCCACCAGGTACCGCCACGGCCAGAGTCTAAGGTGTGGCAGCAGTAACACAGTTTGCCACCACGTACCGCCACGGGCAGAATCTAAGGTGTGGCAGCAGTAACACAGTTTGCCACCAGGTACCACCATGGGCAGAGTCTAAGCTGTGGTGGCATTAACAAAGTTTGCCACCAGGTACCGCCATGGGCAGAGTCTAAGGTGTGGCAGCTGTAACACAGTTTGCCAACAGGTACCGCCACTGGCAGAGTCTAAGCTGTGGCAGCAGTAACACAGTTTGCCACCAGGTACCGCCACGGCCAGAGTCTAAGGTGTGGCAGCAGTTACACAGTTTGCCACCAGGTACCGCCACGGGCAGTGTCTAAGGTGTGAAAGCAGTTACATAGTTTGCCACCAGGTACCGCCACGGGCAGAGTATTAGGTTTGGCGGCAGTAACACAGTTAGCCACCAGGTACCGCCACGGGCAGAGTCTAAGGTGTGGCGGCAGTAACACAGTTTTCCACCAGGTACCGACACGGGCAGAGTCTAAGGTGTGGCGGCAGTAACACAGTTTGCCACCAATGTGCAGAGTCTGAGGTGTGGCGTCAGTAACACAGTTTGCCAACAGGCACCGCCATGGGCTGAGTCTAAGTTGTGGCGGCAGTAACACAGTTTGCCAACAGGTACCGCCACGGGCCGAGTCTAAGGTTTGGCGGCAGTAACACAGTTTGCCAACAGGTGCCGCCACGGGCAGAGTCTAAAGTTTGGCAGCAGTAACACAGTTTGCCACCACGTACCGCCACGGGCAGAGTCTAAGGTGTGGCGGCAGTAACACACTTTGTCACCAGTTACCGCCACAGGCAGAGTCTAAGCTGTGGCAGCAGAACACAGTTTGCCAACAAGTACCGCCACGGGCAGAGTATAAGGTGTGGCGGCAGTAACACAGTTAGCCACCAAGTACCGCCATGGGCAGAGTCTAAGGTGTGACGGCAGTAACACAGTTTGCCACCAGGAACCGCCATGGGCAGAGTCTAAGGTGTGGCGGCAGTAACACAGTTTGTCACCAAGTACCGCCATCGGCAGAGTCTAAGGTGTGGCGACTGTAACACAGTTTGCTACCAGGTACCGCCACGTGCAGAGTCTGAGATGTGGCGGCAGTAACACAGTTTGCTACAAGGTACCGCCACGTGCAGAGTCTGAGGTGTGGCATCAGTTACACACTTTGATACCAGGTACCGCCACAGGCAGAGTCTAAGGTGTGGCAGCAGTAACAGAGTTTGCTACTAGGTAACGCCACGGGCAGAGAATCTGGTGTGACGGTAATAACACAGTTTGCCACCAGATACCTCCACGGGCAGAGTCTAAGGTATGGCGGCGGTATCACAGTTTGCTACCTGGTACCGCCATGGGCAGAGTCTAAGGTGTGACGGCAGTAACACAGTTTGCTACCAGGTACCGCCATGGGCAGAGTCTAAGGTGTGAAGGCAGTAACACAGTTTGCCACCAGGTACCGCCATGGGCAGAGTCTAAGGTGTGACGGCAGTATCACAGTTTGCCATCTGGTTCCGCCATGGGCAGAGTCTAAGGGGTGGCGGGAGTAACACAGTTTGCCAACAGGTGCCTCCAACGTGCAGAGTCTGAGGTGTGGCGTCAGTAACACAGTTTGCCACCAGGTCCTTTCACGGGCAGAGTCTAAGGTGTGGCGGCAGTAACACAGTTTGCGACCAAGTACCACCATGGGCAGAGTGTAAGGTGTGACGGCAGTAACTCAGTTTGCCACCAGGTACCGCCATGGGCAGAGTCTAAGGTGTGGCGGCAGTAACACAGTTTGCCACCAGGTACCGCCACGTGCAGATTCTAAGGTGTGGCGGCAGTAACATAGTTTGCCACCAGGTACCGCCACGGGCAGAGTGTAAGGTGTGGCGGCAGTAACACAGTTTGCCACCAGGTACCGCCACGGCCAGAGTCTAAGGTGTGGCAGCAGTAACACAGTTTGCCACCACGTACCGCCACGGGCAGAATCTAAGGTGTGGCAGCAGTAACACAGTTTCCCACCAGGTACCGCCACGGGCAGAGTCTAAGGTGTGGCAGCAGTAACACAGTTTGCCACAAGGTACCACCATGGGCAGAGTCTAAACTGTGATGGCAGTAACACAGTTTGCCACCATGTACCGCCATGGGCAGAGTCTAAGGTGTGGCAGCTGTAACACAGTTTGCCACCAGGTACCGCCACGGGCAGAGTCTAAGCTGTGGCAGCAGTAACACAGTTTGCCACCAGGTACCGCCACGGGCCGAGTATCAGGTGTGACGGCAGTAACACAGTTTGCCACCAGATACCGCCACGGGCAGAGTCTAAGGTATGGCGGCAGTAACCCAGTTTGCTACCAGGTAACGCCATGGGCAGAGTCTAAGGGGTGGCGGCAGTAACACAGTTTGCCAACAGGTGCCGCCAACGTGCAGAGTCTGAGGTGTGGGGTCAGTAACACAGTTTGCCACCAGGTCCTTTCACGGGCAGAGTCTAAGGGGTGGCGGGAGTAACACAGTTTGCCAACAGGTGCCGCCAACGTGCAGAGTCTAAGGTGTGATGCCAGTAACACAGTTTGCCACCAGGTACCGCCACGGGCAGAGTCTAAGGTGTGGCGGCAGTAACACAGTTTGCCACCAGGTACCGCCACGTGCAGATTCTAAGGTGTGGCGGCAGTAACATAGTTTGCCACCAGGTACCGCCACGGGCAGAGTGTAAGGTGTGGCGGCAGTAGCACAGTTTGCCACCAGGTACCGCCACGGCCAGAGTCTTAGGTGTGGCAGCAGTAACACAGTTTGCCACCACGTACCGCCACGGGCAGAATCTAAGGTGTGGCAGCAGTAACACAGTTTGCCACCAGGTACCGCCACGGGCAGAGTCTATGGTGTGGCAGCAGAAACACAGTTTGCCACCAGGTACCACCATGGGCAGAGTCTAAGCTGTGGCAGCAGTAACACAGTTTGCTACCAGGTATCGCCACGGCCAGAGTCTAAGGTGTGGCAGCAGTAACACAGTTTGTCACCACGTATCGCCACGGGCAGAATCCAAGGTGTGGCAGCAGTAACACAGTTTGCCACCAGGTACCGCCACGGCCAGAGTCTAAGGTGTGGCAGCATTAACACAGATTGCCACCAAGTACCGCCATGGGCAGAGTCTAAGGTGTGGCGGCTGTAACACAGTTTGCTACCAGGTACCGCCACGTGCAGAGTCTGAGATGTGGCGGCAGTAACACAGTTTGCTACATGGTACCGCCACGTGCAGAGTCTGAGGTGTGGCGTCTGTTACACACTTTGACACCAGGTACCGCCACAGGCAGTCTAAGGAGTGGCGGCAGTAACACAGTTTGCTACCAGGTACCGCCAACGTGCAGAGTCTAAGGTGTGGCAGCAGTAACACAGTTAGCCACCAGGTACCGCCACGGGTAGAGTCTGAGGTGTGGCAGCAGTTACACAATTAGCTACCAGGTGCCGCCACGGACAGAGTCTAATGTGTGGCGGCAGTAAGACAGTTTGCCACCAGTTACCGCCACGGGCAGAGTATCAGGTGTGACGGCAGTAACACAGTTTGCCACCAGATACCGCCACGGGCGGAGTCTAAGGTATGGCGGCAGTAACACAGTTTGCTACCAGGTAACGCCATGGGCAGAGTCTAAGGGGTGGCGGCAGTAACACAGTTTGCCTACAGGTGCCGCCAACGTGCAGAGTCTGAGGTGTGGCGTCAGTAACACAGTTTGCCACCAGGTCCTTTCACGGGCAGAGTCTAAGGTGTGGCGGCAGTAACACAGTTTGCCACCAGGTACCGCCATGGGCAGAGTCTAAGGTGTGACGGCAGTAACACAGTTTGCCACCAGGTACCGCCACGGGCAGAGTCTAAGGTGTGGCGGCAGTAACACAGTTTGCCACCAGGTACCGCCACGTGCAGATTCTAAGGTGTGGCGGCAGAAACATAGTTTGCCACCAGGTACCGCCAAGGGGCAGAGTGTAAGGTGTGGCGGCAGTAACACAGTTTGCCACCACGTACCGCCACGGGCAGAATCTAAGGTGTGGCAGCAGTAACACAGTTTGCCACCAGGTACCGCCACGGGCAGAGTCTAAGGTGTGGCAGCAGTAACACAGTTTGCCACCAGGTACCACCATGAGCAGAGTCTACGCTGAGGTGGCAGTAACACAGTTTGCCACCAGGTACCGCCATGGGCAGAGTGTAAGGTGTGGCAGCTGTAACACAGTTTGCCACCATGTACCGCAACGGACAGAGTCTAAGCTGTGGCAGCAGTAACACAGTTTGCCACCAGGTACCGCCACGGCCAGAGTCTAAGGTGTGGCAGCAGTAACACAGTTTGCCACCACGTTCCGCCACGGGCAGAATCCAAGTTGTTGCAGCAGTAACACAGTTTGCCACCAGGTACCGCCGCGGGCAGAGTATCAGGTGTGACGGCAGTAACACAGTTTGCCACCAGATACCGCCACGGGCAGAGTCTAAGGTATAGCGGCAGTAACACAGTTTGCTACCAGGTAACGCCATGGGCAGAGTCTAAGGGGTGGCGGCAGTAACACAGTTTGCCACCAGGTACCGCCATGGGCAGAGTCTAAGGTGTGGCAGAAGTAACACAGTTTGCCACCACGTACCGCCACGTGCAGATTCTAAGGTGTGGCGGCAGTAACATAGTTTGCCACCTGGTACCGCCAAGGGGCAGAGTGTAAGGTGTGGCGGCAGTAACACAGTTTGCCACCACGTACCGCCACGGGCAGAATCTAAGGTGTGGCAGCAGTAACACAGTTTGCCACCAGGTACCGCCACGGGCAGAGTCTAAGGTGTGGCAGCAGTAACACAGTTTGCCACCAGGTACCACCATGGGCAGAGTCTACGCTGAGGTGGCAGTAACACAGTTTGCCACCAGGTACCGCCATGGGCAGAGTGTAAGGTGTGGCAGCTGTAACACAGTTTGCCACCATGTACCGCAACGGGCAGAGTCTAAGCTGTGGCAGCAGTAACACAGTTTGCCACCTGGTACCGCCACGGCCAGAGTCTAAGGTGTGGCAGCAGTAACACAGTTTGCCACCACGTTCCGCCACGGGTAGAATCCAAGGTGTGGCAGCAGTAACACAGTTTGCCACCAGGTACCACCGCGGGCAGAGTATCAGGTGTGACGGCAGTAACACAGTTTGCCACCAGATACCGCCACGGGCAGAGTCTAAGGTATAGCGGCAGTAACACAGTTTGCTACCAGGTAACGCCATGGGCAGAGTCTAAGGGGTGGCGGCAGTAACACAGTTTGCCACCAGGTACCGCCATGGGCAGAGTCTAAGGTGTGGCGGCAGTAACTCAGTTTGCCACCAGGTACCACCACGTGCAGATTCTAAGGTGTGGCGGCAGTAACATAGTTTGCCACCAGGTACCGCCACGGGCAGAGTGTAAGGTATGGCGGAAGTAACACAGTTTGCCACCAGGTACCGCCACGGCCAGAGTCTAAGGTGTGGCAGCAGTAACACAGTTTGCCACCACGTACCGCACGGGCAGAATCTAAGGTGTGGCAGCAGTAACACAGTTTGCCACCAGGTACCACCATGGGCAGAGTCTAAGCTGTGGTGGCATTAACAAAGTTTGCCACCAGGTACCGCCATGGGCAGAGTCTAAGGTGTGGCAGCTGTAACACAGTTTGCCAACAGGTACCGCCACTGGCAGAGTCTAAGCTGTGGCAGCAGTAACACAGTTTGCCACCAGGTACCGCCACGGCCAGAGTCTAAGGTGTGGCAGCAGTTACACAGTTTGCCACCAGGTACCGCCACGGTCAGTGTCTAAGGTGTGAAAGCAGTTACATAGTTTGCCACCAGGTACCGCCACGGGCAGAGTATTAGGTTTGGCGGCAGTAACACAGTTAGCCACCAGGTACCGCCACGGGCAGAGTCTAAGGTGTGGCGGCAGTAACACAGTTTTCCACCAGGTACCGACACGGGCAGAGTCTAAGGTGTGGCGGCAGTAACACAGTTTGCCACCAATGTGCAGAGTCTGAGGTGTGGCGTCAGTAACACAGTTTGCCAACAGGCACCGCCATGGGCTGAGTCTAAGTTGTGGCGGCAGTAACACAGTTTGCCAACAGGTACCGCCACGGGCCGAGTCTAAGGTTTGGCGGCAGTAACATAGTTTGCCAACAGGTGCCGCCACGGGCAGAGTCTAACGTTTGGCAGCAGTAACACAGTTTGCCACCACGTACCGCCACGGGCAGAGTCTAAGGTGTGGCGGCAGTAACACACTTTGTCACCAGTTACCGCCACAGGCAGAGTCTAAGCTGTGGCAGCAGAACACAGTTTGCCACCAGGTACCACCACGGGCAGAGTATAAGGTGTGGTGGCAGTAACACACTTTGCCACCAGGTACCGCCACTGGCAGAGTCTATGGTGTGGCTGCAATTACACAGTTTGCCAACAAGTACCGCCACGGGCAGAGTATAAGGTGTGGCGGCAGTAACACAGTTAGCCACCAAGTACCGCCATGGGCAGAGTCTAAGGTGTGACGGCAGTAACACAGTTTGCCACCAGGAACCGCCATGGGCAGAGTCTAAGGTGTGCCGGCAGTAACACAGTTTGTCACCAAGTACCGCCATCGGCAGAGTCTTAGGTGTGGCGACTGTAACACAGTTTGCTACCAGGTACCGCCACGTGCAGAGTCTGAGATGTGGCGGCAGTAACACAGTTTGCTACAAGGTACCGCCACGTGCAGAGTCTGAGGTGTGGCATCAGTTACACACTTTGATACCAGGTACCGCCACAGGCAGAGTCTAAGGTGTGGCAGCAGTAACAGGGTTTGCTACTAGGTAACGCCACGGGCAGAGAATCTGGTGTGACGGTAATAACACAGTTTGCCACCAGATACCTCCACGGGCAGAGTCTAAGGTATGGCGGCGGTATCACAGTTTGCTACCAGGTACCGCCATGGGCAGAGTCTAAGGTGTGACGGCAGTAACACAGTTTGCTACCAGGTACCGCCATGGGCAGAGTCTAAGGTGTGTCGGCAGTAACACAGTTTGCCACCAGGTACCGCCATGGGCAGAGTCTAAGGGGTGGCGGGAGTAACACAGTTTGCCAACAGGTGCCTCCAACGTGCAGAGTCTGAGGTGTGGCGTCAGTAACACAGTTTGCCACCAGGTCCTTTCACGGGCAGAGTCTAAGGTGTGGCGGCAGTAACACAGTTTGCCACCAAGTACCACCATGGGCAGAGTGTAAGGTGTGACGGCAGTAACACAGTTTGCCACCAGGTACCGCCATGGGCAGAGTCTAAGGTGTGGCGGCAGTAACACAGTTTGCCACCAGGTACCGCCACGTGCAGATTCTAAGGTGTGGCGGCAGTAACATAGTTTGCCACCAGGTACCGCCACGGGCAGAGTGTAAGGTGTGGCGGCAGTAACACAGTTTGCCACCAGGTACCGCCACGGCCAGAGTCTAAGGTGTGGCAGCAGTAACACAGTTTGCCACCACGTACCGCCACGGGCAGAATCTAAGGTGTGGCAGCAGTAACACAGTTTCCCACCAGGTACCGCCACGGGCAGAGTCTAAGGTGTGGCAGCAGTAACACAGTTTGCCACAAGGTACCACCATGGGCAGAGTCTAAACTGTGATGGCAGTAACACAGTTTGCCACCATGTACCGCCATGGGCAGAGTCTAAGGTGTGGCAGCTGTAACACAGTTTGCCACCAGGTACCGCCACGGGCAGAGTCTAAGCTGTGGCAGCAGTAACACAGTTTGCCACCAGGTACCGCCACGGGCCGAGTATCAGGTGTGACGGCAGTAACACAGTTTGCCACCAGATACCGCCACGGGCAGAGTCTAAGGTATGGCGGCAGTAACCCAGTTTGCTACCAGGTAACGCCATGGGCAGAGTCTAAGGGGTGGCGGCAGTAACACAGTTTGCCAACAGGTGCCGCCAACGTGCAGAGTCTGAGGTGTGGGGTCAGTAACACAGTTTGCCACCAGGTCCTTTCACGGGCAGAGTCTAAGGGGTGGCGGGAGTAACACAGTTTGCCAACAGGTGCCGCCAACGTGCAGAGTCTAAGGTGTGATGCCAGTAACACAGTTTGCCACCAGGTACCGCCACGGGCAGAGTCTAAGGTGTGGCGGCAGTAACACAGTTTGCCACCAGGTACCGCCACGTGCAGATTCTAAGGTGTGGCGGCAGTAACATAGTTTGCCACCAGGTACCGCCACGGGCAGAGTGTAAGGTGTGGCGGCAGTAGCACAGTTTGCCACCAGGTACCGCCACGGCCAGTCTTAGGTGTGGCAGCAGTAACACAGTTTGCCACCACGTACCGCCACGGGCAGAATCTAAGGTGTGGCAGCAGTAACACAGTTTGCCACCAGGTACCGCCACGGGCAGAGTCTATGGTGTGGCAGCAGAAACACAGTTTGCCACCAGGTACCACCATGGGCAGAGTCTAAGCTGTGGCAGCAGTAACACAGTTTGCTACCAGGTATCGCCACGGCCAGAGTCTAAGGTGTGGCAGCAGTAACACAGTTTGTCACCACGTATCGCCACGGGCAGAATCCAAGGTGTGGCAGCAGTAACACAGTTTGCCACCAGGTACCGCCACGGCCAGAGTCTAAGGTGTGGCAGCATTAACACAGATTGCCACCAAGTACCGCCATGGGCAGAGTCTAAGGTGTGGCGGCTGTAACACAGTTTGCTACAAGGTACCGCCACGTGCAGAGTCTGAGATGTGGCGGCAGTAACACAGTTTGCTACATGGTACCGCCACGTGCAGAGTCTGAGGTGTGGCGTCTGTTACACACTTTGACACCAGGTACCGCCACAGGCAGTCTAAGGAGTGGCGGCAGTAACACAGTTTGCTACCAGGTACCGCCAACGTGCAGAGTCTAAGGTGTGGCAGCAGTAACACAGTTAGCCACCAGGTACCGCCACGGGTAGAGTCTGAGGTGTGGCAGCAGTTACACAATTAGCTACCTGGTGCCGCCACGGACAGAGTCTAATGTGTGGCGGCAGTAAGACAGTTTGCCACCAGTTACCGCCACGGGCAGACTATCAGGTGTGACGGCAGTAACACAGTTTGCCACCAGATACCGCCACGGGCGGAGTCTAAGGTATGGCGGCAGTAACACAGTTTGCTACCAGGTAACGCCATGGGCAGAGTCTAAGGGGTGGCGGCAGTAACACAGTTTGCCTACAGGTGCCGCCAACGTGCAGAGTCTGAGGTGTGGCGTCAGTAACACAGTTTGCCACCAGGTCCTTTCACGGGCAGAGTCTAAGGTGTGGCGGCAGTAACACAGTTTGCCACCAGGTACCGCCATGGGCAGAGTCTAAGGTGTGACGGCAGTAACACAGTTTGCCACCAGGTACCGCCACGGGCAGAGTCTAAGGTGTGGCGGCAGTAACACAGTTTGCCACCAGGTACCGCCACGTGCAGATTCTAAGGTGTGGCGGCAGAAACATAGTTTGCCACCAGGTACCGCCAAGGGGCAGAGTGTAAGGTGTGGCGGCAGTAACACAGTTTGCCACCACGTACCGCCACGGGCAGAATCTAAGGTGTGGCAGCAGTAACACAGTTTGCCACCAGGTACCGCCACGGGCAGAGTCTAAGGTGTGGCAGCAGTAACACAGTTTGCCACCAGGTACCACCATGGGCAGAGTCTACGCTGAGGTGGCAGTAACACAGTTTGCCACCAGGTACCGCCATGGGCAGAGTGTAAGGTGTGGCAGCTGTAACACAGTTTGCCACCATGTACCGCAACGGGCAGAGTCTAAGCTGTGGCAGCAGTAACACAGTTTGCCACCAGGTACCGCCACGGCCAGAGTCTAAGGTGTGGCAGCAGTAACACAGTTTGCCACCACGTTCCGCCACGGGCAGAATCCAAGGTGTTGCAGCAGTAACACAGTTTGCCACCAGGTACCGCCGCGGGCAGAGTATCAGGTGTGACGGCAGTAACACAGTTTGCCACCAGATACCGCCACGGGCAGAGTCTAAGGTATAGCGGCAGTAACACAGTTTGCTACCAGGTAACGCCATGGGCAGAGTCTAAGGGGTGGCGGCAGTAACACAGTTTGCCACCAGGTACCGCCATGGGCAGAGTCTAAGGTGTGGCGGAAGTAACACAGTTTGCCACCAGGTACCGCCACGTGCAGATTCTAAGGTGTGGCGGCAGTAACATAGTTTGCCACCAGGTACCGCCACGGGCAGAGAGTAAGGTATGGCGGCAGTAACACAGTTTGCCACCAGGTACCGCCACGGCCAGAGTCTAAGGTGTGGCAGCAGTAACACAGTTTGCCACCAGGTACCACCATGGGCAGAGTCTAAGCTGTGGTGGCATTAACAAAGTTTGCCACCAGGTACCGCCATGGGCAGAGTCTAAGGTGTGGTAGCTGTAACACAGTTTGCCAACAGGTACCGCCACTGGCAGAGTCTAAGCTGTGGCAGCAGTAACACAGTTTGCCACCAGGTACCGCCACGGCCAGAGTCTCAGGTGTGGCAGCAGTTACACAGTTTGCCACCAGGTACCGCCACGGGCAGTGTCTAAGGTGTGAAAGCAGTTACACAGTTTGCCACCAGGTACCGCCACGGGCAGAGTATTAGGTTTGGCGGCAGTAACACAGTTAGCCACCAGGTACCGCCACGGGCAGGGTCTAAGTTGTGGCGGCAGTAACACAGTTTTCCACCAGGTACCGACACGGGCAGAGTCTAAGGTGTGGCGGCAGTAACACAGTTTGCCACCAATGTGCAGAGTCTGAGGTGTGGCGTCATTAACACAGTTTGCCAACAGGCACCGCCATGGGCTGAGTCTAAGTTTTGGCGGCAGTAACACAGTTTGCCAACAGGTACCGCCACGGGCCGAGTCTAAGGTTTGGCGGCAGTAACACAGTTTGCCAACAGGTGCCGCCACGGGCAGAGTCTAAAGTTTGGCAGCAGTAACACAGTTTGCCACCACGTACCGCCACGGGCAGAGTCTAAGGTGTGGCGGCAGTAACACACTTTGTCACCAGTTACCGCCACAGGCAGAGTCTAAGCTGTGGCAGCAGAACACAGTTTGCCACCAGGTACCACCACGGGCAGAGTATAAGGTGTGGTGGCAGTAACACACTTTGCCACCAGGTACCGCCACTGGCAGAGTCTATGGTGTGGCTGCAATTACACAGTTTGCCAACAAGTACCGCCACGGGCAGAGTCTAAGGTGTGACGGCAGTAACACAGTTTGCCACCAGGAACCGCCATGGGCAGAGTCTAAGGTGTGGCGGCAGTAACACAGTTTGTCACCAAGTACCGCCATCGGCAGAGTCTAAGGTGTGGCGGCTGTAACACAGTTTGCTACCAGGTACCGCCACGTGCAGAGTCTGAGATGTGGCGGCAGTAACACAGTTTGCTACAAGGTACCGCCACGTGCAGAGTCTGAGGTGTGGCATCAGTTACACACTTTGATACCAGGTACCGCCACAGGCAGAGTCTAAGGTGTGGCAGCAGTAACAGAGTTTGCTACTAGGTAACGCCACGGGCAGAGAATCTGGTGTGACGGTAGTAACACAGTTTGCCACCAGATACCTCCACGGGCAGAGTCTTAGGTATGGCGGCGGTATCACAGTTTGCTACCAGGTACCGCCATGGGCAGAGTTTAAGGTGTGACGGCAGTAACACAGTTTGCTACCAGGTACCGCCATGGGCAGAGTCTAAGGTGTGACGGCAGTAACACAGTTTGCCACCAGGTACCGCCATGGGCAGAGTCTAAGGTGTGACGGCAGTATCACAGTTTGCCATCTGGTTCCGCCATGGGCAGAGTCTAAGGGGTGGCGGGAGTAACACAGTTTGCCAACAGGTGCCTCCAACGTGCAGAGTCTGAGGTGTGGCGTCAGTAACACAGTTTGCCACCAGGTCCTTTCACGGGCAGAGTCTAAGGTGTGGCGGCAGTAACACAGTTTGCCACCAAGTACCACCATGGGCAGAGTGTAAGGTGTGACGGCAGTAACACAGTTTGCCACCAGGTACCGCCATGGGCAGAGTCTAAGGTGTGGCGGCAGTAACACAGTTTGCCACCAGGTACCGCCACGTGCAGATTCTAAGGTGTGGCGGCAGTAACATAGTTTGCCACCAGGTACCGCCACGGGCAGAGTGTAAGGTGTGGCAGCAGTAACACAGTTTGCCACCAGGTACCGCCACGGCCAGAGTCTAAGGTGTGGCAGCAGTAACACAGTTTGCCACCACGTACCGCCACGGGCAGAATCTAAGGTGTGGCAGCAGTAACACAGTTTCCCACCAGGTACCGCCACGGGCAGAGTCTAAGGTGTGGCAGCAGTAACACAGTTTGCCACAAGGTACCACCATGGGCAGAGTCTAAACTGTGATGGCAGTAACACAGTTTGCCACCATGTACCGCCATGGGCAGAGTCTAAGGTGTGGCAGCTGTAACACAGTTTGCCACCAGGTACCGCCACGGGCAGAGTCTAAGCTGTGGCAGCAGTAACACAGTTTGCCGCCAGGTACCGCCACGGGCCGAGTATCAGTTGTGACGGCAGTAACACAGTTTGCCACCAGATACCGCCACGGGCAGAGTCTAAGGTATGGCGGCAGTAACCCAGTTTGCTACCAGGTAACGCCATGGGCAGAGTCTAAGGGGTGGCGGCAGTAACACAGTTTGCCAACAGGTGCCGCCAACGTGCAGAGTCTGAGGTGTGGGGTCAGTAACACAGTTTGCCACCAGGTCCTTTCACGGGCAGAGTCTAAGGGGTGGCGGGAGTAACACAGTTTGCCAACAGGTGCCGCCAACGTGCAGAGTCTAAGGTGTGATGCCAGTAACACAGTTTGCCACCAGGTACCGCCACGGGCAGAGTCTACGGTGTGGCGGCAGTAACACAGTTTGCCACCAGGTACCGCCACGTGCAGATTCTAAGGTGTGGCGGCAGTAACATAGTTTGCCACCAGGTACCGCCACGGGCAGAGTGTAAGGTGTGGCGGCAGTAGCACAGTTTGCCACCAGGTACCGCCACGGCCAGAGTCTAAGGTGTGGCAGCAGTAACACAGTTTGCCACCACGTACCGCCACGGGCAGAATCTAAGGTGTGGCAGCAGTAACACAGTTTGCCACCAGGTACCGCCACGGGCAGAGTCTATGGTGTGGCAGCAGAAACACAGTTTGCCACCAGGTACCACCATGGGCAGAGTCTAAGCTGTGGCAGCAGTAACACAGTTTGCTACCAGGTATCGCCACGGCCAGAGTCTAAGGTGTGGCAGCAGTAACACAGTTTGTCACCACGTATCGCCACGGGCAGAATCCAAGGTGTGGCAGCAGTAACACAGTTTGCCACCAGGTACCGCCACAGGCAGAGTCTAAGGTGTGGCAGCAGTAACACAGTTTGCCACCAGGTAACACCATGGGCAGAGTCTAAGCTGTGGTGGCAGTAACACAGTTTGCCACCATGTACCGCCATGGGCAGAGTCTAAGGTGTGGCAGCTGTAACACAGTTTGCCACCAGGTACCGCCACGGGCAGAGTCTAAGCTGTGGCAGCAGTAACACAGTTTGCCACCAGGTACCGCCACGGGCCGAGTATCAGGTGTGACGGCAGTAACACAGTTTGCCACCAGATACCGCCACGGGCAGAGTCTAAGGTATGGCGGCAGTAACCCAGTTTGCTACCAGGTAACGCCATGGGCAGAGTCTGAGGTGTGGGGTCAGTAACACAGTTTGCCACCAGGTCCTTTCACGGGCAGAGTCTAAGGGGTGGCGGGAGTAACACAGTTTGCCAACAGGTGCCGCCAACGTGCAGAGTCTAAGGTGTGATGCCAGTAACACAGTTTGCCACCAGGTACCGCCACGGGCAGAGTCTAAGGTGTGGCGGCAGTAACACAGTTTGCCACCAGGTACCGCCACGTGCAGATTCTAAGGTGTGGCGGCAGTAACATAGTTTGCCACCAGGTACCGCCACGGGCAGAGTGTAAGGTGTGGCGGCAGTAGCACAGTTTGCCACCAGGTACCGCCACGGCCAGAGTCTTAGGTGTGGCAGCAGTAACACAGTTTGCCACCACGTACCGCCACGGGCAGAATCTAAGGTGTGGCAGCAGTAACACAGTTTGCCACCAGGTACCGCCACGGGCAGAGTCTATGGTGTGGCAGCAGAAACACAGTTTGCCACCAGGTACCACCATGGGCAGAGTCTAAGCTGTGGCAGCAGTAACACAGTTTGCTACCAGGTATCGCCACGGCCAGAGTCTAAGGTGTGGCAGCAGTAACACAGTTTGTCACCACGTATCGCCACGGGCAGAATCCAAGGTGTGGCAGCAGTAACACAGTTTGCCACCAGGTACCGCCACAGGCAGAGTCTAAGGTGTGGCAGCAGTAACACAGTTTGCCACCAGGTAACACCATGGGCAGAGTCTAAGCTGTGGTGGCAGTAACACAGTTTGCCACCAGTTACCCCCACGGGCAGAGTCTGAGGTGTAATGTCAGTAACACAGTTTGCCACCAGATGCCGCCAACGTGCAGAGACAACCTACTCAAAGATTTGAGTTTTCACTAACGCTAGCGGTTTCCATGACGACAGTTTTTGGTTGTTGACAAACGGGCATTAGGCTACCTGCTCTTTGTACATGCGATTGTTGCTTGTGGTTCTTGAAATAAAAGTGTGTTCATCCCACAAGGTGTTTTGTTAGATTTTGCAAAATTTGCGTGGAATAACTGCCAGGCTTTTCGAACAATATATGGGAATCCGGTTCGGAATCTAAACCGGATAATGGCTTGGAGACCTTGGATAGGTCTAATGCTTGTCTTCATTTATTAATTTTATTAATCCCTCAGGGGCTCACAATTTCTTGGACGTGGATTGGCGACCACGGGACCCCAGCTGAGTACGGCATTGCTTCCACTTACTTGTGCCGTGCTCCTCTCCGTCTTCTTTCCAGTCGACCTTCCTTGGTCAACTCTTGTTCTCTTCTAACCCTGACGGTATTAGGGTATCCGAGGCCTAGGGTGTCTTTCACTTTCTCGCCTTAATTGCCACTTGTCTCATCTTTCCTGATACCCTCCTTCTGCGAGGGGTCAGCCTTCTTTATCTTTTCATGCTATTCTCCTGCCTTCTGTACAAGGCTCTCAAGGAGGCAGGGTTATGTAGCCCCACCCCTTCCGGTGCACCCAGGATAGTGCTACACCCTCAAGGGCTCATGACTGGTGAGTTTGGGAGTTGGTGAGCCCGAGGTTTCCTGAGCTTTGTCCGGTGTTTCCCCCTTTGCCCTCTGACTTTGGGGCGGGACCTATCCTCTTTCCCCCTTTCCCATCAGCCTTCCATGGCTCTCCTTCCTTCCAAGTCCCTCAATCCTTGAGGGTAGAGGGCATTTCTTGTTCTCCTGTCGTTTATTTACCGTATTCTTCTTTTGTTTTCCGTTTCTTCTTCTAGTATTTTAGTTAGTACGGTTGTTAATTTTAGTTATTAGCCAATTTTCATTTTATGAAAAAATAGGCTTATGAGATCACCTTTTGTCCGTGTGTGTGTGCGTGAGTGTGTGTGATGATGTGTGTGTGTTCCCCCCCCCCCCCCTAATTAATTCTAAACGGATGGAGCGATTTTAATGAAACTCGGAAAGATCATAGCACCATTCTGACCGACCCCAACCGAGCCCTTCAAATTTTGTTGTGTCTCACCAATCCAACATGGCGGCTGTGCGAAATATTTCACTAGCATTCAGTATCTCCGAAACAATTACCGATGTCGCCCTGAAATTGTGTACGGTGATAAAAAAAAACACTACTAGATGTTCATCTATGAGACTTTCAAAAACCTGGTAACTACAAAACCAACATGGCGGCCAAGCGCAAATGAGACATTTAAATAGCCTTTTCTTGCGATTTAACCATCCAAACGCAATGAAACTTGGTACAGCAAATGTATATACACATTGTAATGCACTGGCATCTAATTTAGTTCAATTGTTTACATAACCTCAAAATGGCGGCTGTGCGAAATATTTCACCGGCGTTCTATATCTCCGAAACTATTACAGATATCACCTGAAATTTTGTACGGTGATAAAGGGCACTGGTACAAGTGTATCTAAGTAACACCTGTAAAGTACAAAACGAACAAGGCGGCAAAGCGAATTTGAAACATTTTAATAGACTTTTCTCGTGATTTTACTCTCTGAGCAGAGTGAAATGTGGTACAGTAAATGATTATACATATTGTAATGCACTGCCGTCATATTTAGTTCAATTGTTTACATAACCTGAGGATGGAGGCTGTGCGTAATTTTAAAATTGAGTTTTTATTTCTTGTGTCGTAATCATGCAATCGAAGTGAAAGTTTGAATAATGAAGCTACGCAATAATTTTCCCCTAATGGTACAACGCTCTATGGCCGATACATACAACAATCCAAAATGGCGAGCATCCGAAATATTTAGACGGTAATCAATATCTACGAATCGTTTACAGCAATCAAACTGATTCTTTATGTACATATTGAACCCAACGGGGTTAGGCTGACTGGTGTCGAACCTGGATCTCTGAGATAAATGAGAACAGACTAGAGATACCAGCAAGAAACGAACACAAGATCCTTTGAGGGTGTTGAAGCTATAAAACCCCTAGAGAAAGTACACATTAAATCACTGTTGTGATATGAACAAATTCTGACATTATTTGTTAATATAATGTAGAAAATATTAGCAGAATACGGCAGTATTGGGCTGTAAGATGCATACAATTCTGGACTTAGCGCAGAGAGTTAGAACTCTTGACAGATTGTAAATGGGCCTGGAATAGAGGCGTGGTTTCGTGGAGCCATGCCAGTCACTATGACCTATTTATGCTGTCTGAGACAAGGCAGGACGGTAATATATGGGCAAGTGATTCCCCGTTACATAAGGAAAAGTCCAGGGGGATGAGAAGATGCCAGAATAATTTAATGATTACTCGTGAATGGAGAAACTCAGAGGCATGAGGATTGCACCTATGAGAATGAATGGCCATGAGGCTAATTATCAAGCCGTCAAACATTCAAATCGAGGCAGATTTAATGTAACGCGCATTGACACCGTAGTAATGAGGCCAGCGACAGAATCTGACCATAACTTCGAGGAAAACCAGGGACGCGGCGTGGGGCGCGCTGGCAAAGGCAATTAATATTAATGAATTGGCCAATCGATCCTCGAGCACACAGGCGGATATATGATCAGCGAGACAAAGTGGACCAGGAAAACGTTATTTCAAGACCAGAAAGATACGGAGAGAGGAGATGAAGCTTCAAGGAAATTTTAGGCCTACTTTTTGTCTCCATACAGATATAAGGTCAGTGGAGCGAACAGTCGGGGTCAGTTGAACCATAGCCTAGTGCGAAGCGCACGCCGCCTGAATCCAGAGAAGGGCGCGCGGACTTCAGTTTAAGTGCATCAACATATTAACCATGCAGTAAGGCACTAATTAAGAACAATTAATAAGGACAGTCGTGCCATACTTCTGTAGTCGGCAGTACAAGTGATTACTATTGAGTACGCAGAAAATGTACCGTGTGATCTACACGTTAAGACAATGTCAGATTAGGCAAATCGTACCTCATGACGAGGAGATATTATGTGGTATCATAATAATGTACGTGGAACTGTCCAATGTTTTGTTATAAGCAGATCATCCAAGGGGACTGTAAGGTCGGCCGAAGGACAATTGAAAGTGGTAATTGTACAAGTACAATGTACAATGGACGAGCGGAACATATAAGCTATTTGTTAGACATATAATAGGATGTCGAACGGCGCAGGTATAAACTGTGTTATGCAAGTGATGAAATTTTGCAGGGATACTACTGTAATTAATGCTCAGGACGATGTGGAAGAATATTTATGCGATATTGGGAAATTTATCTAAGGATAGAAATTGATAGACAGATTGGGGACCGCTAGGAATCATTAGGCAGAGAATCGAGACTTTCGAACGAGATTCGGGATGGTCGTGAAGGAAGATCTTCAACGCCTGCATTTCTCAAATTCTGCAAGGAAGGGTCAACCAAAAAGAAATGTACATAGTGATCGTGTGATTTTAGTGATGGTCATTTAAATATATATAAAATTAACACAGTAATAATTGATATAACGTGTTTTGTGAAAAAGGAAGCGACAGCTTCGACATGGAGAAGCAAAGTGCAGTGTGTTTTGTAATGCAAAAATTATGTAAAATGTGTGTGAAAAGTGTGATAATGCCTTGCTAATTTGCAAATGAAGGCGGGCATTACAGGAGAAAATGTTTGGTCGGAGCCACCAGATTAACCAATGTGAGTACCCAAAACCATGATTTTGTAGTGAATGTAGTCCACTGTATGTTGAGTGATTTCAAAATTTATAGAATATGCCAACAAGAGTCAATTTTGGGAGGTAGAACCTTCCGATATTAATGTTGTGTTGATTTTAGACAAGTTGAGATGTCTTTGTACATCATTGAGTGGATAAATCGTTACCTCTAATGTAAAAATGGCAATTGAGTTAAATAGAAAGTTAACGTAACGTACACGGATGTTCGATTATTGATTATATAAATACGGTTACGTTGTGTCGGTATAGGGAAATATTTATGTCAGTGAAAATAATAATAATAATAATAGTAATGAGAATAAATGAATACACATCAGGGAGAATGTTTGCAAGCAAAATATATATGCTAATTGGAATACTTGTGTATCCAAGCAGTAGTATTATACGTGATGGGCTAATCAAAGGAATTTAATATCAGAGTATATTATGATGATGGAAATAAATATGCAAGAATATAGAAACTGGAAGGGTTTAATAGTGACTTGAATCGCAGCTTGATGAATAAGCTTATAAAAGTAAGTGATAGATTTTATCTTATTAATTAAAGGACGGGATCATATCGCAATGGTCATGGGAGTCAGGTAATCTAATCGACGTGTGAAATCTCGTATAGCCACGGGTATACAGAGATATTAATATTTGCCAGAGCGTATTTAGTGAAGGAAACCCTAGCTCTGAGTATTGCTATGAAATGTTCCGGGTTCGAATCCAGTGGTGCATGGGAGGATAACAATGGACACCTCAGCATGACACCTGATATCGACCGAGAACTAGCTATTGAATAAATTCAGCTCCTGGAAGTGAATTTAGACGGCAGGAAGTGTACCTGACCGTGTTCTTTAACAAAAAGATGCCGATTATCCCAATTCGACATGTGTTAGATGAATCTCGTTCCTTCATATGAATGTAAATGGACCTGTTGAGGCCAGCTATTAATATCCTAAGGATGGGAATAAATGCTTAAACAATTCCATATCCCGTCTTGCATACAGTTCAGTTAGATCATCTGTGTTGTGCAGGTCAGTGAGACGGCACTATTGTATTTGAAGCCACGTGCTACTGCTTGGAAATAAAAGAGAAGGGACAGAGCGAGGGAGGTAGCAAGAGTTTTGTTACAGCCCGGCGCAGACCCATTGTATACAGGAAGGGCCAGGGGGAAGAGATTTTAAACTACCCTTGGAGGGTGACGTTTAGAGTGGAAAGACTTTGAGACCCTGTTTGTAATAAAAGAATCATTGTTGTATTGTAAAATGAATTTGTGTGGTTTGAAACACATTGATAATTAAGGATCATTCTGATAACTTAATACTTGGCAAACTTATGAGTTGTTGAAAGTTGCATTTTTATACTGACATTGTCACCTATTTCCGAAGGTGGACACTAGATGCCATATGCTATGCCCACGCAAGGGTAGCATAAAATCACACCCGACACAGCGGTAACGGAATCATTGAAATTGAACTCATGACGGCATACAGTGGAACTGCAGAAAGGGTAGAATTACAAATAACAATGGAGTTGCAAGTAAATCTGATGCGCAACTCATAAATGCATGGTAGAGCATTTTGGTGGGAAGATAAATACAGAACATAATTGTACGCATAATGAAAAATAGGATGTGTTGAGAATTAACAACTAGATTGTGAAAGTAAAGTGGTCACAATAGGTGACGTAAGATTGTAAGTACAGTTGTATGTGTATTTTACCAGTGCATCAGCGCACTTGAGAATTAATTTTATGTTAATCTCACGGTAAATGAATAAATAATCATTTGGATTTGCGAGGATAAAATGCTAATAATAGTGGATTGAAGGAATAAGTTTTGCATTGTTTTGTGTATTATTGTTGGGATTGTGTCTTTGTTTGTGTGAAGCCATGATTTAGAGTTCAATTAAAGTTTTTAGAATAGAGTTGTGGCTTATTATTGTAGAGTTGATACCTTTTAGTCTCAGATCAAAAATATGCGACTGCTCAGTGGGTGATCGGTACACGCCTGAGGACTGATGCTAGCTGGAGGCAGAAGCATGTTTTCCATGGAAATTATTCACATGGGTACATGGGATTTGGTGCCCTGTACAGTGATTTGAGCTAAAGGTACAACTTAAGTCGGTCAAGATCTGATGTAAACAGCTCTATTAACATAACGAATAAAACGAATTAGGGGAACGACCGCACATAACCTTAGCTAAGCTCCGATACAAACAAAATAAATTTTGATAAACACCATATACTTATCATGGTCCAGGTAACATGGGGCGGTATTATTCTATCGTGGAATCGCCTGATTAGTGCAATATGTATATCTTGGCATTGCACAGCCTGACCTACGATAATATCTTCATCTATTCATCATGGCGAGGCCGATGGTGGGGCATTCGACAGTAAAACCGAATCCTTGGATGGTTGCTGGGATGTCTTGCGATGGCTAACCTCTCATCGATTTATCATGACGCCCAAGTTTGTGGAGCTTATGGGATTTAGGGAAACCCCATAGATTTTATATGGTATTTCATGGGGAAAACCATAATAATTATTTTTTATCCTCAAACTGTGTTTGAGTTCAGTAGGCTTTTGAAGTAACGCAGAGTCTCCCTATTGAGAAGAGAAGTGCCCAAGGGTACGAGCGCTACACACCCAATTCACAATTTATCCAAAATCCAAATTTTAAGTACAATCTTACAATATGTGTACAGTGTCTTGAATTTCTCTTCAAAACGAATCCATACATGTATCCATGAAGCCTGCCTATATCTCAAAGTGAATTGTAGTACGAATGGCTGGCACGGAGGGAATTTTGCAAGGTATTGCAGAGCTAAGACAGCATTTTGACGCTGTCAATGAACAGAATAAGCTGGAAGCCAAGGCTTTCCAGGATGAAATAAATAACCAATTAGACGCTAATCAGTTGGCAATTAACAATAATCAGGTTGAATTGAGTAATCGTTTAGATGCCAATCAGGTGGCAATTAAGGCAAATCAAGTTGCAATGAACAATAATCAGGTTGAATTGAGTAATAATCAGGCAGAAATAAATGCTAAGTTAGGTCAAATGCAAGAAACAATTAAGACCGAGGTAACTGAAACCGTTGTAAGCATTATATCAGAAATGCAGGTTAAGACCGAAGAGCGTTTTGAGTCGATAGAAGCGAAACCCGAAAGTAATTTGCAGGCATGTAAGCACGCGCAGGATGAAACGAACAGCAGGTTAGATGCGCTGTCCAATGACATTAAGGATATTCAAATCCAAAATGAGGCGAATCTCGAACACCAAGTGAAACAGTTTTCCGAATTTACTAGAACGGTAGATCAGAGATTAGAAGAGAATGACAGTAAATGGGATGAAAAGTTGAAAAGTTATGCTAGAGCGATTAACGCTGATTTAAAGAAGCAGGATCAGAACATATTAGACCAATGTCAGGAAATAGGAGAGATTAAGGCTAGCGCTAACGAAAGAAAAGAGCTGGTACACAATATAAAGGGTCAAGTGAGCAAAGTTCATCAAGAACTGGACCAAATTCAAAACGACATTGTTATAGTTAACAAAAGACAAGAGGAAAACAGAGGGGAAATCGCCAAGGTCAGAAGTGAAATATCAAAGGTCAATGGACATATCCAAGAGGAAATTAAAGGGTTTAGAGAAGAACTCGAAGTGAGAGAAGGCCAAATGACAGAGGCAAGCGACAAGACCCTTATTCAAATAAAGAAAGACGTAGAAGATGAAATCTCCCATATCAAGCAAAGCCTGAAGGAAGATAAGAAGAAAATATTTCAAGTGGCAGAAGAAAACCGGGATAGGCTAAGCAGATTAGAAAAAGAAGTACTCGCTCGATTGGAAAGAGCAGAGATGCGCCACAATGAAATGGAGACTAGGATAATAGCACAGGAGGAAACCCTAATGAAAGATCCTAAGTCAAGTGAAGGCAGCGAGGAAGATATGAGGAAAACCAAGTGGGCAGAATTAGAAACCCAACCTATAATAAGGAATGCTATAGGGCCAGGCGAAAGTGCATATATGACGCCAGGTGCACCGATTGCAGCTTCTACGCCGCATGAAAATGCTATTCACAACCAAGTTATAAATGTAATTAGAGCACGCGAGGAGAAACCAAGAAAATTTCCAGGTAGCCATTGTAATATGACACCGAAGTATTGGTTGAAAGAGGTGTTCGAATATCTGAATGATGCGCGGATACCACAAGAGCGCAGGCTACGAGCCATAGAGAAACTAACGGAGGGAGAATGTGCGTTATGGTTTCGCAGTTTTCGTTATACCTTCGATACTGTCGAGGAGTTCCGGGAAGCTTTTCTGAAGCGATACTGGGATCAGAGTACCCAGCAGAATTTACGACTGGACTTGTACTCGAAAAGATGCAGCACCAACAATCCAACGAAATATGCTGAATTTTTCGTATCTCAGGTGTGTAAATTTAAAGAACGAGACCAAGCACCTAGCGAGCTAGAGCTATGCATTGCTATTGCCAAACAACTTCCTTATGAAATCCAAAGGCTGCTGATTTCGGCAAATGCAAAAACAGCAATGGAAATGGAGGCAGTTCTTAGGCAACTGGACATCACAACATCCAATACTATGCGTCAGAATCGAACCGTGGAACAGGTACACGTGACCAACACGCAGACTGACCAGTACAAAGCTTCGAAAAATAACAAAGCTACTAGCACCGAAACGTTAGATTTCAACGGATGTCAATGGGAACATAAATCCAGAAAATGGCAACCGAAATATAAAGGAAACGCCGGTAGAGGAAGAGGAGGCCGAAATTCTTGGAATCAACAGAATACCAGGGGTAGACCGTACCAGAATAATGGAAGTAACAATGGCCAAGAAGACAACAATAGGAATTGGAGACCCCAGGAAAGAAGGCGTAACTTTGATAACGAGGTAGAGGAACGTTATCACGCTTCATTGCAATTCCTCGATGAAAGGGGAGAAGAACCCCAGAAGCAGCAAGTGCGCTGGCAAGAAGCTATGCAAAATAGGACGTCAAGAGATATGAAGACGGGGCCAAAAGTTTGGAGTTACAGCGCAGTGAACAGGAGAGAAGAAACTCTAACGGGACTGGCGCTGTAGAGACAAAGAAAACACCAAAATTAGAAGATTTTGAGAATGATGAATGGAATGCAGTCAACATCATTAATTGGATAGCTAAACCGGAAGAATTAATCGAGGATACAAGAGGATCACAGGTCATGATCAAAAGAGAATTGCCTATTATTATAGTAAGAGTGGCAGGGTTGAATATAAGAAGTCTTTCGGACACGGGTTCAACGGTGTGTCTTATGACACAAGCTTTGTATAATGAGATAGCGCAAAGAGAAAACGTTTTGAAAATACCTATCTCAAGTGTCAAAATAAAGGGTGTCATTCCTGACGAGACGATGATATGCAAATATCAGGTATTCCTAGACTTACAGATAGGAGGCTCTATCTTTTCACAGAGTTTTCTACTAGTAAGAAAATTGCCTTTTAATCTCATTATTGGGGCAAAGTTTATAAGGGAATACAGAGTGGTAATAGACCTATCACAGGACAGAGTTATGTTCCGTGTGAACGAGGAAGCCGAAGGCTTAGAGGTCTCACTCAAACATAATGAACCAGGGACAGATGAACAAGTATGGCATACATACAGAGACATGACTGAGGAGGAAGTGTTAGCTATCGAGCATTTAGAAGACGAACTGAAAACACTAGCCGCAGACATGGAGAAAGATCTGTAACCCGAACTGGAGGAATGTATTTTGGAAAAACTAGAAGAAGCGAAAATTGGTCCAAGAGATAAAGAAAATTTAAAGAAATTGTTATTGGAACAGAAGGAAGTCATTGACTCGAGACCTGGTCGTATAAAGAACTTCACTTATGCGTTCCAAGTTAACGACTGGACACCATTTAGGCAGAAACCCTACCCAATAGCCGAAAAGAACTATGCTAAGGTCAAAGAAGCAATTCAGATGTTGGAGGCCGGTATTATTGAGAAGACACCTACGCCTTACGTAAGCCCATTGGTGATTGTACCCAAGACAGACGGGACTGTCAGAGTGTGCCTGGACTTGAGACATTTAAATATGAGGGTGATACCGGAGTTTGACCAAGTGCCACCTATTAAGGAAATCCTCAGAAAGTTTAAAGGGAAGACCATATTTACAAATTTAGATATCACGTCGAGCTTTCACCATATTGAATTGGAAAAGAAAACTAGTCTATTGACAGGATTTATGTTTGATCAACATACATACTCATTTTTAAGAATACCCTTTGGTTTGAAAACAGCTGGTTCAGCTTTGATAAGAGCGTTAGACCGCAATTTATCGGAAGAAGTTAAAGAGAGTACCATCAGGTACGTAGATGACATTCTACTCACATCGGAATCTCTGGAGGAACACATGAGAGACTTGAAGAAGTTGCTGGATAACCTTAGAGAAGCTAATTTTAAGGTTAACATTAAGAAATCGCACTTCTGTCAGAGGAAAGTTAAATTCCTAGGGAACGTTATCGATGAAAATGGAGTAAGGCCAAACCCAGAGAAATTAGAGGTAATTCGAAATTTTCCTCGACCCACGAAAGTTAAGCACGTCCGACAGTATTTGGGAGTAATTGGATTCTTTGCTAACCACTGCCCAAACTATACTACAACTGTGGCACCCCTGCAAGATCTATTGAAGAAAGGCGGCAGGTGGAATTGGACGGAGCAGTGTCAAGAAGCATTCGTGAGGTCGAAACAAATGCTTTTGGAATACGTGTAGCTGGGATACCCTGATTATACCCAGAAGTTCATAATACAGGCGGATGCATCACTTGTTGGAATAGGGGCGATGCTATTCCAAGAAAATGTTGATAAGCCTGAGGAGAAAGTTTGTATTGCCTTTATTAGTAGGAGATTGAAGGCCCACGAGAAAAATTACATGATTACAGAGATAGAGTTGCTCGCAATTCTGTACGCGTTACAGTACTGGCGCAAACTCGTGTGTGGCTTTTAGATCTTCCTCAGAACAGACCATAAAGATTTAACATTTTTGTTAAAGACGGATTTGTCCAGCCAGAGGTTGACAAGATGGTCCCTGTATATTCAACAGTTCAATGAGGAAATAGAATACTGTCCAGGGAAAGAGAACGTAATACCGGACATGCTTAGCCGATATCCGAGAGAAGAGGAAACTCTAGCTGTCGAGATAGAAAATCGAGATCAGAAGACCTTAGATGACTTGAAGAATCTTACCACCCTACAACGCGAAGATCCGTGGTTGAAAATTATGATTGATTACTTCGAGGGACGCTTAGCAAGGGGAACTACAATATACAGAGAGGCAGAGGCGTTATCAACAGACTACTTGTGGTTCAATCAGATGCTACACAAGTGGGGTGATGTAGAGTATTCCCGACAAAGAATTGTTATTCCTGCATCTCTACAGAGGAGATTGGTGTGGCTGGCACACAGAGCGTTTGGACATCCTGGTATAGATAAGGTAACTGCTCTACTGAAAGAAGCATTCATTTGGCCGAAGTTAAGGAAAACTGTAAGAAATGCTCTTAGGACATGTGATTTGTGCCAAAGGGTAAAGCCAAATCCCTTTTTAATGAGACAACGAACCATTCTGTTGTTACCAGAGAAGCCAAGGCAGCTAATGAGTGTAGACAACTTTGGACCACTGCCTAGGGCACGTAGAGGCAGTAGACATATTTTTGTAGCCATGGATGTATTTTCAAAAATGGTGGTATTATGCCCCATACAGAAGACCAGCTCGAAGCAGGTGTTAAAGAGTTTGAAAGAGAGAGTTATTCCGATACTTGGGAAACCGGATAACTTACTCTCAGATCACCGGAGCTGCTTTACGAGCGCAGAATTTCGTCGGGAATTGGCAAATTTAGGAATTAGGCAGATTCTATCTACCATTCGCCATCCTGAGGCTAGCCCCATTGAACGTGTTATGAGAGAGATCCAGAAATACATGAACATCTACTGTTCAGAAGAAAATTGGAGATGGATCGACGTCTTGGATATAATAGAGTACTGCATCAATAATACTGTGCACGAAGCGACAGGTCAAGTGCCCGTGACTCTACATTTGGATCAGAGACCGGAGAGGCCATGGACTGGTGTTATTCCATTAGCTGTAGACGCGCTGCCAGGACGAGAATTGAGGATCCAACGAACCTTCGAATATCTCCAAGCACAGGCTGAAAGACGCCAGAGAAGAAACCGTGCGAAGCGATATCATAGACCGCTTCTCATTGGGGAGAAAGTTTTAGTTATGAGACCAGCCAGTTCAGATCCAGAAGCTTGGAAATATGAGAAATTCAATTTTGGATATCACGGCCCGTTCGAAATTATAAGAGACCTACAGAATAATGCATATAGAATAAGGCATTTAGAAACGGGAAACAAGGTCGTTATGAATGCTGCCAAACTCAAAATGTATCATTCACCAGAAGAATTCGACGAACAAGAGGAAGCTGTAGCAGCGTACATCCAAGTGTATGTGGACGGCAAAGTTAGGCAAGCAGACGAGTTTGAAGGCTCACGCTGCGAGACGGAAAGAAACCCATGCAGCTCGCCCTGGGAAGGAAGAAGACAGACGGAGTGCAAGTGTCTACGACTGCTATACAAAGAAATGGTCGATTTTGCCGGGGAGGTTGAAGCCTTGAATGAAGCCCTCCGTGAGGACAATGCACGTCTGAGAGCCAAGCTAATAGTAGAAGGGGGAGGTAGACAGACCCACTCGCCGGCAGACGAGTTAAATGACCGCTTATTGTAAACACGGCAGCGGTCGGGACACAGTCAGCCAGTGACTTACAGAAGGTCACTTGCTAATGCCTTCTATAAGTTTTGCAAGGGGAATATGAACCCAACGGGGTTAGGCTGACTGGTGTCGAACCTGGATCTCTGAGATAAATGAGAACAGACTAGAGATACCAGCAAGAAACGAACACAAGATCCTTTGAGGGTGTTTAAGCTATAAAAACCCCTAGAGAAAGTACACATTAAATCACTGTTGTGATATGAACAAATTCTGACATTATTTGTTAATATAATGTAGAAAATATTAGCAGAATACGGCAGTATTAGGCTGTAAGATGCATACAATTCTGGACTTAGCGCAGAGAGTTAGAACACTTGACAGATTGTAAACGGGCATGGAATAGAGGCGTGGTTTCGTGGAGCCATGCCAGTTACTATGGCCTATTTATGCTGTCTGAGACAAGGCAGGACGGTAATATATGGGCAAGTGATTCCCCGTTACATAAGGAAAAGTCCAGGGGGATGAGAAGATGCCAGAATAATTTTATGATTACTCGTGAATGGAGTAACTCAGAGACATGAGGATTGCACCTATGTGAATGAATGGCCAGGAGGCTAATTATCAAGCCGTCAAACATTCAAATCGAGGCAGATTTAATGTAACGCGCATTGACACCGTAGAAATGAGGCCAGCGCCAGAATCTGAACATGTCTTCGGGGAAAAACCAGGACGCGGCGTGGGGACGCGCTGGCAAAGGCAATTAATATTAATTAACTGGCCGATCGATCCTCGAGCACACAGACGGATATGTGATCAGCGAGGCAAAGTGGACCAGGAAAACGTTATTTCAAGACCAGAAAGGTACGGTGAGAGGAGATGAAGCTCCACGGAAATTTTACACCTACTTTTTGTCTCCAAACAGATATAAGGTCAGTGGAGCGAACAGTCGGGGTCAGTTGAACCATAGCCTAGTGCGAAGTGCACGCCACCTGAATCCAGAGAGGGGCGCGCGGACTTCAGTTTAAGTGCATCAATATATTAACCGTGCAGTAAGGCACTAATTAAGAACAATTAATAAGGACAGTCGTGCCATACTTTTGTAGTCGGCAGTACAAGTGATTACTATTGAGTACGCAGAAAATGTACCGTGTGATCTACAAGTTAAGACAATGTCAGATTAGGCAAATCGTACCTCATGACGAGGAGATATTATGTGGTATCATAATAATGTACGTGGAACTGTCCAATGTTTTGTTATAAGCAGATCATTCAGGGGGACTGTAAAGTCGGCCGAAGGACAATTGAAAGTGGTAATTGTACAAGTCCAATGTACAATGGACGAGCGCAATATATAATCTATTGGTTAGACATATAATAGGATGTCGAACGGCGCAGGTATTAACTTTGTTATGCGAGTGATGAAATTTCGCAGGGATTCCACTGTAATTAATACTCAGGACGATGTGGAAGCATATTTATGCGATATCGGGAAATTTATCTAAGGATAGAAATTGACAGACAGATTGGGGACCGCTAGGAATCATTAGGCAGAGAATCGAGACTTTCGAACGAGATGCGGGATAGTCGTGAAGGAAGATCTTCAACGCCTGCATTTCTGAAATTCTGCAAGGAAGGGTCAACCATTAAGAAATGTGCATAGTGATCGTGTGATTTTAGTGATGGTCATTTAAATATATGTAAAATTAACAGTGTAATAATTGATATAACGTGTTTTGTAAAAAAGGAAGCGACAGCTTCGACATGGAGAAGCAAAGTGCAGTGTGTTTTGTAATGCAAAAATTATGTAAAATGTGTGTGAAAAGTGTGATAATGCCTTGCTAATTTGCAAATGATGGCGGGCATTACTAGAGAAAATGTTTGGTCGGAGCCACCAGATTAACCAATGTGAGTACCCAAAACCATGATTTTGTAGTGAATGTAGTCCACTGTATGTTGAGTGATTTCAAAATTTATAGAATATGCCAATAAGAGTCAATTTTGGGAGGTAGAAGCTTCAGATATTAATGTTGTGTTGATTTTAGTCAAGTAGAGATGTCTTTGTACATCATTGAGTGGATAAATCGTTACCTCTAATGTAAAAATGGCAATTGAGTTAAATAGAAAGTTAACGTAACGAACACGGATGTTCGATTATTGATTATATAAATACGGTTACGTTGTGTCGGTATAGGGAAATATTTATGTCAGTGATAATAATAATAATAATAATAGTAATGAGAATAAATGAATACACATCAGGGAGAATGTTTGTAAGCAAAATATATATGCTAATTGGAATACTTGTGTATCCAAGCAGTAGTAATATACGTGATGGGCTAAGCAAAGGAATTTAATATCAGAGTATATTATGATAATGGAAATAAATATGCAAGAATATAGGAACTGGAAGGGTTTAATAGTGACTTGAATCGCAGCTTGATGAATAAGCTTATAAAAGTAAGTGATAGATTTTATCTTATTAATTAAAGGACGGGATCATATCGCAATGGTCATGGGAGCCAGGTAATCTAATCGACGTGTGAAATCTCGTATAACCACGGGCATACAGAGATATTATTATTTGCCAGAGCGCATTTAGTGAAGGAAACCCTAGCTCTGAGTATTGCTATGAAATGTTCCGGGTTCGAATCCAGTGGTGCATGGGAGGATAACAATGGACACCTCAGCATGACACCTGATATTGACCGAGAACTAGCTATTGAATAAATTCAGCTCCTGGAAGTGAATTTAGACGGCAGGAAGTGTACCTGACCGTGTTCTTTAACAAAAAGATGCCGGTTATCCCAATTCGACATGTGTTTGATGAATCTCGTTCCTTATGGACCTGTTGAGGCCAGCTTTTAATATCCTAAGGATAGGAATAAATTCTTAAACAATTCCATATCCCGTCTTGCATACAGTTCAGTTAGATCATCTGTGTTGTGCAGGTCAGTGAGACGGCACTATTGTATTTGAAGCCACGTGCTACTGCTTGGAAATAAAAGAGAAGGGACAGAGCGAGGGAGGTAGCAAGTGTTTTGTTACAGCCCGGCGCAGACCCATTGTATACAGGAAGGGCCAGGGGGAAGAGATTTTAAACTACCCTTGGAGGGTGACGTTTAGAGTGGAAAGACTTTGAAACCCTGTTTGTAATAAAAGAATCATTGTTGTATTGTATAATGAACTAGCTGTTACCCGCGGCTTCGCCCGCAATAACATTTGGAATCCCGTTACAACATTAGTTAAATAGATAGATAGGCATCGGTCCTAGTGGATAATAATTATATCACCTGAAACCAAAAATGCATGGGACGAAAAGAAAAACATCAAAATATCATATTGGTTTCGGACACTAAAAAACGTGAAAAATATAATAAAAGTATTAAAAAAAATATTTTTTTTGAAATTTCATTCGAATCAATTTTATGTTATTCCTGGGACTTAGAAAATTCTGGCCAAAAAAATACAAAATCATTAATAACTCCGTAAGCATTCGTCGTATGATGAAATAGCAAGAGACAAAAAAGATGCAATGTGTTATTGTCTACAACATAGGCCATGTATAATTTTACACTCAGACATATTACGTTTACCCCCCCCCCCCTCCCCCATAATTTCACCCCTCCCCATGGGCCCCTTAAATTGGATTTATGAAAAAACGGTCAAACACCTGTTTAGTTATTTTTTATGCTGATTTTTCTCGGCTGAGTTCCAAACTCCTCGCCTATGTCGTTTAAGAGATACACGCTCCGTTAGGAATCCTTCTACCCCCACTTTTCACCCCTTTCACCTCATAATATACACCACATCGAAAAACCATCAGACATATGTCTTCTTATTTTTTGTGATGAGTTTATTTGCCGAGTATCACATCCCCCAATGAAACCAATCGGGAGATATTGCTATTCAATGAAATGCAGGTCTACCCCCTTAACACCCCTTTATAACCTGAATATCCAAGAATCCTTACTTAGTGGGCGTTTGCGGCCCTTGAGGAAGCTGGATACCAACTTTCATTCCAATCCGTTCGGTGGTTTCTGAGATTTCGTGATGAATGAATGAGTCAGTGAGTGGTATTTGAGCTTTATATAGTAGATAAGCATGGGTCCTAGTGGAAAATAATTCTATCACCTGAAACCAAAAATGCATGGGACGAAAAAAAACATCAGAATATCATGTTGGTTTCGGACCCTAAAAGACGTAAAAAATATAATAAAAGTATTAAAAAAAACTATTTTTTGAAATTTCATTCGAATCAATTTTTATGTCATTCCTGGGACTTGGGAAATTCTGGCCAAAAAGTACAAAATCATTAATAACTCCGTAAGTATTCGTCGTATGATGAAATAGCAAGAGACAAAAAAGATGTAATGTGTTATTGTCTACAACATAGGCCATGTATAATTTTACACTCTGACATATTACGTCCCCCCCCCCATAATTTCACCCCTCCCCATGGGCCCCTTAAATTGGATTTATGAAAAAACGGTCAAACACCTATTTACTTATTTTTATGCAGATTTTTTCCCGCTGAGTTCCAAACTCCTGGCCTATGTCGTTTAAGGGATACACGCTCCGTTAGGAATACTTCAACCCCCACTTTTCACCCCTTTCACCTCATAATATAAACCACATCGAAAAACCCTCAGACACGTGTCTTCCTATTTTTAATGATGAGTTTATATGCTGAGTATCACATCCCCCAATGAAACCAATCGGGAGATATTGCTATTCAATGAAATGCAGGTCTACCCCCTTAACACCCCTTTAGAACCTGAATATCCAAAAATCCTTTCTTAGTGGGCGTTTGCGGCCGTTGAGGAAGCTGCATACCAAATTTCATTCCAATCCGTTCGGTGGTTTCTGAGATTTCGTGATGAATGAATCAGTCAGTCAGTGGTATTTGAGCTTTATATAGTAGATTTGTGTGGTTTGAAACACATTGATAATTAAGGATCATTCTGATAACTTAATACTTGGCAAACTTACGAGTTGTTGAAAGTTGCATTTTTATACTGACATTGTCACCTATTTCCGAAGGTGGACACTAGATGCCATATGCTATGCCCACGCAAGGGTAGCATAAAATCACACCCGACACAGCGGTAACGGAATCATTGAAATTGAACTCATGACGGCATACAGTGGAACTGCAGAAAGGGCACAATTACAAATAACAATGGAGTTGCAAGTAAATCTGATGCGCAACTCATAAATTGGTTAATGCATGGTAGAGCATTTTGGTGGGAAGAGAAATACAGAACATAATTGTACGCATAATGTAAAATAGGATGTGTTGAGAATAAACAACTAGATTGTGAAATTAAAGTGGTCACAATAGGTGACGTAAGATTGTAAGTACAGTTGTATGTGTATTTTACCAGTGCATCAGCGCACTTGAGAATTAATTTTATGTTAATCTCACGGTAAATGAATAAATAATCATTTGGATTTGCGAGGATAAAATGCCAATAATAGTGGATTGAAGGAATAAGTTTTGCATTGTTTTGTGTATTATTGTTGGGATTGTGTCTTTGTTTGTGTGAAGCCATGATTTAAAGCTCAATTAAAGTCTTTAGAATAGAGTTGTGGCTTATTATTGTAGAGTTGATACCTTTTAGTCTCAGATCAAAAATATGCGACTGCTCAGTGGATGAACGGTACACGCCTGAGGACTGATGCTAGCTGGAGGCAGAAGCATGTTTTCCATGGAAATTATTCACATGGGTACAATATATTTTACATATTGTAATGCACTGCCATCTAATTTAGTGCAATTGTTTAGATAACCTCAAGATGGCAGGTGTGCGAAATTTTAAAATCTCGTTTTTAGTTCTTGTGTCCTAATCATGCGATTGACGTTTGAATAACACACGTACACAATAATTTTCATGCAATAGTGTATAAATAAAAATCCAACATGGCGACCATCTGAAATATTTAAACGGTTCTCAATATCTACGAATCTATTACAACAAACTGAAATTGTGTATGTTGATAGAGGCAAATAACTTGAGTAGGATATATGAAAATAGGCTGTATAGTTCTTCACGGAACTACTTGTTTTTTACATTTCATCATCTTCTTCACTATCAGCCAAACAATTAGTGGCCGATAATCTAGATGTTAGGCCCCTTAACACCACAATTATCATCATCATTATTTTGTTAACCTCGAAGCTCACTTGCGTGCGTTCGTGCCTGTTGCAGTAAATCCCGCCATTTTCTGTTCCACGAACAATGGCTTCGCAATATTCCCAGTGAGCAATCGATATCGTTATCTTTCCGAATGTCGCCATTGACGTGACAACGACTAACATTACTAGACAGTTAGGTAACCCTGGGTATTACAGTCACCAAAGGGTCCTCAGTCCTTAAACAGGTTTGATGCAGCACTTCATGACCCCCTGTCCTGAGTTAATCGATTGATTTCTATCATACCCTACATCCAAGGATAGCTGCCCGTACTACTCTTCCTCTCCCCCCAGGGGCTCACATCTAGAGGGACGTAGGTTGGCGACCACGGAACCCCAGCTGAGTCCGGCATTGCTTTCACTAACTTGTGCCAGTATCCTCCCCGTCTTTTGTCCTGTCGACCTCCCATGGTCAACTCTTGTTCTCTTCCAACCCCGATGGTATTTGGGTATCCGAGGCCTAGGGAGTCTCTTTCTTTCCCGCCTTAATTGGCCCTTGTCTCAACTTTCCTGATCCCACATTCTTCAAGGGGGCCAGACCTCTTTTGTTTTTCTTTCAGGTACGGTATCTCCTGCCTTCTGCTCAAGGCCCTCAAAGTCAGTTTATGCGACCCACGGACAAAACGTGAATGATGAGATTTTCCCCATTATTGTAGGCCGTAGTTCTAAGCTTATTCGGGGTTTCGCCTAGGAACATAAAGATATGCTCATCAGCCGGTTCTTGGTATCCGTGCCCGGACGCCCTGTAGACACTACACAATTCAGATAAGATCTTTCAACACATTAGTAATAGACAAGCAATATGATGATGATAATTGTTGTTTTAAGGGGCCTAACATCTGGGTTATCGGCCCCTTAATGTTTGGGTGATAGTGAAGATATAAATGATTTTTTTTTTCGTGTAGCCTCCTGAGAGGCCGAGTGCAGGTCTTTCATTCATTCATTCGTTTATTTGCAATTGGGGGTGTGTCCCCCGGTGGCAAATTAGATATACATAACACATAAATAACTGTACATAACAATTCAATAACAATTAAACTGGAGTATTTACGCAAATAGTCAGTCTTTTCTTAAACACACCTAAGTTATATGTTTGGGAAAAGGCTCTAAGACTGCGGCAGGTAGAGAGTTCCAATTATCAATGGCACGGTTTACGAAAGAATATTTACCATAATTTGTTCGCTGTGGCCGGCCCTTAACTTCGAAAGGGTGATCGCTCCTACCCATGTAAGTAGGCTTTTCCATACGTTTGCTAAGCTCACCCCATGCTGGTTGATTTGTATGCGTGTTGTTCATAGCGCAGAGTCTAGATTTCATCCTCCTAGCCTCAAGTGATTCCTACCCAAGTTTCTTTAACATACGGCTCACACTGCTCCTGGGATTAAAGTCACTGAGCACAAATCTAGCGGCCTTTCTTTGTACCATTTCCAACTCATTTATGAGCCCTACTTGATATGGATCCCAAACCGCCGAGGCGTATTCCAGAATAGGTCTTACAAGTGACAAATATCCTAATTCTTTAGCAGAGGTACTACTTCCTTTTAATACCCTCATTACAAAATGCAGGGATTTGTAAGCTTTAGAAACTACACATCCTATATGACTACTCCATTTCATATCATTTCTTACGTGAACGCCCAAATATTTGCAAGAATCTTCTTCTACAAGTATTTCCGAGCCAATGTTATATTGAAAATCTTGCCTTCGCACGTTCCCTACTTTTATTAGACTACATTTTCTTGTGTTTATTTTCATTTTATTCTCAATCGCCCACTTATAGACCAGGTTCAGGTCATCTTGAAGTACTGCATTGTCTTGTGAGTCATGTATCTTTCGATATATTACACAATCATCCGCAAACAATCGAGAGTCACTGCGAATCCCATTTGGTATGTCATTTATAAACGCCAAAAATAACAAAGTTCCGATTACGCTGCCCTGAGGGATACCCGACGTTACGGTAATTTCATCCGAGAATCGGCCTTCAACTTTCACTTTCTGGGAACGACCCGTCAAAAATTCTTGGATCCATAAAATTACTCTTCTGTCAATCTTCGTCGAAGCTAATTTATGGAGTAGCATATCATGCGGCACGACATCAAATGCCTTCGCAAAATCTATAACTACGGCGTCGACTGAAACTCCATCGTCTAACGATTCGCTAATATCTTGAAAAAGTGATAGCATCTGACTCTCTCAAGTCGACGCCCGTGGGCGACCTGCGCGTCGGGATGAGAGATGGAATGGATGAAGATGAATGAAACTGGGCAGGGATGTGGGAGGAAGCGGCCGTGGCCTGTCAGAAGGTACCGTCCCTGCATTTGCCTGGTGTTGAAATGGGAAACCACGGAAAACCATTTCAAGGACGGGCGTCGGTGGGGCTCGAACCCACGCGTCTACCGAGTCAGCAGAGAGCTTGGCTCCATGACCTAATGCTGCGCTTTAGCTGTCGGTATAAATGAAATGAAACTCAACCTAAAACTGATTGGTTGGTTCATCAGTTTAGGGCTGTGACAACGCGGTCATGTAGCCCCGTGTACTTTGGGTGTGTGTAGAATTGTTCTGATAAACCGGTGTAAATTGTGATGACTAAGATCGCGGGTTCAAACCCGGCCGAAGTCGTCGGATTTTTTGAGCGTTAAAAATCCCTCAGTATGCCTTCCTTCGGAGAGGAAGTAAAGCCGGCGGTCCCATGTCATAGATTTATGGCATGTTAAAGAACCTTCCACTAATTACACCTGTGTGAAGCTAAATTGTGTAGGTTAAGAATGTAAACAACGCTCTTAGGTTCCTACGTTCGTTGACAAGAGCCGATTACGGTGGCGTCTGGTTGCTAAGTTCTGAACTAGTAGTCGATGACGGTGGCGTTTGGTAGCAAAAGTACGAACTATTTGAAAAATTCAAAAGTCTGCAGTCCTTACTTGAATTAAAAATACAGATAACACACACTAATACAGTCATCACAATTAATACCGGTTGTCAGACAGATTCTACACACACCCAAAGTACACGGGGCTACATGACCGCGTTGTCGCAGCCCCTAAACTTAAGAACCAACCAACCATTGTGATGACTGTATTAATGTGTGTTATATGTGATTCAGGTTGAAGGACTGAAGACGATTAATGTTTTCAAGTAGTTCCTACTTCTGCTACCAAATGCTACCATCCACGACACCTAGCTGCGGACGAGGCTACTAAATGCCATCGCAGTCAGCACCTGGCGGTGAACGTTGGAACTAATATAGCGTTACTTCAAATTACTCATGGTGGTTCCGTATTGATATGCTAAATTAGTTCTTAATAAGGATTGTACACCCGCCTGAATCAATATTATAATAGTACATTATGCAACGAGCCTATAATGGCAATAATTAACACACGAGTATGTTTATAATTTCCATACGAGTGTCTTAATTACCATTATAGGCGAGATGCATACGACTGTTTATATTCGACGATAATTATAACTTTATTATATGTTTTAACATAAATATTCATAAATATCTGTTGATATTCAGTCACTAGAATTTTGTGATCAGAATGCAAGCGCTGGGTAGGATATCTCTGTTTTCCAAGTGCTCTGACCGACCAACGCATGCGCTCTGTGTGCTTGGCAATGTTTACAGCCTGCCGATGTGCATCTGCATTCAGTCAAACTGTCACTGAAGTCGTTTGAAAGCAATGCGCTGTATTGAAATTGGAGTTGGGGATATTAAGGTATATACAGTGCTATTTCTAGTCTCATATTCGCCAGTTTATTTACGCGAACATATGCACGGTGCACTTTCGGTAATTTATATAGACATGTTGGATTTTGTGCGCATGCGCGAAGGTATCCTTACCTAATTGGTCAAACAACTGTTTCTTGAGCTCTGATTGGTGGGAGAAACTATTTCATAATGAGAAATAGCGTTATAATGAGCCTCATTATGATACAGTTTTCTGACACATAATGATTACATTTCAACATCGTCGAACATAAAGAAAATTAATTATTTAACTTGTTTTAGTACATGTTTCGGGGATTAATCAAATTGTATCCCATTCATCAGGTAAATAACATACCTACTGAAAAACAAAATAAAGCGTAGCACTGTAATATGAAAGGTTATTAAACCTATTATGGTGCACCATATATTTAGGTTATAAAAATTAGAATGAAAAGAAATGTAGTTGGTGACGGTGATCTGCCTGCAGGTGTTAAAGAAGATGTATGACAAACAGTAGACACTACTGTACATTCATAGTTCCGATAGGAGAAAGTCAAAAGCTTGAAATGGAAGACTTGGAATATCAATACTTCGCCAATCCATGTATAATTAATGAAGAGCCTGTACGCTTAAAGATCCATAAGCCTTTTCTAATCAAAGCGGCTTCAAGTAACGCGACGTGGTGGAAAGTACATTTCTTGGTAAAGAGGTTAAGACAAATCATTTTCTAAATGTAACATTGCCTTAACCTCAAACATCATATACTTTGTTACTTGAAGCCGCTTTGATTAGAAAAGGCTTATGGATCTTTAAGCATTAATTATACACGGATTGGTGAAGTATTGGTATTCCAAGTCTGCCATTTCTTGCTTTTGACTTTCTCCTATCGGAACTATGAATGTAGTGTCTACTGTTTTTCATACATCTTCTTTAACACATGCAGGCTGATCACTGTCACCAACTACATTTCATTTTATTCTAATTTTTAAACCTAAATATAAGGTGCACCATAATAGGTTTAATAACCTATCTTATTACAGTGCTACGTTTTATTTTGTTTTTCAATATGTTTTTTTAGCTGATGAAGGGGCTAAAATTTGATTAATCCCCGAAACATGTACTATAATAAATTTTCTTTATAGTATTGATTCAGGCGGGTGTACAATTCTTATTAAGAACTAATATAGCATTATCAACCTAACCTACAAATTTTAGCTTCCACAAGTGTAGTTAGTGGAAGGTTCTTTTTCATACCATAAATCTATGACATGGGACCGCCGGCTTTACTTCCCCTCCGAAGGAAGGCATACTGGGGGATTTTTAACGCTCTTAAGAAATCCGACGACTTCGGTTGGGTTTGAACCCGCGATCTTGGGCACAGAAGCTCAGCATGCTACCAACTACGCCACCGAAGCCACCAAAAAAACTAAAACTAATTACATACTTACAAACTAGAAGAGGAAATGGAAAAACAAAATAAGAACAAGGGAAACAAAAGACAGGAGGAAAGGAAATGCCCTCAATCCTCGAAGAATGAGAATTAAGCGACTTAGAAGGAACGAGAGCCAGGAAAGGCAGGTAAGAAAGGTAAAGAAGAGAGGAACCACCCCAAAGCCAATGGAAAAACCGGACCCAGCTCAGGAAGCCTTCGGGGTCACCAACGCCCGAACCCACCAGCCGTGAGCCCTTGAGGGTGCAGCTCTATCCAGGGTGCATCACAAGTGGTGGGGCAACACACACCCTGCCTCCTTGAGGGCCTTGAGTAGAAGGCAGGAGATACAATGAAAATAAAACTAGAGGTCTGACCCCTCGAAGAATGAGGGATCAAGAAAGATGAGACAATGGCCAATTAAGGCGGGAAAGTGAAAGACTCTCTTGGCCTCGGATAGCCTAATACCGTCGGGGTTGGAAAAGGACAAGAGTTGACCAAGTGAGGTCGATAGGAAAGATAACAGAGATGAGCCCGGCACAAGTAAGTGGAAGCAATGCCAGACTCAGCTGGGGTCCCACGGTTGCCAACCCACGTCCCACAAGTTGTGAGCCCCTGGGGGAAGACAAACACCATTCATTCATTTGCAATTGGGGGTGTGTCCCCCGGTGGCAAATTGGATATACATAACAAATAAATAATTATACATAACAATTCAATAACAATTAAACTGGAGTATTTACACAAATAGTCAGTTTTTTCTTAAACACACCTAAGTTATATGTTTGGGGAAAGTCTCTAAGACTGCGGCAGGTAGAGAGTTCCAGTTATTAATGGACGGTTTACAATTTTTTTTTAAATCATGTTTACCCTCCAGGGTGGTGGCTCCCAGGAACTCAGCGAGGGAACTCACCCCTACCGCCTATCCAGGCAGTGTCCTAGAGCTGGGAACATCTAATCGGAAGGGATACAACTGGTGAGGTGGAATTAGCACCTCGCCCAGGCGGCCTCACCTGCAAAGCGAACAGGGGCCTCATGAGGGAAGGGAGGGGAAGATTGGGATGGATAGGCAAGGAAGAGGGAAGGAGGCGGCCGTGGCCTTACGGTAGGGACCATCCCGGCATTTGCCCGAAGACGAAGTGGGAAATCACGGAAAACCACTTCGAGGATGGCTGAGGGGGAATCGAACCCCCTCTACTCATTTGGGCCACCCGAGGCTGAGTAGACCCCGTTCCAGTCCTCGTACCACTTTTCAAATTTCGTGGCAGAGCCGGCAATCGAACCCAGGACCTCTGGGGCGGCAGCTAACCATGCTGACCGCTACGCTACGGAGGCGACTCTTACAAAATAATATTTACCATAATTTGTTCGCTGTGGTCGGCCCTTAACTTTGAAAGGATGATCGCTCCTACCCATGTAAGTGGGCTTCCCCATACGTTTGCTAAGCTCACCCCATGCTGGTTGATTTGCATACGAGTTGTACATAGCGCCGAGTCTAGATTCCATCCTCCTAGCCTCAAGTGATTCCCACCCAAGTTTCTATAACATACGGCTCACACTGCTCCTGGGATTAAAGTCACTGAGCACAAATCAAGCGGCCTTTCTTTGTACCATTTCCAACTCATTTGTGAGCCCTACTTGATATAGATCCCAAACCACCGAGGTCTTACAAGTATTGTAGTTATAGCTTTTTTTACTACCATCACAACAGAGTACTTGTAAGCCATTTCCATATATTAGTTTTCAAATTCTACTGCCAAACCAGGACGCAGGAGTTTACAAAGCGCCTTGCTCCTGTGGACAGGTTTACATAGGGCAAACAAAAAGACGCGTTTCCATTATGATTTCAGATCACATTCGAGACACGAAACAGATGAACTACAGATCTGCAATAGCTGAACATGCTGACGTCACGAGACACGCCATCGAATTTGATAAGGCCGAAACTGTTGCTAAAATTCCCGGATATCAAAACAGGTTAATTAGAGAGGCAATAGAGGTCGTGAAGCATCCCAATAATTTCAATCGCGAAGATGGTTTCAAACTTAGCAACATTTGGGAAGTTCTCCTAGCGCGCGACTGCCAGGGGCGGGGACCAATCAGCGAGCAGCGTGACGACAATGCAGGGCAAGCAAGCACATCTGACTGGCAACAACCGTTAGATTGACTACGGACACCAACTCGTACCTACCCATGATCAAGGAGTAATAAGAAGATATAGATATAAGGAGTAATAAGCGCTATAGCATGCGGAGAGTTGAAGCACTGACCACGCCCCCATACTTGCCCGCCTCGAGTGGGAAATGGAGCCTACGACCGTCGACTTATTTATTAGTGGGATTTAAGTATGATTACCAGTAAAAGATTCGTGTGCAGATATAGTACGGAGTTGTAAGGTAGGCCCATATGACGATGGAAATCAAGGAATATGTGTTGATCTTTACTGGCTAGCGTGAAGTGTACGGCAGTCACAATATATTTCGTCGCACTCGAAATCATGTAAATTGCCGTAAAACATTTATTTTTACAACATAAACTAGAGCAATGCACCGATCTAAAATATAGTATAGTACTTGGGAAATAAATGTATTATACCGGTATTCAGTTTTTATAACCTGTATTATTGTGGGATTTGAGGCAACCAGACACCCACCACTGTTCTTAACTTATTACTTACCAAATAATAGGCAAATAATTACCGAGATACCAGTAGGCCTGCCATTATATTCACGAATGTGTGTTAAATAAATTTAAGATATTAAGGCATGTGAACTAATTGGGTGGCGTTATTGTTTTTTTTGCACGATGTTTTTTAAAAAATAGGCCAGTTCAGTTGCACCTAATATAAAGGGAGGTGGCGCACAGTTCGTCACTCCTGTGGGGATCCGGGCGGGTACACCAAGAGCCCGCCGATGAGCCAGCTTGGTGTCCTAGGCGAAACCCCACACAAGACACGGCACAAACCTAGAAGAATTGCTGAGTTTTAATTCTCCGGCCGTGAAAGCCAATATACCATCTTTTGGAAGCCTTCATAGGGAGGTTAAGGCTGCTTGAGCTTTTAGTTCTCGCAGTTAAGTGGTGCAGTTGCACCTAATATAAAGGGAGGTGGCGCGCAGTTCGTCACTCCTGTGGGGGTCCGGGCGGGGACACCAAGAGCCCGCCGATGAGCCAGCTTGGTGTCCTAGTCGAAACCCCACGCAAGACATGGCACAAACCTAGAAGAATTGCTCAGTTTTAGATGGTGAAATCTTACAAAGAGTAACAAAATTTAAATATCTAGGTTCTGTCATTACTGAAGGAGGCACGATAACCGCCGATATAATCCATAGGGCCACGTCTGGGTGGAACAAATAGCGCGAAGTAACAGGAGTTTTGTGTGATCCGAAAATACCCATAAGAACGAAGGGTAAAGTTTATAAAACTGCCGTAAGACCAATCCTACTCTATGGTAGTGAAACATGGGCTATTACAAAGGCACACGAGCAAAAGCTACGTACCACTAAAATGCGAATGTTACGTTGGGCATGTGGAGTTACCCTCAAAGATAAACTCTGTAATGAAAATGTGCGAGGCAGTGTCAAATTAGCGCCTATAACAGAGAAACTTTTAGAAACCAGGCTAAGGTGGTATGGACATGTTATGCGAAGACCGGAGAATCATGTGGTGAAGAAGTGCCTTTCCATGACTACGCAAAGGAGAGGGAGCGGCAGACCTCAAACAACATGGATGACGAATGTCCAGAGGGACATGATGGTATTGGGCCTATCTGCTGATGATTTACAACGAAACGAATGGCGCCTCAGAATTAAGAAAGCCGACCCCGCGTACCGGGAAAAGGCGAGGAAGAAGTCTCAGAATGTGCATACAAATAATGAATGAAATTACATTATATTCATAATCATATCTGACTTTAATTATACAAAGAATCAAAAACGCAATTTCTGAAGTTTTACATTTCATGGATTTGGAAATAAGCTCTTCAATTATTTTTGCATTTTATCTGAAGTAGACTTGCCTACAGTTCATGACGGCTATTAGGGTCATAGCCTTGAGTGATTATAAGATTTCCCGAGGAAGGTCGCTGATAGTACTAAGTGGTCTGCGTTCGCCAACCGGTATGTCGAAACCAGCTCCACTTTGGGGATTGTATCGGGTGAGCCGTTTGAATGCCACGTGAGAGATAGTGAAATAGGGCGCCTGAGCAGAGATACCCCGCACACCAATCAGAGTACCTTCTTCGTGAAGCGAGGCCTTTGGAGAGTTAACGGCAGTAAGTACCGATATACTCTTCGTGTAGGAACGTAGAAGACTCCTGGGAGCGTTATTTCCCGTATCGCACTCCGCCTTTCTCCGATACATCCAAGTGAAGACTTATACCGGCTAATGCCCCTGCCACCAATCACCACCTACATCCACCTTCTCCAACTTCGATACCTTCAACGTGCTCGTCGCACTCACAACCCCATACTACAGCAGCTTGAGGCTCTCCCAGCCCGAGCACCCGTCTGCACCAAACTCGGCCTCACACACCTAAAATCCCTCATCCCAGCCCCCGACTAAACATCCCGCCCCCTCTCAATCAAAACGTGAAACCACAACGCCGCTTCAGGCTTTAACAAAGAAAATAATAATAATAATAATAAATCATCTAAATTCACAAATCTTTTTCTTTTTCTTTCTTTCTTTCTTTCTTTCTTTCTTTCTTTCTTTCTTTCTATCTCTTCAAAAACACTGCTCTCTTTTTCAACCTACGCACATCATCCATATCACCCATCACCCCCACCTCCTACGGAATCCTCCATCTCATCCAAGAAAAAAAACATCATAAAAACGAACACAGTCACTCTCACTCCTATCATCCCCACACCCCATCCAAATCAACACTCAAACAACCTCATACATTTCCCCCTTCTCATACATATTTCTCCCCTCTCTTCTTCTCTCAGCACCGATTCTCATCTCCACAAGAATCATCAAAAAACCCTTCTCAAAATACATCATCACCCTTTTCTCAAAACAAAACAAAAACTAGTAATTTCTAAATTCCCAACTTTCACAAACTTCCACAATATAAAGTTCAAACTTTCTCCGAATCTCTTATTTACAAACCAATCAATTCATGAACCACAAAACTTCAAACCTCCTAACTCAAAAATTTACAATGGTACAATGCACAAAAGAGCAATTTTCTCTAACTTAACAACTATCAAAACTTAAATCTTAGCCAAGAGGTCCAACCATGTCTCCTTCTTCAATTTATTCATTTCATCACCATCCTTCTCCTATAACTCGATATCTCCCAATACACTCCCCTCCTCTGGCCCAAGAGATGGTGCGGCCATCTATGGGGGCCCTCCCGCCCTTCCTGGGTGGGAATGAAATGACCCAATATATAGCCTATATGGGAGCGTTTGTACCTTCCTTCGCTTTTAGAGGTTAGCCTTTTTAGATGCCCTGTGTAATGCCCCTTGATAGACCAATGGTTTTGGTGTCCACCCGACCTAACTTAGGGATAATAGCAAGCATAACAGCTGCTTTCACTTCGCATATTGATACCTTGATGGACCAATGGTGATGGTATCCACGGTACATAACGTCTCCGTAAATTATAAAGGGCGCGCATATAATCTCCACAAATATAAATTCTTCTATCTCGTTTCTAAACGATCCAATATATGTGTATCTAAATGTACAGCTGCATACATGTTATTGCTTTCATAGATGTCAACTGCTTGGACGTGAATCCATTCAACTCGTCATAGAATGATGCGATCACAGTGAAACTTGGTATGGTAGCCCGATGTTATGAGCTTGTACTGTGGATGGAATGAACAAGTAGAATATATGAAAATAGGCTACAATGCACGGAACTACTTGTTTCTTTTCTCTTTCTGCAGTACTTGACAGCGTGTTATATAACTCATTAAATACAGCTATGAATTCACTTTTAATGACACAAAATTCAAGTAAGAACAAGTACAAGACAGCATATCCAACTTTTTATGCAACATCTATATCTTCCAACCTGGGAAGAGCCAGGGCATATTTAAGGAGGTTGAGTCCCGGATTTTTAGTTTAAACGATGGCCTATTTTATCACAACGATATATTTACCCCTAATACGGAATTTTTCGATATTCAAGCCACGAAATAAAGTTATTTTGCGGAAATGTGTTATTTTCACCCTAAAATGCTAAATACCAACGAAATACTGGTAATAAGATTTATCTTAACTATTTACTTTAAAATTGTCACCATTATAAAATGAAACGAACTGCTGAAGACAGAGAACAATCAACAAAAAGGTTTGTGCTTTTCAGTCGGTCAACACGATTGTACCCAAATGAGATGGGTTATTCCCTAATCCTGAAAAGAATTACATGAGATTAATAAATACACTTGGATGACCAGTTTCGATCGTCAAGCGATCATCATCAGATCCATTAAACTTAGACTATAAATTCTATGTCTGAAAGTATGGGTGAAGATATTTACAACATGTACACTTATTTAGTTGCAGTATTAGTTGAGATAATGCAACTCGTCAATATTTTTTAGTTGTGGTCTATGTGATGTTTTGTTAAGATACTGGAAGTGGTGATAGAACTCCGGAATTTGCCTGTATGGAGATACTTCCAATATCTGTCGTTTGACAGAAAATAAGAAATCTTAAAAATAAATGATTAAGATACGAAATCATGGAAACAATACTTTGGGGACAAGATAAATCTCACAAGCTAGTGAGGAGAGGAATATGGTAGTCATGGAGAGTATTTGTTAGGTTATGTATTAAGCCCAGAAAATATACTCATTTGAGTTTTAGTTCTTAAAACAAAACAAAAATCAAGAAAAGAAAACTAAGCACCGTGCACACTTCACTTATTATTATCATCACCGCTTTGCAGCCTTTTATATTACCATGACACCCCAGGGGCTCTCATCCAGTGGGACGTGAGTTGGCGACCACGGGGTCCCAGCTGAGTCCGGCATTGCTTCCACTTACTTGTGCCGGGCTCCTCTCCGTCTTCTTTCCTCTCGACCTCCCTTGGTCAACTCTTGTTCTCTTCCGACCCCGACGGTATTTGGGTATCCGAGGCCTAGGGAGTCTCTTCCTTTCCCGCCTTAATTGGCCCATGTCTCATCTTTTCAGATACCCTCCTTCTGCGAGGGGTCAGCCTTCCCTTTCTTTTCCTGTTATCTTCTCCCTAACGCCCTCAAGGAGGCAGGGTGTATGTAGCCCCACCACTTCTGGTGCACTCTAGATACTGCTACACCCTCAGGGGCTCATGGCTGGTGAGTTCGGGAGTTGGCGACCCCGAGGGATTCCTGAGCTGGGTCCGGTTTTTCCCCTTTCATCCATTACCTGTGGGGCGGACCCTCTCCTCTTTCACTTTCTGCCTTTTATGGCTCTCCTTCCTTCCAAGTCCCTCAGTCCGAATTCTTCGAGGGTTGAGGGCATTTCTTTTCCTCCTGTCCTTTATTTGCTTTATTCTCCCTCTGTTTTCCATTTCTTCTTCTAGTATATAAGTTAGTAGTGATCTTCACGATCACCCAAACCATTAGGGGCCGATAACCTAGCCTTCCCACGAATAAATAATATAAGATTTTGGTTGCTCCCTCCTTCTCTTTCTCTATTATTAGCAAGAAGTCTTGTAGAAAATGGAGCTGGGACTGGTTGAACCGTTTACCCACAATTATCATCATCATCATATTACCATAAATCAGGGTCCTTAGTTATACAAGTTCCAGGTTCGTATCCTGGTGCAGTCAGTTGGCATTTGAGGGTGCACACATGCGAGGGAGCCGTGTCAGTAGATTTACTGGCACGTTAAAGATCCCCTTCGGGGCAAAATTCCGGTATCCCGGCGTCTCTAAAAGCCACAGTAGCTAAAAGGGGCGTAAAACCAATTACATTATTAGTTATACACAAGCGGCTTCGGTGGCGTAGTTGGTAGCATGCTGAGCTTCTATGCCCAAGATCGCGGGTTCAAACCCGGCCGAAGTCGTTGGAATTTCTAAGAGCGTTAAAAAGCCCTCACTATGCCTTCCTTGGGAGGGGAAGTAAAGCCGGCGGGCCCATGTCATACATTTATGGCATGTAACAGAACCTTCCACTAACTACTATTGTGTGAAGCTAAACTTGTAGGTTAGATTTGATTAGCGCTCTATTAAGTTCCAACGTTCACACTAGGTGCTAGTTGTGGTGGCATCTAGTGGCCAAGTTCGCAGCTAGGTGTCGTTGACGGAAGGATTTGGTAGCAAAGATAGGAACTATTTGAAATTGATCGTCCGAAGTTCAAACCTGAATCACAGATAATACACACTAATACGGCCACCACAATTAACACCGATTATCCGACAGATTCTACACACACCCGAAGTACATGACCGCGTTGACTGAGGAACCAACCCACCTTCGTTATACACATTCAATTGCTATATGGACTTCCAAATAAGGTTTTCAAGTGTACTGTGTCTGAAATGCAGATTGAGCACATCTCAAGAAGCATAGCCAACGCTACTAATGATTGCATAATAATACTTTATCCAACGAGCCTATAATGGCAATAATTTAGACACGAGTATGTTTATAATACAAGTGAAGCGAGTTTTATAATTTCCATACGAGTGTCTTAATTTCCATTATAGGCGAGTTTCATACGACTGTTTATGTTCGATGATATTTATATCTATTTTATGTTCGAACATAAATATTCATAAATATCTGTCGAGATTCCGCCAGTTATATGTACTGAACAGTGCGCAAGGGACGCAGAGAATACCTTGTATTTGACCATGGCCTCTTCAAATACCGTACTATGACACAAGCCACGCAGTGAAATTAAAAATAGGAGGACATGGAAGTCAGCGCAGGTGCTATGCTATCCTTACGTAATTGGTCACACAATTGTTTCTGGAGCTCTGATTGGTGGGAGAAACTGTATCAAAATGAAAACTTGTACTAACTGTATAATGAGCTCATTATAGTATAAGGTACGTTCAAAAAGTAACGAGCCGGAGGCTGGAATGCGCAAACCGGTGACTACATCGGCTAATCGTGGCGTGTGTAACGAGGTGTGGTTCCGACCAGAGCGTGGAAGTTCACAGCCCGTCGCTAGAGGGCACGCGTGCACATCACGTGACGATACAAAGTGAGCAGCAGCATGCATCAATCGTCCAGCGCTGCCAGTCGCTTTGCAAACAGTGACATGGAGGTGTCAACCAAAGAGCAAAGAGGTGCTGTTCGGTTTCTGACAGCGGAAGGAGTAGGGGGAACGGACATTCATCGCCGAATGTTACAAGTGTACGGTGAACACTGCATGTCCCTTGCAAGGGTCAAGGCGTGGCACAAGCGCTTCAGGGAAAGATGGGTGTCGTTAGCCGATGATGCCCGGTCTGGGGCACCCCCCTGCAATACCGATGACAACGTCCAGCTGGTTGATGCAGTCATTAACCAGGACCGCCGAGTGACAGTGAATGCCATAGCCGCCGTGGTCGTTCCACGACAATGCACGACCTCATACGGCCAAATTGAAATGGGAGGTTCTCGGCCACCCTCCATACAGTCCAGACCTCTCTCCTTGTGATTACGCCATGTTTGGTCCCCTGAAAAGGGCTCTGCGGGGCCAAAGATTCACCTCGGACGCCGACGTCCAGCTGTACGTGCGGAACTGGTTCACATCGCAGCCCAGGGAATTTTATGAGACAGTCATTCACCGCCTCGTGTCACAGTAGGACAAGTGCCTCAACAGCCAGGGCCAATACTTCTAACATACAGGTACTGGTTTCTGTAATTAGCCTATGCCTCCAGCCCGTTACTTTTTGAACGCACCTTATACAGTTTTCTGACATATAATATTTACATTTCGCCAAGGTTGAACTTAAATAACAGATGAACATTTATATGTGGTATTAACATATAATTAATAGCCTATTCCTTGTATGTGTAAAAACTTGCATATTCAATTTGATTTTAAATCTTGAGAGCAACACAGGACTTTTATAAGGTTTTCAGAAAAAAATTACTAGAAACCATATATATTTTATTGATACTTCAATTATTTTCAATCATTTTCATTCCTGTTAGTAAATTAACTCTGTAACATACCTGATTTCGATAATAGGCTATTGGAATATTTCAAGAGCATCTCAAAAACACATCATAGTTATTTTTATAGTTCTTAAGGATGATCCTTACAAACAAATCTTCCACAGTTTATCTTCAGACACGTAACAAACAACAGGACAATCCAATAGAAATAATCCACATATATTCAATTGCTAGCAAATGTTTTTCTTAATACTTTCTGCCGACAACTTAAGATTATGTGTCCTTTTACATTAAACAATAATAATATGTTCATTATTATGGGGGCCGTGACAAGAACTTGGAATGTGGTGCTGTCACGGATTTGTAATTTGATGTTGTGTTATGTTGTTTTAAGGGATCATCGTATGTTTACACAGCTTTTTAATTGTGTTACCAATGTCAGTTCCTGTTATCTCATGAATCTGTGCTCTCATTATGCTAGTTCACTCAAATGCACCATTCAGTACGTTTGTGTGTCCTAAATTGCAGACATGTTTGTTTATCTTGCGTTGATTTGATATTTCGTAGTTCTTTGTATTCATTGAGGAAGAGCACACGGGCCTCCACCGCCTTCTATATCATGCCCAAGAAAACCCGTACGTTTGTGTGAGGTGACAGATCTTTATAGTAGTCAATCAACGTTTATAATTTTAGGTTATGTACACATTCTTCCCCTTGTATTTTGAATTAATATCAATTTTATAAGATCCTTTTTTTAAATAACCCGGACCAATAGGTATGGGTAAGGGTAGGTGAGACTCTATGAGCCGTGGGAAGGCAACTCGCCTAGAAGAAGGTCACTTTGATAACAAACCGAGTTGCTCAGCACCTTAGATGGCAGCTCCATCACTGAGCTCGGGCTCGGAAGGCCTGTCTTAAATTACAAGATCAAAGAAAAATGCAAAAGAAAATATCGGACGGATCAAATATGGTTGACGACAATGGATTGATTAAGGGAATGTTTGGTTTGTAATATTGTATACCGTATTTGAAGTGTTTGTTTTGTTTCTTTGTTTTCTGTCATGGGCCTCAATGGCCTGTTATGTACAATAAATTATGATGATGATGATTTATGGACTATTGGAGGTTTATTTGATTCCATTAAGATTTCAATTGAACGCCCGTGGGCTCACCAACAAGTTCAATTTCAAGTAGTTTCAACTTTGGCCACCAGAGATGTCACTGTCACTGACACCTAGTGGCGAACGTTGGAACTTGATAGCGCGCTCCTATCCAAATAACCTACATATTTTGGCTACACACCACTAATTGTAGTGGTAGGATAATTTGCATGCCTTAAATGTATAACATAGGCCCGTCGGCTCTACGTCCTCTCCGAAGAAAGGCATTCTGGAAGATTTTAACGCTTTTAAAATCCGACAAGTTCGGCAGGGATTGAACCCGCGATCTTGGGCATAGCAGTTCAGCATGCCACCGACTACGCCACCAAAGCCATGACCAATATGTTTCCCAAATGGGTAGTTTCATATCTATACTTTCTTATCCCAGGCAGAGGGCACAAAGTCGCACCGGTACCTGGTACCTGACGATATTACAACGGATAAGTAGAACATCTACTTAGTATAAAACAAAGTCCCCGATTCTTGGATGTCACGGGTAATCTCGAGAACCACTGGATGGATTTTGATGCGGTTTTCACCATTCTGTAAAGGATATCTCGAGGAAGGTTTCTGTAGAAAATAATTGATTTATGACCAAAGGAATCCAAGCAGTAACGATTTCAGTAGAACAGTCGAAAAAGAACCTGGTGTCCATGGGTTTTTAAGCTTACGCTGGGCAAACCGTTAAAAATATCAATATACTATGAGTGTAAGAATTGTTCAGCATGAAACGTTCTACAAGAAAGTCCCGGACAGCATATCTCTCTCTTCAATACGTCACCCACTATAAGTTTTTTTTATTTCTTCCAACAATCTCCATTCATTTACTAGCTTCGAGACAGTTTACGAGCTCGTAGTTCCGCCCCTTAAAACAACAATAACTAAGTAACAGCTTACGAGCTAGCTGGCTGTGGAGCAGCCCCATCACCCCAGGCACTGTGGAGCCTTGTCCAGTCAAGACTTCAGAGAAGAGTGATTGTGTTTGGAGTTTCCCTGGAAATGTAACTCAGCTATTATTTACTTCACTGTGAACTCTTCGTTCCGCAGAATATACAGTCAAGTTAAGATTGGACGAAAGGGGGATTTGTGATTCATGGACATCGCCATTGTTAAATTACGTCTGACAAGAATTTATTTCACATGCTATCTCCGTGATAATATAATTAATAGACCAGTCAGTGATTTTAACCCATCATGCCGAGACGTAAAAAGGAACGTGGCTAATTCGAACTTCTATAATTCGAAATCTTCTTTAATTCGAATTTTTATCTTGGTCCCTAGCATTTTATATACAATCAATGCTAAACAATTGTGGTTAATTCGAATTATATTTTGGATTCTTCGAAGTTTTTGGTGTAAAAAGCTGATCGGAAGCCAAACAGTTGGGACAGTTCCCGAAAAAACTGTTTCGAGTGCTGCAGCCCAAGCAACAAACCACATCACAGAACTTAGGCGTTTTTTTAGTAGAAATGACGCAAATGGTTCTTTTTTCCGTTCCTTAAACTTGTTAGATTCTTTTGTGATGGCTGAGAGACGTAATTGTAGGAAACAGGTAAATATCTCAAATTATTTTGAAAAACTGTAGAATTCTCTAAGACTTAACTAGATTGCTGGATTAATACTGTCGTTATATAGGTGAATAGTACATTTTGGTTTTATTTTTCATTTGAAACTTTTGAGGTTATTCACGATACAGTATAGTCTTTATAAAGCACCGTTGTCTGTTAATCTGCTTTGTTGAACGTAAATCATTATGTAAACGTAATACAATATAGCCTATTTTCTCTACCCTTTTCAAAGAACTTTCTTAATTCGAATTTTGGATAGTTCGATTTTTTTACTGGTCCCTTGAGGTTCGAATTATCCAAGTTCCACTGTAATGTAGGTCATAGTTCATTGAAATCGAACAAATTACGCTTATCAACTAACAATGAAACTGAGCAAATAATTTCTTGATTGTTACAAGAGAGGAAGAAAGAATTCACAAAGACAAAGGGAGTCATCCCGAAAGTTCCTTCGACACAGGGAAGAAATGTTCATGGTTTGTGGTCGATAAAGAGAATGTATTATGATTCCTCCATACATTATATACTCGTGCATGATGTTTCAGTTCCCGGGTGAAGCCGGGGCGGGTTGCTTGTAGCCTATTTAATAAAGTTATCGCATGTTGAGAGAGAGATCGGACTGGTTGGAACAGAGAAACGGCCTGAAACAAGGAAGTGCACTGTCACCGTTACTTTTCATTGTGGTGATGGATGACATCATGACCCGAGTTGCACAAGTAATTGGGGAAGGAAAGATGAAAGCAATGGTGTTTGCAGATGATTTGATGATTTGGGGAAACAAGGAGGAGGAGGTACAGGAACAGTTGGGCGTGTAGGAAGGAATAATACAAGGATATGGGATGAAATTTAGCATAAATAAGAGTGAGATGGTGATCACAACAAGGAAGAAGGAAAGAACCGCAACGGGAATAACAATTGGTGGGGAACAGATGAAGAAAGTGGAGAGTTTCAAGTATCTAGGAAGCCTGATACAAGATAATGGAAGAAACGATAGAGAAATAAATGAGCAGGGGAGACAGGCAGAAGCATTCCGTAGATGTGTGAGAAGCATATCGAGCAAGGATATCCCTCAAAACAGCAAAAAGATCATATATCGGACGTACTATGTCCCTATCCTTACGTATGCCTCGGAGACCTGGGTTTTGAAAGGAAGGGAGAAGAGCAAAATACAGGCCAGTGAGATGAGGTTCTTGAGAAGCAGTATTGGAGCTACAAAGATGGACAGAATAAGAAATGAGAGGACCAGAGAATTAATGAAGGAAGAACCATTACAGGATGGTATAGAGAAATCTAGACTTAGATGGTATGGACATGTAAACCGAATGGAGGAGAAGAGGATACCCAGGAAGATACACGAGACGAAGTGGAAGGAAATAGACCGAGAGGAAGACCGAGAGACAGGTGGCTGAAGGAGGTGGAAGGAAGCGTGAAGAAGATAGGAGAAGACTGGACAAGGGTGGAGGCTGAGAGATGGTGGGAAGACAGAAGACGTTGGAGAGGCTTGTGTTCCAAACAGAGCCGGCCAGTGGCTGGAAACTGTGCAAGATGATGAACTAAAGATATCAAATTAATTCTAATTAAAACTAGTTAGAAAGTAATAGTATTAAACAAAACCACATTCTGTTCCCAAAATTGATTGAAGTTGAACATTAAAAAAAACTACAACAACAACAATTAGACGAGGAATCTGCTATCTGTTTTTTTTTACCATCATGGTTAATATATTTGATTAGCACTTGACAGTTGTAGAGTTGCCATGATTACAACTCGTAAAGTAATCATTGTTAGCACAGTATTAGTTAGTCGTATCATTTTCCCTATTCGTGGTTACTTTTGAAAGAACATGCCAACCTTGGGAACATTTAGATAAGATATCGAACTCATGTGTGGCCATGCTTGTATGAGGCATTTCACTTATTCCTCGTCTGTCGCCATGTGGATTAAGTCGCTCCTTTTCCTTGGTCTTCTGTGTGCGACAGTCTCCAGCATTGCGTCGAAGTTACTATGGAACGGCGTTCATCCCAGCTTAATCAAGATGGTCGCGGGAGGAGAATTAGAAGCGAGGCGGGATAAGATCTACTCCAAAATACCCAACAAAATCTGTCTGGAAGACATCAGGCTCATGGAAAATGGCATCAAGAGGAATCAATACTGGGCCCAAACTAGTAAGTAGATATTGTATGTTAGGTGCTTAGGATTCAGACCCCAACTAACCCAAGGGGAGTCTTCGTTAATTCCTCGCCAATTGAAATGTACTCTCCCTGCAGTGACTCCTCAGCGCAACAGCTGTTTTGTTGAGTCAGCTATTAAATATCTCTAGGCTATGAATTTCGAAATTTTGTAAGTATTGTCAATCCAAATGGGTAGTTTGAAACTACCATACATTTTGTAAGCATTTTCAATTTCAATTGCATTTTGTAATTATTTTGAATTTCAATTGCACATTGTGAATATTTTGGATTGGAAATGGGATCTTTCAATCTGAATTGCATTGTGTATTTTCAATTTCAATTACATTTTGTAAGTATTTTGAACCACAATTGCATTTTGTACGTATTTTTGATCTCATTTGCATTTCGTAAGTATTTTGAATTTCAATTGCATTTTGTAAGTATTTCGACTCTACATTGCATTTTGTGCGTATTTTTCAATCTATTCCTTTTGTGAATCTTTTCGTTCGAAATTCCCTTTTGTAAGAACATTTTGTGAGTAGTTTCAATCTGAGTTCCATTTTGTAAGTATTTTCCGTCTCACTTCATTTTCGTTATGGTTCCCATTTCATTGTCATTTTCGCTATCACCAGGACCATTAGGGGCCGATAACCTAGATGTTAGGCCCCTTAAAACAACAATTATCATCATCATCATCATGAATTTCGAAACAAGTGCTACCACCTGATGGTAAAATCATGAAAACCTGTGTTGTAATTTGTTTATGAATCTATATATATATAAATTAATGTTACTTGATAGTTTGTATGTGGGTGTGTGGGTGTGTATGTCTCCTATGCGTTCATACACCACCCATAAGATTGCGCTGAAACTTGGGTGAGATGTTGATTATTCTCCAAGGAAGGTTTCTGGCCTAGTAAATCCATTTTACAATAGGCAGCGCACGAGTAGATTCAACAAATGAGCGACGACGCGCGAAGCATTTCGACACAGTCCCGTATTTGTTCGTAAACCTTTCATCCGATTGCGATGAAACTTGGATGAGAAGTTGTTTCCACTCCAGGGAAGGTTTCTAACTTAGTAAATACATTTCTCAGTAGATAGTGCACGAGTAGATTCAACAAATGAGTGACGACACGCAAAGCGTTTCAACAAAATCCCATATGCATTCACATACCATTCGTCCGATAGCTAAGAAACTTGGGTTAGATGTTGTGTACACTTCAGGGAAGGTTTCTGGCTTAGTAAATCCACTTTACAATAGGCAGCGCGCGAATAGATTCAACAAATGAGCTACGACGCACGAAGCGTTTCACTTATGCGTTCATATATCATTAGTCCGATAGGGATGAAACTTGGGTGAGATGTTGTGTACACTCCAGGAAAGGTGTCTGGCTTAGTAAATCTACTTTACAATAGGCAGCGCACGGTTAAATTCAACAAATGAGCTACGATGCGCGAAACGTTTCAACCAAGTCCCGTATGCGTTCATATACCTTTCGTCCGATTGCGATTAAACTTGGGTGAGATGTTGTGTACACTCGAGGAAAGGTGTCTGGCTTAGTAAATCTACTTTACAATAGGCAGCGCACAATAATTAGATTCAACAAATGAGCTACGACGCGCGAAGCGTTTCAACAAAGTCCCGTATGCGTTCATATGCCATTCGTCCGATAGCGATGAAACTTTGGTGAGATGTTGTGTACACTCCAGGGAAGGTTTCTGGCTTAGTAAATCCATTTAACAATTGATAGCGCACGAGTCGATTTAACAAATGAGCGACGACGCGCGAAGCGTTTTAACAGTCCCGTATGCGTTCATATACCATTCGGCCGTTAGCGATGAAACTTGGGTGAGATATTGAGTACATTCTAAGGAAGGATTCTGGCTTAGTATATCCACTTTACAATTGGTAGCACACGAGTAGATGCAACAAATGAGCGACGACGCGCGAAGCGTTTCAACAAGGTCCCGTATGTGTTCATATACCATTCGTACGATAGCAATGAAACTTGGGTGAGATATTGAGTACACTCTAAGGAAGGATTCTGGCTTAGTATATCCACTTTACAATAGGTAGCGCACGAGTAGATTCAACAAATGAGCGACGACGCGCACACCGTTTCAACAAAGTCCCGTATGAGTTCATACACCATTCGTCCGATAGCAATGAAACTTGGGCGAGTAAATATATTTCACAGTAGATAGCGCACGAATAGATTCAACAAATGAGTGACGACACGCAAAACGTTTCAAGAAAGTCCCGTATACATTCATATACCATTCGTCCGATAGCTATGAAACTTGGGTTAGATGTTGTGTACACTTTTGGGAAGGTTTATGGATGAGTAAATCCACTTTACAATAGGCAGCGCACGTGTAGATTCAACAAATGAGCGACGACGCGCACACCGTTTCAACAAAGTCCCGTATGAGTTCATACACCATTCGTCCGATAGCAATGAAACTTGGGCGAGTAAATATATTTCACAGTAGATAGCACACGAATAGATTCAACAAATGAGTGACGACACGCAAAACGTTTCAAGAAAGTCCCGTATACATTCATATACCATTCGTCCGATAGCTATGAAACTTGGGTTAGATGTTGTGTACACTTTTGGGAAGGTTTATGGATGAGTAAATCCACTTTACAATAGGCAGCGCACGTGTAGATTCAACAAATGAGCTACGACGCGCGAAGCGTTTCAACAAAGTCACGTAGGCGTTCATATACCATTCGTCCGATAGCGATGACGCTTGGGTGGGATATTGAGTACACTCTAAGGAAGGATTCTGGCTTAGCAAATATACTTTACAATAGGTAGCGCACGAGTAGATTCAACAAATGAGCGACGACGCGCGAAGCGTTTCAACAAAATACCGTACGCGTTCATATAGGCCTACCATTCGTCCGATAGCGATGAAATTTGGCTTAGATGTGGTGCACAGTCCAGGGAAGGTTTTTGACTTAGAAAATCCATTGCACAATAGGTAGCGCACGAGTAGATTCAACTAATGAGCGAAGGCACGCGAATCGCTTCAACAAAGTCCCGTATGAGTTCATATAGGCCTACCATTCATCCAATTGCGATGAATCTTGGGTGAGTTGTTGTGCACACTCCAGGGAACGTTTCTGATTTAGTAAGTCCATTGTACAATGGGTTGCGCACGAGTAGTTTCAACAAATGAGTGACGGCGCACAAACCGTTTCAACAAAGTTCCATCTGCGTTCATATACCATTCATCCGATTGTGATGAAACTAGGATGAGTTGTTGTGCACACTGTAGGGAAGGTTTCTGACTTAGTAAATCCATTGTACAATAATTGGTAGCGCGCGAGTTGATTCAACAAATGAGTAACGGCGCGCGAATCATTGAAACAAAATCCCGTAAGCTTTCATATGCCATTCATCCGATTGCGAAGAATCTTTTATGATTTGTTGTGTATACGCCAGGGAAGGTTTTCGACTTAGTAAATCCATTTTACAATAGGTAGCGCACGAGTTGATGCAACAAATGAGTGATGACGCGTGAAGTGTTTCAGCAAAGTTCCATCTACGTTCATATACCATTCATCCGATTGCGATTAAACATTGGTGAGTTGTTGCGCACTCTCCCACAAATGTTTCAAAATTAGTAAATCCATTTTACGATAGCTTAGAGGCAGTTAACGGAAATTGAAGAAAAAATTGTGTATCCAAAAGCACTTCAAGAAACCAAATTACAATGCCAACACTTTCTTTGATTGGCATTGCAACGCATGCCAGGTACAGCTTGTTAGTTATAAAACTTCGTGTATTTTGGTGATGCCTTAGTGGTAGTAATGAAGCATTTTATTATACTTACCATACTGCAGATTTAAAATTGAACTGATAGAAGCCATTTTTGGCTTATTTTCATTTATGAAAGAAAGAAAAAAAAAGGCTTATGAGATCATCTTTTATCCGTGTGTGTATATGTTTGTATGTGACCCCCCCTAATAACTTCTAAATGGTTGGAGATATTTCAATGAAACTCGGTAAGGTCATAGTACTATTTTGGACGACCCCGACCGTGCCCTTCAAATTTTATTATGTATCACGAATCCTACATGGCAGATGTGCGAAATATTTCACCGGCATTCTATATCTCCGAAACGATTCCACATATCACCCTGAAATTTTGTACGGTGATAAAAGACATGACCTTCATCTGTGTGATTTTAAAAAGACCGTCAACTACAAAACGAACATGGCGGCCAACCGAAGTGGAAACATTTCAATAGTCTTTCCTCGCGATTTAACCATCCGAACGCTTTGAAACTTGCTACAGCTAATGACAGCAATGCACTGACATCTAATTTAGTTCAATTGTTTACATAACCTTAAGATGGCAACTGTGCAAAATTTTAAAATTAAGTTTTTATTTCTTGTGTTCTAACCATGCGATTGAAATCAACGTTTGAATAATGAACGTACAGAATAATCCTCATCTAATAGTACATATTTCTATGGCCTACATAAATATTAAAATCCAACATGGTGACCATCCGAATTATATAGACGGGTCTCAATATCTATTAATCTATCACAGCAATCAAACTGAAATTTTGTATGTGTATAGAGGCTATGAACATAAGTTCACCTATGGGACGTTCAATAACCAGGTGAGCACAAATGCAACATGGTGGCGACGCGAAATTTAAATATGCAAATGGACGTTTCCCCCGATTTAACCATCCGTGTGCAGTGAAACTTGGTAGGGTATGTGCTCATATACATTTAAATCCACTGGCATCTAATTCATTTAAATTATTTTCATAACCACAAGATGCCGGCTGAGCGAAATTTTGTAATCTCGTTTTAATTTCTTGTGTCCTAATCATGCGATTGAAGCTTGAATATTCTCTCTCTTAAGTTAACAGCCCTGAGGCTAGTTTGCCGCAACTCGACAATCTTCTCTATTCTCCGCCATTCTCTTCAATTCACGATATGATTTTGTGTTCGTGTCTGTCATTAACTGTGTGATGTATGCAAGTGGTGGTCTTCCTCTTGTGATTTTCCCTTCTAACATCCCTTCGATGACTCTTGCTAGCAGGCTATTATGTTTGAGAACATGTCCCAACATATTTGCTCTTCTTGTTTTCAGGCACTTCATAAAGCTTCTGCTTTCTCCTGCTCTTCTGAATACCTCTCCATTTGCCATATGTTGTATCCAACTGATCTTAAGCATTCTTCACCAGCACCAAGCCTCAAAAGCCATCAACTTCCTCTCTTTTAACTTCCCTATTGTCCAGGTCCCACTACCACACAAAGCCACACTCCACACGTATGTCTTCAACAGTCTTTTCCTTATTTTTAGGTCTATACTTCCGGATGTGAAGAGATTCTTCTTTCTATAAAAGGCGTTCTTTGCCTGAATAATTCTACTCCAAATTTCTCGTTCGCTGGTTCCGTCATACGTTATCAAGCTTCCCAGATACTTATATTCCTTCACATGTTGTATTCTATCATTCTCGATATAAATAATCTTCATGTAATAGTACATAACTCTAAGGCCTATATATAAAAATCCAACATGGCGACCAACCGAAATATTTTAACGGTTCTCAATATCTACGAATCTATTACAGCAATCAAACTGATTTTTTTATATTGATAGAGGCAATACTCATGAGTAGGATATATGAAAATAGGCTTCAGTTCTTCACGGAACTACTTGTTTTCAGTGTTGCGTTAGTGATCTTCAGTCGGTAAACACAAATTGTAAACAAGTATTTATCCCTTTGACATTCAAGGTAACGATCTATCGTTAGGCTCTGTTCGTGCCAAAACTGTCAGAGTAACGATCCATCGTTATCGGTCTTAATTATTAATTATTTCGTTATTTTTACGCTTGATAACAGCAATTTTCAGGGAATATGAAGAAAGCAATTTTAACACACGTTTAAATTCTGCAGGAGCCTCAGACAATCTATATTTATATTCTTAGAGTCACAGAGTTTCGTGTCTTGTTTACGTCGTGGTTGGTGGTAAACTTACGCCTATTCTTCTCAGTTTTCGTCGGTGATTTTGGAATCTTGACATTTACCTCGCTATAAAATAGTATAGAATTTCTTTTAACAAGAATAGTTTGTAGACTTTCCCAAAATTGCTTCAAACATTTCAAATCTGAAATTTGTAATTTTTCGCCATTGTTTTTTTTTTCTTTTTTTACATTGAAATAATTTGGCTCAGAGACATCACTTATATTTTCAGTAATAACAAGTGATTTACACACTCTATGCTTATAATATTTTATTTTATTTTAATATTGGTCACTCTTCCATCTCATTAAAAAAATAAGTGTGTGCACAGCTTGATAAATATGGCTGACTGTTTTCACACATCCATCAGATGAGAGCTTGAAAGTGAAAGGGTACTATCCACAATTCTTATTATTATTATTATTATTATTATTATTATTATTATTATTATTATTACAGTATTATTTTTCTAGTGAATCATCCCGACATCTACCTGTATTGCTTTCGTATCGACAGTCTGAGAGCACAGTTCCCACACGAAATAAGAACTCAATGTGTCAGTAGATATTGCGATAACGGATTTAGACGCTAGGTCTATATTACGTGAACTGAAAAGTATGCACAACAATAATTTAAATCTGCTTCGGTGGCGTAGTAGGTAGCATGCTGAACTGCTGTGCCCAAGATCGCTGGTTCAGACTCGGCCGAAGTCGTCGGATTGTTAAGAGCGTTCAAATCCTTCAATATGACTTCCTACGGATGGGAAATAAAGCCGGTGAGCTGATGTTACAGTATGTAGAAGAACCTACCACTACAATTGGTAGTGTGGCCAAATTTGTAGGTTATATTTGGTTAAAAACGATCTATCAAGTTGCAACGTTCGCCACTAGGTGTCAGTGGCATCTGGTAGCCAAAGTTGGAACTACTTGGAATTGAACTTGATAGGACCCTACTAGCGTTCAGTTAAAATACCCTACTATGGCCATTGGCTGCAATTCAAATAATTTATAATAATAACTAGCAACCCGCTCCAGCTTCGCCCGGGAACAGTTATGAATGCATTACGTGATAAGAGATTCTTTTTTCGATGTCAATGAACTACGACGTATATCCGTTTTACGTGTCCGCAAGATGGGTTAAAATCACTGACTGAACTAATTATTATATTATCAAGGAGATGCATGTTTATAATATTTAATTTAATATCTTTATTGGTCTTTCTTCCATACCGACAGTAGTAGCTGCGCTCGCTAAAGCGCTGTGTTAGGTCATGGGGCCAAGCTCTCTGCTGACTCGGTAGACGCGTGGGTTCGAGCCCCACCGTCGGCCGTCCTTGAAATGGTTTTCCGTGGTTTCCCCATTTTCAACTCCAGGAAAAATGCTGGGACGGTACCTTCTGACAGGCCACGGCCGCTTCCTTCCACATCCTTGCCCCGTTTCATTCACTATCATTCATTTCATCTCTCATTAACTCCTCTCATGAGGTTGGTGTCAGGAAGGGCATCCGGCCGTAAAAATCATCCGCCACAAATACTTACATCGCATCTCATCCCCGACCCCGTAGGAAAAACGGGAATAATAAGGGATAGACATACATTGGTCTTTCTTCCATCTCATTTTAAAAGAAGTGAGTGCACAGCTTGGTAAATATGGCTGCCAGTTTTCAGATGAGAGCTCGAAAGTGAAAGGGTTAAATATTACATGAGATATTTATTTCATTTTAAGGCATATTAATGCTCGTTTTCTCGCTGAATGTAACTGGACAGCCTCTGTATTGACCAACTGGAAAGCTTTCTATAATGAAACGTCAGAAGATATCAAGAAACGTTTATCCGAAATCATCATCATCATCATCAACATCATCATCATTTCCCATCTCCAGTTTCCCGTGTGTGCCAAACAAGCGCTCTCCATCTTGCCCGATCTTGGTACACCATTTGTTCTTGGACATCGTCCCAGTTAAAACCAGGGGGTCAAGGGGTACTCTAGATTTTTTTCACGTGATTCACAGGTGCGGGTGTGGTACGGAAGGTCTATTATATTATTATTATAATTATTATCATTAGACTACGGCCTCCAACGACGAGACAAAGCTTATTTTCAGCCCCTTGGTGTCAGAGACAAAACTCGTTGCCCCTAAATAGCCTTAAAGGGTCCCCAAAAACTACATTTTAAGGCTCTAAAACCAACAGTTTCTGAGATATTCCCAGAAAACTAATTTCATTTAATAAACTAAGGAATGCAAGCCAGTAACCATGACAACAGTATCTCAAAAGGTGACATCCAACTTTCCATCTATTTCTGCAAGATGTAAAGCCACTCCATTTACTACATTTTTGTGAATGTTTGCAAATGGCTATAAGGTTATTACGGAATCAACTAAAACTGTAAAATTTATCAATGCACTTAAGGGGGTCAAGGGGTACCCTCGATTTTTCACACAACTTAAATGTGCGATATGTCGTACAGAAGGACTATTATATCTCCAAACAGAAACATTATTTTCAAATATTCCTGAAATGAAATAGTTTTTTTTTCTTTTAGGAATTCGTCAATTGGAGGCTAAAGAACCTGAATTGTCATGCACCACAAGCCTTTGTAATTTATTAAAGGGGTCTTCCTCTGGATGGGGACTTGACACAACAGTGAAGGTCAGTTTTGTTTGACGTGTATTGCGTTACGTCTACGAGGTTTTCAATTTTATTTTCACGTCAGGAAGTACACGTTAGGTATATTTAGTTTCAGAGCTTTTTTTAACTAATCATTTTTCTTTGTCGTCAAACAGGTTCCATGCATCTAACCAAAGCAACAGTAGCTCAATTGATTACGTCTGGTTATTAATACCGAAGACCGTTCGAAGAATGGGTACTTCTGCTAGTTATCTATAAAGATAATGTCCACTTCACAATGAAAATTTATTTTTACTATCACTCCACTTTCACTAGAAATGGTAGAAGTGATAGTAAAAAGAAATGTGTGTTGTAAAGTGGACATTATCTTTATAGATCTTGAACACAATACCGGAAATAATAAGTAGATCAAGGCCAAGGTCATGGACATACATAACGCTACATTAGTTCCAACGTTCGCAGCTAGGAGCTTGTGCGATGGCATCTAGTAGCCAAGTCTGCAGCTAAGTGTCGTGGACGGTAGCATTTGGTAGCAAAAGTAGGAACTATTTGAAAAATTGATTGTCTGCAGTCCTCCTACCTGAATCACAGGTAACACACTCTAATACAGCCATCACAATTAACACCGGTTATCAGACAGATTCTACACACACCCAAAATAGGCGGGGCGACATGGCCGCTTTGTCGCAGACCCTAAAATAAGGAACGAACCAAATGTTTAACCCCACAAGAAAGCTCCGTGGAATTCAGCTTCCCCAACTCAATATAAATTTACTTTGCTTTTAGTTATTCAGCCCCCCTCCGTCCTTTTCTTTTCTTCATCTCTCAATCGTTTTTTTTTACTTCACGATTTTTATCGCTGAGCATTAAAATTCCATTTTTAGCCTATTTTCAATTTTGAAAAAATAGGCTTATGAGATCACTTTTTGTCCGTGTGTGTGCGCGTGTGTGTATGTGTGTGTGTGTGTGTGTGTGTGTGTGTGTGAGGTGTGTGTGTCCCCCAAATAACTTCTAAACGGCTGGAGCGATTTCAATGAAACTCGGTGAGTTCATAGCACTATTCCGGACGACCCCAACCGTGCCCTTTAAATTTTGTTACGTCTCACCAATCCAACATGGCGGCTGTGTGAAGTTATTCACCAGCATTCAATATCTCCGAAACTAATCCCGTTATCACCTTGGATTTTTACGGTGATAAAGGGAACTACTAGAAGTTCACCTATGTGACTTTTTAAAATCTGGTAACTACAAAACCAACATGGCGGCCACGCGAATTTGTGACTTTTAATTGAAGTTTCTCGCGATTTAACCAACCAAAAGCAATACAACTTGGTACAGTATATGTTTATACACATAGTAATGCACCGACACCTAACTTCGTTCAATTGTTTACATAACCACAATATGGCGGATGTGCGAAATATTTCACCGGCATTCTATATCTCTGAAACTAATAGCGGTATCACCCTGAAATTTTGTACGGAGATAAAGGGCACTACTGGAAGTTCATCTATAAGACTTTCAAAAACTGCTTAACTACAAAACGAACATGGCGGCCAAGCGAAGTTGAAATTTTTAAATTGACCTTTCTCGCGATTTATTGTTTCAAACGCAATGAAATCTGGTACAGGAAATGTTTATACACATTGTAATGAACTGGTATCTAATTTAGTTCAATTGTTTACATAACCTCAAGATGGCGGCTGTGCGAATTTTAAAATTAAGTATTTATTTCTTGTGTTGTAATCATGCGATCGAAGTGAAGGTTGGAATAATAAACCTACACAATAATTTTCCTTTAATGGTACATGACTCTATGGCCAATACATTTAACAATCCAACATGGCGACCATTCGAACTATTTAGACGGCTCTGAATATCTACGGATCTATTATAGCAATCAAACTGATATTTTTATGTTCATAGGGGCTATGAACTTAAGTTCACCTATAGGACTTTAAATAACCTGATGATCACAAATCCAACATGGCGGTGACGCGAATTATAAATATTCACATGGACGTTTCTCGCAATTTAACCATCCGAGTGCAGTGAAACTTGGTACAGTAAATCCTTATACGAATGTTAATCCACTGGCATCTAATTTATTTCAATTGTTTCCATACCCACAAGATGGCAGCTGTACGAAATTTTAAAATCTCCTTGTTACTTCTTGTGTCCAAATCATGCGATTGAAGTTTGAATGCTACACGTACACAATAATCTTCATGTAACAGTACATAACTCCAGGACCTAGGCAAACATATATAAAATCCAACATGGCGACCATCCGAAATATTTAGTCGGTTCTCAATATCTACGAATCTATTACAGCAATCAAACTGAAATTTTGTATGTTGATAGTGGCAATTAACATGAGTAGGATATATGAAAATAGACTTTAGTTCTCCACGGAACTACTTGTTATTGTATCTGAACGTGTTCAGGCACCACAAAAATAAGCCATACTCCTTTCAGAAATGTATGAAGTAAAGAGTCATTTTTTTCTGAGATTGAATTACAAATTCTACGCTCCACAAAAAACAAAAGTTTGATGCTTTTCGGTCGGTCAACACGATTGTAGCCAACTGAGATGGGTTATTCACTAATCCTGAGAAAAATTACATGAGATTAATAATTTTAGTTACAGTATCTCTAAAATATATGTAGTTGGGCTATTTTCTTTATATTCCTTAAATAGCAGAAGTACCCTTTCTTCGAACGGTGTTCGGTTTCAACACCAGACATTATCAATTGAGCTACTGTTGCAATGGTTAGCGGTTTGTCATTCCTTCACAAGTTTATCAGAATGAAGTTAGTTTTCTGAGAATATCACACTCATTCTGTTAATTTAAGGGCCTTAAAATGAGGTTTTCGGAGACTCTTTATAGAATCCCGAATTTTGTGTCTCACATTGAGAAGCGCAACATATGCTTTGGCTGTCCTTCTAGGATAATTTTTATATTTCACCTATTTTAGCATGTATTTTGAGAAGTTTTTCCTTATATCCCCCTTTCTACTGTATGAAAAGTACGTTGAAGAGTTTTATAAATCTTTGGTGTATTGACTCTCATGGACACCATACCTAATTTTACGATGCACCAAGCATCCGAACACGAGTTATAGGCGCACATAAAGATACACAGAAAGACAGACAGACAATTCTATTGTCTACAACATGTCACCCAAATATCCAAATGTGAGTATATCTACCACACAGTATCAAACAAAATCATCCTTACGATGAACCCGAATGTCGACAAAAATAAGAAAACAAAGATTAGTTAAAATGTGCTCTCAAACTAAATTCACCTAACGTGTACTTCCTGACGTGAAATAGAATTGAAAGCCTTGTAGACGAAACGCAATACACGTCACATAAAAACTGACCCTCTACGTTGTGTTAGGTCTCCATGCACAGGAAAATCCCTTTCATAAATTATAAAGGCTTGTGGTGCATGAAAATTCAGATTCTTTAGCCTTAAATGGTCCAAATTCCTAAAAGCCGCAAAAAATGCTGATTCAATTCAGGAATTTTTGAAAATAATGTTGCTGTTTGGAGATATAATAGGCTTTCTGTACCATATGTCGCACGTGAAAATTGCATGAAAAACATTCTAGGTTACCCTTTGATCCCCTTAATTGCATTGATGAATTATACAGTGTACGTTGGTTCCGTGATAACCTTATAGCCATTTGCAAACTTTCACAGAAATGTAATAAATGGTGTGACATTGCTTCTTAGAGAAATAGATGGAAAGTTGGATGCCACCCCTTGAGATAATGTTGTTATGGTTACCGATTTGCATTCCTTCATTAGTTTGTTAAATTAAATTAAATTAGTTTTCTGGGAATATTTCATAAACTGTTGGTTTTAGAGCCTTATAATGTAGTTTTCGAGAATCCTTTATGGCCCACAAGATTTGTTTTTGTCATCGAGTTGTTTTTTCTCTTCGTTGTACGCCATAATATAATACTAATAATAATAATAATATAATATATGGACAGGCATATAATAGACCTGCCGAACCACACCCGCGGGTGTAAACCGCGTGAAAAAAATCTAGAGTACCCCTTGATCCCCTTAAGCGCATTATACGTATTGATGAATTTTACAGCTGAATTTGGTTCCGTGATAACCTTTGACCCCCTTAAGCGCATTATACGTATTGATGAATTTTACAGCTTAATTTGGTTCCGTGATAACCTTCTAGCCGTTTGCAAACTTTCGCACTAATGTAATTAATGGAATTGCATTGCGTCAATAGATGAACCTCTGATAATCTGTTACCAGCTTGCATTCGTTTATTAGTTTGAAAATGAAAATCCACAGCCTGCTTCCAGTCTCCGACCGGGTCAGGAATGGAATGAATGAAGCCCCCATCTAGCGGCGAGGATATGAACTGTGCCGGCTGCCGAGGCCTGACGCACTCCTCTGGGGCAATGATTAAATGAATGACAGATGAAATGAAATGATAGTGGAGAGTGTTGCTGGAATGAAATTTTGACAGGGAAAACCGGAGTACCCGGAGAAAAACTTGTCTGCCTCCGTTTTGTCCAGCACAGATCTCACATGGAGTGACCGGGATTTGAACCACGGACCCAGCGGTGAGAGGCCGGCGTGCTGCCGCCTAAGCCACGGAGGCTTCCGTTCATTAGTTTATTAAATGAAATTTGTTTTCTGGGAATATCTCAAAAACCGTTGGTTTTAGGGTCCCCGAGTTTTGTCTCTCACATTGAGTGGCTGAAAATGAGCTTTGTCTCGTCCTTATACGCCTATTTCAGCATGTATTTTAAGGGGGTAGGTCCCCTTTTATGAGAGGTATGGAGAAGAGTTACATCAATGATTAGTGTCGTGTCTCTGATGGATATCTGTAACAAATTTTACGTTGATACACCCAGCCGTTCTCGAGTTATAAGGGAAGCAAGTTGTCCACAGACAAACAAACAGACAGACAAAAAGAATATTTTCGCGCGCATCCATCTTTAAACAGTCTGAAACGCGTAAAAAACTCAAATTTCCGTAGAAATTCAGAAAAAAAAACAGACAAACTTTCATTTATATATAGAGAGATATACTGCGCCGCTCGGTGTTGACCGTGTTTTATTGCACAAATTTAGGTTTTACTCGCTAACGGTTGGAGATACACGAAAAGTGATAAGGACCCTTCGGATAGAAAATTAAATTTTTAAGCTCATCTATGCTATCAAAAGTTTACTATTTCTTAGCGTTCTCTTTTTATTTGAAATGGAAATATGAAATTTTGAAACCAAAGGGTGTAGTGACGTCACAAATGTGGTTTTTACTCACTAACCGTTGGAGATACGCGAAAAGTGATAAGGACCTGTCGGTTAGGAAATTACGGTTTAAAGCTCAAAAGTTTGCTATTTCTTAGCGTTCTCTTTTTATTTCATATGGAATCATGAAATTTTGAAGCCAAAGGGTGTAGTGACGTCACTAAAATGGTCGCCATTTTTTAATAGTTCAAAATATCGAAATCAAAAATATCCTATATGTAAACCTGGTAAATCAGCTACATCCATGCAAAATTTCAATTAAATCGGACCAGTGGTTGTTGGGTTATTGAGTAACACACAGACAGACAGACACAAACCATCTCATTTTTAGCCTATTTTCAATTTTGAAAAAATAGGCTTATGAGATCACCTTTTGTCCGTGTGTGTGTGCGTGTGTGTGTGTGTGTGTGTGTGCGTGTGTGTGTGATTCGTGTGTGTGTGTCCCCCTAATAAAATCTAAACGGCAGGAGCGATTTCAATGAAACTCGGAAAGTTCATAGCACTATTCCCGGCGACCTCGACCGTGCCCTTCAAATTTTGTTACGACTCACCAATCCAACATGGTGGCTGTGCGAAATATTTCACCAGCATTCAATATCTCCGAAACTATTACCGATATTATCCTGACAATTTTCTCTGGTGATAGAGGGAACTACTATAAGTTCACTTACGTGACTTTTGAAAACCTGGTAACTACAAAACCAACATGGAGGCCAAGCGAATTTGCGACTTTTAAATAGACGTTTCTCGTGATTTGACCAAGCAAACGCAATGAAACTTGGTACAGTATATGTTTATATACATTGTAATGCACCGACATCTAACTTCGTTCAATTGTTTACATAATCACAAGATGGCGGATGTGCGAAATATTTCACCGCCATTCTATATCTCTGAAACTATTAGCGGTTATCTCCCTAAAATTTTGTACGGAGATAAAGGGCACTACTGGAAGTCCATCTATAAGACTTTCAAAAACCGGTTAACTACAAAACAAACATGGCGGCCAAGCGAATTTGAAAATTTTAAATAGACCTTTCTCGCGATTTAATGTTCCAAGCGCACTGAAACCTGGTACAGGAAATATTTATACACATTGTAATCCACTGGTATCTAATTTAGTTCAATTGTTTATATAACCTCAAGATGGCGGCAGTGCGAATTTTAAAATTAAGTTTTTATTTCTTTTGATGTAGTCATGCGATCGAAGTGAAAGTTTGAATAATGAACCTACGCAATAATTTTCCTTTAATGGTACATGACTCTATGGCCTATACATTTAACAATCCAACATGGCGACCATCCGAAATATTTAGACGATACTGAATATCTACGAATCTATTTTAGCAATCAAACTGCATTTTTTAATGTTCATAGGGGCTATGAACTTAAGTTCACCTATAGGACTTTAAATAACCTGGTGATCACAAATCCAACATGGCGGTGACGCGAATTATAAATATTCACATGGACGTTTCTCGCAATTTAACCATCCGAGTGCAGTGAAACTTGGTACAGTAAATCCTTATACGAATGTTAATCCACTGGCATCTAATTTATTTCAATTGTTTCCATAACCTCAAGATGGCAGCTGTGAAAAAATTTAAAATCTCCTTGTCTTTTCTTGTGTCCTAATTAAGCGATTGAAGTTTGAATACTACACGTTCACAATAATCTGCATGTAACAGTACATAACTCTAGGACCTACATATTTAAAATCCATCATGGCGACCATCCGAAATATTTAGTCGGTTCTTAATATCTACGAATCTATTACAGCAATCAAATAGAAATTGTGTATGTTGATAATGGCAATTAACATAAGTAGGATATATGAAAATAGGCTGTATAGTTCTTCACGGAACTTCTTGTTATATATTAGTATGATTTCAAGTTGGCCAAGTAATTTTTTCATGATTAGGGAATAACCATCCCATTTGGGTACAATCGTGTTGACCGACTGATTAGCATCAAACATTTGTTTACTAAGGCAACACTGAAAAAGGCTTCAAGCACCATTATGAACTCTTCAACATAAGCACATTATATATCAGATGGACAACTCTGGCAACTTTGCCATTTCCGCGGAAGAAAAATGAAAAACACAATGTTTATTTATAAAATTAATTACGTTGTATGTTCTCTTTGGATAGGGGGCTTGGTGGCTCAGCGGTCTAGCTGTATGCCTCTCACCAAGGTGGTCCGGGTTCGATTCCCGGTCAATGCATGTGAGATTTTCGAAGTGAAATGCCATGTCCTGTGGTTCGGATTCCACGTAAAAAGGAGGTCCCGTGGCTCATGATCTCAAGATTAACGGTCACGTTAAACTACAAGCTTCCTTCCTTTTTTTTTTCTCTTTGGATACTATTCACTGGCTGTATTTAGGGGAAGGTGGGGCAAGAGTGCCAGGTCGGGTAAGAGTATCATCTTGAATTACTGTCAAGTCGTGATAATTGTAACTTTTTAACTAGGTTGGCTACACTGAGTAACATGGCGCGTGTGTAGAAGGATACATTTCAGTTGCTCCAGAAAGGTAGGTCGTGTCTGATATTATAAAGTAGGTTTTTGATTATTCTGATGTTATATTTTCAGAACAGAATACCAAGTGAAGTGTTCGCGAATGTGATGTATAATTTATCTTTGTTATCTAGTCTTAAAACACGTTATTTGAGGTTGAGAATGCACGTGCTGGTCTATTGGTGTGCATAATCACCGCTATGTGGCAGCACTATCTGGCAAGCTATGCAGAAGGGGGCATGAGTGTCAGTTCGCTCCGGGGCAAGAGTGCCAATCATGACACTCTTGCCCCACACAGTGAAGATACGTAAATAATTTACTGCAAGGTCAGGGTTCCGAAAAATGAATATTAGTTAGTAGGTAATATCATAATATCCAGTTAGGCTGAGCTGTTAACTTAAATATTATAAGCAGAAATTACTGTGAACACATCTTCATTTCTCAAAGCATGAATACAAGTAAATTTTCCTTGTTGTAGGTATTGATAAAAATGGTGCACAACTACGTTAGAAAGACTACTAGATCATCATATTCTCAAATAGCACTCACAACAGCGATACATGACGTACAAAATGGACAAAGTGAGGCATCTGCTGCTCGTGAATATGGTATTCCAAGAGCTACACTGCGAAAGAGATTAAAACTTAATCAAGACTATGAGGTAGGCTTGTGTAGATTTAAGCGAACATTTAGTGCAAGTCAAGAGGAAGATCTGGTGGCCCATATTCTGAAAATGGATGCTTTGTTCCATGGGCTTAATATTATGACAGTTCGAAGATTACTTTTGATTTCGCCGAACTAAATAACATTTCTCATAGATTTTGCACTGCCAGTAAAACAGCAGGTAAGGATTGGATTCAAGGGCTGTTCAAAAGACATCCAGAACTATCACCAAGAAAGCCAGAAGCTACCAATATGTGTCGAGTAGCAGGATTTAACAAAAGACAAGTGCAAGTATTTTACAACAATATGAAGGGTCTGTTACAGCTGCATAATTTTCCTGCAGAAAGAATATTCAACGTTGACGAGTCAGGAATAAGCAATGTCCATACACCAGAAAAAATAATTCGTTTGAAAGGGAAGCGGCAAGTAGGGAGGATTACTAGTGCAGAAAGAGGAAAGACTACCACTATTGTTTGTGCATACAGTGCTGCTGGACAATACATCCCCCCTATGATAATGTTTGCTAGGAAGAGGATGAATGAGAGACTAATGGCAGGTGCTCCACCGGGTGCTATCTTCCACCTCACTGACAGCGGTTGGATAGACCAAGATGGATTTCATGCGTACATTGACCACTTTTCTCGACATGCGAATGCAAGTCCACAAAACCCTGCCCTTCTGCTACTGGATGGTCATGCAAGTCACAAATCTTTGCCAGTGATTCTTAAGGCAAGAGAAGTTGGAATTCACCTCCTTACATTCCCACCACACACTTCGCATATGTTGCAACCATTAGACAGAACATTTTTTGGTCCACTGAAATCCTATTATAACCAGGAGTGCTCAAAATTCATGGTAAATAACCCAGGCAAGCGAATTTCTGAATGTGACATAGTTGAACTGTTCACGAAGGCATACGGGAAAGCTGCCACAATCAACAATGCCATTAAAGGCTTTCAAGTAACAGGAACATCTCCTTTTAATCCAGATATCTTCGATGATTCTGACTTCATTGCTGCCGATGCAGTATTGAGAAGCACAGATCAAGAAGAAAATACCTCAGACTTTCATAGGCCTGACCCCAATCAAGATCACCCACAGACAAGAGTGAGGACTGCTGAAGATGAATCGAGTGCAACAATTCCAGATAAATGCAAACTAGCTGAATATGAAGAAAGAAATGATTCAAGCAGCTCACCATTAGGACAGATTGGTCAGAGAAAGGATACGGAGGAGTTCATTCCATTACCTAGCACCTCTAGGGAAGAAAGTCATGCTAAACCAACTTCCGGGCCTAGCAGTAGGTCTATTGAATCGATTTCTACACCTCCACTTCGCAAAGCCAATTCGTCCAATACCATTTCCCGAAAAGGAAGGAAGTCTGAAAAATCTGTCATTCTAACAAGCAGCCCGAATAAAGAATTACTGGAGAAGAAACATTCGTGTTCAAATCGGCGGGTTACTCAAAGGGTTACGGTGAAACGAAATTTACAGAAGAAGGCTAGGTATAATGTTGGACCATCCCAGGGAGCAACAGAATGCCAAATGAAGAATGATTATTCTTGTCTAGTTTGCCAGGAAACGCTAAGTGATCCACCTGATGAACCGATGATCCAGTGCCAAAAGTGTCAAGGATGGGCTCATACAGACTGTACTGATTTCAGTGAAGTGAAAGGGACATTCATATGTGACCACTGCAGGGTGTAAACGTATTTCACTTTGTTATCTTTGTGTGACACTCTTACCCCACCCTGTGTGACACTCTTACCCCACCCTATAGGGGCAAGAGTGTCAGGTGACATTAATTTGTTTTCATTGAAAAGTCTGGTGATGTATAAGAGTCACTTTTGTTTTCTTTCCGCCATATTGTCCTACCAGGTATGTTGTACTGATAACCATATAATAAAATGTTTGTGATTAGCCTAAGGAGCAAAACATTTTATTTGAATCTTAGCATGGTACTCCTGCCCCACCTTCCCCTACATTGAACACAGTCATATCAGAAAATTGCAAAATAGTTTAGACATTAAAGCAAATAAAGTTGTCGACTCTACTGTAAATTCTTTTATCGCCTAGGACTCTTCAGAAAGACCGGGCCATGGGGCTATAGCTCCGCTTGCCCCTCCTTCTCGTCGGGCATGATCGTAGGCTTCCGTGCCCAGTGTCTAGTTTATCATCTAGGCTTACAGGATGGAGGCCCGTTGTCTATCCATGATTATTTCCAGTACTTCGCATTCACATAGCTGTACGTTATCTAGGAGTTCTGCTAGACATGAATTGCACGTTTGGAGCGTACGTGAAGGCAGTTACTCAAAAGGTAGATAGGAAAGCAGTGGCATTAACTAGACTTATGCCTAACATAGGAGGCCCAAAAACAGTTAAGAGAGAAATGATGTGCTCAGCAGTACAGTATATTCCATACTATTATATACTGCACCTGTCTGGTGCGATGCGCTCAGGAAGAAGATCCATTTACGAGCTATGGAAAGAGTTCAGAGAAAAATGCTACTCGTAACTATCTGTGCTTATCGTGCTGTTTCTACTGCAGCTTTACAAGTTGTAGCTGCCGGAATTCCCATCACCTGATCGTTATAGAGAGAAAATTTGTTTATGAAAGGGGTACTGCTCAGGGGCGTGGCTACAATGGGGCAAGCGGGGCACCGCCCCGGGGCCCCGGAGGTTAGGGGGCCCCCAAACCCTAAAAGCAAAATTATAAATAAATAATAATAAATAAGTAAAAGTAGTTCTAGAAACCATATTTGAGAACTCAATTTAGTTCAGGGGCCCCAATTGTACGGAACTACACGTCTAAACTTGTGTTTAGAAACTAGTCACGTTCAGTGCAATCTGTATGTAAGATATATCCATCCATTTGTGTGGTATTCTATGAGATTTTTTTGATAGCCGGGTGCCCGACCCAGGCGCCGGACAGTCAATGCATTGTTCCCCAATCAGCGCATGACCATGACTCATCGTTCCACCCCTTCCCCCTCCACTGCGACATCACACCACAGCAATGCACAGTAGCAGAGTAGTAGCAGTAGTGTAGTTGGTACGTCACCACAGCGGTTCCCGGTTAAGTGGCTGAACTTAAGTTGTGACTTGCATTGTGCTATTTTTTCCACGATGCTATGAAACGTACTTATGAAAGTGGAGCTAAAAGTAGGAAGGATAAAAGAAAAGAAGAGGAGACGGTTCGTGCTTGTACTAAATCGTTAACTGCATGGTTGCACCCTCAAACTCAAACAGGTTTAGAGTACGTTTCGGTGCAGAAACAAGATCAAAACGAAGAAAATGAAAATAATGAAGGTAAGAAGTTAACTATATTGTAAATGTGTTATAAGTTGTTAAGCAAAGTAAAATTATTGTTATTAAGCCGAGTTCCATTAACAATTTGGTCAGGACGTAATATTTTATAACAAACTAATATCATATTACGTTAATATTATAAAAATCAAACAATGGAGCGGTTTGCGAATTGCGACTGTTGATTCACTTCACTTGGACTGAACACATTAGTCTGTTTTTCACTTCACATTAAAAATCACACTGTATCGGGTAAACAGTATGCATCGTTTCAACGGACGACTATCATTGGTAACACAGTCCTTTTGTCCCGTTAACCAACCAATAATCAGTTAGTTGGCTTAGTTCAACAGTTAGTTGAATCTGTTTTTACAGATAAAACACTGCAATCAACTATACACCCCTACACTACATTGTATTGCTCAATATTATTCACTATGTATTTCTTTCAGATGTTGACACTCATCAACAATCTGAAGTACATGAAATATATGCCCCGACCACTCATAGTGGCCTTTCATGACTTGATCAGCCAGTCGATAATAACAAGGACGCAGTAAGCTTGACTGAAACTGGACACGGTGAAAATTATGTTTTGCAAGACAAAATTGAATTTCCCAGTCTCTTCAATAATCCAGAAATGAAAAGCATCAGTACCTTGTCAACCCCGTGGTCCCTTTCCAAAACAGCCTGATGGACGAGGAAGTAAAGGATCATTTTCAACTAATTACCGGTACTACAGTTTTATATCAGGAGTGATGCTTTAGAAAAACAGTTAAAATAAGAGAAAAATTACTGGAGGAACGTTCTAGAAAGTATAGTTAATGTTTCATTAACTTTGGCCACCTGTATCCTTGCTTTCCTCGGAAGAAGTAGTAAAATGGAAGATCCAAATCAAGGAAATGTCTTGTCAATAATAGAACTTCTGTCTGACTATGACCCTGTACTAAAAGCCCTTTTGCAAAAGCCAGCAGGAAGTGTAAACTATTTAAGCCCTAGCATCCAAAATAAAGTTATTTCTTTGATGGCAAATGAAGTACTGAAAGAAATCAAATATGAAATGCAGAGCTCTCCTTTTTTCTCTCTGTTATTATGGATACAACTCAGGATATAAGTAATGTTGATCAGTTAAGTAAAGTTTTCAGGTAGGTCAAAGTGGTAAATGATGAAAAAAATAAACCCCAATAAAATAAATATTTGCGAGACGTTTACTTCTTTTACAAAAGTTGAAGATCAAAGTGCATTTGGTTTGGCAAGTAAAATAGTGGAATCTATTAAAGATAAAGGTCTTGAATTGAAAAAATGTTGTGGCCATGGTTATGACGGCGCAAGCGTAATGAGTGGAGTATACAATGGAGTGCAGAAGATTCAAGAAGTTGCGCCACATGCATATTTCTTACATTGTGCAAGTCACAATTTAAATCTGGTGTTGAATGACGCTGTAGAAGCCAATCGTGAAATATCACAGCCTTTGGAGGATGTACAAAATGTCTACAACTTTTATGGACACAGTATCAAACACTGGCCGGGGCTACAAAATGCATCTGAAAATGCAAACATGACGTTAAAAAACACTCAACCCAACAAGATGATCGGGAAGGTACGAAGCAGTTTTTTCTTTAAAGAAGAGGTTTGGCGATGTACTAAGAGAGCTATCCAAACGTATTTTGACAAGTAATAAGGCAAAAGAAAGGAATGATGCAATAGGATTGAAAAATAAAATTCAAAGTTTTGAATTTGTGCTTGTGTTAGTTGTACAAACAACGATTTTGTAGCAACTGAACATCGTATCTAAATGTCTCCAAACTGAAAATATGGATATTGTTTCAGATTTTGATATATTAGGTGGTACTCTCTTAGGTGTTACAAAACTAAGAAATTCATTTGAGGACCTTGTAAAAAAAAGCTTTAACAATGGACTCCAAATGTGGAATACCTTGTGAGTTTTCTGAGAAAAGACTAAAGCAAGTTATAAAAGCATTTTGATGAACTGAGTGTAGACCACCGATTTCTCAATCCTGAAACTAGATTTCGGGTATCTGTGTTTTACCCCTTGATTGATACAATTATGGATCAGTTAAACACCACATTTGAAGGCATGGAGTCAGTTATTAATGCCTATAAAGTTGTTCAGCTTTATTTCTTGAACAATGCTTCAGATGACGAACTGATTAAAGAGGCAAATGGTTTCGCCGATACTCTCTCTGTTGATGTGTCGCCAACATTCCCTGCACAAATTTCCAGCGTGCGTGCATCTTCTTCCTCTAAAATTAAGAAAATGTCGACTGTTAAGCAACTGATAGACCTCCTCTACATTGAAAATCACATTCTGGTTGCAAGCTATCCTGACGTGTGTAATGCTTGTTTTATGTTCTTGACTGTACCTATCACAGTGGCTATAGCAGAAAGATCTTTTTCCAAGCTGAAAGTTATCAAGTCCTACCTAAGAAGCACAATGAGCCAAGAACGTTTAAGTGGGTTGGCCCTTTTATCGATTGAAAATGAAAGAGCTCGAAAACTTAACTTCTTACATGTAATTAACATGTTTGCAGATGCAAAGAGTAGGATTTTTTTGGTGTATAGGCTATTAGGTTAGTTGATAAGTTTATTTGTTTTAAATAGTTTGTTTAATAATAATAACTCAATTCCCGACGAAATTCTGCGCTCGTAAAGCAGTTCCCGTGATCTGAGAGTAAGTTATCCGGTTTCCCAAGTATCGGAATAACTCTCTCTTTCAATCTCTTTAACACCTTCTTCGAGCTGGTCTTCTGTATGGGGCATAATACCACCATATTTGAAAATACATCCATGGCTACAAAAATATGTCTACTGCCTCTACGTGCCCTAGGGAGTGGTCCAAAGTTGTCTACACTCATTAGCTGCCTTGGCTTCTCTGGTAACAACAGAATGGTTCGTTGTCTCATTAAAAAGGGATTTGGCTTTACCCTTTGGCACAAATCACATGTCCTAAGAGCATTTCTTACAGTTTCCCTATACTTCCGCCCATTTCAACTTCTTGCCCCGGAGCCCCTTCAGGTCTAGCTACGCCACTGGTACTGCTATACCTGCTAAAGAAAAGAAAGCGTTGAGGAACCAGCTCTTACTAGACTGGCAGGTCCGATGGGATGGTACAAACAATGTTGGCCAGTGGACTAAAATAACGTATACCCGACGTAGGAGAATGGCTGAAATGCAGTCATCGACAAGTGGATTATTTCCTGTCACAGGTCCTGACAGGGCATGGGAGATTTTGAGTATATGCCTTGAAAATGGGGAAGATGCAGGGAGATGGTTGACGGTATTGCTCGGAAATGGATACAGTAGAATATATAGAGGAACATAGAAAGGAAGCCTGTGAACAACTTGGCCGGCGACTCACGACAGGGAATCTGGTTCAGATTATGTTGGAGATCCCACAAGCCTGGAACATTGTAAAGGCAATGGCTACGAGCATTATGAGGACGAAGGAGAAAGAAGAAAAAGGAAGAAACTAATAGCATAATCACTCCAATCTGATGCAATGCTGCCAAGCAGTCCCGGAATGGGCTAAGTGAAGAGGTTGGTGGAAATCCAATCTCCCACACAGAGTGTTGTCTTTGAAAGATTTTCCCCCTGCCGAAACAAAACAAAAAGTCCTCTCGGCACGCCGGAAGGTGGAGGTAGATTTCACCGGACAAACTTGGGGATAGGCGAAAATAGGCAGAATATGCAGGTTTTCGTAGAAGGATCAGACCTCATTTATTGCGAGAAAATATTTTATAATTGTAGCTTAATTAACTTTGTTTTTCGTCATTTTATGCATTTCTTAAACATTTTATTGCCTTATGGGGACGGTAACCTTCTTGTCATTCGGGGTCCATTTTTATACTTGTGGTCACACTGTCCTTATGCAAGGTTTCGACACTGATGTGTAACTATGTAACGGTCTGTTACTTCTTCACACAAAATTATATTTCCCGCAGAGATTTTGGTTGGTTCTTCAGTTTAGGGCCTGCGACAACGCGGTCATGTAACCCCGTGTACTTTGGGTGAGTGTAGAATCTTTCTGATAAACGGTGTGAATTGTGATGGCTGTATTAGTCTGTAATTCAGGTAAGGACTGCAGACGGTCAATTTCAAGCAGTAGTTCCTAATGTTGCTACCAGATACAACCATCAATGACACCTAGCTGTGAACTTGGCTACTAGATACCACCGCAACCAGCAACTCGCAACGAACGTTGGAACTTCCCCTCCAAAGGAAAGCATACTGAGGGATTTTTAGCGCTCTTAGAAAATCCGACGACTTCGGCCGGCTTTGAACCCGCGACCTTGGGCATAGTAGTTCAGCATGCTACCAGTTACGTCACCGAAGACGCTTCACACTTAGTCAGATGGAAATCTGAATTTGATATCGAGCAAGTGCGTTGTCATGGCAACGTCCGATGGCTCATCCGTCATCAATTTAGTAGTGTTGCCATGGCAACCTCTGATAGCTCTTGGCATTTTCTTATAATTCCGAAATCATTTTTCTCATCCCTTGGCGTAATGGTGGGTCATATCAAAAATTCTTTCAGACAAAAGTTTTAGGTAATTATTAGGGAAATATTGTCCATTTTGTACGGTTTTGATATTGTGCCTATTAAGAGAGATATGATTACTGTTTCCCGAAAAACCCACTTATTCCCACCCCTTTGGTCAATGGTTGGTGCTATCAAAAAACTTATTTGACATACATTTTTGGCACTTATCCGACACATATTATGAACTTTGAAGGGATTCGATATTTCATGTATTAAGAGAGTTATAGCGATATTTCACTTTTTCGAAAAAAAGCCCCCCATTTTCACCCCCTTTGACCGATTTTTCCCATTAACGAACTCGACCGAGATTTTATAGGGATACATATTATGTAAAAAATTCAAAGTGATTGGTGCAAAATTACGGCAGTTATCGTGTCCACAAGAAACTGATATACTTCTTCTTCTTCTTCTGCTTTTACGGCCTCATTGGACCACTTCAGTCAATCATTTCTTGGTCCTCTTCTTCAGTAAGTTTCCTTTCCGAGTCGCCCAGTAGCTCTTCATTCGCTCTGATCTTCTCAGGCGTTCCTCATCTGTAAATACCCTTTTTACTGTATTACGTTTGTCTATTTTAGCCTGAAATCTTATTTTTATATCTCTCAGTTTTTTTAATTTTGTTGTTTTGTTTTGCAAGTCATCCAAGGTTATTTCCAATTCTTTCATATCTTCCCTAATTTCCTTAATCCATCCTACTTGTTGTTTCATATTCCAAAGTTTCACTACAATTTTTCTAGATAACCTGGTTTCTGGTGTCATCATGATGTGACCAAAGAAAGAAAGCCGTTTCTTCCGAATAGTATCAGTGATGGGCTCCAGTTCTCTGTATACCACTTCATTTGGTACTATCCGCCACTGTCCATCTTTCTGATATTTTTTATTTATGCATGTTCTAGCTATTCTTCTTTCTACTTTTAAAATTTTGTCGATTCTGTTTTTCTGAGTAACTTTAAGAAGAGTTTCACTTCCATAGGTCACCTCTGGTTGAACCACCGTCTTGTAATGTTTTAATTTTGTTGCGATTGATAGACATTTTCTTTTATATGTAGACCATGTTAATTTTTGGGCTTTTATCATTTTATTAGTTCTTTCTTGCCATGCAGGTTTCTCATCCAAGTTGTAAGTTATAATTTCTCCTAAGTATTTAAATTGCTTCACTATTTTAACTTTCTTGTTATTTACTGTTATGTGATTGATTACAAGTGGATTTGCTACCATTATCTCTGTCTTTTCAAATGATATCTGAAGTCCAATTTTTTGTGCTATATTTTGTAGGCTTATTATTTGATTTTTGGCTTCTTGAATATTATTAGCCAGTAACGCTAAGTCATCTGCGAATCCCAAGCAATTTAAGTCTATTTGATCTTTCTTGGTTCCAATTCTTATGTTCCTAGGATTTTCCCTGTACCATTCCCTCATTACATATTCCAAAGCACAATTGAAAAGTAGAGGCGATAAACCATCTCCTTGCCTTAATCCTGTTTTAATCGTAAACGGTTCAGATATTTCTCCTCTGAATTTTACTTTAGATTTGGTGTTTGTTAGAGTTAGTTTTATAATTTTTATTAATTTGGGATGAAGTCCGAAATTCCTAAGTATTTTCAGCAATGAAGATCTACGTATACAATCATAAGCTTTTTTGAAGTCTACGAAGGTTATGACTTGCTGTTTTTGTCTACGTTTGTAGTAGTCCATTACTAATTTTAAGGTGATTATCTGTTCAGGACAGCTTCGCCATGGCCGAAATCCACCTTGATATTCCCCTATTTCCAGTTCTAATTGATCTTTACAACGATTATATAGAATTCGTGACATGATTTTATATGTGATATCCAAAAGGGAAATTCCTCGATAGTTGTCAGGATTTGATTTTTCTCCTTTCTTGTGTAATGGATGTATTATAGCAGTAGTCCAATGGTCTGGCAGTTCTTCTTTGATCCAAATGTTCACTATGCATTGGTGTAATGAAATCTTTACTGGTTCTGCTGCATTGTTCCACAATTCTGCAAATGTTTGATCTTCTCCACTCGCTTTGTAGTTTTTGAGCTCTCTCAGCGCTTTGTAGACTTCTTGGATTGTGGGTGGATTTATGTTTTCTGATGGTGTTTTAATATTGGTGTCTGTATTTATTTGAAGCAGTTCTGGTGGATCTTCGCAATTTAGCAACTTGTTGAATGTTTCTGCTAAAATTTCTGTATTTCTTTTATTACTATGAGCTACTTCGCCATTTTTGTCTTTTAACATTAATGTTGGAGGTTCATATCTTTGTAGTTGTTTGCTAAAAATTTTGTAGTAATCTCTTGAGTTTGTTTTTGCGCTATTTGTTTCGATCATCAGAAGTATATCCTTTTGGTATAGCCGTTTAACCCCTCGTATTATTTTTTGAGTTATCTTCCTTTGTTTTATGAGATCCAAGTGTGATTCATCTGTTTTTTGACTCTGATACCGTAACCAGGCTTGATGTCTATCTTCCACTGTATTATCACACTCATCGTTCCACCATTGGTGTTTCTTCCTTGGATTTATTGGGGCTACTTGTTCAGCTATTTGTTTCAATTCGGGAACTATTTCCTCTAGATCATCTGTTATTTTAATATATCTAGTTCGTTCTTTGTATCCCTTGTTATTTATTAGTTTATGAGGGTCGTATGTTCTCTTCTTTTTAGGTGAGTTTTTTTCTTTATCAACGGGGTAAATTTAATTTTAATCTTTATCATGTAATGATCTGATCCAGTATCTGTTTCTCTCAGAACTTTCACAATGTAGATCTCCCTGTGATAGTTCTTATCCATACAAACATGATCTAGTTGCCATTCACCTTTTTTCCAATCTGGATGTTTCCAAGTTTTGAGTTTATTTGGTCTTCTCTTGAAGTAAGTTGATTTGGAGATCATATCATGGTTTCTGCAAAATTCCACCAGTCTTATGCCATTCCTGTTTGTTCTTCTCTGTGCTGGCCATTTTCCTATTATGTCTCTATATCTTTTTTCCTTTCCTAACTGGGCATTAAAGTCTCCAATTAAAATTTTGGTGTGACATTTATTTATGTTTGTTGCTGTCTGATCTAAAAGCTCCCAAAATCCCTCCACATCATCTTTGTGTTCTTTCTTATTATTTTTATCATTAGTTGGGGCATGGGCATTTAGACTGGTATATGTTCTATTTGCAGCTTTTAGAGTTAGTGTCGAGAGCCTAGGGGATAATGCTTTAAATTCTATGATGGATTAAATTATTTTGAGATTGACTACAAATCCTGTTCCGAATTGTGGACATTGCTTCATTACTCTTTTTCCTGGAATTCCCTTGTAAATTCTATACCCTTGTGATTCTATTGGTTCCTGATCGGTGTTTCTCATATATATACATATATATATAAATTATATATAAACTTTTGAACTGACGGTGGTTTTGGGGTCTGGGGGATGTGAAACGCGAAGATATGTCGAAATTTTCCGGAAGTCGAAACATGGTACCCATTGCAATAGTTAGCTTTCTAATGAAATCTACCTAAAAAGATATAAGGGTCCACTGCTACCAACTATATGAGAGTGAATATTAGACTATGCACAGCCGCTATCCTGAAATTATAAAATATAAAATTAAGTTACTCTCAACACTTCCGCCACAGTAAAAACATTTTTTTTTTGCGTATGGCTTTTAGTGCCGGGAGTGTCTGAGGACATGTTTGGCTCGCCAGAGTTTTTAGCTGCTTCTAAGCGGACACCCATGGGGTGAGCTACAAGTACCGTCGCGTGTGGAGTGTTGTCTGGGAAGGAAAGTGTGATCGTAAGGACAAGGAATTGGAAGGTGGCCTATAGTTAGGGACCAACCCCAGCATTTGCCTGGAAGGAAGATGGGAAACCACAGAAGACAATCTTCAAGGTTACCGGCGGGGGGGGATTCGAACCTCCTCGCCTCCCGGATGTGAGCGACTTGCCTGCAGCCACGCAGTAACGACCACGGCTAACTCACCCGGTAAACAATTAATAACGAGGTAGAACCGTATATGTGGCCGTGTATGGCAAGGGGAAAGAACACAGGCTCCATGCATTCAATATGGTGGCTGCGCGAAGTAATACAACATTAAAATCGACAGCTCACAATGTAAACACGTAATTAAGATGAATCTTGACAGGCGATTTGTATCATATAAAGGTTTTCACTTGCGTTAGTGATAAGGTCATCACACTGAATATAATGCACAACGGCCATCTTGAAAATTCAAAATAAATTAATAACTTTTAAATTACATAAATTTGTAAAACTTGTGTAACCCGTTAATTCAATCCTATGACCAAGTCAAAGGAACCACGACTCCATACATTCAAGATGGTGGTTGGGCACATTCTTAAGACTTCAGTTTTGTTATCACTAGGGGGCGGATTTCTATGACCTAAACATGTATGAAATATGTATGCATTTATGACATAAAAACATAAAAATATGACCTATAAAATTCAAAATATGACTTAATGAAAAGCATCTACGTTACATAGAAATATTTTTATTACGATTGCTACAGGCTGCAGTTAATTAAGAGTTAAAAAAGTTTTAATTCTTCGAAATCTTTAACACAAAATCAACTAAAATGATGAATATTTCATGAACTCGTTAAGGTTACACTGCATACTCCTAGGCAATTACGGACTCTGTGGAAGACATAAAAACTGCAGTTAATTTTACCTCACACATTTTACAGAACAATATCACTGCATCCGTACTGAATATGTTTTCACCGAACTCGCGAACAAAACTTCGCAACTTCCTACAAATTGAGACTTTCGTTTTAGGCATATTGAAAGGAACGGAATGACTGAAGCTCCCTAATGGGTGACCAAGGTCATTCAGTGTGTTGAAGGTGGAAGAGGGAAGGGCGAAGGAGGGAGATAAGAACAATGACAAATAACTGGGGAATTACCTCTGCTTCCGTGTAAACAATAGCCCGGTTTCCAGGAATTGACCAAGCTAGCAAACAATAGCTTCTACCTGTCATAAACATTCCATACACTACTTTAGAACGGTTCTTCAGTAGTATATTCCAGTGTATCCTGAACATTAATTTCTAGAGCTTATTCTGATTTTTACAAAATGAAAATTACCAAAATATGCCGTTTATAATGATATTTTGTTCAAAATATGCCATAAAGCGTAAGAAAGCCTAAATATGCATTTTTATGCCCAATAAAACCTGTTTAATTTTGATTATCATGCTTGGAAACGTGTTTAAAATACAAGACTTTGAGATATAATGTTAAGGGAAACAATATGACTTGTCATAGAAATCGGCCCCCTAGATCACTAATCATGGTGTTAGTCCATCGCGCTGTCCACCCGATGAGCAAGCAACTCATTACACTATTGTTATCTCGTCTTCGTCACCGGACAATGACAGTAGCCTTGAGTACTATTGACGTGTAAGACATATCTCCAGCTGTTTCTATAATATATCGTGCAAGTACATTTCTATAAATGAATGGGACGATCCTCGGCCCTAATGTAGACACATGGGGTTCTCAAAGATGTTACGGTCCCCAAATGCGTCCTTATCTGAGGAATCATATGTTCTAGGATAACGCATCTGACTCCACCCACCTTGTATAATCAATGCAGGGTGTCTCAAAAAATATACTAACACTTTGAATGACTATACAATGATTATTTATGATCATAGAGACAAGTTTAAGGGCTTCAATTATAGAGGAGACATGCAGTTAAAGACTCATGTTCGCAAATGTTCAAATTGATGATCGTCAGTGCCCAGACAAAGCAGATAACGCGAAGCAATGGATTCGCAAACGTTACGACAAAGTTAATTTGGAATTTCGTGACATTGTCTGTCAATTTCCAATTTCGTGTTGGAATGTGGGATGTCCAGCGCAGACGCTTCATGATGCGATGGACGCTATCTTTTGAGATGTGTGTCTCTCGTGCCGTTTGTCGTAGTGATTTCGGTGGGGATCGAGTGAGGGCTTCCTGCACCTGTTCTTCTTTTGTAGGACTGGTGGATGTGCGTGGTCGTCCAGAAGTTTCTTGTTTCTTGTTGACGTTGTGAACGGTTCCATCTGTTTCAAATTTATCTCCGATGCGAGCAATTGTCCGGTGCGTTGGTGGCGGTTTGTCGAACTCCTGGACACTGACGGTGATCAATTTGAACATTTGCGAACATGAGTCTTTAATAGCATGTCTCTTCTATAATTGAAGCCCTTAAACTTGTCTCTACATTCATAAATAATCATTTTATAGTCATTCAAAATGTTAGTACATTTTTTGAGACACCCTATATATAAGACCATATCTTACACTCAGTACATGTTTCTAAAAATATTATTTCCTCTTCTGTAGCCCTTTTATTTGAAGAGACACAGGAAATATAATTATATCCAAATAACTCATCGATATCAGCAGTGGCGAGCTTATAGGCCAGAGGCTCACGCCATCTTTAACAACTGGCCTAACGCATATTTTTCGAAATTCGTTTTATCATTTTAAATGATTATGTCGACTTTATCTGGGGTCTGGCGTTACGTTACGGTGACGGGACGAAATATACCGAGAATGCACTGAGGTGTGTGACGTCATAATACGATGTAGCAGCCGAGTACCAAGAAGGCAGTGCGAGAACAGAGTTTCAAGAAGACAGTGCGAGAACAATCAAGTAGGCAGTGAAGAAACAAAATAGAATCTTGAAGCTCTGTTCTCGCACTGCCTTCTTGGTACTCGGCTGCTAGCATTTAAAATGATATGAAGTCCAGTCTTTCAGACTGACTATCCGTGTCTTTTTTTTTCATTCGCTTTCTTTTGAGTCCTTTTTGTTTCAAAATCATACTGTGTGTGTAGATGAGTGTTTCTCAAAATATTGAGATAGTATGCGGCTTCGGTGCTCAAGATAGCGGGTTCAAACCCGGCCAAAGTCGTTGGATTTTTAAGAGCGTTAAAATCCTTCAGTATGCCTTCCTTCGGAGGGGAAGTAAAGCCGGCAGTCCCATGTCATAGATTTATGGCATGTAAATGTTCCTTCCACAGACTAAATTTGTGTGAAGCTAAATTTCTAGGTTAGATTTCGTTGGAACGCTCTATCAAAGTTCCAACGTTCACCACTAGGTGTCAGTGACATCTGGTAGCGAAAGTTGGAACTACTTGAAAATGAACGGAACTTGTAGCTCACGCTATGGGTGTCCACTTGAGGCAGCCACAGACTCTGGCTAGCCGAACATGTCCTGGGTCACTCCCGGCACTAGAAGCCATATGATAAATAAATAAATCTCAAAATATGTTTAGAGCCATATCGCATGTGTTACTCTTCTGATCCAATGTCTTGAGGCAGCCGCTCGGTGGAGTTAGATGTTAACATAAAATAAATGAATTGCAGAAGGAATAAAAGCATAACTTCACTGACTATATAGTCTATTGTTATGCTATGAATTACGTGGTCATGGAAATTGCGGCTTTCCATGGCCATATAATTCGTAGCATAACAATAGACTAGACAGTATGACTATAGTGGTTTTCCATTTTGCACGTTCAGAAATAATGCAATGTGTTGTTGTTCTGTGATGACGCGCGCGTATGTTATTTTTACTCATGGATAAAGTAATTGTTAGCAATTCAGGATTAGGGCACAACCCAGCTCTTTTTGGGTACATTCGTGTTGACCGACTGAAAAGCACCAAACTTTTGTTTACTTAGGCAACACTGAAAAATGGCTTCAAACCTCACAAAATTCTAGGTCTAATGGATATGTTGACTTCCACCCCTCGCTACTTTCTTAATGGACTCTACTATGATTGCATTTTATGTTTCTGAGTTCATCATTGCTCAAGTTGTTGACGCATTTATATATTGATATCACTCTTGCGTAAGTTTTACTAAGCGTACGTCCTTACCTACGTTTCTTAGTAAGTTCAAGATTCCTTGTTGGACTGTTCACAATGGAGAGACTAACTGATAACTGTATCTGTGTCTTACTTGGTGACGAGCACGATAATGACATTGTGGGTGGACAGGGCGAGTCGGATGATACACGTGATACCAATCGCGTTAGTTCTGAGTCAGTAAACGAAGGTAAGTTATATCCTGCAATGGATCTCCGCGTGAAATTGATGAAGATGTAATCCCGTCAGCTACGAGATGTGAATTTTACGAGAGGAAGGGAGGTACCTTGTGGTTCAAAAGTGAAAGGCGCTGTGCTAGAGCGCAAATTATCATTTTACGATTACCAGTTCTTAATGGGAAAGCTCGAGCTGTTGAGTGTTAAGGACTGATCGTAGACAACTTCATTCTAGCGTAGACTACTTATATTGAATTAATGAAATCTAATTTTTACACCAAGAGAGTTGCCATTAAGTGAGATAAATCAGAAATTAAAGCTTTGATTGGATTGTCATACCATGACGGTAAAGTCAGTAAGTTACTCCTTAGTATAAGGGATGGTAGCGGTATTGCAATGTCTAGGAACAGACTTTTATTTCGCCTCAGACGCATTTGATTTGACGATAGAGACGTGCAAATGATAGAGAGCCCCCCTCCCACACACAAGAAGAATTGACCACTTTTCACCAGTATGATAGTCGCAATAATAGCAGATATGGACTGCGATCTATTTACAGTTTTTTTATTCTCAATTTTCATATTGGCATTATTAAAATTGGAAAACAATAACTCATTATAAGAATAGAAAAGCGTGACGTCAATATCACCCTATTTAGAACAAAGAAATTCCTCCCTAAGTATTTCCTTTGATCTATTATTCGGTGCTCGTTTGGTACTTACCCAGGGGGGGCGATATATCCCTCAGCCAAAAGTGAAATAACTGTCACATCCTCCCCGTGTGAATGACATCAGGATCTACCACTACGTGAGGCATTCTATATTTACACCCACAATCCCCCATTAAATTATTATCAGGATACGCCTCTGATGTCCGTATGTACCGGTATGCATAGATACATTAGCACCTTGAAGAAATGCAGTGTTACTTGTGCAATGTGTTTTATACGCACAAACTGATCGGGTGAAATTAACCCAGCGCGAGTCCATACGTTACACAACAGACAGCGCGTCCTGACAGGTTGAGTGACATACGGTAATTATACTTCCTGTGCGTCCTAAAATGAAATGGCTGAAGGAGAGAAAATCGTCCTCAAATTATGTGCTAATTTTGTGTTTTAGAGGAGTGTGGTGTACCTTCGAACAGTTTTAGGATTTCGATTTCAATTAACCTTTGGTCAGGTTTGAAGCGTTCTTTTACCTCAATGAAGAGGGAAAGATAACCTGAGATCAAATTTCACTGTTGTAGAAGTAAACTAGAAGGTTACTTTCACAGCAATATTTAACTTTCTACATCAGTGACACGTTGTCCAAACTGCAATAGCTTATTGTAACTTATCTTGGAAACTTCTAAAATACATGGACAACACTGTTTGAAATACAACTGAAATTGCATTGTTTTGGTTACAATTGCACTCAATACAATGATACCAACAGCTGAATAACTGAATATTGTCTTTATCGAAGATTGGACCCGACGAAAACACCGGAACTGAATACTCATTTACATTCGACACTTCTAAATTTACGCACAAACGATACAAATACCTGCCAATCTCAAAACAAAACAACTGCTACAGGAAGAGGTATATACATGAGTTATATTTTGAAATGACTACGTTCAACATTCGATCCTGGAGCACTAATTGGCTGGAAGTTTCCAACCAAACTTTACACTAAACGTTCTTTATTCTAACGAGGACTCTCCTTGAAGTAAGTAGGCCTATTGACGCAAAATATGTAACAGTTGGTGTCAGTCGAGATACACTTCAAGGATGTCCTTCTCGCTTGCTCTCACTGGCCGAATAAACTAGTCGTGCTCTTAAGTTATGAACCGTCCTGGCATTTCCCAGTTATTAATATTGTAGTCTTCAGTCGGTCAACCTAAATTACTGGAATATGTGAAATATAAACTGAAATAAACTACATGTGATTGGGATGATATGTTTCATTCGTCAAGTGAGCATCATCAGGTCATAATTTACAAGACAAATAGTTCTACTAAACACTACCAACCCTACAGTGACACCCACAGACAGTCTCTGCTCTACAAGATACTACCAAACCTACAGTGACACTCACAGACAGTCTCTGCTCTACAAAACACTACCAAACCTACAGTGATACCCACAGACAGTCTCTGCTCTACAAAACACTACCAAACCTACAGTGACACTCACAGACAGTCTCTGCTCTACAAAACACTACCAAACCTACAGTGATACCCACAGACAGTCTCTGCTCTACAAAACACTACCAAACCTACAGTGACACTCACAGACAGTCTCTGCTCTACAAAACACTACCAAACCTACAGTGAAACTCACAGACAGTCCCTGCTCTACAAAACACTACCAAACCTACAGTGACACTCACAGACAGTCTCTGCTCTACAAAACACTACCAAACCTACAGTGACACTCACAGACAGTCTCTGCTCTACAAAACACTACCAAACCTACAGTGAAACTCACAGACAGTCCCTGCTCTACAAAACACTACCAAACCTACAGTGACACTCACAGACAGTCTCTGCTCTACAAAACACTACCAAACCTACAGTGACACCCACAGACAGTCTCTGCTCTACAAAACACTACCAAACCTACAGTGATACCCACAGACAGTCTCTGCTCTACAAAACACTACCAAACCTACAGTGACACCCACAGACAGTATCTGCTCTACAAGACACTACCAAACCTACAGTGACACTCACAGACAGTCTCTGCTGTACTAAACGCTACCAAACCTACAGTGATACCCACAGACAGTCTCTGCTCTACAAGACACTACCAAACCTACAGTGACCCTCACAGAGAGTCTCTGCTCTACTAAACACTCCAAACCTACAGTGACACTCACAGACAGTCTCTGCTCTACAAGACACTACCAAACCTACAGTGACACCCAGAGACAGCCTCTGCTCTACAAAACACTACCAAACATACAGTGACACCCACAGATAGTATCTGCTCTACAAGACACTACCAAACCTACAGTGCCACTCACAGACAGTCTCTGCTGTACTAAACGCTACCAAACCTACAGTGATACCCACAGACAGTCTCTGCTCTACAAGACACTACCAAACCTACAGTGACACTCACAGACAGTCTCTGCTCTACTAAACACTCCAAACCTACAGTGACACTCACAGACAGTCTCTGCTCTACAAGACACTACCAAACCTACAGTGACACCCACAGACAGTCTCTGCTCTACAAAACACTACCTAAGCTACAGTGACACCCACAGACAGTGTCTGCTTTTCAAAACACTACCAAACCTACAGTGACACCCACAGACAGTCTCTGCTCTACAAGACACTACCAAACCTACAGTGAAACTCACAGGCAGTCTCTGCTCTACAAAAGACTACCTAAGCTACAGTGACACCCACAGACAGTGTCTGCTTTTCAAAACACTACCAAACCTACAGTGACACCCACAGACAGTCTCTGCTCTACTAAACACTACCGTACCTACAGTGACACCCACAGACAGTCTCTGCTTTACAAAACACTACCAAACCTACAGAGACACCCACAGACAGTATCTGCTCTACAAAACACTACCAAACCTACAGTGACACCCACAGACAGCATCTGCTCTACAAAACACTACCAAACCTACAGTGACACCCACAGTCAGTCTCTGCTCTACAAAAAAAACCCAAACCTATAGTGACACTCACAGACAGTCTCTGCTCTACTAAACACTACCAAACACACAGTGACACTCACAGACAGTCTCTGCTCTACTAAACACTACCAAACCTATAGTGACACTCACAGAGAGTCTCTGCTCTACAAAACTCTACCAAACACACATTGACACCCACAGACAGTCTCTGCTCTACAAAAAAAAACCTACAGTGACACTCACAGACAGTCTCTGCTCTACTAAACACTACCAAACCTACAGTGACACTCACAGACAGCCTCTGCTCTACAAAATACAACCGAACCTACAGTGACACTCACAGACAGTCTCTGCTCTACAAAACACTACCAAACCTACAGTGACACTCACAGACAGTCTCTGCTCTACTAAACACTACCAAACCTACAGTGACACTCACAGACAGTCTCTGCTCTACTAAACACTAGCAAACCTACAGTGACACTCACAGACAGTCTCTGCTCTACAAAACACTACCGAACCTACAGTGACACTCACAGACAGTCTCTGCTCTACAAAACACTACCAAACCTACAGTGACACTCACAGACAATCTCTGCTCTACAAAACACTACCAAACCTACAGTGACACTCACAGACAGTCTCTGATCAACTAAACACTACCAAACCTATAGTGACACTCACAGACAGTCTCTGCTCTACTAAACACTACCGTACCTACAGTGACACTCACAGACAGTCTCTGCTCTACTAAACACTACCAAACACACAGTGACACCCACAGACAGTCTTGCTCTACTAAACACTACCAAACCTACAGTGACACTCACAGACAGTCTCTGCTCTACTAAACACTACCGTACCTACAGTGACACTCACAGACAGTCTCTGCTCTACTAAACACTACCAAACCTATAGTGACACTCACAGAGAGTCTCTGCTCTACAAAACACTACCAAACCTACAGTGACACTCACAGACAGTCTCTGCTCTACAAAACACTACCAAATCTATAGTGACACTCACAGACAGTCTCTGCTCTACTAAACACTACCGTACCTACAGTGACACTCACAGACAGTCTCTGCTCTACTAAACACTACCAAACCTACAGTGACACTCACAGACAGTCTCTGCTCTACTAAACACTAGCAAACCTACAGTGACACTCACAGACAGTCTCTGCTCTACAAAACACTACCGAACCTACAGTGACACTCACAGACAGTCTCTGCTCTACAAAACACTACCAAACCTACAGTGACACTCACAGACAATCTCTGCTCTACAAAACACTACCAAACCTACAGTGACACTCACAGACAGTCTCTGCTCTACTAAACACTACCAAACCTATAGTGACACTCACAGACAGTCTCTGCTCTACTAAACACTACCGTACCTACAGTGACACTCACAGACAGTCTCTGCTCTACTAAACACTACCAAACCTATAGTGACACTCACAGACAGTCTCTGCTCTACTAAACACTACCAAACCTACAGTGACACTCACAGACAGTCTCTGCTCTACTAAACACTACCAAACCTACAGTGACACTCACAGACAGTCTCTGCTCTACAAAACACTACCAAACCTATAGTGACACTCACAGAGAGTCTCTGCTCTACAAAACACTACCAAACCTACAGTGACACCCACAGACAGTCTCTGCTCTACTAAACACTACCAAACCTACAGTGACACCCACAGACAGTCTCTGCTCTACAAAACACTACCAAACCTACAGTGACACTCACAGACAGTCTCTGCTCTACTAAACACTACCAAACCTACAGTGACACCCACAGACAGTCTCTGCTCTACTAAACACTACCAAACCTACAGTGACACCCACAGACAGTCTTGCTCTACTAAACACTACCAAACCTACAGTGACACTCACAGACAGTCTCTGCTCTACTAAACACTACCAAACCTACAGTGACACTCACAGACAGTCTCTGCTCTACTAAACACTACCAAACCTATAGTGACACTCACAGAGAGTCTCTGCTCTACAAAACACTACCAAACCTACAGTGACACTCACAGACAGTCTCTGCTCTACTAAACACTACCAAACCTATAGTGACACTCACAGACAGTCTCTGCTCTACTAAACACTACCGTACCTACAGTGACACTCACAGACAGTCTCTGCTCTACTAAACACTACCAAACCTATAGTGACACTCACAGACAGTCTCTGCTCTACTAAACACTACCAAACCTACAGTGACACTCACAGACAGTCTCTGCTCTACTAAACACTACCAAACCTACAGTGACACTCACAGACAGTCTCTGCTCTACTAAACACTACCGTACCTACAGTGACACTCACAGACAGTCTCTGCTCTACTAAACACTACCAAACCTACAGTGACACTCACAGACAGTCTCTGCTCTACTAAACACTACCAAACCTACAGTGACACTCACAGACAGTCTCTGCTCTACTAAACACTACCAAACCTACAGTGACACTCACAGACAGTCTCTGCTCTACTAAACACTACCAAACCTATAGTGACACTCACAGAGAGTCTCTGCTATACTAAACACTACCAAACCTATAGTGACACTCACAGACAGTCTCTGCTCTACTAAACACTACCAAACCTACAGTGATACCCACAGACAGTCTCTGCTCTACAAAACACTACCAAACACACAGTGACACCCACAGACAGTCTCTGCTCTACTAAACACTACCAAACCTACAGTGACACTCACATACAGTCCCTGCTCTACTAAACACTACCGTAACTACAGTGACACTCACAGACAGTCTCTGCTCTACTAAACACTACCAAACCTATAGTGACACTCACAGAGAGTCTCTGCTCTACTAAACACTACCAAACCTACAGTGACACTCACATACAGTCTCTGCTCTACTAAACACTACCGTACCTACAGTGACACTCACAGACAGTCTCTGCTCTACTAAACACTACCAAACCTATAGTGACACTCACAGAGAGTCTCTGCTCTACTAAACACTACCAAACACACAGTGACACTCACAGACAGTCTCTGCTCTACTAAACACTACCAAACCTATAGTGACACTCACAGACAGTCTCTGCTCTACTAAACACTACCAAACCTACAGTGATACCCACAGACAGTCTCTGCTCTACAAAACACTACCAAACACACAGTGACACCCACAGACAGTCTCTGCTCTACTAAACACTACCAAACCTACAGTGACACTCACATACAGTCCCTGCTCTACTAAACACTACCGTAACTACAGTGACACTCACAGACAGTCTCTGCTCTACTAAACACTACCAAACCTATAGTGACACTCACAGACAGTCTATGCTCTACTAAACACTACCAAACACACAGTGACACCCACAGACAGTCTCTGCTCTACTAAACACTACCAAACCTACAGTGACACTCACAGACAGTCTCTGCTCTACTAAACACTACCAAACCTATAGTGACACTCACAGAGAGTCTCTGCTCTACTAAACACTACCAAACACACAGTGACACTCACAGACAGTCTCTGCTCTACTAAACACTACCAAACCTATAGTGACACTCACAGACAGTCTATGCTCTACTAAACACTACCAAACACACAGTGACACCCACAGACAGTCTCTGCTCTACTAAACACTACCAAATCTACAGTGACACTCACAGACAGTCTCTGCTCTACTAAACACTACCAAACCTATAGTGACACTCACAGAGAGTCTCTGCTCTACTAAACACTACCAAACACACAGTGACACTCACAGACAGTCTCTGCTCTACTAAACACTACCAAACCTATAGTGACACTCACAGACAGTCTCTGCTCTACAAAACACTACCAAACACACAGTGACTCTCACAGACAGTCTCTGCTCTACAAAACACTACCAAACACACAGTGACACTCACAGACAGTCTCTGCTCTACGAAACACTACCAAACACACAGTGACACTCACAGACAGTCTCTGCTCTACTAAACACTACCAAACACACAGTGACACTCACAGACAGTCTCTGCTCTACTAAACACTACCAAACCTATAGTGACACTCACAGACAGTCTCTGCTCTACTAAACACTACCAAACCTATAGTGACACTCACAGACAGTCTCTGTTCTACTAAACACTACCAAACCTACAGTGACACTCACAGACAGTCTCTGCTCTACTAAACACTACCAAACCTATAGTGACACTCACAGGGAGTCTCTGCTCTACAAAACACTAGCAAACCTATAGTGACACTCACAGACAGTCTCTGCTCTACTAAACACTACCAAACCTATAGTGACACTCACAGACAGTCTCTGCTCTACAAAACACTAGCAAACCTACAGTGACTCCCACAGACAGTCTCTGCTCTACAAAACACTAGCAAACCTACAGTGACACCCACAGACAGTCTCTGCTCTACAAAACACTATCAAACCTACAGTGACACCCACAGACAGTCTCTGCTCTGTAAAACACTACCAAACCTACAGTGACACCCACAGACAGTCTCTGCTCTACAAAACACTATCAAACCTACAGTGACACTCACAGACAGTCTTTGCTCTACAAAACACTACCCAATCTACAGTGACACTCACAGGCAGTCTCTGCTCTACAAAACACTATCAAACCTATAGTGACACTCACAGAGAGTCTCTGCTTTACAAAACACTATCAAACCTACAGTGACACCCACAGACAGTCTCTGTTCTACAAAACAACTAGCAAACCTACAGTGAATCCCACAGACAGTCTCTGCTCTACTAAACACTATCAAACCTACTGTGACACTCACAGACAGTCTCTGCTCTACAAAACACTACCAAACCTACAGTGACACTCACAGACAGTCTCTGCTCTACTAAACACTACCAAACCTACAGTGACACTCACAGACAGTCTCTGCTCTACTAAACACTAGCAAACCTACTGTGACACTCACAGACAGTCCCTGCTCTACAAAACACTATCAAACCTACAGTGACACCCACAGACAGTCTCTGCTCTACTAAACACTACCAAACCTACAGTGATACCCACAAACAGTCTCTGCTCTACTAAACACTACTAAACCTACAGTGACACTCACAGACAGTCTCTGCTCTACTAAACACTACCAAACCTACAGTGATACCCACAAACAGTCTCTGCTCTAATAAACACTACTAAACCTACAGTGACACTCACAGACAGTCTCTGCTCTACTAAACACTACCATACCTACAGTGACACCCACAGACAGTCTCTGCTCTACAAAACTCTACCAAACACACATTGACACACACAGACAGTCTCTGCTCTACAAAACACTATCAAACCTACTGTGACACTCACAGACAGTCTCTGCTCTACTAAGCACTACCAAACCTACAGTGACACTCACAGAGAGTCTCTGCTCTACAAAACACTATCAAACCTACAGTGACACTCACAGACAGTCTCTGCTCTACAAAACACTATCAAACCTACTGTGACACTCACAGACAGTCTCTGCTCTACTAAGCACTACCAAACCTACAGTAACACTCACAGAGAGTCTCTGCTCTACAAAACACTATCAAACCTACAGTGACACTCACAGACAGTCTCTGCTATACTAAGCACTACCAAACCTACTGTGACACTCACAGACAGTCTCTGCTCTACTAAGCACTACCAAACCTACAGTAACACTCACAGAGGGTCTCTGCTCTACTTAGCACTACCAAACCTACAGTAACACTCCTAGAGAGTCTCTGCTCTACAAAACACTATCAAACCTACAGTGACACTCACAGACAGTCTCTGCTCTACTGAACACTACCAAACCTACAGTGACACTCACAGACAGTCTCTGCTCTACAAAACACTATCAAACCTATAGTGACACTCACAGACAGTCTCTGCTCTACAAAACACTAGCAAACCTACAGTGACACCCACAGACAGTCTCTGCTCTACAAAACACTACCAAACCTACAGTGACACTCACAGAGAGTCTCTGCTCTACAAAACACTATCAAACCTATAGTGACACTCACAGACAGTCTCTGCTCTACAAAACACTAGCAAACCTACAGTGACTCCCACAGACAGTCTCTGCTCTACAAAACACTAGCAAACCTACTGTGACACTCACAGACAGTCTCTGCTCTACAAAACACTATCAAACCTACTGTGACACTCACAGACAGTCTCTGCTCTACAAAACACTATCAAACCTACAGTGACACCCACAGACAGTCTCTGCTCTACAAAACACTACCAAACCTACAGTGACACCCACAGACAGTCTCTGCTCTACAAAACACTATCAAACTACAGTGACACTCACAGACAGTCTCTGCTCTACTAAACACTATCAAACCTACAGTGACACTCACAGACAGTCTCTGCTCTACAAAACACTACCATACCTACTGTGACACTCACAGACAGTCTCTGCTCTACTAAGCACTACCAAACCTACAGTAACACTCACAGACAGTCTCTGCTCTACTAAGCACTACCAAACCTACAGTGACACTCACAGAGAGTCTCTGCTCTACAAAACACTATCAAACCTACAGTGACACTCACAGACAGTCTCTGCTCTACTAAACACTACCAAACCTACAGTGACACTCACAGACAGTCTCTGCTCTACAAAACACTATCAAACCTACAGTGACACCCACAGACAGTCTCTGCTCTACAAAACACTAGCAAACCTACTGTGACACTCACAGACAATCTCTGCTCTACAAAACACTATCAAACCTACTGTGACACTCACAGTCAGTCTCTGCTCTACTAAGCACTACCAAACCTACAGTGACACTCACAGACAGTCTCTGCTCTACTAAACACTACCAAACCTACAGTGACACCCACAGACAGTCTCTGCTCTACAAAACACTAGCAAACCTACAGTAACACCCACAGACAGTCTCTGCTCTACAAAACACTAGCAAACCTACAGTGACACCCACAGACAGTCTCTGCTCTACTAAACACTATCAAACACACAGTGACACTCACAGACAGTCTCTGCTCTACTAAACACTATCAAACACACGGTGACACTCACAGACAGTCTCTGCTCTACTAAACACTACCAAACACACAGTGACACTCACAGACAGTCTCTGCTCTACAAAACACTACCAAACCTACAGTGACACTCACAGACAGTCTCTGCTCTACAAAACACTATCAAACCTACAGTGACACTCACAGACAGTCTCTGCTCTACTAAGCACTACCAAACCTACAGTGACACTCACAGAGAGTCTCTGCTCTACAAAACACTATCAAACACACAGTGACACTCACAGACAGTCTCTGCTCTACAAAACACTATCAAACCTACAGTGACACACACAGACAGTCTCTGCTCTACTAAGCACTACCAAACCTACTGTGACACTCACAGACAGTCTCTGCTCTACTAAGCACTACCAAACCTACTGTGACACTCACAGACAGTCTCTGCTCTACAAAACACTATCAAACCTACTCTGACACTCACAGACAGTCTCTGCTCTACAAAACACTATCAAACCTACTGTGATACCCACAGACAGTCTCTGCTCTACAAAACGCTACCAAACCTACAGTGACACTCACAGACAGTCTCTGCTCTACAAAACACTACCGAACCTACAGTGATACCCACAGACAGTCTCTGCTCTACAAAACACTAGCAAACCTACTGTGACACTCACAGACAGTCTCTGCTCTACAAAACGCTACCAAACCTACAGTGACACCCACAGACAGTCTCTGCTCTACTAAATACTACCAAACACACAGTGACACTCACAGACAGTCTCTGCTCTACTAAACACTACCAAACCTACAGTGACACCCACAGACAGTCTCTGCTCTACAAAACACTACCAAACCTACAGTGACACCCACAGACCGTCTCTGCTCTACTAAACACTACCAAACCTACAGTGACACCCACAGACAGTCTCTGCTCTACAAAACACTACCAAACCTACAGTGATACCCACAGACAGTCTCTGCTCTACAAAACACTACCAAACCTACAGTGACACCCACAGACAGTATCTGCTCTACAAGACACTACCAAACCTACAGTGACACTCACAGACAGTCTCTGCTGTACTAAACGCTACCAAACCTACAGTGATACCCACAGACAGTTTCTGCTCTACAAGACACTACCAAACCTACAGTGACCCTCACAGAGAGTCTCTGCTCTACTAAACACTCCAAACCTACAGTGACACTCACAGACAGTCTCTGCTCTACAAGACACTACCAAACCTACAGTGACACCCACAGACAGCCTCTGCTCTACAAAACACTACCAAACATACAGTGACACCCACAGATAGTATCTGCTCTACAAGACACTACCAAACCTACAGTGCCACTCACAGACAGTCTCTGCTGTACTAAACGCTACCAAACCTACAGTGATACCCACAGACAGTCTCTGCTCTACAAGACACTACCAAACCTACAGTGACACTCACAGACAGTCTCTGCTCTACTAAGCACTCCAAACCTACAGTGACACTCACAGACAGTCTCTGCTCTACTAAACACTACCGTACCTACAGTGACACCCACAGACAGTCTCTGCTTTACAAAACACTACCAAACCTACAGAGACACCCACAGACAGTATCTGCTCTACAAAACACTACCAAACCTGCAGTGACACCCACAGACAGTATCTGCTCTACAAAACACTACCAAACCTACAGTGACACCCACAGTCAGTCTCTGCTCTACAAAAAAAAACCAAACCTATAGTGACACTCACAGACAGTCTCTGCTCTACTAAACACTACCAAACACACAGTGACACTCACAGACAGTCTCTGCTCTACTAAACACTACCAAACCTATAGTGACACTCACAGAGAGTCTCTGCTCTACAAAACTCTACCAAACACACATTGACACCCACAGACAGTCTCTGCTCTACAAAAAAAAAACCTACAGTGACACTCACAGACAGTCTCTGCTCTACTAAACACTACCAAACCTACAGTGACACTCACAGACAGCCTCTGCTCTACAAAATACAACCGAACCTACAGTGACACTCACAGACAGTCTCTGCTCTACAAAACACTACAAAACCTACAGTGACACTCACAGACAGTCTCTGCTCTACTAAACACTACCAAACCTACAGTGACACTCACAGACAGTCTCTGCTCTACTAAACACTACCAAACCTACAGTGACACTCACAGACAGTCTCTGCTCTACAAAACACTACCGAACCTACAGTGACACTCACAGACAGTCTCTGCTCTACAAAACACTACCAAACCTACAGTGACACTCACAGACAATCTCTGCTCTACAAAACACTACCAAACCTACAGTGACACTCACAGACAGTCTCTGCTCTACTAAACACTACCAAACCTATAGTGACACTCACAGACAGTCTCTGCTCTACTAAACACTACCGTACCTACAGTGACACTCACAGACAGTCTCTGCTCTACTAAACACTACCAAACACACAGTGACACCCACAGACAGTCTTGCTCTACTAAACACTACCAAACCTACAGTGACACTCACAGACAGTCTCTGCTCTACTAAACACTACCGTACCAACAGTGACACTCACAGACAGTCTCTGCTCTACTAAACACTACCAAACCTATAGTGACACTCACAGAGAGTCTCTGCTCTACAAAACACTACCAAACCTACAGTGACACTCACAGACAGTCTCTGCTCTACTAAACACTACCAAACCTACAGTGACACTCACAGACAGTCTCTGCTCTACTAAACACTACCGTACCTACAGTGACACTCACAGACAGTCTCTGCTCTACTAAACACTACCAAACCTATAGTGACACTCACAGACAGTCTCTGCTCTACTAAACACTACCAAACCTACAGTGACACTCACAGACAGTCTCTGCTCTACTAAACACTACCAAACCTACAGTGACACTCACAGACAGTCTCTGCTCTACTAAACACTACCAAACCTACAGTGACACTCACAGACAGTCTCTGCTCTACTAAACACTACCAAACCTACAGTGACACTCACAGACAGTCTCTGCTCTACAAAACACTACCAAACCTACAGTGACACTCACAGACAGTCTCTGCTCTACAAAACACTACCAAACCTATAGTGACACTCACAGACAGTCTCTGCTCTACTAAACACTACCAAACCTACAGTGACACTCACATACAGTCCCTGCTCTACTAAACACTACCAAACCTACAGTGACACTCACAGACAGTCTCTGCTCTACTAAACACTACCAAACCTACAGTGACACCCACAGACAGTCTCTGCTCTACTAAACACTACCAAACCTACAGTGACACTCACAGACAGTCTCTGCTCTACTAAACACTACCAAACCTACAGTGACACTCACAGACAGTCTCTGCTCTACTAAACACTACCAAACCTACAGTGACACTCACAGACAGTCTCTGCTCTACTAAACACTACCAAACCTATAGTGACACTCACAGACAGTCTCTGCTCTACTAAACACTACCAAACCTACAGTGACACTCACAGACAGTCTCTGCTCTACTAAACACTACCAAACCTATAGTGACACTCACAGACAGTCTCTGCTCTACTAAACACTACCAAACCTACAGTGACACTCACAGACAGTCTCTGCTCTACTAAACACTACCAAACCTATAGTGACACTCACAGACAGTCTCTGCTCTACTAAACACTACCGTACCTACAGTGACACTCACAGACAGTCTCTGCTCTACTAAACACTACCAAACCTATAGTGACACTCACAGAGAGTCTCTGCTCTACTAAACACTACCAAACCTATAGTGACACTCACAGACAGTCTCTGCTCTACTAAACACTACCAAACCTACAGTGATACCCACAGACAGTCTCTGCTCTACAAAACACTACCAAACACACAGTGACACCCACAGACAGTCTCTGCTCTACTAAACACTACCAAACCTACAGTGACACTCACATACAGTCCCTGCTCTACTAAACACTACCGTAACTACAGTGACACTCACAGACAGTCTCTGCTCTACTAAACACTACCAAACCTATAGTGACACTCACAGAGAGTCTCTGCTCTACTAAACACTACCAAACCTACAGTGACACTCACATACAGTCTCTGCTCTACAAAACACTACCAAACCTACAGTGACACTCACAGACAGTCTCTGCTCTACTAAACACTACCAAACCTATAGTGACACTCACAGAGAGTCTCTGCTCTACTAAACTCTACCAAACACACAGTGACACTCACAGACAGTCTCTGCTCTACTAAACACTACCAAACCTATAGTGACACTCACAGACAGTCTCTGCTCTACTAAACACTACCAAACCTACAGTGATACCCACAGACAGTCTCTGCTCTACAAAACACTACCAAACACACAGTGACACCCACAGACAGTCTCTGCTCTACTAAACACTACCAAACCTACAGTGACACTCACATACAGTCCCTGCTCTACTAAACACTACCGTAACTACAGTGACACTCACAGACAGTCTCTGCTCTACTAAACACTACCAAACCTATAGTGACACTCACAGACAGTCTATGCTCTACTAAACACTACCAAACACACAGTGACACCCACAGACAGTCTCTGCTCTACTAAACACTACCAAACCTACAGTGACACTCACAGACAGTCTCTGCTCTACTAAACACTACCAAACCTATAGTGACACTCACAGAGAGTCTCTGCTCTACTAAACACTACCAAACACACAGTGACACTCACAGACAGTCTCTGCTCTACTAAACACTACCAAACCTATAGTGACACTCACAGACAGTCTATGCTCTACTAAACACTACCAAACACACAGTGACACCCACAGACAGTCTCTGCTCTACTAAACACTACCAAACCTACAGTGACACTCACAGACAGTCTCTGCTCTACTAAACACTACCAAACCTATAGTGACACTCACAGAGAGTCTCTGCTCTACTAAACACTACCAAACACACAGTGACACTCACAGACAGTCTCTGCTCTACTAAACACTACCAAACCTATAGTGACACTCACAGACAGTCTCTGCTCTACAAAACACTACCAAACACACAGTGACTCTCACAGACAGTCTCTGCTCTACAAAACACTACCAAACACACAGTGACACTCACAGACAGTCTCTGCTCTACAAAACACTACCAAACACACAGTGACACTCACAGACAGTCTCTGCTCTACTAAACACTACCAAACACACAGTGACACTCACAGACAGTCTCTGCTCTACTAAACACTACCAAACCTATAGTGACACTCACAGACAGTCTCTGCTCTACTAAACACTACCAAACCTATAGTGACACTCACAGACAGTCTCTGTTCTACTAAACACTACCAAACCTACAGTGACACTCACAGACAGTCTCTGCTCTACTAAACACTACCAAACCTATAGTGACACTCACAGGGAGTCTCTGCTCTACAAAACACTAGCAAACCTATAGTGACACTCACAGACAGTCTCTGCTCTACTAAACACTACCAAACCTATAGTGACACTCACAGACAGTCTCTGCTCTACAAAACACTAGCAAACCTACAGTGACTCCCACAGACAGTCTCTGCTCTACAAGACACTAGCAAACCTACAGTGACACCCACAGACAGTCTCTGCTCTACAAAACACTATCAAACCTACAGTGACACCCACAGACAGTCTCTGCTCTGTAAAACACTACCAAACCTACAGTGACACCCACAGACAGTCTCTGCTCTACAAAACACTATCAAACCTACAGTGACACTCACAGACAGTCTCTGCTCTACAAAACACTACCCAACCTACAGTGACACTCACAGGCAGTCTCTGCTCTACAAAACACTATCAAACCTATAGTGACACTCACAGAGAGTCACTGCTTTACAAAACACTATCAAACCTACAGTGACACCCACAGACAGTGTCTGTTCTACAAAACAACTAGCAAACCTACAGTGAATCCCACAGACAGTCTCTGCTCTACTAAACACTATCAAACCTACTGTGACACTCACAGACAGTCTCTGCTCTACAAAACACTACCAAACCTACAGTGACACTCACAGACAGTCTCTGCTCTACTAAACACTACCAAACCTACAGTGACACTCACAGACAGTCTCTGCTCTACTAAACACTAGCAAACCTACTGTGACACTCACAGACAGTCCCTGCTCTACAAAACACTATCAAACCTACAGTGACACCCACATACAGTCTCTGCTCTACTAAACACTACCAAACCTACAGTGATACCCACAAACAGTCTCTGCTCTACTAAACACTACTAAACCTACAGTGACACTCACAGACAGTCTCTGCTCTACTAAACACTACCAAACCTACAGTGATACCCACAAACAGTCTCTGCTCTACAAAACACTACTAAACCTACAGTGACACTCACAGACAGTCTCTGCTCTACTAAACACTACCATACCTACAGTGACACCCACAGACAGTCTCTGCTCTACAAAACTCTACCAAACACACATTGACACACACAGACAGTCTCTGCTCTACAAAACACTATCAAACCTACTGTGACACTCACAGACAGTCTCTGCTCTACTAAGCACTACCAAACCTACAGTGACACTCACAGAGAGTCTCTGCTCTACAAAACACTATCAAACCTACAGTGACACTCACAGACAGTCTCTGCTCTACAAAACACTATCAAACCTACTGTGACACTCACAGACAGTCTCTGCTCTACTAAGCACTACCAAACCTACAGTAACACTCACAGAGAGTCTCTGCTCTACAAAACACTATCAAACCTACAGTGACACTCACAGACAGTCTCTGCTATACTAAGCACTACCAAACCTACTGTGACACTCACAGACAGTCTCTGCTCTACTAAGCACTACCAAACCTACAGTAACACTCACAGAGGGTCTCTGCTCTACTTAGCACTACCAAACCTACAGTAACACTCCTAGAGAGTCTCTGCTCTACAAAACACTATCAAACCTACAGTGACACTCACAGACAGTCTCTGCTCTACTAAACACTACCAAACCTACAGTGACACTCACAGACAGTCTCTGCTCTACAAAACACTATCAAACCTATAGTGACACTCACAGACAGTCTCTGCTCTACAAAACACTAGCAAACCTACAGTGACACCCACAGACAGTCTCTGCTGTACAAAACACTACCAAACCTACAGTGACACTCACAGAGAGTCTCTGCTCTACAAAACACTATCAAACCTATAGTGACACTCACAGACAGTCTCTGCTCTACAAAACACTAGCAAACCTACAGTGACTCCCACAGACAGTCTCTGCTCTACAAAACACTAGCAAACCTACTGTGACACTCACAGACAGTCTCTGCTCTACAAAACACTATCAAACCTACTGTGACACTCACAGACAGTCTCTGCTCTACAAAACACTATCAAACCTACAGTGACACCCACAGACAGTCTCTGCTCTACAAAACACTACCAAACCTACAGTGACACCCACAGACAGTCTCTGCTCTACAAAACACTATCAAACTACAGTGACACTCACAGACAGTCTCTGCTCTACTAAACACTATCAAACCTACAGTGACACTCACAGACAGTCTCTGCTCTACAAAACACTACCATACCTACTGTGACACTCACAGACAGTCTCTGCTCTACTAAGCACTACCAAACCTACAGTAACACTCACAGACAGTCTCTGCTCTACTAAGCACTACCAAACCTACAGTGACACTCACAGAGAGTCTCTGCTCTACAAAACACTATCAAACCTACAGTGACACTCACAGACAGTCTCTGCTCTACTAAACACTACCAAACCTACAGTGACACTCACAGACAGTCTCTGCTCTACAAAACACTATCAAACCTACAGTGACACCCACAGACAGTCTCTGCTCTACAAAACACTAGCAAACCTACTGTGACACTCACAGACAATCTCTGCTCTACAAAACACTATCAAACCTACTGTGACACTCACAGTCAGTCTCTGCTCTACTAAGCACTACCAAACCTACAGTGACACTCACAGACAGTCTCTGCTCTACTAAACACTACCAAACCTACAGTGACACCCACAGACAGTCTCTGCTCTACAAAACACTAGCAAACCTACAGTAACACCCACAGACAGTCTCTGCTCTACAAAACACTAGCAAACCTACAGTGACACCCACAGACAGTCTCTGCTCTACTAAACACTATCAAACACACAGTGACACTCACAGACAGTCTCTGCTCTACTAAACACTATCAAACACACAGTGACACTCACAGACAGTCTCTGCTCTACTAAACACTACCAAACACACAGTGACACTCACAGACAGTCTCTGCTCTACAAAACACTACCAAACCTACAGTGACACTCACAGACAGTCTCTGCTCTACAAAACACTATCAAACCTACAGTGACACTCACAGACAGTCTCTGCTCTACTAAGCACTACCAAACCTACAGTGACACTCACAGAGAGTCTCTGCTCTACAAAACACTATCAAACACACAGTGACACTCACAGACAGTCTCTGCTCTACAAAACACTATCAAACCTACAGTGACACACACAGACAGTCTCTGCTCTACTAAGCACTACCAAACCTACTGTGACACTCACAGACAGTCTCTGCTCTACTAAGCACTACCAAACCTACTGTGACACTCACAGACAGTCTCTGCTCTACAAAACACTATCAAACCTACTCTGACACTCACAGACAGTCTCTGCTCTACAAAACACTATCAAACCTACTGTGATACCCACAGACAGTCTCTGCTCTACAAAACGCTACCAAACCTACAGTGACACTCACAGACAGTCTCTGCTCTACAAAACACTACCGAACCTACAGTGATACCCACAGACAGTCTCTGCTCTACAAAACACTAGCAAACCTACTGTGACACTCACAGACAGTCTCTGCTCTACAAAACGCTACCAAACCTACAGTGACACCCACAGACAGTCTCTGCTCTACTAAACACTACCAAACACACAGTGACACTCACAGACAGTCTCTGCTCTACTAAACACTACCAAACCTACAGTGACACCCACAGACAGTCTCTGCTCTACAAAACACTACCAAACCTACAGTGACACCCACAGACCGTCTCTGCTCTACTAAACACTACCAAACACACAGTGACACTCACAGACAGTCTCTGCTCTACTAAGCACTACCAAACCTACAGTGACACCCACAGACAGTCTCTGCTCTACAAAACACTACCAAACACACAGTGACACTCACAGACAGTCTCTGCTCTACTAAACACTACCAAACACACAGTGACACTCACAGACACTCTCTGCTCTACTAAACACTATCAAACACACAGTGACACTCACAGACAGTCTCTGCTCTACTAAGCACCACCAAACCTACTGTGACACTCACAGACAGTCTCTGCTCTACTAAGCACTACCAAACCTACAGTGACACTCACAGACAGTCTCTGCTCTACAAAACACTACCAAACACACAGTGACACTCACAGACAGTCTCTGCTCTACTAAACACTACCAAACCTACAGTGACACCCACAGACAGTCTCTGCTCTACAAAACACTATCAAACACACAGTGACACCCACAGACTTCTCTGCTCTACAAAACACTATCAAACCTACAGTGACACTCACAGACAGCAATGTGTTTCTCATAAAACTCAAAATTTACCAGACTTTAATCAGACCAGTGTTAACTTATGGCTAGAAACATGGAATATGTCGGTTCAGTATTGCAATAAACTTGGGTGTTTGAAAGGAAAATAATACGGATAATTTATGGTGCTGTATTGTATAGAGGAGAATGGAGAATACGAACTAATAGAGAAATACATGAAAACCTCAAAAGCGCAGACGTTGTTCCATATATAAAATCACAATGACTACGATGGCTGGGCCACATTGAAAGGGTGGAAGACAAAAGAACACCAAAGATTATATATAAAGTCAGAATGGAAAGAAGACGACGCCCTGGGAGACCAAGGAATCGATGGAAAGATGAAGTGGAGGAGGACTTGCAAACAATGAACGTACGACCCTGGAGAACAGCTATCCAAGATCGAGATGGATGCAATTCTGTGGTTGGTGAGGCCAGAGCTCACGCTGGGCCGTAGAGCTAGACGATGATGATGATGATGATGATGAAGAAGAAGAATTTGTTTCTCATTCATGAAAATCATTCAGTGCTGGTTTGGACTAAACGGCAGATAGTCCAAAACTTCACACTTGAATTCTTTGTAATTGTCCATCGTAACGTTGGTACTGTGTGGTCGTGAATGATTTTCACCTTTTACGAGAATTGAAGGTATGGTTGGTCGGCAACGACTCAATAGAAAGGAAACTCTTCAGGAGACTCTCCACACGTACCCACCTCAGTGGCGGCAGAATATTTTGCCGAGGGCATTGCAAAGCTGGTGTAACGATACGACAAATGTTTCAATCGTTTTGGTGATTATGTTGAGACATATGAATAAAACAAGCAAACATTTAGTAGTAAAATCAGTTTTATATGTCAATGTGTTATTTTTATACAGTCCATCGGAACTTGAAAAAACAAACAGCTCACGTATGAACTGTGCGAGCGCTTTCAGTAGTACAGCAGGGGGCTATGGCGCGCCACAAGCTTGGCCAAGGCCACCGCAGAAGTGAATAACAAAACTGCCGCTTGCCGTTCTTACTTTATATGAAAGACCCTGTACTTGGCTCCTTTCACTACGCTCTCGCAGAATTAAAACTGACATTATTTTATTTAATTAAAATATATTGTATCATATATTCCTTTGTGAAAACTAGGCTAAAACAAAGTGTTCCTGTCCTAAATTGTAAACATTGAACAAGAATTCAAAATCTTTGCTGAAAACTCTTCGTTTTCTTGTTTCGAAACCCTTCCCAATTTGATTGCTGTTTGTCCTTCCACTGTCACTGTTATTGTTAACATAAACAAGGAAGCACACTTTGTATATTTAGGCTAAAAGCAACTTTTATACATTTCTATACAACATTCCGAAAATAAGCGTAACTCAACTTAAGCGATGAGCTCTCATTTAAACTGCTGTTCTTATCTCGCGTCTACTAATCAGTTGATCGATTATTTGGTTAGCCGATTCATCGAATGAACGGTTAGTCAATTAATCGTTTCTGTTTAATTTAAAATTATTCGATTAATCACGTATTACCAGATCTAGTAGCAACGCACTTGATCTGCCTATCGCGTGTTTTGGCTGGATTAACGGTGCAGTATAGGAACTAAAAGCTATAAATGGAATAATATAGCTCAGCAGGCTATTTTACACCGTGGTTTAATCGTTCCGTGTTCGTATTGCTGGACGCGATAGCTGATAGTCTGCTTAGAAAATCGATGTTGAAGTGGAGAGCTACAGTACCAACAGTTTCTTAGAGTTCGGTGGTGAACACGAACAACACTGCATGTTGGTACACCTGATATTGTTACACCCTGGTGTTCCCACAGGGTGTAGCCACCTCATATCGTCCCCTTTCGTCATCATTCACCCCCATTTCACGCCACAACCCCTAAGAGGAACCAACAACAACAAACATCTATCCATTGCAAGTACACCAGCTTAGCAGGCCTTTTCACACACACATGTGGTAACTCCTGCCACACAATCCACACACCTAGCTACCTGGTATGTGGGGCAGGAATCTGCTTACTACATTACACAAACACGGGCAATTTACTTAAATACCAGCCCTACCAGGTACTAAGCATCTTTCGTCCACCGAGGTGCTGTCCGACGCCTACTCGACCGCTCTGCAGTTCTGGTAAGTGTACTCAAGGTTCTCCTAAGTAATTCCTTTCTGTTCCAAACCCAGTACTTGTAATCCTCTCATTCATTCTTGTGCACTTCGCAGCTCACTTGTAAGAATTAAACCAGTCACACCCTCTTAAACTGCCTCCTTTTATTTATTGAGCATTCTACTCGAACGCCGGCTCGCCACTAGCAAGCATTGACTCAGCTGCGCCACACAGGCTCAATCCCTTGTCAGGTGTCTAACATTTGTAAACACTAAGTCAGCATTCGCTCCTCGCTTCGTAAGCAAGGCCAGCCTTCAGCTTGCCTGTCGCATTCATTGCTTCACAAACCAGTTACACTCGCGTACTGTCCTGCATACAAGTTTTAACATCTTTTAGTAAACACCGCCCTAATTCCAGCTACCAACCCCCCAGAGCAATACAACATTCATCTCTTCCCAGTGCTGTAAAGCAGCGTGAAAGTGCCTGAACGATGGTGCACGCAGGGAACTATAGAACCAGCAGTGATAACACTGTATGTTGGCACCCCTGTTATTTATTTATTTATTTATTTATTTATTTATTTATTTATTTATTTATTTATTTACATATGTTACGCCCTCATTGGAGCACTTAACCAAAACAAGTATATAGGCTACATGTCTCAAAATCAATATTAAAGATTCAGCTTCTTATTTTTCTTCTTTTCCCAAAACATTTTCATTCTAGTCGACCATGCCACTCTCTCTGCATCGCTTATGGTGTAAGTTTTGCGGGTAAAGGTTTTTAAGGGAAGTTGGATGTTCTTGTTTTTCAAGATATTCTTCTCATCTTTTTTAGCAATTTGGGACATTGTCAAGCCGAGTTCATCCAGATCATTTTGAATTTCCATAAACCAAGAGTTCTTTGTTTTACTTTCGAAAAAAATAATTAAATAATACTTTAATTGTCTGGTATCCGGCAGGCGTTAGATATGACCAAAAAAAGCAATTCGCCTTTTTTGCATAGTATCGACTATAGACTCAGTTTCTTTATAAATCACTTCATTTGGTAATAGACGCCATTGACCACCCACCGGATGTTTTTTATTAATTATAGTTCTGAGAATTCTTCTATCAGTCTTCTGTAATGTGTCAGTAACTGATCGAGTGTTTAACTTGAAAAGTGTTTCACAAGCATATATTGCTTCCAGTTTAATAACTGATTCGTAATGTCGTAATTTGGCATTTATGGAGAGTGTTTTTTTTGTAACTAGACCAAGTAATATATTGTGCTTGTCTTAACTTTGTTGATCTATTTTCGGTTGACGCTTTCTCATTCAAATTCCATGTTATAATCTCCCCTAAATATTTAAATTTATGTACAACTTTAATTTCTTTATTGTTAATCAATGTAATAGCTTGTGTTTCCACATCAAAGGATGCCATTATTTCAGGCTTTTCAAATGAAATTTGAAGTCCTACTTTTGCTGCAATAGCCCCAAGTTCTTCAATTTGGTGTTTAGCCTCATCTATACTGGTTGCAAGCAGTGCCAGGACATCCGCAAAAGCCAAGCAATTCAGCTTTATATTAGTACCAATCCTTACATTTGGAGGACGAGTTTTGTTCCACTCACGCATGATCTTTTCAAGAACACAAATAATAACGGTGATAGACCATCTCCCTGTTGAAGTCCAGTCCGGATATCAAATGGTTCAGACAAGGCTCCTCGAAATTTAACCTTTGATTTAGTATCTTTCAAAGTAACGCCGATGAGGTTGATAAGCTTTTGATGTAACCCAACTTCCCTAAGGATGTTAAGTAATGACCCTCGATGGATACTCTCATAAGCTTTCTTAAAATCCACAAAAGTAATGACCAAATTCTTTTGTCTCATTTCATTATCCATTTCAGACTGATGATCTGATCCGGACAGCTGCGACCTGGTCGGAACCCTCCTTGATATTCTCCTAGTTCTTGATCGAGTTGTTGTTGAATTCTTGTCAAGATAATTCTAGATAGAATCTTGTATGTTACATCAAGCAAAGAAATCCCACGGTAGTTGTTCGGGTCTGATCTATCACCCTTTTTATGAATTGGGTGGATTACAGCCATTCTCCATTCCTCTGGTATTTGCTCCGAATTCCATACATCGATGAGGCGTTTATGGAGGTTGGAGATGGTTTGTTCATTTGCATATTTCCATAGTTGTGCTACCAATGAATTCTCTCCTGCTGCTCTATAATTTTTGAGCCAATTAATCGCTGCACATACTTCAGTCAAGTCAGGAGGAATAATGTTCTGTAAATTTGTTTTATTTTTTGGATTAAGCTCAAAATCAAGATATTCCTTAGATTCATCAGCATTTAGTAGTTCTCTAAAATAATCTGCTAGAATTTTAGCATTATCAGTATCATTGTGGGCTCGTTTACCTTATTTATCTTTCATTAATAGTGTAGGAGGGCTGTATTTATAATGATATTGACGAAATGTCCTGTAATAGTCCCTTGTTTTGTGTTGTTATATAGCAGGCTGTTCCAAATGCATGAGTTTGAGTATGCGTACACGCGAGTACTCAGCAGTAATGCTCGGAGCACGGTTGGAGAGGGACTGGGGGTGAGATCCAATGCGTCACTGGGCGAAGGTCATAACACAAGTTCATGCACTTCATGCCAGTCATGATGTATCCACCCCGAAGTGACGGCAGCCCCCCACAGCAGAGGTGTATTGCATGTTGCAGGCTTACTCACGGAAGGCGGCGAGTACTCCGCTGCTCACGAGCGAGTTTCTCGGCTGGAACAGTCTGTTATATAGTATTTCTATCTTCACAGTGTTGGACTCCAGTATGAAATTCCCTGAAGGCGTGGCTGCCGCAACAATGTGGCAAGCAGGGAATTATAGTGTACACTGTATGTTGGCACCCCTGTTGTATAGTATTTCTATCTTCACAGTGTTGGACGCCAGTATGAAGTTCCCTGAAGGCGTGGCTGCAGCAACAATGTGGCAAGTGGGGAACTACGAGCAGTGTCTCAGAGTTCAGGACGTGAACACCGCACGAGGAAGTTTCTCCGGGCAGCACTGTATGGCGAGAATCTGCACTACAAGTGGACCCTGCGTAGAGAGGTCATCGGAAACTGTACAGAAATTTCTGCCCTTCTTGAAGGACTTCGTAAGTACGTTTAACTGTCGGTAAGATATCCTTGTATACTGGTGCGGGCTATCAGATTTGCCAGCATTAGCACAGGGTCGGGGTCGATCCCAGCAATCGCCTGGTAGGTAGCCCAGGAAATAAAGGTTTTAACATAGATATTATAACCGACCTGACATAGATAATTATTAGGAGCCTATCTGGAGGTTCCAAGGATTTCAAAATATTATGACACATTCTGACGGGTAGGATTGATAATATGTAACGCTAAGTGAACAATTGTACACAAGACAATTGCCAGCTTTTACAATAATTTTAGACCTGGGCCGGGCAAGGCATGAAATGATGCTCAGCAACTTAAATTTACTTGCTGATCCATTAATGGCATTCCCATCAATTAATTGAAACCTTTCATAAAATGAACATGTAGGTCAACAACAAATTCTTGTTGGATGTCATATCTTACCACATCATCACATTTTACAAACTTCACTTTCAGACATTGTGTAATATAAAATGTATAGACATTGACCATTATGAAGATGGTATTAAATATTCCCCGTGTTGACTGATATTAATCTCACATTATAAAGCCACCTTGTCGAACAATAGAAAGTAATTTAATAATTAAATTACACATACATGTTTCGTTATATCAATGATAATTTCGTCAGTGTGAAAAATCTTAGAAACTATCTTAACAAAAAACAAAAAGAAAATGGATATCCTCACAATAAGTTATTAATTTAAATAAATGAAAGGTCACAAAAACAAATAAAAATTAATAATTATAGGATGTGTGAAATAGTTGGTCGTACCACATACACCTGAGATATCAGTCATTTCAACAAATTTTGCACATGGAAAAGTTTGCTTCAGGACATAGACCTGCTGAAAAACATTTGTCGTTCATACATACGGTATGGGCTGTGATTATATGGAAGCTACTGAGGTATGGGTGGTGCTTAGTAATGGCATTCGGGGCACAGTCAGTGCCTGTGAATGCTGTGAAAGGTTCTACTCATAGGGTTAGGACTACTGTTCTGACTCAGTGAGGAAAGCAATGGCAGACTACCTCACTCCTCTTCTTGCCTAGAACGCCTCAAAATAGCGCTGCCTTGGGTTTTTGTGGGTATCTACTCACATAACGTAACGACGGTACTTTTTGAGGATCCAACCAGCCTTCGGGCTGACTACCTAACAGACAGACATGTATTAATCAGAAGGTTGAACAACGTATCACATCCAAAACTGAGATACCAGTCACTTCAATAAAATATGTTTTAATCGAATAATATTTGGTAGAGCACAGCAGAGCTCTCCCTTCTCGAGGCATGGTGTGACATAATCACCAACCAGAATCATTAGACGAGGGGCAAGATACTAAGGTATATACCGTAATATAATTTAATAATCACTCACTCATGTGCTGAATATATATATATATAAGTAAGTGGTGCTGGGATCCGTAATATAAGAGCTGACTGTAGCTCTGACACAAATGGGAAAACACTTTCAATATCAGCAAACAATCACTTTCAGGGAAAATGACTCTGGTTTGGGCAAACTTCCTTTCTGGTTGTTACATCATAATGCACATTATTTTTATGATTATATTCGCTGCTTATATAATTTCTGGCAACTCAATTCCGATCTCTCCATACACATTAGTTTTCTTTGACTGTCACAACAATCCAAATCCCAATTCCTTCACGGGTAATCTTCTTCTTTTTTTAAAATGATATATCTCTTCTCCCCAAATAAACAATTAGGGTAGGTCTCTTTGCTTTTCTCGACGATCTACCACGGCCGACTGAATACGAGCTGCGCTCTATACCGGCCTTGACATTCCCAGTCAGAACCCATGTATAACATGTAATTGGAAAGTTTCTACTCGTTGCCGGTAGAGCGCACTCCCCTCCCATTATAGGCGCGATAAGGAATCAGCTGTACAGTACGTATATTAAATGTGTAATCTCAAGAACCACTGGATGGATTTTGATGCTGCTTTCACCATTCTGTAAAGGTGATCTCGAGGAAGATTTGTGTAGAAAATAATTTATTTATGACCAAAGGGAGCCAAGCAGTAACGATTTCAGTGAAAAGGTCGAAAAAATAGCCTGGCGTCCGTGCGCTTTTTAAGCTTACGCTGGGCGAACCGTTAAAAATATCATTATATTATGAGTGTAAGAATTGTTCAGCGTGAGAAATTCTACAAAAAAAGTCCGCGAGAGCATATCTCTATCTTCGATACATCGCCCTCTATAAGTGTTTTTAGTTTGGACGGGAGGGGAACAAGTAGCAGCTAATCGTGTGTTGTGTTTTGTGCTAAGAGATCTTTCGACAAATTATCAGATACCGTGTGCCTTCTTTTTCACGAAGCAGCTGTCAGGACGGGACTTACATAAACTCCTGCTGGACTTTATTCTCGAGGTTGAACAATGCGGTTTCATAATTATAATAACTGTCTCTGATAATCACAAAACTACAATGATGAGGCATTTAGGGGGAGGGAATTTGCAACCAATGGTCAATCACCCATACGACGAGTCTAGGAATGTATTCCCTAGTTTTGATAATTGTCACATTCTAAAAAAAAAAAAAAACCATTAGAACGCAGTTTCTGTAACGAGAGATGACTGATGGTACTGGAATAATTTCAGGGAAATACTTGTCATTACTATACACAATGCAAAAGGGTGAGATCGTCAAACCGGTCAGACACCTCACTAAAAAACACATCGAACCCACTAAATTTGAAAAAATGAATGTTCGGCGTGCCAATGAAGTGTTCTCGTCAGAAGTTATTGGTGCCATTAGTACACTGAAAGAAAATATAGGCATGCACCCGGAAGCGTACACATTCATGGACGCAGAAGCAACCATTAAAAAAAAACGTTAATAAATGGTTCGCTATGCATGACGTAAGCATCACATATCATCATATTCAGTCTAGAAATCCAGATAAAGGGCATTTTTTCTCATTAAATGTCAGTCGCCTAAACTGGCTAGAGGAATATTTTCTTTCTTACCTTGAAACTTTGAAAGCTGCTAGTAACGCTGCTAGAAAGGACTTCCTGAGTTCTGAGACTTACGAAGCTACCTATACAATTAATCACGGATTCAGCTGTCCAGTGCATAAGGTATCTTCTAAAAATGGGTAGAGGAAAGTCGCCAAATATGGGGAGTTTTTTTTATAGGGCTCACATTAGACATAAGAAGGAACGGAATAATTTTGGTTTTCTCATCAATGTAAGCCTCAGGCGATATACTATGTATATTACAAATATGGGCACGTTTGATGTTGTAATACCCTCTGATATTATTGTTAACTTTAAAAGTGCACTTTCCCCGTATTAGGCAGCCGGGTTTCATAATATGGGGAGGTGAGAAACCTCACGGTTTTTATTTATAATAGGTACACTGAATAGTATACCCTACTAATTAAAGCATTAATTCTGGCATATTTTTTTTCGTGTGGCCTCCTGAGAGGCCGAGTGCAGGTCTTTCTAGTCGACGCCCGTGGGCGACCTGCGCGTCAGGATGAGAGATGGAATGGATGAAGATGAATGAAACTGGGAAAGGATGTGGAAGGAAGCGGCCGTGGCCTGTTAGAAGGTACCGTCCCAGCATTTGCCTGGTGTTGAAAAATGGGAAACCACGGAAAATCATTTCAAGGACGGCCGACGGTGGGGCTCGAACACACGCGTCTACCGAGTCAGCAGAGATCTTGGCCCCATGGCCTAACGCTGCGCTTTAGCCTGCGTAGCCACTACTGTCGGTAATTCTGACAATGTAATGAAATCACGAACACAAATAGTACAAAAATACAAAAATTAATATTTTAAGTAAATAACAGTCCTTGTTTCCTGTTGCCGAACTTCCAAACCGTTCAGCAGAAAAATGCATAAACTTTAATGAAAACCGAGTGATTCTGATCGAATTCAACTGTAACGAGGTGCAAGGTATGTCTAATTTCTCTTAGATTTATTAGCACGCTATTTTATTTTGTGATATAATTTGCATTTTGATATTGTGGGAATTATAATGATTATATAATAGTGTCACTAGCAACCCGCCCCGGCTTCGCCCGGGAACAGTTATGAATGTGCAAGGAATTCCTGTCAGACGTAATTTAAGAATGGCGAGGTGCAAGCCAAATCCCCCACCCGTCCAAACTAAAAACACTTATAGTGGGCGATGTATCGAAGATAGAGATATGCTCACGCGGACTTTTTTGTACAATTTTTCATGCTGAACAATTCTTACACTCATAGTATATTGATATTTTTAACGGTTTGTCCAGCGTAAGCTTAAAAAGCGCACGGACGTCAAGTTCTTTCTTCGACCTATTCACTGAAATCTAAAATCGTTACTGCTTGGCTCCCTTTGATCATAAATAAATTATTTTCTACAGAAATCGTCCTCGATATTACCTGTACAGAATGGTGAAAGCCGCATCAAAATCCATCCAGTGGTTCTCGAGATTACCCGTGATATCCAAGAATCGGGGACTTCGTTTTACACTAAGTAGAGATAAGTCTTAGTCGTGCAATGCTTGGTGAACAGCCCTGTGTGAGCAGTTGAGCAACTAACAAGATTTCATGAAAAAGGTCTCATTGTCTAGGCTGGTATGAGCGCATTCAGTCGGCCGTGGATCTACTTTTTTAGTTCATCAAATCACCACTGCTACAAACTCAAAGCCACAGCAGCCATCATGCACGTCTTAGTAAAGTTCTGCGTTTCACCACAATAACAGCTTCAGCAGCCATCTTGCACGTTATTTATATAAAGTCTGTTTCGCATCCATTATAATAGCTTCTCCATAGTTTATTTACTCCATGATAGCAAATTAGAGTGCAGATAATAAGATATCAATACAAGCACATCTATGAATTTTCTCAGGAATGCTACCATTACGTCTCCTTCCAACAGCTCATCGCAATTGCACAAGTTTATATTTAAATAGTTCCAGTCACGATTTCTGAATATGTTACAATAGAACTACTTTATTACAAGAGTTAACATCCAAAAAACAATATAATTAGTTAATTGCGCTTGTCCGTGTTATTATTTGAGATTATACATTTATTTATTTATGAAAGTACACAGGTCATAAACCCAATTAAGTACCTTCTTGACACAAATACAAAGTAGATAATTATAAATCTATATAATTTTAGGAAAAGACAAGAAAAGAAAATAGAATTAAACTTAAAACTACAAAATAAAATAAAATATTTAAATACATAACTAGTAGCTAATGCTTAGTTATAAATAAAACGAACTAAAAATAATACAAAACGAAACATAAACATGAACTCCTTGACGAAGCGTAGACAGTGCCTAATAAAGAGGTGCAGCTTATAATTTAGACACAAAGCATTTTTAGTTTGTTATTGAACACATCTGATTCACTAAATATATCGATGACTGTAGCAAATTTATTGTACTTGGTTATTATTTTCAGAAATTGTGAATTTAAGTGGTGGGAAGTTCTTGACCTTTGAATGTGAAATAATTTATAGCTTCGCGATCTAACCTCGTTTGCAATGAAATAAGCAGCCGTCTGCTCTTCAGTGATGTGAAGTTGAACATATGTCTTAACAGTTGCGTTGATGTATCGTAAGGACAAAATATATTTAATGTTCTGGAATACATAGGCCTTATGTTTTGTCACATGGTCAATCAATACAATTTATTTGATGAGTACGGGTAACAATTTAGTATTACTCGAGCGAGAGAGATGAGGGATTGATCCCTAACTAGCCAATACAACGAGGTGAAAGCACAATCAAATTCAAATATGAGAAAATACAAATGAACACTAATCAATCTACTATATGCAAGCCTCCGTGGCTTAGACGGCAGCACGCCGGCCTCTCACCGCTGGGTCCGTGGTTCAAATCCCGGTCACTCCATGTGAGATCTGTGCTGGACAGAACGGAGGCAGACAGGTTTTTCTCCGGGTACTCCGGTTTTCTCTGTCAAAATTTCATTCCAGCAACACTCTCCACTATCATTTCATTTCATCTGTCATTCATTTAATCATTGGAGGAGTGCGTCAAGCCTCGGCAGCCGGCACAGTTCATATCCTCGCCGCTAGATGGTGGCTTCATTCATTCCATTCCTGACCCGGTCGGAGACTGGAAGCAGGCTGTGGATTTTCTTTCAATCTACTATATATTTGTCAAATACCACTCACTCATTCATCACGAAATCTCAGAAACCACCGAACGGAATGGAATGAAATTTGGTATGCAGCTCCCTCAAGGGCCGTACGTGCTCCATAAGAAAGGTTTTCAAAAAATTCACTCAGGATCATGGTCAAACCGCGAAAAAACAGCTTCAATAATGCCTAAGTCTCTTGTTGCCAGGCAATGCGGGCTGCATCACGTCGCCCCTACCAGTGTTCTGGTGCTTTGCACGCAGTGAGCTGTGTGGGTAGTGTTCTGGTGCGTGCATTTCCCATTGATTTACCGTTCCATATCATATAAAGTTATAATAGTTGGCGACGAGTAAAAAAGAAAATTATCAAGAAGAGAAAATGGATACCGAACAGTTCAAACAATATCTGGATGCATTGCAAGTACAACAGCAAACGTTACTGACCCAGCTTGTATCTCATTTTCGCTCCGAGATACGACCGGAAAATCCCGTAAGTTTCTCCAGCATGACACCATTTGAGAATTTCGATCCCGGCAGGGAAAAGTTCACGTGTTACTTAGAGCGGTTTGAGAATTATTATAACATGAAGGGCATCACAGACCACGGGAAAATTGCTCAGCTTCTATGTGTATCTATTGGTTCAACACATTATAAGAGTTTAGCAGCATTTCTTGGTCCCGATAAACCAGTCAGAAATCTAAACTATAACGAATTAATAAAAGCATTTAAACAGATGCTCATTCCTAAGAAAAGTGCAGTTCTTTCCCAGCATTATTTCTTTAACATTTATCAGAAACAAGGACAGACCATTGCTGAATATGTTGCTGCACTCCAACGTGACCATATTGAATGCGAGTTCACTGTTAAAAGTGAGTGCAACAAATCAGTTTCCATTGCTGACGTTTTTCTCAGAGCTCAGTTTATTCGTGGCCTGCGTGATGACAGGCTACGTGAACACATTTTGCAATCTAGTACTACTTCATTCGAAGACATTTTGACAAAAGCTATTGCTCTTGAAGCATCGAAAATTGAGAGTAAAGAATTAGCAAAAAGCTCCAGCCCTAGTCATTCAAGTTTCAGCACAGATGATATTAAGAGAATCTCCACCTCTTAAAGGCAGCGTTTCAGAGGGAGACCTGATTACAAGGCTCTAGGCATAGAAAATCTCTGTATAAGATGCGGGAAAGACAACCACAGAACAAACAGTTGTCGCGTTGATAGGAACAAACTTAAATGTGAAGCTTGCGGAAAAGACGGTCATGTTGCAAAAGTATGCATTTCAACCTTGTTGGAAGCCTCACGTAACAGATCAAGTGGTTCCAGTTCTCCATCATCACTCCATGCTGTGTCTGATAACCTCGTTAGTAATTCTGATCATATCTATGGCATCAATTCTGTGGGAGCTGTTCTACAGCAACGTGACGTTGTCGATTTGTTTGAAATGGTACATGATACTGATAAATACCTCATCTTTGTCACACTAAATGGAAAATCTCAACGTTTCGAGGTTGATTCCGGTGCTAAATTTTCCTTGCTGGCCGAAAATGATTTCAATTGCCTAAATCTGGATGTGCCTATCGAAATTTCAAATATTGCATTACGATCTTATTCGGGCAACATAATTGAACCAAAAGGAAAGATTTCTGTCAACGTTGCGTACAACGGGAGAGAAATACTCGGCGAATTACATATTGTACCAGACGGGCATGAGTCTCTTCTAGGCCGACAATTGATGCAGGAATGAACAACTCCCATTCAGAGTCTCGCCTTCATTCTGTGAACTCAATTGTAGACATTTTCACCAACTTCGTCCCAATCTTCCAGGAAAATGTAGGATGCGTCCCAGGACTGAAAGTCACTCTCCAGCTTCGTAAGAGAGCTACACCTGTCTTTACTAAGTAACGTGACGTTCCTTTTGCACTGCGGGAACGCGTAGATAAAGAGTTGGATTTGCTGGAAGCAGATGGCATCATTTCTCCTGTAGCCGTTAGTGACTTGGGTTCACTTTTAGTGATAATTCCAAAACCAGACGGTGGAGTTCGGTTGTGCGTCGATTGCAAATGTGGGCTAAATGAAAGGTTAGTACAGGCAAATCACCCCATACGGCGCATTGATGAGATCCTCCATACTCTCCGTGGTTCAAGGTACTTCTGTAAGCTTGACCAGTTCAAGGCTTACCTACATATCGAAGTTGATGAGGAGAGCAGTATAATCCAGACAATCTCAACTCACCGCGGCACCCATCGAATGCATCGTCTCAGTTTTGGAATAAAGACGGCTCCATCCGAATTCAACAGAATTCTTTCGCAAATCGTGAAGGGCCTCCCAAAAGCCGAATCTTACTTCGATGACATAATCGTCCACGGATCAACGAGGGAAGAATGCATACAAAATTTACAATCCTGCCTACAAAGACTGTCAAATTATGATCTTCATGTCAACAAAGGAAAATGCTCATTCTTTCAAGAGAAAATCGAATATCTTGGTTACATTGTGGAATATAACGTGATCAACAAATCTCCAGTGAAAGTCCGCGCCATCCAAGACATGAGACTTCCAACTAATGTTGATGAAGTTAGAAGATTTCTGGGACTTGTTACCTATTATTGACAGTTTAGAGAATTTGATCGAAAAGATCTTTCCCCAAGTGTTTGTAAATTCCAACCTTGATAATTCATGGACGGAAGAAAGAGCCATTCTTACCCCAACAAATGACTCTGCTGATAGTATAAATATCGCCCTCCTTAAGAAGTTATCAACAACAAAAATGGTACCGGTATACGAATCAGTAGACTCAGTTGTAGAGGTTGAAGACGCAGTTCATTATCCTGTGGAGTTTTTAAACACTCTTAACCCGCCCGGAATACCGCCTCATGTCCTGATCCTCAAGGTCGGTGCTCCTGTCATGATATTGCGCAACCTAAACCCTCTTAAACACTGCAATGGAACCAGACTGCAAGTTAAAGCTCTGCATAAATTTGTGATTGAAGCCACCATATTTACAGGTGTTGGCCAAGGCGAAACTGTCTTCCTACCCCGCATTCCTCTAATCCCACCAGACTGCCATTTCCAATTCAAACGTCTGCAGTTTCTTTTGAAAGTCTGCTACTCCATGACAATTAACCAGGCTCAGGGGAAGAGTTTAAAAGTAGCTGGTGTGGATCTGAGAAGTGACTGTTTCGCACATGGTCAATTGTACGTGGCATGCTCCAGAGCCAGTTCTTCTGGTGGCTTAGTCATTCTGCAGCCTGAGAGAAAGATCAGAAATCTAGTTTACCGAGAAGTGCTTAGGCGTTAAAAACACTGCCGATAGACATGGCAGTAGGCTAGGGGACCTGCCTTAAATCAAAGCTCCCCGTCGTATATTGCACCCGATTTTCAATTCCAACGCTCCATGTTGCCGTCATTATCTTCCAGTACAGGAAAAATCCATATAACTAATGTTATAACGGGATTCTAAATGTTATTGCGGGCGAAGCCGTGGGTAATAGCTAGTATTACATATAACACAATGGAACAGAACCCGGATTTGTTGTTCTTACTATGGGGCACCAACAATGAAACACACATCTCAATCTTCAAACCTTCAATTAATTCTCCTCAATAACCAAACACAAAACATCGCCCGAAGGATGCCATGGAACTGTATCCAATATAATGAACTCTAATATTTCACGTAAATAGGGATCAATGCCTCCTAACAAGGTCGACGACGGGTTCGTCGGTAATCAAATAAAATATGAAAGAGTGAGTCAAACATGACTGTATTACAATTCGTTATCATCATGCAATCTAAAATCAAACAAAAATTCCAAGTTAATTCCTGTCGTAAATTTTCAAAATATCACTGCAATTACATTTTCTGTATTTATTATTATTACTTGTGGATTCAAACAATGGAACAACACAGCGTCCATTGCATAGCGATCATCAACTTGTATCTACAATGCCTCATAACACTGTGAGTGCTGCCATGCTCTGCGAGAGCTCGTGCGCATAATGTTATTTTAGTTGCTGGCGCTCGTAGCGGTGAATTGTGTAATCTTTCCGGGGGAAGTCAGTAGCTTGTGCAACTACAAGCACAGGGAAGAACTCAATGTTGAAATGTCGTCTCTAGATATTTGTGTAGGATTTCGAGAAGTTCAGTGGGATGCATCGTATTTCAGAGCTTCTACTTTAAAGAAGGGTGCAAAACTCTGTGACAGTCATCATATACTACAAGCGAGAGAAGCGTTAGGAGAAGAAATAACCTGCTTGTGTTTGAGAGAAACAAACATCCAACAGCCGCCTTATGCTGTTAAAATTATAGTAAGCATATGTTTTGTCTTTCTATATAATAACGTAGCATAGTATTTGTATCTATTGCAGTTTTAAGTGTTTTTATAATTAATTTACACAAGATTAATCTTTTTACAGATTGATTGCGGTCGAAAGGTAAAATCAGCTGAGTGCGATTGCAAAGCCGGACTTTCACAATGCTGCAAGCATATTGCTGCATTGTGTATTTATATTAATACTGAGAGAGATTCTTCCCAGACTTCCTCTCTGCAACAATGGGAGAAACCAAAGAACATTATTGCGCAGTATTTTAAAGGAGGTAATGTAGAAGAAATACTTAATGGGCCATCAAATAAGCGACCAATTTATTTCGCGTCGGAAAGTGTTGAATCCTTAAGTAAAACACAATTATATGAACAAAGTAAGGTCATAGACTGTGCTTTCTCGAAAATTTTGAAAGCAGAGTGTGAAGGTGAATCTTTCTTTATCTCCACTTGCATTCTTCAAAACATCGTTGAAAGTGCTGTAGAGATAAGCGAAAAGGACTTCTTATTTCAGTGTCTTAACCAGTTGGACAAACAAACAGCTAATAAACTATTTAGATGCTATGTTGTGAATAATTTGCCTGGTGGTAACATATCACTAGCTTCCATAAATTATGAGTGCATGTTACCAAATGATATATTGAAGTTTTATTGTAAAAATGTTAAAGTAACAAATTCACAGAAGCGTGCAATTGCAGTTGAGACAAGGGAACAATCTTTATGTCCTTCCTGGTTCCAGCAAAGGAAGTTACGCATTTCGGCTAGCCAGAATGTACACCAGATCAAAACCCTACAGAGTGGAAATTACGAAAGACTGACATTAGCGTTTCTTTCATATACGAATGTAAACACTCCTGCAGTGAGATATGGCAGAACTAATGAACGGAAGGCACTTGAGGAGTACTGCTTATTAAACGAATGCCGTGTGATTCAACTCAAGAACAGCAACCATGGTTATGTTGCAGTCCAGATGGGATAGTAGTAGGTCAGGATTTTGTTAATCTTCTCGAAATTAAGTGCCCTTATTCATGTCGAGAAAAACCCATAGTTGAATACAAAATGTGCAATGTCCCGTATTTAGATATAACTACTGATGGTAACGTAAAGCTGAAGGAAACTCACGTTTATTATACTCAGGTACAGGTATCAATGTACATTCTGAACCTTCACAACCGTGACTTGTTCATATATTCTCCAAAGGGAAGTGTTAAAGTGAAAATTTCCAGAAATTATGACTTCCTTTCCAGTACTATTCCTTCAGTAGAAAATTTTTATTTTGAACATTACCTTCCAGTAATATTTAAAGATGCTACAGTGAATGCACTGTAACTATATTCAAGTGTGAATTATCACTAATCGGATAATGGCTGAAGTACGAATTGTATTTCTCAATGCTGAGAATTCAACTTGAAAATTTTAATTTATTATGTTGATAACATACCGTAATTAAAAATCAAATTATTTTGCTGTTACAAATTCCATTACGGTATCGAATTTTCTGACAATTATTTGCAAAAATCTTTAGTAAGCTTAACTAAAAATAGTTTGTCTTGTGATTTAATTATTGGAGGACTGAAGTTTACCAAGACTCCTATGATGTGAACAATTTTGTCTATATGAGGAAGTAAATCCATAGTGAGTTTGTTGCTTAATATTTTATAAATTTTCATTCTCTCTATAGCTCTTTCAACAAGAATTCTTACTGACGCAATATCGTATGTTGTTTCAATTTCTTCAGCTGAAAACTGAGGATTAAATGCAAACGGTGGCATTACCATTACAGAATTTTTGTTCTCAATACAAGTTCTTATCTGTGGGAATCCTTTGTCACACATAACTATATCCCCTGGCTGAATAAAGTTTAATATGCCAGAATTAACTGTGATGTAGCTGTCAGTCGCTCTTCCACCATAGCATTTGGATATAAAGGAAATGTAACCTGAAGGAGTAATGGCAACAGGAAATTTGACAGTAAATGAATTCTTATAATGAGAAAACATTAAAATTCTTTGACGAACACTGTTAGGTCTTTCACAGGGCACTTCACTGCAATCTATAATGCACGTGCAATTTTCGTAGTGTTTTTTAAAAGCATTAGGCATTGTTCTTTTGATAGAGGATCGTTGTGGCCAGAAAATCCACTCCTCTGTTTCCTCAAAAATATGATGGAGAGCGAATTTAAAAGTAGCAGATGCTGTAGTCCTATGGCAGTTAAAAATTACGCCTAGAGCGGCGAAACTAATACCGAGTTTACATTTCATTAGCAGTAGAAGTAGCATGTTTTCCTTAGTAAATGTACAGTTATGATGAACAGAGGGTAACAAGGATAACAGGATATGAAACACTGCAAATTTAACACCTGCTATTTCAAGAAGATACTGTTCCTTGTCATTCACTGACCTGTATCCATTAAATGTACGTTTGGTGTCCACGAAGTCCACGTGAACACCACAATCTCTCTTAAAACAAGTGTCGGTCGTCGTCTGTTTATTCACTCGAGGCAATGGCAAATTTGTTTGAACTTCCGCTTCACAATTATTTTTCAGAGCAGAAAATAACACGTTCACACTGGTGTTGTTACCATCGGTGGTCATTACTTCAGTCTGCGTGCTTGCATCACTGCATGATTTCGAAAAATCTTCCGTGGTACTAGTTTCAACGTTTTTATTTTCATGTCTCCGTTTTCGCCTCTTGTATCTAGTCGTCACTCGGTGCTCCTCTTCTTGCTGACGTTCGATAGAAACAAGCAGTTTTATAAACAATCTCGGTACATAGCCAGGACTGTCAGAATCTCTCGAAGGCATTCCATTCACAAAATGCCGACTACAAACACGCGAGTTATTCGTGGGTTGCCATGGTTTACCATCACTAGTTCCTCGTTTCAGTGCCTCAATCCAGGCATTTCTCCTAGTTTCATGCTGCTTTTTATTCGGAAACACAAAAAACTTAGTTCCAGGAGTACAGTTAGTATATGTGAAGTTGCAACCAACCACAGAACAATTCTTTCTACTGTTTCGAGAACATTTTTGCATGTCGAAGTTGAATCAAGCATATACAAGGCCATTCAACACTGGCACAGACACTCGACTGCGATTCCCCCTGACTGTTTAAGTGACTTGCCGCCAGAGCGTAGCACCCATCATGCGCACGAGGTCTTGTTATTTTTACTCCATTACGTGTGTAGCATATATCATAAGTTATCCATATTCTCATTGATTCAGTAACCTCGCCTGGGTACGTATACACATTTGCCATAGTTGCAAACTGCACAATATTTCAATTTTCGACGATTCTGTTACTCACATTTATACTGCGTAAACACACCTTTCGAATGCAATACCCCACTTGGTCCGGAACTGCAACCTATCCATCAGACATTGGTTGCACAACACCGTGTATCTCCTCAAAATCACAGTCATTTTGAAATCATCTAATTTACTCCAAGTCTAGGCATTGATGATCGAACTATCCTCAGAAGGAATTGCAGTGGTAGGTTCTTTTACATGCAATAAATCTATGACATGGGCCCGCCGGCTTTACTTCCTCTCCGAAAAAAGTCATATTGAAGGATTTTAACGCAGTAATTCAGGTAAGGACTGCAGACGATCAATTTTTCAGCAGTTCCTAATTTTGCTACCAAATGCTACCGTCCACGACACCTAGCTGAGAACTCGACAACTAGATGCCGTCGCAACCAGCACCTGGCGACGAACGTTGAAACTAATTGAACCCTTCAGAAAAGCAGTGTTTTATGTAAGAAATCTTAATCAAGGGGTCGCGCTCAGTTCCTATGTGATGTTTACGTTCGCCAAACAACATGCTCTACTGAGTCAAGGGTCATAGGATGCAAACTATAAATTAAGAAAGAAAGGTGAGAAGATGTAAAATAATAACAAGATTTAATGACTAATAGTGCATAAAACGAAATAAACAACAATAAAATGTAAAACAATCCTCCCTGAATTTCCCATGACAAGAATGTCTTTCAAATCTGAGGAGTCAGACGGATCTCGCCTTTATTTAAAAATGTGGATCCTGGTTCCACTACCTTGAAATTTGGGTTTTATGTGCGCGTAATGACTAACTACGAGGAATGAGTACTTTGGATGACTGTTCGTTTACAACGGGTTAACAGCCACGATGCTTACGAACAAATCATCTCGTAAATCAGCGTTTACGGATATGGAACACGACATTAATAAAAACCCTTAAAAAGTAATGCTGACACTAAATCTACTATTTACAGGAATCTCTCTCGGGACCCTCATTAGCGCGAAGACGCACTTGACTTTGAGCTGCCAGACTGGCCAAATTGCTCAACACAAACAAGGAAATACAGCATAGCACGTGACTCACGGGTCACTGAATGGAATATAAACATGGAATAAACCAACAACAACAAAAGCCTGACTGGCTGACATTACTTTATATGAACAAACCTGCATGTTAAGCTAACGCTTCGGAGATTATCGTGATTCGTAGGCAACTCCCATTTATTACAACAATTTTTATCATTGATCAGTTCTTAATTCTGTATTTTAAGTTATTACTGAGCCACACAGGCACTCTCCACTAATGACCTGGCTGGCAACCTTCAGTCCGTCTTGTGAAACATCTCCCCTCTTCCTCAATCACCTGTCATCGTCCCACTCCAGTGTGTATAAATATAACTGACCAGCTGTGCCGTTATCTCAAGGGATCAACAGCAACAAACTCAACCACTATGGTCAGACATTAATCAAAATATCCAGAATTGCCCTCGCGAGGTCACAATATGGATTCGTCATCAAGCTGCCAGAAATCAGTCTACGCTGAAATTCCCGCTTGTAATGACACAAAATACACACACTCACACACACACTTCTGGGAATGACAATACCTTTTTCACACAGATCGGCTCGCACAATAAAAAATATTAAAACCTACGATAGAGCTGACTGCTCTTCGTCACAAATCACATTGCTCCAAAGGCAATAATTTCACTGAATCTGATCAATAATAAAACAAAAGAAATCAATTACCCTCCAATCTACTGTATAATTATATTACTTCAGTCCTACTTCTGAAACACAACATATCTCCGAGAGACGTTTTTAACCGCATTGCGTAGCATATGCAAACACGATCGTCCACATAGCTACGTTAGTTAAAACAACAAACAAGAAAGAACCTTCTACTAATAACATATGCGAGCTGTTTCCATGCAAAAGGTGTGTCAGACCAAAACTAAATAGACTACGTTAATCACACAAGCAAATTATTTACAAAACAAAATATGTCCCATACACCATAAGTTAATTTATCAGATAATAATAAATATTATTCATTACTCATCCTCAGTCAGCCACCCGTCAAAGAACATCCGCAGCCATCTCCCAACCGGATTCTTCTTATCTCATCTCAACCATCTTGACGGAGTCTTGATATTTCCAGGCTTCCTCCATGGTCAATGATGTCATCTCTCGTGCTGATTCAAAAATTAAATTATTATACACTTGATGTCTGACTACTAAATTCGCCGTTCGGGTACTTCTTTCCCCAAAACAGTTTGTTGGCGAATTATCGAAGATACTGCCCCTACAAATATAGTACTGTGACTATCTAACACTGAATTTAACACTTTTAATAATAATTTCTGTGTCCTTCATGACACGCAAAGTATAAATGTCAACGTCCTTAGACGCGCAAAGTATAAAAGCCTGTGTCCACTGACACACAAAATAACAAGCTGTGCCCTCGACACACACAATAATAATAAGCTTCCCGTCCTCAGACGAACAAGTAATAATCAATGTCTTGGCACTTCACACCACTTATAAATGAACCAGCCCTAGGTGTAGATAGAGGGGGAAATTAGATAAAAATTTCACAAAATAATAGTGATACAGGAATGAAATAAATATCACTGAACTCGAAAAATAGCACAGGTCAAGAATATGCCCATTAATCCTAGAATCGATCGTAGAGATGTTGTCTAGGCGATCTCCCGCGTGAATGCTAGCCGAGCGTGCCCACGCTAGACCTGCCGCGCTAAATAAACATTCTTCTCTCATTGGTTCCCACATCTTCTGTAACTTGGCGGTTTTTATCATACCTTGGCTTCGTAGGAGTGTCTAGCATATACATCAGCCACTCACGTCACTGCATCATATTTCTTCTAGGCGCGAATATTACAGTGAACATACCAGAGCCGTGTCTCACTGCGCGTCGCTTCTATTTTGAGGTAGCCACCACCTGTCCTTCTGAATCATAGCTATGGTCATTCTTTTCAAAATCCTAAGTATTTAGCCTTTTGTCAAACAGCTTCAGGTATGTCCCCACTGTCTCCAGCAAATGCTTGAAATTTCCTCATCTCCGTCTGGCTATTTTCATGATGCTTGTATAAATATTTATTAATTGAAGAAATAAAACATAGAATCATTTATCCATCAGAGGATAAAGGGTTCATAATATAGCGTTAATCAAATCTAACCTACAAATCGTTCAATTTAGGGCGTTGAAACGCGCTGTTCATGGTTTCCACGTACCATGAATATTGCTCCTTACACTGTAAAATGACTTCAAAGCAACCTATACTCACTTTAAGAGTCAACTCTCATTACTTTTTGCGTAGAATCATGTTTGTTCACCGCCGTAATGTAACCTGCTTAATCCTTTCTTTCCAGTACTACCAGAGTTAAGTGTAGCTAAACGTGCGTAGTTAGCTCGTTTTGTTTGTTAAGCTGAGGTCCTTTCAGATTCCTTACGCGCTGAGTAGTATCGTCATCATCATCATCTTCATTTCCCCTTTTCCAGTTGACACTGGGTGGGGGCAAATATGGTTCCTCTCCACTTAGTTCTGTCGTTCCACCATTCCTCTTCCGACACGGTGTTCCAATCCAGGTTCCGTTTTCTAATACTATTGTCCACCGAGTCCATCCAACGCATTCTTGGTCTTCCTCGTCCTCTCTTCCCTGTCATCCGTCATTCCAGTGCTCGTCTTGGTAGCCTTACTTCATTCATCCGTTTGACATGTCCAAACCATCTCAATCTGTTTTGCTACAGTTTGTCATTTAGTTTCTGTACTCCCAGTTCTTTCCGTATATCTTCATTTCTCACTCTGTCCCTCCTCGTTTTCTGGACCATACTTCTCAGGAATCTCGTCTCAGCTGCTTGTACTCTGCTCTCATCCCTCTTAGTCATTGTCCAAGTTTCTGCTGCATATGTCATTATAGGAACATAATATGCTTTGTACATAACTTCTTTAGCCTTAATTGGTACATCCTTGTTCCATACTAGTCCCCGTACCTGTTGGTAGAAAGCACTCCCAAGTTGTATCGTATTCAATAGAAATGCACAAGTCCAAGTTGGTGAAATACTCGACATTTATTTAGTTAGAAGATAATACAGATTAGTTACAGAAGTCATGAGGCGTGACGTTATTGTCACTCAATCATGACACAGCGACACATTATAGACTAATAAGCCCGGAGCTAGGTCCTAAATAAGATTATACTGTGGGCGTGTTGACCTCAATATAGTGGGAAAACGCCCGTTGCTCAGCCAATCATATTCCAGTATTTATCTGGAATCACAATAATGCTTTTAAGCGAAAGGTAGTGGGGGTTTGAAATATCATCCATGTTCTCTGTTTGGTTTACCCTTGTTTTACCTGGCTACTTAGCTTCTTGGTTATTCCGAGAAGTTTTAGTGGATTACAATTGCTTGTTACTGAAGAGGATATGAGGACATATTCTACCTGGCTTATTCCGGGAAGAGTTTGTCATGCTCTCATATTATTACAAGGTAGTTTACTTAAATTTGATAACCAATACATGGCTCTCTAAGGAGAGGAGTGTTACACATGGCTTGTGGTGAATTTCCACATTGCCTTCATTTTAACAGTAGCAAAGAATAATAATAATACAACCGACAGCAGTGGCTACGCTGGCTAAAGCGCTGCGTTTGGTCATGGGGCCAAGCTCTCTGCTAACTCGGTAGACGCGTGGGTTCGAGCCCCACCGTTGGCCGTCCTAGAAATGGTTTTCCGTGGTTTCCCATTTTCAACACCAGGCAAATGCTGGGACGGTAGCTTCTGACAGGCCACGGCCGCTTCCTTCCACATCCTTGCCCCGTTTCATTCGTCTTCATCCATTCCATCTCTCATCCCGACGCGCAGGTCGCCTACGGGCGTCGACTAGAAAGACCTGCACTCGACCTCTCAGGAGGTCACAAGACAGAAAAGTAAAAATAAAAATAAAAATACAGAGATTCACAAGCTGAATCTCTAAGGAAACATAGTCCCTGGTTTGATACCGGGCAAGGTATATAACTCCAGCAGTAGAAAACAAGTAAACATTCCGGAGCATTGAAGTAAGCACCGGGGTCGATACGACCCATTCGCTACGTACGTTATTCTTTGATTAACGCCATCATTAATGTGATCGCGCCAGGAGATGGCAGTTCAACACGCTGTGTCGGGGTACGGGGGGTCCTGCAGTACGCATGCGCGGCCCGCCTATTCCAAACCTAAATATATTGGCTTCCCGCATGCCAATCCGGGCAGAGGACACGCAGCCAGTGAAAGAAAGAATGTGCTGAGTGAGTGAAGCAAGTAGTGACCAACTTAATGTGTTTGGAATGTGCGATACGCAGTGAGCGGGAAGACATCTGCAGTTCAAACCCAACTGCTAACTCCTGGCGCGATATCAATAGGCATCCGAAAGGTATAAAGCAAACACGTGCAGAGAAAAATGATCTCTCTACTAAATATCAACTTGCCGTATGTGCAGGCTGTCAACAATGGGCAAAGTGAACAAGAAACATAAGAAAACTGTAAAATCAAAGTTGTAATTTATGGTGAACAAAAATACCAGGGAGTTTTGACCAGGTACAAATACCTTAAGAAGTACCACCACTTGGCTTACACTCCAAGGGGTCCTGATTCGATTTCTGGCTTTGCCAAGAAATTTAATTCTGATGTTAGGGTTGAAATGGGGGTACACTCAGACTCGTGAGGCGAAACTAAGGAAAGATGGGTTCGATATTCACATCAGCTATCCAAGAAGTAGTTAATCGTGGTTTCCCACGTCTACTCCAAGCAAATTCCGAGATGGTTCTTAACTTAGGACCACGGACGCCTCCTCCCCTATCTTCGTCTCAATTACAATACTCACTCTAGTTCAAACACCACATAAATAAACGTTCATTCATTCATATTGTAAAGGTTTCTGCCTTGTCGATGCAACCACACTCTTCTGTCGTTGGCGGTTCGTTTCAATCCCATGTAATTGTCACATCCCATTCTATTCTTGATGTCTTCCAAATACTTCGTCCTAGGCCGTCCTCTTCCTTTCTTTCCCAGCATTTTCCCTTCAAGAATGTTAACGATGAAAGTGTTGTGTCTGATGACATGTCCAATACATTTTATGTTTCTCTTCCCCATTTCCTTCATTAATCTTCTCTCCTCTTTGACTTCCCTTAAGACTTCCAGGTTGGTTTCTCTTTCCATCCTGCTCGTTCTTGTCATTTTCCGTCATATCCATATTTCAGCAGCTTCAAGTCGATTCTTTTCCAATTCACCCAGAGTCCAACTTTCACTTCCATAGAGCAGTGTACTCCATACAAATGATGTTGTAAAGGATTTTCTTACATCTAAATTCATATGTTTGCTAGATAAAATGTTTTTCTTAGTCATAAATGCCTGTTTTGCCAATGCAATCCTTCTCTTCACGTCCATTGTCCTCTGTGATTATACTACCGAGATAACAAAATTGTTTCACTTGTTCAATTCTCATGTCATCAGACAAAATTGTCACAAGCCGAAGTACACGCGGCTGAAATGACTACGATATTCAAACCTTAATTCAAACAACAACAACAACAACAACAATAACAACTACTACAACTATCTTAAGAATTACAAACAAAAAGGTGATATCTGGGTTGATTCAACAAATTTACAGTAGAAATGTTAACTGTGGCACTCATTTAGAAAGATCCCAAAGTAAAATGTCTACAAGAATGCGTCTTCTTCTACTGTTTCTGAAATATAAGCCTGAACGTTATTTCCCCTACAAAAGCTAACATGCTCCCAAATAATCCTGCCAGTAAGATGAAGAAACTAAAATTCAGATCAAAGATTGTAAGCGTTCTAACTTCACTACTTCCTTCATCCGAAGTATTTTCAACAGTTGGAGTGTCTTTTGCGACTCCGTCTAGAGATGCTTCCTTCCATAAGTGTAGCAGACCCGCTTCTCCAAGACTCAGGACAATCCTGTTAAACTTAAAAGCGAAGGGAGAGCCTTTCAAAATAGGATACGTAAGATATGTAACTTTACTTCGCTCCGAAACAACATGAAGTTTTGAGAGATATTTAGGATATCTCCTGGAATACACATCGTATGAGCCCCTTAAACACAGGATGGCTTTTCTTTCCCCCTTAACCATTTCTAAAATTGAGTTTTCAAATGAGCTCTTTGTTACCGTAGTTTTATCATGTAAACTCATCTCTGTCGGAATGTCAGTATCTAGGAGATCAAATTTTGCTTCAGAAAATTCTGTTTCTATGGGGATTCCGGACTTATCCAGTGACTCCAAGCTGTCTATTTTAGGATGTCGCGTAGGATGCACTATGAGTTCAAAAAGGACTCCTTGCAATGCACTGACCAGCACTACACTTACGAACAGCATCTGTATGGATAGAAAGGCACGCTGCAAATTTGATTTATAAATGCCTAATTCAGACCATGAAGCCCCTAAGTAGACATGAAGTACTTGTACTAAACTCCCCGACAGATTGTATCCAGTTGAGTCATTGGTTCTTTTGACGAAATAATGCCATACTGCTGTACAAGAAACGTAACTCACAATTATCCATAGCCAAGATTCCCAGCTAAAGCAACGAATTATAATGGAGGATGACGAATATAATTCTCCTTTAGGAACAATGAATACTGATGTACGGTAATTTGCCACAAACGGACAGAAATCGAAAATTGTTGACGTATTAATCGTTATGGGACATACATTTACCGTGAGATCTGAATAATTTTCATCCATATCTACGAGAGACAGCAAGCAGGAATTATACCCATATTTGTTAATGTAGTAATTTACTGCTGTATATTAAGCGTGGGCTTAATTGGGACTACATTAAACTGTTTATGTATAGCATTCTTCAACAACATATCCCGCCCTTCGTTCTTATATTCCACGATGAACTTGTTGTTTCTTCGTTGAAAGCAGTTTTCATCATTATAACTAGAAATACGCAGCGGATAATTATTGAAGTTTTGAAATCTTTTCATTAAAATGGAGGATAATGTGCTATTCTCCGGGCTTGTCAGACGCATCACCTCGCCCTGCCACACAAACCTTACCGCAACAAATGGGTTATACACCAATATTATTGGAGGTGATTCAAAAGCAATCAGCTTCCGTATCGCTAAAATTACATTGAAGTACTTCTGTCTAAACCAAAATATTTGGAAGAATTGTCTATAGTACAGAGTAATTCTCTCCGTATCATCATCGAATTCTTCTTCCTTTAGGACCAAGACGGTGCAATGAATGTCCCTCACCCACGGCAGCTTCTTCAGGAGATCAATAGCCTTCCACTCTGCATCTGATATGATGAGATAGCTTACTCTTGCTCTTGGCGGGAAAGAGTGGAATAGGGCTTGAATCCCAACTGGTACAGTAAGTTTCTGATGGATATTACTTAGTAGCTGGTCTGTGAATAATCCAGATACGAGTGAGATGTCTGTCTGTATAATAATGGTCACTTCGGAAACGTCCTCTTCCAGAAAGGCGTATGTATACCGGAAGGTAGCATCGAAAGTCTTCCACTTACGAAGCAGTTCATTCTTAAGTATATATTTAACAAAACCTTGAGGTTCATACACTGTGTCCAAAGATATCACGTGAACTGTTGAACTCACAACAAAATAGATACACAAGACAAATGGTGTTGAACTAACACCCATTTGATACGCAGTATGAGAAACTCCTGTAGAATAACTCAATAATTCCCTAACGCTATTTAATACATGTTTTCATATACCGTACTTCGTTTAGGTCCTCACCATTAGTAACATATGTAATTGAAGTGTATATTTTGAAGAATAACGCAGAACATTCTGTTTTTCAAATACACCTCAATTGCAAAACGAACAAATAACCAACACAGAACAAATATTTGACAGTGATGAATTACTCGTCTCTTCAACTGATATTACGTTTTGATATGCGAAGGCAAAATTATCAGATCTTGTTATCAAAGACTGAAGAAATTGAAAAGTTCCATTCTGGCTGTTCATGTCATCCATTTGAATGTCAGAAAGTTAATGGATTGTTCATACAGTAGGATTTTGGTAATGATTTAAGACTGGATGCCAGTCTTCTTCAACTAGATCGTATCAGCCAATCTAACCGAGCATTGAATTAATAATATGATTCATTGCAAAGTTAGAATGTACGAGGGTTGTTTTTTTTTTTCAAGTTCCGATGGACTGTATAAACATTACGGATTGACATATCAAACTGATTTTACTACTAAATGTTTACTTGTTTTATTCTTATGTCTCAACATAATCGCCAAAACGATTGAAACATTTGTCGTATCGTTACTTCAGCTTTCCAATACCCTCGGCAAAGAGTCTGTCGCCACTGAGGAGGGTACGTCTGGAGAGTCTCCTGAAGTGTTTCCTTTTTGGCAAGGCGTTGCCGCCCAACCATACCTTCAATTATCGAAAAAGTTGAAAATCATTCACGACCGCACTGTGCCAACGTTACGATCGACTTTTTCAAAGAATTCAAGTGTGAAGTATTGGACCATCTGCCGTTTTGTCCAAACCAGCACTGAAAAATTGCAGGCTTTTTATTATTGGAGGCTAAGATTCCTAAGAGCAGCATCGATCTACAAAGCACTTATTTTTCTGGACGCGAAGAGATAATTTCCCTTGCGAATCAAGCCATTTTATGATACGCTTTAAGTCTCAGTACCGTTAAACATAAAATGAGTTGCCCTCGTTATCTACGACTTGGAAATGAGTTTTAATTGCTGGGCCCTGAAATTCAATATACATAATTTTCGAAGCGTTTATAGGGAGGTGAAAGACGGTTTGAGCGTTTAGCTCTCGCAGTAAAGTACCGGAGGAGTTCTAGATAAGAATTGAGGTAGCGCGCAGGTTGCTACTCCTTTCGTGGTCCGCAAATGGACAACAAGAGCTCGCTGATGAGCCATCTCGGAGTTACTAGGCGAAACCTCACACAAGACACGGCATAAACTTAGAAAACTTGCTGTGATTAAAACTGATTTAGTTATTATTACTTGGGATGATTAAAGTTTGTTTTATTACTGTTACTCTTTATCATGACTTGATATGTAGCTTCCGCAATATTACTTACTGCTGATATGACAATTTCTACCAAGTTTGATGTATTTTTAGCATACTGTTTATATGTTTAAATATAGTATTAAGACGTTAAACGATCGGTGTTCAATGTTTATGAAAGTTTATTTAAATTTTACTACATAGAAGCGGATATTTATTTCCAATATACAAACGCACTTTCCTACTTACAAAGCGGAGGCAGACAGGTTTTTCTCCGGGTACTCCGGCTCTCTCCCTGTCACATTCCAGCAACAATCTCCAATATCATTTGTTACTAATGTTCTAATTTTTGTCGTCAAATTTCGCCATCACATATAACCTGGTTCCTTTTGTTGTATGGTTTTCACCTCCAGATTTGGTCATCTGGGTGATATCGTGTCTGATTAGAGTTAGTGTGTCTCGCGGTCACAAGGTGTCTCTGCACTTGTATGAGTACTTATTTAAGTGTGGGTGGACATACTGTTTCTTAGATGATATATATATATATATTGGGAATTCGTTATTTCCCTAATCAAATGCATGTATATGATTATGAAGCTGGGATTCTAAGCGTTTATCTGCGGACTACCATTATACTCTTGAAATCTTGCTGCTCGGCAAAACACGCAAGGCTAATACAATTAAGTAAAAGAAAAGAAAAAACCCAAACCCCTTGATATAGAAGTATGGAATTTGGCTTCTTTCCATGACGGAAACACCCACTTACAAAGAACGGACATTTGGAAATTCACTTTTTTTTTAAATATTCTTAATAATATAATATTTCGTGCTTTTATGATTACTTTTATAATTATTATGCTATTATGGGGTCGCGAAACAAACGTGATATTGAGTCGAATTGTATACTCTTTGTGGCACTTTAGGTAGATGCTGACATTTAAGCCAGTTTTACGACTAATTCTATTGCCGTTCTTTGTTACTTGCAATCGTGTTGCTGTTATTTATGATGTTTTTGTTGTTGCTAATGATTTATTTCGGGGATTTGCGACATTGTGATCATGTAGCCCTGTTTACTTGGGTGTGTGGGGAATTTTCCCGATAACCTGTCTTATTGTGATGGCTGTATCAGTGTGTGTATTTGTAATTCAGATAAGGATTTGACGAGGCAGCCGTGGTCTTCATTTAGGATTTCGTATGTTTTGAAGTCACTATGACTCACCATCTTTCATCACCATTCTTGCAAATTGACAGTGATCCAATCACTACGGTGTAGCGGCTTTCAGACATCTCTTACTCATTTGCGGATTAGGTAGAGGCATTGTGAATTATCAAGCAGAAGCCAATCAGTGCTAAGGGCGAGGAAACTGCGGCTGCGTAATTGTCACAAAGTTAACACTGTACTTTCCTCGGCTAATAAAGTTCAGATGGCACATCTTGTGGTTGGGACTCATCGTAAGAAAGATGCCCCGTTGTTTAAGACGTCACATTAACATCACATAAATTCTCACGCTTCCATTCAATGGTATGCTATATGTGATCGTTGAGTTAATCGTTAGTGTTGACAAATGGAACAGTACATTAACGGGGCAAACTGTACATTTTAAAAATCTGCTCTTTTCGAAGACTCCGTAAATACTGTTACGGCTGTGAGTTTGTGTCATCGCTCGCCGCTTGAGTCACAACTGCCCCAGGGGCTGGGCTGTGGCCTGCCTCCTGTATTGCGTGTGCCTTATGCAACAGGGCTACTAAGACAAAGGGATAGTCCAGAATATTCGTGACTGGACCAGCGATGGAAACCTCGAGAAGCCGTGAACCCTGGATGGATCTGGAAGCATGTATTGAGTCACCGGCCTGCTATATAAGTGCGACCTGACAAGCAGGGGTTGTTGTTGTGTTTTACGAGCTAGTGTGAGCGTTTATTCTGAGCGACAGAAGTGTGGTGACTTGCGAAACCCCTAGTGTAGCGGCGAAGTGAGGAACATACAGAGGACTGCCGTGTTCTGAGTGAGTGTGCTTTCACTGAGTGTCTGAGATATTGTGGTGTCGAAATCCAGTGACATTGTTTCTCCCAGCTTGTGAACAGCTCGCAGCAAGTGCTCGTAAGTACTGTAGTAGGCGCACTTTAGGAAGAAGTTGCATGTAGTTCTGTCAAGGCCACTAGGCTCATTAGTGGCAGGATTAACTTCTGTGGTTTGTTGACAAGTGAAAGGGGCAAGAGCTCTCCACAAGCAAGAGACTTGAGGAAACTGGAGTAGGGTTCCTATTGTCTGTAATTGCTGATGAGTAGTGTAATTTTCTGGCCGCAATAAAGTTAATTACTTCTTTAAGCAGTAATTGGTGTTGTGCTTCCTACCCACCGTAATCCAGTTAACAAAAGTGTTGTGCTTCCTACCCACCGTAATCCAGTTAACAAAAGTGCCACTAGGGGGGTGGCACGTAACAACTGGTGTCAGAAGTGGGATTACGAACTCAAGCACAACACCTGACGGTCCTGGTTTCAAAACCCGAGCAGGTCATTTTCTCTAATTTTCCTGTGAGTGCATGCCCTTTACAAGGCAAACAACTAAAATGGAGGAGAAATTGGCAGCATTGCTTGAAAAGTTAAATGGCATGGAAACCAAGATGGGGGACGGCCAGAAGAAGATGGAGGACGGCCAGAAGAAGTTAGCCGAGGACCTAACTGCCAAACTAGAAGACGGCCAGAAGAAGTTAGCCAAGGAGCTAACTACCAAATTAGAAGACGGCCAGAAGAAGCTAGAAGACGGCCAGAAGAAGATGGAAGACGGTCAAAATAAGCTAGCGGAGGACCTGAAGAAATTAGAACTGGGTCTGCGTGAGGAAGTCACGGCAGTGGAAAAGAAGTTCGACGCCTTACAAGTGGAAGTTGCCGAGCTGCGCCAACGCCCGCTGATGGGGGTGGAGGAGAAATTCAACGTCTTACAAAAGGAAGTTGCCGAGCTGTGCCAACGACCGCTGATGGGGGTGGAGGAGAAATTCAACGCTTTACAAGTGGAAGTTGCCGAGCTGTGCCAACGCCCGCTGATCGGGGTGGAGGAGAAATTCAACGCCTTACAAAAGGAAGTTGCCGAGCTGCGCCAACGCCCACTGACGGGGGTGGAGGAGAAATTCAACGCTCTACGAGAGGAAGTTGCCGAGCTGCGCCAACGCCCGCCCACCGTTACACCGGGAACATCAGGAACGGGACATAGCAGAGTGACGCCCCCAACCTTCGACGGGAAGGTCCCGTGGAGCACCTACTTACGTCAGTTCGAGGCGGCCTGTTCCATAAATAACTGGAACAACACAGAAAAGGCTACAGCTCTCATTGTAGCGCTGAGAGGTGACGCCCTTAACGTCCTTCAGGCCATTCCGACTGGATCCCAGGACTACGCTTCACTGATCGCCCATATGGAGTCCCGATATGGAGATAGCCATCTTCAGCAGGCCTACCAGATGCAGCTCCGGACCCGGGTACAGAAGAACGCGGAAACCCTGCAGGAGTTCGAGATGGACATCGCACGCCTCGTAAGGCTCGCCTACCCAACAGCGCCGGCCGACTTTCTGGAGCAGATTGCGACGCAGACCTTCACCGACGGGCTACGGGACTCGGACACTCAACAGGCGCTGCGACTCGCGCGCAATAAGACCCTGGCAGATGCGCTGAGCCACGCACTTGAGTTCGAGACGGCAAAGCAGGTATCTAGAATGTTCGCGCGGGCGCGTCAGGTGGACGTCGACGAACCAGCCAAAGCCAACAAGACCAAGCCCCTGGCCGATGAACTGATGGAGGCGCTAGGCCAGTTCTTCAAGAGTCGCAGTACCACCCTTAGCCGAAGGACATCCGGAGAGGCGGCCCGGAAGAGGACTACCGACCTGCTGGACCTGCCGTAAGAGAGGCCACCTGAGCAAGGACTGCGGTGATCGCCGCCGCCAAGAGTTTCCGTCGGGACAGTCAGTCGTAGGGAAACCGCGCGACCCAAGAAAGCAAGTATCAGCCAGCCATGAGGGGCGAAGGTTGGTTTGTGACAGTCGTCAAGCCCCGGCAGTCCAAGTTCGTGTGACGCAGTTACGGAGGGATAATAGCAGTCTGATGGTCGACGGAGTCGTCAACGGAGAGAGCTGGCCCATGTTAATCGACACGGGAGCATCGAGGACCATCGTCAGTCCCACCGTGATCCCGAAGTGGAGAGTGCAACCCACACAAAGGAACCTCCAGCTAATAACCGCGACCGGAGAGACCGCACCGGTACATGGCGAAGCATCGCTGGAGTTCGTCATTGGTCGACGGGCGATAAAGCACCCAGTGCTTGTGGCTGACGTATCAAATGAAGTGATCATCGGACTGGACTTCCTGAACCAGAACAACATCATCTTGGACTTGAGTACCAACACTCTGCACTTCGGAGGTGAGGAACTTGCTTTGCAACCAGCACAAGAGGCCGTCACCGCACGACGAGTAAGGCTGAGAGAGGACGTCATCGTTCCTGCCAGGACGGAGGTCAGCGCCGCCGTAATTGTCGACGGAACTGCTGAGGGAGTGGCGGCTGTCATCGAGCGAAAATATGAGGACATCCAGGCAAATGGATTGCTAGTTGCCAAGACCCTCATCAACACGACGCCTCTGCTGTACGTCCGCCTGTCCAACCTGAACGACTACGATATTACGGTTCACCGGGACACCAACCTAGGAGTCTGCGAGCCCGTTACCTGGATTGCCCGCATCCCAGAAACGACGGACGGACACCTGGAGACGGACAACCGAAGAAGACGCGCCCTGCCAGAAGAACTACAGAAGCTGTACCAAGGATCCCAGGACCATTTAGACGAAGAGCAATCACGCCAACTTCAGGACCTGCTACGCGAATTCCAGGATGTCTTCTCCGTGGGGAGCAAAGATTTCGGCAGGACAAGCTTGGTCCAGCACAGAATCGACGTTGGGGACAGCGCACCGATTAGGGCCCCATTCCGACGTGTCCCGCTCGCCAAACAAACCGAAGTCGACCGGATGGTAGAAGAGATGAAGGAGCAAGGGGTGATCGAGCCATCACATAGTCCTTGGAGTTCTCCGGTCGTGCTTGTGAAGAAGAAGGACGGTTCCACCAGGTTCTGCGTGGACTACAGGCGGGTGAACGACGTCACGAAGAAGGACAGCTACCCTCTACCCCGGATCGACGACACGCTCGACACCATATCAGGGTCAAGATGGTTCTCCACCTTGGATTTGAAGAGTGGCTACTGGCAGGTGGAGGTCCACCCTAAGGACCGCGAGAAAACGGCGTTCTCAGTGGGCAGCGGGCTCTGGCAGTTCACCGTCATGCCATTCGGTCTGTGCAACGCCCCTGCGACCTTCGAAACGCTAATGGAGTCCATTCTGAGGGGACTACACTGGAAGACCTGCCTGGTCTACCTAGACGACGTCATCGTTCTGGGGAGGAGCTTCGAGGAGCACTACAGCAACCTGAAGGAGATCTTGTTGAAGCTACGGGCTGCCCAGCTGAAGTTGAGCCCCAAGAAGTGTCAGCTCTTCCAGAAGCGGGTCCAGTAACTTGGGCATATCGTCTCCGAGGAAGGGGTGCGCACCGACCCAGAGAAGACCGCAGCTGTGAGGGAGTGGCCAGTTCTGAAGGACAAGTCCCAACTACGAAGCTTCCTGGGACTCTGCACTTATTACCGTCGCTTCGTGAGGGGATTCGCCGACATCGCCAAACCTTTACATCGACTGACTGAGAAGGACCAACTCTTCACGTGGACAGCAGAATGCCACAGTGCCTTCGAACAACTCAAGCAGGCTCTGTGCACCGCACCTATTCTGGCCTACCCCAGACCTGGAACAAGGTTCATCGTCGATACCGATGCCAGCGACTTTGGCATAGGGGGAATCCTGTCGCAAGTAGTGGACGGCGATGAGAGAGTAGTGGCCTACTTCAGCAAGGCCTTGTCAAAGCCAGAAAGGAACTACTGCGTCACCAGGAAGGAGCTGCTCGCCATCGTGAAGACCATTGAACACTTCCACAAGTACCTGTACGGGCAAGAATTTCTCATCAGGACCGACCATGCATCCCTGCGGTGGCTCCTGAACTTCAAGCAGCCCGAGGGTCAACTCGCGCGGTGGTTAGAGAGGCTTCAACAGTACAACTTTGAGATTCAGCACAGGAAAGGCCAGCTGCATTCTAACGCCGACGCCCTGTCAGGAAGACCGTGCCCCGAAGACTGCACCTTCTGTGCCCGAAGGGAGGAGAACACCGGGATACAGTGCCGAAGGACTACCGTGGAACTTCAAGGGAGCTGGAGCCGCGAATCTTTCACGCGGGCACAAGCAGAAGATGATGACCTGGGACTGATAGCCGAATGGAAGGGGGCCTGTGTCCCCAGACCCGGGTGGAACATTGTGAGTGACTGCAGCCCAAAGTTTAAGTCCTACTGGGCGCAGTGGGACTCGCTGATTGTAAGGGATGGCCTCATCTGCCGCGCCTGGGAGAGCACCGACTGGAAGACATATCGGGAACAAGTCGTCGTTCCAAAGGCTATGACAGAGGAAGTCCTGAAGGAAGTTCATGGAGGATCATCTGGTGGACACCTAGGGATAAAGAAGACCCTGGAGAAGCTGAGAGAGCGGTTCTGCTGGATCGGATGCCGAACAGACATGGAGAACCACTGCGCGAGGTGCCACGATTGCGCAGCCAGCAAGGGCCCAGGACGAAGACGACGGGGTCCACTGAAGACCTACAACGTGGGCGGCCCCATGGAGAGAGTGGCCATCGATGTTGCTGGGCCATTCCCGTTAAGCGAGGCAGGGAACCGCTACATATTAGTCGTCAGCGACTACTTTACCAAATGGCCGGAGGCGTATGCGCTCCCTAACCAAGAAGCCGCGACGATCGCAGAGACCCTGGTGAAGGAATTCGTCAGCCGGTACGGAGTACCCCTGGAGCTGCACTCCGACCAAGGGAGGAACTTCGAGTCGCAGGTGTTCCAGAACCTATGCCAGCTGCTGGGAATCCGGAAGACAAGGACAACACCGCTACACCCTCAGTCCGACGGGATGGTAGAGCGATTCAATCGCACCATCGAGAACCATCTCCGAATAGTTGTCAGCGAGCACCAGAGGGATTGGGACAAACATCTTCCACTATTTCTCCTGGCCTACCGCACCGCCGTGCATGAAGCCACCGGGTGCACACCAGCCCGGGTCATGTTTGGGAGGGAGCTCCGTCTACCCGTCGATCTTGCCTTCGGCCGACCTGGGAATGATCCGATCCCGGTAAGCCAGTATTGTCAAGAACTGGTCGACCAACTGGAGGACGTGCACGCGTTCGCGAGGAGGAAACTGCGGATCGAGACCGACCGAATGAAGACCCGATACGACCAGCAGACGGATGCCGGCGGATTCCACGAGGACGACCTGGTCTGGCTCTTCAACCCATTACGGAAGAAAGGCCTGTCACCCAAACTTCAGAAGTCCTGGGAGGGCCCGTACCGAGTCGTGAAACGGATCAACGATGTCGTCTACAGGATCCAGCGGAGCCCGAGGGCGAAGATGAAGATCGTGCATCGAGATCGCCTGGCAGCCTACGGAGGGACACAGACGGACCAATGATTGATCGGGACGATCAGCCTTTTTAGGAAGGGGGTGGTGTTACGGCTGTGAGTTTGTGTCATCGCTCGCCGCTTGAGTCACAACTGCCCCAGGGGCTGGGCTGTGGCCTGCCTCCTGTATTGCGTGCGCCTTATGCAACAGGGCTACTAAGACAAAGGGATAGTCCAGAATATTCGTGACTGGACCAGCGATGGAAACCTCGAGAAGCCGTGAACCCTGGATGGATCTGGAAGCATGTATTGAGTCACCGGCCTGCTATATAAGTGCGACCTGACAAGCAGGGGTTGTTGTTGTGTTTTACGAGCTAGTGTGAGCGTTTATTCTGAGCGACAGAAGTGTGGTGACTTGAGAAACCCCTAGTGTAGCGGCGAAGTGAGGAACATACAGAGGACTGCCGTGTTCTGAGTGAGTGTGCTTTCACTGAGTGTCTGAGATATTGTGGTGTCGAAATCCAGTGACATTGTTTCTCCCAGCTTGTGAACAGCTCGCAGCAAGTGCTCGTAAGTACTGTAGTAGGCGCACTTTAGGAAGAAGTTGCATGTAGTTCTGTCAAGGCCACTAGGCTCATTAGCGGCAGGATTAACTTCTGTGGTTTGTTGACAAGTGAAAGGGGCAAGAGCTCTCCACAAGCAAGAGACTTGAGGAAACTGGAGTAGGGTTCCTATTGTCTGTAATTGCTGATGAGTAGTGTAATATTCTGGCCGCAATAAAGTTAATTACTTCTTTAAGCAGTAATTGGTGTTGTGCTTCCTACCCACCGTAATCCAGTTAACAAAAGTGCCACTAGGGGGGTGGCACGTAATAATACATATTGGGCAATTTCAGCTGAAGAGTTCTCTGTTGTAATACTAAGGAGTATATTCGGCTTTTGTTTATAGGATAATCCTGGGTGTTGGTTATTGCACTTACGCGTCACTCATTGTTTAATTTCAGCCCTTCCATTTGGTTACTTCAACTGGTATCTCAGTGTTGTTTCTTGTGTTATCGATGACTTCAAGTGTTCAAATTATTATTTAGTTTCGAAGACTAACTCGGTTCACTTTCTACTTCATCAATGTCACGGAAAGCAATCAAATCACAACTATTGAGCTCTTTTAATACTATTTATTTCGGTTCCGCTGGTTAAGTTATGGATTTAGTTCGTAACATGGAAATAACATAACTACATTACGAATGTGTGCTTATATGAATGATTTAGGCCAGCAAGTACTAAAAGCCGCTCGAAGAACGGATACTTCAGCTAGTACAGTATATGTTGTTGTTGTTGTTCTTTGAGTCTTCAGTTTTTTGACTGGTTTGATGCAGCTCTCCATGCCTCCCTGTCCTGAGCTAATCGTTTCATCTCTACATAGCTACCACCCTACATCCGAGGCAATTTGTTTAACATACCCTAACCTTGGTCTACCCCTACAGTTCTTGTCCTCGACCCTTCCTTCCATAACTGAGCTTGCTATTCCTGGGTGTCTTAGTATGTGTCCTACAAATCTATCTCTTCTCTTCATTAGCAGTCGCCAGAAACATCTCTCCTCTCCCACTCGTCTTAATACCTCTTCGTTTGTAACCCTATCTACCCATCTGATCTTCATCAATCTCCCGTAACACCACATTTCAAATGCTTCAATTCTCCTCTTTTCTGCTGCACCAATAGTCCAAGTTTCACTTCCATAGAGCGCCACCCTCCAGACAAAGGCTTTCAAAAATGACTTCCTAATACCTAAATCTATATTCGATGTCAACAGATTCCTTTTTTGTAGAAATGCTTTCCTTGCCTGAGCCAACCTACTTTTTATATCCTCTTTGCTTCGTCCATGACTGGTTATTTTGCTTCCTAAGAAACGGAAATCTCCTACTTCCTTCAGCTTTTCACCTGCCTGAGCTAATCGTTTCATCTCTACATAGCTACCACCCTACATCCGAGGCAATTTGTTTAACATATCCTAACCTTGGTCTACCCCTACAGTTCTTGTCCTCGACCCTTCCTTCCATAACTAAGCTTGCTATTCCTGGGTGTCTTAGTATGTGTCCTACTAATCTATCTCTTCTCTTCATTAGCAGTCGCCAGAAACATCTCTCCTCTCCCACTCGTCTTAATACCTCTTCGTTTGTAACCCTATCTACCCATCTGATCTTCATCATTCTCCCGTAACACCACATTTCAAATGCTTCAATTCTCCTCTTTTCTGCTGCACCAATAGTCCAAGTTTCACTTCCATAGAGCGCCACCCTCCAGACAAAGGCTTTCAAAAATGACTTCCTAATTCCTAAATCTATATTCGATGTCAACAGATTCCTTTTTTGTAGAAATGCTTTCCTTGCCTGAGCCAACCTACTTTTTATATCCTCTTTGCTTCGTCCATGACTGGTTATTTTGCTTCCTATGTAACGGAAGTCTCTTACATCCTTCAGCTTTTCACCTGCCAATTTGATGTCCAAAGAGGTTTCTGATTTATTTCGGCTGCATTCTAGTATTTTTGTTTTACAATGATTAATTTTCATCATGTATTATTTCCGTAAGATGGAGTCCATACCATTCAAAAACTCATTCAAATCCTCAGGCTTGTCGGCCAAGATGACGATGTCATCAGCAAATCTCAGAGTTGAAATTATTTCTCCTTGAATCTTCACTCCCACTTTAAATTTTTCTCTAATTTCCTTCATTGCTTGTCCAATGTGAAGATTGAAAAGTATGGGTGATAAGTTGCAGCCTTGTCTAACACCCTTCTGAATATCAGCTTCTCTCTCATGTCCATCAGCTCGAATGACTGCTGTCTGGTTTCTGTATGGATTGTAGATCACCCTCCTAACCCTGTACTTTATTCCAATAGATTTCAAAATGTCAAACAATTTAGTCCAATCAACGTTATCAAAAGCTTTTTCTAAGTCTACAAATGCCATGAACGTTCTCTTATCTTTCCTTATTCTACCTTCCAAAATCAGCCTAAGACTTAGTACAGCCTCCCTTGTTCCTACATTTCTCCTGAAACCAAACTGGTCTTCACCCAACTCCCTTTCTATCTGGCTTTCAATCCTCTTGTAAATTATTCTAGACAGGATCTTTGAAGCATGAGTATTCAAGCTGATTGTTCGGTAATCTTCACATCTGTCAGCTCTCACATTCTTTGGTATAGGGATGATTACATTCTTCTTGAAATCAGGGGATACCTCACCTGTCTAATAAATCCTACACACCAAGTGAAATAACCTGATCAGACCTTCATCTCCTATGCAGCGAAGCAACTCAATCGGTATATCATCTATGCCTGGTGCTTTGTTCCTGCGTAAGTCTTCCAAAGCTCTATCAAATTCTGATCTCAATATTAAATCTCCTTTCGCATCCTCATCAATTTCCTCCTCCCTTTCCATTACATGATTCTCAATCTCCTTTCCCTTATACAAACTCTCTATGTAAGCTTTCCATCTCTCAACCTTTTCTTCCCTATCTGTTAGAGGCTTTCCATTTGTGTCCTTAATATTACAGCACTTAGTCTTCTATTCCCCAAATGTATTCTTAATCCTTCGATAAGCTGTGTCTACTTTTCCTAATTTCAGACAACTTTATATACCTGCACATTTCTCTTTCAACCATTCTTCTTTCACATCCTTGCACTTCTTATTGACCTCATTTCTCAGACGTCTGTATTCTGCTTTCCCCTTTTCATCTCTTACATTCGTGTGTTTCCGCCTTTAATCCATCAATTCTAGTATATCCTGAGTGATCCACGGTTTTCTACCTATTCTTTCTTTCCTACCAATGTTTTCTTCTGCGGATTTTGTTATTTCATTCTTCAAAAGTGCCCATTCGTCTGCAATTGAAGTTTGTTTAGGGTTTTTCATTAGTCCTTCCTTTGTACTCTTCTTGAATCTTTCGTTTACATCCTTTACATTCAGTCTGTCTACTGCCCACCTTTTTGGCTTTTGACTTTTCTTCAGTTTCTTCAACTTAAATCTGCATTTCATTACAACCAGATTGTGGTCAGAGTTTATGTCAGCACCAGGATATGTTTTACAATCCAAAATCTGGTTTCGAAACCTCTGCTTGACCATAATGAAGTCGATACAGTATATAGATGATAATATTTCAGTTATTGTTTGAATATCCCATAATTATATGGTAGTGCTGCCAAACTGATTTTGATGGTGATAAATGCAATGTTTAAATACATGTAACGTGCAGACTATCTATTGGATCTGCATATATAATTGTGCTTAATATATGAGTCAGCAGGGCTGCCAACTGTGTATAATTATCTCTTTTGCCCTCTAGATTAAAAATCTCGGAATATGTGTACGGAACACCATTTCAAAATTAGCAAACTGTAATTCCAAGATGCTTTAGACACAGAGTAAATCGTCAGAGTTAGTGCTACCAACATAGTTCTATGCTAGCGTATAGGATCAGCGATTAACTGCGTATAACTTCCATACTAACAAATAGATTTCAACAAAATTTCGTATACAAAGTCTCGAGAGATATAACTCGGCATACTTTTGAAGTCATCAGGGCTACGAACTGTTGATAAATGTTCTCCATAATTTTGAAGCTTAGTCTCAATGTATGCAGGCAAACAGTTCAATATGTGGTACATTGTATAAACGATATGTTCTCAGATTCATTTCGGGGAACCCATACATGACAGTGTTGCCAACACAATTCTACCCGTGCTGATAGGTTCAATGTTTAACTGCGGGTAACTTCTATAACATTAATGGATAACTAAAACGTTCTATATATCTCTGCTTAGTATAAAACAAAGTCCCCGAATCTTGGATGTCACGGGTAATCTCGAGAACCACTGGATAGATTTTGATGCGGTTTACACCATTCTGTATAGGATATCTCGAGGAAGGTTTCTGTAGAAAACAACTTATTAATGTTCAAAGGAAGCCAAGCAGTAACGATTTCAGTGAAACAGTCGGAAAAAAACTGGTGTCCGTGCGCTTTTTAAGCTTACGCTGGGCAAACCGTTAAAAATATCAATATACTATGAGGGTAAGAATTGTTCAGCATTAAATGTTCTACAAAAAAGTCTGCGAGAGCAAATCTCTATCTTCAATACATCGCCACTATAAGTGTTTTTGCGTTTTCATTTCTTTCAACTATTTCTATTCAACTACTGAGTCAACAATTTTCTTACCCCAGTTACAGCCTAGCTAGTGGGTGAGCCTATTACACCAGATACAGCCAGCAGCAAACCATCGAGCCGTGTTGAATTACGAGTTCAGAGAAGAGTTGTTGTGTTTGGAGTTTCCCTGGAAGTGCAACTCGGCTTTTCTTCATTTCACCTGTGAACTTTTTGTTCCGCAAAATACACAGTCTGAGCACCTGAATTAAATAAAATATAATAAGTAAAATCTCAATAAAAATATCTAAATCACAGTGTATGTTAGTGATTGAGGTTCATTTGTAGGTTGAGGTTTGATACATACTTTAAAAAAGGAAAAGTACGAAAATTCTTATAAATTTTGAATTTATAAGGGAAACAGTGATACATTCTTAAAAACGTGGGACATTTTTTGAACATTTTATTCTAAAATGTTATAGGCTAATTGGATTTTTTACATTATTGAAGTTGCTTCTGGTTGCCAGGAAGCATAGACCACCAATACTGGGATATGTGCAGCATTTGTCAACAATATGTGTAGCATATTTAACAATCGAATGAATGTTGGACTTTTTTCCTCTATTAAGCTGGGTCTCCCCCCTTGAGATTGGACGGAAGGGGAATTTGTGTTTCATGCACCTCGCCATTCTTAAATTACGTCTGACGAGAATTCGCTGCACATGCATCTCCATGATAATATAATTAATAGTCCAGTCAGTGATTTTAACCCATCATGCCGAGACTTAAATCGGATATAGGTCGTAGTTTATTGACATCGAATAAAAGCGCTTATCACGTAATGCATTCAAAAGTCTTACTGGTCCCGGGCGATGCCGAGACGGGTTGCTAGTTGTGTATATATTTCCGTAAGGGATATAATAGAGCGCATTTTCATAGGCAGCAGCCCTACCAACTACCTAATAACTCTCGCTAAGCATTTGAGCGTAGACTCTTGGTATCTCAGAATCCATGGTAATGAACTATTTCAAGTAGACTGTAGCGCTCTATTAGGCTACAATATTTCAGGTATATTTCTAAAATATCATAAAAACAGTATTGCCAAGTTAATTTAATTTCGTCTTTACTCTAGATCGATGTATATAAGCCAATCATTGGCTTTATAACATGTTGGTTACAAACAAGGCAGGATTACAAGGGGTTGAACCCATGTACTTTAGAATCACTTGTGTCATTTGTTTTCATCCATTGCATAGATGTTTTGATTCATCTCATTATGTAGATTTATTGTTTAGGTAAAGCCAGGTTTATGCCAAGGAAAATGGTTAAGATACTTGGTTAGGACTATTTAGAGGTAAACTGGTCCTATTGCGATGAGCCCGTTAAAAGGAAACGTGACTGTAGCATTCTTGAGAAAGTGCATAGATGTACTTGTACGGTCACAATGGAGAAAGTATCCTAGTGGTGAAACGTGGAACTAAAGAGGCTTTATATGTAGCACAAAGATGGCTTTGAAACTTTTGTAGTGGCGATATCGCGAATTAGTGGAAGAAGATTAAAGCAAACAAAGCGCCTCGTATTGTTTACTCATGGGAATGAAGAACAACAATAAAACTAAGAAGAGGTGAATGCCATGCTGTAGTGTGAAGTTGGAGAAAAATAAGTTATTATAAAGCCAGGCGAGGTCCTATCTAGATGTTCTTCCAAGAATGAATTCCCATGAATGTTAAATATGATGAGAAACACAATCAGAAAATGAAGCAGCATTTCAGTGAATGAATACTAACTTAGTTCGGTGTTACGGGAATAACTAACCAAAAAGCAACCATGTTCCTATGATCCATAGATAATAAGGTAAAATACTAAGGCCTAACTAAGTTAGTATGTACGGCTTAAACCTCGTCACAGTATGCAGAATAGATACCAGTTGATTTTTAGTTTATATTTCTTTCATATAATTATGTGTTAACATACCGCGACTTCCTTTGTCTTGTTGAAAGTGAGATAATTAGTACCTGGGTAGGTTACAGCTTGAATCTTACAATTTAAGAAAAGTAGGCTCTTTAGTTCGTCACGGAACTACTTGTTATGATACTAGACTGAGTCATAAACCCTAATATTGTTTTATTAGCATAGTTTACATTCCATACATCTCTGCTAGGAATAAAATAACATTTCCTACTATTGAACATAGTATTCGATCAAAGCATGTGAGATTTTCAAAGTGAAATGCCATGGTCTGTGGTTCAGATTCCACGAGGTCCTGTAAACTACAAACGTCCTACTTTTTTCGTATAGCCTACTTTTAAATGTATTGTACCCTTTCAAAAGCAATGCTGAATCGTGAATGACTTCATGATAGCTGGCAGTCAGAAAATTACATCGAACTTGCCGGCAGACATGATTTTCTGGATGCACGATCTGACGGCGGATTCAGAATGTCATTATTTGCCATGACTATGTTTATGAACTGAAGTTACTGAAATTCGTGTTGTAATTTCTAAATTTAATTGGTCCGAGCTGAAAAGCATTAAGTCAAAAAGGTCATTACTTTAACAATTAGTATTCTGAAGCATTGACCCAATGTCCTTGGAACGGCATAGGAGAGAATTAAGTCAGCCTTCTGTTTAAGCCAGAGACCACTGCTACATGTAGTGCAATCAGAGGACAAAAGCATTATACCCCGTTTAGACGTCCCGGTTGCGATCGCGATCAGGCGCTGATCCAGATTAAGGGGGCACATACAGCTCACGGAGCCACAACAATAACGATTTTAATATTATAACTGTGCCTGCCACAAATCTTGTACAACAATGATATACATATCCAAGGAAACACACACACCTTGCTATTAGAAGCAAAGTTAAAAATATTCAAAATTCAAATGATAATTATTTTTATCAATTTTTTCAAAATTCGTTCTTGTTTTGTGCTGACCTTCGCCGTTTCCCTGATATCTCCCGTGTTTATAGGGATTTTTGGAGTTTTCTTTTTTTAATGTGGGTGTTAAACCTTCTGCTACAAAATGAATATAGCATATTTTCACATTATTAATTAACTAATTAATTAATTAATTAAGCGTCATTATTTCCATTTTTATTCTGAGCAAACTAAAAAAAATAATTAAAGTTTCATAGAAAGACTAATTAAAGTCACAACGGTTTTGAGTGAGGTTCATTTTGTAGCAGAAGGTTTAACACCAACATTAAAAAAAGAAAACTCCAAAAATCACTATAAACACGGGAGATATCAGGGAAACGGTGAAGGTCAGCACAAAACAAGAACCAATTTTGAAAAAATTGATAAAAGTAATTATCATTTGAATTTTGAAAATTTTAAACTTTGCTTCTAATAGCAAGGTGTGTGTGTTTCCTTGGATATGTATATCATTGTTGTACAAGATTTGTGGCAGGCACAGTTATAATATTAAAATCGTTATTGTTGTGGCTCCTTGAGCTGTATGTGCCCCCTTTTAAGTTGGGACGTCTAAACGCAACAGGATAACATTATCGCGATCAACTTTCCCTCCAAATATTTCAGCCCGATTCTGTTCCCACAACGAGATAATCGCGTTCGCGGCCATTGCGATCGTCGGTGTGTTCTATCCTCCTGCTGTCCGGCTCTGTGGCTAAATGGTTAGCGCGCTAGGCTTTGGCCCAAAGTGCCCCGGGTTCGATTCCCGGCCGAGTCATCAGGGATTTTAATCTCCTGAGGTTAATTCCCGTGGCTCGGGGACTGGGTGTATGTGCCGTCTTCATCATCACTTCATCCTCATTGCGACGCGCAGGTCGCCCACGGGCGTCAACTAGAAAGACCTGCACTCGGCCTCTCCGGAGGCCACACGATCATTTCATTTCATATCCTCCTGCTGTGTGAGTAAAGTAGGCAGTAGAAATGATGGCCATTTTGTATTATCTTGTGTTTTGAAAGCGAGAAGTACGTAATGTTGGCCATGATGGTTGTATTTATGTTGGTTGATATCAGATATAAGAATATTGAGAGACACGAAATGATGGATGGAGACAAACATACCCGTGTTTAAACGCTGAAAAAAATATTAGCGTTGGGGAAAGTCGATGAAGACGATTAATAAAGACATAAATTTATTGCCATAGACATAGAAGGGATTCCGATAGGGCCAAATAACCCTGGACGAACTAGAAGTATTTATGCAATAAATAGCCTAGACCTGTTTATAAATATTTCAAAATAGTTGTATTTCCACACCAAGGGTAGGCCTTGCCTACACGTCTCCTCAGGATTTGTATATATTTAAAAATATGCATTAGCAGGTTGAATTATGTATAAATAATAACTGAAATACTTCAAAACTGGAGGAACACTGGGAATTCAAAAGTTGGCAGACCTTAGCGAAGTCATGCTGTTTTACTCGATTATCCTGTTGTTTCATGATGGGACGTCTAAACACGTACCAATGACAAATGCCGTTGATCGCGATTGGACATTATCCAGATCAGAGATAGTCGGGATCGCGACCGAGACGTCTAAATGGGGTATTAGTGCGGCATAAAGCCATCCTGAATGAATGTGTCACATTGTATTTTATTTTAAAAGCCGGCCCGTGGTGTTGAAGTAGCGCGCCAACCTTTCAGCGCCGTATTCCGCACTTAATGTTGGCCGCACTGCAAGATTACCGCGTGTTCCAGTGCTATTGTAATACATTCGTACAGGGTTTAGGTCGTTTGTATGTTACAATTCCATTTTAAAATAACATAAAATAAAACCCCTGGCACTACAGCCCATCAAGGGCCTAGGCCTACCAAGCGACCGCTGCCCAGCCATTTGGCCTGCAGATATTAGGGTGACGCGTGGTCAGCGCATCGGGTCCCCTTGGCCGTTAATCAAGGTTTTCGTGATCGGGGCGCTGCCTCACTGTCAGACAGCTACTCAATTGTCCTCACGAGGCTGAGTGCACCCCGTTCCAGCCCTCACGTCAGTTTCTAAAATCCCTGACGGAGCCGGGAATCGAACCTGGGGCCTCCGGGTGAGAGGCAGGCACGCTACCCCAACACCACGGGGCCGGCTTTTAAAATAAAATGTGATGTAAAATATTCATTCTGTATGGTTCTATGCCCCACTAAACTGACCACGGAGCAGAAAGGCATTAAGCCACGATGGCAAAATTGATTTGAAAAATATGTTCATTAAATTAAAATTGATATTCCGCTAACACAAATATAACCTGAACAGTTGATTCACAATATATATGACTAATATAGTGTGTTTGTAAAGTTGTGTTCTGTCAATGACATTTTATCTGTCTCCTGAGAAGTAGTGAAAACTGTCTTATTAATTTTCAGCTCCGGCAGATTCAATTGCATTGTACCACATCTTTTGATTAATTAAGATAATGTTCAGTCACTAAGTTACCAAATACTTCTGAACATTCGAGACGGATAGAAGCTTCGATCATTCCTGATTGGTCACACAACAAGGAAGAACACGTACTTTACGGGGTCCTACCCCACTGCTTTGCTGACACAACGGGAGCAAGTCACCTTATTTTGGTGCTGAATAAAACGTGGAAATTTGTGTAATTTGAAGTCGCAGGACATTTAATAATAATGCATGATTCGTGCTACCTATATATTTTGTAGCGATATCCGAGTATAATTACGGGCGATGTTCGTGGATTATTTCGAGGTGATTTTAAGAACAGTTCCGAGTGTTAGATCAAGGTTATAGTGCGAGACCACATGGCGTATGGATAATTATAGTGTAACATCAGAGTTGATCACAGCAGTGATTATAATCTCTATAGTACAGTATATAAAATTGTCTTTCTGTCTGTAAGTTACCTCCATCGCCTCAACAGATTTCTGTGAAAATTTGCAAGTACATTATAAGGACATCCCGGAATAAACTTAGGCTGTAAAAATCGGCAATATGTATAATGCGGTTAAGGGGATCAAGGGGGTGCCCTATAATATTTTCAACTGATTTACTCCTGTTATAGCCCATCTCGTGCAAAAGGTCTTTTATACAGCAAGATTATTTTCAAAACTTCCTACATCGAGAACGGATTTTTTAATAAAGAAAGCTTTCCAGTCGGTGTGTTTATTTATTAGAGCTTGGCAACACTGAAACAATGGCTTCTATCAATGCAATGTAGTTTCTCCAATTTGTTTAAAAAAGTTGTAGTTGGAGGCTAAAATTCAAATTTTATACTTCGTGTGTTGCTTTTCTTCTCGGGGGTGTGCTATATTATTTCTACGTGAAGAAGGAGATGTTAGCTAAATGTAGCTTGAGAGCTCATTTGTTACCTAATTTTCGTCGTCAATTTGGGTCATCATTTTGAAGCTGGTTATTTTTGCAGTGTTGTTTTTACGGCCAGTTTGGTCTAACTGGGTGATGTGGTCTAAATACAAGGTAATTTGGCTTGTGGCCACAATTGTTATGATATTTACTCTCACAGTGAGTCCTCTGTACAGGGTGTCACAAAAATGTACGGCACAAATTGCAGGACACATTCCTCGCACGCAGACGAAGAAATTATGTTATATGAACATGGAAAACACACAAGAACATAACGTTCGAATCGTGAGGAACATTCACACTTGGTTACGTCTGGTTACATTGTCATAATCGAAGGTGCACGGCCAGTGTTTTGTTTTGCATGGCCCTGTTGCCATGTGACTTAAGACATTGCTTGTTTACAGCTGTGCGAAAAAACATGTAGCCTACAATGTAGCACCTCCCCATTTTAGTGTTAATGTCCGTCAGCTTCTAAACAGATTTGGTGACAGATGGATAGGTAGGGGTGGAATGATTGCCTGGCGCTCTCTGGACCAAAACCCACTGGACTTTTATTTGTGGGGTCATTTAAAAACTCTTGTGTATCGAACCCCAGTACAAGATGTTCAGAGTCTCCATGCTCGTATTATGGAATGCTGAGAAACCATACGCAATACGGTACTCCAGGGAAACATCAGCGCATCCGAGATTCACTACGATGGCGGGTTGATGCATGTATCAATGCACACGTAGGGCATATTGAACATCTCCTGTGAGCAAGAGTTGCATGTGGTATGCTGGTACGTTCTGTTCTTGTGTTCTCATGATTAATGAGTTGGAGACAATGAGGTATAACATGGACACAAAGCGTTTCCGGACCCATGTTCGTAAAACATAATTTCTTCGTCTACGTGAGGAATGTGTCCTGCAATTTGTGCAGTACCTTTTTGTGACACCCTGTATAAAGACATTAGTTACAGTCATAACTCAGGTAAATGGTACTAGTTATTGCATTCTCCGTGGTAAACAACACAGCTCCAGCGGTTGTGTGAATCAATTGAGAGGAGTCTAATAACACAACCCGTATCATTTCCAGTTCAATATGTATGTTACTATTGCTTCTAGCTACTGTACGTAAATAAACCTTACTTTTACGACACACAGGATAGTTATTTTCTTCAGCTCTCCAATTGTTGTTGGTCTTAACTCACAGATCCTAATTTACATATGCAGTTGTTTTGAATTCCTAGCATTTTCAGTTTGGAATGTACTGCACCAAACACAAAGATTGTATCATCATCATCATCGTCATCATCATATATATTATTACAGTAGTATAGATCCCTCCTGCGGCGCTCACAAGCGACCGATCGTGACAAATCAGCATTCAAATGAAAGAGAATAGACATTAGCTGTGCCAAATTGGACTATAATTTCATAAATACGGTATCTATAATTCCTTTAAAAATGACTTTAAAAAAAGTGCGAGTGTGCGATTAGCAGGTACTGTTGCTATATGAAACTACGCTCCATAATTGCTGCTCACTTCACATTTTGGCCGCTGTGACGCCTGTTTCAATTCATTTTAACATTCCGAGGTCATTCCATTATCATCTTGCATGGATTTCAGAAACAATATTCAGAATGAGTACTCAAATCATATAATTTCATAAATATCGAATAACCGGTGAGTGTTATGATGATCCAATTTTCAGTGATTGCCTTCTCAAGTTAGGGAGCGTAGAACTTGGAATTCTAATTGAAATGTAAATAGCGTTCTATAATCATTATGAACCTATTGGGGAAAGTGAAGTTTATGAACATGCGAGATTTCTCGCATGGGTCCGCCAGTTCACATTTAATTATGTATGATGAAGGAGCTACTTTAGGAGTATTTGCACTTGGAGAATCTCTAAATAATATTTTGGTCACGTCGTTTTCAGGAGCATGACCGGGTAAAGCCACGTGACTTGTTCCCCAAAGTGATAAGCATGACAAACACCAGCACTTTTCACTGGGGAGTCTGCGTGCCGTCAACGTGTGGACCAGGGGATGTGGCGGCCCTGATGAACGGCATCATCTCACAGGTCACCAAGGACATCCATGCCGATGTGCTTCCAGAAGACTGCCATACAGTCAACGGTCGCGCCTTCGACCCCATAGATCACATAACCCTGTGAGTATTCTCGCTTCCCTGAACATCAGCCCGGCATTCCGGGAGACCATAAAGATCCAGAATAACATAATTATAAGTAGGGGTGGATTTCTATGAGAAGTCATATTTTTTCCCTTAACATTATATCTTATAGTCTTGTATTTTCAACACGTTTTCAAGCATGATAACCAAAATTAAACAGGTTTTATTGGGCATATGAATGCATATTTAGGCTTTCTTAAGTTTTATGGCATATTTTGAACAAAATATCATTATAAACGGCATATTTTGGTAATTTTCAGTTGAATTTCGTTTTATAAAAATCAGAATAAGCTCTAGAAATTATTGTTCAGGATAGACTGGAATATGCTACTGAAGAACCATTCTCAAGTTGTGTATGGAATGTTTCTAACAGGTAGGAGCTATTGTTTGCTAGCTGGGTCAATTCCTGGAAATCGGGCTATTGTTTACACGGAAGCAGAGGTAATTCCGCAGTTATTTGTCAACGTCCTTATCTCTCTCCTTCCCTCTTCCACCTTCAGCACACTGAATGACCTTGGTCACTCATTAAGGAGCTTCAGTCATTCAGTTCCTTTCAATATGCCTAAAACGAAAGTCTCAATTTGTGGGAAGTTGCGAAGTTTTGTTTACGAGTTAGGTGAAAACATATTCAGTACGGATGGAGTAATAAAAGTGTTTCTATGTAACGTAGATACTATTCATTACCGGTAAGTCATATTTTGAATTTTATATGTCATATTTTTATGTTTTTAGGTCATAAATGCATACATATTTCATACATTTTTAGGTCATAAAAATCCGTCCCCTAATTATAAGTATATGATTCACCATATAAATGATTATGTAGCATGTAAACTGAGACTCTCAGGGATCTATAGAGATAATGTCCACTTTTCAATACAAATTTCACTCTCACTACTAACAATGATACATGTTTCGGCTATTATTAGCCTTCATCAGTTAATTAATTTCAAAATTTTGTGTGTTCAAGAAAGAAAGTTGTCATCATTTTTGTTAGTAACTTTTTATCGGCTCAGGGTGGTTGGAAAATGTAGTTCTTGGTCGCGTTGTAATCCTTATACAGTACATCAAAACGTTATGCTGTATGACTGTGAAATACGTAAATTAATTCAATTATTTTATATCGGTTTGTATTTGTACGGGGAAATAAGACATAGTTCACCAGCTAGCAGGCTGTTCCAAATCCACGAGTTTGAGTATGCGTACACGCGAGTACTCAGCAGTAATGCTCGGAGCACGGTTGGAGAGGGAAGTGGGGGTGATAGCCGATACGTCACTGGGCGAAGGTCATAGTACAAGTCCATGCACTTCCTGCCAAACTTGATGTACCCACCGCTTAGTAACGGCCACCCCTACAGCAGAGCTGTATTGCATATTGCAGGTTTACTCACAGAAGGCGGCGAGTACTCAGCTGCTCACAAGCGAGCAACTCAGCTGGAACAGCCTGCTAGCCGCTCCGCGGAGAGCTGTACAGCGTTGCCAAGATGGAGCCCATCACGGGTCATGGCGCGCCTTGCTCTTTTATCAACTTGATTGTAACATAGTATCGACAAAGGGTGTCCCCTGGATTTAAATTTATCTTTATGGATTTTATTTCTTTTTTTATGGCGTTGACGCCAGTTGACATGCATATTTTTTTGAAAACAAAACAATTTTTAGTATATTTTAAGATCGAATATGGCGGAGTGTATGAGTGCGGTTAATTGACTGATGAAGGTTAATAATAGCCGAAACATGTATCATTTCTAGAAGTAAGAGTGAAATTTGTATTTAAAAGTGGACCTCATCTTTATGGATCGTGAAATCAATACGGAAAAAATAAGTAGATCACGGGCATACCTGCTTACAGTGATGCCAAGTTCTTTAAGAATGTTCCCTGAGCTCTGAAAACGAGACCTTTCACTTCCCATGCATTTTCAGGCAGATTATATCTCAGGTGAGGTGTGCATTGCCTCTTGGTCCTCGTTGACTCGTAAGTTACCGCTTGTTGAATGTCCCCTTCTATTTGCAGCTTGGAGTCCAGGATCAAACCTCTTCGTTCTTCCTGCCAATAGCAACAATATCTACGGTGACTGCCATTTTCCAAAATGCAATGCTTCTCCTCATAAACTTCCCATTTCAATTTACTCAGGGAAGTGGCTACCGATGATCCTACTCTGTGATGGCGGGAATTTCGCAGTAGATCCCGTTTAGAATATTGACCTAGGACATGTCCTAGCGTCTCTGGTTTAGGTGGCTTCAGTGGCGTAGTGGGTAGCATGCTGAGCTTCTATGCCCAAGATCGTGGTTTTAAACCCGGCCGGAGTCATCAGATTTCTTAAGAGCGTTAAAATCCCTCAGTATGCCTTCCTTCGAAGGGGAAGTAAAGCCAGTGGGCCCATGACATATAGTTATGGCATGTAGAAGAACCTTCCACTAACTACAATTGTGTGAAGCTAAATTTGTAGGTTAGATTGGATTAATGGTATATTAAGTTTCAACGTTTGACACCAGGTGCCGGTTGCGGTGGCATCTAGTAACCAAGTTCACAGCTAAGTGTCGTTGACGGTAGAATTTGGTAGCAAAAGTAGGAACAACTTAAAATTGATCGTCTGCAGTCCTCACTTGAATTACAGATAACACATACTAATACAGCCATCACAATTAACACCGGTTATCAGACTAATTCTGCACACACCCAAAGTACACGGGGCTACATGACCGCTTTGTCGCAGTCCCTAAACTGAGGAACCAACCAACCATCGTCTCTGGTTGATCACATCCTGGTCCAGTTTCATTCACTATGAATAAACGGGAAATGTGCGGTATTCCTTCAGCGTTGCCTGCAAACAATCAATTGATACTTTCCAGACGGCCAAATGGCTGACGTTTAAGAGTCTAGTCAGCGTGTTGACCGACTGAAAAGCATAAATTGATAAATTGGAAATGTATAACTCAATCCTTCATATTATTTCAACATGAGCACCAATATCGTGTTTAGAAAGATGTTGCTGTTGTTTGTCAACTGCGAAATGAGTCACCAAAAGTGAGGAAGCCCACGTTAAATCGTTCACAATGGGCAGCTGTAGATAGTCCGGAGTTTGGAGGTTCGAATCTCGGCGCTTACACACTCCCTCTAGGCAAATGCCAGGATAGTACTTTCAGGAGCATTTCTGATTCGCCGACACTGAACATTACAGCTACAAACCCTACTACAGTCAGCACAAAATCACAGGTTATAAGACAAATTCAAGAAACATCAGAGTACCCGGGGCTGATATTCAAGATATCCCAAGCCCCTAAAATGAATTAACAACAAAAGTGAGAATGTAGATCCAAGGATCTCGGATTCAAGCTTATTTCCTGGGGAAATAATAGTTTTCCAGAGGATATTTTCAACTCTGTCTCCAAATGTTTGGAGGTTTAAGAGGTGGTGTGTTGGAGGGAAGGGACTGGATTGGGTTTTTGGTATTTAGACAATGGTTAGGTTGAGATACTTCAGAAAAGAGTTTAGTTGGTTCTTCAGTTTAGGGGCTGCGACAACGCGGTCATGTAGCCTTGTGTACTTTGGGTGTGTGTAGAATCTGTCTGATAACCGGTGTTAATTGTGATGGCTGTATTAGTGTATTAGTGTTTTAATTCAAGTAAGGACTGCAGACGATAATTTTAAGTAGTTCCTACTTATGCTACCAAACGCCACCGTCAACGACAACTAATTCTGAACTTGGTTACTAGATGCCACCTCAGTCGGATCCTGGCGACGAACGTTGGAATCTAAGAGCATTAGTCAAATCTAACCTATAATTTAGCTTGACACAAGTGTATTTAGCGGACCCGCCGGCTTTACTTCCCCTCCGAAGGAAGGCATACTGAGGGATTATTAACGCTCTTAAAGAATCCGTTGGGTACCGGGTAGAGCCATAGAGAGAGTGACGGAGCTCTGGGCCCCTCTAATTTACCTTAGCTCGGTATCTTCCTGTAACCTTTTCTTTTAATAAATAATAATATCGTAAGGAGTACGAACATTACTGTGGTTTTCGTCGACTTCTCAAAAGCTTATGATTCCATCGACCGCCAGACACTGTTCTCAATACTCCAAGAACGAGGTGTGGATTATAACACACGCACCCTCATCAAACAGACTCTCACGGATACAACCTCTAAGGTGAAGTTCAGAGGAGAACTATCTCGGAGTTTCAAGATTAAAACCGGAGTACGACAGGGTGATGGTCTCTCGCCCATTCTGTTTAATCTGGTGCTTGATAAAGTCATCAAGACCTGGGAATGCACATTGAGGAATTTAGGAATCAAACCAGTTGCCATTGGAGCTGGAACCCGAAGAATCGAGATCAGGTGCCTTGCCTTCGCAGATGACATTGCAATCTTGGCCAACAACTCTAAGGATGCTGGCATAGCTGTCCAAGCCCTGCACGAGATAGCGGTGAAATCTGGATTACAGATATCTTACGATAAGACCAAGTACTTTGAAAATCGGCACTACGGAAACACCCCTTTGACGACCATACATGGAACGATTGGAAGAGTCAATCGCTTTCGTTATCTTGGTGAATGGGTCCACCCCAATGGTAGAGATGGCACCTCCATCTTAGCAAGGCGTACCAAACTCAACGCAGCATACCAACTATCCCACAATTTGTACAACAAGAAATGCATTTCGAGGAATGCTAAGATCTGTCACTACAGAACTGCTGTCAGACCACAGTTTCTGTATGCCGCAGAGACCCTCTTGATGAACAGAAAAGGCACCATGGATGACCTGGAGAAAGCCGAAAGACGTATCCTCAGGAAAATCCATGGCCCGAGATTGCTCCCAGATGGAACCTACCGTTTGAAATCCAATTCTGACCTGTATCGACAGTTAGAATCAGCCAATACCAGTATGCGACGTAGGAGGCTCAAGTTCTATGGGCACCTACAACGAATGAACAGCAACAGGCTTACCAAGAAGATCTTCTCCTTGGTTAAAAGCTACAAGACTGGAAGCCTGTGGCTTAATGAAGTACTAAAGGACTTGGATTCGGCTGGAATTGCTGACCTTGATGTAGAAGATCGTTCCAAATTTTGTGCTATGGTAGAATCTTGGATCCCACCACCTAGAGTCTCTAAATGTCGGAAGCCCCTTTCGCAGGAGAGAAAGGAGAAATTATCAGCAGGGCTCAAGAGATATTGGGAACGGAAAAGAGCATCGAAGAACTAGTCATAAGCGCTCCGTAGTGGGCTTAAATCAATAATAATAATAATATCGTATGGCCTCGGATGCCGGGTGCAAGCTTTGTTAATTGACACCCAGAGGGCAGCTTGCATGTCGAATTTCGTCGTTCCTTTGAACGCTATGAAAGTCAAGGAGGTTAGATATCTAAGCTCATTGACATTGCGCTTTCTAGTAGAGAATGGAGGAACTTTGTGTTGGCGGAAAATCCCGAGATTAATTTTGCCATTGAACACGGCCTACTGAATTCAAATGGGTTCTTTAACATGCCAACAACGTATGACATCCATGTCGTGATTTATGTCGCCTTTCAAAAATCACTTACCATGGCCAGGGGCGAACCTGCAATCTTGGGGTTGGTAATCCAACACGTTAACCACTCACCCATCGTGGCAAGCACCTTGTCTTTTAAGACCCTATAATGGAATAATGTGTGCATTAACATTAGTTGATACTAAGTTTGAGAACTGTTCTGCCCGAAGTTTATTATTCAATCATTCGTTCGTTCATTTACTGGGGTAATTCTCCGGTGGCACAACAGAAACATGGGTGATGAAGGAAAGGGACAATAATAAAATATGAGCAGTGGAGATGAAGTTCCAGAGAAGTAGGGTAGGAGTGACAATAATGGACAGAATATGGAATGAGAGAGTCAGAGAGAAGGTAAGAGAGGAACCATTGCAAAATAGAATAGAGCGATCTAGGCTACAATGGTATGGACATGTGAGGAAGATGCGAGAGGAGAGGATAACGAAGATGTCTGGAATGGAAATGAAGGGAAGGAGGCCAAGGGGAAGACCAAGGGACAGATGGACAAAAGGAGTTAAGAAGAGTGTGGAGGAAAGAGGAGTGTGCTGGGACACAGTGAAAGACGAGAGATGGTGGATGGACAGGAAACGATGGAGAGGCTTATGTTCCAAGCAGACCCGACCAGTGGTCGGAAACTGCTCAAGATGATGATGATGATGATGACCAACAATGCTATCAAACACTCAATGTAGAGGTGGAAATATGTCCTAGGGCAAAAGACTGGGGGTATAAAATAATAATTTGTTTTGCACATCTGTAATTGGGAGTAGGAATATGCAACAAATTTATAGGTGTGGATTCTATGTATTTTATGAAATATGGTGTGGGAAATTATTCACCCACTGCCCATAGACGACAGTATGTTTTCTTAAATGGGCAATGGGGTAATAATTTCCCACCTCCAAATTATGATGATACTGTGTTTATCACTCAATGAAAATCCACAGCCTGCTTCCAGTCTGCGACCGGGTCAGGAATGGAATGAATGAAGCCCCCGTCTAGCGGCGAGGATATGAATTGTGCCGGCTGCCGAGGCCTGACGCACTCCTCTGGGGCAATTATTAAATGAATGACAGATGAAATGAAATGATAGTGGAGAGTGTTGCTGGAATGAAATTTGGCAGGGAAAACCGGAGTACCCGGAGAAAAACCTGTCTGCCTCCGTTTTGTCCAGCACAGATCTCACATGGAGTGACCGGGATTTGAACCACGGACCCAGCGGTGAGAGGCCGGCGTGCTGCCGCCTAAGCCACGGAGGCTTTATCACTCAATAATGAGGTTTATTTAAATATATTACTGTACGGTATATACAAAACACACATCACGCTCTATAATTTAAAAGAAACATTAACTCCCACCCAACACACATTCAGTGACCTATAACATTTTTGCCGAATACTGCACAAAAAATATAAAAGTGATTTTGGAATGTTAAAAGTTCGTATATTCGAATATAATTCAATAATTTCAAAATAGTATTTACTAAAAACAGAGAAAATTGATTTAAAATATCTTCTATTCTATGGCAAACAGGAACATTATTTCCTTTCTAACTGCAATATTTACTCAAGTGACCAAAACCATTAAGAACATTATATTTCAATTATACCAACTTTTACAAATCTCCTAACTTCAATAAAGACACCTTCTTCTGTAAAACAATGCATTGCATTCACTCAACACCACCGAACTGGCGAGCACGTGCACTGTGGAGACCACTGGGATATGCTTCCCGCCTTTGGTTTCTGATGACGGTATACATCAAATTACTGGGTTTTCAATATTTCTGTGCTGCTAACTTGTGGATGCATGTGGAACTGCTTGAAATGAAAGGGGTGGGAAGATTCTCTCCCTACCACTGTTCTATAAATACATGGTGGGACGATATTATCCAAACGACCTATAAAGGGTTCATATTCTTCAGTAGTTACCATTCTTCGGAAATAAATGGTTGGTTAAAGTGCAGCATAGTTGGCACTCATGATGCTCATTTGTACGCTTTGAAGACGACAAACTTTGGGATTCCGTAATGTATTGTTGTTCCTCGTTGTTTTCAGCAAAACATTATGTTTTTCTATTTAGTATTTTGCTCGCCAGATATTTAAGATATGGTGTTTGTTGCAGGGTGATATTCACGTCTATGCTGGCCTTGATTATATGCAGCACAGTTTACGACTTGACACACCAATCATCAGGTAACGTACTTTATTAGTCTATTCTATTAGTTGTAGTGATGGAAGCCATTTTTCAGTGTGCCCAATTTCCAAACTTTATATACATTTTTTTTTGTTTATTCATGATAATATTTTTTTAAAGACAATACAAAACAATATTGTACTATACAGATATTTTCTTTTTTTCAGTCTATTGTCATCACTTACATTTTCACTATTAATTGACATTTGTTTGTGTTGTTTCCTATGGCAAAAACGTACAATACACCTACTGTTTTTAAAACCTTCATAAATTAGGTGTACAGGATGTATAGCATTATTCACATCATCAAAAACACTCTCTGACATATCATTAAACCATGTAGGAAGAAATTATTCAAAATTCTCACATACACAAAGTACACGATCACCATATCCTGTTTTCAATTTCCGAATCTTCATAATGCGGAATGGACTATGCGTTGGTAATTCACTGAGCTTCTTTGTCTCTACACCACATGCTTACCCCATAGCATTGAGAACATCCATTATAGTAATCTATAAACAAAAGAAAAAGCATATCTATTACACTCTAAAATAGCTTGTAATGATAATGCGGATATAGGTATTCTTCATTGCACCATGCATTGTTAATAAATTATACTATTTACGCAAGAAATGCCCTAACTGTAGCAGACACTACTTTTCTGCATATAACACAAGTGTTAAGTGCTAATGCACACTTGACGCATGCTATCAAGTGTCCACAAGGCAAAAATACAACACCTAGTTCTTCTTGATAACAAATTTTACATAATTGTTGGTCACACTTTTGTATCTGTTGGTGAAACCCTTTTTTTTTTTCAGCCTCATGTATTAGTACCCCGTGTTATAGCTCTAAAAGCTATGTCTTGTGTTGCAATCACATTTGCTTCACGAATAGTGTTCACAAATTCCTGACCTTTAAGCAACACAATGTATCTACAGTTAGGTAACCAACGAGCATGTTCCGCAAAAGGGTCATCTGTCATCTGCCAATCCTTTAAACCAAATCCACAATGAAAACATATTGTTTTGTCCCCTTCATCAGTATTTAAAAAATTAAGCTTCAGTTAGCTCTTTCGCAAGGTGTATTAATATTAATGGCCAAACATTTTTATAAGATTCTAAACGTATTTTAACAGACCAGTACTCTGGATGTGCTATCACTTCAGACTTGATTCAACACTGTCTATTCTATATGAATCACATATATCAACACTCGTGTTAGCTGGTAGACCTAATACATTATTATTATTTATTTGTGATTGAGCAAACTAAGTAGTAACGGATGGACTTATGGTTCGGTAAACTGGATACACTGGTATGTTACCCACTTTGTTTCTAAACATGTAAGGACAACTAGGGGCCAGCCCCGTGGTGTTGGGGTAGCGCGCCTGCCCCTCACCCGGAGGCCCCGGGTTCGATCCCCGGCTCCGTCAGGGATTTTAAAACTGACGTGAGGGTTGGAAGAGGGTGCACTCAGCCTCGTGAGGACAATTGAGTAGCTGTCTGACAGTGAGACAGCACCCCGATCACGAATACCAAGATTAACGGCCGAGGGGACCCGACGCGCTGATCACGCGTCACCCCAATATCTGCAGGCCAAATTGCTGGGTAGCGGTCGCTTGGTCGACCTTAGCCCATCATGGGCTGTATAGTGCCAGGGGTTGACTTTTGAAGGACAACTAGGAGACCATCGCAAATTGTCTTGAAAGGGATCGTCCCCTTCTTCCCAGTGCGAAAGTTCAATACAAAACACGCACCGCACACAATCTTCTCAGTTCAAATAATAACAACCAACTGCAGCAAGATTATGTGCTGATAGAAAGCTTACAGGCCAAGATTCAAATGTCAACCAACGATCGTTTTCCGATTTTAAATTTAACCCAGGTAGTAAACCTACTTGCTCACTTCTTGTATTTGGTATTAAAGCCATGTGTTATAATAAAACTTTTTATTCTAAGTTATTAACGTTGCACAAGAGCATAGAGTACATAAAAAGCAAAATGTATGCTTGCTCACTACGTTAGTGGCACATTGCCACACCTAAAAACAAACAAAATAACCAATCAATAAATAAATACTTTTAAATAAAACTTTAACGTTAATTAGCATTAAAAGATCAAAACACCATCCTAAAAATAAAACTGTATGTCGCCACTAACAGTAACCTTTCTACTTTTTCTTATAAGGCAGCAGTCATTCACATCCCCCATTAACCAATATATATATAAGATGAGTGTGGTGCCCTTTTTGGTACATTTGTAGCATAAAAAGGACTCTTCATTTCATCACCGTTAAGGCCATAAACCATAAACGAATAGTCCGGATTATCCTGTTCAAACCTGCGGATATTAGTTAAGTCCAAAACAATGAAACGTAAGTTAAATTTAAATTTTGTTTAAAAAAAATCAAACATGGCCTTGCACTATTTTTGGTTGACATCCATTATGGTCTTGTGCCGGTTGCAAATACACAGTCATTAACCAAGAAGGCAGTCATCGCCCCAGTCATGTACAGGTAATGAATTTTGTCTAGGGGTTTCCACGTTAAACTATTAACAGTGGTAAAATGGGATATCATTTTAAGTTAGTCTTACCTGAGTTTTGAATAGTTCACTGCCTGGCAGTGGTTCCAATCTAGAGCATCTCAGGTTTTCAGTGACTATAGCAGTACCGGTAAAGCTTTTTTTTTTCAACTTTCTAAAAAGAAATAAAATAAATCACCATAAATACATAAATTCAGGTTAATACATGCATTTCATTAAAAAATATAATATCAAACAAAAATCAAACAGGTTATTAAAAAAATATATCACCTTGACTTGTAATGTCTTGCTATTTCCTTCTAGTGGGCTCAAGGGTGCAATGGTCTCTCTCTCTCAGACATAACAGGTATACAGGTTATCTGTAAACAAATAAATAAACATTCATTACCTTATCAATTAATCAATCAATGAATAATTGCCAGTAAATATATAAATATCTACATCACAAAAATGTGCTAATGTACGAAAATAAGCGTTTTTATTTATTGCTATTTTAAAAACGGCTGCCATGTTCCGACAGGGCTTGCATCTCGTTCAACTGTCAACAAGACGCACTCTGGCGGCACACATCGATGCGCAAAACGTTTCTCCAATATGTGGGATACAAAATCACTGTTGATAAAAAAGACATTAATTGGGACGCGTTAGGCTGTAACCATTGTCAAAACCCATTGATCTGGACGCGCTAGGCTGTAACCATTGTCAAAAACACATTGGATTGGCCAAAACGAAGGTTAGAATGGTCGGGTGTCAGTGGGACCTTGGCCGCGCGCAGCTAGCGGGCCACGGTGGACACAAAGCCATTGATCTGGACGCGTTAGGCTGTAACCATTGTCCACTGGATTGGACGAAACGAGAGTTAGAATGGTTGGGTGTTGATGCGGCATAGTACCGTAAGGGCGAGGTTGGCAGTACTCTTTTGATGTTGATTGATGTGAAAGTAGTGGGATGATGAGAGAGCTGTTACACTTCTTTTTGAACCCTCCTCGTATCGGTCCCGAACCTGATATCTCGCTAACCAAACATGGGATTAGAACATACAGGGTGTCCTAACATTCGTAGTGACGCCCCCTACTTTCCTATGGCCTCTTTATTTAATTAAAAGACCAAAACTAAAAGATCATTCGCGAGTAGTGGGGTAGTGTTGGTTTTCTCAAGTCGCGCTCGTGCTTGAATATGTTTGCCTATATTGGGAAAGGGTTAGGTGGTGGGGGAGGAGTAGGGTCGAGTGAGGGGTCGTTTAGATGGTATTTTTTCCGCTCTAGGTGATGGTGAGGTTATTTTTTAAAATGGATGGAATTGGGAAACGCCATTTGGGGTAAACATGTTGTTTTTTGACATTTTGGCGATGAATGTTTTTTATACGCATGCGCACTTGAGGAGTTTTGTAAGAGGGCGGGCTTTTTAAATGATTATTTATAAATGAGTGTTTTTTTAATATGTATTGAAATAAACCCAAAAAAACTAATAGGTCATCGGCTTTTTACTATCTCGCTAAGCAATAATCGGATTTAAACCTATGAGGTGTCGTAGGACTCGTGGTGAACTCTCCTTTTCTATGGACGGGGTATATCCACCCCAAAATAAAAACGTGGTAAGGCGGGGGGAGCTGCTACACTTAGGAAGTTGTGAGCCCCCGCGACCTTGGAATGGAAGGAGCCATGCTAGGAGGGCGTGCTTGGATTTGTTTTTTTCGTCTCGTCGTGCTCTTTACGGGAATGTAGGTGTCGAGAAAGTGAACATAGGGTTTTGGGTCTAAGAATGCGTTTTTCACATTTTTGCCGATTTTTGGAAAACGGAAAACGTGATGATGACGTGTGTGATAGTATTTTTTCGTCTCAATGTCCTCTTTACGGAGATGTAGGTACGGAAAAGGTAAAAAGCTGGAAACACGGTTTTTGATGTAAAAATGGGTTTTTGTGATTTTCCCTCATATTGCGAAAACTGAAAACGTGAGGATGACGTGTGTGATAGTATGTTTTCGTCTCATTGTCCTCTTTACGTAGATGTAGGTATGGAACAGGTAAAAAGCTGGAAACATGGTTTTTTATGGAAAATGGGTTTTTGTGATTTTCCCTCATATTGCGTAAACCGAAAACGTGAGGATGACGTGTGTGATAGTATGTTTTCGTCTCATTGTCCTCTTTACGGAGATGTAGGTACGGAAAAGGTAAAAAGCTGGAAACATGTTTTTTAGTCAAAAATGGTTTTTTTGTGATTTTCCCTCATATTGCGAAAACTGAAAGCGTGAGGATGACGTGTATGATAGTATGTTTTCGTCTCATTGTCCTCTTTACGGAGATGTAGGTATGGAATAGGTAAAAAGCTGGAAACATGTTTTTTATGGAAAATGGGTTTTTGTGATTTTCCCTAATATTGGAAAAACTGAAAACGTGATGATGACGTGTGTGATAGTATTTTTTTCGTCTCTTTATTCTCTTTACGGGGATATAGATATGGAAAAGGTAAAAAGCTGGAAACATGGTTTTCTTATGGAAAAGGTGTTTTTTTTGTTAATTTTCGCGTTATTTGGAAAACGAATGAGGCGATTTTTATGACGGGCATGTCGATGTATTTGTGTCGTTTTTCTGTTTACGGGAATGTAGGTATGGAAAAGCTGAAATCATGGTTTCCGTCATATTTTTTTTGAGATCGTTGAGGAAAACTGGGGAAAAAGTAAGAAACCAGATTTGAAGTCACGTTATGTTATGCGCTATGATGTTGGTCAAACACCTATGCATTATTATTATTATTTGTCATGGCTTGTCAGGGCTCACACGCAGAGAGAGAACTTGCTTGATGAAATGAGAATTGAAAGCATTGAGGCTGACCCACGGCGAGCCAGACAAGACAAGGGGTCTTATCATCGTACGTGCCTCGCAGCAGAGAGATAAGAGGCAGGTGTCATTATACAGTGTGAGGCTTTATACTGTGTATGTCATAGCCTAGGTTCATTATGGACTCATCATGCAACGCAAAGTTTGAAACGATGGGTGGGTGTATAACATCATGATAAAAGATTGGCATGGGCTTGAACAAAGAGGTTATTGGACATGTAATAAACTAAAGGGTGGGAATAATGAAAGGCCATGTGATACATCTTTTTGGAAATGTTTTTTTTTCTTCTAAATAATTCAATAGGGTTTTATTACAAAAAATTATGTTTATTGACCCATGAATTATACGTGGAAGGAAAACCTAACCACTTTACAAAATATTTTGCACCTGTGACTTTAATTACTCGTTCAATGAGATAATCGTTGGGATATAATGTTTTTTGCAATTCTTCATAATAGAATCGTCCCTGAATGGGTTGACCGCTCTGATCTTCTAAGAGATACGTCACTGGTTGGCCTAGCTTGACTTGGCGAATTTTAAAAATTTCTGTCGACCATTGTGGAGTATACGATTTTGAAAACACACTTCTATGTTTACTAATGCGAACAAAATCTCCAATTTTAAGGCGATGTCGCCTTGGGTCTACCCTTTTTATAGGGTTAAACAGTCTATAGAGTCTGGGTAGGTTCTTGGTGACGAGGCGAGGTTTCATGCCGATGGTGGAATGAATGGTGTTGTTGTAGCGAGACACAAGTTGAGGTAACCAGTCTATCCATCGATAGGAACCATGTATTGTTAACTCTTTCCACATATAACTTTTTAATGTTCGATTGAAGCGTTCAACTACACTAGCTTTGAGATTGCTATAGGTGGTATAATGGTGAATATCCTTAGATTTGAGAAAACTGGAGAAATCCTTGTTGAAAAATTCTTTCCCCTGGTCGGTTTGTAACAAGTGAGGTTGACGTTTTGATTGTTCAATAATATGTTGAAAGGCCTTTGTGACTAAGACACCAGTTTTATTTTTTACTGGTTGAACAAAAGCCATTTTGGAATAGACATCAATGACAGTCAACATATAGCGTACACCGTCGTTAACGTTAGAATAAGGTATCATTTCAACCAGGTCTGCCTGCCAAAGTTCATCGATTCCTTTGGAAATGACACGACGACGTTCATAAATGCGTCGGGCTGGTTTATGCAATTCATGAGCAATGCCCACTTTGATGGGTGATGACTTATAAGATAATTTTAGCATCTCGGAGTTGTTGTTCAATGTGGGCGATTTCCGCCTCATGTCCAGTGTGACCAGCTTGTTTTGATGCATGAAGCAAGTATAAGCGCTCTACTAACTGATTGAGATTATTCCAAAAGGTTATATCAAGGTAGGGTTTTAATTTCTTAAACCTTACACCAGAGGCAGAGTGATGTTTATGCTTACCAAAGATGCTTGTAATGATGGTTTTATATTTTTGGGATATATTGGCATTGACCTGCAGAGAGGATTTATAGTTTCTTTTGTGAGCGTTGGTGTCTAATAAAATGGATTTATATTTAGCAAGGTCCTCGGACGTAAAATCTTGTGTCGAGGGGGTGCGAGAAAATAGCAGCTTTAACAGACCTGGTGTTAATTTATAGTTGATCTTTTTAATGACAGATTTCGTACGAGCAAATTTAATGGATGAATACGTGGTATCTGTCTTTCCAATAAATAGAAGTGTCAGATATGGTTCCAGGGTTGCCCCATAATGTTTGATTAAAATGTTTTTGAGTTGAGATTTATTTTGAGGGGTTGCCAAGAATTGTGAAAACGGAGACGATGTGGAGGAGGACGGTGTTGCCGCTATGACAGAAGATTTTTGTTTTGTTTTTAGAAACTGTTGAAGGGGTGAGGATTTTTTTTTCTTTCAGGACTAAATACGCTTTCGCTTTGACTTTCACTTTGTACATGTTGTTGTTGTTGTTCTTCTTCTTCATGTTCTTGATGATCTTGTTCACTAACATTAGAGGAGGAGGAGGAGGAGGATTTTACCTGTCGTGTGGAATCTGTTTGAGTTAATTTTGAACTTGTTATGGGTTTGGTTTGAGAGGTAGCAGCAGCAGTAGCAGCAGAAGCATTAGGTTTGAATCTCATGGGATCAATCGATGATGGAGCATGTTTTATCATGGGTAAAGGATTGACGTTTTTTAAACGTTGCAATTCACGAAATTTATGTCGAATCGTATTTCGTGCCTCAATAATACGCTGCATGATTTGAACATGTTTCTTGTACCCTATGGCGTTAGCCATGGTAAAGGTCTTTTTAACCCTGGGTCTTTTTAAACAGAAATAAAATGATCAAAACCCAAGCGATAACGTCCCTCACATTGTTCACTCTGTTTATTTATGACCAAACAGGCATGGGGATGATGGTTCCAACACGAAGCACACAATTGCGTGAAAGCTGTAAAGGACATATCTGGATTCACATGATCTTGAAAAATATGATAGAGATTTCTAGAGTCTTGGCGGAAGAGAACGATGAGATTGGCATTGTCACGAATCAACTGTTTGGGGATTTTGGAATAGGTCTGAGCCAGATAAAAACAATCCACTTGTTTATGGCGTCCCATACTAAAATACTCTTGAATAATGGCCTGTCGTTGAGTGGCAATATCATCAAAAATTATAATGGAATCTGGTTGAATGCGGTCTGGTTAAATGACATCTTGAGGTGAGGTGAATGTAAAATAGCCCATGGCTTCTTTATTTAACGAAGACATAATTTGTTCCAGATACACGTACAGAGGCTGGTACAAGGATTTGGTAAAAATATAAATATTTTGAAATCGTAGGCCATGAGGCGCGGTAATAATGTTCAGCAAAACATTGGTCTTTCCACAACCCGAAGGCCCTACAATAATACATCGAACGGTAGATGGGAATAGGGTGCCATGACGTTTAGGTTAGCACACCGACCAAATCAGAGACGGGCAAAGCATGGGGTTGTTTCATTAATTCCATAGTGACGACGACTGAGTTTTTTATGTGTGTGTATAAGGTTTATATATAGTCAAGCGATGCGTAGGATAGGTTAGTTAACGTCTATCACCATGGACGAGTTTGGGCGAGCTCGTGTGACTATGGCCACGGCCGCCTCTTTGTCAAAACAGACACGAGAGGTGGCTACAAAAAGCTATGTCGATCGCAAAGTGCAAAGTGTCTATCACATGGCCCCGAGACTAACCGCTGAGGGCTATTCAGCCAATCATCATCGTATTATTGATGTGCAAGAGCCTCGAGACGAAAATGATGTCTGCACGAAACGTTATGTGACCTATCAAATGAAAAGGCTTTATAAATTTGTCCCATCTGTATTTTTAGTGTACCTGTCAAATCAAAAACTGGACAATGAGAGAAACCATTCCCCACCACCACTGGTGAATGATGATCTTACCTATATGCTTGCTTCCGGTTTAAGTCGTTATCGACTGCATTATGATGGTGTAATTCATATTAAATATGCCATGCCTGATGAGAAACATTTAAAAATACAACTAAACGGTGATAGAGTGTTGGCTCACAACCATCAAAGAGTAAATGTTGGAGATGAAATATCCTTTCATCTTATGCTTACGTTTGAGGAAAAGGAAGCTGGGAAAACGGTGAATGATTTTCCGTTTTATATAGAATTGGAATATACTGCTATGAAATAAGGTTATCTGCGTTAGTTGTTATCGAATGTTTGCTGTGAAAGGTTCACCAAGTAGCAGCATGGTGAAAAAAAGATATGCTATGAACATGAAAAAAACAAATCTCAAAAAGAGAAAAAAGCCAGGTCGGAAACCAAGTCGATCTGCCTCACACCCAGTGTTAAAACTTAAAGAAACTAAAAAAAAAAAAACTAAAAAGAGTAGCTATCAAAAAAGCTTTACAAGCGGTGCGATTGTCTACAGCTCCGAAATCGCAGCATCATGTTACGATAAAAAGAAAAAGAAGAAAGCAAAATCGAGGGCGAGTCATTCCTGTTGCTAAGCGTGGGGGTTTTTTGCCGGCTTTATTTGCAGGGTTGGCAGCTTTGGGGTCCCTTTTGGGTGGTGCCAGCGCTGTAGCGAAAACCATAAAAGCCGTCGAGCAAGGCAAGCAACAACTCAAAGAAAGCGAGCGACACAATAAAACGTTAGAAGCCATTGCGATGGGAGCTAGAAATGGCAATCCTTTAAAGCCAGTCTTTTATCCACAAGGTAGTGGCCTACCGTCTAAGAAAAAAAATGTCCATCATCGATAAGCGCTTAAGGCAACTGCCTCGTCATGCCATGACCCATGAAGAAGTGGAAAGCTATGCCAAACAACTAAAGATTTCTCATTTTCGAGGTGTATTTATGCGAAATGAATTATCCACAGCACCGTGGAAAGAAGAACGAGCCATGATGAATTTAGATGATGATGCAGGCCCAGGAACCCATTTTGAAGCCTATGTGAAACAAGGTTCCACAGTATGGTACTTTGACAGTTATGGAAATTTACCACCCCCGATCGAGTTGCTACGTTATTTGGGAAACCGGGTAAAGATTTTCTATAATGTGAATCGTCAACAAACCTTTGACAGTCAAGAGTGTGGCCGTTTGAGTTTACATTTTTTATATAAGAGGTCGCGTTAAGCCAACAGTTTCATCATTATGAATGTCAACGCCAAGACATTTACCGTGCACAGTCGCGGGCCTGAAGTGTCCCTGGATTTTTCTCCCCATTGAATTGCAACCAGAACAATCCTATGTGCTAGGATTAATTTCTTTGGAAAGTTACAACAGAATTTACAATATTCAACTGGATATTAATGACAAATTTTATTATGATGATTATATGTTGACACTACCCCCTGGAGGTTATACCATAGACGATGTGCATGAGGCCATTAGCGTGTCGATGATAAAACAATTTGGTGTCAAACCATTTGCGGATGGGACACACAAATTTGAACTTACAGCCAATACAATAACTCATCGCTGTCGTATTTTCTCTACGTTTAACATTGACTTTGAAACACGAGTTCATTCTATTGGTCCTTTATTAGGATTTAAACCAAGAGTGTTGGCAGCTCACCATCCCCATGAATCAGATTATCCAGTGAAATTCATCGAGGACCATCACATTTCTGTAACTTGCAATATTATTAGAGACGTATTTACGAATCAAGAACAAAGCCATTCCCTGTATGATTTTATTGTCACCTCTCCTTGCGGCTATATTATTCGTGAAAACCCTTCAGTGGTTCTATATCATCCTGTGTGTGTCAGTGATATTAGTAATATTACCTTACGCTTAGTGAATAGAAACCAACAACTGATTGCTTTGGACGCCAACACCCCTGTGACCTACAAGTTGGTTTTAAAGACGCTATGAAATTTATCTATAAAGCAACAACAACGTCTACGAGGTCGGTTAGTTGCCCGCAGTGTATGAAACGGTTGACACGAGTAAACCGACAACGCTTACAACGCATTTGTTATACGCTACACCCCAATCATGAACAAAGAGCTGTTGCAAGTGTTAAATCCCATACAAGTGGAAGATGGCGTCGTGCGCATTGATATGCATTCCTATCAACCTCAAGCAACAGGACTGAATAACAATGACGAGATTCAATTCGTTATTAACAATCAAGATATTTTTACTCTACCTCATGAAAGTGTCCTTCAAATTGAGGGTAAATTGATGAAAGCAGATGGCCGCACACCCACAACGTCTGCGTTGGCGAATCATGGTTTGGCTTTTCTGTTTTCTGAAGTACGTTATGTGATAAATGATATTGTCATAGATATGACTCGAAATGTGGGCATGACTAGTCTTATGAAATTATATCCATCCTATAGCGAGGAGGAAAGTAAAACGCTTTCTATGGCAGGATGGTGTCCCAACAGTAGCAATAACTGGCTAGTTCATACCGATGGCACTTTTGCAGGCTTCCTACCCTTAAAATTACTCCTTGGCTTTGCCGAAGATCACAAGCGTATTATTTTAAACGCAAGACAAGTTTGTATCTGGTGAGAGACCGCAGTGATTATAATGCGCTGAAAGGAGCCTCTGACCAAGTGATAGACTCAAAAATTCAACTGCTTCGATTACTTTGGAAAGTGCCCCAAGTGACGCTATCGGATCGTAAAAAGCTAAGCATGTTAAATTTGGTGCAAAAAGATAAAGCCTTGCCTATCGCCTTTCGAAGTTGGTGTCTACATGAATACCCCTTGCTACCTACCACAGACACACATAGTTGGAGTGTCAAATCGACTCGCTCTACCGAGAGACCCCTCTATGTTATTATTGGTTTTCAAACCAATAGAAAATACCAACAAAGCAAAGATGTCACCTTGTTTGATCACATTCACTTGAGAAATATACGACTATTTTTAAATAATGTTTGCTTTCCCTATGAGGGGTTGGAACTCAATTTTTCAAAAAATAAGTTTGGTCCCCTTTATGACATGTTCGCTAAATTTCAATCGTCTTATTATGAAAAACAGGATTGTCCTATGTTGTCGCCACAAGGGTTTAAATCAAAAGCACCACTGATTGTTTTCGACTGTTCGTATCTAGAAGAATCTATGAAAATCACCACCATTGATTTAAGGGTAGATTTTGAAACACAAGAAAATGTCCCAGACCATACCAGTGCCTACTGTTTGATTATTCATGCTAGACAAGTGAAATATCATCCTTTGTCCAATTATGTCACCAGCATGTAAGCCACCTGTGGTCGAGTGAAAAAAACAGATCATCATTCATAGGATTGATGATAAGCGTCTGCATGCACAGTATCTGTTGTGCTCTGGCACTGTGCGCACATACAACAACAACAAACATCATGTGTCCCTCAATAAGCAACAGCAACAACGACAACAACGTGACAGACAAACCATGGAATTTAAAATGTGAATTTAATCGTTTGAAAACTTTTGAAACATGGACTGTGGATTGTGGAGAATTGGCTGCGAGCGGATTTTATTACCTAAAACGTGGGGATGTGGTCAAGTGTAATTTTTGCAACATTGAAATTGGAAACTGGGAAATAGGGGATCTACCCTTTAGCGATCATCAGCGATGGAGTCCATCCTGCCCTTACCTCAATCGCTATGATGTGGGCAATATTCCATGGAGTTTGAATTATCCTGTTATTGTACCAGACCCTGCAAAACTAGGAGATACCTGTGGACCGTATGTGCAAACTATTCATTTGAATGCTGTTCCAAATTAAGCCAACAAACTTTGTAATAAAAGTGTAAGTGTTTTTTTTTGTTATGAATAAAACCTCAAAAAATATTTAGCTGTTGTTCAATTCATTTGTTTCTTTTTTTCCTAAAGTCCTTTGACTTTGCCATGTTAAACCATGGCATGGGTTAGTTGTTGATTAGACGTCAATGAGGTAACAAGTAAAAATAAAAAAAGCATGATGCGTACATTCATTGTGGATTGTCAGGGGTTTTAAATTGCAGACAACAAATTTATATTTAAGGAAGTAGCTTTTATCGATTGTAGTAGGTTTTGGGTGTCTAACCCTATTCATTTGGTGTTTAAACCTCCCTATGCTTTCGAGTTGCTTAGTGAAAAGGATAAAAAACAGAGCCAATGGATTGAAAATCATTTGCAATTAGCATGGAACAAGGGTGATATTTCTTACAAGTATCTTGACATCGTCATGAAAGCCCATTTGTCCTCGGCCAATGTCTTATTTGTTAAAGGGAGTGAAAAACGCCAGTGGCTTCAACCATTTCTACCCTCTCACTGTCAATGTATTGACCTTTTAGATCTGGGTTGTCCATCCCTGCAAACGCTCATGGACACTTGTCCTTGCGACAATATTCAGAATAAAGCCTTAGCGCATGCATGGCAATTGTTTCATTGGCTCACCACGAGTGCATGTTGTGAGTTGTTCAATAAAATTAAAACTGAAAGTGTATCGTCCAATGATAGCAGTGAGACGTGTACACGTGAAGTGATAACATCAACGTTATAGACATGGACGCCACTACAATCGACAAGGCTATTGGAAAGTTCTTTGTGTGCAAGAAAAAAACTGATTAGCTTTACACAACATGAATTATTAGCACTACCTAAATCATTTCTTTTTTATGTTGCTGCCAACGCTGTCAAAGAAATTTGGGAAAAGGCGCCTGCCGAGTGGACTCACGACTCTGTATTGAGTGAACTACAACCATGCAGTCATTTTTCCCATCACAAGCAATTAACTATGGCAAAAATACCTTCCATTCGACAGTGGGCCACATGCCAATTAATGAAATTATATCATGGTCATAAAACTCAGTGTAAAGACATTGTTTCATCATTCCATGGCTGTCATGCGGAAAACAACCACCACCTACCATGCTCGTCAGCAGCCGCCGACAAACAACAACTACTACAACAACAACAACAACAACAACAGCAAGAACAAGAAGAAAAAGAACAAGAAGAAGAACAAAAAAGTGTTTTTCACCGATTGAAACCTCTATGTCCCAGGTGTACTGGCCGTGGAATTATTGATAACATCATTAAAAACTTACCATTCGAAGCTCACTTACCTGCTTACAGCTTTTGCGGCCCTGGTACTCGTCTTGAAGATCGTTTGAGGAGAGGGGATATGGGATCAATGCTTTGGATCATGCATGTCTTAATCACGATAAAGCCTATGAAAACAGTGATCCCACACTAAGACGCATTGCCGACAAAATCTTGTTAAGCATTGCCAAGCAACGATTAACAGCTTCAGATGCCAGTCTAGCAGAACGAATGGCAGCATTTATAGTGATTGGTGCTATGAAGAGCAAATTACTTTTATCTAGATATGGACTTTAATGTAATGAATTTATTTTTAAAAAATGTATAGTATCACTGTTATCATGACAAAAAATAAATAAAAAGACAAGAGTCCATGTTGTGTTTTTTTTTCATTATTATTATTGACTCATAGTTTCATCATTATAATTATAAATAAAATGAATAAAATGACATAAATGACAAACAATAAAAAAGGGACAGCAGTGCATCGTTATAAAAATTACTAATTGTAGTAAATCGATTTTTCAATCACAAACAATAAAAAAAGGACAAAAGTCCATCATTATTCATCAGCTTCAAATGCCAGTCTAGCAGAACGAATGGCAGCATGAAATCTTTATCTACTCTAGAACCAGGTTTTTGTTAAACGCTTATTATTGAATAAAATAACATGTTACTAGAATTTGATCATTATAAATTATAATCATTATAATAATAATAATTAAAAATTGCTTAAAAATTGTTATAAATGCTATTTTAAATCACAAACAATAAAAAAGGACAAAAGTCCATCATTTTAACTAATAGTTTCATCATTATTATAAAAAATTATATACATGGTAATTGTACTAAACCTATAAACAAAAAATTCTACCATTAAGCATAAGTTTTGAAAATTTATTTTTATTATTATTTATCATTGTAAACGTTGAGCAACAATTAATAAACGTCAAACTGTTGAGCACCAAAAAATAATTTTATTTTATTACCATATAGTTATTGAAGAGTAGTGCATGAATAAACATAAAGTCACGGCTAGCGTACAATGATTATTCGTTTCCAATTTTTACAAAACGAACCACGCATCGATTATTTTTTTCACCCTCATAAATTAAATAGACAGGGTGAATACTGGAATTGACATCTTCCATGACAAGAGTTTAGTGCTTTTCAGTCGGTCAACACGAATGTACCCAAAAGAGATGGGTTATGCCCTAATCCTGAAATAAATTACATGAGATTAATAAAACACTAGGATGACCAGTTTCGATCGTCAAGCGATCATCATCAGATCCATTACACTTAGACTACAAAATCTATGTTTGAAATACAGGTGAAAATATTTACAATATGTACAATTATTTAGTTGCAGTATTGGTACTGCAACTGTCAGTGTATGCTAAATGCAGTATATATGTTAGGTGAAATGCTAAATGGTGATAGCTATCCGGAGATTGTACTTTAGAGAGATTATATGGTTGTAAACTATGGTTAAACTATAAAATTTTTGGCTAACTACTGATCTGATTGTCTTCCGTATTACAGCTACTCGCAGTTTTCGTGCTCACTGGAACTCGCTGTGCGGTCGACTGCGGTGGTTATCTTAACGACTGGTTTTTCCCCTGCCTCCTCCCCCTGTCCCTACGTGCTGTGGTGAGTGATAGCGATGTGTTTATGTGAGGTGTTGCCAACCTAGATAAGATGTATGTTATTGAATGAGGTGGGTCTACAATTATTAAAGACCGTGGATTAGCCCTCGCCACGCGTGGAGCATAACCCATTCGAACTAAGCGTTGAAGGTCTTATGAGGACGTCCCGGCACCTTTAATACTGCCGCGAATATGGGCCTTGGTTTATTGCAGAAGAAAAGTACATCGTACACCTGATCCAGATAACATTTACCTATTAAAAAAACCCTAATTTCCCCCCTTTTTATCTAGCTTGGCTGTGTCGCTAAATTGTGTTTTGTTTCCGACAGGGTGTGTTTTTTAGTAGCGTGAAGAGGGGTGAGCTCTCCATGAACGTGTGTTCATTTAGATTGTTGGGATTGTTTCGTTTGGCTAGGTGTATCTCGATTGCTTCCTTTATGTCAAGAGCTCTGACTTTCGATTCGTGATGGATTATTTTAAAGTCCGACTCTATGTTGGTAAATCTGTGCCCTGCGTCACTCATATGTTCGCACACGGCTGAATGTGTTCCGTATCTTATCGCATTCGTATGTTCATTATAACGTGTGTCTACTCGCCTTCCACTCTGCCCGATGTAATTAGCTTGACAATCGGTGTCTTGGCACGTTATAGAATATACCCCTGACCTTGAATACGGGTCACGTTTATTTAGATTACTATTTAGGAGGTGCCTAGCGGTTATGTTTTTCGTCGTGAAAGCTATTTTTATGCCTTGTTTTTTGAATAGGTTAGTGATTTTATATGTATTCGCATTCACATAGTTGAAACACGCAAATTTTTTCTCATTACTGTCTGGTTTGGGAATCGCTTTATCTTTATTTTTATGTTTGGCTATAATTTGATTTATTTTGCTTGGCGAGAAGTTGTTTTCCTTTGCTATTTGCATAATAGTTCTTATTTCCTTATTATAGTTGTCTTTTGACATGGGTATGTTTAAAGCTCTGTGCACCATTGAATTGAAACCCGCTAGTTTGTGCGTACTGGGGTGATTAGACTGATTGTCGATTGCATGCGAGGTTTGTGTTGCTTTCCGGAATATGGAATATGAAAGGTCGTTGTCTTTACGTTCAATAGTTATATCGTGATAATTTATTTTCCGGTCTATTTCGGATTCCTTAGTGAATTTGCATACACTGACAGTTGCAGTATCAATACTGCAACTAAATAATTGTACATATTGTAAATATTTTCACCTATATTTCAAACATAGATTTTGTAGCCTAAGTGTAATGGATCTGATGATGATCGCTTGACGATCGAAACTGGCCATCCTAGTGTTTTATTAATCTCATGTAATTTATTTCAGGATTAGGGCATAACCCATCTCTTTTGGGTACATTCGTGTTGACCGACTGAAAAGCACTAAACTCTTGTTTACTAAGGCAACACTGAAAATATGGCTTCAAACACCACAATCTTCCATGACATTATCAGGTAGGTTATTAAATCGTGTGGGAAGAAATGTCTCAAAGTCTTGACAAATGCAAAGAGCTCGTTCACCAAATTTGGTTTTCAGTTTTTGAATTTTATGTATGCAAAAGGGTGTTTGCGTAGGAAATTCACTCATTTTCTTGCGTGCAAAGCCACAATCTTGACCAATGGCGTTCAAGGCGTCCTTGGTTGTCTATAACCAAAGAAAAGAGTGTTACTTTCTAACACTCTCGTTCTTATATTACATCAATAACAACAACAATAACTTTGTACATCAAAGTGTGTTGTTGTTTTTTTTAAGCCTGAGTGTTTATGACCTAAAGTTGTAGATAGATAGTATTGGATAAATTAACAAAAATATAATAATAATGTTTGTATCATTTTCAGTCAAAACATACATTTGGAAATTATATAATAGGAAATGTTTTATCAAAATTAAGTGTGAATCATTTTCAAGATCTCTTGGAGGTAAATGCATGTCTCTGTTGTGAATGGGAATTAGCCTATCATTCCCTTGTCGAATGACTTGCATTCGTTTGCCCTGTTGTTGTGCAAATTCACACTGCATTCTGTTAAATAAATAGTATCAACAGATACTAAGAGCAAACATCTGAATGCTGATGGTAACCTGTAAAAGGCAAAGTTAACACGCTATGCATTTAATAACCATGTCTACATCCAACAAACCAAGAAAGAAAAAAAATTCAAAACTACAAATTTAAACCAGTGTGTGTGTGTTCATCAACGTGAATAAACGATAAACTAAAACAAACAAAAAAAATAGCCAAATGTATTCTAAACGTCAAGTATGCACCTGAAAGCCGAATGTAAACAAAAAAAATGCCATAATCATGACATGATGTTGTTAGTTTCTAACAAATCTCATTCTATGAGGCGAATATTGATTGATAGGTAAGCTAAGACAAAAGTGGCGAAATGCTTGTTGTCGATACGAAGTGATTCGTTCCTCAGCAGGAAACTTATAAAAATGAAAACAAAACATTTGAGAGGTTATTGGAAAATAAACATTAAACAGGGGTTTTGTACATATTGTACACCAGAAATCTGCAAAATGATCCTCGTCAGCTAATTTAACAATCACTTGATTCATGGTTAAACCGTACCATGCTTTATGAACCACTTGCGTGGATAAATTATTTTCAAAACCAAAATTTAGCATACAGGATTTACAATAGTGATGACCTGATCATAAACTATGTCATCATCCATAATGTTGTTATAAAACATGGTATCAATGCGTACTTTTGTGTTTCTATATTCTGAAGGATAGGCCACACGTTGAAGATTATGAGACACCATCGCGGCATATTCATTGAACGTAGTGTGTTTTGTGACGATAAAACGATCTTCATCATGGCTCATTATTGAATCTGAAAAGTAGTCGTTGCCGTTTACTAAGAGAATAAATAAAAATACTATGTACTATATACACTGTCTGTCCCCTAAGTCAATAGCAAAAATAAAATAAAAAATAAGCAAAACACAAATAAATAACCATCTGTCTGTTGACTTTTTTTTAGCTGTAGGCCTCAAGCATAACATGCAACAGGTTAAAAACAATTTCTGTTCAGATATTGGACTGGTGTTGTTTTCAAATATATCACCACTCATAACTCTAGCCATAAAGTGAGAGATTGTGCACAGTAAAAGCAGCAGATTATTATTATTCTTTTGTTCTTGCATGAGACCTACTAAGCCACACCCTAGTGTGGCCTATTAAGCCGCATGCCTACTGAGGGTGAATGGTCACTTTGCTGAAACATGAGGCCTACTAAGCAACACCAATAGTGAGGGTTGCTACTTGTTTGTTTTTTTCCTAACCTAACCTAAAAAAGCCAACATGTTTTTAATCTAGCCTGTGCACAGCGAACCATGCAAACGTTGATGCATGGCTCTCTTTATGCGTTGACAGGCAAATAGCACAAGACATACAGTTTATGTACGACTATTTACAGGCATTCACACATCCATGCATACATCCATGTACACAGGTTAAAAAACAAAAATTATATGATACACTACAATTTTTTATTTTTATTCCGAGGCTCAAGATGGCATCTCGCATTTGATAGCAACCAAACCAAACACTTGCATTGTTGTACAACAATAGCTACAACCATTAGTGGTTGTAACCAAATGGGACGCTTGTCATCATATCCTGACACCACTGTCTCTTGTCGTCCAACAAAGCGAGTGTTTGTTTTCGCTGTTTCATTAAAAATAAATCATGATTTTTCGAGAGAATCCTAAACTGACTATGTGTCATGACTGTGTGGGTCTGAAGGACATGTAAATAATCATCCATACAGAGTCGTTTAACCACATGCTGGCTAATCCCTTTGGCTCGCATAGATTCGCATCGATCCACCTGTCGAAAACTATACATTTTCGGAGCGAGACCTACAAACTCAGTCATCATGGTGTCTGAACACCCATCTTTCATTAAACCAATTTCTTTTTTGTTCAGACGGGGGATATCGAACACGTTCTTCTCACTAAACGAGGACGTGTCAAACCATTTTGGGTTTTGTTTGATAACGACATACGGATCACAGTCACGGATATGGTAAATAAAACTATCCGTGTCTGTATATAACAAGGAAATGGTACCAAATCGCTGTATTGCAAAACCATAATGGAATTTATACATGTGCAATTTTGAAAAATCTAAAATGACTTGGCCTAAATAGATAGGCTTATTCATGACCACTTTAGTTTTGGCAAGTTCAATAGTCAGTAGATCATGATCAATAATGTTTAAAGATTTGAAATTTGGTTTTGCAATATATTTTTGAGCTCCCCATTGTCCATGCCATGTGTTGACCAATTTAATGTCCCTATACTGCCGTACATTTTCCAAACTCTTGCCATAGATACAATTATTCATCAGTTTAAAAAAATTGATTTGAAATGGTTGAGTGGCACATTGTCTGTGACTGGTATTTAAATCCATGTATGGTTTCAACCACGGTTTCTGACAAAAAGAAATACCTCTATGGATTTTTTTTTCAGGGTTAAGCCCTGGGCTAAACATTCTACCAGCATGTCAATATACAACACATAGTGATTTTTATCATACAAGGTACCCATCAATTTCTTATGATTGCCCTTACTCTCGGGCGGCACCATTTTCTCTATGCAAAAGGGGAAATCACCATGTCGCTGTCTGAGATGGGGGGGATAAGCTAAGTCAACGTCAAGAACATACCCTATGTCCTGTTGCTTGCTGGCGCTATGCACATTAAAATCTTTAATTTCATTCTCAGACAGCCAGATAAAGTTTCTGTACGGCAGTGGTCGACTCATAGCGTGACCGTATAAATTGTTTACGTCGAAATACATTAGGTAGGATTCTGGTTCTTCGGGACAATAATCAGGCATGTAATGATTATTTGCCTTGGCATGTCGCTGATTGAGCGATACGAATCCCCCACGAATCCATTTTTCCATCATCAGTACCATATCGGGATCCGTCAGTAAATCAAGCTCAATGTGGGTAAATTTGAGGGCGGCGTCCCAACTTAACCCTGGACTGGTATAGTAGTGGGCGGGGTCAAGGCCATAAATCGTGTGACATAGCTGACGAAACGTTTCAAAAACGTCGCTCAACAACAACACGTCTAATTTTAAGTAGTGCATAGCATACTGGCCCATGGTTTCTATGCCAAACACTCGCCAAACACTGTGTGCGTGGGCATAGTCTTCTTCACTAAGGGTGCTTTGAGTTAACTGAGAAAAGAATTTTTCTCTTGGCGGCAAAGACGTTTCTTCAAGCACCTCGTAACTTCCCACATAATCATAAGGAAAATGGCCTTTACAAACACACAATTTAAATTGATTTATATCCGTAAAGTGGGAATGGGTATGTTTCAACTCATCTTCGCTTAAGCCTTTCACAAGACTATCCAGCGAACTAGACATAAATTTGAATGAGTCGAGAAAGCGAATGCTCATGCTTCCTTTTCTCCATGAAAGTGAGGTAAAGCTCTCATGGTTCTTAGCCAAAATGCTGAATTTGCTCTTATCTACATGAGCAAATTGTTTTACAATGAAGTGAAGGTCATACCTGGAGAAATTGTGTAAGAAGACAGGGAGGAAGCGAGGTGTAGAGTACTTCAAATTGCATTCGTTATGGGCAGCACCTCTAAAATGCCCTGTCCTGTGGCAGTGGTCTCTTACTTTTTTTTCTCCGCCTAAGATTGGCTTTTCACATATGTGGCAGGTGGTGGCTTGATCATATTCTCTTTGCTGTACATCATTCATCTGAATTGGTACAGGGTTGTTCAAAATAGTTTCTACTTTGCCTGCTAAAGCCACCATTTGATCAACAAACCACCGCGCACAATCCTGACCTTCATGACTTACATACTCACATTGTGAATTATCATAGTGACAGACAACATAATAGGCTACAGCAAAAGGCTCATGTTTCTGCACTGGATAGGTTGAGCTTGTATGGGGGCTTGGTTCACATCCCTGAATGGGAACAGTAAGGGCCTCAAAATCAGCGTAAACACTAAATGGTACCATGTCTTGTTTATTAGTGGCCTTAAATTTTAAGACTGCGTTATTCCCTTCGGACAAGACTAGCTTTACTGCCGTCTGCCCTTCACAGTCTTCCGCATGTCGTTGTAAAAGTTCAGCAGTTGTAAAATATTGAAGGCAGCGCTCACAAATATGTGTCTTACCATTATGGTTAGACACTTGGCTGCTTACTAGTTTTCCTAAATTCTTTATCCAACAATAATGGCTTTTATCCCCGTCAGACAGGAAAAGAAGGTGAATGTGATGTTGCTTTACCTGTTTGGTGGCATACAAGGGGCCCACAATATTGGATCCGTCGATGCCATACACCTTGAAGGAGAAATTTGGATTATCTTTCTCAAATAAATGAATTTTATCTAGAGGAATGGGAAATGAAACACGCTCGAGATTGAGAGTTTGCTTCATGTGGTTAAACACATCTTTGTACTGCCCTGGTCTATAACTACGTGTGTCTTCACAGGGTTGCAGACAGCTAACTATACTCCACAAAAAGCAGTAATCGTCTTTATTGCGTATGTTGATCACTGCCTTTCTGGAAGCGATAAAGCTCGGTGTGGCAATATAGCAACTTCCTGCATTCAATGGATTGTATTTACAAATATTGATTTGCAAATAGACAATGCTATTGAGGGCCAAGCCACTGGGACCCTGTTGCAACTTATCAAATTTAGTGATAAGCACTTGAATAGCTTTCTCCTGATACCACGTTTCCAAATTATCAGCTATCAGTACTTTCTCCATTTTTGTACAAAGGTTGAAGGTGTGTTTCTCTTCAACATTATTTTTTATCAACGTAAATTCACATAGTAGTTCGAAATTTATTTTTAAAGCCTGATGCAATCTTAAGCCTTGTTCACATTCACTGAAAAAATGGGAAAACATAATTCCACAAAATCTTTAGGCGACAGACAGTGATTCGCATTGTAAATTCGGCCGGAGCAAACTCGCGTTTTGAAACATTTGGCCAAAGGCTGCCACACTAACACTTCGCTCTCTGATATAGACATGATTATAAAATGGACTAAAAAACGTGCAAACCTTACCTTAGAATAGGTTAATCCAAAACCAGCAATTCCACACGGCCACACTTATCGCTTTCACTGACTGGCACACAATCACACTCACAGGCACACAATGGTCGTAGCAATTTAATGATGATTCTTTACAATTGGTCCCAGTAGGAGATGATCACCAACAAAGGTTTCTGTTGATTTGTTTCCGACGATTTATCTGAAAAACAAACCAATACAATCCGTTATTAGTCTTGGTTATATACATTAAACATGTGCATTCATTCATTCATTCATTCATCCATTCATTCATTTTCATTCATTCATTCATAAGAGTTGCTAAAAACAAAAGGTTTCAAGTGTGCGCACATAGATAAGACACTCACTCGAAAATAACAAGGTAATTTACAATTAAAAGAATTAATCTACTGTATATTCATAGCTCACCTTTCTTTAAATATCGAAAGCGTCAAGGTAGTTAAAACCTGTTCACTCCATACACGTCTTCATTCTGAAACAATAATAAATACACGCCATAAGTTTATAAATTTCCGTGAAATAAATGGCATACATTTAACAACAACAACAAAAATAATGGAACAACATGTACTCACCATAATAATGAATTATAATGCTTTCAGCAAATGTGCTCTTTGCCGCCACTGTCACTGTCACTGTCACTGTCTCTCTGTCTGCTCTCCCAGACTTAATGAGGTTTTTTTAAAATCTACAACAAACAATATCCCCAAAAAATACAATCAGTCACTAACTTACTTTTCACGCATACACAAAATAACAATAAAACCAATCATGTCATAATTAACAATAATGAACCTACCTTAGTACAAGTATGGCCGTGGTTCACGTAATTTTTTTACAAAGAGCATAAGGCACTTGCATCCGTCGCCTTCGAAGATGATCACTAGAATAATGAGTCTCTCTTACCCTCAGAACATATATGTCTCCTCAACAACATGCAAAGTTAACACTTTACTTTTTTGTTCCTACGCGTAGGATGTCGTGGAGCGCACAAGTCAGACTGATTCTCACAAGCTTTGCAATCTATGCATGAGTGTGCGTGGGAATTCAATGATCAGCTTTTCGACAGAGCTGTATGTCCTTAATCGCGATATCGAGTTACACGTCTGGGTCAGATAACAGCCACCTATATGCGAACAACAGGCTGTTATCTCTCTCTGCCTGCGAGGCACGTACGATGATAAGACCAGTGTCTGTCTGGCTCGCCGTGGGTCAGCCTCAATGCTTTCAATTCTCATTTCATCAAGCAAGTTCTCTCTCTGCGTGTGAGCCCTGACAAGTCATGACAAATAATAATAATAATAATGCATAGGTGTTTTACCAACATCATAGCGCATAACATAACGTGACTTCAAATCTGGTTTCTTACTTTTTCCCCACTTTCCCTCAACGATCTCAAAAAAAATGACGGAAACCATGATTTCAGCTTTCCATACCTACATTCCCGTAAACAGAACAACGAAACAAATACATCGACATGCCCGTCATAAAAATCACCTCATTCGTTTTCCAAATAACGCGAAAATTAACAAAAAAAACACCTTTTCCATAAGAAAACCATGTTTCCAGCTTTTTACCTTTTCCATATCTATATCCCCGTAAAGAAAATAAAGAGGCGAAAAAAATACTATCACACACGTCATCAACACGTTTTCAGTTTTTCCAATATTAGGGAAAATCACAAAAACCCATTTTCCATAAAAAACATGTTTCCAGCTTTTTACCTATTCCATACCTACATCTCCGTAAAGAGGACAATGAGACGAAAACATACTATCATACACGTCATCCTCACGCTTTCAGTTTTCGCAATATGAGGGAAAATCACAAAAAAAACATTTTTGACTAAAAAACATGTTTCCAGCTTTTTACCTTTTCCGTACCTACATCTCCGTAAAGAGGACAATGAGACGAAAACATACTATCACACACGTCATCCTCACGTTTTCGGTTTACGCAATATGAGGGAAAATCACAAAAACCCATTTTCCATAAAAAACCATGTTTCCAGCTTTTTACCTGTTCCATACCTACATCTACGTAAAGAGGACAATGAGACGAAAACATACTATCACACACGTCATCCTCACGTTTTCAGTTTTCGCAATATGAGGGAAAATCACAAAAACCCATTTTTACATCAAAAACCGTGTTTCCAGCTTTTTACCTTTTCCGTACCTACATCTCCGTAAAGAGGACATTGAGACGAAAAAATACTATCACACACGTCATCATCACGTTTTCCGTTTTCCAAAAATCGGCAAAAATGTGAAAAACGCATTCTTAGACCCAAAACCCTATGTTCACTTTCTCGACACCTACATTCCCGTAAAGAGCACGACGAGACGAAAAAAACAAATCCAAGCACGCCCTCCTAGCATGGCTCCTTCCATTCCAAGGTCGCGGGGGCTCACAACTTCCTAAGTGTAGCAGCTCCCCCCGCCTTACCACGTTTTTATTTTGGGGTGGATATACCCCGTCCATAGAAAAGGAGAGTTCACACGAGTCCTACGACACCTTATAGGTTTAAATCCGATTATTGGTTAGCGAGATAGTAAAAAGCCGATGACCTATTAGTTTTTTGGGGTTTATTTCAATACATATTAAAAAACACTCATTTATAAATAATCATTTAAAAAGCCCGCCCTCTTTCAAAACTCCTCAAGTGCGCATGCGTATAAAAAGCATTCATCGCCAAAATGTCAAAAAACAACATGTTTACGCCAAATGGCGTTTCCCAATTCCATCCATTTTAAAAAATAACCTCACCATCACCTAGAGCGGAAAAAATACCATCTAAACGACCCCTCACTCGACCCTTCTCCTCCCCCACCACCTAAACCTTTCCCAAAATAGGCATACATATTCAAGCACGAGCGCGACTTGAGAAACCCAACACTACCCCACTACTCGCGAATGATCTTTTAGTTTTGGTCTTTTAATTAAATAAAGAGGCTGTAGGAAAGTAGGGGGCGTCACTACGAGTGTTAGGACACCCTGTATGTTCTAATCCCATGTTTGGTTAGCGAGATATCAGGTTCGGGACCGATACGAGGAGGGTTCAAAAAGAAGTGTAACAGCTCTCTCATCATCCCACTACTTGTGAACAATGGCGGCCACTGCTGGAATTTTGTCTATATAAGTCGTGATCCTATTTGGGATGGCTGGGTGGGTCACAGACAGCGGAGGAGGAAACATCTATTTAAACATCATTCCCTGATTCATTTTTCGTTGGTTGATAAGGGCTAATTCATGTAGGCCTACTATAGATAATGTTATCGCTCCTTCTACTTTCGGTCGGTGCTACCATGTATTCTTGACCCCGATCAGCGATTAACTCGTGAACTCACGCTGTTGCAACATGTGTATTTGATTTTTTCCAGGTGATCGCAATGAGCTATACGTCACGTTCTCAGCATACATCAACCTGAAGAGGCTCATGAGCACTGCGGAAACAAACGAGAAAAGCCTGAGCTGTCTGCACGGTATCCGCTCCTTCAGCATCCTCTACGTGCTTCTAGGCCACTCCTATATCCGGACAACCATGACTCCATCCTGCAACAGCATGACGGCGTTTAACGTGAGTCGATGGGCCATAGCAACCATGCCTCTTAAAACCACAGCACATTCAACTCACATTATTAGCCTAATTTTCATATTTTTGAAGAAAAAGTCGGCTTATGAGATCGATCCGGGCAAATGTGTGTGTGTCTGTCTGTCCCCCGTCCCCACTATCAACTCGTAAACGGCTGCAGCTCAACTAACGAAACAAAAGTCGTTATGGGTAAAGACCTATACCTGAATATCTCACGGTCATATTCGAAAACGATGTCAGTACTACCAACAGCTGAAAAATCGCAATTGAAAGTTGAGGTGTATGTTGGATATCTCGGAAGATATGCATGGGAATGGTTCCAAAATTGAAACACATATAGATAATATTACATCAAACTAATGTACAGGAGCCCATACATGAGAGTGTTGCCAACATGATTCTATGTCTGCTGATAGGTCCAATATTTAAATGCATGTAACTTCCATACTACAGGGCGCCAGGAAACATTCTCCGCAGTGCTTGCATGAGTCTGCGAGAGCTAGCATCAGTAGTTACGTTGGCAGCACTACTGTCGCTTGTATCTAAACAAACAAACAAACAGTAAACTTTGTACTCACCACTATAACTCAAAACAGATGCTGGAAGTGCTGATGACACACACGCTCGCTTATTGCAATACACACTGACGATTTTGACAGCCTACTGACCACACGTGTGGGATTCACCCTGTCAAGGACACCGTGCTGCCAACTAAACTGCTATTGCTAGCTCTGGCAGAAGCCGGCAGTGAACATTTCCTGGCGCTGTTTACCTATTGGTTTTCAATCAAATTTGGTAGCCTATGTGATTTGCGCACCAGAGCAGATATGAATATGTGTTTTTCTAGTATCAACAGGGCTGCCAACTGTTGAAAACTGCACTCAATACATTTTCATCCTAATCACAATATACCGCTATCAGCAAGTATGCAGGCCAACAGTTCTAAATTTTATATACATATAGTACCTGCAAATGTAGGTTAATATTCAATAACCGATACACATCAGTGCGTGCTGATAGGTTTACAGTTGTATTATCCAGAGTTGGAATCTGACATTTCGGCGCCACTGGGCAAAAACAGTAGACGACTAGATCGCACGCAAGGCTTGTTGCCATGGAAACCATAGGCTACAGCGCTGCCAATTTGAATGACGCTATTTGGCCACGTGCTTGTCGCTTGACCTGTCGCTTGTTTGGTTGCCTCCAGAGTGCACACTGACCTTGCTGCGTTATAATTGTTTTGAGTTAATTACTTTCTCGTGTAGGATTTATACTTTATACTTATATTTATAATTCATTAGTGTCCGTTATTTATTTATATACCGGTAGTGTTAGTGTAAGTTTAAGCTTAGGTTCGTTTGAATTAGATTAAGGTTACCGATAGCTTTCTTTTTGTTTGCGAGTGGTGTCGCGAGGGTTGGACAACTTTTTCCCTGGTACAGGTCTCGGCAGCATAGGTTGCGATTAGGATGAGGTGTTGACAGCTGAAAACGGGGTGAAGGTGGTGTCGCATGTGGAAAGAGTAGTAAGCGAAGCGCGGGAACGTGAAGGTGTTATTGACACAGCTGTGGACGACTTCATAATTTCCCTCGGCGATTCCTCATCCACCAGTGCAGGATCCAGTGACGGAGAGGACCGGGATGATGATGATATGGATGGGATAGAGCCTCTTCCCAGTGATAAGCTTCTGTCTTCTAAAGGGCGAGTTAATAGCCTCTACAATGAACGTATATTTTGTAATACATTTATGTGTTTCTTGTGCCTTGAAACTTATTCTACAGGAGATATAAATTGCTAAATAACACGGAAACAATCACGTGTTGTCGTTTCGCTTTGAATATTTTTGCTTTATGATAGTAGGCTATTTGTAATTTTGCTATTCATTACAATATTTTAGACCTCTCCTCAATTTGAGGGGTTATTATTTTATTTTACCGTGTGCACCGAACAGTTTTAAACATTGCCTTGTTTAAGATTTTTGAAAACCATCAGAGTAAAAATGTAATAACGGTGCTAATGTTATTATGAGCATGATGAAATGAATGGGAGGGTGGAAGTACGCATGTGCTGGGTACTAGCATACATGGCAACGCTGCCTTTAGTTCAACGGTTCTCCGCCGAACTGTCAGATTCCAACTCTGGAAAGTACACCTATAATGTTGAATCACATGTAACTTCCATACTAATAAATGCAGTTCTTTCAAAATTGGCACAAATATAAATCATAATATTTCAATTTAAGTATGAGCATCCCACAATTTAAGTATGAGCATCCCATTTATAGCATTGCCGCCAACCTGTTTTTACGCATGCTGATACTTTCAATATTTAAATACATGTAAAGTGCATACTATCTATTGGACCTCAACCAAATTGTATATGTGTATTCTGTACCTTAAGAGATTAATTAATTTTTAATATCGTATGGCCTCGGGTGCCGGGTGCAAGCTTTGTAATTTGACACCCAGAGGGTAGCTTGCATGTCGAATTTCGTTGTTCCTTGAATCACTATGAAAGTCAAGGTGGTTAGATATCTAAGCTCCTTGACCTCTATAGCGCTTTCTAGTAGAGAAATGAGGAACTTTGTGTTGGCCGAAACTCCCGAGATAAATTTTGCCATTATGAACATGCCCTACTGAATTCAAATGGGTTATTTAACATGCCAACATCGTATGACATGCGTGTCGTATTTTTGCCGCCTTTCAAAAATCACTTACCACGGCCAGGAGCGAACCTTAAGAGATGAAACTAAGAATATACAGTATGAGTCGCCAGGTCTGCCAACTATTGATATATGGTCACTATAATTTTAAGAAAAGTAAGCTTTTTAGTTAGTCACTGAAGTATTCGTTTTTATTATTATTAATAATAATAATATAATTCTTGGTGCATTTTTACGTTCTAAATGTTTCTAATGTAAATGTCACCAAATTTAACACACCAAATTCAATAAAAATAATTTTAACGTTTAACATTTAAGATGCATGGTTACCGGAATGTTATCTTGGAGGAGTAAATATATCGACACAAGACTGTCACAATCAAACATCCTTAAACACAGGGATGTATATAAGGGGGAGCTGTGGGAGCTCTAGTCCCCCCCCCCTCAAAACAGTCAATAAAAATTAAGAAAATGTTGCTTTGGTAAAAGCATAAAATAAATTGTAAATTTGGTTGTACCCAAATCTTAACTTATTGGTTAAGTTATAAACAATATTAAGATTGAAATTACACTACCTCGTGGTGTACTGGCTAGCATTCTTGGCTGCCGCCTCGGAGGTCCAAATTCGATTCCCGGCTCTGCCAAGAAATTTAAATTCTGGTCTGAGGGCTGGAACGGGGTACACTCAGCCATGTGAGGCAAAACTGAGAATTCCACAGTACGGTACTTTTGAGAAATAAATTATCAACTTGTAACTAAAAACCTGTTTACCTTTCTGATTAATAAATTCAGAAATATTTAGATATTTACCATTCATACTCCATAGGCCATAGCAGAAAATTCATCTCTACTTAGTACAAAACAAAGTCCGCGATTCTTGGACGTCACGGGTTATCTCGAGAACAACTGGATGGATTTTGATGCGGTTTTCACCATTCTGTAAAGGATATCTCGAGGAAGGTTTCTGTAGAAAATCATTTATTTATGATCAAAGGAAGTCAAGCACTAACGATTTCAGTGAAAAGGTCGAATAAACCTGGCGTCCGTGCGCCTTTTAAGCTTACGCTGGGCAAACCGTTAAAAATACCTATATACTATGAGTGTAAGAATTGTTCAGCATGAAAAGTTCGACAAAAAGGCCCGGGAGAGCATATCTCTATCTTCAATACATCGCCTACTATAAGAGTTTTAACGTTTTCATTTCTTCCAACAATCTCCATTCAGTTACTGAGGCGACACTTAACGAGCTAGCTAGGGGCGAGTCTATCACACCAGTTACAGCTTAGCTAGCGGACGAGCCTATTGCCCCAGACACAGCCAGCAGCAAACTGTCGAGTCGTGTTGTGTTAAAACTTTAGAGAAGTGTGGTTGTGTTTGGAGTTTCCCTGGAAGTGCAACTCGGCTTTCGTTCATTTCGCATGTGAACTTTTCGTTCCGCAAAATACACAGTCAAGTAATGATTGGACGGAAGGGGGATTTGTGTTTCATGCACCTCGCCATTCTTAGTTACGTATGACAAGAATTTGTTGCACATTCATCTCCATGATAATATAATTAATAGTCCAGTCAGTGATTTTAACCCATCATGCCGAGACGTAAAACAGATATTGGTCGTTGTTCATTGACATTGGAAAAAAGCGCTTATCACGTAATGCATTCATAACTGTTCCCGGGCGAAGCCGATTCGGGTTGCTAGTTAAGTATAAAATTCTATTTTTGTGCTGTGCTGTGTTGTATTTTAAAACTTGTTTTGTATTGCCTCTAATTGTAGGCTATAGAAACTTAGAATTTTACAATTAACTCTTATCTAAAATAATTACACAAAGTGCTCTAAGATATTGTTTGATATTTCTGTGTGTTATGTGGTGACAATCCCCTGAGAATACTCACAATTTTCCTGGATAGTCAGTCCCCCCCCGAAAAAATATTGTATATACACCCCTGCTTAAATGCCAAAGGTCTGAGCCGGGATCGAACCGCAGACCAGTCAACTTTAACTCAATAAAAAGCTACTCTGTAACACTCAGGCGAACGGACTGTGAATGGCTCTGTACGCTTCTAAAACATAGTTTCCGAACACACCCTTATATTACGGGTATTAAAATTGCGTGCATCTACAAAAGAAAATTAGAAAATCAATATTAAAAGTTATCTTTCAGAGGAATGAACAAATGAAAACACAACATATTGGAGAAAAACACAGATTATCGTGAACTTTTAGCATTCACCAAAAGGAAAGGATACACTCCGGCCGCCTAAGCTTTATTGCCCCAACATTCTGGTGGAACTGTGTTATGCAAGTGTCGGCAAACTGGCTGGTTCACAGTGGAGTAGTCAACCACAAACCCTCCGTACATCTGCAATGGCACTTTGTTATTCTGTCGGAGAATATGCATGTTCTGTTTAGTACTCTTCATCTCATGTCCCACAGGTGGATGTGGCCCTCAATGAGACTTGCAGGCTAGTGACTGGCTGTTTAAAGTCTACTCCAGTTGAAGAACCCTATTGTCTTGCAGGAATCGCTCCACCTTGTATTCAAAGGAAAAAAGCTGCGGACAAGGAGAGGCGTAGTGCTCATCCCTTACATGACCATACACCTCCAGTTCAGGGACTAAAGTCAAGAAAAGGCTTCCTACGAACATCTGAGGAACTAACTGGATCACCTACTACAGCGAGAGTACGGCTTTGGTCCCCGTCATCCCAGAACAAATGACAGTTGCAGAATATTTGCCACCTGGCTGTCATGAAGACAGGTCTGTGTGGAAGTCCTTGAACATATTGAGGACAGGAATGGGCAGATCCAAAGTCAACTAGCAAGATGGGGCTATATCGATGCCAGCAACATCACATGTGACTGGTGAAGAACAAACTATGCAGCATATGCTCCAGTGTCCATTGTGTCCATCTTCTTGCAACGAAGATGATCTTTTTCATGCAACACAAAATGCACTTGTTGTTGCTAGGTTCTGGTCGAGATTGGTGTGAAGTGATTTTCAATTTAGTGTTATGTTATGTAGTTTATTATGCATAATTGAGCTGTGTAGCTTAAATGGTATTTCTGATACGATAATAATAAAAGTGTTATGATTTGAAATACCGAAATTGTGGGCTATGAAATGTTTACTGGACTTCCGTGATAGCATGGGATCAGTCTCAAAGTAGATTCACAAATACATATGGGATGGAAGTGGAACCAGGTCAGTAAGTACTGACTTTCAATTTAAAGAAATTGGTAAGGAACAGATCTACTGATGGCCTTCCTGGACATTGAGAAAGCATATGACAGTGTATGCAGAAACAAAGTATGGAAGTCCCTGGAGGATAGAGGAGTAGAAAAATGGACTATAAAGAGGATAAAGGAGATGTACAAAGCGTGAGCAGTGTGAAAGTGAGAGGAGAGAGATCGGACTGGTTGGAACACAGAAACGGCCTGAAACAAGGAAGTCACCGTTGCTTTTCATTGTGGTGATGGATAACATCATGACCCGAGTGGCACAAGTAATTGGAGAAGGAAAGATGAAAGCAATGGTGTTTGCAGATGATTTGATGATTTGGGGAAACAAGGAGGAGGAGGTACAGGAACAGTTGGACGTGTGGGAAGGAATAATACAAGGATATGGGATGAAATTTAGCATAAATAAGAGTGAGATGGTGATCACAACAAGGAAGAAGGAAAGAAACACAACAGGAATAACAATTGGTGGGAACAGCTGAATAAAGTGGAGAGATTCGAGTATCTGGGAAGCCTGATACAAGATAATGGAAGAAACGATAGAGAAATAAATGAGCGGGGGAGACAGGCAGAAGCATTCCGGAGGAGTGTGAGAAGCATGTTATGGAGCAAGGATGTCCCTCAGAACAGCAAAAAGATTATATATCGGACGTACTATGTCCCTATCCTGACGTATGCCTCGGAGACCTGGGTTATGAAAGGAAGGGAGAAGAGCAAAATACAGGCCAGTGAGATGAGATGGACAGAATAAGAAATGAGCGGACCAGAGAATTAATGAAGGAGGAACCATTACAGGATGGTATAGAGAAATCTAGACTTAGATGGTATGGACATGTAAAACGAATGGAGGAGAAGAGGATACCCAGGAGGATACACGAGACGAAGTGTGAAGGCAAGAGACCGAGAAAGAAGACCAAGAGACAGGTGGCTGAAGGGGGTGGAAGAAAGCGTGAAGAAGAGAGGAGAAGACTCGACAAGGGTGGAGGCTGAGAGATGGTGGGAAGACAGAAGACATTGGAGAGGTTTGTGTTCCAAACAGACCCGGCCAGTGGCTGGAAACTGTGCAAGATGATGATGATGGTGGTAAAGAATTTCAGGGTAATTCGAGTTTTTAAAATTAAGTACACCAGTGTTCTGCTGTGAATTGAACATCTTATATTGACATAAGGTGGAGAAAGGGAGAAGGAACCCTTTATAGGTTATACTAACCACCTACTAGAAGGACAATTTATATTGTAATGTTGCTGACATAAACCAACACATTGTATTTTGTAAGTGTTAATATTACTGGAAACCAAATATTATCTCTTTGTCTGCTTGACCTAAAGTACACGAAACATTTTTTTAAATAAAAACAATTAAAATTAAAAAGTTTTAAAAATGGCAGTCCATTTAAAATTATAAATAAAAATAAATAAGCTCATAAGAATTACAATTATAATTCTTTTATATCATTAAACTTAAGAACATTAAAATGTTAAAGAAAACAAACATTTACTTAATAATAATTAATATTAGGGCAAAATTAAAATTAAATTAAAATAAACACAAATAAAAGATGTGCAATAATATTGTGCCCTTTAAAGGGTCAAGGTTGAGAACCTACACAATAAGGAAACATATGGATATGATTGATAAGAAACTCCAAGAGTAGGTGCTGGGAATGTTAGGCCTTGAAACCTGGTGGTCAGGATACAGGGATGCAGCACTAGAAGTAGCAATGGCTTGTCTTGGGTCAACAGTGTGTCTGTAAAGACGGGAAAAATCGCACAGTCTGGTGGAAAGACGAAATGAAGTCGGTTTATATGAAGTAAAAAGGAGATGTACCATAAAATGTGTCAAAACAAGGATTCCAGCAGACAGATATCTTTTTGCTGTTGAAAGGAACAAAACCAAACAAGCAATGGTAGAATCTAAAATGAAATCATGGGAGGAGTTTGGAAATAAACTGGAAACGTTTGGTCCGAAGGCAGCAAAGCCTTCTTTGGAATGTTATAAAGAATCCTAGAATACAAGAAAAAGGGAGATGAGCTGTGATTTGGATTTCTGGGACACTCGTTGTACATACCAAGAAATTGATCAGGGAGATGGCAAGAATGCTTCGAAAACTTGCTAAATGCATTATGAAGGATGAGATGATGACAGGAATACGAGGGTTGGGGCAAACGTAATGGCAACTATGTAGATATGTGAACGGATCACAAACGTATATGTGTGGTGTGGACGTTCTACAGGCATAGTGTGTATGCAGAACAACAGATGGCTCTGTGATAGCTGGTAGTAGCGCAGCGAGGGCTGTGAAATCAGTCAGTTGGTGAGTGTCATGCAAGATTGAAGTAACCCGTGTTGAGCAGCGCGCGTACATCAAAATAGCCGTTCTCCAAGGGAGAAATGCGATGGAATGTCACAGTGAATTAGTGGAAGCCCTTGGGAATAGTGCCCTACCATACCGTACAGTAGCACGGTAGGTAGGAAAGTTTCAGCAAGGACATGTGTCAACCAGTGATGAGCAACGTTCGAGACGACCTGTCAGTTAGCGGACTGACGTGGTACGTGCTGTCATCGAGCAGCTCCCGGATGAAGACAGACGATGGACGCTACTGAACTTAGAGAGGACAAGTGGCATCGAGAAATGCACCGTCCACAGGATATTGCGTAATGAGCTGCAACTACGCAAAATCGCATCACGGTGGGTACCGAATACACTGACGGACGTTCAAAGGTGGGTGCGCTATGCAATATGCTCCGACCACCTTTCACGCTGGCAACAGGACCGCGATCAATTCTTGTCACGAATAATTGCCATTGATGAATTTTGGGCAGGGCATACGAACCAGAACTGAAACGTCAGTCCGCGGAGTGGCGACATGCTGGATCACCAAGGAGACAGAAGTTCCGTCAGAATCCTTCTCCAGTCAAATTGATGGTAATCGGCGCATATGACGTCAGGGGTGTCATTGTTTGCCACTTTGTTCCACATGGCAGAACAGTGACCGCACAGTACTACAGGGACTTCCTGGTGCGACAGGTACGATGTGGCATTTGGGAGAAACGTCCGGATCTTGTGGACAGTGCAATAATCCTGCACGACAATGCAAGACCACATAAAGCAAGGTGTGTAGGGCAGCTACTGCGACATTGGGGATGGGATGAATTGGAGTACCAACCGTACTCTCACAACATTTCGCCCTGTGACTTTGATCTAATTCGAAAGATTAAGGAACCACTATGTGGTAGGCGGTTTGCAACACGAGAGGATATTGCTAATGCTGTGCGCCAACAGGTGACCCGATTCACACAGGGTGCGGCAAATGCTGAATTAGATGGTATTCAGCGCCTCCCACATCGTTGGCAGCGTGTGCTGACAGTAGCAGGGGACTACTTTGACGGTCTTTAGGCCCAGGATTGTCATGTCAACCGTATGTGTACTATGTTGTCATTCTTTTGCACCGTGAAGGCCATATTGCCCTGTATACTACCGTAATAAATTAAATTAGTGTGTTACGATATTTCAGTGCTATTCATTGTCCACACATGTAGTTAGAACATTGTTCCTTCATCTGTATATGTCACATTTTCCAGCCGGACTGGTATCTTCTTGAAAAAAAAAAAGTTGCCATGACTTTTGCCCCAACCCTCGTAGCATTAAGTTTCAGGAAGGGGAAGGGGTGGTAAATAAACTACAATGTCACAAAGCGACAGGTGTGGATACAATTCGTTCAGAAATGGTAATGTGTAGTAAGAAAGCAGAGATGAAATGGTTGCATAAGATAATCGAATTGGCATGGAATATAGGAAAGGTGCCCTCTGTCTGGTCAAAAGGAGTAATCGCCCAGAATTTATAAGCAAAGTAACAGGAAAGACTGCAAAATTATCATAGAAAAAACTCTTTGATAAGTGTCCCGGGCAAAGTGTACTCAGGGATCGTAGAAAGGAGAGTTCGTTCATTGGCCGTGAGTACGATGGATGAAAACTAGTGTGGCTTTGGACCACAATAAGGATGTCAGGATAAAATTACACTAGTCAACAGCCATTTTGCATCTGGAATGTGATACATCAATGAGTACATATTTTGGTGTGTAGAATCCGAATCTACCTTTCAAAATGTTCCAACACGTACCATTTTTGAGTTTTTAAGGGTTTTTAAAATTTCATTTTCAGTATTACGCTTTTTGCAGGAAGTTAGTGTAGGGACGATACTCTCTCTACATCACTCAGTATTTAGACACACCTTGCTGTATGGAAGTGAGAGCTAGAGGTAACTGATATGAGGGTAGCATGAATTATTGCTGGGACGGAGGCAATGGCAGGAGGGTAATCGTAAAGAAGAGATACAAAGTTAGAAGTGCACAAAACACTGTTCGTGTGAGGATACTCAGATGGTGGGGTCAAGTGACGAGAATGGGTTCTGCTGTAGAGGGTAAGAGAAGCAGAGGAGGCTGCAGTGCTAACTGCTAATAGGGGATCACTGAGGCTATTCATTCACACACAATGGATTCCAGAGTAGATTGGAGGCTGTAGTGCTAACTGTTAATAAGGGATTGCAGAGTAGATTGGAGGCTGCTGTTCTGAATGCTAATAGGCGATCACACACAATGAATTGCAGAGTAGAGTGGAGGCTTCAGTGCTAACTGCTAATAGGGGATCACACACAATGGATTGAAGAGTACATTGGAGGCTGCAGTGCTAACTGCTAATAGGGGATCACACACAAAGGATTGCAGAGTAGATTGGAGGCTGTAGTGCTGACTGCTAATAGGGGATCACACACAATGGATTGCAGAGTAGATTGGAGGCTGTAGTGCTAACTGCTAATAGGGGATCACATACAATGGATTGCAGAGTAGATTGGAGGCTGCAGTGCTGACTGCTAATAGGGGATCACACACAATGGATTGCAGAGTAGATTGGAGGCTGTAGTGCAGAATGCTAATAGGGGAGAACACACTATGGATTGCAGAGTAGATTGGAGGCTGCAGTGCTAACTGCTAATAGGGGATCACACATAATGGATTGCAGAGTAGAGTGGAGGCTGCAGTGCTGACTGCTAATAGGGGATCCACACACAATGGATTGCAGAGTAGATTGCAGGCTGCAGTGCTAACTGCTAATAGGGGATCACACACAATGGATTGCAGAGTAGAGTGGAGGCTGCAGTGCTGACTGCTAATAGGGGATCACACACAATGGATTGCAGAGTAGATTGGAGGCTGCAGCGCTAACTGCTAACAGGGGATCACACACAATGGATTGCAGAGTAGATTGGAGGCTGCTGTGCTAACTGCTAATAGGGGATCACACACAATGGATTGCAGAGTAGATTGGAGGCAGCTGTGCTAACTGCGAATAGGGGATTGCAGAGTAGATTGCAGGCTGTAGTGCTGACTGCTGATAGGGGATCACACACAATGGATTGCAGAGTAGATTGGAGGCTGCTGTGCTGACTGCTAATAGGGGATCACACACAATGGATTGCAGAGTAGATTGGAGGCTGCTGTACTGACTGCTAATAGGGGATCACACACAATGAATTGCAGAGTAGATTGGAGGCTGCAGCGCTAATTGCTAATAGTTGATCACACACAATGGATTGCAGAGTAGATTGGAGGCTGCAGCGCTAACTGCTAATAGGGGATCACACACAATGGATTGCAGAGTGGATTGGAGGCTGCTCTGCTAACTGCTAATAGGGGATCACACACAATGGATTGCAGAGTAGATTGGAGGCTGCTGTGCTAACTGTTAATAGGGGATCACACACAATGGATTAAAGAGTAGATTGGAGGCTGCAGCGCTAACTGCTAAGAGGGGATCACACACAATGGATTGCAGAGTAGATTGTAGGCTGTAGTGCTAACTGCTAATAGGGGATTGCAGAGTAGATTGGAGGCTTCTGTGCTGACTGCTAATAGGGGATCACACACAATAGATTGCAGAGTAGATTGGAGGCTGCAGTGCTAACTGCAAATAGGGGATCACACACAGTGGATTGCAGAGCAGATTGGAGGCTGCTGTGCTACTTGCTAATAGGGGATCACACACAATGGATTGCAGAGTAGATTGGAGTCTGCTGTGCTCACTGCTAATAGGGGATCACACACAATGGATTGCAGAGTAGATTGGAGGCTGCTGTGCTAACTGCTAATAGGGGATCACACACAATGGATTGCAGAGTAGATTGGAGGCTATAGTGCTAACTGCTAATAGGGGATTGCAGAGTAGATTGGAGGCTGTAGTGCTAACTGCTAATAGGGGATCACACACAATGGATTGCAGAGTAGATTGGAGGCTGCAGCGCTAACTGCTAATAGGGGATCACACACAATAGAGTGCAGAGTAGATTGGAGGCTGCAGCTCTAACTGCTAATAAGTGATCACACACAATGGATTGCAGAGTAGATTGGAGGCTGCTGTGCTGACTGCTAATAGGGGATCACACACAATGGATTGCAGAGTAGATTGGAGGCTGAAGCGCTAACTGCTAATAGGGGATCACACACAATGGATTGCAGAGTAGATTGGAGGATGCAGCGCTAACTGCTAATAGGGGATCACACACAATGGATTGCAGAGTAGATTGGAGGATTCAGCGCTAACTGCTAATAGGGGATCATACACAGTGGATTACAGAGTAGATTGGAGGCTGCTGTGCTAACTGCTAATAGGGGATCATACACTATGGATTGCAGAGTAGAGTGGAGGCTGCAGTGCTGACAGCTAATAGGGGATCACATACAATGGATTGCAGAGTAGATTGGAGGCTGCAGCAATAACTGCTAATAGGGGATCACACACAATGGATTGCAGAGTAGATTGGAGGCTGCTGTGTTGACTGATAATAGGGGATCCCACACAATGGATTGCAGAGTAGATTGGAGGATGCAGAGCTAACTGCTAATAGGGGATCACACACAGTGGATTACAGAGTAGATTGGAGGCTGCTGTGCTAACTGCTAATAGGGGATCACACACAGTGGATTGCAGAGGAGATTGGAGGCTGTAGTGCTAACTGCTAATAGGGGATCATACACTATGGATTGCAGAGTAGAGTGGAGGCTGCAGTGCTGACTGCTAATAGGGGATCACATTCAATGGATTGCAGAGTAGATTGGAGGCTGAAGCGCTAACTGCTAATAGGGGATCATACACAATGGATTGCAGAGTAGATTGGAGGCTGCTGTGCTAACTGCTAATAGGGGATCACACACAATGGATTGTTGAGTAGATTAGAGGCTGCTGTGCTGACTGCTAATAGGGGATCACACACAATGGATTGCAGAGTAGTTTGGAGGCTGAAGTGCTAACTGCTAATAGGGGATCACACACAATGGATTGCAGAGTAGATTGGAGGCTGCTGTGGTAACTGCTAATAGGAGATTGCAGAGTAGATTGGAGGCTGTAGTGCTGACTGCTAATAGGGGATCACACATAATGGATTGCAGAGTAGATTGGAGACTGCAGCACTAACTGCTAATAGGGGATAACACACAGTGGTTTGCAGAGTAGATTTGAGGCTGTAGTGCTAACTGCTAATAGGGGATCATACACTATGGATTGCAGTGTAGAGTGGAGGCTGCAGTGCTGATTGCTAATAGGGGATCACATACAATGGATTGCAGAGTAAATTGGAGGCTGCAGCTCTAACTGCTAATAGGGGATCACACACAATGGATTGCAGAATAGATTGGAGGCTGCAGCGCTAACTGCTAATAGGGGATCACACACAATGGATTGCAGAGTAGATTGGAGGCTGCTGTGCTAACTGCTAATAGGGGATCACACACAATGGATTGCAGAGTAGATTGGTGGCTGATGTGCTAACTGCTAATAGGGGATCACACACAATGGATTGCAGAGTAGATTGGAGGCTGCTGTGCTGACTGCTAATAGGGGATCACACACAATGGATTGCAGAGTAGATTGGAGGCTGAAGCGCCAACTGCTAATAGGGGATCACACACAATGGTTTGCAGAGTAAATTGGAGGATGCAGCGCTAACTGCTAATAGGGGATAATACACAGTGGATTACAGAGTAGATTGGAGGCTGCTGTGCTAACTGCTAATAGGGGAACACACACAGTGGATTGCAGAGTAGATTGGAGGCTGTAGTGCTAACTGCTAATAGGGGATCATACACTATGGATTGCAGAGTAGAGTGGAGGCTGCAGTGCTGACTGCTAATAGGGGATCACACACAATGGATTGCAGAGGAGATTGGAGGCTCCAGCGCTAACTGCTAATAGGGGATCACACACAAAGGATTGCAGACTAGATTGGAGGCTGCAGAGCTAACTGCTAATAGGGGATCACACACAGTGGATTGCAGAGTAGATTGGAGGCTGAAGTGCTAACTGCTAATAGGGGATCACACACAATTGATTGCAGAGTAGATTGGAGGCTGCTGTGCTGACTGCTAATAGGGGATCACACACTATGGATTGCCGAGTAGACTGGAGGCTGCAGTGCTAACTGCTAATAGGAGATCACACACAATGGATTGCAGAGTAGATTGGAGGCTGCAGTGCTAACTGCTAATAGGGGATCACACACAATGGATTGCAGAATAGACTGGAGGCTGCAGCGCTAACTGCTAATAGGGGATCACACACAATGGATTGCAGAGTAGATTGGAGGCTGCTGTGCTAACTGCTAATAGGGGATCACACACAATGGATTGTTGAGTAGATTAGAGGCTGCTGTGCTGACTGCTAATAGGGGATCACACACAATGGATTGCAGAGTAGTTTGGAGGCTGAAGTGCTAACTGCTAATAGGGGATCACACACAATGGATTGCAGAGTAGATTGGAGGCTGCTGTGGTAACTGCTAATAGGAGATTGCAGAGTAGATTGGAGGCTGTAGTGCTGACTGCTAATAGGGGATCACACATAATGGATTGCAGAGTAGATTGGAGACTGCAGCACTAACTGCTAATAGGGGATAACACACAGTGGTTTGAAGAGTAGATTTGAGGCTGTAGTGCTAACTGCTAATAGGGGATCATACACTATGGATTGCAGAGTAGAGTGGAGGCTGCAGTGCCGACTGCTAATAGGGGATCACATACAATGGATTGCAGAGTAGATTGGAGGCTGCAGCGCTAACTGCCAATAGGGGATCACACACAATGGATTGCAGACTAGATTGGAGGCTGCGGCGCTAACTGGTAATAGGGGATCTCACACAGTGGATTGCAGAGTAGATTGGAGGCTGAAGTGCTAACTGCTAATAGGGGATCACACACAATGGATTGCAGAGTAGATTGGAGGCTGTTGTGCTGACTGCTCATAGGGGATCTCACACTATGGATTGCAGAGTAGACTGGAGGCTGCAGTGCTAACTGATAATAGGGGATCACACACAATGGATTGCAGAGTAGATTGGAGGCTGCAGTGCTAACTGCTAATAGGGGATCACACACAATGGATTGCAGAATAGATTGGAGGCTGCAGCGCTAACTGCTAATAGGGGATCACACACAATGGATTGCAGAGTAGATTGGAGGCTGCTGTGCTAACTGCTAATAGGGGATCACACACAATGGATTGCAGAGTAGTTTGGAGGCTGAAGTGCTGACTGCTAATAGGGGATCACACACAATGGATTGCAGAGTAGTTTGGAGGCTGAAGTGCTAACTGCTAATAGGGGATCACACACAATGGATTGCAGAGTAGATTGGAGGCTGCTGTGGTAACTGCTAATAGGAGATTGCAGAGTAGATTGGAGGCTGTAGTGCTGACTGCTAATAGGGGATCACACACAATGGATTGCAGAGTAGATTGGAGGCTGCAGTGCTAACTGCTAATAGGAGATTGCAAGGTAGATTGGAGGCTGCTGTTCTGACTGCTAATAGGGGATCACACATAATGGATTGCAGAGTAAAGTGGAGGCTGCAGTGCTAACTGCTAATAGGGGATCACACACAATAGATTGCAGAGTAGATTGGAGGCTGCAGCGCTAACTGCTAATAGGGGATCACACACAGTGGATTGCAGATTAGATTGGAGGCTGAAGTGCTAACTGCTAATAGGGGATCACACACAATGGATTGCAGAGTAGATTGAAGGCTGCTGTGCTGACTGCTAATAGGGGATCACACACTATGGATTGCAGAGTAGAGTGGAGGCTGCAGTGCTAACTGCTAATAGGGGATCACACACAATGGATTGCAGAGTAGATTGGAGGCTGCAGTGCTAACTGCTAATAGGGGATCACACACAATGGATTGCAGAAGAGATTGGAGGCTGCAGCGCTAACTGCTAATAGGGGATCACACACAATGGATTGCAGAGTAGAATGGAGGCTGCTGTGCTAACTGCTAATAGGGGATCACACACAATGGATTGCAGAGTAGATTGGAGGCTGCTGTGCTGACTGCTAATAGGGGATCACACACAATGGATTGCAGAGTAGTTTGGAGGCTGCATTGCTAACTGCTACTAGGGGATCACACACAATGGATTGCAGAGTAGATTGGAGGCTGCTGTGCTAACTGCTAATAGGAGATTGCAGAGTAGATTGGAGGCTGTAGTACTGACTGCTAATAGGGGATCACTCACAATGGATTGCAGAGTAGATTGGAGGCTGCAGTGCTAACTGCTAATAGGAGATTGCAGAGTAGATTGGAGGCTGCTGTTCTGACTGCTAATAGGGGATCACACACAATGGATTGCAGAGTAGAGTGGAGGCTGCAGTGCTAACTGCTAATAGGAGATTGCAGAGTAGATTGGAGGCTGCTGTGCTGACTGCTAATAGGGGATCACACACAATGGATTGCAGAGTAGAGTGGAGGCTGCAGTGCTAACTGCTAATAGGGGATCACACACAATGGATTGCAGAGTAGATTGGAGGCTGTAGCGCTAACTGCTAATAGGGGATCACACACAATGGATTGCAGAGTAGAGTGGAGGCTGTAGTGCTAACTGCTTATAGGGGATCACACACTATGGATTGCAGAGTAGAGTGGAGGCTGCAGTGCTAACTGCTAGTAGGGGATCACACACAATGGATTGCAGAGTAGATTGGAGGCTGTAGTGCTAACTGCTAATATGGGATCACACACAATGGATTGCAGAGTAGATTGGAGGCTGCTGTGCTGACTGCTAATGGGGGATCACACACAATGGATTGCAGAGTAGATTGGAGGCTGTAGCGCTAACTGCTAATAGGGGATCACACACAATTGATTGCAAAGTAGATTGGAGGCTGCTGTGCTGACTGCTAATAGGGGATTGCAGAGTAGATTGGAGGCTGCAGTGCTAACTGCTAATAGGGGAATGCAGAGTAGATTTTAGGCTGTAGTGCTAACTGCTAATAGGGGAATGCAGAGTAGATTGGAGGCTGCTGTGCTAACTGCTAATAGGGGAATGCAGAGTAGATTGGAGGCTGTAGTGCTAACTGCTCTTAGGGGAATGCAGAGTAGATTGGAGGCTGTAGTGCTAACTGCGAATAGGGGAATGCAGAGTAGATTGGAGGCTGTAGTGCTAACTGCTAATAGGGGAATGCAGAGTAGATTGGAGGTTGCTGTGCTGACTGCTAATAGGGGATTGCAGAGTAGATTGGAGGCTGAAGAGCAAGACAGCGTCAAATGAAAGTAATTTACTTATTTTTGGTGTCCGAATCAAATTACATTTTGCCAGTAAGCAGCAACAGTTTCAGCTTTAGTATTTGCAGCCATAAGATCGTCTTTTGAACATGTCCTCCATCAAGGGGCAGATCAGCAGGTGTTCTGGATCTTGTAGCATTCGCAGAACTCATCATTGTTGACGAGCATATTCCATTTCTTTAGATTGTTCATGCAGTGTGGAACCCCCGTCCTCGGCCTGTTCAATGATTTCCCAGTACCATACGGCAAGTTGTGACCAGGGCCATTTTTTCTGATAGAGGAATAATTGTGTCTTTGGTTTCTATCTTCCATATCTTCACACGGGCAGCTTCTTGTGAGCCTTCAAGGGCTGTTACGCCCCTCAAAAAGCTGTTTCTGGACTTAGGTCTCTGTCGGGCTGGTTCTTGGCCAAAAAGTTGATGCCTTGCATCGGTTTCTTGCCTATCTTCTCAGATACTGCAGCTGCCATTCTTCAGACATGAGGTGGAGAAATTCCACTAAGAGGGTAGATCTTCTGAAGTGATGTTGGTCTAAGACATCCAGACACAATCCTCGAAGTTTCATTCACAGCTATATCCACCTCTTTGGAATGTGGAGAAGAAAGCCACACTGGTGCTGCATATTCAGCAGCTGAGAAGCTCAGTTCAAGGCCTGAAGTTCTGAGAGCGGTGGGGTGAGCACCCCATGTCCTTCCTGTTAGGCATCTTAGGGCGGTATTCATAATCGTCAATTATTTGCTCTCTAATCTCTGATTCCTGAATCAGTGATTATGTGTGGATCTCCAATTATTCGTCGCTTGTATTCATAGTCGTCCAACAATCTGTGATTCATGAATCATTGATTCGTCGATCTCCGATTATTTGCGCCAATCTCTGATTCATGAATTACAGCTTCAATCATAGATTATTTGAGGTACTATGAGAACGTTATCGTTCGGCATCGAAACCAGCGCGAAGAAGGCGGTGACAATCGGGAAAGTGATCGGAAATCTTTCAATGGAACGCACTTCCGTAGGGATAAGCCGAGCAGAAGCCGACTTTGTGCAGTTGTGACTGAATTATTTCAACTTGTTGACTAGAATTTTCTTCAATTTGTACCCAGCAATAATATCAGACTGCTTCAACATTTAAAAGCCAGACAATTTTTGTACTTTTTCACTCAGTGACGAAACAGTTGTATAGTTTGATTGAATTACATTAATTGGATGAAACAAATCATTCAAAAGTCCAAATAAAATGCTAGCATCACTTGGGGACATGTGATTTTCAATTTTCTTTACAACTAAGATACTAACATTTTGGAACAGGAATGTCGCTTCACTTTTCAACCATTCACTAAACCCTTCAATAATCTTACTAAGTAGATCACCAACATGGCCAGAAGCAATTACATTCATTATATCCTTCAGTTGTGTTTTTGAAACAAGCAATTGAGAATATGGATATTAATTAAGATCCTTCTAATTCCAAAACCACGTCTGCAATAAACTTTCAATCTTCAAAAACTAATGCTGCTTGGGATTTTACCAGTTTGCAAAATCTGGCATCTTCCATTTCTGGCAACAAGTTTACCACTCGTACAGGTTTCAATGACACTGTTAGAAAAATGAGTGGAGGTTATCTTCATTTGCATGTGTGTAAGAGGCAGCTTTAAATCAACTTCCCCATCAACTGACCACAGGCTCGGGATACAATGAAATTGCCATATCTGGGAAGTATTCTTCTAGGTAGGAACGAAACATGTGTTTGATTTCCTTTGACATATGAAAACAGTTCTTTGTTTTCGACACTATGGCATTAAGTTCTTCACTCGCAAACGGTTTATCTATGCTGTGCACCGTAATACTTGTCGAGCGACCCATCTTCGCTACTGTCTGTGATCACTTTTTACTTTATTTTATTTTATCTGACCACGAAGCTGAAATACACCAGTCAATCGTGCTGGTTTGGATTTCATAGTACCGTGAGGAAACAGGCTGGTGTGGGATTACCAGCCACCCCAAGAAAAATATTGTATACATTTCATTTCGCAAGAAGCCTGGAGCCTAACCCTTTTCTTTGATGCCATGCCTTAAAGAGATTTTCCAGAACATTAATGATAACAGATATTTCCGTCCTGTTGATGAGTCTTTGTTCGCTTTTCCCTTTCTTTTCATACATACCGGTAATCTTGAAACAGCATTTCTAGCTCGTTATTCACTACAGATTTCGCTGCAATATCGCGCTTATCGCGAAATAATTGAATTTCGCTTTTAAAATTGTCTTATCGCTTTAATTCGCAAACATTAACTCAACCAGAAATATATGATTTGTAATGATATCGCATAATCGCTTCAAAATACTCTTCGTCACGTTCATCGTTAATGCGAAAAAATCATGCCTGAGTTGTTGATGCCAAATAATGTGAAACTTGTGAGAATTAAATACGTATTTTAATTACATGGAATATTGTTTGGTTTACCACATCACGAATACCAGTACATGACAACGTGAATATCACAGTTTCAGTAGTTTACACTTTAAAAACATTGAACAGCAGCCTAGCATACACATGAAGACTTGCTCTATTGAATTGAAGTTTCATGACAATAGTGCCACTAGTCCAAACTTTAAAATTCCTTTTCGATAAAGACAAACCACATTACGCTCCATCATCTTGAAAGTACAGACGCAAGATCTCTTGTGTTGCTGCCAGACCATCTGCAGGGAGATTCCATGCCGGTTGCACAGGCACTTCTTCAGGGTGCTCTTCTTCGTATTCAGTCCAAATATCATTAACAATTAGAGAAATGTTATGCAGGACAGCTGTGGCAATAATAATGGATGTTGTAGTCTCACGTTTAGTGGCCAATCCTTTAGAAACACAAGGAAATCGTCTTTTCCACACTCTAAAAGCTCTTTCAGCAATGTTTCTCCCCTTCCTCTGAGCTCTATTGTACCTGCAAAGAGGAAAACCTAAATCATTAACCAAATTCCAGTAAATTCTCATGTCAGATATAAATTTTGGATCCACATAATTGCAGGGGAAAAGGCAAGACTTACCATACTTGAGGTCTTGTCTCAGGATCGAGAAATGGAGTGAACATGAATGGCTCACTCCTGAAGCCTGAATCACCCAACAGAGCTCCAGGCAATTCTCCTGTGCTGAATCGGTGACGAATGCGGCTGTTTTGAAATATTCCGCTGTCATGCTGTCTGGCCAATTGGGTACTAAATCGACAAATTCCATCCCAGGCCCAACAACTGCCTGTAATAGAAACAGACACTGCTAGTTAACAGCAGCTCCCAACATTAAACATTGGTATTGTAACACACTATTGTTTGCTTCTCACTTAGCCTACCTGAACATTCAAAGAGAAATAGGATATCCTATTTCGGTACACTTCACCAATCTGTTGGAGTTTTGTCGACGTTATCCTCTCATGACTGCAGTCTATGGCACCCAAAATATTCGGTATGGCCCTGTCGTCTGGATGATCACTTCTTCTCTGCAACTCACTGAAGATACGTTTTGCTGTGGCTTGTTCCGCAGCAGTGCCAGGCATTGCTATGTAATGTGGTAACTGTTGGGCCAGTAGTCTTGAAATACGAGCTACGATTCTGCTTTCAGTTGCCTGGGATATTCCAGTCAAATCCCCCACAACAACCTGCAAACCACCATAGAGTTAAAACTGAGTTATTGCATTTATTATTAATGGAAATTTTGTTATCCAATGTATGCATATTCAAAAATAACATTTCCATACCTGGAAGGACGCTGTGGCATAAAATCGAAGGGCAAGCAGTAATTGAAAAATTGGTGCAATTGGCAGTCCACGGTTATTATATTTATGGAGAGGTTCTTCAAATCGTGGCAGAATGTAGTTCTGCACTGCATCTTTGGTGAAGCGGAACCGTTGTCGAAATTCCTCCTCAGAATAGAACTCCAGTGGATTTTGAGCATCTCTGATGAACTGCTTAGGAGCCCGAACATTCAATTCTGCCACGTCCTCTTCAACCATAACTTCTAGCTCCTCTTCCTCCATAACTTCCACCATATACTCAACAATATCCATTTCGAACGCAAATGAGTAGGTTTTTTGAGGTTATCCTTTCGTTTTGTCTGCAGCAACGCAACACCAATAATTACGGTCGGGACCGTAATTGATGAATCTGAGATTATTTCAACGAATAATCAGAGATTGTTCGACTATGAATACTTGACAAATAATTAATGATTATTTAACGACTATGAATACATAAAAATCGGAGATTGGTCAATCACAGATTCATGAATCAGAGATTGAGGACGAAGCAACGATCGTTGATTGTTTGACGTCTATGAATTGAAATCTGCACTCAATGAGAGATTCAATCGGAGATTGAAAATAATTGGCGACTATGAATACCGGGCTTAGGGCGGTATTCATAATCGTCAATTATTTGCTCTCTAATCTCTGATTCCTGAATCAGTGATTATGTGTGGATCTCCAATTATTCGTCGCTTGTATTCATAGTCGTCCAACAATCTGTGATTCATGAATCATTGATTCGTCGATCTCCGATTATTTGCGCCAATCTCTGATTCATGAATTACAGCTTCAATCATAGATTATTTGAGGTACTATGAGAACGTTATCGTTCGGCATCGAAACCAGCGCGAAGAAGGCGGTGACAATCGGGAAAGTGATCGGAAATCTTTCAATGGAACGCACTTCCGTAGGGATAAGCCGAGCAGAAGCCGACTTTGTGCAGTTGTGACTGAATTATTTCAACTTGTTGACTAGAATTTTCTTCAATTTGTACCCAGCAATAATATCAGACTGCTTCAACATTTAAAAGCCAGACAATTTTTGTACTTTTTCACTCAGTGACGAAACAGTTGTATAGTTTGATTGAATTACATTAATTGGATGAAACAAATCATTCAAAAGTCCAAATAAAATGCTAGCATCACTTGGGGACATGTGATTTTCAATTTTCTTTACAACTAAGATACTAACATTTTGGAACAGGAATGTCGCTTCACTTTTCAACCATTCACTAAACCCTTCAATAATCTTACTAAGTAGATCACCAACATGGCCAGAAGCAATTACATTCATTATATCCTTCAGTTGTGTTTTTGAAACAAGCAATTGAGAATATGGATATTAATTAAGATCCTTCTAACTCCAAAACCACGTCTGCAATAAACTTTCAATCTTCAAAAACTAATGCTGCTTGGGATTTTACCAGTTTGCAAAATCTGGCATCTTCCATTTCTGGCAACAAGTTTACCACTCGTACAGGTTTCAATGACACTGTTAGAAAAATGAGTGGAGGTTATCTTCATTTGCATGTGTGTAAGAGGCAGCTTTAAATCAACTTCCCCATCAACTGACCACAGGCTCGGGATACAATGAAATTGCCATATCTGGGAAGTATTCTTCTAGGTAGGAACGAAACATGTGTTTGATTTCCTTTGACATATGAAAACAGTTCTTTGTTTTCGACACTATGGCATTAAGTTCTTCACTCGCAAACGGTTTATCTATGCTGTGCACCGTAATACTTGTCGAGCGACCCATCTTCGCTACTGTCTGTGATCACTTTTTACTTTATTTTATTTTATCTGACCACGAAGCTGAAATACACCAGTCAATCGTGCTGGTTTGGATTTCATAGTACCGTGAGGAAACAGGCTGGTGTGGGATTACCAGCCACCCCAAGAAAAATATTGTATACATTTCATTTCGCAAGAAGCCTGGAGCCTAACCCTTTTCTTTGATGCCATGCCTTAAAGAGATTTTCCAGAACATTAATGATAACAGATATTTCCGTCCTGTTGATGAGTCTTTGTTCGCTTTTCCCTTTCTTTTCATACATACCGGTAATCTTGAAACAGCATTTCTAGCTCGTTATTCACTACAGATTTCGCTGCAATATCGCGCTTATCGCGAAATAATTGAATTTCGCTTTTAAAATTGTCTTATCGCTTTAATTCGCAAACATTAACTCAACCAGAAATATATGATTTGTAATGATATCGCATAATCGCTTCAAAATACTCTTCGTCACGTTCATCGTTAATGCGAAAAAATCATGCCTGAGTTGTTGATGCCAAATAATGTGAAACTTGTGAGAATTAAATACGTATTTTAATTACATGGAATATTGTTTGGTTTACCACATCACGAATACCAGTACATGACAACGTGAATATCACAGTTTCAGTAGTTTACACTTTAAAAACATTGAACAGCAGCCTAGCATACACATGAAGACTTGCTCTATTGAATTGAAGTTTCATGACAATAGTGCCACTAGTCCAAACTTTAAAATTCCTTTTCGATAAAGACAAACCACATTACGCTCCATCATCTTGAAAGTACAGACGCAAGATCTCTTGTGTTGCTGCCAGACCATCTGCAGGGAGATTCCATGCCGGTTGCACAGGCACTTCTTCAGGGTGCTCTTCTTCGTATTCAGTCCAAATATCATTAACAATTAGAGAAATGTTATGCAGGACAGCTGTGGCAATAATAATGGATGTTGTAGTCTCACGTTTAGTGGCCAATCCTTTAGAAACACAAGGAAATCGTCTTTTCCACACTCTAAAAGCTCTTTCAGCAATGTTTCTCCCCTTCCTCTGAGCTCTATTGTACCTGCAAAGAGGAAAACCTAAATCATTAACCAAATTCCAGTAAATTCTCATGTCAGATATAAATTTTGGATCCACATAATTGCAGGGGAAAAGGCAAGACTTACCATACTTGAGGTCTTGTCTCAGGATCGAGAAATGGAGTGAACATGAATGGCTCACTCCTGAAGCCTGAATCACCCAACAGAGCTCCAGGCAATTCTCCTGTGCTGAATCGGTGACGAATGCGGCTGTTTTGAAATATTCCGCTGTCATGCTGTCTGGCCAATTGGGTACTAAATCGACAAATTCCATCCCAGGCCCAACAACTGCCTGTAATAGAAACAGACACTGCTAGTTAACAGCAGCTCCCAACATTAAACATTGGTATTGTAACACACTATTGTTTGCTTCTCACTTAGCCTACCTGAACATTCAAAGAGAAATAGGATATCCTATTTCGGTACACTTCACCAATCTGTTGGAGTTTTGTCGACGTTATCCTCTCATGACTGCAGTCTATGGCACCCAAAATATTCGGTATGGCCCTGTCGTCTGGATGATCACTTCTTCTCTGCAACTCACTGAAGATACGTTTTGCTGTGGCTTGTTCCGCAGCAGTGCCAGGCATTGCTATGTAATGTGGTAACTGTTGGGCCAGTAGTCTTGAAATACGAGCTACGATTCTGCTTTCAGTTGCCTGGGATATTCCAGTCAAATCCCCCACAACAACCTGCAAACCACCATAGAGTTAAAACTGAGTTATTGCATTTATTATTAATGGAAATTTTGTTATCCAATGTATGCATATTCAAAAATAACATTTCCATACCTGGAAGGACGCTGTGGCATAAAATCGAAGGGCAAGCAGTAATTGAAAAATTGGTGCAATTGGCAGTCCACGGTTATTATATTTATGGAGAGGTTCTTCAAATCGTGGCAGAATGTAGTTCTGCACTGCATCTTTGGTGAAGCGGAACCGTTGTCGAAATTCCTCCTCAGAATAGAACTCCAGTGGATTTTGAGCATCTCTGATGAACTGCTTAGGAGCCCGAACATTCAATTCTGCCACGTCCTCTTCAACCATAACTTCTAGCTCCTCTTCCTCCATAACTTCCACCATATACTCAACAATATCCATTTCGAACGCAAATGAGTAGGTTTTTTGAGGTTATCCTTTCGTTTTGTCTGCAGCAACGCAACACCAATAATTACGGTCGGGACCGTAATTGATGAATCTGAGATTATTTCAACGAATAATCAGAGATTGTTCGACTATGAATACTTGACAAATAATTAATGATTATTTAACGACTATGAATACATAAAAATCGGAGATTGGTCAATCACAGATTCATGAATCAGAGATTGAGGACGAAGCAACGATCGTTGATTGTTTGACGTCTATGAATTGAAATCTGCACTCAATGAGAGATTCAATCGGAGATTGAAAATAATTGGCGACTATGAATACCGGGCTTAGTGTGTTATTTCGTGCAGATACTTTACTTTTGGTGTTCAAGCAATGTCGCTTGAAAGACATAGTTCGATCGAGGGTGACACCTTGATATTTTGGTGTAAAACAATGAAGGATTGTTTCACCTTGTCACTCAATGTTCAGTGTCCTCTTGGCTTCTTTATTTCGCAGATGGAAAGCTCAAGCTAACATTTTGGCTGGCTGGCTTTGGCTTCAAATTATTTCTGTGATAGTATGGACCAAGTTCTTCCATAGCACACGACAAAGACTGTTCTACTTCTTCAAAGCTAAAGAATACTTCCATTTGTATACGAATAACAGATAAGTAAACTTCATGGTAGTGCAGCTACCTTAATTTGTTTTACCCGGATAATATTTTGAAAATATGCATAGTTTGTATAACACAAAACGGAGGCAGACAGGTTTTTGTCCGGGTACTCCGGTTTTCCCTGTCACAATTTCATTCCAGCAACACTCTCCACTATCATTTCATTTCATCTGTCATTCATTTAATCATTGCCCCAGGGTAGTGCGACAGGCTTCGGCAGCCGGCACAGTTCATATCCTCGCCGCTAGATAGGGGCTTCATTCATTCCATTCCTGACCCGGTCGGAGACTGGAAGCAGGCTGTGGATTTTCATTTTCATAGTTTGTATAACAATATCACAGAAACTTTCAGAAGTATAATTCAAGTTGATATGGGTGCACAAAATTAGAATACAAATGGCAGTGTTCCGTGAAGTGATTCAATGCCCTATGTTTCCAGTTCCTGCAGTCCCTGCCGGCTGTGTGGATCATGTCTGGTGTGTTTGCAGTGGACACGTTCTTCGTACTCAGCGGCCTACTCGTCAGCTACGTGTTCCTTAATGGGATGGCCGAAAATAAACCCCTGAATTTCAAAGCTTTCATCATACACCGCTTCCTCAGGTAAAATAACTTTTCAGCATTACTTTATAGTTATTATTAGAGAGGTGAAAACTGAGTTCGACACTGACCTTGATGAGTATGAACGTCCGCAAATTAATTTCAGGAAAATACTAGGATAGAAAGTCATAGGGAAATTTTCCGAATCCTATGCAGCGACTTATTGGAAAGGGACCGCTGTCTTTACATGACCTGCAGGGAAAAGCTTCAATATAACTAGGCTATGCTTTTATTAAAATGTACAAACATACATTAACCTCATTCTTCTTCTTTTTCGTAGTTCGATTTCGAACGTCGTGACCCTTCACGCAATTCATTTAACAATACTCCGCCATACACCGCGGTCTTCCCCTGTGTGCATTAATTTCTGAAGTGCCAGATTAGTCAGACTCTTAATCTGGGCAAGGTACTGGTTCAGGGCACGTCCCCTCAGCCGTTATCCATCAACTTTACCCTGGATGATACATTTCTCAAAGCCATCTCGCCGGATGACATGGCCGAAAAATGTCAAAATTTGCCTTTTGATGTTTGAGAGTAAGCGTGCTTTAGGAGCAATACTTTCCTTCCTTGATACCCACGATATTCGTAGCATTCTTCGATAACATGTCATCTTGAAGGCTTCGATTCTCCTACGGCATGCAGCATTTATGGTCCAGGACTCAGAGCCATACGTGACGATAGGAAATACCAAAGCTTGAACCAGTCGCTTCTTTGTTTCCTTGGAAATATGGTGATATTTCCATATTCTTGTTAGACTAGACAGTGCTTTCTTAGCCATACCTATTCTTCTTTAAATTTCTCCTCCACAGTTCCCCTTACTGGAAATGCGAACTCCTAGGTAGACTATTTCTTCCTTGAGAAATTAAATTCAAGTGTAGTTATAAACCGCACTCGTTCCAGGTTCCGTATTGACCATGTTTACAAGATGTATAACACAATTTACACTCGCCAAATCAATACTTTACTTTACTAAAAATACTATAGGTACCGGTACATGTTTCGGAAACTTGATATGTTTCCTTCTTCAGCCCATATGTTGGTGTGAAACATCATATGACATCGAAATCCTAACCAAAAATAAAAATACAGTTCGTACTTTTTCTCTTGTTCTTCATTTGTTGAGCCTGTGTCATTAGACATATTAATGTCAACCATGGAATAAGCACTTATTATTTGAAGTTAAGAATGAGTTACGTGAAACGTTAAATATTTATTCCTTGTAAGGATGATTGGGTGTGGAGTCAAGAAATTTTGATCAAGTCAGGATATATGTAGGAATTAACCTATTACGGTGGGGGTTGAGGAGGCAGTTTTTTTTTGTTATTTAAATGATCTGCTAATGTATCAAATAATACGTTAGTCTCAAAGTTAATCTCGTTCACATTATTGCATTCATTAGATCTCTGATAAGTGTTGATATGAATATTTTCCAAAAATTCATATAGCTGCCTTTCGATGCGTAATGCAAAATTTTGACATCATTATTTATGTCCGTGAACTTATGTCCCGTGTAGTTCCAGTGAGCTTTTCAGTGCTGCTAGATCCAAAAACCGGATTGCTGTGACGATCGCCAACCTTCTTAGAGGAGATGGCACATGAAGAAGAAGAAGAACTTAAAAGAAAACGTTTCGGCACACAAACTCAATATGGTACTGTATTTATTTCTATTTACTGAAATAGTGTGAAAGTTACTTTTGTTTCACATTCGAGATATAAATATTGCTTGCCACGGTGAGTGAGCGGATATCGTGTCGGTCTACTAACCCCAAGATTGCAGGTTCGCTCCTGGCCATGGTAAGTGATTTTTCTTTGAAAGGCGGCAAAAATACGACACCATGTCATACGATGTTGGCATGTCAAAGAACCCATTTGAATTCAGTAGGGCGAGTTCATAATGGCAAAATTAATCTCGGGAGTTTCCGCCAACACGAAGTTACTCATTTATCTACTAGAAAGCGCTATAGTGTTCAAGGAGCTTAGATATCTAACATCTAACCTCCTTGACTTTCCTAGTCAAGGAACAACGAAATTCGACATGCAAGCTACCCTCTGGGTGTCAAATAGCAAAGCTTGCACCAGGCACCCGAGGCCATACGATATTATTATTATTATTATTATTATAGCACTATATTTTTGTGATGAAAAGATAATAATGCAGTAAATTTAAAAATCAATCTGGATAAACGAGGTTATTGTGTACTTATTTTTAGAAATATATTTTGCAAAGTGCACGTGTTTTCTGCCTCATTTCTCTTGATAGGCCTACTGTATCTTCTGCAGAGCAGTAGATAAATCGACATCCTTGCTCTGCAAAGCCTCAGACAGATAATACAAAATTAGCTACAATAAACTGAAACTAACGTGCCCCCATTGCTCAAGGGCCCCTGTGCCCCTCACTCTCCGCGGCCCTGATCAGAATATCAAACTCACAATCCAGAATTACATTCCATGATATGATGGATAAAAATGAAGGCTTTCGGCTATTAGGTCATGTATTGCACAAGCCCTTTAGTGAATCAAAATGTCTGCAGTTGGTATTGAAACTCAAGAAGAGAAAGTATTAGGTTTGCAGAAGAGTTTGTACGGATTGTCTCAAGCTGGAAGATGTTGTTATTAGAAATTATCTTCATTGATGAAAGAGGCAGATCCTTGAGTTCTTATAGAGGATGTAAAATCATAGTTGCTGGTAATTGGGCTTTACATTGATGATTCTATTATTAGTCGAGAAAATGGTGAAATGATAGACCAACTTATCATGAAATTGAAAATTCCCGAGTTGAACTATTTTTTAGAATCAGGATATAAGAAACTGACAATGAAGTCTTGTTAGACAAAATAGCATTTATCGAAGAAACTTTGGAACGGTTTTGGTATGTAAATTTGCTATCCTATAAAAAAAGATACGAGCCTTACAGTAGTAGCATATGATGTGTAACATCTGACATGTTATCCTACTCGTATACTGCACAGCTTGGACATTCTTAAAATGTTAATTTACACTCCATTTTCATACTGGTACTATGATGAATGTATAGATTGAATTGGAGATATGCTACTGTCACATTTGTGGGGCAGCGGTCAAGCTGTTAGTCTCTCACCAAGGTAGACCGGGTTTGATTCCCGGTCAATACATGTGAGATTTTCGAATTGAAATGCCATGTCCTGTGGCTCGCAATCCACGCAAAAGGGAGGTACCGTGGATCATGATCATGAGATTAACGGACACGCAAAACTACAAGCTTCCTTCCTTTCTTTTACATTAATAATTCATCATAACAAAGTGACACACAACGTCGACAGTACTCTCAAATACTGTGAGCACATTCCTCAGTAACTATAACATTCATTATTCTCAAGGCTCTCATACAGTTTTTCGTAAACAATCAAATCATGGCTTCCTACAATCATGAAATGACCTAGTCCCACATATGATGAAAATATAGCTTTTATTCCACTCATATAACAACATTCTGTTATGCATTTAATATTTGACTACTCACCCACAGCTTGCCAATAATGCCGCTTACTTTAATGTCATTTGTCGTCTTTGTCCTACCCCATGTGATATTCAATCTTGAACGTGAAGCTTCATAAACTGCTCAAGGACAAATGAAAGTCGGTGAAACATCTGCCACTGTGCTCGTCAAACCAGTGCCTGCTAAATGCACTGCCTACTATATTGCCATAACATTCTCGTGCTACAGATCACACACTGCCTTGTTTCCAATGTACATTTTCAATTGTACATCCAGCTGGCAGTGCGTCTTCACTTCCGTCCAATCCACTTCCGTTCGATCCATTTCCGCCCGATTCACTTCCGTCCCATTTTTCTGGCAGTGCGTCTTCACTTCCGTCCGATCCACTTCCGTTCGATCCACTTCCGCCCGATTCACTTCCGTCCCCAATTTTCAAAATCACTCCCACAAAACTATCCAGCAACCGAGCGGAAAGATGTTACACATCAAAACACCTAGTAATATTGGATTAAAATTGTAAGAATACGAAGAATCCGAGAAAGTGAACATTAATCTCTACCGAGAGGTAAGTAATCTACAGGGACGCTACTATATTTAGTATTTACCTATAGCAAACTGTCACAGCATGCTAAACATGCACAAAAAACCAACTTTTATTCAATTAAGAGGGTTTTGCGATATTTCCAAGGAACCAAATACCTACAGTAGGAATATACGTACGTCTCAAAATGGGGAGAATTCTCCAGAAACTAGTTCTGATGTCAGGTGGTTTCTAAATGATTTTGTGGGCACACGCTGAACAAGATGTTCAGTAAAGAACATATAGCCTACATTCTCCTAACTGCATGGGTACCGGTATTGTTATAACTCTTTTTCCTTTTCAAGGAGTATAATTGAATGTTGGTTGTAATAGCTTGTTGAAATACAACGTGCTATACAGATACTAAACATGATATGAGCCCTTTGTTAGTTGTACCTCTGTAAAAGAATTTAATTCAATCGGTTTCACCGTGTTTGAATTGACATGGGGAATCGATTTGCACACATACATGGCCGTTATCTGCAAACTATTGGGCTGATGACCTTGTAGTTCAGTCAAAAGATGCTTCCCACAAAAGGATTTGTTGCAAAATTTGGTAGGGATCATTTGATTAGGTTGGTCGTAATTTGATTTAAGCTTTTAACATTTGGGTGGACGCCATTCCGTTTCCGTCAAGATGGCGGCGATATAAAACATGACACTGAGGTGCCCTTTGCTAGTGCTACCATACCACCAAATTTCGTTCAATTCGGTTTGACCGTGTTTGAAAAGATAGGGGGAATCGATTTGCACACATACATGGCCGCCATCCGCTAATTATTGGACTGAAGACCTTGTAGTTTGGTCAAAAGATCTTTATACATAAAGGTATACCGGTAATGTTGTAAAACTTGGTAGAGATCAGATGATTGGTTGGTCGTAATTTGATTTAAGCTTTGAAAAATTGGGTGGCCGCCATCACGTTTCCATCAAGATGGTGGCGATATAAAACATGACACTGAGGTTCTCTTTGCTAGTGCTACCTCTGTACCAAATTTCGTTCAATTCGGTTTCACCGTGTTTGAAAAGATAGGGGGAATCAATTTGCACACATACATGGCCGCAATCCGCAAAGTATAAGGCTGATGGCCTTGTAGTTTAGTCAAAAGATTTTTCATACATAAAGGTATAATGTTGCAAAATTTGGTAGAGATCAGATGATAAGGTTGGTCGTAATTTGATTTAAGCTTTTAACATTTGGGTGGCCGCCATTACGTTTTCGTCAAGATCGCGGCGATATAAAATATGACACTGAGGTGCCCCCTGCTAGTGCGACCTATGTACCAAATTTCGTTCAATTCGGTTTCATCGTGTTTGAATTGATAGGGGGAATCGATTTGCACACATACATGAGGCCATCTGCAAACTATTGGGATGATGATCTTGTAGTTTAGTCGAAAGACGCTCGCCATATGAATATATGTTGCTGAAAAATTTGGTAGAGATCGGATGATTCGGTTAGTCATAATTTGATTTAAGCTTTGAACATTTGAGTGGCCGCCATTACGTTTCCGTCAAGATGGCGGCAATATAAAATATGACATTGAGGTGCCCTATGCTTGTTCTACCTCTGTACCAAATTTCGTTCAATTCGGTTTCACCGTGTTCGAATTGAAAGGGGGGGGGGGGACAGACATTCCGAGTACACACACTCACACAAACACACACACAGAAAGACACACAATTTTTGGCCCTGTGTACATCTCATAAGACTAATTTCATTTTTTGCAAAAATTGAAAGTGGACTAAAAATGGGAGTTCCCTGGATAGTTGTAAAGGCAAGAAACTAAATTCTGTAGCGTTGTCAATGATGGAATTGTAATTTATCGGAGTGTGTGAAGCAGTTTGTGAAGGACGGGAGCTGATAGGACTCGGATGTGGCAAACTGAGATAGTGAAACGTCCAAGGAAGGTGAATACGAGGAATCAATCAGTCATCGATTGGGTTTCCAATTCAAAGGTGAATTATCAAAACATGCACAGTGAAAGGAGATGTAATTTTGTGAAACAGTCGCTCACAGAATGTAAGGTCTTTAAATTAAGACTAAGGATGTGAGCTGTGATGTTCTGAAGAAAAGCATACAAGAGTGGGCTTGATAACTGTAAAGGAAGGAACTTACTGCACGAGAGGAGGGATCTGAAGCAGATAACGCGCATCCAGTTTAAATTATTGGTAATGCCAAAAATAAAGATTTGTGTAGATTAGTAGGTTATATTCACTTAATAGTTTGTTTCCGGATCATCCGGATTAAATAAAATAAAAATACGAGCCTTACAGTAGTCGCATATGATGTGTAACATCTGACATAGAAGAAACCTCACGTGAAATTGTTGATACACAGGTATTTTATAGTATTATTGGCACAAATATTAATCTATTGTAAAAGGGAGTGTTTTACAGATATTGTAGTTATAATACGGAACTCATTTTATTAGATGATTTGTAGCTTCCACCAGCACTAGCCTAAATAAAGAATATGATATGGATCAACTAGAGTAATAGATGCGACACCGCTCATAACCTTAAATTCCTTATAAACAGGTCCTCTTGATTCACAGACTAACAGGTAATTTCATATGGATTCTGTTAAGATGAGTCATATTGATATGATAAATATCGTTTAAAATGATAATCTGGTAGCAAAAATATCTACCCCGCCCAGGATTCGAACCCAAGATCTCTAGATTCACAGTCATACGCAATTACCCCACGGCTATTTCGACTACGCAAATATTGTGCACAAGATGGTGACTTATTTCCACGTTCCAATAATACAGCATTACGGAATTAAGTTTCATTTATATTTTGCTTGTTTCGATAATGTTCCTGAGTGACATTGAGTTTAAAATGCCTTATGCCAATGCAATGCCGACTACTTACAATGTTTGATATTAAGGCATTTTACCATTTAAATACTGATACGAAGACTTCGAACATGTACCATGTCATTTGTTTAAATCACATGACATCAGAGTTCGCATGAGCGCTTTCCGTTCAGTATGTCATATACATTCCACATGGCGGAGAGTGCGTCATGGTATCAATTTTCGACACCGCGCGCTGATTGTTTCTCTTACCAGTGCCAGCTGGATCGATCGATCGAGTTGGCAGTGCATCTTATACTTCCGTTCGATCCACCACTGCCAGCTAGGGCACACTTCCATTCGATCGATCGAGCGGGCAGTGCATACCTCCGTTGTCCACCACTGCCAGCTAGTACACTTCCGTTTGATCGATCGGGCAGTGCATACTTCCGTTTGATCCACCACTGCCAGCTCGATCATTCCGATCCACTTCCGTCCCCAATTTTCAAAATCACTCCCACAAAACTATCCAGCAACCGAGCGGAAAGATGTTACACATCAATATTTGTATGTCTTTTTTTAATATTCACTGTGCATCAGATGATTATCTCAAAATGACATTGTCTTCCCGGAATAGCGAGTAGTGGATAGTAATAATTTAAAGTACAGTATTTGAAGATACAGTAGATCCAAGAAAAAAATTACATAGGGGCCCTTAAATTGTCTCGATGGCCGTTATACTGATGTGTGATCTACTCTCGTGTAGGAAAATGTTTTGTTAAACGTAACTTAGGTACTCACTCCATTGGGGCTAAACCTGAGAGAGTTCCAAATGCTGATGCTTCAGAGGAAGAGACGTTCTTTGTTTTCTTGTCGGTAACATTCTAAAACCTAGTTGCTGGCTTATGGACTGTTTATATGTATGAAGCAAAACATTAACCATAATGTGATTAATAGGAGCATTAACTTTTCTATTGATTGAGTACTGAGAGACACCTGTTATACTATACTCAACTCTTCAATGGGATCTTCATCAGCTTTGCTCTAACATACTTATAGGTTACCGGTACACTAAGAGGATTTTTTACGAAAAATCATGTAGTAAATAAAACTTAACTCTAACGAGGGAAGTACCCCAGCTCGAACGGCGAAAACCGACTGAAAGTAGGTTTAAAGTATACAGTTATACCTATGTCAATAGCTATCAATGCCATTCATCTGTAAAAGTACCTGTTTGGTCGCCAGCGCCATCTGAGTATGTCATAATGTGATCACCGTGGCATTTGAGTTTGGACTATTACAATGCGGGAACTTTGTAAATAATGAAGTATGTCTACATGTTGCCCTGGTTAAGTGCGCGTACTGTTCCATTCCGCTGTGTTTTAATCACTTCATTGAAACTCCACATTTACACTTCGACGTCGAATGAAGGACAACACAGTAGCCTATCTCTCGGTCCCCAATCGTCTAATATGTTCATAGAACATCAACCTCCTCTTTTACAGGCAGACATAAATCCCTTCAAACTTGTCATAGAGTTCTTGTTTTGACCTCACTTAATATTTATATCCATCTCCGGGTAGTTTCATGGGACCTAGAATTTTCCGGAAGATCTTCCTTTCCTTTTTCTCAATTTCAACAGTTTTCATGCTTGATAAGGTTTCTGCACTCTGGCTTCACTGCTGTGCAATAATGCCTGTACTTGGCCTGATATGAGAGGGATTTGCGTTGATGCAAAGTCTGAATGCCATATCCATTTTCTTAGCCCTTGTTTCAATGGCTGCTTTCTCGTTACCATTTGGAGTCTCCCAAATACTTGAATTTATAACTCCTCAAAATGGTCCCATAATTGGTATTGATTTCTTGAACTAGATATTTATATGTACACAATTCATTTCTGATGTTCTCGGAGTTAACCAAAGAATATTGATGTCTTGAACGTAACATTTCTTGCCATTCTTCAACAGGTAATTAATTGCCAGTAGGGACGTTTGTAGAAAAGCCCTAAGACGCTCTCTCAGTTATAGATGAATCCAGTGTTTTGTTTCCGTTTCACCGCAGACTGACCCCAACGTTGGCTGCAGTGCTCCTGTTGGAAGTCTCCCTGGCCAAGAAGCTACATGAAGGACCTATGTGGGATTACTCCTATAGGAATGACTGTGCAACCAGTTGGTGGAAAGTGTTCTTCTTCATCAAGAACCTGAGCAGAGGAACCAAGGTATCATCATATTATTCAGTGTCATGAGATGTGGGTTCTAGCAGTGGACGCAGGAAATGCAGATTTCACTGTGAAATGCAGAGCTTAATAAATATATGGCTTGTAACTAAATTCGTTCTAGCACGAGTATTCCCTAAGAAAATGCAACAAACTTCGTAGCTAACTTCACCCTCTAGCCTGTCTGAACAGTGTTACCGTGCTGCAGTCTTCTTCACTTTTAACGACCTCTATCCGCATATTATTTAACGTCATTCAGCATTGCTACGAATCACATAGGGACAAATAAAGCTATTAGTGAGAGTTGGATAGATTCAGGATATCTGATACATAATATGCTACTTTGTGCCAATTTTGACATATGGTTCAGAAACATGGTTCATGAAGGAAAGGGACAAGAGTAAAATACGAGCAGTGGAGATGAAGTTCCAGAGGAGTAGGGTAGGAGTGACAAGAATGGACAGTGTAAGGAATGAGAGAGTCAGAGAGAAGGTAAGAGAGGAACCATTGCAAAATAGAATAGAGCGATCTAGGCTACAATGGTATGGACATGTGAGGAGGATGCGAGAGGAGAGGATACCGAAGAAGATGTTTGGAATGGAAATGAAGGGAAGGAGGCCAAGGGGAAGACCAAGGGACAGATGGACAAAAGGAGTTAAGAAGAGTGTGGAGGAAAGAGTGCTGGGACACAGTGAACGACGAGAGATGGTGGACGGACAGGAAACGATGGAGAGGCTTATGTTCCAAGCAGACCTGACCAGCGGTCGGAAACTGCACAAGATGATTATGATGATGATGCTAGAGGTAACTGATATGAGGGTAGCACGAACGATATCTGGGACAAATAGAAGGGAGCAATGGCAGGAGGGTGCTTGTAATGAACAGATAAAGGCTAAGTTGGAAATGAACATGCTAGATGGAGCTGTTTGCATGAGCCGACTCAGATGGTGGGGTCATGTGGGGGAGAAGAGATTACCTAAGAGGTTAATGATTTTGGCTGTAGAGGGTAAGAGAAGCAGAGGTAGATCTAGAAGGCGATGGTTAGATTAAGTGTAGAACGATTTCAAAGTGATAGGTGTAGAAACAAAGGAGGCCGTATTGCTAACTGCTAATAGGGGATCATGGAGGCAACTTGTTCCCAAACAGAGGCTTGCAGACTAGACTGGACGCTGAAAGGCATATCAGTCTCAAATGAAAAATAATGTAGACGTCTATTAATAAATTTTATTACAGCCGAAAGGCCAAAATTTATGTTGGCTGCAGAGCTTTACTTTACTCCAAAACTGATTTTGTCCTATTTGCGCATCGGTTGATGAGATATCGTTCACATCCTTCACCACAGAGAGTACACACACACTCCTTTGTTACATCATGGAAATGTGTCGTCGCACATTGTTTGTGGTGATATCCACGAACCGCTAAACTTGTGATGACATGCCTTAATTCTTGATTTGCCTCCGTCCAGTGTCGGTCCCACAAGCGTCTGTACAGTAAAATTTAAGCCAAATATCCTCACTTTTTTGTTTTCTCTCTTCAAGTACCTTGGCACTATTTTGAGTGGATGGTATTTATGTCATCAATATACAGGGTCTTTCATATAAAGTAATAACGGCAAGGAGCAGTTTTGTTATTCGCTGCTGTGGTGGCCTTGGCCGAGCTTGTGGCGCGCCATGGCCCCCTGCTGTACTATTGAAAGCGCGCGCGTAGTACATATGAGGGCTGGTTTTTATTTCAAGTTCCGATGGTCTGTATAAAAATAACAGATTGACCTACCAAACTGAGTTTACTAATAAACGTTTGCTTGTTTTATTCCTATGTCTCAACATAATCACCAAAACGATTGAAACATTTGTCGTATCGTTACACCAGCTTTCGAATGCCCTCGGCAAGAAAATCGGCCGCCACTGAGGTGGGTACGGCTGGACAGTCTCCTGAAGTGTTTCCTTTTTGGCGAAGCGTTGCCGCCCAACCATATCTTCAATTCTCGAAAAAGGTGAAAATCATTCAGTGCTGGTTTGGACTAAACGGCAGATGGTCCAAAACTTCACACTTGAATTCTTTGAAAAAGTCCATCGTAACGTTGGCACAGTGCGGTCATGAATGATTTTCACCTTTTTCGAGAATTGAAAGTATGGTTTGGCGGCAATGATTAAACGTTACAAAACATTCACAACAACAACAACTACAATAATTGGATCTTGTAGAGTTCATGCTCTGGTATTTCCAGTAAAACTGAAAGGAAAATCCACAAAGCTTGGCAGCAAATAAACAATTTACGATCAGTTGGTTGAGTGATATTATTTGGAAATCTTTCAATAATGGGCTGGTTAAGACTGACAATGTATTCCATCACTTTAGTTGTGTTAGAACACATAGAACACACAAACTACACGAGGAGCTGAGTAGAGGTGGCTTCGATTCCCACCTCAACCATCCTGGAAATGATTTTCCGTGGTTTCCCCCTCTTCTACTCCAAGTAAATGCTGGGATTGTTCCTGAATTAAGGCCATCCGCCTCCCTCCCAATGCTCACCTGAATTACACGTACACTAATACAGCCATCACAATACCACAGGTTATCATACATAAATACATACACACACACGCCCTAGTATATGAGGCTAAATGGTCAGAATGTTCAAGTCACTTCAGTGAAACAATAAAACTTCATCACAAAAACCTCTCTATCCAAGATGGTTGGTTCCTCCTCAGTTTAGGGGCTGCAACAACCCGGTCATGTAGCCCCGTGTACTTTGGGTGTGTGTAGAATCTGTCTGATAACCGGTGTTAATTGTGATGGCTGTATTAGAGTGTGTTGTCTTTCTTCTAATTCAAGTAAGGACTGCACACGATCAATTTCAAGTAGTTCCTACTTTTGCTACCAAATGCTACCATCCACGACACCTAGCTTCTGTACTTGGCTACTAGATGCCATAGCAGTCAGCACCTGGCGGCGAACGTTGGAACTAATACAGAGTTATCAATTCTAACCTACAAATTTTGGCTTCACACAATTGTAGTTAGTGGTGGCTTCTTTTCCATGCCATAAATCTATGACATGGGACTGCCAGCTTTACTTCCCCTCTGAAGGAAGGCATTCTGAGGGATTTGTAACGCTCTTAAAAAATCCGACGACTTCGGCCGGGTTTGAACCCGTGACCTTGGCCATAGAAGTTCAGCATGCTACCAACTATGCCACCGAAGCCACCCTACCGAAGATAATTGCCAGGAAGAGGTTTTATTCCAAAACTTGTGAACCTGCAACACTACTTCCTCCCTGTGTTCCGCTATCACAACTGTCTCGTCTGTCATATTGGGTTAGTCTACTATTCTTACTTCAACAATTAGCTATCTATTGTTTTTTAAGCATGCGATCTTTCGCGCGATTGTGCCTTGTATTTCGGAACACACACTGTCTGCTATTTGTTGATTTAAAACCATTGTGCATTGGATTTCTCTTTTGTCTGTGTAGCGAAGGTTCTTTACTATAAATGGGACGAGCGTTTATTGTGCCGGGATGCACATCTCCGATAAGATCGCGGGTTCCAACCCGGCCGAATTCGTCAGATTTTTTAGGAGCGTTAAAATCCCTGTGTATGCCTTCCTTTGGAGGGGAAGTAAAGCCGGCGGTCCCATGTCATAGATTTATGGCATGTGAAAGAACCTTCCACTAACTACTATTGTGTGAAGTTAAATTTGTAGGTTAGATTTGATTAATGTCCTATTTGTTCCAACATTTGTCGCCAGATGCCGGTTACGGTAGCATCTAGTAGCCACGTTCAGATCTAGGTGTCGTTGACAGTAGCAAAAGTAGCAACTACTTTAAATTGAACGTCTGCAGTCCTTACCTGAATTACAGATAACACACACTAATAAAGTCATCACAATTAACAGTGGTTATCACACAGATTCTACACACTCCCAAAGTACATGCGGCTACATGCCAGCGTTGTCGCAGCCCCTAAACTGAGGAACCGACCAACTACATCTCCAATGAAGAGCTGTGGAACTTGAGAGTGTTGTTATTAAGATCTGTCACATTAAGGAAAACTTATTTGTCAATAATTAATCTTAAATTCCCAATAATATTGTTTGCTTTAACGATCGGAAGACGATGACATTTACAGCACAATATTCAATGCTTTGTTTGCGCAGTTCATACATTTGTTCACAGCACAACTGAAAACCTAATCGCACGGCAACCGCCGATCAAGGGCACTACGCAGTCATCGAATGAGGATTGAGTAGATACATTTCCAGTCACCAATGGAGCTCTGATGCCTCGCCGGTTTGAACAATCGGAGATAATGCTTTTCTTAGACATCAGAACAAGAACTCCCTGTCCTTTCTGTGTTTAGGCAGCCTGTAGGAAAGCCTATTCCTGGCGTGGGAGTTACAGTAATTAACGAGGCGAGGCCCTATCAATGCACATCGCTTGGGTTGACCCATGTGAATAGGTACAGGGTCACTATCTTTGTGCGCTCCGGTAATCGCGGCAAACTGTGGCGTCATTTGGCTGGTCAGGTGTGGAGCGAGTGGACCTCGCAATACCCCGCTACGCTGTCTCATATCGTTAGTTCACACATGTTTTGTCATTCATAAGGACGTGTATCTACAAAGCTTAGACGTTAGTGTTGCACGTTTAGCGAGTATTGTGATTACTGTGATTGTTGGTCATGCCTAGACACCAATTCACATAGCGCAAATGTGTGTATATCCACAATGAAAAGCAGAAAGTCTTGTTCTGAAACAAGACGAACATTTCGAATCAAGTTTCCAGGAAGACCTGTGCCTAATGCCGGTACAATTAGGAGGCTCGCTAAATGATTCTTGAAAACAGGCTCCGTACATAATTTTAAAAAGTTAACAGACGATGTTGTATTCATACAGAATGAAAATTAGATGAGATTGTTGTCCAGAAGATGTCAGGTGTGAGTGTGAGAGAGGGAGGACATTTTCAGCATCGACTATGACCATTGTGAGTACACATTATTGAACATGTTTGGTAAAAGTGTGTGCCAGCACCGATTGAACCGTGTACGCACGCCAGTTAACGCCGGCTTAGCTTGCCGTGTTTACCAGGGCGCACAAAGATAATGACCCTGTATCTCGGACGCTGGAGATGATAACTAGGCTGCTAGTTATACAATAAGTACAGAAAAATTATCTATTGTTCAAATTTTTTTGAAAAGCTAGGAAGTAGCAAAGGTAAGAGGATGTTTGTCAATACCCTTAATTAATAGACTATTAAAACGAGAGATTTTAATTATTTTGTATGCTCTCGTCAAATTTGATTCATTACCTTTCGTGGTGACAAATTTAGGTTTTTTTTTTGCGGCAGCCTACCTCAAAGCAAGTGACTAAAGAGAAACTGGAAAACAAGATGTGAACGCTAGTTAGGTCATGAGCATAAAGCCAAAATTGTTTTGAAAAGTTATGTTTTAGAAAACAAATGACGGGAATTGACCAAACGCTCTAGATGTTGAAAATAAGTACTCAGTTGATAGGCAACAAAACTGTATTTTGAAAAACCCTTCTTAGTTGCTTTTTATATAATGTTTTCGTCAACCTCGATATATTACCAATCATTGTGCCGAATTCAAGCGGTACTAGATGTACTACGAGCCAAGTGGTGACAGAGAAATTGGATAGAAGTCAAAAAGTTCTATTTTTATCAATGAAGTTTCTATATTTCTTATGGAATAAATTATTCCATACCTCAGACCACTTGTTTTCAATCTGAAGATTATTTTATTGTAGAGATTCCGCTGTTAGGATGGGTGGTTGGCGGGATTTCAAGCAAAGTATCTTTGCCGTAGGTATGTCAGAATGAATAGGACGATGTGGAGTGGAGATTATCTTTTGATATTCCCTCAGGAGAGAGTTTTGTCCTCGTAAGTCAGGAATGCGCCAATTGCATAGATTTATTGATGTCAAAAACACCTGTAATAGAAATGAGAACTAACGACCATATGTGTTTGTCCAGTGCATGTTGCAGACTTGGTACGTGGCAGTGGATACTCAACTCTACTGCCTGTCCCCTCTGTTGCTGCTAACTTTGCACAAGAACCATCTGAGAACTAACGACCATATGTGTTTGTCCAGTGCATGTTGCAGACTTGGTACGTGGCCTGCCCCCTCTGCTGCTAACTCTGAACAAGAACAATCTGAGAACTAACGACCATATGTGTTCGTCCATTGCATGTTGCAGACTTGGTACGTGGCAGTGGATACTCAACTCTACTGCCTGTCCCCTCTGTTGCTGCTAACTCTGTACAAGAACCATCTGAGAACTAACGACCATATGTGTTTGTCCAGTGCATGTTGCAGACTTGGTACGTGGCAGTGGATACTCAACTCTACTGCCTGTCCCCTCGGCTGGTGCTAACTCTGCACAAGAACCATCTGAGAGCTAACGACCATATGTGTTTGTCCAGTGCATGTTGCAGACTTGGTACGTGGCCTGCCCCCTCTGTTGGTGCTAACTCTGCACAAGAACCATCTGAGAACTAACGACCATATGTGTTTGTCCAGTGCATGTTGCAGACTTGGTACGTGGCCTGTCCCCTCTGTTGGTGCTAACTCTGCACAAGAACCATCTGAGAACTAACGACCATATGTGTTTGTCCAGTGCATGTTGCAGACTTGGTACGTGGCAGTGGATACTCAACTCTACTGCCTGTCCCCTCTGTTGCTGCTAACTCTGCACAAGAACCATCTGAGAACTAATGACCATATGTGTTTGTCCAGTGCATGTTGCAGACTTGGTACGTGGCAGTGGATACCCAACTCTACTGCCTGTCTCCTCTGCTGCTGCTAACTCTGCACAAGAACCATCGCCGAGGAAAACAAGTCATGGCCGTGGGCATGTTGCTGTCCTGCCTAATCCCATTCACGTATGCCTACGTGTGGAAAATAAGATCTCCTATGACACCGTTCATGATATTGTACGTATAGTTGCTCGCCATGACTGTAATTTGTAAGCAGTGCAAGATGTAAGGGGTGCCCATTAATTACGTGATGTCTTTAGCCGTTCGTCGGGTGCACCTCTGCGACTCCGGAGTTCGGGCGCCTGTTGTAAAGATGCCATGAACACCCAATTATTTTTTAAGTGATAAGTGGCATTCATTAGGATATACATAGGGAGTTTATTCAGCATCAGGTTTTCAAAAACTTACTATAATTTACTGCTCACAAACAAACTTTAAGAAAATTGCTCACATTTACAACCCACCATCAAATTGTGTTCAGTTTTCATTTCAAAATTCAAACAAACATTAAAATTACGAACACAACTTAAACAATGTTTTAATTACAAAATAAAATACAGCACGATAGTGATTCTCACTTGGAATCACTGTTGGAATGCTCAGCAGTAAAGATACATTGGCCCAGTGAAGTGCAAGGGTCGGAAGCATACTGTATCTGTATGAGGCTGGAAGATTGCTTCTTGACATTCGTAGCATTCATAATTAGACATCCTTAGACCCGTTTATACCACTAGATAACCACAATCTGTGTGTTTCTTATTCATAAAACGAGTAAAATAAGCAATATTGCGATGGAATAATAAGGAAATACGAACCTTCCAAAGTCGAACGAGTTCGGCCGAAAAACCCCTCACAGGCCTGGAGGGTAATTACTGCACTTCACGCAGGCGGCGGGAAAACTAACTGGGAGCATTTGGAACGGGACCTAGAGATAGGAAGGTACTAAAGGGGCAGGCACATACGTGCCCTCGGGGAAGAAGGGAAAGCAAGAAGAGATGTGGCGCCTGTCAAGCCAGCTGTGCCCCATGGAGGGTTAGGAGGGGGAGAGGTGGGGGTCGAGCCGAACCTCACCCAACCTCACGTGGGGGAGAGGGGGATTTCCTGCAAGAAACAGTGTAAAATAGCGAGAGAACTGGGGAGGTTGAAGAAGCAGATGATTTTACTGAAAATTGCATGGACATGTTGGTTCCAGTAGTCACTCTGGAGATCATACATGAATCTCCATGGAATGAATTAGAATGAATATTCTTTTACGGAGAGCCTCCGTGGCTTCGGCGGTAGCACACCGGCCTCTCACCGCTGGGTCTGTGGTTCAAATCCCGGTCACTCCATGTGAGATTTGTGCTGGATAAAGTAGAGGGAGACAGGTTTTTCTCCGGGTATTTTCGCAATTCTGCACTTGAACACTGATAGCCGCTTAGCTAACCAACAACACACTTATTTAAATATCCTTACAGTTACTCCTCAATTCTCAGCATCTCTGGTACAACACCCAAATACTTCCACCGCGATTGGTTGTAGGGCCTTAAAACGTGATCTTTGGGTTTCTTTATCTGTTATTTATACAAATCTACACCGCTTCACCAAACTGAACCAAAGTTTACGTCCCGAGATTTCTTTTTCCTTTGCGAGGCTTAAAATGAACCTAGATTGGTCTTTCTACAACTAATTTGATATTTCGTATTTTTGCCAAATGGCCTAAATCTAGGAAATGGAGAGGGATGTCCAAATTTCAAGCAAACAGTGTTACTCGTAGAGTTTTGAAAGTTAAGTACGTACAGTTTGGTTCAGTTCGTTGAAACGATGTAGATTTGTATAAATAACAGACAAACTAACAAACCAATATACAGTGTTATGAGATTTAGACAAGTGGCGAAGTGATCATCAGGCTTGGGAAATAAGGACTATTATGACTAGCGTTCTTGTCACTGCACGTACAATGAATTATTATAAAGTAGGTGTTTCACTCGGCGTTGCTCGGGTGTTGTTTCAGGATGTAGGAGCATTTAACATGTAGTTTACTAATGTACTGATTGCAACAACTAAAGAAACTACTGCAAATACATTAAAATAAAATAGAAACTACAGAATAAACATTGCTGATAGTATCAATCCTAAATTATCTTCTGTGTAACATATTTCATGAGAAAATTGCTAGACAATGAATAGAAGGCGTCTCTGCCTCAATATGGTCCCTGTAACTAACTAACAAGTTCTGCAATATGCTTAGGCCTTAAATGTCTTTGGTAATGTATATCACTGGAAGATGTCCCTCCTGCATCTGTATTTATATTAATTAGTGCTCCACATGCGCCTCGGTCAATTATATTAAATGAGTCTACAACAGAATTCGCTTCTCGGATTGATGGGATTGGATAACAACGTACTGTAATCTTTTGTTGTGAATAATCAGTTATATATTTGAGCTCTACCCTTCATGAGATTATACCGTACCACATGGAGGTGATTTATTGATTGTTGTGGTTTTATGGGGTGGAACAATGAGGCCATCTGCCCTTAAACACACATGGAGGTGAGGAACAATTCAGCACACACTACTGTAAATCTACAGCAACCAAACTCTTTTCCCCAAGGAATTGAAATTAATAAAGAAAGAATATAAGAAATAAAGAAAGGAATTAATAGAGAAAGACAGAAAGAAAGAAATTAGGAAAGATATTAAGAAAGAAATTAAGAAACAAAGAAATTAGGAAAGAAAGAAATTAGGAAAGACATTAAGAAAGAAAACTAGATGTTCAGTAAAGAACATATAGCCTACTTTCTCCTAATGTAGTTGTCTTTAGCAAGGAGTATAATAGAATAATGTTTTAGATCCCTTAGTGGGGGGTAGTTAGATCTAAAACGGAAGTGTTATTGTGTTAATTTATAAGGGGGTGCCTAAAAGGGGGTAGCTTCCCGTAGTTGGGTAAGCTGACCAGTGTAGAGTGTTGTTTAGTGTTAGAATGCTAGGGGGTGCTCTTATAAAAGACCTAAGTGTATCTCAGGGTATGAAACTTAGCGTACAGGTCAACGTGCTAATCTCTCAGCTGGCTGGATGGTTATATAACCGACGTGCACGCGTCAGCTATATGGCGGCACGCTGCTTCTGGCAGTCGGGCCGCTACGGGAAATACAATGAAGTATGAGCTAGCACTGTTTGGCTACTGTATGTCACGTCTAATCGTGACGGGAATTAGGAAGGGCTTTAGGACGTAAAGAGACGTGTAAACAGTAAGACAAGTGTAGTGTACTGACCAAGTATTTATTGGTCAGTAATATGAAATTATGAGTCCCTTTTAGGGGATGTAATAAATGTCACAATGTAAGTGTACAAGTCTGTGGAGTAGGTCACAAAATATAGGAACTCTGAACACTGCTGACTCACCTGATGATAACGGCTAGGGCCTTCGGCTGATGCACTGTAAGACTGGTAATTGAGAGAGAGAGCTTGTCCTCCTTAAAGCCTACCTCTTATAGGCTTTGGTGCTGCTTCGTCGGCATTCCAATGGCATAGATGCCCCAGTTAATTATGTGTAGCTGTTTGTGGTGTGATGCAAGTATTTGGCAAGCTTTCCAGGCTGGTTAGCTGCCCTTGCGGTGTGAGAGATGTTGTTCTGGGCTTACGAGATCTGCCAGTTAGGGGTAGTTTAAATAGATGATGGGGGGGATGGCCTCCAGGGGGTGCAGACCCCTGGGGGACTGTACAAGCCTCTTCCTCCATTTAGTTCGCGTCCCCGCGAACGGGAACGGAACGTGAGGTGGGGATGTTGATGTAGTAGTTCTTGGATCTTCCTTGTATCTCCTGTTGGTGTCCTCCTCGTCGTATAGATGCAGTGATGTCGTGTTGATGTGTAGGTGTGAGATCAGCTCGTGTTCAGAGGGGTGGGTTATGGGATATACATATATATATTTGACATTGACATTGACTTTGTAAAATAGTGCATGAAAAAGAATCGACATTGACATATTGAAAGTTCCAAAAAAAAAATACAAGGTTTTGGTAATTATGCGATATATTGTTGTGCAGGGAGGAAAAAAAACCAGGGCTGGACGGATGATTGCGCCGTCCGCCCTATCTTAGGGAAAAAGTGCTCCCTGCAATGAGAAAGATAGAAGAAATAGACAAAATAGGTGTTCCAGGTATAAGTTAAGGGAAATATTCAAAATGCATTTATTGAGTTGGGATGAAATGGAACACCTTTACAAGTTGGGAAGTTAGAAGAAAGAAAAATGAAAGAAAACAAATCAAAAACATTGTGTGCATGGGATCTTTTAAAAAAATATACCGTTTTCTGTTATTTGGAGATGTGCATATATTAACGTTTAGGAATATCAGTTATCACCTCCGCAGACAATGTGGGGGTGCGAAGTATTATATATATATTTATTTATAGTAGAATAATTGCCCGTGGGCGCATTAATGTATGTTAAGTTACCCTTTTACAAATATGAATTACAATTATCTTATATCTAGCTTAAGCGCGCTAATTTTCTATGCTCCTAGTTTATATGTTACCTCGCGTGCACGCTACTCCTTTGTACGTACGCGCCGTCTCACGGCTAATCCTGTACGGCCACTTCCTGGTATGGTTTAGTGGTCGTACCGCTTGAAATGTATCCTTAATCTGTGAAGCATTCCCTGTGGGCGAATGCCTTCACACTTGACAATGAGAGTCGCCGCCACAAGTCGGTTGCGCCCTCATTGCCGTAATTTGCGCCGCATTTTTGACGCCTTATGTTTTTCCTGTGTACGTTGATCTGCCAGCGAGCCTGATACCCCACAGGTATCAGCCCTGCTGTGCAGATTTTTAGAGTGTAGCTGTAAAAAATGTGGTGAGCATGTGAGTGAAGATGAATACGAGTTATCAAATATAAATTAGTGCACAAAGGTAGAATACGATAATATGATGGCACTAATAGCATGCTGCTGCTGTATGGCAGCGAAATCATAGTCACCAGTGTCATACTCCTGGTGATGATGCCTGAAAAAAAATGGAGAGGTTAAGAAAACATGTAAATATCGTATATTTTCTATTTTGCTTCCTGTGGCAGTGTGTCCACAGTCTGAAGCTCTTTTTGCCTGAAAAAAAAATGGCAGGATTAGTGTTATTTGCTGTATGCCCGGGCTTACCCTATACGGTGCCGTAATGTCGTTTCTTATGTTCAGTGTGTTTATATAACCTAATTAATGTAGTTAATCTACTTAATGTATCACCTTAATATTATTCATATTACTATGTTGTCCTACTATGTTGTCTTAATATGTTGTCGGACTTACCCCGGTAGCGGAATTTTGGTTACCGGGTGCCGGGATTTTATCTTAATCTAACTTATTCTATTGTGTTATCGGCCTTACCCTGATGACGGATTTGCGTCGCCATCAGGTGCCGAGATGTTCTATCTTAATCTTAAAAAAAAAATGCCTTAATTGTAAACTATGCTGTATGTACAAGCCGAGTAGACCTTATTCTAAGGCCGAAATGTGCTGTGCCCACTTTTAGCAACAGCGCTTGTTGAATTTGCTTACATCTAAGTGACCTTAAAAATGGCACCGTGACTTAAGTACTAAAATTTAGATGGAGGCTGTCCGTTCGATTTCTCTCGCGGTGGTTCCTTTGTAGTACATTGTTGGGACCGGAACCCAACAATGCCTCGTAGTCCCCTCCGTCTTAATCCTAGTTGTCGACGTTTATTCTAGGGTTTACTAACTAGTACTAATATAGTTGCAGGCGGCTTACGGTGCCACAAAGCAAACCGTTTCGCCTGCTGTATCTTCCTGCTCATTACCGTTGTTTTTCATACGTTGTCGTAGTTGGGTCGCCCACTTTACCCCTGTGAGTTGCTCGCTATGCTACTCATTTAATGCCCTAGGCTGCCCGCTGCGTCACCATTTATGTGGGCATTGGACATTGTCCAATGGCATAATATTATCTTCGCCTTTATTGGCAACCGTAGTATGCTTTACGCAGTAATAATAATCTCTTCGCCTTTATTGGCAACCGTAGTATGCTTTTCGCAGTAATAACAATCTCTTCGCTTTTATTGGCAACCGTAGTATGCTTTTCGCAGTAATAATAATCTCTTCGCCTTTATTGGCAACCGTAGTATGCTTTACGCAGTAATAATAATCTCTTCGCCTTTAATTGGCAACCGTAGTATGCTTTTCGCAGTAATAACAATCTCTTCGCCACTGTTGGCCGCAATAATACTTCACTCCCGCGCGTAGGAGTCTTGCTTCTCGCTGTAGAAGCCCTACTTACTTATAATTAACTAAGAGTCTAGTCCTAGTTTGGTCGTCCCGAGGGTCATCTCCTGGGTCCGGCGTGGAGCTAGCTATTTCTCCCACCATCCTCAGAAAGTCTCCCCTGCAGGTCTTGGCTTCGACGACCGTGGCACGTAGTGGGTGTAGCATCTCTTCCTCCCAGGAGCAGGCTAGGCATACCTAGGATTCCGAAGCTTGCCCATGCCAGGCCGTGAGTGCGTCAACCTTACGTGGTTCGTCTGTTTGGTCTAGTCGTTAAGTTACTAGGGTAAGGCTCATCATCGCCTTCTTACTCTCAAAGTGTGGTGCCTTTGGCCTTTTGCTCGTGCCGCTATCACCAATCAGAGTGTTATCAGATTCCTTGTCATATAGAAAATATAGGCGTAACCTGTGTAAATAGTTTATTTTGTATAAAATGTAAAATTTTTCAAGTGTTGTGGGGTTGTAGAACTTCTAAGTGCATAGACTACTTTAGGCCTCCTGTTGCTACGTCGGATTTCCAGCGATAATGCTCTGTTGACTTTTATGGAGGCGTTAGTAGGGTTTATAGTGTTAGGTACTGTGACCGATCCAGTCAGGGTCAATTACCAGCCCCGGATGACAGAAGATGAAGGAACTCGGAGAGTCAGTATGACGTCATGGCATGACGCGGCGAGAGCAGGGGAATGCTCCAGAAGGTTCCAACCCCTCCCACTTTCTTTTTCTCGAAGAAGGACGGAGTTCCGGAATGTTTTAGTATGTGAATCAGCAGTATGTGAGTTAGCAGTATGTGAGTCAGTAGTGCGTGGATGAGAATGTCACACAGCGGAGCACGGAAGATTAGCCCATGTCATGTAGACAGTGATTTTACATCGGGAACTTGAATGGTTTTTGTGAGTAACCAGCAGGCCATGAAGCCTGAAACTAGCGTGCATATATTGCCAGTGAGTTTTTTTTACAGTGAAGTATGTCAGTTTGTTTGTCGAACAGTGTGAATTTCAAGGCGATATCGGACTTGCTAGTATGTGAGGAAACAGTTAGAACTGATAAAGGAAGTCAGTTTATGCCGACAATTTATGTTCATTAAATATTGATACCAGGAGGTGTTTAAAATTACGAGTATCAGGGGAAGAACTATATAACGATAGTCGAGGCGAAACATTATCGCGAGGCCCTATATTTTAACTGACATCCATTCGGAAATAGCATAGCAGTACGGCGTTTTAAGACACGTAGTGAAAACGCAGTAAGGGAGGCCACATCTACTTTAAGCTTGGGTTGGAAGACTACGGGCCGCAGGCAACTTGATATGTCGGTCAAGGCCAGCTCGAAATAGCTCCTCGTGGAAGGAAGTGTGTCACCGGGCTAAAGGAAGTGAAAACATATAACTCAAGTGAACCAGGAACTAGACGCTTTAGTGTGCGAGCATGGATGTGCTCTGATATAGTGAGGTGTAATATTGCCGCATGGCAGCATGAACTTAATAGCCATGGACTCATATATTCCGGGCATCAACATGCATATTAACACGCGAATTATGCTGCACTGAACTGCTAAGGGGCCATAATGGGATGAACGGTCTCAACGAGGTGGACGAGTGGACCATGGTTGGGACGTCGATCCACGGCGCTGATGAAGGTGACGGGGGACAACCTGTGGGCAGACATGGGCGTCGCCAGGAGATCGGGAGTTGCCAGAGGCGGATACCTCTACCAGTACGCTGGGAGACCACATCGCGGGGACGCTGGAGGGACGCCGCCGCCCTGACGCCGCAGACGATGACGACGCCGACGCCATGGATTTCCGAGGACGCCAGATATAAAGTAAGACGTTTCCTTTCCATCCTTGTTCATCAGAAAGAAGAGAACTTCTACCTCGGATAGCCATGCAATGAGATAACCTGAGATCGTGTAACTTAACGCCCTTTATAATCATTTATTCCAAATTGAATAAGAGCATCATTTTTTTTTCTTTTCATAGGGTCGTGCAGATGGTTTTTTGTCTTTCTTCTCGGGTCATTTGACCTATATAAATTTACAGCATCAATGGTAGGAGTAAGACATGTATTTATTCTCTGAGTCATAATAATAATAATAATAATTTGAAATTGGGTAACCATAATAAGAGATGCCCATTTTGCTGGGAGATCCTAGCACGTCGATTTCAGAGGTCATTATTCGAATTCTATTCTGAAAGGTTTGTCACGGAATGAACAGATTTTTATAGCAATGAATATGGTTGAAGATTGCCGGATAAGGTTCCTTGGATAGGATGCCATATTATCATACGACCTCGTGGTCCCGATAAAGTTGATACGCTCTGTTAGTGTGGGTTCTTGAGACATGCTGATAATGCCTGATTTATTTTGTAATGATGTTGTGTAAAGTTTATGTGATAATTATGTGGTAATTAGATATGGTATTTTTCCGTCAAAATGTGACGAGATTATTCACGGGGCGACGGATGTCCGTGGAATTGTAGTTGTAAGGACAGGGTCCTCTTGACGAACGTGCCACGTTCATTGATGAGTTGTATTGAATAGCGCAGGGGTGTAATTGATGGTGCGCTCGACAGTCAGGTTGTTTGGATCTTCACACAGAGTGTTCGGCGGAAGGGTTACGATTAAATGTTGGTTATGTGAGTATGAAATACGCTAGGGCGCCTTATTGCGAGGTTCTTAACCTTTCATAAACATTTGACAATGCTATAATTTAATTACAATGACGAATATGACCATGTGGATCAAGGTTGTTGGAAAGGCGAAGATAAATTAATAATAATAATAAGAATTAGTAGTGTAAATATGTAAGCACAATCTGGGTGTGTTAATAATTTATGATAGGTTATAATTAATTGTTGAAATGTCATCTTATGTGAAGCTGAGTCGATGTTTGAGTGCTATTTGATGTAACATGATGCTCTTTAATTATTCATTTGCAGTTCGATAGAGGAGATCCGTCCATTACTGTATAAGGGTAGACAGTTGTAATTTACGTAGATATTCGATATTTTCTTAGAGTTTTTTTTTTGCCGCAGGTGAACTTTGTGTTGAGTGGCTAGTGATGTTTACATGCGTGTGCACCGATAAATTATGGTTAATTTAGCTTTTTGAAAGACGATCTCCCTGTCGGAACTTTAAGAGAGGACACCCACGAGTTTGAATAAGCGTAATTTTCTTTCTTTGTTTAGGGACTATGAACTTTATTTCTTTTACGGACTTTGTCCCACCATAACATTATACTCGTGCGTGATAGGCAGGTTGCATATTTATTTATCCTTTGGCCAATAAAGGAGCAGATGTGATTTTACGAGGGCTTTTACTTTCTTTTCTGTTTGTCAATTCAAGTTAGGGTTTTGCTTGTGAATCCTGGTTCAGTCTATTTACCATCCCAACCCGTAAACGACCCGAGACCCTTTGTCTCTAGCTCACTGGAGCTTTTCATAGTCTTGTCTGGATGAACCAAGATTCATGCCCTAATTTTTTTTGTACCCACTCCCTTGGCTGTTTCTTCTAATGGGGCCGGGGTGCTAGCCGGGTGATCGCCTGTCCCATTGGAGAAACGGGCACAGGGGGGGGGGGGGAAGTGGCGCCGCCAACGTGTTGGGCTCGACGACGATGGTGTGTTTCGTTTCCGTCATGGGCATGTTTTTTTTGTACTCAATCATTTGTTGTGGTGATGGGAGTATACTGTGTGGTCAGATTCGTGCCTTTGATGGGAGCGCGATACTTGCCATGTGTAATTCTTGTGTAAAATTAACCTCGTATCACACTGAGCCTTTAGTGAACCATTTGACAGGGTTGGTACACGATCTCAGGTTATGGCTATACTCGACGACCTACATTCCCATGTAGGCCCCTATATTTAAGTTGTATTGTAAGATGTCACAAGTAGTAACCACAGAAAATATTGCTGATATATTAAAACAAATCCAAGTTGGATTAACTGGTCTAACCACTGAAATTAATAATGTTAAGGATAGTGTTGGGTCAATTAAAACAAACATGAAGAGCGATATGGATCGCTTATGGATGGCACAAGAGAGTGTCGGCATTCAGGTAGCAGAGGTACAGAGGACACAAGAGGGTGTCGGTATTCAGGTAGCAGGAATAAAAAAGGATGTTAGTGATAAAGTTGATGGTCTCAGAACCGACTTATTAGAAGTCATGGGATCTAATCTTAAGAGTTTAGAATCTCATTTGCAGAAAAACATTGATGCTGTAGAACGTAATCTTAGGCTATCAGGAAAGGCTATAGACAATAAGATTAATCTACTCGATAAAAAGGTAGAAACTACATTCCAAGTGCTCACCGCGGAGCTCAAAGATTCTATGGCACGGCAAATCAGGGATACTCAGAGTTCGCTTCGGGGGAATATTGAAGGACTTGAGGAGAAGTTGAACAGTAATATTAAATGCATGGGACAAGATTTGACGGCAAAAATTGAGCAAATTGGTCAGTCTAGCGAGGAAACCCTGGATAAGTTGAAACAGAACGTGTCAGGTTGGAAAGAAGAGGTTGCGAAGGACGTGAAAAGCATGCAGATACAGGTTGAATCATTCCAGGACACGTATGACAGGAAGATCACTCATTCACAAACGACATTAATCGAACATGTGAGAGAATCTATCCACACTTCCATTGTTGAGTTGGAGGAGAAGATCATTATTCAACAGGGAAGGCAACTCACTCGATTAGGCAACTTAGAGGCGGAAATGACGCAGATAAAAGACAAATCGGAGTCAGAAAGGGTTAGATGGTCCGAAATTGAAAACACGCCACATCTTAACGGGACGGAAAGTGAAAACGCCCCATTTTCTAGAAAGGCGGGTGAGGTAGATGCAACGCCGAGAATACGGAGTACAAATCCCGCGGGACACCTAACTATCATTAGAAGTATAGACCACCAGCCGAGGAAATTCTCGGGGAACAATGGGACTAATAACGTCACACCTATCGAATTTATGAGGGAGGTCCGTGAATACATGGCGGAGAATAAGATACCACGTGAGAGGGAACTAAGAGTTATTGAGAGGTCCCTGGAATCGACGGCATTAACTTGGTTTCGCGCATTTCGATACACGTTCACGAGCACGGATGAGTTCGAACGATTATTAATCAAACGTTTTTGGAGCCCTGAAGAACAATTGAACATACGGGCGGAACTATACGCTAAACGGTATGCGACATCCAATCCGACTAGGTACGCGGGGTACTTCGCGTCGCAACTCGCCAGGCTGCAGTATTTGACTCCACCAGTGCCGGAGGACGAATTGGTCCAAGCCATTATTCGACAGTTACCTGTAGAGGTCCAGAAGAGTGTAATAGCGTCAGGAGCCGAGACCTTAGAGGGGTGTGAAGAGATTCTTCGAAAACTGGACCACACTAGCGCACAGTTACAGGCGAGGTCCGGACGACCGGAAAATAGAGATGTGAACACGGTCGTGATTGACAAAATTGCGCAGACGGAAGAGCGAACGCCGCGGGAGACGGACAGGCCAAGGGACACGGGGTACTATCGGAGCCGAGATAGGAGCTACGGTGGAACAGACGAGCGACCCAGATGGAGGAATAAACCGTATGAAGAACGTAGGAGATCCCGATTCAACAATACGAAGGGACGATATGGTGAATATCAACGAAGGCAGTCAAATCAATATTATCAAAGACAGAATGCCTATAGGGATTCTCGTTCGCAGGGGTCGCGGCCGAGCTATACGGAAAGACATCGAGAGAGCCAGGAATATTTACAACAATTACGGAGTAATCCATCCGCACCACCGGGGGAAGCTGACCGACCACCTGACACAAGTCGGTCAGATCAACAAAAAAAAACTTCAAATTAAGAAATTCCTCAAACCTTGGTCCTCCCGAACTGATAGAAATTCAAGAGATATTTCAGGATACCGACTCGTCCGAAGGAATTAGTGGCTACGGACCTGTATGGCCCCCTTCCGAGGTCCACCAGGGGTAACCAATACATTTTGGTGACGATGGATGTGTTTACCAAATTAGTCATGTTGCACCCTATCCAGAAGGCAACATCCCGATACGTGATTCGCAGGATCGAAACCGGCGTGATTCCAACTGCAGGGAAGCCAGAGTTCCTTCTGAGCGATCACGGAACGCAGTTTACGAGCGCTGAATTTCAAGAAGCTATGGCACGACTCGGCATAAGGCATATCTTGAGCTCCATAAGATACCCAGACGGAAATCCTGTTGAAAGAGTAAATGCGGAGATTGGAAAGTACTGCCGGATTTACTGTCATGAACAGCATCATCGATGGATGGAAGTGGTACCCATAATTGAACGTTGCTTGAATTCTACAACACATGAGAGTACCAGACAAATTCCTTGCCTTCTGCACCATGGACGAAAACCGAGTAGACCTTGGCATGCTGTTATACAGGCACCCCCAGAGATTGAGCCGTCGGTGCAAAGGAGAAACGAACTGGCTCGGGAGAGGATGCAGCTACAGGCGCAGAAACGGGAGAGAAGGAAGGCTGGCCGCCGTTTTCGCGAGCCACTTCGAGTCAATGACCTAGTGCTGATTCGAAAACCCACGTCATCAAACTTACCACTCAGAGTGTATGGGAAATTTGCGCGCCCATTTTCGGGACCCCATAGGGTTGCCAGAGTGATGGACAACAATTGCTACAGGGTGGTTGACAACGTCACGAATGCACTTGTTGGGAATTTCAATGCTGCGAATCTGCGGAAGTATCACCGGCAAGCCCGTTAGTCAGCATTGAGGAGATGACTGAAAAAGATCGTTCACATGCATCACCTGAGGAAAAACATAAGCTATGTTCCCACCGCTTATATTTTGAAGGCCGCGGGAGAGATGTGACCGATCCAGTCAGGGTCAATTACCAGCCCCGGATGACAGAAGATGAAGGAACTCGGAGAGTCAGTATGACGTCATGGCATGACGCGGCGAGAGCAGGGGAATGCTCCAGAAGGTTCCAACCCCTCCCACTTTCTTTTTCTCGAAGAAGGACGGAGTTCCGGAATGTTTTAGTATGTGAATCAGCAGTATGTGAGTTAGCAGTATGTGAGTCAGTAGTGCGTGGACGAGAATGTCACACAGCGGAGCACGGAAGATTAGCCCATGTCATGTAGACAGTGATTTTACATCGGGAACTTGAATGGTTTTTGTGAGTAACCAGCAGGCCATGAAGCCTGAAACTAGCGTGCATATATTGCCAGTGAGTTTTTTTTACAGTGAAGTATGTCAGTTTGTTTGTCGAACAGTGTGAATTTCAAGGCGATATCGGACTTGCTAGTATGTGAGGAAACAGTTAGAACTGATAAAGGAAGTCAGTTTATGCCGACAATTTATGTTCATTAAATATTGATACCAGGAGGTGTTTAAAATTACGAGTATCAGGGGAAGAACTATATAACGATAGTCGAGGCGAAACATTATCGCGAGGCCCTATATTTTAACTGACATCCATTCGGAAATAGCATAGCAGTACGGCGTTTTAAGACACGTAGTGAAAACGCAGTAAGGGAGGCCACATCTACTTTAAGCTTGGGTTGGAAGACTACGGGCCGCAGGCAACTTGATATGTCGGTCAAGGCCAGCTCGAAATAGCTCCTCGTGGAAGGAAGTGTGTCACCGGGCTAAAGGAAGTGAAAACATATAACTCAAGTGAACCAGGAACTAGACGCTTTAGTGTGCGAGCATGGATGTGCTCTGATATAGTGAGGTGTAATATTGCCGCATGACAGCATGAACTTAATAGCCATGGACTCATATATTCCGGGCATCAACATGCATATTAACACGCGAATTATGCTGCACTGAACTGCTAAGGGGCCATAATGGGATGAACGGTCTCAACGAGGTGGACGAGTGGACCATGGTTGGGACGTCGATCCACGGCGCTGATGAAGGTGACGGGGGACAACCTGTGGGCAGACATGGGCGTCGCCAGGAGATCGGGAGTTGCCAGAGGCGGATACCTCTACCAGTACGCTGGGAGACCACATCGCGGGGACGCTGGAGGGACGCCGCCGCCCTGACGCCGCAGACGATGACGACGCCGACGCCATGGATTTCCGAGGACGCCAGATATAAAGTAAGACGTTTCCTTTCCATCCTTGTTCATCAGAAAGAAGAGAACTTCTACCTCGGATAGCCATGCAATGAGATAACCTGAGATCGTGTAACTTAACGCCCTTTATAATCATTTATTCCAGATTGAATAAGAGCATCATTTTTTTTTCTTTTCATAGGGTCGTGCAGATGTTTTTTTGTCTTTCTTCTCGGGTCATTTGACCTATATAAATTTACAGCATCAATGGTAGGAGTAAGACATGTATTTATTCTCTGAGTCATAATAATAATAATAATAATTTGAAATTGGGTAACCATAATAAGAGATGCCCATTTTGCTGGGAGATCCTAGCACGTCGATTTCAGAGGTCATTATTCGAATTCTATTCTGAAAGGTTTGTCACGGAATGAACAGATTTTTATAGCAATGAATATGGTTGAAGATTGCCGGATAAGGTTCCTTGGATAGGATGCCATATTATCATACGACCTCGTGGTCCCGATAAAGTTGATACGCTCTGTTAGTGTGGGTTCTTGAGACATGCTGATAATGCCTGATTTATTTTGTAATGATGTTGTGTAAAGTTTATGTGATAATTATGTGGTAATTAGATATGGTATTTTTCCGTCAAAATGTGACGAGATTATTCACGGGGCGACGGATGTCCGTGGAATTGTAGTTGTAAGGACAGGGTCCTCTTGACGAACGTGCCACGTTCATTGATGAGTTGTATTGAATAGCGCAGGGGTGTAATTGATGGTGCGCTCGACAGTCAGGTTGTTTGGATCTTCACACAGAGTGTTCGGCGGAAGGGTTACGATTAAATGTTGGTTATGTGAGTATGAAATACGCTAGGGCGCCTTATTGCGAGGTTCTTAACCTTTCATAAACATTTGACAATGCTATAATTTAATTACAATGACGAATATGACCATGTGGATCAAGGTTGTTGGAAAGGCGAAGATAAATTAATAATAATAATAAGAATTAGTAGTGTAAATATGTAAGCACAATCTGGGTGTGTTAATAATTTATGATAGGTTATAATTAATTGTTGAAATGTCATCTTATGTGAAGCTGAGTCGATGTTTGAGTGCTATTTGATGTAACATGATGCTCTTTAATTATTCATTTGCAGTTCGATAGAGGAGATCCGTCCATTACTGTATAAGGGTAGACAGTTGTAATTTACGTAGATATTCGATATTTTCTTAGAGTTTTTTTTGCCGCAGGTGAACTTTGTGTTGAGTGGCTAGTGATGTTTACATGCGTGTGCACCGATAAATTATGGTTAATTTAGCTTTTTGAAAGACGATCTCCCTGTCGGAACTTTAAGAGAGGACACCCACGAGTTTGAATAAGCGTAATTTTCTTTCTTTGTTTAGGGACTATGAACTTTATTTCTTTTACGGACTTTGTCCCACCATAACATTATACTCGTGCGTGAAAGGCAGGTTGCATATTTATTTATCCTTTGGCCAATAAAGGAGCAGATGTGATTTTACGAGGGCTTTTACTTTCTTTTCTGTTTGTCAATTCAAGTTAGGGTTTTGCTTGTGAATCCTGGTTCAGTCTATTTACCATCCCAACCCGTAAACGACCCGAGACCCTTTGTCTCTAGCTCACTGGAGCTTTTCATAGTCTTGTCTGGATGAACCAAGATTCATGCCCTAATTTTTTTTTGTACCCACTCCCTTGGCTGTTTCTTCTAATGGGGCCGGGGTGCTAGCCGGGTGATCGCCTGTCCCATTGGAGAAACGGGCACAGTACCCTGTTATTAGGATCTGGGGGTAGTTATTCGTTGAATATGCTTGAAGCATGGTAGGAAGAGGTTGCGCATCTTTGGGCTCAAATAAATGGTGGGCTTGAGCCGGTAATGCTGCCAGGATTGCTCTTACAATGAGTGGACGGGGGCAGGTAATTCCCGGGATTGCAAAAATATAAAAATTCCATGCAGGTCTGATAGTAATAACCCTTGGTAAACGGATGGGATATTCCATGCATGTATCTGGATATGAGGCATATCCGCACTCATGTAAGGATAGGTATGGGGTGAGGCGTAATAATAATATATCCCTTTCATGCGGGACTATTTAATAGAAAAAAAAAATTGTTAATATGTAAAGTTGGCCTCATCTCTCACTTAGAGATGCGCATTACGCTTAATTATCGTTGTCCGACACACCCCTAATACTCGGGTGTTAGCATTGGGGTTCAGGGCGTAGTAAGCCCTCTCTTTAAACGCATGAAGTCTATCAACCCCGATGTATATTTTGTAATGTAGTGTAGCTGTTTTCATCGTGTCTGTATGTTTGTGTTGGTCATGTTGGACGTGGGAAGGTCATGGAAGGGGAATTAGGTATTCAAAATGGTAGCCTGTGGGTGGTATGTCGGTAATCCCGCTGGGATTATCCACCTATGCTTCTGTCATTCTCCCTTGGTCCATGTCTGCTTTCTATCCGCTCCTTGGGATAGTAAAGCGTCGTGACGCTGTGACGTCACGACTTAATCTGGTCTGGCATTTGTAGTGTTAATGCAGCCAGTGGTCGTAGTATGCCTGGCCATGTCCTGATAGCCTGTAATGATTTTTGAGAACTAAAATCGAGAAAGGAAGTTATTGGGGGGGGGGTCTTGTTTCCTCAGAGCCCCTGTCTGTGTTCGCTCCTGATTAGTGAGCGCGTGTGTGTGTGACTATGTTCCGCTACACCACGCGGACGGTTGGTCTATTATAGGCTAAGTCCTAATGTGTATCGCGTGTCTGAGTGTCAGATGGCGTGGGCAACTTGTCAACATCTTTGAGATATGTCCCTATGGCCCTATGATAAGTCCGGTGTTAAAGATGTCTATACTTTGCTAAATGTCACAATTGTTTTTGCAGTGCTAAAAAAATGTGTGGCATTATGATTGCTTTGCGCTTGTGATTTCATGGTCACTGCCGATATAACAATAGTGTCTGTCGGCAGCCGTGTGGCAATGCGGTGAAACCTGCAAGTCAGTATTTTCGTCATGTTGTGCTTTTATTTGTTTGTGTACGTGACTTTTCGCCAGTATGTGAATGTTGTCACTGTTCGGTATTCCGGGCGGACCAATGTAGCAATTCGTCCTATTTTTGCTAGTACTGTTGTGTGGACACTATTCCATGAGCCTTTTTTGCCTTGTGAAATTTTCATACCTGTGTCTGGGAAATCTATTTTCTATGTCAGGTGTAATTGGAATTTATGCACGGTGTTTGGCCGAAGGAAATGTGGTATTCCCTGTTTATGTACTTGTATGGGCCGCTGTCGGTGTGATTGGAAGCCTGGATAGTTGTTTTCCATGGTGTCCAATTTTTACTGGGATTCAGACCCGTGATCTCATGTCATTCTCTGTGTTCTATGTCTGCGTTGTGTTTTTGGGATTTAGGTGTCCTCAGTGTGGTTTTTGCTTGTGTCTCTCGTACCAAAAATACCGTTGGTTAGTTAGTTTTTAGGTACGAGTGTGGTGTGTGGTTATGAGTTCGGACCCGGCTTACTGTAAAGACTTGGTATGACGCTATCTGTGCCGTATATATTATGGCACATGTACCGTGTATTTGAAATGCGCAGATGAGAATACACATTCCTGTGAAGAGTTTGTGTGTTTTTGAATTCTCCCCGTAGTGTAATTTGGGGAGTAACGGGGTTCTGGACTTGGCGTGAATGAACGTGTATTTCCCAGGTTCGCCTGGAGAGCTCTTAGTGTGTTTGTGCCAGCCAAGGTCGCTCAGCCACGAGTGCCTTATCGCTGACGGCGGTAGTGTTGAATTACAATGGCGTGCGCACTCATTTGTTACTCGTTCTGATCACGCTCATGTTCCCGGCACGTGTATGTGTGAACTTGAGTGCTGTCTCTGTGATTGCGGGTGGGGCTTTCCGCACTGTAAAAGAACCTTTCATTAACTACATTTGTGTTCCCAAGTTTTGTGTTAACTCTGACGTGGGTCGAATATATCCTTATCCATGGTACAAAATGTCGTTATACACGAGTGTCTCCGGGCCACTAGTCGCGTGTTTGGTGACTAGGTGCCGGAGGTGATTTTGTTGTTTTCCGCTTATGAACATCTGTTAGTAGAACTGTCCCAATCTGTTTTAGGTCCCATACTTTCCTATCCTGCAACCAATCTGTTTTAGATTCCTTAGTTTCCTATCCTGCAACTGGATAGCTACCCGACCTTACATTCCTGGTATTCAGAAGGTTGCGGGTTTTGAGACCGTCTTTAACCAGAGTAATTGTTTCTGGTGCCATTCTAGGCTGTGTCTCCGGGACAGTTTGGTAGTGTATTACTGTTATGTGGCAATGTAAATTGACTGTGTGTCTTCCAAAAATATGTAGAGTTTCCCAAAGTCTGGGATTTTCACCCTATGGTGTGTTTGCGTTTTAGCTTGCGTGTTGTTATGGAGGTGAGAAAAAGTCATGTTATAGGCAGTGTAATGTGTCACGTATGCCTATGGATTAAATATATACAGTTCAGTCTGGCCACGTTCCTTTCTCGGGATTAATGCGTGAGGCAAAAAAAATGAGTTATGACCCGCTCCGAATTAAGAGAGCACTTTGAAAAAAAAATAATAGCGGAACTATATTGTATCTCGCCTGCACACTGCTTTATGCTTATTAAAGCAGGTTGCCGGGCGGCGATAGTCTGTAAAAATTGTGTCGTAAACAATATCAAAAATGTTTAAAAATGAAAAGTAGGACCTGAGTGTAGTATTCACCTATTTGGTGACGTTAGTACTACAGTAATCTAGTTACGTCTCAGGGGAATCTACCGACACTGTCTAGTACACACTGGGAAGGCCATTGCAAGACGAATTTGATACATGTGTATCCACGTCACGAGCAAAGCCAGTGCACTATGGGAGTCGTAACTCCACTCCAAAGCAATTATAACCTTACCTTGGCATTGAATATATAATTTTCAAAAGGAAAATACGTATTGCCCGTTGAGCCATTGTATATTTAAACACAAATTGTGCTATATGTTCCGGCATAACTCAACAAAATGACAGTGTTTCGCCCCGGTGTGCGATTGGGCTCTTCAGTTGGTTAAAGCACACCTCACCAAATTTTTGAAAAATAGTTTGCGATTCTTAATTCTTGCCACGCTTATGGCTCTCGCCCGTCACAAGAGAATCTATCAAACTGTGTGACCGGAACGTAGAACATTTAGTCATTTCTACTTAGAAAGACCCGCCTAAGCTCTATGCTGTGATTTGATGCTTAAGCTGTGTTCAGAATAGCTCTTTCCGGCCTGAAGCCGTGTGGCTCGCCTGATTGGCTTCCGCTTGGCTTTGGATATTAAAACTTTACGTTATCCAAGTTATAGTGTGAACCAACTATGACCAATAACCATTGATGGCCTGAGAAAAAAATGCTAGGGGCCAAAAGGAAAAAAAAACAAGAAGAATATTGAATTCTACACTTTTATACACTTTAGCCATGTTGCACTGCATATACATGAAAAAAAATGTGCAGTTTGTGTTTGTGAGTCTCTGTTTGTCTATTGTCATATTTCCTACGTGTAAACGAGCTTACGTGTATTTATAATAGTAGTGCAAGTGATATGGGTTTGTTTTGTACTTGTGGTGAAAGTCGTTATTCCCGTCCGAGCGTCCTTGCTCTGAAAGGTGAACACTTTCGCCCAGTTACTAGGGCATAGGCGCCTGAGATCCACTGAGGTACTCCTTTACTATTTTCCGGCGGAATTTCTAGCAAAGTAAGTCTGGGCCTACTTTCACCGTAGCGCTTGACCGTTGGTCTGAGTGTGCCTGTGTTCGAGGAACTACTTGCGCTCTGCGCTACCCTAGTAGAGTTTACGGGGGTGTATGTATTTTTGACTGACCTGTTCTGTGGGGTAGGCAATAGGACCTTTCTTATGCCCCGTGTACCGTGTGTTAGCGCCTGGTCAGAGTGTGCGGGTGTGTATTGTGCATCCTGAGGGCCTGAAGGCAACACCCTCTTATGCATACGCACCTGGGGTACAGATGCCGGTGCCCGCTTTCGTCCTGGCAAAATTGCCCTTTGGACTAGCGGCAAAGGTCGTTTGATGGCCTGTGTATGCCCTAGCGATGTAGTGGCGTGTAGTCTGACCGCTTCCTGGCCTGTGGCCACGGCAGACTCCTGCCATTGTGTTTGCCCACTTGTGTAGGTGTATGAGGGTTTAATGTGCTGTAGGGCGGGCTCTACGTCCTCAGCCCATGACGTGGTTACCTCCCGTTGTCTCCCTGTCATGTAATGTGTTTCTGAGAGTCCTGGCTTCAACTCCCTCTCGTTCGTCCGTTCCGAGGGGGTTGGCCTAGGTTCTGCTGCCCGGTTTGGCAAAATTGTCTTCCGAACCGGCGCTAAGGGATGTGTAATGGTGTAACTTGGGTCCCGCAGTGTGTTGGAGTCTAACCTGGCCGTCTTCTGGACTGCGGCCACGGTGAACTCCTTCCCATGTGTGGCAGTACATGGCGAGAGGGACATCCTTCCAAATTGCTGCGTTAGCGTATCTACGCTTATGTCCTCTCCCGGCTGGGCTGGTGGCCCTGCCATGTACTCAAAAATGGCCTAGTGAGCCCGGAGTTCCTTATGTTCGCCCCAAATTTGGGCGTACTGCCTGTTGAGGCTCATGGCCTGCTGGCAAACTGTTGTATCAATGTGCTTGTGCTTTGTATAGTTCTGTGGCCGCCAGTTGGAGAAACGCTTGTTCGCGAATTAACTCCCTGTACTGAGTGTGTAAAATCGTGTAGTGCACCCTCATCCTCTCGAGGGTTGCATTGTCTACTACAGGACCATGTGTGGTGACCAATCGGTCGTGTATTCTGTGTCTTTGGATATGGATCCTATTGAGGTGTTCGTGTATGTGCCTCAAGTGCTTATGTGCGCATCTTAATTGCGCTGTCCTACCCTCTGACGGAGTGTATGGCTGTTTGCCCTGTATTGCCCTGATTTTTGTTTGGAGTGCCCGTATCTGTGTTTGCCGGCTTTGTATGTGCCTCTGGCATCTGAGCAATAATGCTAATAATCTTGGCGTACCCCTACTGCCTCTATGGCTTACAATCTCTGTTGTTTCTGCATGAGGTGCCATTCTGAATGAAGTGTATGCGCTTGCTAATTTAAAAAAACTGTGCGTGCTTGGCAGTGTATCTTGTGTCTCTCTGATTCTTTCTGGGGCTGGGGGGTTGGTTTGCTAAGAATTTCCCCTGTGTAGACAGTGCGAAGCAACAAAAAAAACTGCTTTCTGTCTGAGAGGGAAAAAAAATTTTCCAGTCTCGCTTGGCTATATGCGGTACGGGCCGTTTTGACCACGAGAACTCGTTGTATGAGCCCTATTTTACTGTGCGTGGTACCCGGCCTCCACCATCTGTTTTAGATCCCTTAGTGGGGGGTAGTTAGATCTAAAACGGAAGTGTTATTGTGTTAATTTATAAGGGGGTGCCTAAAAGGGGGTAGCTTCCCGTAGTTTGGTAAGCTGACCAGTGTAGAGTGTTGTTTAGTGTTAGAATGCTAGGGGGTGCTCTTATAAAAGACGTAAGTGTATCTCAGGGGACGAAACTTAGCGTACAGGTCAACGTGCTAATCTCTCAGCTGGCTGGATGGTTATATAACCGACGTGCACGCGTCAGCTATATGGCGGCACGCTGCTTCTGGCAGTCGGGCCGCTACGGGAAATACAATGAAGTATGAGCTAGCACTGTTTGGCTACTGTATGTCACGTCTAATCGTGACGGGAATTAGGAAGGGCTTTAGGACGTAAAGAGGCGTGTAAACAGTAAGACAAGTGTAGTGTACTGACCAAGTATTTATTGGTCAGTAATATGAAATTATGAGTCCCTTTTAGGGGATGTAATAAATGTCACAATGTAAGTGTACAAGTCTGTGGAGTAGGTCACAAAATATAGGAACTCTGAACACTGCTGACTCACCTGATGATAACGGCTAGGGCCTTCGGCTGATGCACTGTAAGACTGGTAATTGAGAGAGAGCTTGTCCTCCTTAAAGCCTACCTCTTATAGGCTTTGGTGCTGCTTCGTCGGCATTCCAATGGCATAGATGCCCCAGTTAATTATGTGTAGCTGTTTGTGGTGTGATACAAGTATTTGGCAAGCTTTCCAGGCTGGTTAGCTGCCCTTGCGGTGTGAGAGATGTTGTTCTGGGCTTACGAGATCTGCCAGTTAGGGGTAGTTTAAATAGATGATGGGGGGGATGGCCTCCAGGGGGTGCAGACCCCTGGGGGACTGTACAATAATTTTTTGGTTGAAGACCTTAGAAACTATTTCCCTCTACCAAACACCAGAACCCCGGAAAAACTACTACCAACATTGAAGAATGAATTTTATGGAACTGGAGACATGGACGTGGGCAACATCCAACTTTTGAGTTGAGGCATGTGTTAACACGTCGAGCTGTCCATGGTTTTCACCACGTTAATTGCATTAACAAATCTTTCCATGATCCTACAGTGACGCATATCTGCCGATGCTACCACTTAGAGCTCTGTAGTAAAGGAAACAATCAATCAAATATATGCAATTCAAATCCCCAGAGCGCAATTTTAGTGTACATGTTCATTCTTTATTCTTGATTGCTATTTGGCTGGAATAGAATTATTAATTAATATCCTGAACTAGCACCAACAGATAGAGCACAGGTACTATATGAGATCGTTTTGTCTTTAGTTCAAATAATAAACAATAGGCTGTTACAAACGCTTTAAAATAAAAATGTAATGTATTATCAACTTTTCATTCTTCAAATTCGATGAGTATAGAATGCCAACCAGTGGAGTCCCACGTAGAACATCTGCTAGATATAATCCCAATAGCGAGAGTGCATTCTAGCGGCCATAAAAAGAAACTTCTCAATTAAAGCTGAAAGGTAATCTGTGGGCCGTTGCGCAATAAGTTGGCCATGATAGTTCTCCTGGTTGCTGTTAGATGTCTCTTGCAGATCTGTTGGCGAATTTTGTATTAATTAAATATATATTTTCCATTGTAATATGCACAATATAACGCTTAATTTTAAAACGTCTGAGTAATTACAAAACAATAAATATAATAATAATAATAATGTTATTGGTTTTACGTCCCTTTTAACTACACTGGCTTTTAGAGACGCCGGGGTGCCGGAATTTTGCCCCGAAGGGGATCTTTAACGTGCCAGTAAATCTACTGACACGGCTCCCTCGCATTTGCGCACCCTCAAATGCCAGCTGACTGCGCCAGGTTTCGAACCTGCAACCTTGGGCTCAGCCAATAAATATAAAAGAAAAAAAGCAAAGAAAACCAACTATGGTAGGATTAGAACCTCAGTCATATGAGTAAGAGGCTAACGCTTTAACACGCAGCCAAACAAGTCAATCAAAATTTGCCATATCAGTTGAATTACATACGTCTTAAAAATAATAATTTAGACTTAAGGATTTCTTCAAAGGAGTATACTTTTTATATATAAAGCATTTCATATAAAGATTATGTTATTTCTAACAGTAGGCTATATTGCATGCAATAGGGACTACTCAAACTAGTGAAATACAGATCTGGCACAAGATATTAGCTGCCATCTTGTCTTCTAACTGAGACGGCTCAGCCTTTTAAAGTCACTTCTGCACTATAATATTACAAGATAAACTTTTAATTTCGAATAGACCCTGTTCTTTAGCACAGTTTAAACGATTCTCGGTTTAATAATCAGAACTGGTGGGTCCCATGTTATGGATTATAAAGCTTGCATAATTCACACGGCCGCCATCCTGAAATGGTACGACGGATGACCTTGTAGTTTGAGCACAAGACACGGCCTATATGAAGGTATGAATGAAAATCCACAACCTGCTTCCAGTCTCCGACCGGGTCAGAAATGGAATGAATGAAGCCCCCATCTAGCGGCGAGGATATGAACTGTGCCGGCTGCCGAGGCCTGACGCACTCCTCTGGGGCAATGATTAAATGAATGACAGATGAAATGAAATGATAGTGGAGAGTGTTGCTGGAATGAAATGTTGACAGGGAAAACCGGAGTACGCGGAGAAAAACCTGTCTGCCTCCGTTTTGTCCAGCACAGATCTCACATGGAGTGACCGGGATTTGAACCACTGACTCAGCGGTGAGAGGCCGGCGTGCTGCCGCCTAAGCCACGGAGGCTTCCCTATATGAAGGTATATTGTTACCAAATTTGGTAGAGATCGGATAGTTAGTTTAGTCATCTGATTTTACGTTTTGAACGTTTGAGTGGCCGCCATTGAGTTTTGGTAAAGATGGAGGTGATAAAAAATATGACACTGAGGTGCTCTTTGCTAGTGCTACCTCTGTACCAAATGTCGTTCAATTCGGATTCACCATGTTTGAATTGATAGGGGGAGGGGACGAGGGAGGGGGGGAGGGGGCAGACATACAGAGTACACGCACTTACACACACACAGACAGACACACTATTTTTGGCCTTGTGTAGATCTCATAAGTCTACTTTCATTTTTCGCAAAAATCGAAAGTAGGCTAAAAAAGAAAGAAATTAAGAACAAAAGAAAGAAAGAAAGCCAACATGACTGGGCGCGCACATCATCAGATCTACTGTATACACCAGACAAAATAGCTCTACTAAACACTATCAAACCCACTGACAGGCACTGCCCTCCAAAACAAAAAAACAAAACGCAAAGGTTAGCAGGTGTGGCAACTATCACTGGTAAAACAAAGCATTATCCATCCAAAATTAGAACCATTTACATACAGCACAGCACAGCACAGCACCTACAAGACAGAGAAATGCTATATTTCAATCACATGTAATTCTTTTCAGGTTATTTCCTGCATGTTGCAGTAATTGTCGACCGACTGAAGAGTAAGCAATACTGATATATTGGCTTGTTTGTTAGGGGGAAGGACACGTACGGCCCTTCCTACTTGTACAGCGCCACTGAGACCCGGTTTGGAGCATGGCTGATGGGTATTTGGTTGGGATACATCATCCACCAGATCAAGCGAGGACAACTTACCATCAAGATGAGCAAGGTCAGTGATACCCCTGACTCTGTGCTAACCTAAGGGCTAACAGTAACTGACCCAGTGGCGGCTGGTAATAAGATTGTAGTGTTGCACAATGACCTGATTTCTTTAAGAAAAGTAATTAATACTGTAATACCGGTAATATTTTTAGTTGTACGTTTCCTTTTATAAGTGTAGGAATTCATAATAATAATATCGTATGGCCTCGGGTGCCAGGTGCAAGCTTTGTTATTTGACACCCAGAGGGTAGCTTGCATGTTGAATTTCGTTGTTCCTTGACTATGAAAGTCAAGGAGATTAGATGTTAGATATCTAACCTCCTTGAACACTAGCACTTTCTAGTAGAGAAATGAGGAACTTTGTGTTGGCGGAAACCCCCGAGATTAATTTTGCCTTTATGAACTCGGCCTACTGAATTGAAATGGGTTCTTTGACATGCCAACATCGTATGACATGCGTATCATATTTTTGCTGCCTTTCAAAAATCACTTACCACGGCCAGGAGCGAACCTGGAATCCACTCACTCACCGTGGCAAGCTAGGAATTCATAATGTTATTCTTTAATAATTCAGGAAATCTTATAGTACGTTACTGTGAACTGTCTGAGAAGGGGAAGCGCGCCAACTGTCTAGGAGTGCTCTTCCGTTTGGTCGTTACTAGGCCCACCCACCGACCAGATCTCAATAGTGAAGGGTATGGCAGAGATGCTAGCCGAGTAAGTCCTATCCCAATAGTTGTCGCTTGGTCGTTGTTCGCTGATTGCAACAAGGGAGCCGAGGAGCGGACTGCCGATACTATGTCTTGCAATGGAATTTGTGAGTATCGGTACTTGTAACACTCGCGGTTCTTTTGTACCCTCTTATATATGGTGACTTATGTTGTTTTGTTCTCGTGAAGTTTATCATGTAGACTAACTTAGAATCCATTTAATCCGATGACAATGTGCTGTTCTATGAATTGCGGCATTCATCGAGTACATTCGTTTTATGGGGCAGTTGAATACAGTTTTCACTGACATCAAGCAGTCTTTTACCCTACCACCTACCCCCTTCCCCCTCCCCTCCCATTAATGAAACTAGTGCAACGCCCAGAAGAAATATCCGCCAGTCACCACTGAACTGACATACGGTCTATAGAAAATGTTAAGTCTAGATGCCTTAAAATATCCTAGTAATTTCCAAAATGTCGTATTCAAGACTGGCAAACGAGCTCGCTAAAGAAATATTCCTAGTCCAAGACTTGATAATCCGCCTGCTACTCCCATCCACAGAGTAGGAACAGGAACTGCTCGTAACCAGGCAGGGATAGTCCTAGAATCCTACTCAACAGATGCCATGTCAAATCGAAATTGGACTGGGCCGAAAACCGACCTAAGAGCGCCTTGAACAGATTGACGGTAGGCCACATGGGTTTCACCACCAACTGTGTGCTCATCCAGCTGTGCAATAACCAATGTGAACTGTATCGTACAATGCTGGAATACTGTGAACCATATTTTGTTTGGCTGTAATATATTCTTTTATGAGCATGGTAAGACACTAAGGCCCGATTAGCGACAAACTGACAGTAAAATAAGCCGTAACCAGCAGTTAATTTTACCGGAGGATTCTCCTTACTGCCACATTTTCTAGTATGATATTTTCATATTACAGTATTCCTCTAAATTCTTGTACCTCCTGTTAATGCTTCAAACGTCTGGGCTACTTCTTCCCGTGCCTTACACTTTTGTTCTCACACATCGGACTTCTTATTCTCGATTACTGACCGCTTCTGATGATGATGATGATAATTGTTGTTTTAAGGGGCCTAACATCTAGGTTATCGGCCCTTAATGGTTTGGGTGATGTGAAAATGTAAACGAAAAGATACTAAACCTAAACCTAGCTACAAACTAGAAGAGGCAATCATCATCATCATCATTTCCCCTTATCCAGCTCCTGCCGGGTCGGGGTATTTATGGCACTTCTCCACTTTCCTCTTTCCTTCCACCATTCTTCTTCCACGATCTTGTCCCAGTCCAGATTTCTTTTTCTTACGCCGTTCTTCACTGAATCCATCCACCTTGTTCTAGGTCTTCCTCTTGGTCTCTTACCCTTGCACTTCGCCTCCAGCATCTGTCTTGGTATTCTATTTTCCTCCATCCTCTTTACATGTCCAAACCACCTTAGTTTATTCTTCTCAATTCTCTCATTTAGTTTTCCCATCCCAACTTCCTTCCTAACATCTTCATTCCTCACTCTGTCTTTCCTTGTCTTTCCTATCATACTTCTTAGGAATTTCATTTCACTGGCTTGGATTCTACTCTCTTGCCTGCTTGTCAGGGTCCAAGTCTCAGCTGCATAAGTTAATATGGGTACATAATACACTTTATACATTACCTCCTTGCTTTTCCTTGGTACTTCCTTATCCCAAACAAGTTTTCTTACACTTTGATAGAATGCATTGCTCTGCTGTACCCTCCTGCCAATCTCCATGTCCAACCTACCAGTTTGCATCAATTCACTTCCTAGGTATTTGAACGTGTCCACAATTTCCAAACTCTGACTTCCAATTTTCACAGTGCCCTTTCCTTGTCTTTCCCCTCTTGTCATCACCATGGTCTTGCTTTTCTCTATACTGATTTTCAGGCCATACTTCTGAATATTTTCGTTCAGTGCATCTAGTTGTTTTTGCACTTCTTCGGTGTTCCTTCCCCAGACCACAATATCATCTGCAAATAACAGTAACTTCATTTCTTTATGTTCATATGCTTCCTTTGTTTCCTTTACTATTTCATCCATCACCATTATGAACAAGAGAGGTGACAGCACACTCCCCTGTCTTAGTCCAGTCTTGTTCGTAAACCAATCTGTCTTTCCAACTGGGGTCAGTACCCTGCTAACACAGTTGTTGTACATTGCTTGCACCATTTCCAACATTTCTCTTCCCAGTCTCTTCTTAACCATGGTTTCCCATACCTTCTCTCTGGGGACACTATCATATGCCTTTTCTAGATCTATGAAAGTCATGATCAAATCCTCTCCATATTCCCAGTTCTTTTCCATCACCTGCCTCAAGCTAAAGATTGGGTCCACTGTGGATCTTCCACTCCTGAAGCCATACTGTTCCTCTTGCAACTCTCCTTCCACCTTTCTTCTCATTCTTCTTTCTAATATCCTTTCCAGTATTTTTACTATCTGTGATATGAGGGTGATCCCTCTATACTTATCACACACCTTCTTGTCCCCCTTCTTAAACACTGGTATTATTAGCCCTTTCTCCCAGTCTTCTGATACACATTTTAGTTTCCACACACACTTTAGCAGTCGATACAACCATTGCATACCAACAGGTCCAGCAGCCTTTATCATTTCTACACTGATTTCATCCACCCCTGTTGCTTTTCCCATCTTCATTTTCTGTACTGCTAATTCCACCTCCAGCATTGTTATATCATCTTCTGTTATAGAGTCGTCAGGTTGTGTCACTTCCATCTCACCAGTACCATTGCTCACATTCAAAAGCTTATCGAAATACTCCTTCCATCGTCCCTTTATCTCTTCTGGGTGTGTTAACAACTCTCCATCTTCCTTTTTCACTAGCTTTGTAGTAACTCTTTCTTTCCTCTTACTTCTTAGAAGCCCATACAGCATCCTTTTACTGCCACTTACATCTGTTTCCATTCTTCGTGTAAATTCTTCCCAACTTTTCTTCTCCTACCACTTTCTTACACCTCCGTTTGCTGTCATGATACTTCCTTTTGCTTTCTTCTGTTTGATCTCGGTTCCATTCTTTCCATGCAGACTTCTTTTCTTCTTTTCTTTCTTTCTTTCTTTCTTTCACTGCTTTCCTCACTTCCTCATTCCACCATGGTGTCTCCTTCTCTTTCACTCTTGTTGACGTCCTACCACAAGCACTCTCTGCTGCACCAACAAATGCCTTTTTAAAGTGAGACCATTCCTCTTCTATGTTTTCTACTTCAGTAACTGGGATTTGTTGCTTCAATCTCTCCTGAAAATTTTCCTGTACGGTTTTGTCTTTCAATTTCCATACTTTTATTTTACTTTCTCTGATCTCCTTTAGGTTTTCCAATTTTTCCCATCTAAATTTTGCCACCACAACTCTATGGTCCCCATCAAATGCTTCTCCTGGTAAAGCTGTCACATCTATCAGCTTTCTGCGATTAGTCCTTTCCACCAGAAAGTAGTCAATTACTGATTTTGTTCTTCTATCGCCCCAACCATATCTCGTAATTTTCCTGCTGTTTTTCTTCCGAAACCATGAATTACCCACTATCAGTCCATTCCTTTCACAAAAGTTTACAAGTTTCTCTCCTTCCCGGTTCTTTTTCCCATATCCATATGGTCCAATGACTTCTTCATTTCCTTGTCTCTCGTTTCCGACTTGTGCATTCAATGGAGAACAAAAATAAGAACAAGGGAAACTAAAGACAGGAGGAAAGGCAATGCCCTCAACCCTTGAAGAATGAGAATTAAGGGACTTGGAAGAAACAGGAAAGGCCGATAGGAAAGGTAAAGAGGAGAGGGTCTGCCCCAAAGGCAATGGAAGGAGAAAAACCGGACCCAGCTCAAGAATCACTCGGGGTCGCCAACTCCCAAACTCACCAGACGTGAGCCCTCGAGGGTGTAGCACAATCCAGGGTGGGGCTACACCGTGGCCTACGTTATATACAAGGCCTGGAAATGAGGCGCCAGACAACATTGCGAGCGATGGTTCGAACTTGTTCCGCATTTTGCCACTAGGTTCGCTGTCTGGCGCCCATATTCGTACCGTTTGCAATACGTACAATGTGATTAGTGTGTCTGTATTTGGCGGTAAATAAGGTTTCCTAATGAGTGAGAGAGCTAAGCTGAGTTTAAAATTGACTGGCGAAGTGTGTCGTATTATAGTTGTGCTTTCATTAAGAGCAGTAGACTGCTGCTTGACTGATATTGAGATGGGTGCTAAGTGGTCTTTATGAGCAAGACGTAGTGAAAAGCAAGTTTTAATCCAGTGTACTAGCGTAAATGTGACATGTATGTGTGATAAATACTTTAGATATAAATCACTGAATGATTTTAATAGAGTAACTTATGTGTAAATATTAGTGTTATTATTGTGTTCGTCAAAAATGGTGTACTGTAGCGTGCCGTATTGTAAATCTCGTCAAGTTAAAGGCAATGGACTTTCGTTTCATAAATTTCCATTGAACATTGACATACTGAAACAATGGGTTCTAGCTGTTTCACGTGAGGGGGTAAAGCCAGGGTCTTTGTGGACACCAAAACAGTCTTCTAGAATTTGTAGCAAGCATTTCAAGGACTCTGATTTTAGTATAAGTACTACAAAGAGAACGCTCTTACCGAACGCATATCCGACGGTTTTTGAGGACTACCCCGAACATAAACAAGCACAAATAAATAGAAATACGCGCAAAAGAGCACGTGTCGATAGAGACATACATATCAACAATAGAAAGAATTGTTCAGGTAATTTAAATTTTACGGAAGACTATTTGGATGAACGAATTGAAGAAAACCATGATCAACCACGTGTTAGTGTAGGAACGCAATGTTCTACAATCAAGCAAACTCATTGCAAGTCAACAAAATTAAGGAGGGCACTAAGAAAAAATACAGTATACAGAACTACAATTAAGTCATTGAATCAGAAGATAATTTCATTGAAACAAAAATTACATTCAGTGCAACGTCAGGACAAACTCGATGTTCAAATATCAAAGCTCAAGAGTGAAGCGGATCGTGGGGACTTGAAGGCTAATTTCTTACATGAACAAATTCGAGCTTTCACGAAACGAAAGTGTAAATACAATGAAACAACAATAAAGATATGTGTATTGCTCTCTAATAAATCACCGTCGGCTTACCGCTTACTTAGAGATATAAATATTTTACAACTTCCTCATCCACGAACACTGAAAACGTACATTGGGTATACGAACGGAGAGACAGGTGTCACGTCACTTGCAAAAGCTAGGTTGACAGCTGAAGAAAAGTTACTGACTCACGATAATGAGAAGGTTGGTTCATTAATCATTGATGAAATGGCCATAAAGTCTAGACTATTGTATGACAAGAATTTAGACATGTGTCTCGGCATTAGTGATATTGAGAAAGATGCAATTGGAATCGAACATAAATTGGCTAATAAATTGTTATGTATACTGTTCAAGGGCCTGTCATCCTTGATACCTGTTTCGTTCTACTTTACATGTGGACTCGCAGGACAACAGTTATCTAGGATAACACTGGACGCACTGACTACGGTTGAGGAATGCGGTTTCAAGGTCATCAGAATCGTGACGGACAACTGTCAGGTGAATGTGTCAATGTTTGAGGCGCTGTGTGGCGGATGTGTCACTCATGAAATTCGTCACCCGAAAGACGGGCAGAGGCCACTTTTTCTTAGTTTCGATCCGAGTCACATCATTAAGAATGTACGATCACAATATCTGAGTAGGAACTTCTATGTAGATGACAATTTAATAACTAGTGATCATCTCAAGAATCTGTACCACTTACAGAAAAAGCTAGTAGTACCGTAAAGCCAGTTAGAAAATTAAGCAGGAAGGTTGTATATCCAAGCAATTTAGAAAAAATGAATGTGGCAAGAGCCAAATTGGTGTTTACTGCAGAGACAATAGCTGGGCTTAAGAGCATGGAAGTCGTGTGCCCAGAGAAAGTTGAAGTTAAGGACAGCCTACACGAAACAACAAAATTCTTGGAAATTTTTAGGAAATGGTTTGATATACATGATATCTGCAATACCACACACGGACTTCATTCCAGAAACACGGACAAGTTTATTTTCAGTGAAGTTAATGATGAGAGACTTTCATGGCTGACCAATGAATTTCTGCCGTACCTGTCACAGATTCAAAGTTATCCCGATAAAAAGATGAGACTTACAAAGGAAACTTATCAAGCTTTGGTGCTAACAACTTCATCAACCGTGTCCTGCATACGATTTCTAATCAGTATCGGCTCACGCGGAATCTCTCTAGTGACGATGTAGATCTGCTCTTCAGTCACCTGAGAAATAAGGGAGGTAACAATGACTCTGTGTTCGGTCCTGTATGTCTCATTCTTTGTGAGCCGCAGGATAAGGCTCAGAGATCATAGTGTGTGGGTCTCGTCCTGGCAAGCGGAGATCCACCCTAAACAAATTCACGCCAGTGACATTTCTTCCATACCTCACTTACTTTCAAAGTCCAACGGCGATGGGATATAAATGGTAGGGGCAGGTTATGGGTGTAACTGGAAGCCCCTAGTTCGGACCTGCACGTTGGCAGCAGATGTGTGATGGTCGTCTTCCAGAGACTCTGTGACTACTCAGGAATTTGGTCCTGCATTTGTGTTTGGGCAGGTCTATTTAGGATCACCGCTGCCCACCCCACATGGGGAAGGCCCTAGAAGAGGTGGGCTAAACATCGGAAGTCACAATCTTGGTCCGGCTGGGCAACCGCACTCAGCAGGTCACCCCCTCATGCGGTCGAAACTCAAAAACAGTAAAGAATCACAAATTGATTATTGGATCATGGAACAACAGAACTTTGCTTGATATGGACAATAACGTTAGACCTGAGAGAAGGTCAGCTCTTATAACCCATGTGTTATCAAGACTCAACATTGACATTGCTGCTCTCAGTGAAACTAGGCTGTCTTCTGAAGGCAAGATTACTGAATCTGGAACAGGATATACCATCTTCTGGAAAGGAAAGGAGGAGAGTGAATGTCGTATTCATGGTGTGGGCTTCGCTGTGAAGACCAAACTGGTAAATTATCACCAACTTACGCCCATTGCAATCAGCGAAAGGCTCATGACTCTCCGCATACCACTCTCAGGAGGTTCCTTTATGACACTCATCTCTGCCTATGCTCCTACCTTAGATTCTGATGATGAAGTAAAGGCTCAATTCTATGATCAGCTAAGTGAAATCATCTCCAAGGTACCATCTACAGATAAACTCTTGCTCCTCGGTGATTTCAATGCCAGAGTTGGTAAAGATCACAGGCTATGGAATAATGTGATGGGCAAACAGTGACTTGGAAAATGTAATCCCAATGGACTGTTGCTTCTTGGTCTTTGTGCAGAACACGAACTTTTCATTACCAACACGCAGTTCCGGCTATCTAACCGCTTCAAAACCACGTGGATGCATCCTCGTTCCAAATATTGGCACATTCTTGGTTATATCAATTCCTGGCAATGTGATAAGAAGGAAACTCTTATTACCAGAACAGCAAGGAATATAGACGATTGTTGGACAGATCATAAACTTCTTATATGTAAGCTCAGGATATCCATCAGACCTAAAGCACCTAGGAACATCAAAAATTTGCCATGAAAGAAGTTTAATACATCCAAACTTCAGGATGAATCCATCTATAAACATTTTGGAAACAGGATCGTCACCCAGTTATCAGAAAACCCAGTAACGAATGACATTCAGCAAGAATGGGCCACACTACAGAAGATTATCACACAGTCAGCTGAGGAAACCATTGGTTTTATAGTGCGGAAAAGACAAGACTGGTTTGATGACAACAATGAAGAAATTCTGTCTCTCATCAATGCCAAAAGGAATGCCTATCTTGCCCATCCTCAAGACCTAACTTCCAACACAAAGAGAGATAAACTACTGGAACTCAAGGGTAAATGTCAGATGCAGATAAGGCAGATTAAAAATACTTGGTGGCAACAGAAGGCTCAGGAACTGCAGAGACTATCGGATGCTCGAGACTTGAGGAACTTCTATGCAATACTCAAGGAAATATATGGACCATCTCGCTCATCATCAGGTACACTGAAAAGCGCTGATAACTTTACTACCTTTACGGATAGTGAAGAAATCTTGGAACACTGGAAGGAGCACTTCTCCAATCTCCTAAATCATCCATCAGCAACTGCTGAAGACTTCTTTTGTGATATGCCGCAACAACCTGAACAACTGTGGTTGGCAGTACCTCCTACTTATCATGAATTCAGTGCAGCTCTCACCCAATTGAAACCCAGAAAGGCACCTGGCCCAGATAACATCCCTCTGGAACTAATTCAAGCCGGAGGTCATTCCCTCAAAACAAGGATTTTCACCCTTATCCTCAGAATATGGGAATCAAGAAAGGTACCTGGAGACCTAAAGAATGCCACTATCATCACTATCTTTAAAAAAGGTGATATCAGTGTTTGTGGCAACTACCGTGGTATATCACTGCTATTAATTGTGGGGAAGATTCTTGCAAGAATTCTACTTAACCGCCTCAAGGTTATCTCTGAGAAGATCCTCCCAGAGTCACAATGTGGATTTAGAGGTTTCAGAAGCACCATTGACTTGATTTTCTGTGTGAGACAGCTCCAAGAAAAATGTAGAGAACAACAGAATTCACTCTTCTTAGTCTTTTATGACTTGGAAAAGGCATTTGATTCGGTTACAAGACCAGCCATGTGGGCGGTGCTGAAGCGGTTTGGTTGCCCTCGGCGTTTTGTAGATCTCATCAAGGCTCTCCATGATGGCATGACAGGTCAGGTTTGCCATCAGAATAAGATGTCCGATTAATTTCCTATTACCCATGGACTGAAACAAGGATGTGTATTGGCTCCAATGCTTTTTGCGCTGTACTTGGCTGCGATGCTTTATGATTCACCTACAAATATCCTAGGTGTGGAGTTCAAATATCGTTTTGATGGAGGGCTTTTCAACCTAACTCGTCTCCGCTCCTTGAGGAAAACTCAGGTTACTAATGTTACTAATATGTTGTATGCGGATGATGCTGCGTCGCCAACTCTCACACCAGAAGAGCTGCAAGAGGCAGTTAATTGTTACAAAAGTGCATGTGATCGCTTTGGTCTTACCATAAATGTAAATAAGACTAAAGTCTTGGTACAACCTTCACCAGGCACACCTCTTTCTCAGTTCAATATCTCCATCTCAAATTTGCCCTTAGAACTTCTTGTACCTGGGCAGCACCATTTCTGTGAGCTGTACCTGTGAGCAGGATGTGGATAAGAGAATTGGCACAGCCCAAGCAGCATATGGATGATTAGCACACCGGGTCTTCATAAATAAAGATCTGTCCATGACTACAAAACTTATGGTGTACAAAGCAGTAGTCATTTCTACATTGTTGTATGGCTGTGAAACGTGGACCCTTTACCGAGGTGATCTTAGGAAGCTTGAGCGCTTCCACCTACAAAAACTTCGATCAATCCTGAGGATTAAATGGGAAGACCACATTACCAATATTGCTGTTCTTGAAAAGGCTCAAATCAACAGCATAGAATCATCCATAATAGGTCACCAATTTAGATGGATTGGTCATGTCCATCGGATGGATGATGTGAGATTACCTCGTCAAATGCTATATGGTGAGTTAAGCTACGGCACCAGACCTCATGCTGGTCCTAAGAGGCGTTACAAGGACCAATTTAAGCAGACCCTGAAATTGACAGGTCTTGATTCACAAACCTGGAACATGCTGGTTGAAGACCGCTCAACTTGGCGCCGTACCATCTCGGATACTGTAAAGACGTTTGAAAGGGATCGACGCACACATGAAGAGGCCAAGCGTCAAGCTAGGAAACTTTGAGCAGCCCAACCACTTCCTCCTCCAGCAATACTATGTGACTTGTGTGGACGCTTGTTCCATGCCAGGATTGGACACAGCCACAAACTGGACTGAAGGAAGAAATTTATACTCGGATTCGAGTTAAAGCCGATGATGATGATGACCTCTATATGCATTTGGTTCAGTTGTTTCTCCTTTCCCTTTGTAAAGTACTTTGATAGTAGATTTTCGCCACTCGTCAGGGATCTCACCTGACGTCAGGCAGTTGTTGAATAGGCCTGTCCATATTTCTGCCAGTATTTCTGTCGAATGTTTTCAGTATTTCGTAGCATATTCCGTCGGGGCCTACTGCCTTCTTATCTTTAGATTCTTTTATTGCTGTTTTTACTTCGTTTATTGTGAATAATGGGATCTCTTTACTGTCTCCTGGCAGGACTGTTTCATGAGATGTGGTTCCTTTGGTTTTATTCAGGATCCTTGAAAAATGTTCCTCCCATGTTCCCATTTGAACCTTTCCGGGTGTATCTTCTTTTCAGAGCCATAAATGGGTCTTTTTTGTGCATCTTCTGCTTCTTGTAGGGCTTGCATTTCGATGAAATTCACTTGTTTAGCTTTTAGTAGTTGTTTGTAGGATTTCCTCCTTTTGGAGTACTCTTCTAATAGATCTTTTGAGAGAGAGGTTTTGGCTTGGTGTAGTGCCTCTAGCGTGGTTTTCCTTTGCTGGTAACACTCGGTGTCAAACCATGGTTTCCCCTTTCGTTGTTTGTTTGGTATTGTTGCTGCAGCTAGGGCTTCTTGTATTGTGGACATAGCGAGGTTGATGTTATTACCTTGTAGGTATTGTCCTATCAGTTTCAGCGCTGTGAGTTGTTCGCTAGTACGTTTGTGCCCAGTTTTCTGAGGGGCTTATGCATATTCGGTGTTGTTGGTCTGAGACCCGTGGTTAGTATGAGGCTTGTGTGGATTGGGACATGTTTGGTCAGTGGGGTTGAAGATGTCTTCCAGATTCCTTGTTGCTTTGTGACACAGATCTCCTTTCCTCGGTGAAACACCAGGTTGATCGTGCTAGCTCCGTTGTGCGCAATGTTGGTTATTTCATTCGGATTGTTGATCAGGTTGTATCCTTCTTCTTGTAGTATGTCATGGAATGTTGTTGTTTTTTTGTTTGTTTGGTTTGTCTGTTCTGCAGTTAAAATCACCTGCAACTATTACGTTTTTCTGTCTTTGTTAGTGCTATTGCAGCTGTTATATCTTTCACTGTGTCATCAGAGGATGTTCCATAGGTGATGTACTTGCTTACTATGGTTAGTTTGTTTTTCTTCACAATGACTTTGTTGTCGTCCTTTATTGTCTCTTGGATCCTCCCTATGGTGAGTTTTATCATGATGGAGACACCTCCCTCTGGTCTGCCTCTGTCTTTTGATTTGGCATAGGAGTGTATTGATTTATATCCTTGTAGTTCAAAAGATCCTGTCAGGAAGGTTTCTGTAGTTATTATCACGTCTTTGCCTATCCATATTAGGGGCCGATAACCTCAATGTTAGGCCCCTTAAAACAACAACTATCATCATCATCACGTATCCATATTTCTTCAGGTGCTGAGCTGATGGTACCCTTTAGTCCTTCTACTTTCCACAGTATCAGATTTAGTAGTGTATTGGTTTCTGTTTGGTGTGTTTATTCTTATTGGTTCCAATTATATCCTGATTAAAATGTTTACCGGCATATTCCTTTTAATAGTTTCCAAACCTTACACGTTCCATAGCATAAACTTCATTTTCTTCGATTGATGCTCCTTCCTCGAAACCTCCTTGGTAGTCTTATGTAGTTCGCGAACGAACTAGTTCGGAAGGGCGGGTCCCACATACGAACTACCGAACTAGTTCCCAGATCCCTCGCTTGTTAGTTTGTTCGATCTTTTTTCGCTGGCCGACTTGTAACAGCGCTAGAGCGCGGGTCCGCCGTAGCTCGTCAACTCGTCACCATTCTTTGCACAATCACATGCGCTTTATTTCGTTCAGTCAGTTCAGTTGATTGAGTGTATCTATAGTGGCAAGATTGTCAAGTTTTGGCGCGGTGATTTTTCAATGTTGGTTTATAACACACTACTAGTGCTAACACGCTAATAGGTAATAACTATCTCATATGTGTAATGTAATACAGTGGCGGTTCATAAATTGAAGTTACTGATACTTAACTGATTTAGATGTGGGGATAATTCCACAGTTTTATTTCACTTAGTAATTTTGGATTATTTGAAAATATGTCCAATTATTTCGAAAATCAGCGAACTGGATAAACATTCCCATTTCAATGAACTGGTTGATATTTATTTTTCTCGATACATGGTGATACAACTACTTTTACCTGTTTTTAAGAAATGAACATTATGACGATGATTCACAAAGAAAAGCGAACTTGCATGGACAAAAACTTTGAACTAAAAAAACCTATTCCTCCCATTCATGCCATAAAGATAATGTACCCAACAGTTTCAGAGCAGGCAAATAATGAATATCACAAAGCAAGTAAGAAATGAAACGAAAATAGCGTGGGGAGGGGGTCGAGGAGGGGTACGTCTAATCATCACCTAGTGACAAGTAGGAATCGGATGGTGACGCGCCGATATACGCGAAAATTTATGATGATAATTGTTGTTGTAAGGGGCCTCACATCTAGGTTATCGGCCCCACGCGAGAAAAAAATAAAGAGAATAATAAGTGTATGCTTCTACGAACACATCGTCCATACTGTTATTCTTTAAGGTACGGTACCGGTATTTCACTAATGATAAACAAATGACGACTTTTGGCTTTATAAACAATAGAAAGAGAAGTTTTCTCAGAAGGGAAGACATGGACCCTATTAAAAGGATGGCCAACATTAGAGTGAGATGGAAGAAGTTTGTAGCTACCCTTGTTTCTACAAGGAATAAAAGGAAATAAGGAATTTCACTAATGTTTCAATACTCATATTTTTGTATTTTTTAAATCTTCGAATATCAAAATGAAAAAAACATTACTACACATGCTACATGTCAATATCTAATACATGAACTGCACGTGCAGCGAGCATAGTAACTGTTGCAGTAGCCTACAAGATTGCTTGAAACGAGAGCAATGTGGATGAGCAATCGCTGGTGACAGACTGCTATAACAAACAAAGATCACGTGCAGTGGCATTAGCAAGGTGAGCGAACAATCTGTCTTACAGGGAATTCGAGATGGGAGCTACCGGTAACGAACTATTATGCGCCTACTACTCCTTGGGGATGTCCTCTGCGAATCGAAAATAAAATCTTCTTACTCTTACCCTTTTTGGCCAAGAAGACGGGCTTTCCACGACTGCAAGGTAAGCCCACTTTAAAAGCTTTGTGGGGTCCTTTTGATTCTCGGTCTTCACATACAATATTTCCCTCAAGCCTATTATTGTTAAGGTATTGAATTATATTTTCCTCTCTGGTGGACTGTTTCAGCTGACCTACAAAGATCCACGCCACCCTGTCCCCTATTTGAAGTTCTTCGTCATCTTTTGTGCCAACTATCGGTATTTGATTTGATGGATGTACCTGTTTCTTGTTCCGAGTTTATGTGTACGATTATTACCCCCTTCTTCCTTGTGGTCCGGCTCTTTCTCGTCTTCCCTTTCTCCTTTATACATTACCGGTATTCTTTTAATCTGGGAGTCTATTAGTCCCTCTAATGTGCAGGATAAGAAATCCATGATGTTATCAACTTTCTTTGTAAATACTATAACTTCAGTTAAATGGTTCTGTTTCTGCTCGCTAGGTGCCGCCATTTACTCGATACATTTGTGTAACTCATTCTATCTTTGCTCTTTGGGCATTATCCAACCTGAAGGTGTCAACAAGTTTAGTGTATTGATCTCTTTCCTGAGTGCGAATTATAGATAGTGTAAAATGGCCCTCCGTATCAACATCCTGTGCTGACCGTCTGTCTGCCAACTGAGTCATAGTTGAAGCAATAGATGACACAGTTTGTTCTTCATAGTGACTGTCCCCGTCTTCATGCGCTACATCTTCCTGTGTACTGCCAAGAGATAGCACCACTTGTCATGTAGGGCAAATGTCTACTTCCATAACCTCACTACGCAAATTATTGCATTCCTTACACTTGGTTATGAAACAATTTTTCATCATTGTAGTGTAGTCTCTAACAACACTTACCGTTTTAAACATTTCCTCCTTAATATCTTTCTTAAGGTAACCACTTACTTCTGCGATATTCACAAGACTTTGTAGAGCACATTCAAGCCGCTTTTCAATATCACCCACCATTTCTATCGTAATACAAGACAGACAGGCAACTTCGAAAGAAATCGCGCAAACAAACGGCGTACTACAGGGGACCCAATGAGCCTTATACTGTTCAACATCGCCAGAGCAGACATCACTAAAATAATTGAAAACACCAAAACAGTGTCATTATATATGTACGCAGGTGATATGGCCCTGGGTTCATCTAACATATCGGAACTACAAGACACCCTGGATGCTCTCCACACTTGGGCGCAAGAAGACAAAATGTTCATTAACTACAGTAAGACGGTCCACATGGTATTTCGGAAAGGAGGAAAACTAGCAACAAATGACGAGGTAAAACTCTGAGATAACGACATCAAAAAAGTTAATACCTTTAAATACTTAGGGATTACACTCCAGACCACATGCAACTCATTCAGGGTCCATATACCAGAAAGAGGTGCTGCCGCCATCAGAGGGATGTATAAAATCAAAAACATCACCAAACTCTCACTACAAATGGCCATTACCCTATTTCATGCCAAAATATCTCCAGTTATAACATACGGCATTGAACTAATATGGAAAGACTAACCCTAACGGATCTTACCAACCTTGAGAAAATCAAATCGGGATACCTGAAGAGAACTCTTGGAGTAGCGAGAACGACCAAGTCCAGACTGGTATATGAACTGGCAAGGGAACCGTTCTACATAGAGGACCTGAAACTCAAGCTGCTTCTACCTCACACCAATCAAGTATCTCATTTAATAGAGCTAAGGAAACAAAAAACAAAGGAAATACCCGAAGACTTTTGCGCTACAAATGCCATAATCGACAGGAGATGGGAAAAAACGAACCAAGAACTGCGATCGGTGCTAACCAGACTTTCAGTGCACGGCTATCACCACAAGATATGTAAAAATGACAAATTTCACGAAACAAACAATTCATGTGTATGCAACAAACATTGTGAAAAATACCACCTAACTAAATGTCATAAGAGGATTAAGTCAATCATCGACTATAGCAAAGACTAGATCTAAATGTATCAAACATTGTACATAGGATATAAATCTTTATATATGCACATTTGTGTGCATTTTTGTAATAATTTAATGAATTCTGAAACATATGGTCGATGTTGTTGTTCATTGTCAACCAAAGAACAACGAAATGCGTTGTGAACGTAAGCTTGGTTATCTGTTTCAGCTGATGGTAATGGCGCTATGGGTGTATGTGGTCATCGTATTCATCGGCAGCGCCCTCTCTCTCCACACCTACTTGCTGGCTGATCATGTCTACGAGAGATTTGTAGACTCATTCTATACGGCCGTGATCCATTTGTTCTGGGGCAGTGCGGTCTGCCTCACCATCTTTGCATGCGTCACCGGCTATGGAGGTAGGTGTCCAATGCACTCCACACGAGATACTGGTGATTACAACCGAGAAGAGCGACTGTTTTATCAAATATGTACTGTAGAGAATTTCTTTGAATTATTTAGGGTCTTTGCGACAGCCTGGTCATGTAGCCCCGTGTACTTTGGTGAGTTTGCGGAATCTGTCTGATAAGCAGATCAAGCGATAGGGTTTTGATACATAAATGATGCACTTTGATGAATGATGGTTGTGATGTCTGTGGTATTGTATGCATTTGTAATTGGGGCTAGGATTTAGGTAAAAGGCATCCATGGCCTTAATGTAGGTACCATCCCTGCATTGGCTTGGAGGACAAGTGGAGAACCAGGCTGAGGTAGGAATTGATCCCACTTCCTCTCAGCTTTGCTTCATTAGGCAGAATTCCAGCTTTCAGACTAGAATCAACTAGAATCAATCCAGAACCTGCCAAGAATGCTACTCATTACCCATGAGATGGACTATAACACAAGAAGCCCAAATAGAAACGTATCACTACTATTATATCCCTGTACTGCATCACGTTGCGAAACATAAACTGCACCTTTTATTGTTGGACAAATTATGTTGTTTAAACACAAATAGTGCTAAATGTTCCGGCATAACTCAACAAGATGACAGTGTTTCGCCCCGGTGTGCTATTGGGCTCTTCAGTTGGTTAAAGCACACCTCACCAAGACACTGTCTAGTGCACACTGGGAAGGCCATTGCAAGACGTATTTGATACATGTGTATCCGCGTCACGAGCAAGCCAGTGCACTATGGGAGTCGAAACTCCATTCCAAAGCAATTATAACCTTACCTTGGCATTGAATATACAATTTTCATAAGAAAATATGCATTGTCCGTTGAGCCATAATATATTTAAACACAAATAGTGCTAAATGTTCCGGCATAACTCAACAAGATGACAGTGTTTCGCCCCGGTGTGCTATTGGGCTCTTCAGTTGGTTAAAGCACACCTCACCAAGACACTGTCTAGTGCAAACTGGGAAGGCCATTGCAAGACGTATTTGATACATGTGTATCCGCGTCACGAGCAAGCCAGTGCACTATGGGAGTCGAAACTCCATTCCAAAGCAATTATAACCTTACCTTGGCATTGAATATACAATTTTCATAAGAAAATATGCATTGTCCGTTGAGCCATAATATATTTAAACACAAATAGTGCTAAATGTTCCGGCATAACTCAACAAGATGACAGTGTTTCGCCCCGGTGTGCTATTGGGCTCTTCAGTTGGTTAAAGCACACCTCACCAAGATACTGTCTAGTGCACACTGGGAAGGCCATTGCAAGACGTATTTGATACATGTGTATCCGCGTCACGAGCAAGCCAGTGCACTATGGGAGTCGAAACTCCATTCCAAAGCAATTATAACCTTACCTTGGCATTGAATATACAATTTTCATAAGAAAATATGCATTGTCCGTTGAGCCATAATATATTTAAACACAAATAGTGCTAAATGTTCCGGCATAACTCAACAAGATGACAGTGTTTCGCCCCGGTGTGCTATTGGGCTCTTCAGTTGGTTAAAGCACACCTCACCAAGATACTGTCTAGTGCACACTGGGAAGGCCATTGCAAGACGTATTTGATACATGTGTATCCGCGTCACGAGCAAGCCAGTGCACTATGGGAGTCGAAACTCCATTCCAAAGCAATTATAACCTTACCTTGGCATTGAATATACAATTTTCATAAGAAAATATGCATTGTCCGTTGAGCCATAATATATTTAAACACAAATAGTGCTAAATGTTCCGGCATAACTCAACAAGATGACAGTGTTTCGCCCCGGTGTGCTATTGGGCTCTTCAGTTGGTTAAAGCACACCTCACCAAGACACTGTCTAGTACACACTGGGAAGGCCATTGCAAGACGTATTTCATACATGTGTATCCGTGTCACGAGCAAGCCAGTGCACTATGGGAGTCGAAACTCCATTCCAAAGCAATTATAACCTTACCTTGGCATTGAATATACAATTTTCATAAGAAAATATGCATTGTCCGTTGAGCCATAATATATTTAAACACAAATAGTGCTAAATGTTCCGGCATAACTCAACAAGATGACAGTGTTTCGCCCCGGTGTGCTATTGGGCTCTTCAGTTGGTTAAAGCACACCTCACCAAGACACTGTCTAGTGCACACTGGGAAGGCCATTGCAAGACGTATTTGATACATGTGTATCCTCGTCACGAGCAAGCCAGTGCACTATGGGAGTCGAAACTCCATTCCAAAGCAATTATAACCTTACCTTGGCATTGAATATACAATTTTCATAAGAAAATATGCATTGTCCGTTGAGCCATAATATATTTAAACACAAATAGTGCTAAATGTTCCGGCATAACTCAACAAGATGACAGTGTTTCGCCCCGGTGTGCTATTGGGCTCTTCAGTTGGTTAAAGCACACCTCACCAAGATACTGTCTAGTGCACACTGGGAAGGCCATTGCAAGACGTATTTGATACATGTGTATCCGCGTCACGAGCAAGCCAGTGCACTATGGGAGTCGAAACTCCATTCCAAAGCAATTATAACCTTACCTTGGCATTGAATATACAATTTTCATAAGAAAATATGCATTGTCCGTTGAGCCATAATATATTTAAACACAAATAGTGCTAAATGTTCCGGCATAACTCAACAAGATGACAGTGTTTCGCCCCGGTGTGCTATTGGGCTCTTCAGTTGGATAAAGCACACCTCACCAAGACACTGTCTAGTGCACACTGGGAAGGCCATTGCAAGACGTATTTGATACATGTGTATCCGCGTCACGAGCAAGCCAGTGCACTATGGGAGTCGAAACTCCATTCCAAAGCAATTATAACCTTACCTTGGCATTGAATATACAATTTTCATAAGAAAATATGCATTGTCCGTTGAGCCATAATATATTTAAACACAAATAGTGCTAAATGTTCCGGCATAACTCAACAAGATGACAGTGTTTCGCCCCGGTGTGCTATTGGGCTCTTCAGTTGGTTAAAGCACACTTCACCAAGACACTGTCTAGTGCACACTGGGAAGGCCATTGCAAGACGTATTTGATACATGTGTATCCGCGTCACGAGCAAGCCAGTGCACTATGGGAGTCGAAACTCCATTCCAAAGCAATTATAACCTTACCTTGGCATTGAATATACAATTTTCATAAGAAAATATGCATTGTCCGTTGAGCCATAATATATTTAAACACAAATAGTGCTAAATGTTCCGGCATAACTCAACAAGATGACAGTGTTTCGCCCCGGTGTGCTATTGGGCTCTGCAGTTGGTTAAAGCACACCTCACCAAGACACTGTCTAGTGCACACTGGGAAGGCCATTGCAAGACGTATTTGATACATGTGTATCCGCGTCACGAGCAAGCCAGTGCACTATGGGAGTCGAAACTCCTCTCCAAAGCAATTATAACCTTACCTTGGCATTGAATATATAATTTTCATAAGAAAATATGCATTGTCCGTTGAGCCATAATATATTTAAACACAAATAGTGCTAAATGTTCCGGCATAACTCAACAAGATGACAGTGTTTCGCCCCGGTGTGCTATTGGGCTCTTCAGTTGGTTAAAGCACACTTCACCAAGACACTGTCTAGTGCACACTGGGAAGGCCATTGCAAGACGTATTTGATACATGTGTATCCGCGTCACGAGCAAGCCAGTGCACTATGGGAGTCGAAACTCCATTCCAAAGCAATTATAACCTTACCTTGGCATTGAATATACAATTTTCATAAGAAAATATGCATTGTCCGTTGAGCCATAATATATTTAAACACAAATAGTGCTAAATGTTCCGGCATAACTCAACAAGATGACAGTGTTTCGCCCCGGTGTGCTATTGAGCTCTTCAGTTGGTTAAAGCACACCTCACCAAGATACTGTCTAGTGCACACTGGGAAGGCCATTGCAAGACGTATTTGATACATGTGTATCCGCGTCACGAGCAAGCCAGTGCACTATGGGAGTCGAAACTCCATTCCAAAGCAATTATAACCTTACCTTGGCATTGAATATACAATTTTCATAAGAAAATATGCATTGTCCGTTGAGCCATAATATATTTAAACACAAATAGTGCTAAATGTTCCGGCATAACTCAACAAGATGACAGTGTTTCGCCCCGGTGTGCTATTGGGCTCTTCAGTTGGTTAAAGCACACCTCACCAAGACACTGTCTAGTACACACTGGGAAGGCCATTGCAAGACGTATTTCATACATGTGTATCCGCGTCACGAGCAAGCCAGTGCACTATGGGAGTCGAAACTCCATTCCAAAGCAATTATAACCTTACCTTGGCATTGAATATACAATTTTCATAAGAAAATATGCATTGTCCGTTGAGCCATAATATATTTAAACACAAATAGTGCTAAATGTTCCGGCATAACTCAACAAGATGACAGTGTTTCGCCCCGGTGTGCTATTGGGCTCTTCAGTTGGTTAAAGCACACCTCACCAAGACACTGTCTAGTGCACACTGGGAAGGCCATTGCAAGACGTATTTGATACATGTGTATCCTCGTCACGAGCAAGCCAGTGCACTATGGGAGTCGAAACTCCATTCCAAAGCAATTATAACCTTACCTTGGCATTGAATATACAATTTTCATAAGAAAATATGCATTGTCCGTTGAGCCATAATATATTTAAACACAAATAGTGCTAAATGTTCCGGCATAACTCAACAAGATGACAGTGTTTCGCCCCGGTGTGCTATTGGGCTCTTCAGTTGGTTAAAGCACACCTCACCAAGATACTGTCTAGTGCACACTGGGAAGGCCATTGCAAGACGTATTTGATACATGTGTATCCGCGTCACGAGCAAGCCAGTGCACTATGGGAGTCGAAACTCCATTCCAAAGCAATTATAACCTTACCTTGGCATTGAATATACAATTTTCATAAGAAAATATGCATTGTCCGTTGAGCCATAATATATTTAAACACAAATAGTGCTAAATGTTCCGGCATAACTCAACAAGATGACAGTGTTTCGCCCCGGTGTGCTATTGGGCTCTTCAGTTGGATAAAGCACACCTCACCAAGACACTGTCTAGTGCACACTGGGAAGGCCATTGCAAGACGTATTTGATACATGTGTATCCGCGTCACGAGCAAGCCAGTGCACTATGGGAGTCGAAACTCCATTCCAAAGCAATTATAACCTTACCTTGGCATTGAATATACAATTTTCATAAGAAAATATGCATTGTCCGTTGAGCCATAATATATTTAAACACAAATAGTGCTAAATGTTCCGGCATAACTCAACAAGATGACAGTGTTTCGCCCCGGTGTGCTATTGGGCTCTTCAGTTGGTTAAAGCACACTTCACCAAGACACTGTCTAGTGCACACTGGGAAGGCCATTGCAAGACGTATTTGATACATGTGTATCCGCGTCACGAGCAAGCCAGTGCACTATGGGAGTCGAAACTCCATTCCAAAGCAATTATAACCTTACCTTGGCATTGAATATACAATTTTCATAAGAAAATATGCATTGTCCGTTGAGCCATAATATATTTAAACACAAATAGTGCTAAATGTTCCGGCATAACTCAACAAGATGACAGTGTTTCGCCCCGGTGTGCTATTGGGCTCTGCAGTTGGTTAAAGCACACCTCACCAAGACACTGTCTAGTGCACACTGGGAAGGCCATTGCAAGACGTATTTGATACATGTGTATCCGCGTCACGAGCAAGCCAGTGCACTATGGGAGTCGAAACTCCTCTCCAAAGCAATTATAACCTTACCTTGGCATTGAATATATAATTTTCATAAGAAAATATGCATTGTCCGTTGAGCCATAATATATTTAAACACAAATAGTGCTAAATGTTCCGGCATAACTCAACAAGATGACAGTGTTTCGCCCCGGTGTGCTATTGGGCTCTTCAGTTGGTTAAAGCACACTTCACCAAGACACTGTCTAGTGCACACTGGGAAGGCCATTGCAAGACGTATTTGATACATGTGTATCCGCGTCACGAGCAAGCCAGTGCACTATGGGAGTCGAAACTCCATTCCAAAGCAATTATAACCTTACCTTGGCATTGAATATACAATTTTCATAAGAAAATATGCATTGTCCGTTGAGCCATAATATATTTAAACACAAATAGTGCTAAATGTTCCGGCATAACTCAACAAGATGACAGTGTTTCGCCCCGGTGTGCTATTGGGCTCTTCAGTTGGTTAAAGCACACCTCACCAAGACACTGTCTAGTGCACACTGGGAAGGCCATTGCAAGACGTATTTGATACATGTGTATCCGCGTCACGAGCAAGCCAGTGCACTATGGGAGTCGAAACTCCTCTCCAAAGCAATTATAACCTTACCTTGGCATTGAATATACAATTTTCATAAGAAAATATGCATTGTCCGTTGAGCCATAATATATTTAAACACAAATAGTGCTAAATGTTCCGGCATAACTCAACAAGATGACAGTGTTTCGCCCCGGTGTGCTATTGGGCTCTTCAGTTGGTTAAAGCACACCTCACCAAGACACTGTCTAGTGCACACTGGGAAGGCCATTGCAAGACGTATTTGATACATGTGTATCCGCGTCACGAGCAAGCCAGTGCACTATGGGAGTCGAAACTCCATTCCAAAGCAATTATAACCTTACCTTGGCATTGAATATACAATTTTCATAAGAAAATATGCATTGTCCGTTGAGCCATAATATATTTAAACACAAATAGTGCTAAATGTTCCGGCATAACTCAACAAGATGACAGTGTTTCGCCCCGGTGTGCTATTGGGCTCTTCAGTTGGTTAAAGCACACCTCACCAAGACACTGTCTAGTGCACACTGGGAAGGCCATTGCAAGACGTATTTGATACATGTGTATCCGCGTCACGAGCAAGCCAGTGCACTATGGGAGTCGAAACTCCATTCCAAAGCAATTATAACCTTACCTTGGCATTGAATATACAATTTTCATAAGAAAATATGCATTGTCCGTTGAGCCATAATATATTTAAACACAAATAGTGCTAAATGTTCCGGCATAACTCAACAAGATGACAGTGTTTCGCCCCGGTGTGCTATTGGGCTCTTCAGTTGGTTAAAGCACACCTCACCAAGACACTGTCTAGTGCACACTGGGAAGGCCATTGCAAGACGTATTTGATACATGTGTATCCGCGTCACGAGCAAGCCAGTGCACTATGAGAGTCGAAACTCCATTCCAAAGCAATTATAACCTTACCTTGGCATTGAATATACTTTTTCATAAGAAAATATGCATTGTCCGTTGAGCCATAATATATTTAAACACAAATAGTGCTAAATGTTCCGGCATAACTCAACAAGATGACAGTGTTTCGCCCCGGTGTGCTATTGGGCTCTTCAGTTGGTTAAAGCACACCTCACCAAGACACTGTCTAGTGCACACTGGGAAGGCCATTGCAAGACGTATTTGATACATGTGTATCCGCGTCACGAGCAAGCCAGTGCACTATGGGAGTCGAAACTCCATTCCAAAGCAATTATAACCTTACCTTGGCATTGAATATACAATTTTCATAAGAAAATATGCATTGTCCGTTGAGCCATAATATATTTAAACACAAATAGTGCTAAATGTTCCGGCATAACTCAACAAGATGACAGTGTTTCGCCCCGGTGTGCTATTGGGCTCTTCAGTTGGTTAAAGCACACCTCACCAAGACACTGTCTAGTGCACACTGGGAAGGTCATTGCAAGACGTATTTGATACATGTGTATCCGCGTCACGAGCAAGCCAGTGCACTATGGGAGTCGAAACTCCATTCCAAAGCAATTATAACCTTACCTTGGCATTGAATATACAATTTTCATAAGAAAATATGCATTGTCCGTTGAGCCATAATATATTTAAACACAAATAGTGCTAAATGTTCCGGCATAACTCAACAAGATGACAGTGTTTCGCCCCGGTGTGCTATTGGGCTCTTCAGTTGGTTAAAGCACACCTCACCAAGACACTGTCTAGTGCACACTGGGAAGGCCATTGCAAGACGTATTTAATACATGTGTATCCACGTCACGAGCAAAGCCAGTGCACTATGGGAGTCGAAACTCCTCTCCAAAGCAATTATAACCTTACCTTGGCATTGAATATACAATTTTCAAAAGAAAAATATGTATTGTCCGTTGAGCCATTATATATTTAAACACAAATAGTGCTAAATGTTCCGGCATAACTCAACAAGATGACAGTGTTTCGCCCCGGGGTGCTATTGGGCTCTTCAGTTGGTTAAAGCACGCCTCACCAAGACATTGTCTAGTGCACACTGGGAAGGCCATTGCAAGACGTATTTGATACATGTGTATCCGCGTCACGAGCAAGCCAGTGCACTATGGGAGTCGAAACTCCATTCCATGTTATGGTACGTTCTTCTTAAAGTGGTAGATGTTATAAATATCAATATCAATCTATGTCCTACAAAATTCTAATAAAAACCATGCAATAGAGGGTTAAAACTTGTCGAAGCCCTTTGACTCAGTGAACACAGCTGCGCTAGTTAGAAAGCATTATGGGATATGCGAGACTATTGACAAGCGTTCTGGAACAGAGTTATTTTAAAATATCAGACAAACATCAGAACGGATGTTTTATAGCACTTGGAGTGTTCCAAGGAGAATTACCTTATGACGTCATGCATACTACTACGAGTGAGTCCTTCACATTATACTCACGTGTTGCAGATTTGGCACTACGAAACAGATAAGAAAGTTCAAAAACAATTTGTCAGTGTTGCCTCATTGTTAAAACATTTACAGTCAATCAACAAACACCCACTGCGATGGGTCAAATTTTATTAGTACGCTGGAGAAAGAAACAGGATCAATTGATGCCCAATAATGAGAAAACATTTGCCTGTTTCAATTTCGTGAACAAAAGCACATTCTAAATAACCAATCTTTTCCAAAAAAAAAGTCAAAATGTAATCTTTCTTCTGCTTATCTCAATTAGTTGGATGTAGTCCACCTGGCTTATTTTCAGTTTGGCCTGGGATTATAGACCTGATGCTCTTCCTGACGCCACGTGAGTTTTCAGGTGAAAATCCACCTCGGTGTTACCGGGATTACAATGCCAGCCGTCCGGGTGAAAGACGAGCAGCTAAGTTACAGTGCCAACGCGCTCCTCTTTCAGAATATGTAGTACCCTATATATTAGTAACAACCAAACAGATCCCGTATTCGAATTAGGGGCCTACTTATATGTAATCCCGTGCCAAAAACACGGTGTCAAGGGAATTACATTGGGCAAGGCGGAAGGAAGTTAGACACATGCAATAAAGAACACAGAACTGCCATTGAACACAGAAAACACTCAGCACTATGTTAGTACATGTACGATAACGGGCATAGTTTCACGAATGTAAAGAGATTTAGAAACTTTGAACCACGAGACAAATGGCAGGGCACTTGACGTAAACTAACCCATAGACATCCACTTAGCTAAGAAGAACAACCCCTCCAAATTCATCCAACACCTATTTTTCGAGAGCTCATCCCTATTCATGCTCTTGGGCAATAGGACAATCATAAACATATCCAATGTGGTTGTATTCAGGAAGCAACATGGAAGTGAAGCTAAAGTAAGGACAACCAATGATAAGAGGAAAATGTTAGCAGAGGGGATGTACAATATATCAATTTCTCAATAAACCAAGGTCTAAGCAAGGAAGGGCTATACCGTAGAGTCCAAACTCAAAAGCTGGGTGCAGCATGTTATGAGTGTTGTTATACACAGTATCGTTACCTGATGGACTAACGTGGAACCGTGTATATTCACACAACATGTCTGGTGATTTGATGTGTTGATCCGACTATTGGCACTTAATTGATCATAGTTCGGCACGTTGTTCTGTTCTACTGCTTCTTTTAGTAAGGGTATTTCCATGTTGGTATCTACTTCGATGGTGTCAAACTCAGGCATACTTTGGTGATGTGGCCAAAATATTAAGAGTCAGTGTTTGCTGCTTTTTTGTGGCCAACGACGTATTTTTGCAGAATACGGTCAGGGACGACTTTTTTGGAGATAATAGGGATCCATGGAATACACAAGGCGCTCCTCCAATTTGCATTTGACGGACAATTTTCTTCAGTGTTCAAGTTTTGTAACCATAAATTGTGATACGAAAGATACTACAACAACCTGTCAGTCAGACTTATTTTATGTCAGCAAAAAGGATTTTGAAAAATACTATCAAAAACAGGTATGAAGAAATGGCAAAGAAAACAGCAGAAACCAAATTATGGAAGGGCATTGATGTTAAATGGAATCAATATAAATTAACACCAAGAAGAGAAGCTGTAGCCTTCTTCAGACTTAACACTGTCCATGACTGTCTTGCAGCTCATCTGAAACGAATCAACATCCCGAGATCTGAAGAATGCACACTTTGTCACGAACCTGGAAGTAAAATGGATAAGGGGCACCTGCTACATTGCAACAAACTTGATGTAACTGCTAGAACTTCAGGCAACCTCACACAACTCTATTGGAACGCAAGAAAACTGATGGATTGGAATCCGGGCTAGTCATAAGAAACAACAACAACAAACAACAACATATACTATCCTGAGTTTTGTTGTCATGCTGTGTTTCCTTCCTTTTTTTTTATTAGGGGCAGATACTTATTTTGCTTATTTCCATTCATACTTAAGATATGGGATCATATTTTGGGGTATGTCGCCAGATGTACTAAGCACGTTTAGGATACAAAAGAGAGCGATTAGAATTATGGCAAATGTAAACTCTAGAGAATCATGTAGACCTCTGTTTAAAGATTTAAACATTCTCCCACTGCCCTGCATATATATCTTTGAAAGTATTATGTTTTTTAAAAAGAATTTAATGAATAAAGATGTTTTTCTTAAAACAAACAATGATGTTCATAGGCATAACACAAGACAAAATCAAAACATTCATATTTCACACACACACACAAGCATATATCAAAAAGGAACTTTTCACACTGGAGTTAAATTATACAATAAACTACCCCAGTATATAAAACTGGCCCCAAAAATAAAAACCTTTGATAGAATGTTGAAAGCTTATCTGCAGTGCCATTGTTTTTACTCAGTAGTTGAATATTTTAGCGTATAGGAGTGATGGAATCTATAACTATATTTTACTTTTTAAATTTAATTTTAATACCTAGCTGTATGTTGTTGTATTTATAGAATTAAGTTTTCATATTATGATAATAGAGTGAGGTGTAAATAGTTGTGCAATAAGATTGTATCTATTAAGATTTGCTATTATAATAAGTTATAAATAGTTATAATCTTAGTAATATATACCTGTTAGCAGTGGCGTAGCGTGAACTTTTGAGTTGGGGACGCCAAAGTTTATAACGACAGTTAAACTAAGGGACAAATCAAAAAGCTAATATGAAAGATAGTGTCACATACCGTACCTCGAACAGTCTTGTACATCATCTCCATTCGTCTTTTCTTCTTTTCTGTGAAAATGTCTATGGAGTGTTCAAAAAATTCGGGCTCTGATGAAAGCTCACCTAATCAGCGTGCTCATGCTGCGTTCACAACTAGCTGTAGTAGTTGGAAAAGTCAGTACTAAGCGTAGTAGTGTAGTTACTTCCTGATAAATGGAGTCAAGACCGTTCGTAACAAAATATTTTAAAAGATTTTTGGAGCTAAATGCTTTGTCTGATCTGCATAAACAATGTGAAGTTCATTTAGTAATTGGTTAACATTAAAGAATGGTTACTGTTTTACCAAAATATCTAATTTGCTCTGGCGGAATGCTTCGGTGTATTCTTTAAACTTCTTTTCTTGTGCTAACTCAATGAAATTTAAATGAGTAAGATCTTCAAATCTACTCTTTATTTGAGCTGTTAGTGAATCTACGATTTCAAAAGTCAGCACTCTCAAAGTGTTCTTTTTCTTGCCATCATCCATTACGTTTTCATTCAACTGGATGCTTATTTTGAACGCATCTGTCAGTGTAAACTTCATTTCTTAAGTTTGATATGCTTTTGACGACAGCCTCTATCTCATTATGGCAAGTTACAATATTCACTGTCGATGATTGTAACAATTTGAAAAGATGATCTGTGTAAATGAAACAAGCTTCGATTACACATAGCAAATATACAAAGGTTGGGTCATCCATATGTCTTTTGAGACGAATGGCACAGTTCACAGGGTCATCGTCCCATTCACAATTTTCATCATCAATAATTTCATCAAAAATACAGTGCAATCCTTGGAAATGTTTCATAATGCTGAAAACTGCCCTCGAATGAAAATTCCATCTCGTATTGCAAGCTTGTGGAAGCTTAAATCCTCTTTCGGTCAACAAAACTGTCCTTTTAAAAGACTTGCTGAAAAAACTGTGAAAAGCAGTCAAGGCACAGACAAACAAACGAACCTGTTTTATTGTTTTTGAGCCATGTAGAAGTACCAAATTTAATTGGTGGGCGTAACAATGGATGAAAAGAGCATATGGGCAAAACTGTTTTACTAGCTTTTGAACTACTCATTTTCTGCCTGGCATTAAAACTGCGTCATCGAATGTATGGCTTACGACTTTTTCTCCATTTACTTCCCAGTATAGTAAAACTTTGTTCACGACTTCCGACAATCCCGGAGCTGGAAACGTCATAAAAGGCGACGAATCTCTCCTCTATTCTATCATCCACATACTATGTAATATATTATGCTCATATGGCTCTTACACGATACGTTTAATGTCTCATCTGCTTGTATGGAGAGAAAGGGGGCTTCATTTATATCAGATTTGGTTTCTTCATATAATGCAATTGTTGTAACTTCAATCAAGTCATTTTGAATGTCTGGAGATGTTCCTTTTAATGATGATGACTGTAAATGGTCTCCAACTATCGATTCATTTTGAGCGAGCAGATTCAACAATTGCAAATAATTCCCTTTCACTTTCATCTTCTCTATGCCCACGGAAGGCTAGTTTTTGTGTACTGAGAAATACTACAGATTGAATGAGTCGTCGCAAATATCGTACTGCCTGTTTGAAGACACGATCTCATTATGTTTTATTGCTTGTAGTCGAGCGGCTTCAGATAATTCATGCTCAATGCGAGTTTTACCTAGCAGATGAAATGCTCCACAATGTAACAAATGGTGTTTTGAAGACTGGTGTTCTACAGCTTTTAAAATTAAATTACTCAGGTCCGAAATTCCTTCTGTGCACTATTCAGTATCTTTCGCCCCAAACATAAGCCAAACATAACAAAACCTTTTTTTTTTTTTTTTTTTTTTTTCAACACACCCAATTAGCCAGGAAAACCTGTCACACCAAGAAAGCTGAAAACCCCGTGTGCGATTTTTACCAACTTCTTTAATTGATAAATTTGGCATTGGTCTTTTTGTTTTTAATTCACATCGCTGTTCATATGATAAAATGCTCGAAGGAGTTGCCTTTAAAAATTAATAACATTAGAGTCAGGTGAATTTACTTCAGTCATATTGGCAGCATTAAACACACACACGCACAATTAAAAGAAACTGCACTTCTACAGTTCCTTCGTTCCAAACTAGCACTAGCGCGGCGATCGGGCTATTGAGTTAGCAGAACATATCATTCAAAGCTGACGCCCGCCAAACGCCAGCGTACGGTAACACTTCTCTTCCGGGAAGCAGGATGAACTCGCGCATGCGCTGCAACGTAGCCTGGCCAGGGTGATACATAGCTCTTGACGCCAAGAAGCGCTGGCGTACGTTGAATGAAAACAAGAAAAGCAAAGCACAGCAGTAGACTACAGCCGAGCTAAGACCAGTTATATGAGGGGGGGGATTAAATAACGTAACGCCATGTAATATGCTAACGTTGCATTTATATAAAATAAAAACAATGTTATATTTTACTCATTAATGAATACACATCCTAATTTTTTAAATCAGGGAACGCCCGGCGTATCGGCGTATTAGAGCGCTACGCCTCTGCCTGTTAGTTCTTTTATTTTATGCAAGTAAATTCTGACGTGTCCTATATCAAAAATGTATTGAATGCATGTATTTGATCAAATGGAATTAATAAAAATCTATCTATCTATCTAGTTACCATCAACATTATCAGCATCATCATTTTTCTTAGTATTGACAAGGTGACTGTCCATTAAATAAATTAAATACAATTGAAGCTTTGTGGGATAATGAAGCGCCCAGGAAGTGTAAACATATAGGCTACTGTTTAAGATATACTACATCCCAATTCTGATTTACGGAGTAGAAACATGAACCCTGTCCAGAAGAGAAGAAAGTAGGATCCAGGCATCCGAAATGAAGTTTATACGAACAATGCTTCAATGGACAAGGAGAGACGAAGTACGAAATTAAACTAACAGGACAGAGGCTGGCATAGATATCAGTGCTACAAAATATTTGCAGAAGCAACGATTAGGATGGTATGGGCATTTTCAAAGAATGGGAGTTGAGAGGACACCAAAAGCTTATTTCAAGATTATCCCAGGAAAACGACCAGTAGGAAGGCCAAAGAAGAAATGATTGGACCAAGTCAAGGATGATCTTGAAGGCAAAGGGCTAGACTGGAGAAGGACTCATGAAGACCAACTATTCATGGACAGGAAAAGGTGGCGAGGTCTCGTTAACAGCACCCGGGGACAGGAGCTAGAATTTGATGATGATGAATCTTTGTTGAGATCATTGTTAAAATATGAGTAACAGGTGATGTGGGAGGTCAGCACATCTGCAAAGTGTAGTAAATATAGGGCATTTCATAAAAACAAGCATATTAACATAGGATTAATGCAGACATAATATAACTAATTATAATAAGTGACGAAGATAGATTAGAGTCTGCCAACACTACAATGACACCTAAATAATGAATATGTTCAATATTAAAATCGGTTATGATAATTTGCTATACCGTAATCAAATCTAATTCATGATGAAAGACATAACCTGAGATTTATAACGAGCTAAATCTGGATATAATTTTTGGTGAGTATTCAGTATTCGATTCTATGGAAATGGCTCATGATTAAAGCATGTGTGCGATCTGAAGTATGAATAACACAATACGATACGACATGAGGTCAAGTTTGTGGTAAAGTGATGTGTAAGGTATATTTGTATATGTTTAGTGTGTTAGGATAGCGTAGGGCATAGCAGTTAGTATTTCAATGTAAATGTTAGCAGTGGTGAACACCATAGCTTATATTTATTATTAATGTCACGGGATCCTATCATTCTCAAGTTGACATTTATGGAGCAGGCTCTTGTCCGAAGTTGATTCAATAACATTCTAGAATATTGTGCTATTCATTGTAGATAGGGGGTTTTCTGTTCCTTCGCCACTTAGTGTTGCCTTCCTTTTGTTTGATAGGACTTCTCTGGGGGACTTCTTAGGACTTACAAGTAGGATGTTCTTACTTTCAGGGCGGGTAATTTAGCTAGAACATTGCATGACTAGGCTTCGCACCTCAGTGCCCAATAAGAGAGTACTGGAGGTTAGGGACATTGTAATGTAGGAATCCTGGATCTGTCAGATAGAGTAATTGTTTTCCTTTTGTTGTTGTTTATGAAACAATAAATAAATCCTGATAGAATGGTTATTTTAAAGTGGTGTTCTGATTTGTATTTTGTTGTGTTTATAGTAGCATGTGTCCTGGACCAGACCTCATACCTGGTACATCCTGAGACAGGAGTCTCGTCCTACAGGGCTAGTTCAGATGCATGAGGGATATTGTGCATGATTGTTCCGCTGCCCTGGGCAATAGGGCACAATATGGATTCTTATTCCAAGGAATATAACATCTTGTACTTAACTTTCATTGCTGTGGAACCATTTGAAGCTGTTGTCACAAGCTTTTGTTTACCTTACGTTCGGGTAATGATTCACTTTCACTTTTAAAACCTTTGTTCGACATGTTGAAAGGTTTGGATAATCAGGGATATAAGTTGAGGGGACTTAAGACGTCTGAGTGTTCTGACAACAGTTGTACGTTTTTTATCCATAGGTCCACTCAACTGGCTACTATCGCATCGAATGTGGGGCCCCTGGAGCAGACTCACATACGCCATCTACATGGTTCACCTCGCCATTATGAACGTGATCACATCTAACCTGAGGACTCCCTCCTACACTGCACATATGGCGGTGGTAAGCATCATAGTGCCCTAAGATGACATATGCGGGTCAACAAATACTGGGAATTGAAACACAGTAATAACCACTATCATTAACAGAGCGACTTGAGGTATTAGAATACATTGAAGTTAAGCTTTTCAACACACTCGTAGACATTTACTTCTTATCCATCATCAGCATCACTAGTAGGGACACAATGGGGTTCACATCAAGAGACTATTCGCACTTCTGCCAAGGCATTGTGCTTTTCTACGGTAGATACAGCTCTGAACGAAACCTGCAGGCTGATAACAGGTTGCTTAAAGCCTACCCCAACAGATAAGCTCTACTACCTGCGATAGTCCCTAAACAGGTGGCGATCAGGGGTTTCATGATCCCTCGACATTCTGAGGAGATGGGGCCTCAGTACAGGTGACACATCTTGCGAATGTGGACAAGAACAAACAACAAAACACAAGCTTCATTGCCCTCTGTGCCCTTCATCTTGTGCAGAGGAATATCTCCTGTTAGCCACGCCGAGCGCCTTGGATGATGATCAGTATTAGGCACGTGCTATATAGACAATTTTACCCTTATATTTATGGAAAAGACAACACAGAAAAGGAAAAGGACCTGACTTGGAGAGAACTGGAAATGGCTATAGACAAGATGAAAGGAGGAAGGGCACCGGGGGTGGACGAAGTGAGTGTTGAAATGGTGAAGGCAGCAGGAGAGGTTGGGAAACAGTGGCTGTACCGTGTGATGAGGGTGGTGTGGAAGGAGAAAAAGACCCCAGAAGATTGGAAGAAAGGATTAATTGTCCGAATATTTAAGAAAGGAAGCAGAAAGGAGTGCAGAAATTACAGGGGAGTCACACTCATACCACACTGTGCCAAGATATTTGAAATGATATTAGAAAGTAGAATACGTGCCAAAGTGGAGAGAGAATTGAGAGAGGAGCAGTATGGATTCAGACCTGGGAGATCAGCAGTGGATCTCATATTTTCAGTGAGACAGCTCCAGGAACACCACTAGGAATTTGGAGAGGATCTGTTGATGGCCTTCCTGGACATCGAAAAGGCCTATGATAGTGTGTGTAGGGAGAAGGTTTGGAAAGCAATGGAAAACATGGGAGTGGAAAAAGGGACTGTAGGCAGAGTGAAGGAGATGTATTGTGGAAGTGTGAGTTGTGTGAAAGTTGGAGAGGAAAGAACAGACTGGTTCAGACAAATGAGTGGCCTGAAACAGGGTAGTGCACTGTCACCCCTTCTCTTTATTGTGGTTATGGACGAGGTAATGACACGGGTAGCAGGAAAGATAGGAGAAGATAAGATGAAAGCAATGGTGTTTGCCGATGATCTCATGGTCTGGGGAAACAAGGAGAGGAAATTCAGGAGCAACTGAAGGCTTGGGAACAAACAGTGGGAGAGTATGGATGGAAGTTCAACATCAATAAATGTGAGATCCTGTTTATTTATCGTATGACTTTTGCATGCAGAAACAAGATTGAAAGATGACAGAAAGTACTATATACAATATATACATAAATACACATGACAAGAAACAGCAACATATCTATATTTTTAAGTCCAAACTATCCAGCCACAGTATCACAGAAGGTGTGGCCTGAATAAAGTCCAGTGGATCACCTTCATAGGCCCGCAGTCTGCACTCGAATGCAATGTGTTGTATAGACTGGGAAGGAGCACCGCAAACACACTGGGGGGACGGAACTTTGCCCCATCTGAACAAGGACTCTGCGCAGATTCCGGTATTTGTGCGGATCCTATTTAGAGCAGTCAATGCCCTCCTTGGGAGGTGAAATCCTGGAATTGGACTGTTTTTGGAAAGTAGAGACCAAAGCAGGTGGTCAGTATTGAGAGTCCACTCTCCTTTCCATTCGTTGAATGGATTAAACTGGTTCTCAGTTAGTTCCTGTGCAAAAACAATTGGCAGATGTCTGGACTTAAGCCTGCCTCTCTGAAGATCTGGGATGTCATCGTGAATGGGAAGGTCCAAATTAGCCATGATCTTGTCATATTCTCTGAGAAGAGCGACTTTTCTCCGCAGGTGAGGTGGCATAATGTGACTGAGGACAGGAAGCCAATAAGAGGGAGTGGGTCTGATGACTCCGCTGATCTTCCGCATGGTATTGTAGAGCTGGGTATCAATCAGTTTCACATGAGGACTATTTATCCATACTGGAGCACAATATTCAGCCACAGAGAAGACAAGACTTATAGCAGAACTCCTTAGGGTTTCTGCAGAGGCTCCCCACGATCCACAAAGTTTGTCGAGGATGTTGTTGCGACTTTTTATTTTAGCTGCTGTATTCTCAAGGTGTTTTCTGAAAGAAAGGGTGCGATCCAGGGTAATGCCCAAATACTTAGGAAATTTGTTGTTCCTGAGGATAGTAGCTCCAAAGGGTACTTGAATTACATTGTTTGCCATTTTGTTGTTGAGATGAAAACAGGATACCTCAGTTTTAGTTAAGCTTGGCTTAAGTCTCCACTTGATGAAATACCTTTCAAGGATAGCCATGTCCTCTCCAAGCGTTTTTTCAGTTTCACTGATGCTGCTGTGCCTTGTGGCAAGAGCTATATCGTCAGCATAGCAGAACTTCTTTGACTGAGTTTCCGGTAGATCTGATATGTATAGGTTAAAGAGGAGTGGAGCTAGTACCGATCCTTGTGGAAGACCGTTGTTCAGTTTCCTTTGCTTGCTTATTTGTGTTCCCATGATCACTTGGAAGATCCTGTCACTGAGCATGTTCGTGATGAGCTTGGCAGTTGTTTTACAAGAAATCACTCGGTGTAGTTTGTATATTAACCCTTCTTTCCAAACTGTATCGTAAGCAGCTGAGAGGTTTAAAAATGCAACAGAAGTTTTCAGTTGCAGTTGAAAACCAGCCTCTATATATGAGGTAAGGGTAAGAATTTGGTCACAGCAGCTGCGTTTTGGTAGATCCTGTTAACGACCAGGAAAAGGGACAGACAAATGAGTGGGATAACACTTGGAGGAGGACAGCTGAAGAAGATGGAAAGTCTCAAGTACTTGGGAAGTATAGTGGAGGAAACTGGGAGAAATGACAGAGAGAGAAGCATTAGGAGCTTAGTGTGGAATAAAGATGTCCCACAAAAAATCAAGGAAGTGTTATACAGAAGCTACTATATCCCGATACCGACCTATGCATCAGAAACGTGGATAATGAAGAAATGAGACATAAGCAGAATACAGGCAAGTGAAATGGAGTTCCTGCGAAGTAGGATTGGAGTAACAAGAAGAGACAGGGTGAGGAATGAAAAGGTCAAAGAAATAGTGAAAGAGGAGCCCTTGCAGGGTAGGATTGAGACATCAAGACTGAGATGGTATGGACACTTAAAGAGAATGGAAGAGAAGAAGATTCCGAAGAGGATACATGAGATGCAGATGCAGAAGAAACGACCAAGGGGAAGACCAAGAGATAGATGGCTGAAAGGAGTGGAGGAATGTGTCAAGAAGAGAGGCGAGGACTGGACTAGAGTGACAGCGGAGAGGTGGTGGAAAGAAAGAACTAAGTGGCGAGGCTTATGTTCCAAACAGACCCAGCCTGGGGCTGGAAACTGTACAAGATGATGATGATGATGGATAGCAATTGTACATTTGTATGCTTCCGACACGAGAAATAAATAATCATCATAATTTACTGTACTCAACAGGCCATGAAGACCTGTGACAGCAAACAGAGAACGTACATTCCATTACAGAAGATATACAGTACCGTACAAAATATATTCCATGAAATAACAATGAAGAAAAAAATATCAGAGGTTCAATCACAAGATCTGTCACAATTTCAAATATTTATTGCAGATGCTGTTCTGCCTCCTTCTATCTGTAGCATCACCAAGGGAAGCTGTAGGTTTTATATCTTCCAATATCACCATCACTCTATCTCTCCACCCAGTCCTAGGACGGCCTATTGGGCGTTTGCCAATCAGCTGGTAGTTAAAAGCTCTGTTAGTAATAGATGTTTCTGCTCTAACAACATGCCCTAGCCACTGAAGTCGTCGTCCTCAGACTTCTTACTTCTTAAACAGTTGTTTATTACATGTCATTATGATTGTATTGCAACTGATAACTGACTCATTTACTACAAACAATAAATTACGGCATTAAATACGTCATAAGTTTAGACTGACTATCAGACTGTGGATATGAAGCGTTGTACTAATTTTCTTTAGAAAGTTATTTAGAATCCCAAAATCTTGGAAATTGTGGGTGAGTCATTGTTCGCCACCGGCCATTCCGGCGGGTCGGGAGGATGAGTGAGTGTCGTCAGTTGAGTTCCGAGGAGTCCCTCAATCCTCTGGGTATCATGGCCACACTATAAATGGAGTAATTAAAATAAAATGAAATGATTTTGAATAAAAATGTTTATATATTTGTTTATTTATTTGTTTTCTTGTTTGTTTATTTAACTTATGTTCTTTATTTAAGTCTAATAACTTGCGCCCCTCTGTATCTGATGGAGGCAATCTAGACCTGGAAATTTCCCGCCGAATCCAGGCTGCGTGGTAAAACTCGAAAAGTGTTCTCTGTGACAGGAGACTAAACATCCAAGTAAAGGGTGAGACCTGCCATGACTTAGGGAGCAGAAACTTGGCCAACGGCACAGTCAGAAAATAAGTGACCGGATGTAGCCGAAATGAAAATGCTGAGATGGATGTGTGGTGTTACGAGGAAAGACCACATCAAGAACACCTTCATGCGGGGCAGCGTTAAGCTGACTCAAATATCCAAAAGATGTCCAAGAAAGACGATTGCTCTGGTATGGTCATGTTAAGCGCGGGGATGAGGTTTTGGTTGGTTGGTTCCTCAGTTTAGGGGCTGCGACAACGCGGTCATGTGTACTTTGTATGTGTGTAGAATCTGTCTGATAACCGGTGTTAATTGTGATGGCTGTATTAGTGTGTGTTATCTGTTTTTAATTCAAGAAAGGACTGCAGACAATAATTTCAAGTAGTTCCTACTTTCGCTACCAAATGCTACCGTTTGAACCCGCGACCTTGGGCATAGAAGCTCAGGATGCTATCAACTACGCCACCGAAGCCGATGAGAACTATGTAGGAAGAAGAGTGGAGGTGAAAGGCAGGAGGGAGAGAGGCAGACGTAGAAGAAGACGGATGGACTGCATGAGAGAGCAGCAGTTAACGGGAAGCACCATTTGGGAATCTCAAAAATGTCGACCCCGCAAGCTCGGGAAATGAAGCAGAAGAGGAACGAAGTGAAGTGAAAAAATCAAAGTTTTATTGGTAACATTTTGTATTCAGTTTGAGATGTTTGCTATCCTGTACGCTCACTTGACGGTCTTATATTTCTTTGGTGTATGTTAGCTAGTTAGTTATTGTTGTTTTAAGGGGCGGAGCTACGAGGTCATCTGCCCCTATTTGTGTATGTTGGTAGTGGTGTTTGCCATTTACTCAGTATTTGCTGTCGTTAGTAAGCAGAATGTAACGTGTATGTAGCCTATCAATCAATATGGGTGTCATTATTAAGGGAATATTTAATTCGTGTTTCAGCTTAGGTTGTTCGTGAGTTCCTCAGCGCTTAGTGCCTTGGCCGCCATACTGCTCAACCTCATGTTTGAGTCTCCCATATCAGCACTGGAGAAAATAGTCCTCAACAAGTGTAAGTGACAATACTGGCTCGATCTGGTTTATATTTTAAGGGCACCAGACTTACATGAGTATAATCTCGTTGAGAAGAATTTCTTTAAATTGTTTAATCAGTTGAAACTTTCCGTCAAATCAATACAAAATATTTTGCGCTATTAGTGCGCTAAGTTAGGTACATGTTTCGAACCTTGCAACGGCGGTCCTTCATCAGCCTCTCACACAAATGGCAACACATCGAAAAAACACTGAACAATATTCAAAAAATGCATGCACACTGATAAAACACATATTAAAAACATTCCATTAAAATTTGTACGAAACATATTAAAAAACACATGTTAAAAGTTCTGAGAGTCCATTTGATTTGTTCATTGCCAACGTTTAAACACGTGTCGTTCTGATAGGAGATCTTGTCCTGTTCTATTATCTGCTTCTTGTCATGTAGGGAATGGAAATGGAGTAGTAGTCCCATTTCAATGGTCCAAATGCAAAAGACTTTTAAGTTGCTCCCAGACTAAACAAGTAGTCCTCTGTTGAAAGAAAATTAAAATTTATTTAGTGAATGGACTGAAGTAATGAGAATCCAATTATGATCAACCAGAAAACGACTGCTAGAAAATCCTTACCTCCCAGTGTATGCAGTGAAACCTGTGCGCTTGAAACAGCTGTTGCAACCAAAGTGCTGAATCTAGGCGAGGCGAGGTGAGGCCACGTGAGACATGCTTAATATTTTGGAACAGCTTGAGATAGACCAGGCCTTGAGAAACAACCCGTTACACAATCTGAATGAAATCAATTTCGATAGCAATGTTTTATATGAAACATTGACAAACTTTGTCACCAGCAACAAACATAAAAAACCTCCATAAATTAGATCTAGGTTCGTAGCACCACCCAAACTTCCTTTCCCCTCCCACTCCAAGTACCTCCCCACCCCTCCGCTCATTGCTTCCACCAATGGTATTCTCCACCCCTACATGTCTCACGCGGCCTCACCTCGCCTCGCCTAGATTCAGCACTTTGGTTGCAACAGCTGTTTCAAGCGCACAGGTTTCACTGCATACACTGGGAGGTAAGGATTTTCTAGCAGTCGTTTTCTGGTTGATCATAATTGGATTCTCATTACTTCAGTCCATTCACTAAATAAATTTTAATTTTCTTTCAACAGAGGACTACTTGTTTAGTCTGGGAGCAACTTAAAAGTCTTTTGCATTTGGACCATTCAAATGGGACTACTACTCCATTTCCGTTCCCTACATGACAAGAAGCAGATAATAGAACAGGACAAGATCTCCTATCAGAACGACACGTGTTTAAACGTTGGCAATGAACAAATCAAATGGACTCTCAGAACTTTTAACATGTGTTTTTTAATATGTTTCGTACAAATTTTAATGGAATGTTTTTAATATGTGTTTTATCAGTGTGCATGCATTTTTTGAATATTGTTCAGTGTTTTTTCGATGTGTTGCCATTTGTGTGAGAGGCTGATGAAGGACCGCCTTTGCAAGGTTCGAAACATGTACCTAACTTAGCGCACTAATAGCGCAAAATATTTTGTATTGATTTGACGGAAAGTTTCAACTGATTAAACAATTTATATACGTCAATACGGACCAGAAATGGCAATTAGTATTCCCATTAAGAATTTCTTTGTCGTGTGGCCTCCTGAGAGGTCGAGTGCAGGTGTTTCAAGTCGACGCCCGAGGACGACCTGCGTGACGGGATGAGAGATGAAATGGATGAAGATGAATGAAACTGGGCAAGGATGTGGAAGTAAGAGGCCGAGGCCTGTCAGAAGGTACCGTCCCAGCTTTTGCCTGGTGTTGAAAATGGGAAACCATGGAAGACCATTTCAAGGACGTCCAACGGTGGGGCTCGAACCCACGCATCTACCCAGTCAGCAGAGAACTTGGCCTCATGACCTAACGCTGTGCTATAGCGAGCGTAGCCACTGTTGAGAAGTCACCAATATTGTCTATGACGATTTTCCTCTTCGTCATCTTAATGCAATAATGTTAGCTGTTATCTCCCGCAGATTGGAACAGCATTATCCGTTAAACCACAGCATGCTCCAGTTTCTATCACTGCACATGTGCAGTAACTTAAGGTACCCTGTGGCTTGAAATAAGGTACCCATGGAGGAACAACCACATTCAGGATGGCCGCTATCAGGCAGACAATATTTGAATTTAAAGGTGCACAGCTTTCATGGTACAATGGCATTTCTTCTGGTCCATACCAGTCTTGCAGTGACATGTGAGGTGTACCATGAACACAATGGTGTACTGAGGATGGATTAATTTTTCAAAATAATTTTCTCTGAAGAGAGCGCGCTTGGCGCAGTGGCTTAACTGCTAGTATTTCACCTGTACGGTCGGAGTTCGAATCCCGGTGACAGTGGGGTGGAATGTTCACCTGAAAAATCACGTAACGTCAGGAAGGCCAACCGGCCTTAAATCCCTGGCCAAAACAAAAATGAACCTGATTGGCTCCGGCGACCCCAAATAATTGGGATAAGACGAAGAAATATTTTTAAATTTAATGTTGTCTGAAATTTGATGCCTTTTCAGAAAAGGGATTCGAGCCTTGGACCTCTGAACTGCAGGTTCCCGTTGTATGTTAAATGCCAAGTCAATCATCAGAAGTACCCTCGCCATCTTTATCACCTTCTAATAAGAATTATGGTCGTGTTTCAGCTTCGAAGAGAGCAGTTCCAGAGACCACAACGAATGATGCAGCAGACATGGGAGAGAAAGGATGGCGGCACAACGGGTACATGAAGGTTCGAGACAGCGAGTCGAAAGAATAAATGTGCCACCCGCGTTGAAATTTGTAATTTAAATACGCTTTTTTTTATCCATTGAAGCAATGACAGAAGACACTTTTGTTCTAGAAAGCTTTCCTTCTACTTCTAAAGTCTGTCCGACAAGAGTTGGGATATGACGTTATTGTGGTGATATCTAGAATTAGTGCTCGGTGTTGCCATATACTCGGTCGCTGCTTCTGACTCCCAGACCAGGTTTGCTACTTGTTCACGTTACTTGTCATAATGTACATAAACATTACCACGTGACATTAATATATATCTAACTGTCCTTTGTCATTTTTAACCTGCTACCTAAGTCATTGAACCGGAAATGGATCAATCATTATGCGTGGTTATGCATACAGACTACCAGTGGGAATAGTGCGTGTAGAAGGAGAAACATCTGAAGAATTTCCATTGGAGAAAGGAATTAAACAAGGGGATAGCCTTAGTCAAAGCCGCTGAGAGGATTTAAAGGCCCCTATGCAATGTTTTTCTCCCCCCCACCCTGAAATACTTGTAATTATTATTATTATTCACTAATAGCTATTCCGAAAAGACAATGTCATTTTGAGAAAAGCATCTGATGCACAGTCATACAAATCTTAATTCATAGAAAATATTTTAGTGTTTATTTTATAAATGAATCTTGCAAAGTACACAAAACGATTTGGGATTTTTGAGTCATCTTATGATATAATACTCTATGGCTAAGGGATAAGTTTCACAAAACTCAAGCTCCTAAACCAGAGGATTTGAAGGTGTGGTTTGTACCAAAATCTTCCAAATCATCTCAATAGTACAGGAAAAATCTTGCATTTCTTGAAAAGTCAGCGGAAATATATTTGTTTTTTTATAAAGTGTTTTTAAACAAATAAACAACACGATAGCCCCTGGCAGAACTGTGTCGCTTACAGCCTACACAGCACTTGGCGAGAGGAATGGACTACATCAAACCGTGATGAGCTAGGATTGATCACCGACCCCTGCAGGAAACCTCCTGGTTTCCATCTTCCAAGAAGGATATGGACGTCACTGAACAGAGTGCGGACCGGTCACTGAAGATGTAACTTTTGGCTCCACAAATGGGGGAAAATTTCTAGTCCTCAGTGCGATTGTGGCGACTCAGTGCAGACAATCCATCATATTGTGTTGGAATGCCCTTCACGATCCTTCAAGGGAGGATATGACGACCTGCATAACACAACTGATGATGCAGTGAAGTGGATTACTGCTCTGGACATCCAACTGTGACTTTTAGTTTCGTTTGTGGATGTTACTAGATATTTATTACTTGTATACAGTATATTGTATATTACTGTTTCTACTGTATGTCATACGAAATATATATATATAGCACTAGAGCCGGGCGGGCAGTCTGTACACATGGGGCGCACACAATCCATTATGCAAGAGTTCTCGCACGGGCCCACTAGTTTTAATAAATTCATAGGGAAATATTTTGCAATTATGTAAGTCTTCACTTTAATTACAAGTAGGCTACGTAATGAAAAATAAGTAGCATTTTGAAACTCTGCATTAGTATGATAGCAGATTCAGCACAAAATTATAGTAGGCCTACAGTATTTCTAACAGTTATAACCTCTAACTCAGAATCATATATATAATTTAATTTGAGCTGTAGATAAATCGATATCCTTACTCTGCAAAGTCTCGGACAGGTTATAAGTTATAGCCATGATTTTATATAAAGAAAAAGTAGCAACAATAAACTGAAACTAACAGGCCCCTATGCATTTGCCCCCCTTGCCTCCACAACTCGGTGGCCCTGACCTTAGCCCTTTGCTTTTCAACGTCTTGCTAGACGAAATAACTAAAATATGTAAGAGAAGAACATACTGAACAAAGCTTGGCATGTGGAGATTACGACCGGTTTATATACAAGTACCGCTCTATGCAGATGATATAGTACTGGTAGCTGACACACCAGAAAGACTTCAGCAAGCAGTGGTGGAATGGTATGAAGAATTGAAAAGGAAGTGAATGATAGTGAATGAAGAGAAAAGTCAAGTAATGAGGGCCTCAAAACAGAATAAACAAGAAGAAGAGCTCAATATCCTCTGTAATGGAAAGCCTCTTGAGAAAGTAGAAACTTTTGAATATCTAGGAACCGTATTAAGTAATGATGGAAAAATTGAACCCAAGGTACTAAATTGAAATAAGAAAGCAGTATCAGTTTATTATCAGATGCATACCACAATAGCAGGGTAGAAGGAGATAGGTCTTAAAACCAAAAAGCAATCATGGCACTGTAGGGGTATGGAGAGTTTGGCATTACAAGATAAACATCTAAGTAGGATTACTGCAACACAAATGAAGTTTCTGAGGAGAGCAGTAGGAAAGACAAGAAAAGATCGAGTTCGAAATGAGAGAATTCGAGAGGAATTAGGACAAAAAGCAATGGGTGATGTGGTAGAGGAACATCAGTTGAGATGGAACGGACATGTTACGAGAATGGAAGAAGAAACAAAAGTAAAACAAATACATGAAATGCGAGTTGAGGGAGGAGCTGGACAAGGTAGACCCCGCATTACATGGGGGAATAGGATTGAGAGATTGGGACAGAAAAAGGGGCAAAACGGTTGTGAAAATGAAGAGAATGTGTAGAAATAGAGCGGAATGGCAGAAATGACTCAAAAGAGGCTAGCCTGACGCTTGAAGGCATAAGGGAATTGAAGAGGAAGAAGAAGAAGTATTATACCTTAGTCAATAAAAATAAATTATTATTAGCTTATGATGATACAATTGGCAATCGGGTCACAATATATATACATATATATATATATATATAGGAAAACAAAGAAATGTGAAAAAAAAACTTCGGCAATGTGGTAGCCTCTCACAGTCTCTCCAACCAAGTGATTGCGTCAGGGGTTAAACGATGGAGGTCTTCGATTGATCCAGGGAATGCTCGCAAAGGGCAGTCCTTCACAATGTGCATGATGGTTTGCACTTCAGAACCACAGTCACAAGCAGAAGACTTCAGCCTACCCTACTGGTGGAGAACAGAAGCACTTCTTCCAACACCACAGCGTATACTGTTAAGATGGGTCCAGGTGGAGCGAGGGAGATTGAACCCAGCCAGTTTTATTGTTGGATCCCTGTTAGAAATGCCAGATGAGTGTGATTGAGACCATTCTTGTTTCCATGCCTCCTTAGGTCTGAAAGGCATGGCAGCTAATTCATTGGCTACCCTCCAAACAGGTTTCCGGGACTTCAGTCTCGTTACGGCATTTTCCCCTGTGTACTGATGGATGGGAAGAGAGCTGTTCTTCAGAATCCTCGACCATACTCAAGCAAGGGATCTCTTCCGTCTGACGTAAGGAGGTTCAATGCAAGGAGGATATATGGGTAGAGCTGCAACTTAATGCAAAATTTTGACACCAACCTATTGCTCGACGCAAGTAGTTTCAACTGACAATATGAGATGGCGCGACGATGCACTCTCGAGCGCAATCCGTCCCCGACCTGGCCTACTCGCTCCTCTCCCCTCCCGGCCCGTGCCTACTCCTCCCTTTCCCCTACTCTATCCCCCCCACCTCTACTTTATATTCCTTTCTTTCTTTCATATTTTAGTAATTGGTCTAATAATAGGCGAAGCCTCCGTGGCTTAGGCGGTAGCACGCCGGCCTCTCACCGCTGGGTCCGTGGTTCAAATCCCGGTCACTCCATGTGAGATCTGTGCTGGACAAAACGGAGGCAGACAGGTTTTTCTCCGGGTACTCCGGTTTTCCCTGTCAAAATTTCATTCCAGCAACACTCTCCACTATCATTTCATTTCATCTGTCATTCATTTAATCATTGCCCCCGAGGAGTGCGTCAGGCCTCGGCAGCCGGCACAGTCCATATCCTCGCCGCTAGATGGGGGCTTCATTCATTCCATTCCTGACCCGGTCGGAGACTGGAAGCAGGCTGTGGATTTTCATTTCTAATAATAGGCGATTTCTTCCCCCTGTGATATCAGGTAGAGAAGAAAACATAGGCTCTATCAGAAAAGTTGTGGATGTTTCCACAAAGCACATGGCATGACATAGACCTACCCCACAGATATGTACAAATAGAAAGAGTAGGCTACTATACTACAATATTAAAAATGAATTGTAAGACAAAATTACAGCTGCACTTATCACACACCAGTATTATTTAATTGTCCGTGCGGTACTTCCTATCAATCGAATTAAGAAATATCACGTTTGAATTACGGGAAGCGCTTGAACAACCAGCTCTTAGTTTGAATTATATCGATAGTATCTGATATCGTTTTCGAGCGCAGTGTATCGACTAAAATCGATGTGTGATTCAATATAATTCAATTTCTTCGTATAATATTGTTCGAAACCGATTGTATTCTTTTCTAAGCAGTGCAATATGTATTTACTATTGATATATATTCAAATATTAATTAAATATACAACATTAACAAGAACACTCACCAATTTTCCGATTTTGCTGCCATCTATAGAAGTACAACTCAACTACATTGTCGTACGCGATGACAGCTAGCGTTTTTAATGTTATCGGCAGGTACTACTACAAGGCAAGCTAGCGTTGGTACCAAAACACCCTATAAAGTTTCACCCACTCGGTTCAATGTTGCTCAGAACCGATAAACACTGGAGAGGAGTGGGGTGTAATGTACCCGATATAACTCTCATTGTGCGACGTAGCTGGACATCTACCAGTCCCGTGTGGGAGCTATTCAACCATACAGCAGAGCAGTACTCGGCAGTCGAATATAGAAGTGCTAGAGCAGTTATACGAAGCGTATTCGCATCTGCACCCCATGTAGTTCCTGCTAATCTACCCAGCAAGTTGATATGGCTTTTAAGTTTAGTTGCAAGTTTCTCGAGATGGCATCGGTAGGGTAAGGATCTGTCTAACTTTACACCCAGGTATTTGTGGTTGGTATTGAACTGCAGTGTGTGGTTCTTGAACCTGATCATAGGCCGGTAGTTTGCGTACCTATTACTGAGATGAAACGTAGCTATTTCTGTCTTAAGCGGGATAGGCTTCAGTCGCCATTTAGTGAAGAAATCGTCCATTTTTTCGAGGTCTTGAGATAAAATACATCCCGCCTCACTGAAGTCTGTTCTTTGAATGGTGAGATTAATATCATCTGCGTAGATGAACTTACGAGATATAGTTTCAGGAAGGTCATGGATGTACAAGTTGAAGAGAATGGGAGACAGGACTGAACCCTGTGGCAAGCCATTTGTAAGTTTATGGAATCTGCTATGGGCATGTTCTGTATGGATTTTGAAAAATCTGTTGCTAAGCAAATGAAAGTGGGAATCATGAATGTCATGACCCTGACAGGCAAGGTGGAGGAGGTGGTAGACTTCATGGAGAGGGAGAATATTGGATTGATGGGGCTGAGTGAAGTGAAATGGAAAGGTAAAGGAAGGAAGAAATTGAGGAAAGGATACACATTATACTGGAGTGGTGGCCAAGAGGCAAAAAATGGCGTGGGACTGATAACCTCGAAACAACTGGAGGAGTATGTTGAAGTGGTCGAGTGTGTGAGTGACAGAATAATGAAAATTAGAATGAAGATGAAAAATGACGTGATGGACTTCATACAAGTGTATGCACCGCAGACTGGAAACAGAGAAGAAGATATTGAAGTATTCCTGGAGGATGTAGAAAGAGTAATTTCAGATGTAGAAGTGGTGATCATGGGAGATATGAATGCACAAGTCGGAAACGAGAGACAAGGAAAGGAAGAAGTCATTGGACCATATGGATATGGGAAAAAGAACCGGGAAGGAGAGGAACTTGTAAACTTTTGTGAAAGGAATGGACTGATAGTGGGTAATTCATGGTTTCGGAAGAAAAACAGCAGGAAAATTACGAGATATGGTTGGGGCGATAGAAGAACAAAATCAGTAATTGACTACTTTCAGGTGGAAAGGACTAATCGCAGAAAGCTGATAGATGTGACAGCTTTACCAGGGACCATAGAGCTGTGGTGGCAAAATTTAGATGGGAAAAATTGGAAAACCTAAAGGAGATCAGAGAAAGTAAAATAAAAGTATGGAAATTGAAAGACAAAACTGTACAGGAAGATTTTCAGGAGAGATTGAAGCAACAAATCCCAGTTACTGAAGTGGAAAACATAGAAGAGGAATGGTCCCACTTTAAAAAGCCTTTTGTTGGTGCAGCAGAGAGTGCTTGTGGTAGGACATCAACAAGAGTGAAAGAGAAGGAGACACCGTGGTGGAATGAGGAAGTGAGGAAAGCAGTGAAAGAAAAGAAGTCTGCATGGAAAGAATGGAACCGAGATCAAATGGAAGAAAGCAAAAGGAAGTATCACGACAGCAAACGGAGGTGTAAGAAAGTGATAGGAGAAGAAAAGAAGAAAAGTTGGGAAGAATTTACACGAAGAATGGAAACAGATGTAAGTGGCAGTAAAAGGATGCTGTATGGGCTTCTAAGAAGTAAGAGGAAAGAAAGAGTTACTACAAAGCTAGTGAAAAAGGAAGATGGAGAGTTGTTAACACACCCAGAAGAGATAAAGGGACGATGGAAGGAGTATTTCGATACGCTATTGAATGTGAGCAATTGTACTGGTGAGATGGAAGTGACACTACCTGACGACTCTATAACAGAAGATGATATAACAATGCTGGAGGTGGAATTAGCAGTACAGAAAATGAAGATGGGAAAAGCAACAGGGGTGGATGAAATCAGTGTAGAAATGATAAAGGCTGCTGGACCTGTTGGTATGCAATGGTTGTATCGACTGCTAAAGTGTGTGTGGAAACTAAAATGTGTATCAGAAGACTGGGAGAAAGGGCTAATAATACCAGTGTTTAAGAAGGGGGACAAGAAGGCGTGTGATAACTATAGAGGGATCACCCTCATATCACAGATAGTAAAAATACTGGAAAGGATATTAGAAAGAAGAATGAGAAGAAAGGTGGAAGGAGAGTTGCAAGAGGAACAGTATGGCTTCAGGAGTGGAAGATCCACAGTGGACCCAATATTTAGCTTGAGGCAGGTGATGGAAAAGAACTGGGAATATGGAGAGGATTTGATCATGACTTTCATACATCTAGAAAAGGCATATGATAGTGTCCCCAGAGAGAAGGTATGGGAAACCATGGTTAAGAAGAGACTGGGAAGAGAAATGTTGGAAATGGTGCAAGCAATGTACAACAACTGTGTTAGCAGGGTACTGACCCCAGTTGGAAAGACAGATTGGTTTACGAACAAGACTGGACTAAGACAGGGGAGTGTGCTGTCACCTCTCTTGTTCATAATGGGGATGGATGAAATTGTAAAGGAAACAAAGGAAGCATATGGACATAAAGAAATGAAGCTACTGTTATTTGCAGATGATATTGTGGTCTGGGGAAGGAACACCGAAGAAGTGCAAAAACAACTAGATGCACTGAACGAAAATATTCAGAAGTATGGCCTGAAAATCAGTATAGAGAAAAGCAAGACCATGGTGATGACAAGAGGGCAAAGACAAGGAAAGGGCACTGTGAAAATTGGAAGTCAGAGTTTGGAAATTGTGGACACGTTCAAATACCTAGGAAGTGAATTGATGCAAACTGGTAGGTTGGACATGGAGATTGGCAGGAGGGTACAGCAGAGCAATGCATTCTATCAAAGTGTGAGAAAACTTGTTTGGGATAAGGAAGTACCAAGGAAAAGCAAGGAGGTAATGTATAAATTGTACTATGTTCCCATATTAACTTATGCAGCTGAGACTTGGACCCTGACAAGCAGGCAAGAGAGTAGAATCCAAGCCAGTGAAATGAAATTCCTAAGAAGTATGATAGGAAAGACAAGGAAAGACAGAGTGAGGAATGAAGATGTTAGGAAGGAAGTTGAGATGGCAAAACTAAATGAGAGAATTGAGAAGAATAAACTAAGGTGGTTTGGACATGTAAAGAGGATGGAGGAAAATAGAATACCAAGTCAGATGCTGGAGGCAAAGTGCAAGGGTAAGAGAGCAAGAGGAAGACCTAGAACAAGGTGGATTGATTCAGTGAAGAACAGCGTAAGAAAACGAAATCTGTACTGGGACAAGATCGTGGAAGAAGAATGGTGGAAGGAAAGAGGAAAGTGAAGAAGTGCCATAAATACCCCGCCCGGCAGGAGCTGGATAAGGGGAAATGATGATGATGATGAAGATCTTTAGGCATGGTATACCCCTGATGAGTTTCAGAAGGAGACCTACCTTTCATACGGTGTTATAGGCAGCTGTGAGATCAAGGAACACCGATACATTTTTCATTTTCCTTTCAAATCCAGTTTCCAGGAAGGTAGTCAAAGCGAGTACCTGATCACTGCAATCTCGACCAGGGATGAGACATTCAATAGCAGAAGCTATTCTATTGAGAATCAATCTTTCAAGGAGCTTGTAAGTTACACTTGTAAGGCAATAGGTCTATAAAAAAATATACATTAATATTAATGAAATGTACCAATTTCAGCCATTTATGGCCTTCTTCAGCGATGTTGTTAAGAAAAGAAACTAATGTAATTGCGACCAAAGCTTTGTTAATAATATTTTACTTGGGTTTTCAATGAAATTTTTAAATAAAAATAGCGACAGTGGCGCTTTCTTGCAGATCCCTTCTCTTGATGGACAGACTTTAGTGCAGGACTTGATTTCATCTGCTGCTTTGGTACCGGTACTTGCCGCAATACTGGTTTGTCTTTTTAGTTTAATTAAATGTCGACCAACACACGCTGAACTAAGTTAGTACGGTACTAAACATCTCTGTGTTGGACGAAATCTCTGTACAAAGAAGAGAGTGGTTTGTATTGTACGATGATTAGGACAATGAAAAGTTAAATTTTTGTTATCCACCTTGTCAATACTATAAAGAAAACTAAATATATTTAATTTAACAGTAAATGATTCGAGTCTGTCTTGTGCCTTCATCAACCTACACATGCATCTAAAACACAAAACCATCAGTTGCGACTGGTGGTCCTCGTACCTGGTATAAAGTGCACTCCTTCCTCTGTAATCACAGCTTGCTTGTTTCAACCAATATTAATATGCTGTAAGTTGACGGGTTTCTCATATCATGGGAAATACTTCCATTCTTTCTCCTAACACAAGTTACCCTGTGGATATACAGCCCAACCAAAGAATTTACTTCAAGTTATTTCTCTATATATGAACATAGGAAAATGACACAAGATTGTTATGTGGGTGAGTAGACAGGAAAGAGTGCACATGCGTTATACCAGGTTCGGGGACCAAGAGTTGCCACTGAAAACCATATTAACTTGAGTAATTTTGTGTTTTACTGTAGATACCTTTCTAGACTAATGAAGATGATTAAGTAGTGTTAAATGAAAAAAAAAAAAATGCCTTTAAGTTTTTAAAATGTACTGGGGGAGACCTCCTGTCCTTGACTTAGGAGATGTTCTATAACCCTATAGAACCCCAGTGCTTCAGAGCTTCAGGTAATGTCCTAACCCACGGGGCACAAGCTCAGCAGGCCTGAGAGGTCAGACATAGTGCGAGACCCAATGAGAAGAGAGAACATAATTCGTACCAGATGCTCCGTTAAACATTATGACAAAGGTAAGGTTTCAGCTATGAGGTCGTGTATTAGAAGGAAGGTAGATAATTAGGAAAGCTTGTAGTTTAACTTGACCTACTTTATAAGTGCAGTCCAACTCACGATGTCCGGATATGAGCGTCATTGCTGTGACCGTTAAACTAATCGAGAAGTCTTACCCTTGCATACAGATCTGCTCGCAATTACCCTGGTAACACCAGTTTATATTCATCAGGGGCTCACAAATAGTTGGAAGGGACCCGAGCTGAGTCGGGCATTGCTTCTCTTTCCCGTTTCTTGTCGATCCACTGTGTTTAACTATTGTTCTCTTCAGTGCTTGATTTGTAAAAATAGAGGTTCCAGTACTGTGGGTTACCGGGTGGTGATGGGAGGGGGGTATTTATTTGTTGTTGTTTCCTATGGTTAGCCCGGATTCCAATCCATCAGCTTTCTTGCGTTCCAATAGAGTTGTGTGAGGTTTCCAGAAGTTATAGCAGTCACATCAAGTTTGTTGCAATGTAGCAGGTGCCCCTTATCCATTTTACTTCCAGGTTCGTGACAAAGTGTGCATTTTTCAGATCTCAGGATGTTGATTCGTTTCAGATGAGCTGCAAGGCAGTCATGGACAGTGTTAAGTCTAAAGAAGGCTACAGCTTCTCTTCTTGGTGTTAATTTATATTGATCCCATTTAGCATTTATTTATCGTATGGCTTTTAGTGCCGGGAGTGTCCGAGGACATGTTCGGCTCGCCAGGGGCAGTAGCTGCTTCAAGCGGACACCCATAGGGTGAGCTACAAGTTCCGTTCCATTTCAAGTAGTTCCAACTTTCGCTACCAGATGACAATGATACCTAGTGGTGAACGTTGGAACTTTGATAGAGCGTTCCAACAAAATCTAACCTAGAAATTTAGCTTCACACAAGTTTAGTCTGTGGAAGGATCTTTTACAAGCCATAAATCTATAACATGGGACCGCCGGCTTTACTTCCCCTCCGAAGGAAGGCATACTGAAGGATTTTAACGCTCTTAAAAAATCCGACGGCTTCCGACAGGTTTGAACCCACTATCTTGGGCACAGCAGCTCAGCATGCTACCAACTACGCCACCGAAGCCGCTGGGAGGGTGGGAGGGATCTTTATGGAATATTGAAATATAGAGTTCTAAAACAATATTTTTACTCTTTTCTGAACCTTTCAAAAATTTATCAGTGGACAAAATAGCAATCTAATTTTGATTGCAATTTTAAATTAAACTGAGACTGCTTTAGCGCCATTTTTCTTACCATAGCTGTTGGCCTATATTAAATATTAATGCAGGCCAACTAGACTACCATTCAAACAATGTACATTATTTCAATTTAATATTTTTAAGTAATTTAAAAAAATAAATTGATTAGGTTTGAAAATTCACACATGTTCACCAACAATCTTTTATTTTTTGTTTTATAATTTTGTCTTTACGGTTTTCAGAAATAATTATCCAGTGAAAGACCAAGTTGACCTTGACTTACAACTAACGTTCCACAGTTCTAAAAATTACTTTATATATTCGACTGTTTCCCCGATCGGAGGTTTCGGTACGGCATACCGGAGCGTACCGTCACAAATCTAGCCCTGGTTCTCTTTAGACCCTGGTGGTGTTAGGATACCCGAGACCTTGCTAACCCTTCATTGGGTCTTGTCTTTTTTGATATCCTCATTTTCAGAGCAGTCACATCTCACTTAAAGATCCTAAAGGAAGCATGGTTTGTGCAGCATGGTGCACCCTCAGGGTCTCGTGGTTGGCGAGCTCAGGAGATTATGAATGCCACGAGGACAAGGCAAAATGAAAAGGACACACGTTTCTGTATAGCATTACTAGTGATCTTCGAAGGGTTGAAGTATGTTAAAAGGCACTAATGAATAACTATTAGAGCAGGAGTTGTAATCTTGTTGTTAAGAGTAAGACTGCCATTAACCGTGTAGCCAGTCTACTTCAGGCAATGCAAAACCAATAGTTGATCACATTAATACTATTCCCAAAAACTACGGCATTACACAGGGAAAGAAATTAAATATATAAGTCCAAGATGTTTGAAGAGAAGCACCCTGATAAAAGTATCCTATAGCCTGTATAGAAGTATATTTAAAGATTCAGTCTAACTCTTGGGCTTCCACACATGTATATAAGTAGTCAATATAGAAAACTCTCTGAAGAAATTAAAGGACATCACTAAATGAAATAGTGAAGAGGGATGCAATACCAGAACTGCTGGTTCCCAAAAAAAAGGCAAATAAATTTTATTCCAAAACGATAACTGTTACACTAACATCCATTAATAATAAAATAATAAAATTGCACCAATAACATTTGACTTGATACAGTATTTACACCTGCCGCAAATTCCTGTACAAGATATGCTCTACCAATGTCAGTTGACAATATGTACAATGTGACATCATTATGTTCTGACAAGACAACATTTCACATTTATCATGAAGGGCAAGGTCGCAAAGGTCAAGATGAAGTTGTATCATTTATTATTGACTTCATTGATTAAGATATTCCTGATACAGTTAAGAACCTACATATTTTCTCATACTCCTACAACAGACGAACACCTAACTGTACTCTACTACGTTTTATATTAGGTCTGGTATCTGTGGGAAGATTTGAAACAGTACCGGTAAATCAATATTTATTCACTAATGATAGACAATTTGCTGTCGTAAAGAGAGTTGTAGACAAACTGACAGGCAGTGGTGTCACCCAGTGCGGTAACTCATGGTGTCACCCCACTCAGGACACCCCATAGACCTCCTCCGAGTCCGCCAGTGCCAAATAATGGAATCATACAGAATCCTTAGTAACGTTTATAAACATACGGTAGGTCCTATATTTACAAAGGCAATCAAAGAAAAAAATAATTCAGGGTCGATTGGTAAAAGATTGTGAGAAGTTAAGAACTAAGAACTACATAGAAAATATGTTACTTTTTAATTGTTATTTTAGCATTAACTTATATTGAAAGAAGTTAAGAACTAAGAACTTCATAGATATTATGTTATTTTTAAATTGTTATTTTAACATAAAATTTTATGTCATATTAAATCTCGACTAAATCAAAACTTTCCTTTCCTGGCCTTTAGATAGATAGATAGATAGATTTTTATTAATTCCATTTGATCAAATACATGCATTCAATACATTTTTGATATAGGACACGTCAGAATTTACATGCATAAAATAAAAGAACTAACAGGTATATATTACTAAGATTATAACTATTTATAACTTATTATAATAGCAAATCTTAATAGATACAATCTTATTGCACAACTATTTACACCTCACTCTATTATCATAATATGAAAACTTAATTCTATAAATACAACAACATACAGCTAGGTATTAAAATTAAGAGCCGGCCGGAGTGGGAACGGCCGACCGCCAGCCCAGCACTTGTTGTAACATGGGTGAAAAGTTTGTGAAACGTTTTATAAAGAAACGGGACAAGGTAAAATTATTTTGTTCCTATAGCCCGCTGTAATATTTTATACACTTTTCATCGGTGCAAAAGCATATCGAACAGGAATACAAAGATAGTTATAAAAAGTGTAGTTAAAATCACAATTCTCCATATAAAATAGAGTTCTGAACTGCAATTTTCCAAACCTCTTCAATGCCTTCAGATGATGTTGAAAACAGAAACAAACTCCACTGCAAGACAGCTTATAGTTTTCTCTATTGTGCTACTGAATCATATTTTCAAATTAAGAACTCTGTATATGTTTAATCGTGATTTTAGAAAATGTAAGCATATTGAGTTGCTAATGCTAGCCGTGTCGAGGTGCTGGTAGTTCAGACAGTTTCCGTCAGATGTCACGTCGCAAAGTCCTGTCCTTGAAACAGGTCAAGACAGAGACAGAGATTAGTTGAGACATTTGGCCTAGGCCAGCTCAGGCTTTTCCCCATGCAGGGGAGTGGGGAGATCAGCACATGCCTCCCTTTCACATACAATGAGCAGCGGACAAGCTCATTCCACTACGGTATTGCTATTGTCTTAAAAGCTGCAATAGAACTTTAAAGTGCACGTTATACCTTTTACCGTGCAACAATTTTTATTAGTACTATGACTTTAAAAAAAAATAGTAAGGCTTTGTAATGAGCACGGATTGACTTATTGGTGAATACTGTGTTTTTAAATCAAATGCCCATCCTACACGAACAATTTTATCCCGGAAGAGGCTATACAATTATTAAAGTCTGGCGCGGTCAGCTGACATTTGAGGGTGCGCAAATGCGAGGGAGCCGTGTCAGTAGATTTACTAGCAAAATTCCGGCACCCTGGCGTCTATAAAAGCCACTGTAGTTAAAAGTGACGTAAAACCAATATTATTATTAGTAGTATTACTATTACAATTAAAGTGGGAGAAAAGGAAATAGGAAACTTCGACATCAAACACAATTTTCACTACCAGACTCAAGGGCAGCTTCATACTACAAGAAGACAAAAAGGATTAGCCTACAACGGAACTCATACAGAGATATGATAGACTTTTGGGAGAGTATTTTTTCCCGTTACTTGACCGGTTTTACAAACATTTCGTCCTTCCGGAGATTAGAGACTCAAAACAGAGTAGATGATATATGCCAATATGAAACTCTGTTTACATTATTATGTACCCTCTATTTTACTGAGTACTGGTAATGTTCCAGGCGCCGAGGAGTGATGTGTTTATATGCTGTAAAAAGATGAACGTCAATTATTTCGCAGTGTGGATTCACTCCCGAAATCCATTCCTCACTTCTGTGTGGTATAGCATTTTGAAATCGTTAGGACTTGAGTTCAGATTTTTAAATATATATTTCAAAATATATTATGGCCCAAATACGTATATTAAGAAACCAACGATCTATCCCGGCATTATTTTTAAGCCTGGTTTATTCTAATTCATCATCTGTTCTTGACGTCTACGTATCTACTGTCGACCAAAATATTATGTGCACTCGAGTTTGAAGGTTATTTGTGAAGTAACCAATAGACCTACATAAAATCCAGTAACATCATCATTTTCGTCGTTCTATTTTACGTTAGTTTATGTAGGTTTGGAATTTTTAATTTATATTTTAATAAACCAGTTATACAACATTCCAATGCACATAGTGTTAAAATTTGGATTCGATCTGATGACGGGTTTGTGAGATAATAGTTCGTAAATGTGACGCATGGTTGAAACATACTTTAAAACGAGCACTTTTTGTGTTCCAACTGCGATAAAAAATATTAAAATATAAATTAAACATTCCAAGCCTAAATGAACTAACGTAAACTGAACGACGAAAATGATGATGTTATAGGATTTTATGTAGGTCCATTGGTTACTTCACAAACCACCTTCAAGCTCGAGTGCACATAATATTTTGGTCGACAGTAGTCGGGGATTATATGATTCCCACGTTCCTTCACTTTTTGGGGGACGTAATGGTGTAGTGGTCAAGCTGCTTGGCTCTCACCAAGGTTCGATTCCTGGCAAGTGAGATTTTCGAAGTGAAATATCACGTCCTGTGGTTCAGATTCCACGTAAAAATGAAGGTCCCATAGCTCTGATCGCGAGATTAACGGTCACGTAAAACTACAAGCTTCATTCATTTTTCATGTCTACGTAATTGGTGGGGCGGGGGTGGAGACTACACGCGTATAGCATAATTTTTACAGCCATACTGTTTATTGATATGCCCTTTTAATACATACTGTGCTATGTATAAAACACCTCGTGGCGCAGTGGCCAGCAATGTTGTCGGCTACCTCAGAGGTCCCGGGCTTGATTCCCGGCTCTGCCAAGAATTTAAGTCTTGGTATGGTCTGGTGTGGGGTCTCCCAGCCACGTGATGCTAAGCGGGAGTCTGCTGGATGTTGTGGCTCATATTTATAATATTGGTTTTACGTCCCTTTTAACAACTGTGGCTTTTAGAGACGCCGGGGTGCCAGGATTTTGCCCCGAAGGGGATCTTTAACGTGCCAGTAAATCTACTGACACGGCTCCTTCGCATTTGCGCACCCTCAAATGCCAACTGACTGTCCGGGGATTCGATCCCGCTATCTTGGGCATAGCAGGCGAGAACATTACCGCTGAGCCACGCAGCCAGTCGCTGTGGCTCAGGACGCCTGTTAGTTGTCCCTTGATACAGCCAGGAACTCTAATCGGGTATCTACTGTATATCCCTTGTTGATCTTGAGGTATGTAAATAGTTCTTCATTATTCAAACCATTTATTGGGGGATAAAATGTGTATGACCCAAATGCACACTTCATCTCACAAATGTTATGGACTTGAGGTTCTTTACTTTTGTAGGCAACGCGGTCAGGTTGAAGTATACTCAGGCATAATCATTGGCCGAGAGTAAGATGGAGGAAACCCAGAGTGGCTTTAGACCACAACGAGGATGTGAGGATATATTTTTTTTAGTATGTGCCAAGTGATTGAGGAATACTACGAGAGGAATAGACTTTTGTATTTTGTAGATCTAGAGAAGGCGTACGGAAGAGTACCAAGAGAAAAGAAACTGAGGATTCTGAAGTACAGTATTATGGTATCCAGGGAAGGCTGCTACAGGCAATCAAAAGTACCGTATTTGTGTTTATAATGAATCTGCGGTAAGAGTTGATGCTAGGATGAGTTCCTGGTCTAAGTTGTTACAGGAATAGACTGAAATCTTTCACCACTACTACTGATTTTTTATATAGGCTATAATATTGTCTTTCGTAGCTTTTCAGTCGGTCAACACGATTGTGCCCAATGATGGGCGGGGTACAAGATATAAATATGTAAATACACTCATAGAAAAAGTTACATGTATTAGTTATTTATCACAATTGCCCCATTTAATTGCACCATATTTGTTCATGAATGGTGATGTGATAATCGTGGGAAACGGATCTTAGTTTTCTTTCCCTAGAGCAACTGAATTTGTAGTTTCTGGAAATTTCTTGGTTGTTGATGAGGAAAAGGCAATGCGAAAGGATGAGCTGAAGTCACTCTGTCCTGATAATAATATGCTATAGCTTATCGTTGAATCCTGTGTGATGAGAAATGTAATTTCAAAAAATGTATTCTACATTTCTTTAAATATCTCCTTTGTTAAGAATAAAAGAAAAAAATAACTTGTCATGGTTACTTACAAAAACACGAAAATACGTATAATTCTAGGAAATAAACAGCAGTTTTTCACCATACTACTAAGTTACAGGTATACTAGGGTGTAGGCTTCCTTACGTATCTTTTCGATGTTATCGTAAACTGAAATATTCAAACAAAAGTGTTTGAAAATTTACTTTTCAACTTTTTTCAGGAATTAGTTTAGTCTGAACGATTCTTTATCACAATTAAGGTTATTATGAAGATAAAACAAAAGTTTGGTGCTTTTCAGTCGGTCAACACGAATGTACCCAAAAGAGTTGTAATTTTTTTCAGGATGAGGGTGTAACCCAACTCTTTTGGGTACATTCGTGTTGACCGACCGAAAAGCACCAAACTTTTGTTTACTAAGGAAACACTGAAAAATGGCTTCAAACCCCATAATGTCAGTATGAAGATGTTTATGAAAGTAAATGATTGAATATGCACAATCAAATGGAGCATGAGCAACAACAACGCCGGCGTGAAACCTTATTGTGGTTCGGTTTCGAACTTCGCAACATAGGCAGTTTTGTGTAAGTGAGATCTGTAAGGAAATGGTAGAGCTTTAAGAATAACATTTTAATTTCTTTCTCCGTTATCACATTAAGTATAACATACTGTTTTAAAGACCATCTCGTGGTGAAGCGTTCTTGTGTGTCACCCCCGGATGCAAGGCCTTAGAGAGTGGTGATGGGTCCTGGGGCTGGAGAATCCTGCCCTCCCCCACCTCTATTGCCAAATTATGTAATATTAATTTATAATCCTCCTAAATTTGCAGAAACTGATAATAATTTTAGAAATATTATTATTATTATTAGTAATAATAATAGCATTAGTAAGAGAAGCCGCCGATGGTAGGGGGTTGAACAGGCGTTCCTCCCCCCCCCCCCCCTCCCCATGCAAGATCCGGAAAATATTTTTATTATTAATAATAATAATAATAATAAGACGGCCGAGGTGGGATTCAAACCCACGCTCTCTCGATATCAGCGTGGCACGAGGTAGTGCGTTAGCGCTCTCGGCCACCGAGGCCAGTTAATAATAATAATAATAATAATAATAATAAGAAGAACCGCCGGTGTTAGAGGGCTGGACAGACGGGTCCACACCGGGCAAGATCCCGATGATGATGATAATAATAATAATAATAATAATAATAATAATAAAGACTTACCAAGATAATATAAAATATGGATAATAATGCAGTTAAACATTGAAACAACGGCCCATGGGTTCGAACGCACTTGTTTATCGAGTTTGAAGATAGCTTGGCACCCATGATTTTGTGCTGTACCTTAGCAAGTGTAACTACTGCGGTCGGTCACTGCGCATCCTTATAACACATGTAAAACACGTTTCCCCGTGCGAGGACTAGTTCCCGTATTTTTTGAAACTCATTAGCGCATTTCAAAGTAATTGTTGCGGCATCGTGGTCATCTAGCCCCGTGTACTTGGCGTGTGTTTGGAATTTGTCTAATTACCCGTCTTATTGTGATGGCTCTATTAGTGTGTACAGTATATTTGTCATTCAGATGAGGATTGTGAAGGAGTCGGCTGCATTTGCCTGGAGTAGAAGTGATAATAATAATAAAAATAATGTTATTGTTTTACGTCCCTTTAAACATCTGCGGCTTTAGGAGACGCCGGGGTGTCGGAAGTTTGCCCCAAAGAGGATCTTTGACCTGCCAGTAAATTCACTGACACGGCTCCCTCGTATTTGCGCACCCTCAAATGCCAGCTGGCTGCGCCAGGATTCGATCCTGCAATCTTGGGAACAGCAAGCAAGAACGTTACCACTGAGCCACGCAGCCAGAGTACAAGTGAGAAATCACGGAAAACCACTTCCAAGATGGCTGAGATGGGAATCGAAACCACATCTTTTCAATTTTGCCACTGGAATGCCCCATTCCAGCCATCAGACAAGAATGAATCGAATTTCTTGTCGGCGCCGGGAATCGAACCCGAACCTCCGGGGCGACAGCCAAGAATACTAGCCGCTACATCACGAGGAACGCCAAGGATATTTCAGTCACTTGTGAATTCCGTAATCCGTAGTTTAACTATTAGCTTATCTATAGCAAAATATTTCGGCCATTCAATTGGAAGTACCGTAGCCTATACAGACTATCACTTCGAACTTCCTGGTCTCGATATTCGTGAGGCACATTGCCACGAGATTGCATTTCTCCGTGTCGGACCCCGGGGCAGTTTGAACTTTCTCGCACGCGCGACCTTGAACCACCCCTCACAGTAGGGGGTAATCCGTGCTGCAGTGGCGGCTCGTAGATCAAATATCAGGTGAAGAGCCAAACTCCTAATTTCATCAGTGCATGATGTTTGCGTTTGTGAATATTGACATCCTTTTCCTATTTTAATGCTAAAATATCTACTAAAAGCCTAGCACTTAAAACCAAACCAAACATAAGTTATCGCACTAAAAAGTCAAACTCGCTTATTTGTATAGCTTAAATGAATCCTCCGTTCTCTAAGGTAGGCAATCTTATCTATGATGTCCTCATAGAAGGTCTTCAATCAATTTCAACTACAATTCACGATTTATGGAGATAGCCAATGATGTAATTCTGGAGTCAGATATTGTGTTACATGCAAAAATATTGAATCTTTTCAAACAAGAGAAACTGCGTTGTACTGATGCACTTGTAGAAGGTATTGCCAGTACCCAATTAAGGTCGCCACGTACTCTTACACGATGAAAAAGTCTATTTTTGTGGCATCACTTTACTAAGTATTTTCTGGATTTATGCTAAAGGTACAGCTATGATTCTTGTCACATATAAGAAGCGGTATATTCTGAGCTGTTTATGACCATGTAGTGCTACTTTGCTTTTATAGGATGTGTGAAATGAATACAAATTTGGACAGATACATTTTCAAAAAAATGTTGTATAATTTGCTTCAGGTACACATTTCTCAGTTGTTTTTCAATCAAATATTCTCAAATTCTGTTCACACACTTGGAATGGATTATGGCAGATGAGTACCGGTAACCACTTTGTTTCATTATTATTGGGACAGAATGCAAGAAAAAAGAATCCGAACTCTTTCTTTTTAAATTTATTCAAAAATATGTATTAATTTTTCTCTTCCCAATCCATGCCTACTATGTTTTGGAAGTGCAAATAGGTTAATATTCAAGTACTCCATTAGGCAAGTTAATGTAAAAAAATTAGCCCTCTATCTTAAATGGTTTCCTAGTTATTGGTACCTAAACATGGAAAATGAGTATTAACGGAAAACAGCTGGCAAAGTTAAAAATGAATTATTCAGAGCATGGGACGCTAATTTAAAAAAAAAACGAATTTAAGGTAGTTGTAGACATTAAAAAAAACACAAACTATATATATTTGGATTCAGAAAAGAATGAAGAATTTTATGGCGCCAAAATCAAAAAATCGATATTTTCATCATGCAAGAGTACGTGGTGTCCTTAAGCAAAAGTTTGTAAGTCTCTTCTATTCACGGAGTTCTTGATGTATTTCTCCCGACTATTTTTACGATGTAGGATTCATGAGCATAAAAGAGTGACAGTTCATTTATTAAATGTGGGGTAGGCCTATTGTTGATTATATTTGTTATACAGCTCAAATTTGTCGGAATCTATAAGACTTATTTAAGAATTGTAATTTATCACAGCCATGCGTTAGCATAGAAAAAAGCGGAACATTATTAAGAAAAAAATGAAAATTCACAGCCTGCTTCTAGTCTCCGATCGGGTCATAAATGGAATGAATGAAGCCCCCCCCCCCCATCTAGCAGCGAGGATATGAACTGTGCCGGCTGCCGAGGCCTGACGCACTCCTCTGGGGCAATGATGAAATGAATGACAGATGAAATGAAATGATATTGGAGAGTGTTGCTGGAATTAAATTTTTGACAGGGAAAACCGGAGTACCCGGAGAAAAACCTGTCTGCCTCCGTTTTGTCCAGCACAGATCTCACATGGAGTGACCGGGATTTGAACCACGGACCCAGCGGTGAGAGGCCGGCGTGCTGCCGCCTAAGCCACGGAGGCTCTAACATTATTAAGTCGGTCCTTAATATGATCTCTGATGTACTCTGATGTTGCATCAGTTATTTCCAGAGAACACACTTTGAATTTTATTTTAATAATTTTGAGGTTCTAAGGACTTTTTAGATATCAGTATCTTCAATAATTCCTTAAAGCGCACACGGTTTAAAGAGGTCTTGTCATGTCCTCTAGAAGACGATGATGATGATGATAATTGTTGCTTTAAGAGGCCTAACATCTAGGTTATCGGCCCTCCTCTCTAGAAGAGAGTTCCTGTAACAACTCTAATCACAAGTCCCAGGATCTGCCTATTTAAAGTCACATTCACATTACATTTAAGTGCACTTAGTCTTGCATTTTCCCGTTAAGTGCCAGATATCGTGCTTGTGTGCGTGTTCTAAGTGGTAACTGGTTCTTTAAATGTTGCTCACTGTCTTTGTGTTTGTCCAACCCGCGCGTAATGTTTTGGAAATTTGTTACTGTTACTGTATAGTAAGCAAGGCCAACAGAACAGTTCTATAACTACTGCACAACTATGTGAACTGTTCGAACCAAGATCCCTTGCGATGAAGGCTATAGGACTTTCCGGTTTTATTTCTTTAATGCACAGTTCTATTAATTTCTTTGGCCGCCCACAAATTAATAAATTAATTAATAAATCCCTTTTTGTCTTCATCTTTCCACCTACTGAAGGGAATTTCTAATAAAATTAGTAACGTGTCTTTCACTGCAAACATTATACACTAAAAGCCATCAATCTTCTTCAACAACAGGGTAGATAACGTTATAAATGCATACTATTCATTGGGAAAGTAAATAAAAGCCTCAATATAAAAGAAAAAGAAGCCTGTTGCAATGTAAACTTTCATCAACTGAACTAGACGATATTGCCTTGCCGACACAGGAACATCTTCACTCGTCTGTCTAACGGCAGGTAATGACGTCACAACTGACGTCAGGTTACCATGGCAACGAGACGATGTAGCTGACATAAACAAGACACTTCGTCTCCTGCTTCCTTCCAAGTTACGGCAGTACAATCTAGCGACAGGGAGTACAACTGCTACAAGGACGTCATGCAGCCTTGCTTGCGCACCATCTAGCGACGGAGTGTAGAAATAACAGTACACTAAGTGAAAAAGTAGCCCAAGACAATGACAACAGTTTTATTTAAATAAGAAAAAATAATGTTTATTTTATTTAAGAGATGGCATGTGAAGAGGCTCTTCACTCTCTTCACCTGAATAGCCGCTACTGCCGTGCTGATACCTATGTACGGGCCATGCAACTACTAGGGGAGAGCGACTACAACGAAACTAGTGGCAACGTTTTGAAATGAAATGTGAAATAGGATCTCACTACGGCCGCCTCTTAAATTAAAAAAGTAAAATATAGTTATAGATTCCATCACTCCTATACGCTAAAATATTCAACTACTGAGTAAAAACAATGGCACTGCAGATAAGCTTTCAACATTCTATCAAAGGTTTTTATTTTTGGGGCCAGTTTTATATACTGGGGTAGTTTATTGTATAATTTAACTCCAGTGTGAAAAGTTCCTTTTTGATATATGCTTGTGTGTGTGTGTGAAATATGAATGTTTTGATTTTGTCTTGTGTTATGCCTATGAACATCATTGTTTGTTTTAAGAAAAACATCTTTATTCATTAAATTCTTTTTAAAAAACATAATACTTTCAAAGATATATATGCAGGGCAGTGGGAGAATGTTTAAATCTTTAAACAGAGGTCTACATGATTCTCTAGAGTTTACATTTGCCATAATTCTAATCGCTCTCTTTTGTATCCTAAACGTGCTTAGTACATCTGGCGACATACCCCAAAATATGATCCCATATCTTAAGTATGAATGGAAATAAGCAAAATAAGTATTTCTTAATGTGTGCATGCTAGTGCAGGTTTTCAAAATACGTAACGCAAAGCACATCGAGTTCAGTTTAGTATTCAGATATTGTATATGTTTATTCCATTTCAAGTCTTGTTGTATCCATAGTCCTAAAAACTTTGTTTCTGATTTATTTTCTATTTGATGACCATTTAATGTTATATTGGGCATCGCAGGATTCCTATTCTGTATAGTGTGGAAATTTAGACATACTGACTTTTTATAGTTTATTATGAGGCGATTATCTTGTGACCATTTGGTTAACTCTCCTGTAACGGAGTCAGCAGACTGCTGTATGACCTGTTTAGTTTCACCTTTTATTACGAGTGTTGTATCGTCCGCAAACAAAATTTCCTTATGTGAATGAACGTTCTGTGTTATATCATTGATATATAGAAGAAAGAGTAGTGGGCCCAAAACCGATCCCTGGGGTACTCCAAATTCAATAATTCCCTCATTGGACAATGTTTCATTAAGTAATTTGGTTCCATCATCCTTGTGTCTCAAGCTTACTATTTGTTTACGCCCTGTTAAGTAAGACTCTATCCATTTATTAGCTAGACCTCTAACACCATATTGATTTAGTTTGGTAAGGAGGATTTTATGGTCAACTACATCAAATGCTTTCGATAAATCCAAGAATAGGCCAGTTACATGTTCCTTATTGTCAATTAATTTCAGTATACTATTACTACATTCGTAAATTGCTGTCTGTGTAGATTTTTCCGTTCTAAATCCATGTTGTGAGTTTGATAATATTTTATTTTTTTCTATGAAACTTATCAGTCTCTTATACATAATTTTTTCCACAATTTTTGCAATACCAGTTGGTAAGGTAATAGGACGATAGTTATCTAATTCATCTTTTGAACCGTTTTTGTGCACTGGAATTACTTTTGATAACTTCAAAATATCCGGGTAAGTTCCTGAGAGAATTGAACTGTTTATTAAGTGCGTAAGTGGATTTATTATATTTTCTGCACATTTCTTTAAAATTGCATCAGGGATGCCATCAATGCCAGCACAGAATTTATTTTTTAGCTCTTTTATAACTATTCTTACCTCTTCACTTGTGACATGATTTATAAATAAAGAATCCCTGCATATATTTATTTTATTATTAGAATTTAGTGTATTTACCTGTGATTTATTTAATAATTTTTGCGGAATTTCCAGAAAATAGTCATTAAAAGTGTTTGCTATTTCCTCTGGATTATTAATCACTTTATTATTTCTGGTCAGTGTAATGTTCCTTTGTATTTTAGCAGATTTTCCAGTTTCTTTCTTTATTACGGACCACATAGCCCTGTTTTTATTAGATGATTGGGAAATAAAATTATCATTATGAATTTTCTTTGCTAGTCTTATTACCTTATTTAATATGCTATTGTATTTTTTGTAGTATAAATTGAATTCAGGTGTTGTGTGGTATTGTTTATATAATTTGTGTAGAAATTTCTTTCTTTGACATGAATTTATAATCCCTGTTGTTATCCAATTGCTAGTTTTGTTATTTTGAACAGTTCTTCGTTTAAAGGGGAATGCTATTTCAAAATAGTGTTTTAGGGTACTGTTAAATGCATTAAATTTATCATTTACATTTTCTAGTTCATAAATTTCTGACCATGTTTCCTTATTTAATAAGTCATTGAAATATGTAACATTTGATTCAGTGAATGACCTGCACTTTGATTTTACTCCATTATCATTATTATTGATTACTTCGGATACTTCAAAACTCAGTATTTGTCCATGGTGGTCACTAAAACCCGGACAATAGACTTCTATTGAATGGTGATATTTATCTGTATTTATAAAAATTTGATCAGGAGTGGTTTTACTAAATTTTGTTATTCTTGTTGGTGTATTTACTGTAGGTTTCAGTCCATAGGAAATTAGTAACTGGTTTAATAATTCACAATTTCTATCAAGTTTTAAGAAATCCACATTTACATCCCCACAAATTATTATATCGAAATTTACTTTGCTCATGTTATTGAGTAACAATTCTAGTTTATCTATAAATAGAGGAAACTTTCCTGACGGAGAACGGTATACGCATACAATTATTAACTTAGACTGCTGAATTTTTACGGCAGAGAATTCAAAATCCTGTTCCATAATTAGATAATCATAAGCTGTTATCTGTTCATGATCTAAATTATTTCTTAAGAAGATGCAAGTACCACCATGGCTAATATTAGATCTAGAGTATTTACTAGCTTGTATAAACCCTGGGAATTGAATTAATTCGAGTTGTTCCTCTTTCAGCCAATGTTCTGAAATACATAGTGCTGAGATGTCTTTAAGTTCATTTTTAAGCATTAGATTTATGTAATCAATTTTATTATAAAGAGACTGGACATTCTGGTGGTAAATTTTAAATTTGTTACTTTTGCAAGCTTGTGTTGGTGATTTATTTACATTATTATTATCATAATTGTTATTATTATTGTTGCTAGACAAATCCGAAATACCATTGTTGCACTCCGTTAAATTTGACTTCAAAAGATGTGAATGCCAAACCTCACGTTTGGCTTCTTCTACCAGTTTCCCTGCTTCCACTCTAATGATATTACTGTTGAATTATTCTTACCATTTGAATTTACAATTTTGCAGATTTAGAGCTGCAAACTTGTTAATTACTTCATCGAAATCAACTCCTTTCGCCAAATCACTTTCAATTGATAATATTGCAAGATCAGAAAGCCTTGACTGTCCCATGGTAGATCGCAAATAGTTCTTTCTAAGCTTTAACTTTGAAAAACTCCTCTCTCATAAAGCCACCGACACACAGATCGTAAGAAATAATTGTAGGATAACTGAGAGATATGGGAGAGATTCTAGGAAGTCCCATTCAGCTATGAATTTCAAAACTTCAAGTAATTAACTTACTGACCAATCTTTGACTTCTTCGAGATCAATGTCTGCTGCCTTCAGGTGCCTTCTCAGCCTTGTTATTTCTAATGAAAGCTTTTCCTCTGATAACTTATCATAGAAAGTGGTTAATTTTGGAATGGACACCAGTAACTCTTCTTCAGTGGCAGATATCAAACTCTTGGCTTGAACAACCTCAAACATGACTGCTACTTCCTTGATGGCTCTTGAGCTGATCTGGAGTTCAAAATGGAAACGATCAATACACTCAAGCATCGCTCTCTTGTTTTCTTCTTGCAGAGTTAGTCCAGCATCTCTCGTCTTCTCACCTGTCATCCTCTTCTTGAACCTAGGTCGGCCCTCTACTGAAATTCGATATTGGTCTGATTTTAAAAGCGCCTGTTCAATTGCCTGCTCCACAAGATGATTGCGCTGCTCGTACACAAAAAGTCTTAGCGTCTCTAGCTTTGTGACCACCTTGTCAAGAGTTAAGACCTTAATCTGAAGGTACAGCTGTGTAAGATTAACTTTTTTAAGTACGTCACACCAAAAGAAGAGGTAGTACAGAAACGTGAAATTGCAGACAGCAGGTAAGAGACCTCGGGCTGTACCTCTTGTGTCTAAATTTTCATCTGGATCACGTAGAGCTTCAATTGCCGCCACACATTCATTGAATTTTTCTTTCACTGCCTTTACTGCAACATGATGAAAACTCCAGCGTGTTGTTGATAATCTTTTTACTGAGACTCCAGTGTGGTTCATTAAGACATCCCATCGGTGAGTGGAAGCAGCAAAGAAGGAAACCATTGTCTCAAGAGTTCCAAAAAAAGCCACGCATGAAGGATTTTCAGCAAAAGAGTGTTTTGGTCGCGCAAGTTAAGTGAATGGTCCACACATCCATTAAAAATAGCTTTCCTGTTCTTTGTTTTCAAAATGGCTTGTACACCCCCATGGATTCCAGCCATAGTCGCAGCATTATCGTAACCTTGAGTGCGGCACATCATAATGTTGAGTCCATCACTTCCCAGATTTCTGAGAATATCAGAACTGAGGTCAACAGCTTTTTTCCCCTTTAACCCTGGAACCGCTAAACGTCGCTATCGCGATCCATTTTTGCTCAGCTCCAGCACTAAAGTTGCGATCGCGATGCATTACGTCAGCGCTTACTAAACTCGTCTTCGCGCCTTTATTGTTTGTTTATTTATCACATATTATACATAATTTAAAAGAGGAAAGGTGTATTCACATGTATATCTTTGGTTTTAAGAATTTTAGAGTAACGGAGACAGTTGGCACGCCCGAGAAAAACTATAACGTTTTGCAGTTGCTCAGCGTGATGTATATGGCGCGCTCTGTTGTGGTTGTCACACGTGTTCCAGCTTTTGTGTTAGTTTAGTCGTCCAAAATGAGTGAATTATCGGGTAGCAGTGAGATACGTGATTGTTTATTTGATTTAGAAAGTGAAGGAGATAGTGATGTGCTTATAGAAGAAGGAGATGATCTATCTACATCGAGTGGTGACTTGTTCGAGCCTGAACTAAGTGATTTAGACAGTGATACTGATGATGATTTAGGACAAACTGAACCAGAAAGTACAGTGAATTCTGATGGAAGCGATACTGATGGTGATGATGATAACGTAGTGTTGCCTAGTGAACCTAAGTAGACAAGGGCTTACCCTCCTGAGCCGGATATAAAAGTGGAAGAGAGGTTCAAGGTTAGAAACGCAGGTATACAGAACTGCCCGCCCAGAAACAGTCCTCCATTGTTATACTTATATTCGTTCTTCACCAGTGCTGTTTGGAATCTTTTAGTGAGGGAAACCAATAAATACGTGCATGAAAATATTCAAATCAAAAGGGATTCAGGTACTATGGGCCCTTATTCTCGACTGCAAAGGTGGACTGATGTGACTGTGTCGGAAATGAAAAAGTTCATTTCTTTGGTGATAAATATGGGACTGAATCACAAGAACAACATTGAAAGATATTGGAGCACGTATAAATGACAAAACATTCCCTTTTTTTCAGGTGTCATGTCACTAAACCGATTTCAAATTATAAACTCTATGTTACATATCAGTTCAAAACAATACATTCCTCCTGGACAACAGGGACATGACCCATGGTACAAAGTAAGAACATTCCTGGACTCTATGAATAGCTCATTCAAAAAGCACTTTATACCCTACCAGAACTTGTCTATTGATGAATCTATGATAGGCATGAAGAATAGATTCATACATATTATGTATATGCCAAATAAGAGACATGCTAGGTTCGGAATAAAGAAGTTTGAAGTAGTGGACAGCAAACATAACTATATAATCCACACAGAAGTGTACAGTGGGAAGAATTTCTAGCAAATTGGACTGATCCATTCACAGAAAAGGTTGTTGTGTACTTGTTGAGAGTGTCAAATCTTTTCAATAAGGGATATCATGTTTTTACTGATAACTTCTATACTAAAATTCCCTTAGCAAAACGACTGTTTGCCAGTGATACATTTCTTACTGGAACGATAAATAAAAACTCTAAAGATCTATCTAAATTAGTTCTAAACACAAAACTTGCCTCCCGGACTTCAGTATATTTCAGGAAAAGAGAAATACTTTTAGTAGGATACAAGGAAAAACCTTCTCGAAAACCAGTTTATCTCATAACAACTGGGTATCATGCTGAGGATAAAGTTATTCGAAGCAAAAGTGGAAAGGAAAATAACAAACCAGTTCTGATCCACAAGTACAATTTACATATGGGGGGAGTAGACTGCAAAGACAAGTCTGTGTATCATGTGACATGTGACAGAGCAACCAGGAGGTATTGGAAAAAAATATTTTTCAACCTGCTGGATATGGCAATGTTTGATGCTTATATCCTCTACAGATTGAACACTGACAAACCCCTTGAAAGAGATATATTTATGGTAAGCATTATTGAAGGCCTTGTCGATGAAGAAACTCTACAAAATAATCAACCTGGACCATCAGGAGGAGACTTGGGACATCAGCTGACACGGCTCCCAGGTAAGAAATTGCGGTTGTGTCCTGTCTGTTCAACCTCGGAGAAGAAATCCCGTAGCCACTTTTGGTGTCCAGGATGTAATTGTGGTGTCCATCAACAATGTTATCACAAATTACAACATTACTGGAGGCCTATGAAGGCAGGAAGAAAGAGAACCCATGAAGATGCAGAGGATGTGTCTGACTCAACACTCAGGTGTAGGAATGCTGTGTACATAATAATATATTTGGTAATTTTGTACATTTGCAGTAGTGACAAATAATGAAAAGTGTATATAATTAGAATCAGCATAAAATTGTGGAGATTTTATACATTACAACCAACACTGGGAAACCGATATTTTTGAACTTTTTTTTGCCTAGAACTTTGGTTTTGTTTTTTTTTACTATTTTTGTGTGCGTGTGTGTTTCTTTATCAATACTGCCTTACACTGCTGCATTGGTGAGTTTAATTTTTTATTGTTATATTCTTTGACATTTTCTGAATAAAATGATGTATAAAACTTCATTATTAGTGAACAGAACACATTGTATAAGATTTTATGAAAATTTTGTGACAAAGTCCCAGAAATTCTTAGCAGATGAGGGTAATATAGTCAGCGGTTGCAGGGTTAAAGGGAAAAATCCCAGAAACACTTCTCTTACTTCAACTTTCCTATTGTGAATTTTCACATATCTGATAACTTCGGATATTTGGTTAGTGTGTGATGTATCGGGTGTGCTATCGAACATGATCCCAAAATACCTGGCAGATTTTATATCCATGACAAGCTTCTCCTTCACATGATTTGCTAGGACATGTATAAACTCATTCTGAGTTTTTGGTGCAAGATACGATACTGATGCTTTGATTTTACGTGTGCTTCGCTTTAATCTCAGTAGGTGCTCTTTCAGCACTGGGTCATATTTAGAAAGCATCTCAACCATTTCAAGAAAGTTTCCTTTATTCAATGAAGATTCTTCTTCATTGTGGCCCCTGAAAGCCAGATTTTGCTTGGCGAGAAACAATGTGATATTGAGCAACCTGTGCAAGATATCTCTCCACATTTTCTTCTCCATGTCCATCAAAGCAAAATTTTCAGCGTCAGTTGTTTTGTGCAGTCTAAGTCCTGCTGTCAACGTTTTCCATTTTTCAAAGCAATGTAAGTGCTCTTCGGATGTCTCATGATTATGCACTTTCGGGCTCAGTTTCCCCCACGTCTCAAACCCAGTCACAAATTTGGATGACATGTCTGTAGAATTAATGGTAAAGAGTCGGCAGCAAAAACAATATAATTTCTCACTGACGAGAGAATAAACCATCCATGTTTGCAACACTTTCTCCTTGTAAAACCGCTCTTTTGATAGCTGGCGAACATCTCCTTTTGCTTTTAGATCTTGCCTTGTCACAATTCTGAAAGGTCCATCTTTGTTCTGGAGAGAAGTACTTCCTCTTTTGATGATTAGAACCCGCAAATGATATGGAATTGGTACATTCCAATAAGAAGCATCATCTAAAATATTCCAATTTTTCCCTTAAGCTCATTCATCATCACATTTCCAGTATCATGGTTAGAGTCAGTATCAGTCTACTCTTCTCCTACGAATTCATCCATTTCCTTCCCTTGTTCTTCTGCTTTATTTTCTTCTATTTCAACTTCCTCCTCGGCTGAATGTGTACTAGCTTCAGAGAAATTAGCCTCATCAATTAGTGACTGAGGAACTGTGTCTTTGGATGAACCCTGGGCCTCATCCGGTCTCTTTACATATTGCAGCATGGATCCGCATAATGTTGATAGTGATTCATTTTTCTTAATTTTTGCTCTTCTTTGTTGACATCCAATTGGCCTCTTCGTTTTATGTATCCCATGTGGCATGATATAATATCCAGGAACAATAAAAAATAAATAAATAAATAAAAATTGTTAGAAATATGTAACCCAACAGCTGATCTGAGGTTTAAATACAGCGCCAGGAAGCGCAACGCCATTGGTGGCGGTTCTAATTACGAGAATGTTCTCGTTGATTCTTTTGTCTGTTTTTGTATATATACGCCTGCATGTAACCTTGTCGTTCAGTTCGTATTAAACATGTAACAAAACTGTGATCGCGTGCAATAAGTGTGTGCATCATGGCGGAATCAAGCACCGGTTCTCTTTATAACTTCGAGAAACTGAAGGGGAGAGAAAACTACATTGACTGGTGTTTCCAGATGAAGAATTATCTTATGCACGATGATCTTTGGAAGTGCATATCTGGTTATGCAGAAGATGATAAAACGGGCGCAGAAGTTAAGGTACGGCGCGACGAACGTGCCTTGTGCAAGATTAACCTTATGGTGGAAAAGAGTGTTTTTCCGTACGTCATGGAAGCAAGAACGGTGAAAGCAGCATGGAATTCGCTCGAGATGGCATACGAAGATAAAGGCGCCAACAGGCACTCAAGAATTCTTCGCCAACTGTGTTCCACCAAGCTTGAACAATTCAAGACTATGGAAGAATATGTCACCACAGTTTTGGGGCTCTCCCAGCGGCTAGCAGCAGTTAAAACACCACTTGATGATGAATTTCTAGGTGCCTTGCTCTTGCAGGGACTACCTGATGACTATGAACCTATGATTATGGCATTGGAAAATTCAGGCGCAGAGTTGACTAGTGACTTTGTGAAATGTAAACTGCTACAGGAATACAAACGCAGCTCCAGCAAAGAAACAGCACTCTACACCAACAGGAGTGGATTCAAGAATACTAAACCCAAGAAACCATTCTGTTGGAACTGCCATAAAACTGGCCACTGGAAACAAGATTGCAAACACCAAAACAAGACAGCAGCACATCAAGCAGATGCCAAGCCACTAGAGAAGAAAGAAGAAAAGAAGAAGGGTAGGGCTCTGCTCACAGCACTTGGAGTTGATACCCACTCAGCAGACAGCTGGTACATGGACTCCGCAGCCTCCAAACACATGACTGGTAGAGTGGATTGGATGTCAAAATTTGTTGATAAAAGGGAGGTTGGATATGAAGTCACCGTAGCAAACGATTGTAAACTATATAGTGGCGGCATAGGTGATGTTCCAGTACAAGCAAATATTTTTACAAAGGTGAGCGATGTTCTGTATGTACCTAACCTTACAGCAAACTTTCTCTCTGTGAACAGTATTGTTAAAAAGGGTCATGTAATTGTTTTTGATGAAGAAGGTTGTAAAGTGTTTCAAGACAGTGACTGTCAAGTTACAGGTGATGTGCAATTATTGATTGAAGAGTCAAATGGACTTTTATATCTTAAATAACTCAGGTTCTGTAAGTGCAAATGCATCAGCAGTGTCTTGTTTAAGTGATGCTAAAAGTGTTTGTTCAAAAAGTTCTAATTCTAGAGAATTGTGGCACAAAAGGTTAGGCCATCTCAATCACGTGGGGATGGACTTGTTAAAAAATGGTTTGATGCATCAGCAGTGTCTTGTTTAAGTGATGCTAAAAGTGTTTGTTCAAAAAGTTCTAATTCTAGAGAATTGTGGCACAAAAGGTTAGGCCATCTCAATCACGTGGGGATGGACTTGTTAAAAAATGGTTTGGCTACCGGTATTGATTTTTCGGGTGAAAAGCAGCTCTGTGTTCCATGTATAGAAGGGAAACAAGCTCGACAGCCCTTCAAGACCACCAAGCATCGTGCCAAGAACCGACTGGACCTGTTGCACAGTGACCTGTGTGGACCGATGCCTGAGGAATCCTGGGGAGGAGCCAGATATTTTCTCACCTTCATCGATGACCATACAAGGAAGGTTTTTGTCTTCTTTCTAAAAAGGAAAAGTGAGGTAAGAGAAATCTTTGAACAATTTGCTAATTCTGTTGAAATTGAGTGTGGAAGGAAAATCAATTTTTCAAACAGCATGGCATCAAGCATCAGCTAACGGTCAGGTACACACCAGAGCAAAATGGAACTGCAGAACGCATGAATAGGACTCTGAATGAGAGAGCACTCGCTATGATGCAAGGTGCAGCTTGTGACAAACGCATGTGGGCAGAAGCTGTCAATACAGCTGCATATCTTGTCAACAGGTCTCCTGCACGGAAAACACCAAATTCAACACCAGAACAAATGTGGACTGGAGAGAAAGTAGACCTGACGCACTTAAAAGTGTTTGGATATAATGCCTATGTTCATATTCCAGATCAGCTGAGAAGAAAACTTGATCCCAAGACTGAGAGAATGGTATTTGTTGGGTACTCGGATGAGAAAAAGGCGTACCGGCTCCTGCATCCAGTAACCCATGAATTAATCACAGCGAGAGATGTGATTTTTGATGAGATGTCTTTCTCCGCTCTAACAGATCCTCCAGTGGTACCAGGGAATACAATAATACCCCTAACCACTGAAGTCAGTAAACCACTATTGACTGCATGTGATAGGGATGTTCCAGATCCAGCTCCACAGCATAATGAAGAAGTGGAAGTTGAGCCTGATCATCAAGATAATCCATCACAGCACAATGAGGAAGCGCGTCGCTACCCCCAGCGAGAAAGAAGACCAAGACAATATCCTGATTACATTCTGCATTACACTCATTGTTCATATCAAAGTGAACCATGTACAGTAAGTGAAGCCTTGTCATCACCTTACTCTAAGGAATGGCATAAAGCCAAAAAGTGCGAAATGGATTCCATGATGGTTAATAAGGCGTGGGTTTTAGTTCCCAAGCCATAAGGTAAAAACATTGTGTTCAAAAAAATGTTATCAGTAATTGTATTATGTTTATGTAGGGTACTCTATGATTGAAGTCTGGTATACAATGACTATTACATTCTAGATCAGCTATTGGTTTGAGTGGGTGTGTTAGAAATATGTAACCCAACAGCTGATCTGTGGTTTAAATACAGCGCCAGGAAGCGCAACGCCATTGGTGGCGGTTCTAGTTACGAGAATGTTCTCGTTGATTCTTTTGTCTGTTTTTGTATATATACGCCTGCATGTAACGTTGTCATTCAGTTCGTATTAAACATGTATACTGCATATACGCCTAGACGTCTTTCTCCTGCCATATACTCCTACAAAAATTAGCGGACTTGTGCGAGAAATCTCGCATGTTCATAAGCCACATTTTCCCCAATAGGTTAATAATAAGATATTTAAGGCGAAAGGTTATTATGTTTTTATTTGAACCAAATGATTATAGACCACTATTTAAGTTTCAGGCGTCCCTACAACCAAAATGCGAACTGAACAGCAATGATGTCGCGTATTTTCCTACAGCAAGAGTATTCGCAAATCGCACACTTCTTACAAAAATTGATATTTATCAAATTAGAATGCAATTCGTCACTGCTAATTTAATTCGTGTGCCGAGTCCATTGATTGACAGCTTAGCCGCAACACTCACCGGTTATTCGATATTTATGAAATTATACGATTTGAGTAGTCTACTCATTCCTTTAAACTACCTACTGTTTCTGAAATTCATGCAAAATGGTAAAGGAAAGACCTCAGAATGTTAAAATGACATGAAAAAGGCGTCACAGCGGCCAAAATGTGAAGTGGACCAGAGAACAATTATGGAGCGCATCCAAGGTAAGTAGACTATAAGGTAGGACACTCCGGTGCCTCTCGCTCCCATTGGCTGATAAGCTGTGACGCAGCTCGGATGTAGCAGGCGCATGCCAGCTGATATTTACAATGCATTCTTACGGGAAACACAGTCATATTTCGCTTCTCTTTTCCGCTCGTGGTATTCAATCACAATAATGGCAATATGCGCATTATAAAGAGAAAGGTATAAACAATATATTGCAGTGGTTTATAATGCGAAATATACTTCATAAACACACACACAAAATATTTTAGATTAACTACGCTACCGCAACTTAGTATCAGCTGAGCTTAAAAGAAGCCTCACAAAACACAATAAAAGACGTGCAAAGGATGGAAATACGAAATTTAGCAATAGCGATAGGCTACATAATCATGCTTTAGCGATCCTGCGGTGTAGCCAAGCGCGTTATATTGCTCACTACGGCCGCGATGGGAAGCTGTAGTAAGTCGGGAGTTCAGAGGTTCAAATCCCGGCGCTGACAGCGGCTTTCCACACTCTCTCCAGGCAAATGCCGAGAGAGTAGCCTACCTTGTTTCAAGTTCCGGAGCACTTACCCCATTTCCGTCCCTAATAATTACGGTCACACACACATTACAACAGTCACCTTAAAATCACGGATTACAAATTGAAGAAAAGTACACGGAGCTGATGATCAAGATGTCCCAGTCCCAACAACATACATTATTAATGTAACATTGGTATGAAAATGATCAGTTTATAAACACTTACCTTTTATGCGACTTGAGTTTTAGATGACGAAACGACCCAGAATTTGTTCTTTATTGCTGCATATTTCTCCAGTAATTTGATCTTGATATGCCTATTCAGGTGACGGATTCTGATAAAAGTCCTTGTCCTCACGTATAAACGAATTATCTTCTCATACACTTCCGGGAATTTTGATTTTATTAAGATGGTCAGGTAGGTCATTACATTTTTCTTTTTGATATAGTTCGTCCATGAAAAGAAACGAACAAAACTTCAAATTCAATCATTTTATGGAGCCACTCATGTGTTGGACGAGTAAGTCCCCTTTGAAATGATGGGTGTCCAATCATCCCTGCTCTCGTCTGTTACACACAAATTTTCCCCCTTCACACTTAAACTCTCATCAATGAACCTACTCTTGAATGCCACATAACCGGCAAAGTACTTAAGTGCATCTAGCGAAACGTCATCTTCACTGGAGAAGTATTACCGATGCAACTGGTAGCAAGTTTTAATTTTCAGCTTCTGCCGAGCACGTTAGATGACTCAATACCAAGATAAGTAGACTATAACTCAGATGCTCACAATATTACAAAGTCATTTTTATCGGTCTAGCAAAAAAGCGGGGACCGGCAAAATGCGCACGTAGCCGGGTGACTAACAGCCGAGAGATTACATTAATGCAGCTGCTATATTGCTAGATAATATAATTAATGTTATTGGTTGAACGTCCCTTTTAACTGTTGCATTTAGAGACGCCGGGATGCCAGAATTTTGCCTCTAAGGGGATCATTATCGTGCCAGTAAATCTGTTAACACGGCTCCCTCGCATTTGCTTACCCTCAAATGCCAGCCGACTGCACCAGGATTCGATCCAGCAACCTTGGGCATAGCAGGCGAGAACGTTACCGTTGAGCCACGCAGCCAGCCTATATATTACTACACCGATAAGAAAGACCCTATAGTTTCGTAAGCGTGAGAGTACTTTTGTAACTGTACCACAACTTCCTGCGAGGGTGTGCTTGATCCTAGAAAATGTTAAGAACTGAGAACTACGATATTTAACCTATTTAAAAGATGTGCATTTGTATGATCTATGCATATTATGAGAGTCCAGAATACTCTCACGTTTCAAGTTATTTGCACGATACAATGCCAAAGAATTCAAGTGTCCAATGCAATTAGCTTATTGATTATTTAGCATTTTATTATATTCCTTATTTAAAACTACAGTACTTTTCAAGAAGTAGTAAATCAGTTGGGTGCAGCCCAAAATATTCATTTGAGGAGTTTGGACATCGTGGCCATTTAGCCCCGTGCACTTGAGTGTGTGTTAAATTTGTCTGGTAACCTGTGTTATTGTGGTGTCTTTGTGTAGTTGTAAATCAGATGAGGATTGAGAAGAAGGCAGCCGTGGCCTAAGTTAGGAACCAACCCGGCAGTGGCAACCCATGGAAAACCACGTCCAGGCTGGCTGAGGTGGGAATCGAACCCACATCTTCTCAGATTTGCCTCACGAGGCTGAGTGTACCCGGACAGCCACGAATACTAACCGCTACACTACGTGGTGGTCACACAGTAGTCTGACTTGGGACTTCGATAACCGTTTAGCACTTGGTTCAATGTTGTTTACCTCACTGATTAATTTTCAACATTACCATTTTGGAGTTCTGTTTATTAGTTTCACGTAAACGTGAATCTTGGGATTATGAGCCACATGACCTTCTTTTTTACGTGGAATCCGAACCACTGGACACGGCATTTCACTTCGAAAATCTCACATGCATTGACCGGGTTATTTTATCAGTCTCCTGACAGGAGGGTAGCAAGTTTAATGGTACAGACTGTAGTGATACGCCCTTTATAGGGTATTAGTTGACTGCAGAAGGGCATGCGAGGACTACCACATGCATATTTCTCTTCAAAAGCGTCCCTTTTTGTTGCTAGAGACAGCTGAGAACTGTTTGTTATACATGGTCGCCACGACAGTACCCAACCGATGACGTCACGCAGCAGCCTATGCTCTGGCAAGCCGAAGCGCGGAGCCCGGAGTGGCTCCCCCTGGAGCGCATCTCCCAGCAGCAACAGTATATACAAATCGCACACTTCGTACAGTTTTTTTTAAGTAAATTTAAAAAAAAAATATAGATATTTATGAAATTAGAGTGCAATGCCTCACTGGTAATGTACATTCTCTTTAATTTGAATGTTCATTTTTCACGATCGGTCGTATGTGACCGCCGTAGGAGGGATCTATAGGCCTACTACCGAAGTAATATACCAGTATACGATTTGGTTTAATTGGTAAAACAAATTATATTTGAAAAACTTTTAATTATTGAACAACGTCCTTTAATAAGAATAATTTCATGGAGTGACATAGAATCATGGACAGTGATATTTTATTTGAAACGAAACATACACAAATTTGAATAAAATGCAAAAATACTCACATTTATTTACTTGATTGGCTGAAATAAAATGTATTATTATTTACTTGATGAAATCCAATAATAAACGTAAGCAGTGCTGGATTACCCATTAGGCCCGACTAGGGCCCCCAATTATCTGGGGCCCTCAAGCAATTTCTAATTTAGTTCAATTTTATTCCGAAGATTTAGAAAATTTTTATCCGGAACTGAGACAGTTCCAGAAATATATTAAATTGCAATGTCCTTTAAAAACTGAGTTCACTCATTCTGAACTTTATGAAATTCTTATTCGAGACAAGCTTGAGTCTGTTTTTCCGAACGTTGAAATTGCTTTTCGCATTTTCCTGACCCTCATGATAACGAATTGTTCTGCGGAGAACTCGTTTTCAAAATTGAAACGGATCAAAAGTGCGCTAAGAAGTATCATGTCACAGGGACGATTAGACATGCTAAGCATAAGCCTAATGTATTTCGAGTCAGATGTTCTGCGGGAAATTGATTTTGATGACATTGTAGAAGATTTCATTGAAAGAAAAAACAGAATAAAAAATGATTACATTTTACAGAAGTAAAAAATAGTATGATTTGTTAAATTGTTCATCAAATCATCTGAAATGTTTTCAAATAACGATGATCATTTCGATTGAAATGTACGTATATATGTAGGGCTATGTAGGCTATGATTTAATAAAAAGTGTATTATTCATCTTGAGAAAAAGAACTCTTGTATAAACTTTATTAAATGTACAGGTGCTAAAAAATAAAAATTATTTGAAAAAAATGAAGGGGCCACAAAAATCTGAGGGGCTTGGGCCTCATTTTACCTTAATCCGGCACAGAACGTAAGCCACCTACATGAAAATCCACAGCCTGCTTCCAGTCTTCGACCGGGTCAGGGAATGGAATGAATGAAGCCCCCTATCTAGCGGCGAGGATATGAACTGTGCCGGCTGCCGAGGCCTGACGCACTCCTCTGGGGCAATGATTAAATGAATGACAGATGAAATGAAATGATAGTGGAGAGCGTTGCTGGAATGAAATTTTGACAGGGAAAACCGGAGTACCCGGAGAAAAACCTGTCTGCCTTCGTTTTGTCCAGCACAGATCTCACATGGAGTGACCGGGATTTGAACCACGGACCCAGCGGTGAGAGGCCGGCGTGCTGCCGCCTAAGCCACGGAGCCACCTACATACATGAGCTAAATGATAAATTCACAATTTTTATAACCAATGAAGTGAAGGCAGACACGACAGACACTTAGTACTAGCATAACGAATAGAATATAAAGTGTGATCTCTTCTCCCTCAATAGCATGTCATGAATACGGATCGGGTTGGCACTCGCCGCTACGCAGCGCTACAGTCGACTTGAGATTGTTGATTTCCACATTTGTTTATGTGTTTATGTATTTAATCGGTCGGAATGTTTTGGTGGTGTTCTGTGCAAACGTTTATTGATATACAAGTGCTTACACTAATACTTCATAGTATTAATACCTGAAATGCTATTGTAGGAAGCATTAACTGAAATAGAATTTAATTTCTTGTCATGTGTTGACGTTATCTTCCTGTGTTAATTTTATTGTTATTTAATGTAAGTAAACAACAGTTTAGCCCTTACATTTTCATGAGTGCTTAATGCGAGTAGTGAAGATGCCTTGCTCTTTTGTACCAGGATGCAGATATAGCTATGGGGACTGTAAAGAGGTCAGACGGTTTTTCAAACCTCCTAAAGATTAGGAACGTTTTATCAAGTGCAAAGGGGCCATACCAGGGAAGGATAGGGAACTTACTGAAAAGTCCTACATCTGTGATGCTCACTTTTCAGAAGATTTAATTGTTAAATTTGACAAATTTGTGATAGAAGGGAAGGAAGTATTACTTCTCCCAAGAACCAACTGGCGATTGAAAGACTATTCTGTTCCACATATATTTCCTAATTTGCCTAAGTATTTGTCCAGTATGGTGTAAATAAAAATGCTCTTGATGCCATTAAAGACTACTTCTGTGAAGAAAGGGATGAGAATAAAAAGACAATGAGTTAAAAAACATATATGTACCGTAATGCTGAAGGAGGCGTGATCAGTTTTAGACAATAGCCTACTCTATGAAGGGGTCATGACTATGCCTTCTATGTCTGTTTAATATTAAGTTCTTCTGAAATGATGGTAGTTTACTGATTTTGGTGTTTGTGGAGTGAAATTTATGGTTATTATTGAATTTTATAGTAATCTACGGTAAAGTTGAAAGTTGCGTTCGTACGGCTTTTTTTTTCTGTATTGCAAGTCTGTTAAGAGAATGTAAAATGTGTAACAATGTGAAGAAATCCTTTCTGATAGCGAGGTTAATTGTTCCGTTCTTTTTTTTTATTTACCGATAGCTGGCAAAAATAATTGCATTTTGAACTTGCTCTCTGTCTTCGCTTATTGTCGAAACTGGACTATTACAGGAGACGACTTATTAAATTACAATTGGGCACAGAAAAGTAAGTGGAGATGTCGAACTTATTAACGCCTATGAGGATATCTTGCGGTGTTTTAATATGTAAAACAGGTCGCAAGGTTTTAAAAGTCTCGTAAGCGCCAATGCTAACTTACATCACAGATCGGAGCCAGCGCTGCGCTACGGCGGACCAGGCGAACTAGGTCAGTGATATCACTTCTTATTCTGTTCGTTATGGTACTGGTAAAAAAAATCGATGTTCTGCTGTGCTAAATTTGTTTAAAAATGAAATTTTTACGAACCACCGTAATTTTGGTGTCACCCCTTGCGGTCCGCACCACCCACACCCCCCTAGTGACGCCACTGCTGATAGGATTGACGTTTATAAAAATACACTGAAATTAATATATTATCCACAAAAGACAAGAAATTTACAGTTAAGATAGTAAGTTGCAATGTCCAGATATTATAATTTTTAAAACTCGGTGGTCACCACTATTCAAGAGAAGCTATCTTTAGTGGAATCAAGTGGTTGGAGAGTACCTCGAGATCAAAAAAGCAATCTTTTCTGACTTCTCACTTCACATACGCAAGGGACAAAGCTTGATCCAACATAGAAGGTATGGTTGCATTCAAACTTAGAACCAATAAGTTAACTCAAATAGGTACGGTATCGTAAGTTTACGAACACAGTTGGCATATTCAGAAGGACGTGTGCTAATTCATTAAAAGACATACATTACATACCGATAAGGAAGATAATGCATACCAATAGTGATTTTTGCCCTACTTTTACAGAAGAGAATGTTGAGTGAAATAAATTTAGATGGGATAGATGGAAATTAGTGGACTAGAATAAATTACTGCGTGAAAAAGAAGAATTTCCCGTTATTTGGAAAAACAATACATGTCATGGTAGCTAAAACATTAATCTAAGACAAAATATTGAAAACCAGTATTTTGTATTCTAATAGGACGCAAAAATTAATATTCTCTAACCCTTAGTTAGGGTTTCTTATTCATTCATATAGGGGAGGCTGGGGAGGTTTGACCCGTTTTTAACACTTTATTTTTTATTTCATCACATTATGCTTTTAAAGTTGATCTCTTTTGACTAAAAGATAATGAAAGAATCCAGAGACACACTGTGATATTAACTATGCTTCACTGCATGTAATTAAAAGTGCATAATTAATTTATGAATATGATGTAAAGTGGGACAAACCTCCCCAGTTGTGGGAGGTTTGACCCATGTTGTGGGAAGTTTGACCCATTCATACAAAACGTTATAACTTTCAGGTCTTTCTAATAATGTATTGCTATGCATAAGTACAAACGTCATATTTACATAGTATCTGTGTTTCTAATGAACTACAACTGATATTCATTGTTATATTCTACTAAGTCACTCAATGAACATTAATGTTGCTAAATCTTACTGGAAACCTGTAACGCGATGCCAGCCTTTCAGAGCCTTCTTGAAGAAGTGGGCTTGGGAGTTCCTTTAAATCCTCAATTGGAACAAAACCAACATATTCAACAACAGGGTACACGAAAAAGCCTGATTCTAGCCGATAGCGGCGCAGAAATTTCACTTTGCATTCTTCACCTTTGCTCTCTATCACCTTTCCAACATAGTGGCATTTTGTAGATTTGGTGCAAAATCTCACCAAAACAAAATCTCCACTCTTAACAGAATTTAAACCCCAGTTTTCATCTTTTAGTTCCTCATATGCTGAATCGTCACTTGAATCCTCCGAATGATCTTCATTAGGAAATATTTTGCGGCAGACAGCTTTGCAAGGAGGTCGAGGTTCAGTTTGTTTCCTCTTCTTTGCCTGACGTTGTTAATATTCCTCTTCAATGGCAGCTTTAACTGGAGTTTCTGTCAGCACCCTACTAACTGTCCTTTTTCGCCCGTTTTGACTCTTTCTTGGTCCCGCTTTGGGAAAGGGTCTGACATCCGGTGGTGAGACTCCACTTGTAGAGGGTTTGACCAATAGTGCCAGTTGTTCACTGCTAGTAGGCATAGTTGCTTCACCCTCTGCACTCGGAACACATGGTCGATCACTCACATATGAGCTCATGAAGTCTGTAGTGGAAAAAAATGTTAGATTGAAAAGGCCATATCCCAGTGCACCTGAATCCACTTAATATATTTGCAGGACATAAATGGGAAAAGCAGTTCCAACAAATCTTGGGATGTGGTAAATATTTACTGTCTCTCCCGGATGAGAGCTCATGAAATCGTCCACAACAACATTGTAGGCCGTTTTGAATGGCCCAAATACAGTCCTGTCCAGTGGTTGCAGCTTGTGACTGGTGTGTGGTGTAATGTCAGTAGGGTGATGCCATTGTCCTTGGCGATTTGTGGGGTTCGAGGAGTGATGTGCGATTCATGGTTATCTAAAATAACCAAGACTGGACGGTCCTTGGAACATTTTGTGTGCTTGACAAAATGATCCCAATACCGTTCAAATGTTTCCCCCATCATCCATCCACTTGGATTTGCAGCAACACATGAACCAACTGGTGCACCATCCGTCATTCGATCATTCACTCTATGCCTAGGAAACACAAAGAAGGGTGGAACTGCAGTTCCTACAGCACTAACTGCACAACAAAGTGTAACTAATGTCCCTCTTTCAGAACTGGTCATTTTTGAGACCTGCTTCTCTCCTCTTGCTGCAATCACTTTCCCTGATTTCTGAACTGTTGTTACACCAGTCTCGTCAAGGTTGATGATGATGATGATAATTGTTGTTTTAATCTCAGGAAGTCTTTTGGATTTAGTCCATAATTTAATTTTGATGCGGCAATCAGGTAATTTTCTAAATCTGATTCTTCCTCCTTTGAAAATATCTGGCAGCTATTGTAGTCGGCTTCGAACCCTGTTTCTTGACCTAATTGAACTTTAAAAACATACCCCCCTAATGTTTTTCTGTCTATGGAATACATTAGTGCAGCTGCTCGAACACTCACACCATCTTCTATGTCCCGTTTCACTGCCGTTTTCATTATTTCAGGTTCCACCCTCTTCCTGGGATTACCCTTAGGCTTCCAAATGAAAGGCATCCTAATCAAACATAAGACATAATACAATGTAAATATTCATTTACAAATAATTATGTGGGTCAAACCTCCCCATATTTTTGGGTCAAACCTCCTTAGGGAGCCATTTTTAAAATATAATGACATTTTCGGTTCGTAATGTTGGATAAAGCAAATTCCATGTATATAAATGTGAAGCTTATAACATGCATTATACAACAAAACACTCATTATTTAGAAACATTGGAACAGTACTCACCTGAACTCTTACAAATCAGACCACCAAAGAAAGAGCGGCAAGCTTCAAAACAAACATGGAGTAACTACTCTTTTCTGTTTTCATTCACTGCCTCCTAGATCCTAAAACTTACATCTAATGTTTAGGTCAAAAAGAGTCCAGTAGACGGCATTGCCAAAATTTGCGGGATTTTTAAAATAAAGCGGTGGGTCAAACCTCCCTTATGGTCAAACCTCCCCACTTTCACCTACTGGCTTTAAATAGTAATTTTTGTATACCTTAAAACACTGTTTATCTGACAAGTGCTCTTCTAGATAACATCGATTCAATTATACTATTGCGAAAATATTTGTCATTTCTCTGCATGTTTTATTAGACGTTTAAATAAATTTTATTTTATATTTAGATACATTTATTGAACGACAATTGTTTTATGAAATTAAAAAAAAACGTGGAGGTGCGATGTAAACCATACAGGTAAGTAAAAGAAAACCAGTGCCAATTCTCAAGGGTTAAGTAGGACGTACGTTGAGAAGAATTACAGGACGAGCACAAATCAGTTAGAGGGTGAAAAAGACAGATCCTGTGTACTCTGTTGAGATTGCTTCGATGTTTGTAACTCTTGTTACTTATACTGCACGAAAATAATTTATTTTCACTGTGAACGAACATGTGTTCCTTCAAAATACTGTTCAGTTTGAATGTCTTGTTACATGCAGTGCATGCGTGAGGCAACTCCGAAGTGTGCTCCAACATATGCCTCTTGAGCTTGCAACTCTGGGGAAATTTCTTATCACAAACCTTACTCGAGAAAGGCAACTCTCCTAAATGAAGAATTGCATGCGCTTTAAAATTGCTCACCTTAGTAAATGTCTTTCTACAAGTTGAACTTAAATGAGGTCGTTGTCCCGTGTGTAATATCATATGTGTTATCAAGGATCCACTCTGAGTGAACTTCTTGTTACTTATCGTACAGGAATATTGCTGATCTCTACTGTGTCTTAATGAGTGCCTCTGCAAACCTCCTACTTGCTAGGTGAAGCTATAGACTGCGCAGCAATATGGCCGTTCACCTGAATGAATACGCCCTACTTGCTAGGTCAAGCTATAGAGCTTACACTTTCTTTCGTTCTTTCACTTGCCATAGGACGCGCCACCGGCGTATGGTTATGCATTACCAGCTTCCGGTTTAGTAGTCAGGTAATGAAAGCAATGGGAACTGTGTACTACAATTTTCCTTGCAAGTATCTAAGCAAATTATTGTTGTTAGGAGAAATAAAAGTTGTAAAATGCATCAAGAGCGAGATGATCTTCCGCTGTGTGCAATGAGAAAGCTCTGCATGTGTTTATTTCTCATGTATTAATGATGCGAAATGTCGGCTAACGTTGTGCCGCTTACGACACTCGCAGTCTCTAAATGTTGCACATTTTCCCGTCAATTTACAACAGATTATGTTTGATTTTTTTGTTAAGATCTTGACGAAGAAAGTGTCTCTCCAATTGAATGATTATATTTAACTGTATGCACGTCGTATACTCTTGGCAAGGTTGTTTTTCTCACAGAGCAACTTTACATTGTAGTAGGCACGTAGCTCCTTGTATTTAGTTTTCTGACAACTTGTTTTAAATTATTGACTAAACTATTTCTAAAGACAGACAATCCATGCCTCCATTCGAAGGTTTAGGGTTGAATAATTCATGCAAATTGAAGTTCATTCGTTTGTGAAATTGACCCTTTCAATGATTACCGTTTGGTACCGTTCCGTACTTTACGTAGACATTTCTTTAAAACGTTTGTCGCCAGTTGTTTGCTCTATTAACTTACAGTAATATTTTCCATAATATTGCAAACTAGGCACAGTTGGATTTTAAGGTGCAACCGAATGTGCTATCAAATATCGCTTTCTTGCAATAGGCCTAAGTACGTAGAATATGTATGTACTGTAATTATAAAATGATTATTGGTTAAATAAGTGTTAATGGGTAGGCTATTATAATTATAATGATTAAATAAATGTTAAAGAAGAAACAACGAGTTGTTAGTAAATATTAGGCCTACCGGTATGGTGAATAGCCTATCACTAGTTTCGTCACGTTTTAACATTTAATCGGGTCAAGTTAATACATAATATACCAATATAACAACCGGATAGCAAATTATTATAATATTCTCACATATAACATATTTCATTGGCACCAATTTAATACGATTGTAGTCTAAGATAAGTTACACTACTGCAGTTTGACATGTGCAGATCGCACACTTTGTAACCAAGCTGTTTGTTATGGTCGTTTCTGTTGCGAATTTTTACTAATTACTCTTTTAGGAGACACTTGTTCTTGGAATATTCAAGAAATGCTAACCCTCTAGTGTATATTTCATAAGTTGAACACCTAAAAACAAAACCACAATTCGAAATAATAATGAAAATAATCACGGACGATTCATTGCCAATGAAAATCAAATGGAGATTCACGGACCGGAAGTTCGCTATGCATAAGCTTCGGTGCCATTTTAACTCGTGGAAGCTCTATAGACTGCTCAGCAATATGGCCGTTCACCTGAATGAATACGCATGTTCATTCAAGCTCTTCATGCTCTTAAACTCCTGCTTACGAACACTGCAGATATGCGGCCGCTTCCAAGGGGCTACCCATCCATTCGGCTGGCCAGGTATATAAATTCCAGAACGATACCATGAAGGTGCCGCTGTGTTATGTGTTAACACATGAGCTTTAAAAACTGAATGCAAGGAAAATGTTTTTTTTTTGCATTTGTCACAACAATATAGATTTCCTGTTCACTGTGACTACTATTAGAACGTTGTTCAACAGTTATCTCTGATGAGGTCTGTATCCTAAAAGAGAAAATACTTCAATTTACTATCTATTCTCACTCGTCGTTTATTACTGAGGAATTATAACACATTTCTTTTACTTCTGTTGTATTGTCTTATCATTATTCTTTTATTTATTCTATGGTGGATGGTCAATGCTTCTGATAAAATAATCATCGGCACTATTTCAATGCTTAGATAGTCTGTATAAAGGAAACAGAACTTTCACTATTGTTTCCATTTTGTAGCATTTTTCCTCTCTTGCTAAAGGGGACGTACATGAAAATGTCATTTTTCGATTTATTTTTATCCATTAGTACAACTCATTGACAATACTTTCCACAAGTTTCATAATCCAATTCGCACCCTAAGTGCCATAAAAATAATTAAATGCCCAACGTGTACATCATGCCACGCCCACTTGGCGAAGAGACTCTTTGGTTTTAGTTATATAATTGGAGTTTCTGAGCACTTTCTTCAAGCAAAATTACTATGGAAACATCAACAAGGCCATGAAGTATATTCTCTTTGTTTTGAACATCTGTGACTGTTATATAATCTTCTTGGAAACAATAGACAATCGTAATATTTGTTTGAAAATTGTGATTACTTGGATTTGCTTGCGTTCGTTGAATAACTTCTCGTTGTAATTGATTGTGTTACTTGAATTATGCCACGAGCAAGAAAGTTGTTTAAAAAGATGTGCAAGAAGCGTGTGCGTGCTTAAATCAATTCTAGGTATGCTAATTATACCGATAATAGACGCGAGGTTAGGTCTGACGAGACCACATGTTTTGAACATGTGAGCTCACCACCCAGCAGCTCCAGTCGGAAGATTACAAGTGCAAATATTAGTGATAATAATGATGATTGTCAGGATAGCACTGGATATAGGTTGATTGACATTGAGTTGTTGTCTAGTGCAGTGAAATCCGCATGTACCTGTAATAAATGTGGCGGCAACAATCTGGAATTCTTTGATGATGGTAGGAGAGTGGGCGTGGTGTGCAATGTACACATTTTATGCATGGACTGTGATGCTGACACGTCATTTAAAACTTCAAAATAAAATAATTGGTACTATGAAGCAATCATGAGATGGTCTAAGATGCATTGGTGTAAGAAGGGAAGGGGGAAATTTACTCTGTGGGGTGATGAATATGCCAGCACCATGTGCTAGGTTAACAAAGACAAATACTGAATTGGAGAGGATTCTTTATGAAGTTTGTGAAGAGAGTTTGACTGCAGCAGCAGTAAGATAGGATGATGATGACAGTCATGTGAAAACAGACCTGGTTGTTTCATGTGATGGCACATTTATGAAAAGAGGCCATACATCCCTATATGGCGTGTCAAGTGTGATACGTGTTGATGTAGGTAAAGTACTTGATGTGCAAGTAATGAGCAAATACTGTCAAAGTTGTGTTCTTAGAAGAGGTGTCAACAATGAAGAGCAGATACAAAATCACTACTGTAACATGAACCATTGTGGATCTAGTGGTGCGATGGAGGGTGTTGGAATGAGGATGATTTTTAACAGATCTGTTGATAAACATGGGGTGAGATATGTAAAGTATCTTGGGGATGGTGACTCCAGTGCATTCAAGGTAGTGAGAGCAAGCATTATGGAGAAGAGTGTTTTATGGAGAAGCTTGAATGCGTTGGACATGTACAGAAACGCATGGGGTCAAGATTACGAAAACTTGTCATTGACATGAAGGGGAAGATGGGAAGGGGCTAAGTGGACATAATTGGCTAACAAAGAAGATGATTGATACTATTCAGGTGTATTATGACAAGAACATCAGGGATAACCACTCAAGTGAAGATATGCGACGGGCGGTATGGGCTACATATTTTCACATGTTATCCACAGATGAACACCCCGAAATGTTTTTGCTGATCCATGATAATGTTAACATCCAATTAATAATAATAATAGGATTTGTGGGTTGCACCCAGCGTTATAAAAGTAAATGATCCCACAATTGTTAGTAAGATAATGATTTCACTATGGAAATAAATTTGAAATCAACGATGTTATTAATATGACAATTTGAATCTCATGTGTGGAGATAATTTGAGCAAGGTTAGAATTGTTTGATTCAAATTGAAGGACTTGGAGTACTATGAGGCTGAAATATATTGGTGGCATTAGTAAATTATGCGGAATAGTGGAATTCCATCCCTCGACATATAAAGGTAGATCTTCTGATCTCGATCAATATTAATTTTATGGAATTTTGGAAATATAGTTCTGCATCGTGTTGTGATTTAGAACAAATTTTATTCAGGTGTCAGACCGAACTGATATTGTCTGAACACTCAGAAACGATGTAAATGTAGGTTTTACGTTGAGAGGGCAGTGTTAATACACACAGTTTATTATACCATATGTGAATACAACTGTTAGAACTACTCCAGATTGTTCTATCTGCACTCACGACTGCTGAGCAATATAGCTCTCATCTTACGACCTGCTCACGACTGAGTGCTGGCCCTGGCAACAGCTGCCGACACGATTAGAAAAAAAAAAGCACAGCACTGAACACGCTCGCCAGAGCGCGCCACCAAACAAGGATACAACCACACCCTGGCGGGCAACTCAAATCAAATATATATCTGTTTGAGATACTGGCAATACAGATACCAACACTCCCCCTTGACATATCTCAAACAACACAAAACAATATGACACAATTAAGGCTTAGATTAAACAACTCAAACTGTTGGATATGGCAAAATGAAGCAAAGCATGGTATCATCTTTGGACCACTTACTATTTTGGTAAAAATATCACTGACATTTTCATGTGATGGCACATAAGAAAATACAACATTACCAATTTCAACTTGTTCACAACAGAAATGATATTTCAGATCAATATGTTTTGACCTCTCAGTTACAGTTCCTGTATGTAATGAAACATATCAGTTTTCTTTGTATATACATGTTATGTGGCAATAAAGAAATGAAATAAAATGTATCACCCAACTTATAGTGCCGCCATCGTTACTTCCGACTTGACAGTTCACCGGCTGGCGATACGGCGTAGCCAGTCCGCTAACACGAATCAGCTGACGTACATGATTCATAGCCGTAAAGTTAACAAAACACTCGTAATGTAAACAGACATGTTTACACAACATCATACTCGTGAATAAGTACATAGTAGCAGAAATTAGACATATACTGAGGTTAACAGAATATTTCCGATAATGAAGCAGAAACAAATTGTAACAAATAAATTGCTCACCATTACCGCCTCACATCTGGAGTCGAAGATGTTCAGAGCACGAGAAAATGTATTATAAAACCTATAAAGGGAACACACCACTCATTTCGGAGTCATGCCGTCACGTAAAGGAATGTTGTGGCACGTCAGCCACTCAATGAGTACATTCTTTCTTGCTGCCATTGTTGGAGCTTTGTCGTGAATGAAACTATGACACGGGACAATGTCCATAACAATTGTGCTCTTCTCAGGCAAGTTGTTCAGCAATATTTCTTCAAACCATTTCCTCTCTTGGCGCTTGTCTTCCTCGTGTTAGACCCCGGCATGACACTATCACACACACGCACGACAGAAATAACACAAACACTCACTGACCTAAAGCTAACCTACAACTACACGTAATTATACTACACTATGTCAAACGACAAACAAATACTAAGCTGTTAAATAACAACAGACTAGGATAATATCAAAAAGAAAAATATACCGGTACGATAAACACGAGAATGCACAAAGACTGCCAATGAAACAAACCGAGCACATGTGTGAACGCAAGATGTTAGCTGGCAACATCGTCAACGAAACTCGATTTATCTCGATATATGAATTTGAACGGCTGCCTGTGATTGGCTGGTTAGAGAGTAGCTGTGACGTAGCACTGAAACTTCAAGTCGGAAGTAAGGGTGGCTCTAGTATAATTGCTTGAGTATTGTCACACCACATTGCACACGGTTCCTTCATGAACCTCGACTGTCCCAATTCAGAAAACAAATTCTTAAGCCATTTAATTTCTCTTACAGAATTTCTCTGCGGCTTCGGTGGCGTAGTTGGTAGCATGCTGAGCTTCTATGCCCAAGATAGCGGGTTCAAACCCGGCCGAAGCCGTCGGATTTTTTAAGAGCGTTAAAAATCCCTCAGTATGCCTTCCTTCGGAGGGGAAGTAAAGCCGGCGGTCCCATGTCATAGATTTATGGCATGTTAAAGATCTTTCCACTAATTACACCTGTGTGAAACTAAATTGGATAGGTTAAGAATGTAAACAACGCTCTTAGGTTGCTACGTTCGTTGCCAAGAGCCGACTGCGGTGGCGTCTAGTAGCTAGTTCTGAACTAGGCCTAGTAGTCGTTGACGGTGGCGCTTGGCGGCAAAAGTAGGAACTATTTGAAAATTCAAAGTTGCAGTCCCTACTTGAATTAAAAAAAAACAGATACACACACTAATACAGTCATCACAATTAACACCGGTTATCAGACAGATTCTACACACACCCAAAGTACACGGGGCTACATGACCGCGTTGTCGCAGCCCCTAAACTAAGGAACCAACCAACCAGAATTTCTCTGCTTCTTCTGTTGACATAGCAGACAATGATTGTTTCCTACTATGCCATGTTATTGATCCTCCAGCAATCAATACAAGAAAACCGCCCACTATTCTACATTTTTGTCCTGTTCCAACTAGCATCACAGTACACCTGTATTGGTTCACCCTTGCTCTCATAGCGCAAACGAAGGATACTAGTACCATTCAAGTAACGTAGAATATGTTTTACAGATTTCCAATTTCCTATATTAGGTGTTCTACATGCTTGGCTCACTCTGCTGACAGCAAAAGCAATGTCACGTCTGTAGTTGTTTGCTATGAAGAGTCAACTACCAACAACCTTCCTATAAAAGCGATCATTTTCAAATGGTTTATCATCAACTTCCTCTATCATAAATAGTGGAGCACTACAAGGTTTACAATCTGCAATATTACACTCTGACAACAATTTGTTGATGTATAGTGATTGGTTTATGAAAAATGTACTATCACCTCCACACACTTGCATTGACAAAAGTTTAGTAACATTACCCAAATTTTTTACAGAAAGTATTTCAGATAATACTTTCTTGAAATCACACACTTCGTTTTCATCTCCCATTATGATCATGTCATCTACAAACACTCCAATGATGAATCCTCCCCGAACATACACACATGAATCACTTCTACATCGGTTGAAGTGCAACTCTTTCAACACACTATCAAGGCAAACATTCCAGTCATTACTTGCACATGGTAACCCATGAATACCTTTCCTTAGCTTACATACAAATCCATCTCTCCCTTTTTCTTTATCCTCATACAATTCTGGCTGTTCCATGAAAACATCCTGGGAAATGGGACTGTTAAGGCATGCACACGTTACATCCACATGATGTACTGTGCCCAACTCTAGGAATGGGTATTCCAAGATTCAGACACCTAGATATCAAGGGAAAGGCTACAGCCGCTTTTGAAAGTTGAGATATTTGAATATCGCGCTACATTGCTTCGAGAAGGAATTAGAAAGAATATACCGCTAAGAGCATGTCAAGTGACGTAGCGAGTAATAGCAGAGGTCGAGGCTATTTATTGATTAAATAGTTAACCATGGAGTAGAGACTTGAGACTGGGATCAGATTACTGGCACGGCCAAATGAAAGAGAATGCAATTTGTATCAAGTAAATCGGACCAGGGATACCAGAGATATGAGGATTTCCAGATATCAGCTGATGCAGCGTGACCCTGACCGTTTTGAATAAAAGCCGGCTGGCCGAAGCATCATTAGCTCACTTCAACACAAGCACTTGCCTAGCAAGGTGCCGCTACGCTGAGCCAAGGCACATGGTTGCCGGATCTACGCAGAAGTTATTTTCAAAGTTGTGATAGTCACAAAAGTGCTGCGCTAGGAAGTGGAACTTAGTAAGTTTCCGGCAAGGAGAATCACTGAGGTGATTGAATTTTTTCTACAGACACTGGTGAAATATTTTTATTTCTACATGGACATATGCTAGACTTTGTCTAGAATTAGTACTTTGTCACAGACCAGTAATAACCTAATACTTGGATATTTAAGTCCATTTCAGTCAGTTTTCATATTTGTAACTTAATAACCACTCCGATCTATCAGTACACTGAAGACCAGTCTATCACGGTGGTGTTCATTAGTCAACGCAAGGGAAACTACATGTTGCTTCGCGCATGGTAGATGGTGTGAAGCCATGCCCAGGGAACGATCTTCAGAACATCCGTTGATTGGTTAGACTGTCAGTGTCTTCTTGTATTGAAAAGATTACCGTGAGTTATGTTACAACTGACATATCTAAGAATAGATCACTTAGATCTGACCCCATTTAAGCAAACTGTTATGGAGTTAACAGAAACCAATATTAAAATGAATCAACAGTTACTTCAAACGTCAAAAGATACTACCACTATGTCTTGCTAGACGGATTGTGGGTATATAATGGCGGCCGATACAAGGATTATACGTGCTTGTCCGATAGGGCATGTCTATGGATAAATCTGGTACAGACCAGGTTTACTACGCTTCAAGACCATCAAGAAATGTAAGCCACATTTGAATTATATTATGCCTAGCTAATTGGAACAAACTATTTTTCTGCAGATGACCAACACATTTTTTTTTCTTCGTATTTAAATCTTGCAATGATTTACGCAAGACTTGTTAGAGTTATTCTGAGTATTTTCAACACTCAGAACAGTTTAGGATCGATGACCGAGCATTTCGAGCATTTATTTGAATATTTCATATTTTAGGAATATCACGGAAAACCGTCGATGTAAACGTTGAGTTAAATTATTTTTGTTGAGGAATGGATATTTTTTCCATATTCGAAGGTTCGAACATGTGGATTCTCACATAATGAGATGATAATTAAACATATTTAAAATAACATAAATAATAATAATAATAATAATAATCCACTAATAATAATAATTTTATAATTTTTCTAAATAATTTTTGGATATTATATTTTATAATAATCGTATGTATTGAGAGAGAGCCTATGAAGTAGTTTAATCATTTCTAGTTTGGAACAGGAGATTTTCCGAAGGAGAGTGGTTAGCGCAAGCCCGCATTCAACCAACATTTCAGTTCTGGTTGAACAGTTAATATTTGCAATGAGCAAAGTATATTTTTCAGATAACACGGAGAGGCATGAAACGGGAAGCAAATGATATTTGTATCAAATAGGATATTTTTGTATTTATATAAAATCATGACGTAAATACACTCCGAAAGTGAAATAAAGATTTTCATAAGTATGGTAAATTCACGGGTTGAACTGAATGGTAAAATAAAATAAACTTGTAAGTTTATTAATCTTCCAGTGTTGATAACAAGCAGAGGCTTGATTTATTGTATAAATTTTGGGAAGAAAATTTATGTGTGTGGAGTAGTTGAAATGCCATTCCCAGGTGCGCATGTTTAAGTCGCAGGAATGAAGAGGTTTTTTTCGAGCATCAATCAAATAGCAGGTTCGATGGCTCAGGTTTATAGAAGGAGTATTGGAACTACACATTGCGTCGTATGAATAACCCGAAGGTTATTTCTTAGAAACCATCAGTTCTTATTTCAACCTTGTTTACGAATTCCATTTAGACTTTGATTTTGCTAGAACCCGGATTTGTCATGATAGTAGTTTATTCTTCTTCAGAGGAAGACCTTTGCCGTTGTTGTTGAAATATTGTGTTCTTACACAAATAATAGAATGGGCCACTGCCAATTAAAAATAATTCTTTAACCACGAATAATTTGAAGGATGTTTTCAATCCTAGTGCCATGAACTAAATGAATTTATTATGAAGCTACAATTCTTATTTCCGCATTCTGTCGAAGAATTGCAAGTTGTGAAAATTACTAAAAGGCCATGAATATAAATATTTTTCATAATAATGATTCCAAGTGGAAAATTGAATAGTTGAATGGTTCAACAATTTATTGATCAAGTTGATGATTCAGAGATCATGTATTTTGTTAGAAACTTGAAGTTCATAATCGAGTCACTTCTCGAATGTTTAATGTCAGAAGAACAATTAATTGTTGTTGTGCTTCGCCCAGTTCTTCGATGCTATGCTCAAGGTCAAATACTTTTCAGATGTTATTAATATGTGTAAATAATTTGTGTTGATTCAGAAAAATAATATTTTTCGAGAATATATTTTTGAAACTGGAAAAATAAGTGAAAGTTAAAAATTCTATGAACATTTATTCTACGAGTGTTAATATTATGTAAAAATTCAAACAGTGAACTACGATATTTCCAGTAGAGACAATTAAATTTGAACTGGATTTAATCATAAATAATTTTGGAACACAGTCTACAGGACTATTAATCAGACTTGTGTTTCCAAAAACTAATTGTCAAATGTGTTTTGGAAAATTTCTGTATATTGTGTAAATAGGAGTGTGGGTCGCCACACGTGAGTGATGCTGCTTTGAGCATTTTTGCAGTCAATTTTAAAATCAAAATAAACTGAGATAATTTTACTTGATGTGTTATACCCAATTGAATCTCCTTCTATCCTTATTGTTGCATTGAGCCAAAAATCAGTAAAGCATTTTTTTCATTTGATGTCGTTTTTGCGATTTGTTTTATCCCATCTGGCGCTCCGGGATATTTTGACTCTCGTGCTGACTGATTATTGGTAAAATGCATATGTGGTCGTGCGGACTCCGGTCTAAACGGGCACAGTACAGACCACTGGTTTTTAACAGCCAAAGCTAACAATACCCTCACACTTTTCTTTCTTATTACAGGACTAAATGTGTCTTCCCTTGAATATCCCATTTGATTTCTAAATCCCTGAGCCACTAACCTAGCTTTGTATCTTTCGATATGAGCACATTCATCATACTTGAATTTAAAGACCCACTTTGAGCCAATTACCTTGTGATCTACTGGCCATTCAACTATTTCCCAAACTCCCAAATCGAACATTTGTTTATACACCATATCCATGGCCTGCCTCCATTCAGCAGCATTTTCTCCAGATATAGCCCCCTTCATCACCTGATCAACATACTCGATGACATTCATTTCATAATCGCAAGTAGTTAGGTTACAGCAAGCACATGTTTTGGGTTTTGGTGGTCTACTACTTTTCCGTGGACTTAAAACGTCAACATTCTCATTCACCCTATTGAGAGGATCAACATTCATGACATTTACAACAACGTGATTAACATTCATGACATTCTCATTATCAACAGTTACATTGTCAATGTTCACATTATCATCATCACTCTCATTTGAGTAATCATTCGTGGAGATACATTTCTCCTTGCATTATGCATTAGCTTGAAATGGAAACACACTCTCTTCGAACTTGATATGCAAACCAATTACAACTTTCTTTGTAACCATGTTGTACAATCTAAACCCCTTAACATTTTCTTCATAGTCAATAAACACATGTTCAGCTGCCCTGGGCTCAAATACACCCTATTTTGAGCTAGCCAAGCTCTACACCCAAATACACGCAATCTCAAAACATCCTGCGATGCATCTTCCCCTTTCCATAATGCTGCAGATACACAGTAGTTGATAGCCTTAGATGGACATAATTTTCTTATCACACAAGCAGTGTTGGCTGTCTCAGCCCAAAATTTATCTGGTATACCTAATTCTAACAGTAGACACCTTATTATGTCACCTATCACCCTGTAAAATCCTTCTCAATTCCATTTTGATGGGGCGAGTGAAGCACTGTGCATCTGTGAACAACGCCCCCGCCCCCCCCCCCAACCAACCGTTTGGAATGCTTTCAGTTTGTTGTCATGAAACAACTCTGCCTCTGCCTTGTACTGTTTAAATTTTACAAAAGCATCACTTATTCTCTTTAATAATTTAACGGCAGCATACCTACTATAATCATCAATAAAACTTATGAAATATCGTGCACCCCCCCATTAGACACAATAGGCAAACACATCAGATCACTGTGAACTAAGTCCAAGGGGTTTTCAGACTTTTTTTCACTTTTCTTAGGTACACTAGTTTTAGTAAGTTTACCTTGAATACAAAGTCTGCTCTACTGTCAAACTTTACATTTTCTAGTCCTCGAATTTTCTCAATGGCATCAAAGTAAACATGCCCCAATCTACGATGCCATGTACTTGCACTCCTCAATGCCACAGCTTCAAACGAACCATCAGTGCACTCACACGCAGTCTCTCTCACAATGATCTTGCTGACTTACGAAGAAACCTTTGTTTGCAAATGACACCCAAACTTATATTAGCCGATGACGCGGTGGCTGCTGATCGCGTTATCCGCTTTATAAGTGAGAGTGGGTTAGGGCCAACAATCTAAATTTTCCAGTGAACATTGACTCAACGACTGGTTCGTTTTTGAATGATGTTTTGTTTTTTCCATAATTTTTGTTTATTTTTATAATTTTTATTTAATTGTTTGTTTTTCTTTTATTAATTTTTGGTCTTTTTAAATTTAGATGTCCACCTCAAAATTTTAAATTCAATTCAAAATTTGTATTCTCTAATCTGTGTTAAGAGGGGCAGATGACCTCGTAGTTCCGCCCCTTACAACAACAATAAAAAATCTCTCTCACAATTGCTGCCACCTGACCACCCGAAATAACATCAGCATTTTCAAGCACATACAAGCCATTTCTCTCAATTGCAGTAAATACAGAAATGTTTCCTTTGGTAGCTTCAGCTTTGTTGGACAAGTAAAAACATTTATATTATGTGCAGTAAGCTTAGATACTGATATCAAATTAAATTGAAGTTCAGGTACATACAATACATCCTTCATTAACAAAGTACACCCTCCATTCACATCAGACAGCACACGTGACAGAGTTCCCTTCCCTTCAACAATAGTAGAACCCTTTCCAAAACTGACACGACCATTTAAAGGAACAACGTTTTCAAACAATTCTTTCCTTGAAGACATACCGGTATGCTCAGTCGCAGCAGAGTCCAAAAACCACTGATAATGATTACTTGATGACCACATTGCACATACACTTACACATGATACAACATGACTTTTCTTGTTACATATCTTTTCATTACTACTGGTTTCAAAAACTCTCACTCTTACCATTTCAACAGTCAGAAGCCCAATGCCCCATTTTACCACATATCTTGCAGTCAACTGTTGGACAATATTTTCTGATGTAGCCTGTTTGATTGCACTTGCAGCAGACCCTTTCCGTTGCCCTACCTTCACTCTGGTTGGTCCTGTTGAGGCTAGGCTTGTTCAGGATACTGGTACTCTTGAAGTACCTACCGTTCTTGGTCTTCACTGCTAACGCCACCGCCTCGGTCTCGGACTCGGTCTGGTGCCGTCTCCTTCTCTCTTCATCAAAATTCGGCCCTTCACCAATCTTGCAGTTAGGTTTTCTTCTTTGAGTACATTCTGGATGAACACCTCGTACTCTTTGGCAGGCAAACCAGCGAGGAATAAATTTGCCAACAACTCATCAGTAAACTCAATTCCTCCTTTCTTTACTTTCTTGTTCAGTCTTTGTATAATAGCTGTGTACTCCTGCATTGCCATATCTTCGGTCTTGGAGACATTGACCATTTCCTTGAGAGATTGCAAAGCATGACATTTCGTTGAGGTTGTATGAATTTCCTCTAGTATCCTCCAACCAGTCTTTGCTAACACACAGTCTTCAATATCTAGTAGGAAGTCATTACCCACGCTTCGATACAGTATCGAGAGTGCTTTTCTATTAATTCTTTGCTGATCGGCATTTAACGGTTCTTCATATCCTAGATCAATCGCATTACAACAGTTCTTGTCAACCATAAGTGCCTGAACTCAGATACGCCATGCGAAATAATTTCCATTCTGCAGTTTCGGAATATACAATGTCGAATCTGATGCTACGTCTGCCATCTTGCCACTAGTTGTTTTCCGGAACAATTAATCAGTCACAATCTTCGTTCACTTTGAAATAATTCCACTCCCACTGGGCCCATAACCTGTACGTTTTACATTGAGAGGGAAGTGGAATTATACATTCAGTGTTAATACATACAGTTTATTATACCATATGTGAATACGACTGTTAGGCTACACATTGCCGTCCACGACATAACTCCAGATTGTCACATTCATGGCATATATAGTTCAAACTGTGGAAGAGATGGTGTCGTTTGAGTTTCACGGCGCTCCTGAAAGACTTATCGCATTTATTGCATTCGTTAGGGTATGGATAAGCACATGGCAATTTAAGCAACCCAATGTGAGGAAGGCCTATCACATATAAGACAGTTATGTTTCCGTTTCCTGTCAGTGTGCAAAGCCATATGAGGCTAGAGCGATTGCCCAGGCCGAGGCATTGCAGTTGTTGCCTTCTGCGTGGGTACGAGTGTGTGTTTGTGAATGTGTGTACACAGCGATAGCCATTGCATTAATCCTCGCTTGCACTCCGGGCACACGTAAGGCTTCTTTCCAGGATGACAACAGAATACATTATGCGCTAATATTAATGACTCGGTCACTTTTAATTCACAGTAGGGGCAGTGGCAGAATTTGCGAAAGGCTTCAGCAGCGTCTGTACAGTACCTGAAAATATTATGCATATTACTAGTAGGCGAAAAAATCAACAATTTAAATCCGTGGGATCAAAAGTGGCCTACGACATGTATGATATTGAACAACTCCATGGAATTCATTATGTTTTATTTTATACAACAAAATACTCTCTTCAGAAGATTAGCTGGTGTCGTGTACTTATATATCTACAATCTAAATCCAAATGTACCCTCTCCCCCATTATGTAGCCTACATGAAAGTATTTTATTTTGGGTAAGTATGTAATGTTTATCTCAGGTTAGGGTGCATAAATACATAATTGGGTACAATTTATGTTGACCGACTGGAAACCTTTCTTTAACTGAAGGGGACTGGAAAAATTAATTCATCAGTCTACTTCCCATAACACTGAATAGCATTACATAGTTGACAATGTCCTGAAATTGGTTAGTTAATACTACATTATGCAACGAGCCTATAATGGCAATTATTAAGACACGAGTATGTTTATAAAACGGGCGTGACCTAGTATTATAATTTTCATACGAGTGTCTTAATTACCATTATAGGCGAGTTGCATACGACTGTCTATGTTTGACGATAATTATAACTTTATTATATGTTTTAACATAAATATTCATAAATTTCTGAATATCAATGACTTTTGTCATTATTCTAGATTTTTCCCGTATTGATTATGATGTATTAAACCAATATCCACTTTACAATACAAAAATGTTTTTATACGATGTCCTTACACTCTTAGATACATGTTTTGGCTCTGTGAGCCTTCTTCAGTCAAAAACATTAATGATTCTCATATGACGGTCCATGTGTTGATCTTGTTAAAAAACTCAAAAAAATATATTTTTACAATCGTCAAAGTTATTTAAAAATAGACATAAAATGCTTAAAGAATTCGACTAAGTGCAGAAGTTCTGGTCATAAGCCCTTCGTCGCTGAAATCCCATTTCAAACACAGGACCCCATTGTACAAGTATCTTGTAAAAATCGTGTGTGAAAAATCCTTATGGCTACGGGTGAACGGAAGTTACTTGCTTAAAACTTTGTCATTTTGGTTCAACAACCGTAGATTTGAAGAAGCTGGAGATAACACCTCACTAATTGAAGGATATACAACAGATGTGTTGTTGTTGGTCTGTTTGATCATTTCATAAATATCTGTGGGATTCAGTTATTTCAGTTAGTGAACAGGGCGCACTGGCTTTGCTGACTAAACAGAGCGCATTCGTGGGTCAAGGCACTCCGAAAGCAGAGACCATTCACTTTGCTTGCCAACACAGAACACCTATTGTTTACAGCCTTCCGTCCAGCTCTATAGCATTCACTAATATTGTCACCAACGTCGTTTGAAAGCAATGCGCTGTGTAGAAATTGGATTTGGAGATATTAAGGTACAGTGCTATTCCTTGTCTCATATTCGCCAGTTTATTTACGCGAACATATGGACGGTTTCCATGTCGGTAATTTATATAGACATGTTGGATTTTGAGCGCGTGCACGAAGGTATCCTTGCCTAATTGGTCACACAACTGTTGGACTCTGATTGGTGGGAGAAACTGTTTCATAATGAAAAATAGTGTTATAATGAGCCTCATTATGATACAGTTTTCTGACACATAATGTTAACATTTCGACATCGTCGAACATAAAAATGATTATGCAATTAATCTTCCTATCAAATGTCCTTGCCACCCTAGAAATGCCTGGCAAATCTGATTAACTGGTACTTTTTTCAGTGATACAGGATAATCTAATGGTTTTTCCTAAAGTTCTTTCTACAGGTCAATCACAATCCCAACCCAGTGCTGGTGGAATTAAACATATTATGTAAATACCATTAGTCCGAATACTTACTGATGTCACACGTAATAAACATGAATGAGAATATAAAACCATGGAACTTTAAAGTTTAACGACTGGGACACTCTTCTTATTAATAGGCCAATGAGACACAAGTTATCAAAACTCTGAAACCTCTGTGGGGCAGTGGTAAGAGGTAAAAGGCCTTCAACTTATTTAGGCAAGTATTGCACACATGTGCAATATAAATACCGGTTCAGGAACATCGAAACTTACCCCTCAGAGCGACTTGATACCACGGATAACTTCTTGATATCAACTTTCTCAGCATCATCTTTGGCATCCTGAAAGAAAAAAATACGGTAAGTTATAAATTACTTTCTATGCAACTCTTAAAACGTTATATAAATGATAGGCTTGTGATATCATGGTCTGTAGGCCCAGGTGTTAGAGTCAGGGTGCAATCTGTCTGACGCTTCATGTAACTCGGGTCTCTGCACTATCGTGCACATTTTTATTAGGGCCTAGGATAGGGATCAAATCAATCTCTTCCTTATTTGCTCATTAAGGTTGAATGAATGCCTGTCCAGCTCTCAGACCAGAATTAAACCCTTGGCCTAAGAGATGAAAGCCAAGAGCTTTACTTACAATACTTACTTACAGATCCTTAAATGTCAATCTAGAAAAATGAAACCAGAGTGCACCAAATAAAATATTACTAGTCAAAAACAGTACCATTCTGGGCAGTCCACTAAAAAGATGAAAAATTAAAGACAACCGTCACCATGAAAATGGTCTAACGCTGAGGTGCGTAGGCCTACCATGTATTAGTTTGCGAAACCAGAAAACCCTGACACGAGGATCAAATTTATTATTTAACCCTCTCAGTGACACGCGACGATCAGATCGGCTCTCGCTGCTCGCGCCAAAAGTGCCAAAGCCGATTCAATCGGCGCGCCGTTTATCTAATATTTGTAGATTTATGTAGGCATATGTCCGTGATTATTTCATACTGTTGGAAAGGCGAGATTTCAAGCTTGCCTGTGGGTTTTTACTTTTTTTTCCTACGAAGTCCGTTACGCGATAGGTTTGAGTTTGTATTCACGCCCTCTCTTTGCGCTCCCCCAATCACGCGCGTTCCAGCCAAAATTGTGGTGCAGTGGTTTTCTTTTTGTTGAAGTTTTCTGCCTACAGATGTATCTAAGAACTTTCTACAGCAGAAAACGTAATGTTTCTTCGAATATGATTCTTAGGTGTCCTTAATTTTGGCTCAAAACTGATTCTTTACTAAACAAAATAATGAAAACTTGAACAATTATCAGAATAACCTCAATTAAAAAAGTTTTGATGCCATATTTACTTTTATGAACATAATGTATAATAGAATGAGGTATTGGTTATAATGAAAAGCAAACATAATGATTCTATTGTTTGAAATGTGGTATTTATGATTATTTTTTTCGAATAGTCTGCATCACCATTGAAAATGACTTGTCATTCCTGGCAATAAATTATTCTTGTCTTAGTCTAATTATTGAGATTGTCCTTTTTTTTAGCATGATATCTCTCACAGTGTTTGTCAAACAGTTTGCTCACGCAGTCCTTTTCCGGTTGATAGAATCTTCGGTTATGGCATAGTTTATGGTGAAAACCGTGTGTTGCATATCTTGTCATTATATGTCAGAGTTCGTAATTTGGCTGCTTCCATTCGGATGTTGTAATAGCGTCTGTTGTGTACAATTCGGGCCATATGGCTTTCTTCTTCTCATTTAGAACGTGGAGAGTCTTCTCATAGGGCAGAATTGCCAGAATTGTGCTTCAATATCACGAGGATCAAATTTGTGGTCTTGCTCCATTCTCCAATGTGAAACTACAATGGGCGACTTCAATTAAATCAGAATATTAGTTGTAATTATGAAAGGGATATTCAAAACTTTACCTCATATTTATCTTTATCTTCAGGATCAATCTTGACTTCCGGCATTACTAGATAAACACTTTCAGGCTCAGATTTGAATTTTGAAACAGCATCAACAGTTAAACGATGTTGAGGATCCTGAAATATACAACAACGGCTTATTTTGGAAACATGTAAATGAACTAGTGGGTCATATATTAGCATTGCTTGAAATAAAATTATAATAAGCATATTAAGGTGAACCAACAATATTAATTACATGACAAGATCTGTCATTACAAAACTGTAGTCAAACCACAGTCTATATGCAACAGAACCCTACTGATGAACAGAAAAGGTACCGTAGATGATTTGGAGAAAGTTGAAAGATGTATACTCAGTAAAGTTCATGGGCCAAGATTTCTCCCAGTTGGAACCTACCGACTATAAAGGCAAACTCCGAACTGTATCGACGGTTGGAAACGGCCAACACCAGCATGCGACTTAGGCGGCTAAGTTCTACGGGCACCTTCTACGAGGGGACAACAACAGACTTACCAAGAGGATCTTCTCCTTGGTAATATGTTATATAACTGGAAATAAAGTACAAAAGTCTTGGAATCCGCTGGGATTTCTGACATTGATGTCCAATATCGCTCCAAATCTTTTGATATAATTAACTCTTGGTCTCCACCACCAAGAGTGCCTAAGTCTCGGAAACCCATCACACAGCCCCTTAATGGGCTTGAATTCATAAAGATAATGACATATATTACAATTTATTATGTCATGAACTTGTACAACAATTACATACACTTCCAAAGAAACACACATGTCTTTGGTACTGAGCCCGAATTCGGCTTATTTTATGATGAATTTTGAGGCCAGTATCAACTCAATAGTATTGGAAATGCATGGAATTGTAGGTGCTGGATTGGTGACATAAAGCGAGATTTTAGCTCAGTTGCAAGTCTAAGATGCATTATGGGTCGTCCTAGCAAGGTTATCTTACCTTGGTGATGAAGTGATACCGCGCCTATATTGAGATGAATACGGTATTCACGAGCTAAATGTTCGAATGCTGATAGCCAATCAGGGAAGACTTCTATGTTGGAAGACTCTGAGATCATAACTAGGATAGATATCTATTCTCTTTTAGACCGTATGAAGAAGGTTTTATTACATGAAAAGATGCCAAATGTATGTATTAACCATGGTAACATGTAATTACTGCAAGTATGCACTTCAGAAAGAAGCAATAAGCATGGTTATGTGCCCAAGTGTTTCAAGTATCTGGGATGCCTGATACAAGATAATGGAAGAAACGATAGAGGAATAAATGAGCGGGGGAGACAGGCAGAAGCATTCCGGAGGAGTGTGAGAAGCATGTTATCGAGCAAAGATGTCCCTCAGAACAGCAAAACAGATCATATATCGGACGTACTATGTCCCTATCCTGACGTATGCCTCGGAGACCTGTGTTATGAAAGGAAGGAAGAAGAGAAAAATACAGGCCAGTGAGATGAGGTTCTTGAGAAGCAGTATTGGAGCTACAAAGATGGACAGAATAAGAAATGAGAGGACCAGAGAATTAATGAAGGAGGAACCATTACAGGATGGTATAGAAAAATCTAGACTTAGATGGTATGGACATGTAAAACGAATGGAGGAGAAGAGGATACCCAGGAGGATACACGAGACTAAGTGGGAAGGAAAGAGACCGAGAGGAATACCGAGAGACAGGTGGCTAAAGGGGGTGGAGGAAAGCGTTAAGAAGAGAGAAGAAGACTGGACAGGGGTGGAGGCTGAGAGATGGTGGGCAGACAGCAGACGTTGGAGAGGCTTGTCTTCCAAACAGACCCGGCCAGTGGCTGGAAACTGTGCAAGATGATGATGATGATGATGATGATGTGTCCACGTGGTTGGTTGGTTCCTTAGTTTAGGGGCTGCGTCAACGCGGTCATGTAGCCCCGTGTACTTTGGGTGTGTGTAGAATCTGTCTGATAACCGGTGTTAATTGTGGTGACTGTATTAGTGTGTGTTATCTGTTTTTAAATTCAAGTAAGGACTGCAGACTTTTGAATTTTTCAAAATAGTTCCTACTTTTGCTGCCAAACGCCACCATCAACGACTACTAGTTCAGAACTTAGCTACCAGACGCCACCACAGTCGGCTCCTGGCAACGAACGTAGGAACCTAAGAGCGTTGTTTACATTCTTAACCTATACAATATAGCTTCACACAGGTGTAATTAGTGGAAGGATCTTTAACATGCCAAAAATCTTTGGCATGGGACCGCCGACTTTACTTCCCCTCCAAAGGAAGGCATACTGAGGGATTTTTAACGCTCTTAAAAATCCGACGACTTCGGCAGGATTTGAACCCGCGATCTTGGGCATAGAAGCTCAGCATGCTACCAACTACGCCACCGAAGCCGCCTGTGTCCACGTGATCCAACCCCCACTCCTGCAAAATGGCGGAAAATCATTCTGATGGACAAGAGAGGACAGTGAACAGGGTTCATTACCGACTTGAGATTCAGCGAGGTTCGATCGCGGAGAATAGCAAGCTAGCGCTCCAAGGCCGTGGGCCCGTGATACAGGGAAGCCCGGTAGCGGAGATTTCAGCAGGCAAGAGGCTCGCATTACCCGTTGTTAGGGGAGAGCAAGTTCGAACACAGTAATTCATTAACATTACTTGCGTGTGCGATATTGAGAAGCCAGCATATAGTTGAAGCTAGAATAAGCTTGTGCCAGTATTACAGACAAGCTTCTGGAGGGGATCTATGACATCCAGTTTACGAGATTCGACAGTTTTAATATACGTGAATCTAGCGCCCGAGAAATGTGATTATCTCGCGGCCAGAACAACTTGTATTCCACGCAGCGAAGACAAGCCAGGTAGCGTGTGCACTGATGAAATATTTCGAACGGCAGTGATGTATCGATTCTACGGATATTCACTATGATATTAACTCAATATTCTTTAATAATGCAGTTTAACGTTACAATGTTAGCTGTCATGTTTGAGTAGATTATGCGCCAGGGATATACAGAGTAGAAGCATAGCGACTTCACAGAGCAACCTTCAACATGAATTCAGAGCACTAGAAAATTATGCCCAGCTATATCGTGACATTGTGCAACCAAGTGACTTCATTACACCTTCGAAGTAATATGTGGTTTGCAACTACGAACATTATTCAACGTCATTGCTCATTCTTAACTGAAGTCTACAAGAGTCGTGGGAAGAAGATTTAAGAAGACGCTTTCTGACGGAAGATGATGGCAGTATAAGCGAACGGGAGAGCGGCAGTTCGAATCCAGCCTACAACAGGGGGTGTTCTTGGAGAAACGCGGGTTCGATGTCCGAGAAGACTGTTCGTGGATCGTGAGGAACTACAGTTTGATCCTCTCCTGGGACTGAATTACCAATCCATCTGGGTAATTCCTATACGCTACAATTCAACCAGAACTTCTTTCAAGGAACAGGGAAGGCACTCTATTATGTAGTTTGGAGTAGATTGATAACATGTTTGAGCACCAATTTACTACTGTAGTATATTCATTTTGTCATCGATTGGACTTTAATATTTTAGATAAACTTCAGTGTTGGACATTTTCGTTTGAGTCTTATGGAATTTATTTCCATATTTTGGATATTCTTCAAATTTCATTTAATCCTATTTCCATGGATTTTTTATGTGGATTTATATTCAGGGTTTAGTCTTCAACTACTTTTACTGTTCGTTTTAGAGGATTAGCCTTGGGTATTTTTCTGTGTGAAGATATTTTAGGGGAAGCTATCTTCGAATGATGATTACATTAAAATGAGATTGTGTGATAATCTTATCGACATTTAATAATTCTGGCAAGAACAGTATTGACGATTTCATCGATTTGCCAAGTGTATTTAAGCTACAGTGACTTTGATAATGCATTGATATTCAGTTATATCTGATAACTATTTTAATTTGGAAAAGCATTGGTCTATCGTTAACGAATTCTTTTGAAGACATACATCTCATCGGAAGATTTAATTTATGTATTGGTCGACGATTTTTATAGACGCCATGATCCAATCTTGAACCCAGGTATGTGGAACATTTGCATGACAACGAATTTCTTAGAGCATGTTGTAACGTCACAGGCAATTGTGGTCTTGACTTTAAGACATTGTTGAGTTTACGTCAGTATGGAACGATATGTTTGTATTTTTATTAATTATTTTGAGACATTTAATTAATTCCATATTTATTCTGCGTAATAAACGTGCAGGGGGAGTCAATGCTACACACATTTCAACGATAATTAATATTTTGAAACACCTTGTAAACAACATTTGAGGTTGTGATGATAAATACGTTTGCAAAGCAACATTGTAACAGCTAATTGAGTTAGTATTGGGCACACATATGACTTTATAGTTGGGAATACGATGGTTAATTCCGTATTAATGTATTTATTGTAACCACTGCGAAGGTTAATTCCGCAATGTGATGATATTGGTAATAGTATACGATGATGTCATTCCGAATAACTTTGTTGAAGTAAGGGTCTGCGATGAAATAATTTAACTGTGGAAATACGGAGGATGTTTACCGTATTGTTGAACCAACTTATTAACTTGTTGCTGTAATGATATATCATGCTGTTTGTAGCATCTGTGTGAAATTAAACTGAGTTAGGTGTAACTCATAGTTATTCTTACGAAAGTGTTAGTAGGATTAGACGATTTTAAGGAGGCATGCGGAACAGCAAAGTGATCTGCTGAGTTAATTAATGTTTCTAAATTAATTATTAAACTTTTATTAAGATCTTGGACTAATAATCATATGAGGTGTTCTTAAATGAATGATCATATCAAACCGGATTTAACAGAAACCTAAACCACGACATAAATAGTCAGTGCTATAGTTCAGTGAACTTTAAACAATAAATACTACATGAAGTAATTGTTATGGCCATTTATAATAAAATGACCTGATAGGAAGGAAGCTACAGTTTTTACGTGTATACGTATCTTGGAGAAGCCTAATAATAATAATCCTATATTATTTCGACATGGAGGGACAGTTTAAACATTAAACTTGTACAACTAGTCCGATGTAAATATTTTAACCTTTTAATAGGCGTTGTAATTATTTTTCCTTCAACTTAGTTGAAGTTGTTCATAATAATAAATCATTTTGCGAGGATAATAATATAGTATTAAGCTACTATCATACGTGTTCTTGTTTTTGAATGGAGAAACACTTGTATGCAACATAAGGTGAGTGAGAGATTGTATTATATGATTTATGTGTGTGATATTTTGTGGGATTACTATTGTAATGGAGACGCGTGTTGTACTCCAAGCTTTTCATAGAGATTAAGGAAGGGAATAGCGTTCTTAAAGGAACATTTTCAATGTGTGTTAGTAAAAGAGTGCATGATGACTGATGGATTAGTCGTTTGTATGCATGAATCCCGGATGAGGAGAAAACAGCTGATTGCGTATAGCAATGGCTGCGATCTGAAAACAGCTGATTGACATTTCATATAGTCCAGTTGATTGTTTTTGAAATAGAAAGGGAGTTTCTGTTGTACAGAATAAAACAGTGTATTGTTAAAATTTTAAATTCACTCTTAATTGAAAATGTTTTTATGGGAAAAGCTTTCGGCATATTTAAATTTTATTTAAATCATATATTTTCAATATTTAAACTTCAGTTGAGGGAGGTAATGTAAATGTGAGATGTCGGGCGTTTTCAGCTCTGCTGTTTAGTGTGTGCGTGTGTTATGTTTGAAATGGATGAGTGGGAGTTGGTTTATATTTTACAATTTATATTTTGAGTAGTTAAAATGGACGTAAAACCAATAACAATAAATTACATTTTATATTTTACTTTTGTTCTTATTGGTATTTATTGTCTGGTGTTTTTACGGCAATAAATCTGGCTTCATTCTTATTACAAGTGGGTCTTGCGTGATTTATTTCAATTAAAGTAAGGATGTGTTATGGGGGAGCGTGGTGGCGCAGTGGCTTAGCTGCTCGTCTTTCACCCGGACGGCCGGGGTTCGAATCCCGGTGACAGAGGGGTGGAATTTTCACCTGAAGAATCACGTGGCGTCAGGAAGGGCAACCGGTCTTAAATCCCCGGCCAGAACCAAAATGAGCCTGGTTGGCCTCGGCGACCCCAATTAATTGGGGGGAAAAAGCCGAAGAAAGAATAGTAAGGATGTGTTATGGAAAAGGGGTACTCATGGTATATGGCGCCTTTACCCCATTCCGACCCGAGATTTAAGTAAGGATCTCAAGCTCCTGAAGTAGTTAGCATCCTTGTCCAATGTAGTTAGTCCATAACACTTCCACTACAACTGTGTGATTATCATAGAAGTGCTTGTCGGAGTAATTTTCAGTTTTTTAGCCGGGACCTTAAAGATTCTTCGATCCACTCTTCATTCTAGGATTTTGACAAGTCAGCATCATGACAATTACGGGTACAGTAGCAGAAAGAAACTGTGCATTTGCTTTGAAGTGCCTTTGGCATTTTCTTCATTTCTCCCATATTTATTGGAATTTTCAAAATATGTTTCTATAAAAGAAATATTAAACATCCAGCAACAAATTGAACCTCAGTCACACATCTGTTAGTTAATGTTTCTTTACGGGACAGAACCGCGAGGTAATCTACCCCTAGGCTACACATATCTGTAATTAGTTTCATTTTCACAATGGGCAAATTACATTCATTTGTTAAGTTTAATAGAAGGATAATTAACTCTAGAAATACCAACGGGGAGGGGGTACTTCGTACCTTCCACCTGGTATTTTCCCCCCTATTTTAATGTTTGAGGTAAAACCTTGAAAAAATACTGTATTTATTGTTAAGAAACAATGACTCATAATGATATTAGTGTAGTTTTTACTGTCTTGTGTTGGTACAGAAGCATAGAAAAACAAGTAGGAATAAATTTTCACACCTCTTCTACAGTATGTTAGTTTCGATAATATGTTGTAAATAATATTACGAGCAATATTATATTATTCTTGTTACATATAATATTTGACATAAAATGTCTTATTTTTAACATCTATGCTACAAAACGCTAAAATTCGGAATTCAAAATACGAACTTCTGGAATTATAAATGCTCAAACTATGATGCTTTTCAGTCGGTCAACATGTATTCACCGACTGATAAGCATCAAACTTTCGTTTACTAAGTCAACACTGAAAATGGCATCAAACACCATAATGCTAAAACTCGAACAATTAATAAAAACAGTACAAGAAATAATTGATATATTTTATTCTCATAACATAACCAAACTGCGCATTAAATAGCAACTTGTTATTTTTTCATTTTAGGGGCTTGGGACATCTTCGTCATTACCTCCATGTAGTTGGGTACTTGTCTGATAATCTGTATTTATTTGATGACTGTAGTAGTGTGTGTAACTGTTATTAGGGAGAAGCATGAGGTAGGTGCCCCGGAACCTGAAGCGAGATACTATCCCGGGATGACACGAGGTAATATGGAAAAACACTCAGGATAGCCATGGATTGTCAGAGTCGGAATACGAGCCTGCCATCTCTGGACATGCTGCACCTGCCTGAACGCCCTCGCCGCGGTACTTTCATAAATACAATGAAGAAACTAAATCCTTACAAAAATTTGTTTTGTATTATGAAGGTGACTAGAAGTCATAGAACTACTGTACCAACATCTCAAGTAGCCTACTGGATCTATTTGCATGAAAATTGATACAGGAACACAGAAAGGCGTGTTGTATATCAGATTTGTAATCAAAAAACAAAATAAACAAGTACTTCCGTGACGAACTAAAGAGGCTACTTTTCTTAAAATGTAAGATTCATGCCAATCTATATAGACCTATCTACAATAATGACAAAATCCAGTTCGTAATACTAACATTTCTAAGTACTGCAGTTTGAAATACACCTGAAATAGTGTAGCCTAATAGAGTAACTTACTACAGTTGGCAGCCCTGGTGACTCTGAATATATTCTTAGTTCCAACTCTTAAAGTATAGAATGCACATACAAAATGTGGTTGAAATTTAGGAGTTGATAGGGTGATACACACAGACAGACAGACAGACAGACAGAAGGACAGACAGACAACATACATTTTCCCGGATCGATCTCATTAGTGTACTTTTTCCTCATTTTTGCAAAATGTGAAAAGTAGGCTAAAAACAGCTATTTCTGAATATTTCTCACTGGATGAAGCCCCTTCAAGGACTTGTTGAAAGTTACTACAACAAAATTAGCACCTATTTCAGTCGGTAACTCACCTGGAATGATTTAGCTTTGATGGCAGCCTCCTCCTCAATGCTACCTGTAAGACGAGCATTTCTATATCATCACAATGTTGGACAAGAAGACTTTTCATCTTTCAGATATTAGACAACTTAGAAACAACGTATGAATTTATTTTCAGTTGGCCAACATATAGAATGTCCACTTGACAGGTTATTGTTAATGTCAGGTGGTCAGTCCGGAGACTGGTCGGATCCTCAAGATAGCATTACCATTTTATAAGGGTACAATCCGGCGAAAACCCATGGCAGAACTATGAAGGCATACTAGGCAATGTGAGGAGAGAGGTAGTGTGGCATTGCTTTCCTTGCTGAGCCAGTACAGCAGAACTGAAAGTAGAACCTTCCTCAGCATCCACAGGCACAACCTGAATACCATTACTCAGCACCTCTCATACCTGAGGAGCATCCATGTCAATCACTGCCATGAATGATACTGACGCATTGGTTGAAAGCCAGCACTATTTAAAAAATATGTATAGGAGTATGTAGGCCTATAGAGATGGAATTGAAATAATGCAGATATGCTGTGGTTCGATGGTGAATTATTAATCAAATTATGGTTGCTGATTATGTAATTATTAAGTAAAGGATGTTGATTGGTAATAAGGTCGTCATGATGATGACTAAAGATATAAAAATAAGGATAGGAATCCTACACCTTTAGGATCCGACAATCGTGTATATTTCACTTTCTTTTCCTCAGCAACAGAAAGAACTAATGAATTGTAATTTGTTCTACCAATCACACTATGCTTTGCCAATATGTTCGCGTATTTACAAGACATATGGCGAATGCAATTCCGCAAATTAGGCATTTAAAATGGCGGCTGCATATTGTGCACTGATCCACCATTTCCTTAATATTTTACACAAATATCATTGTTTATAAAAAAAATATTTTTTTCATTGTATTTACTAATACGGTAGCTAGAGATTGACCTAGAATCATTGGAATCCATAAAGATTTTTTTTTTAAAGCGTACCGAATATTAAAGTGTAACTTTGCAATTTTTTTCGCTGATTTTTTTTGTAAACCGAAACGATGGCATGTACAACAACAGTCTAGGTCATATTGTTCTTCCCTACAAAATACACATGCATACCAAATTTCACTTCATTATCTTGAAAACTCTGGCAGTTACTAAGGAAACGGATTTGAAAATCCAAAGTTTCGGGAAACGAGCAACAAAGTTACCAATGTGTAGGAAAACTTCCTGAACTCCCCTGCACGTTTTTGGTCATATACATATCAAAGAAATTGTTGCAGTGATTTGAAGAAAAAATCAAATTGAAAAATGACAAATTTTGACTGTTAAATGTGTAGGTACCCCCTTAAACTTTCAACATGGTCATTTGAAACATATTAACGGAAGATCTAATGAACAACTCTGTTGAATGGTAGTTCACTTTAATAATAATCAGTAGAGATGGATCCGATATGTAATCTAAATTAATGATTGACACTACATGTATTTTATGGAGGTGAACATAACCAGAATTAGACTTAGATGATTGATTCAAATTAGTGAATTAAGACAGAAGCATAAATGTAACTTGTATAACATTTTTCAAGCAGATGACATGTGTATAGAATTGTAAATAAGAAGCAGATCGATATAATTTAATTTTCTTTTCGTTTATTAAGTGATTAATAATTAGTGACACAAACTCAAGGACAGTTTAGTAATAATTAGTGAAATTTGTTATTGAACTTTGTGACAATTTTTATGAAAATTATTATTGAAGGATATCCGTAAGTGCATTTATGTCTAACTAGAGGACTATATGAGTAAATGTGTCTCAAGTAAGTTAAATTTACTTGAAATATCTTTGAAGATTTGTTGCATACTGCAGATTTTCATGGCTACTTAAACAGTTGAGTTCATAATTTTGTTTGAAGAATCTTTGAACTTATGGCAGATTTGGTGGCATAGTTGGTAGCATACTGAGCTTCTATGCCCAAGATGGTGGGGTCAAACAAGGCCTAAGTCACCGGATTTTTTATGACCGTTAAAAATCACTCAGTATGCCTTCCTTCAGAGGGCCCTTGTCATAGATTAATGGCATGTAAAAGAACCTTCCACTAACTTCAAAATTGTGTGAAACTAAAATTTGTAGGTGAGATTCGATAAACACTCTAAGTTCCAACGTTCGTCGCAAGATGCTGGTTATGGTGGCATCTAGTAGCAAAGTTCACTCCTAGGTATCGTTGACGGTAGCATTTGGTAGCAAACGAGGAACTAAGTTACTTGAAATTGATTGTTTGCAGTCTTTACCTGAATTAAAGATAACACACACTAATTCAGCCATCACAAATAACACCAGTAATCAGACAGATTCTACACACAACCAAAGTACACGAGGCTACAGGACCATGTTGCCGCAGTCCCTAAACTGAGGAACCAACTTTGAACTTACCTAACAAATCTTCATTATCCAGTATTTTATCATCCTAGACCATTCCTTGAAATCCATTTCATCTTTCTGTAATATTAGCTGTTTTCTTTCATCCGAAGATTTTAGATAGATAGATAGATTTTTATTAATTCCATTTGATCAAATACATGCATTCAATACATTTTTGATATAGGACACGTCAGAATTTACATGCATAAAATAAAAGAACTAACAGGTATATATTACTAAGATTATAACTATTTATAACTTATTATAATAGCAAATCTTAATAGATACAATCTTATTGCACAACTATTTACACCTCACTCTATTATCATAATATGAAAACTTAATTCTATAAATACAACAACATACAGCTAGGTATTAAAATTAAATTAAAAAAGTAAAATATAGTTATAGATTCCATCACTCCTATACGCTAAAATATTCAACTACTGAGTAAAAACAATGGCACTGCAGATAAGCTTTCAACATTCTATCAAAGGTTTTTATTTTTGGGGCCAGTTTTATATACTGGGGTAGTTTATTGTATAATTTAACTCCAGTGTGAAAAGTTCCTTTTTGATATATGCTTGTGTGTGTGTGTGAAATATGAATGTTTTGATTTTGTCTTGTGTTATGCCCATGAACATCATTGTTTGTTTTAAGAAAAACATCTTTATTCATTAAATTCTTTTAAAAAAACATAATACTTTCAAAGATATATATGCAGGGCAGTGGGAGAATGTTTAAATCTTTAAACAGAGGTCTACATGATTCTCTCGAGTTTACATTTGCCATAATTCTAATCGCTCTCTTTTGTATCCTAAACGTGCTTAGTACATCTGGCGACATACCCCAAAATATGATCCCATATCTTAAGTATGAATGGAAATAAGCAAAATAAGTATTTCTTAATGTGTGCATGCTAGTGAAGGTTTTCAAAATACGTAACGCAAAGCACATCGAGTTCAGTTTAGTATTCAGATATTGTATATGTTTATTCCATTTCAAGTCTTGTTGTATCCATAGTCCTAAAAACTTTGTTTCTGATTTATTTTCTATTTGATGACCATTTAATGTTATATTGGGCATCGCAGGATTCCTATTCTGTATAGTGTGGAAATTTAGACATACTGTCTTTTTATAGTTTATTATGAGGCGATTATCTTGTGACCATTTGGTTAACTCTCCTGTAACGGAGTCAGCAGACTGCTGTATGACCTGTTTAGTTTCACCTTTTATTACGAGTGTTGTATCGTCCGCAAACAAAATTTCCTTATGTGAATGAACGTTCTGTGTTATATCATTGATATATAGAAGAAAGAGTAGTGGGCCCAAAACCGATCCCTGGGGTACTCCAAATTCAATAATTCCCTCATTGGACAATGTTTCATTAAGTAATTTGGTTCCATCATCCTTGTGTCTCAAGCTTACTATTTGTTTACGCCTTGTTAAGTAAGACTCTATCCATTTATTAGCTAGACCTCTAACACCATATTGATTTAGTTTGGTAAGGAGGATTTTATGGTCAACTACATCAAATGCTTTCGATAAATCCAAGAATAGGCCAGTTACATGTTCCTTATTGTCAATTAATTTCAGTATACTATTACTACATTCGTAAATTGCTGTCTGTGTAGGTTTTTCCGTTCTAAATCCATGTTGTGAGTTTGATAATATTTTATTTTTTTCTATGAAACTTATCAGTCTCTTATACATAATTTTTTCCACAATTTTTGCAATACCAGTTGGTAAGGTAATAGGACGATAGTTATCTAATTCATCTTTTGAACCGTTTTTGTGCACTGGAATTACTTTTGATAACTTCAAAATATCCGGGTAAGTTCCTGAGAGAATTGAACTGTTTATTAAGTGCGTAAGTGGATTTATTATATTTTCTGCACATTTCTTTAAAATTGCATCAGGGATGCCATCAATGCCAGCACAGAATTTATTTTTTAGCTCTTTTATAACTATTCTTACCTCTTCACTTGTGACATGATTTATAAATAAAGAATCACTGCATATATTTATTTTATTATTAGAATTTAGTGTATTTACCTGTGATTTCTTTAATAATTTTTGCGGAATTTCCAGAAAATAGTCATTAAAAGTGTTTGCTATTTCCTCTGGATTATTAATCACTTTATTATTTCTGGTCAGTGTAATGTTCCTTTGTATTTTAGCATATTTTCCAGTTTCTTTCTTTATTACGGACCACATAGCCCTGTTTTTATTAGATGATTGGGAAATAAAATTATCATTATGCATTTTCTTTGCTAGTCTTATTACCTTATTTAATATGCTAGTGTATTTTTTGTAGTATAAATTGAATTCAGGTGTTGTGTGGTATTGTTTATATAATTTGTGTAGAAATTTCTTTCTTTGACATGAATTTATAATCCCTGTTGTTATCCAATTGCTAGTTTTGTTATTTTGAACAGTTCTTCGTTTAAAGGGGAATGCTATTTCAAAATAGTGTTTTAGGGTACTGTTAAATGCATTAAATTTATCATTTACATTTTCTAGTTCATAAATTTCTGACCATGTTTCCTTATTTAATAAGTCATTGAAATATGTAACATTTGCTTCAGTGAATGACCTGCACTTTGATTTTACTCCATTATCATTATTATTGATTACTTCGGATACTTCAAAACTCAGTATTTGTCCATGGTGGTCACTAAAACCCGGACAATAGACTTCTATTGAATGGTGATATTTATCTGTATTTATAAAAATTTGATCAGGAGTGGTTTTACTAAATTTTGTTATTCTTGTTGGTGTATTTACTGTAGGTTTCAGTCCATAGGAAATTAGTAACTGGTTTAATAATTCACAATTTCTATCAAGTTTTAAGAAATCCACATTTACATCCCCACAAATTATTATATCGAAATTTACTTTGCTCATGTTATTGAGTAACAATTCTAGTTTATCTATAAATAGAGGAAACTTTCCTGACGGAGAACGGTATACGCATACAATTATTAACTTAAACTGCTGAATTTTTACGGCAGAGAATTCAAAATCCTGTTCCATAATTAGATAATCATAAGCTGTTATCTGTTCATGATCTAAATTATTTCTTAAGAAGATGCAAGTACCACCATGGCTAATATTAGATCTAGAGTATTTACTAGCTTGTATAAACCCTGGGAATTGAATTAATTCAAGTTGTTCCTCTTTCAGCCAATGTTCTGAAATACATAGTGCTGAGATGTCTTTAAGTTCATTTTTAAGCATTAGATTTATGTAATCAATTTTATTATAAAGAGACTGGACATTCTGGTGGTAAATTTTAAATTTGTTACTTTTGCAAGCTTGTGTTGGTGATTTATTTACATTATTATTATCATAATTGTTATTATTATTGTTGCTAGACAAATCCGAAATACCATTGTTGCACTCCGTTAAATTTGACTTCAAAAGATGTGAATGCCAAACCTCACGTTTGGCTTCTTCTACCAGTTTCCCTGCTTCCACTCTAATGATATTACTGTCGAATTATTCTTACCGTATAAGAAGTTGACTGTGACTCACATAACGGATCCATTGGAAATATTGTTGAGATGGCATCTTCTGTCAATTTTGGCAAACTTCTAGGTACAGTTAAGATAGAACCATCTGCTCGCTTTGCAGTATCTATCCGAATTATGCATTCTTCTGAAAAATGCTTTGTGCGAACGCTACTGAATTTAGTGGGCACAAAGCCCACAGCACGAATCCACTTTTATCGTCTTTCTTTATCTCGCGGGAAAATAAATATTGAGCAGGATCCCTCTTTATTAGAGCATTAATTAGATGTGCATCCTGGCACAGTGCAACATCGTCCCATTTTGCAACAAAGAATCTATGCTATACGTCAAGAGAAAGCCATAGCAGAATATTGCTCAAATAAATAACAATTAAGTAAGAAGAACTGCACTCCTAAAATCACATTGTACAATGATTGGATTTAGACAGCTCCTTAACCCGGTCCATGAGGCAATTTTAATTGGCTACATGGATAACTCTTGCCAGGCGCGTCCACGTCGCGGAGGTGGGCAACGGTACTGTAATAATACCATGGAACTACAGTACCGGCTAAGTTCTGGTGAGAACCCAGTCCTATGGGGTATAACATAGGCCCCGTGCATAGGGTTACGTGCGAAGACCTCAACGGAATCTGCAGCGGAGAAGATGGACTTCGGAACGGTGGAGATTGCGGAAGAGGCAACCCAGTACTCAGGGAATAGTAAGAGTACAGCATCAATCGGCAGCGTCTGTTTCCCAGGTTAGGGGCGGCTGCAAGGGCGTCTGTTTCCCATGTTAGGGGCGGCCTGTATAATAGCTGGCAGTAGCTTCATAAAATGCCTTTGGGAGTGGCGACCCCATCGTAATAATAGCCTAAAATGGAAATGGCACTTCGAATGATTCGGAAAAGGTTAGGGCGTACCCTGCAGGCGACGCGCAGTTCTTTTGGTACTGGGGGAACTGTGAGAAATGGGCGACCAGTAACCGAAATGAAAGTGGGAATCATGAATGTCATGACCCTGACAGGCAAGGTGGAGGAGGTGGTAGACTTCATGGAGAGGGAGAATGTTGGATTGATGGGACTGAGTGAAGTGAAATGGAAAGGTAAAGGAAGGAAGAAATTGAGGAAAGGATATACATTATACTGGAGTGGTGGCCAAGAGGCCAAAAATGGCGTGGGACTGATAACCTCGAAACAACTGGAGGAGTATGTTGAAGTGGTCGAGTGTGTGAGTGACAGAATAATGAAAATTAGAATGAAGATGAAAAATGACGTGATGGACTTCATACAAGTGTATGCACCACAGACTGGAAACAGAGAAGAAGATATTGAAGTATTCCTGGAGGATGTAGAAAGAGTAATTTCAGATGTAGAAGTGGTGATCATGGGAGATATGAATGCACAAGTCGGAAACGAGAGACAAGGAAAGGAAGAAGTCATTGGACCATATGGATATGGGAAAAAGAACCGGGAAGGAGAGGAACTTGTACACTTTTGTGAAAGGAATGGACTGATAGTGGGTAATTCATGGTTTCGGAAGAAAAACAGCAGGAAAATTACGAGATATGGTTGGGGCGATAGAAGAACAAAATCAGTAATTGACTACTTTCTGGTGGAAAGGACTAATCGCAGAAAGCTGATAGATGTGACAGCTTTACCAGGAGAAGCATTTGATGGGGACCATAGAGCTGTGGTGGCAAAATTTAGATGGGAAAAATTGGAAAACCTAAAGGAGATCAGAGAAAGTAAAATAAAAGTATGGAAATTGAAAGACAAAACTGTACAGGAAGATTTTCAGGAGAGATTGAAGCAACAGATCCCAGTTACTGAAGTGGAAAACATAGAAGAGGAATGGTCTCACTTTAAAAAGGCATTTGTTGGTGCAGCAGAGAGTGCTTGTGGTAGGACGTCAACAAGAGTGAAAGAGAAGGAGACACCATGGTGGAATGAGGAAGTGACGAAAGCAGTGAAAGAAAAGAAGTCTGCATGGAAAGAATGGAACCGAGATCAAACAGAAGAAAGCAAAAGGAAGTATCACGACAGCAAGCGGAGGTGTAAGAAAGTGGTAGGAGAAGAAAAGAAGAAAAGTTGGGAAGAATTTACACGAAGAATGGAAACAGATGTAAGTGGCAGTAAAAGGATGCTGTATGGGCTTCTAAGAAGAAAGAGGAAAGAAAGAGTTACTACAAAGCTAGTGAAAAAGGAAGATGGAGAGTTGTTAACACACCCAGAAGAGATAAAGGGACGATGGAAGGAGTATTTCGATAAGCTTTTGAATGTGAGCAATGGTACTGGTGAGATGGAAGTGACACAACCTGACGACTCTATAACAGAAGATGATATAACAATGCTGGAGGTGGAATTAGCAGTACAGAAAATGAAGATGGGAAAAGCAACAGGGGTGGATGAAATCAGTGTAGAAATGATAAAGGCTGCTGGACCTGTTGGTATGCAATGGCTGTATCGACTGCTTAAGTGTGTGTGGAAATGGAAATGTGTACCAGATGACTGGAAGAAAGGGCTAATAATACCAGTGTTTAAGAAGGGGGACAAGAAGGTGTGTGATAACTATAGAGGGACCACCCTCATATCACAGATAGTAAAAATACTGGAAAGGATATTAGAAAGAAGAATGAGAAGAAAGGTGGAAGGAGAGTTGCAAGAGGAACAGTATGGCTTCAGGAGTGGAAGATCCACAGTGGACCCAATCTTTAGCTTGAGGCAGGTGATGGAAAAGAACTGGGAATATGGAGAGGATTTGATCATGACTTTCATAGATCTAGAAAAGGCATATGATAGTGTCCCCAGAGAGAAGGTATGGGAAACCATGGTTAAGAAGAGACTGGGAAGAGAAATGTTGGAAATGGTGCAAGCAATGTACAACAACTGTGTTAGCAGGGTACTGACCCCAGTTGGAAAGACAGATTGGTTTAGGAACAAGACTGGACTAAGACAGGGGAGTGTGCTGTCACCCCTCTTGTTCATAATGGTGATGGATGAAATTGTAAAGGAAACAAAGGAAGCATATGAACATAAAGAAATGAAGTTACTGTTATTTGCAGATGATATTGTGGTCTGGGGAAGGAACACCGAAGAAGTGCAAAAACAACTAGATGCACTGAACGAAAATATTCAGAAGTATGGCCTGAAAATCAGTATAGAGAAAAGCAAGACCATGGTGATGACAAGAGGGCAAAGACAAGGAAAGGGCACTGTGAAAATTGGAAGTCAGAGTTTGGAAATTGTGGACACGTTCAAATACCTAGGAAGTGAATTGATGCAAACTGGTAGGTTGGACATGGAGATTGGCAGGAGGGTACAGCAGAGCAATGCATTCTATCAAAGTGTAAGAATACTTGTTTGGGATAAGGAAGTACCAAGGAAAAGCAAGGAGGTAATGTATAAAGTGTACTATTACCCATATTAACTTATGCAGCTGAGACTTGGACCCTGACAAGCAGGCAAGAGAGTAGAATCCAAGCCAGTGAAATGAAATTCCTAAGAAGTATGATAGGAAAGACAAGGAAAGACAGAGTGAGGAATGAAGATGTTAGGAAGGAAGTTGGGATGGGAAAACTAAATGAGAGAATTGAGAAGAATAAACTAAGGTGGTTTGGACATGTAAAGAGGATGGAGGAAAATAGAATACCAAGACAGATGCTGGAGGCGAAGTGCAAGGGTAAGAGACCAAGAGGAAGACCTAGAACAAGGTGGATGGATTCAGTGAAGAATGGCGTAAGAAAAATAAATCTGGACTGGGACAAGATCGTGGAAGAAGAATGGTGGAAGGAAAGAGGAAAGTGGAGAAGTGCCATAAATACCCCGACCCGGCAGGAGCTGGATAAGGGGAAATGATGATGATGATGACAATGATTGTGTATCACGGAACTCCCGTGAGGCTGCACACCGTCCACTTCGACATTAACCACAACACATTACGTCGTTACAAACAAGCAAGGATATCCTCAAAAGTTTTGCCAAGGATATTGTTTGCATGGCAATGCGGATAGCGGATAAGCAGCGAGTAATGTTTGGAGAAAATTTGTGGATAATTTTTAGAATACAATCCGAACTTGCTTAATATCATCAGGACCCGGATATTTAATGACATATCATAATTTTCTGTTAGGTTTTTTACATGACAAATAGGCTATAAGATGACGATTCAGGCTAATATCATTCAAATTATGTCAGTAAGCATAATTAGCACACTGAACAGGAAAGGGTTCCAATTCTGGCTGTATAACATTCATTTTAAACACAGTACTTGACACACAAAGCCTAAGGGATGGACTTTTTCCTCAATTGTCTGAATATGTTGCTTTAATAATTTATGTTTGATCTAATTAAACATATTATTGTAATGCCACTAGATTCGGATAACAAACGTGCGAATGCGGCTAACGTTTTGTTTGTCCGCGCTATGGCAACTCAAACTAACACTTGGGGCGCTGCGGTCGGTCTGAATAAGTAGGGTTTAAAATACTCAATAACACGCGTTTGATATGGAACACTTTTTATTTTTCGGTTATAATCAGTAAATATGGTCTCTAAAGTAATGACAGTGTTATTTTTAATTGTATATATGTATAACTGTGCGATACACGTGATCTAATTTGTGTGTTCCACTGGATTTTTGGTGTCATTTGCATATTATCAAGCATCAGTTTTTATGGGTGATGTAGATCAGCTGATTCAAATTTACACAGGGCTACAATTCGGACATTATTTCGGTACTATTATGCGCAATATAATGTAAATGTCGATCTTGAGTCAACGCCGAGGACATTCAAATAGAAACTACGGTACCGGTACATAAACAAATAAATAACACACGGAAGCTGTGCTACTTTTATCATTCCGAGCACCGAGACTAGCATCCACGCAAACCAGACGCCACTGTTCCAAGCTCCGACTTATATCGTGAATTGATGCCAAACTGATGATCCGCCAGCCTTTCCGCCAAGCCTACACCTCGTAATCGCTAAGTTCTTCGATATTCGAGCTATTCCACTACGAGTCATATAGGCCTAATTTGTCTCCCCGTGGGCACTGTAGAATGAGTGATTCCGCTACCATTCAAATATCCGACACCAAACCCACTTTTTAACCATCCAAATCAAGCAATTCCTGTCGCCCCCAAAGCTTTAATACAAGTTAAACTCATCCCTTCTCCCTACCAAGCAGCCAATAATTAATTATTCAAGTAACTTCAATCTTACCAGCGCGCCCATCGTAACAGCTGTTTTTAAACTGAATAACCTTCGCTGGCTTTACGTCGCAGGTCTTCTGTTTGTCTACCTCGACAAGTGTTAGATCCTTCCCGGGGTGGAAAGGTATTATTATTAGGTATTAGGTATTATTAGGTATCATCACATTTCGGCTATTGCTATTTGCATCTTTTGGAAAGTGATGAAAACGTATGTCCGCAGCCCTCTTATACATCGACTTACAGCCGTAAACTAAGCAATACACTTTGCTTTTACTCATTTTTCACTCTATCAACGAGTAAAACTTATTACTTATGTATAAAGACACGAACAATTTACCATGATCTGTTTACCAATACAAGAAACCATATACAAACAGTCACCACGTGACAAATGTACCCTACTTGGTAAGTTTCTCATTTTTACCGCTAGATGTCATATCAGATAGCTGGAGTTGCCAATAGGCACCGTGCGCGCTCCTCTAGCGGCCGCCGAGTGTACTAACAGTGGACTTCCTCGGCCGTGGGACTAGCAGGTTTGTACGAAGTCGCAGGTAAAGAATTGTAGAAAATATGGATAACGTTGAGAAAAAGAGAAGTTGTACGCTGTGTTGTGTTGTTGGGTGCTCAAATAGGTACAACAATACCACTGGAATAGTATTTTATTCATTTCCGACCAGACAAACGGAAGCAGAAAAACGACGTAAGTGGATTCAGGCAGTTAACCGTATAAAGTAAGTTTCTTTTAACATTTCTCACATTCGCCTCATGACAAGATAAATAATTTAGGCGTAAAGAACATTTACAAAAACTAATGTTGTTATCTTTCTATTTCAGTCCAGATGGGTTATCTTGGGAACCAACACCATACTCAAGACTTTGCAGTGCACACTTTATTGGTAACCAGCGGTCTGGTCATCCTCAGAACCCAGCATACGTTCCTACAGTCTTTCCTAAAGAATACAGGAAGAGGAAGAATTCAGATGATTCGACAAGAGGTGAAAGAAAAACACGTGAAAATATCGAGTGCTTACATTCCGATTGTGCAATTAGTTCGGTGGATACGTTTACGGAAACTGACGTAATCGATAGCACTCATAATAATATTAACTCTCATGAATTTATTTTTACTTGCACGAGTCAAGGCAATGACATTTGTACACAGGCATGCATTCCCATAAACTAAGAGCTAGGTGTTGATAGGCGTGTTATTAAAGAAAATAAATGTTGCAATATAGATGCAAGCATCTAGTGGAGATAGAGAAGGTCAAGGCTGTCTACCTAAAGAAAGTCTTATGCCTCTCCCGATTTACTCTTTCTCGTTTGGTTTATGAACTCTCAAGTGAGCTCCCCTTTGTTGAAGAACTGAGACTGCAGATGCTTTTGCCAACAACACATGGTTTTGAGACACTAGTTCAGGAAATGAAATCTAAGAGAGATAGCATCTGGCAAGAATTTTACGCGACTGATGCGATGACATCACGGGACTGGACAGAGAGCTCCTACGAGCTGAGGCACCTGGTAACGAGATTCTCGGTACATGGTTTCCACTTCAAAGTGTGTAATAACAAGATTTCATCAGCCAGACTTAAATTGTGTATGTGCCCTATGTGGTAGAAGATGTGATCGATACCACGTGATGTGGTGTGGGTAGAGGAGGCTATCTCTGTCTCAGTTCTGTTCAAACTAGTTGTAATTTCATACTGCATATTTTGTGCTTTAATAAATTTATTATAGATGCAAATCATGAAGTAGAATCCCGAGGCTTTCAAGGTTACGCTTCTATAAAAAAAAAGTGATTCAGAACTGAGAGACTTCACAGGTGTTAATGCAGAGGTGTTTAATTTACTTTCATAAATGTTGCCGGAACAGAAGGAAATGAAAATCACAAGAGAATCTTTCTCTTATGAAAATGAAAACTGGTACGGTACCGGTATATAATAATAATAATGCATTTTATTAATCCCTTAACGAGTCAAGGACTCATATACAAAGGAATCGTACAGTTTTATCTTCTTTGCGGCAGATTACAACTCAATGTTTAGTTTACAAAGTTTCCAGTACCGTATGAAAATATATACAACATTTTATAGCTTTTCATAAGTTTTGTACACAATGTGGTCTTCTTCTGCCTTCTCAGATTTTGGAATTTCTTCAAACTGACATTTTATAATCATTCCACATACACTGTGTTAGCCTCCTTTTAAAGATTGGTAGGCTAGGTGCAATTTTTATATTTTCAGGTTTACTATTGAACTTTACAAAGGCACTATACTTAATGCTATAAATGCCATATTGTTTGGAATTGATTTGGAAAAGTGATTTGTCATCTGCATGTCTAGTTTTGTAAGCATGTAAATCAGATTGTTTAGTGAAGTTTAAATTTGTGTGGATACTTTTGTGTAGAATTTGGTACATCAGGACATTTGATTTGATTTCTGCATTTAGGGCTACAGGTTGAATTTTACTTGTAATATAAGTTAAAGGTGTTTGGTTGGTGTTAAAAAAGGGTAGTTACAAATATTTCTGATGGTTCTATTCTGAATTAGGCCTACCACAATTTCCTTTTTTTAGGTAATTTGGGCATTTTATCCGAATTGTATTCAAATATTGTAAGTGGCTATGGATTAAGGAAAGGTACACTTTCCTGAGTAGATATTTTGGGATATAGTAGCTCAATTTTTTTATCATCCCAGCGGCAGGTGATATTTTATTTACTAATGCACCAATGTGCATGAGAGATTTTCATCTATTATTTGGCCTAGGTATTTGACAGATGAGACCCTTTTAACTGTCTTTCCATTCAGCATTATATTCTGAGTGATGTCTAACTTTGTTCTACGCTTAGATATTATTAAATAATTTGTTTTATCTTCATTTATTGTTAATTTATTAGACTGGGTCCAGCCAAGTATTGTATTCATGTCCTCCTGCATGTGTGTAATCAGCGTGTTGGTGGTGTACGCATTGTAAAAGATGCTTAAGTCATCTGCAAACAACATTATATTACCATGAAAACGGAGTGTTGCTATGTCATAAATATATACTAAGAAGAGGGAAGGACCCAATATTCATCCTTGGGGCTCACCGTGGGTAATATTTACTTCCTCACTTCTGTAGCCAATTATTTCAATATACTGCATAAATTGGATAGGTAATTTTTAAACCATGTCCAGGCTACTCTTCGGATACCTGCTTTATCAAGTTTCCCTAAAAGAATTTCATGGTCAACAGTATCATACGCCTTTCTGAGGTCTATGAAAAGGCCACTCGCTGTCATCTTTTTGTCTATCACATCCTGCAAGTTAGAGATAATATCAATTGTGGCTATTTCTGTGCTTGAGTTTTCTCGGAATCCATTCAGCCCTTTGTAGAAGTAATCATTGTTATTTAAGAAATTAACAATTCTGATTTTTAATACTGTTTCTAGTATCTTGGATATGGGTGGGAGGATGGAAATGGGTCTGTAATTGTCTGGATTGCTTTTGTCACCTCCTTTATAGACAGGTATGACTCGAGCTATTTTTAGATCATCAGGCACCAGGCTAGTCTCTAACGAGAAATTTATTAAAGTAGTTAGTGGGCTACTTAGCATGTCAATGGAGTTTTTTTTAACAATTTTACTGACATACCATCTTTGTCTTGGCTACTTTTCATTTTAAGACTTAATATAATATTGCGAATTTCCATCTCATTAGTCGGGGTCATAAATAAGGAATCTGTGTTGACATTAATTTCACTAACTTTCTTCCCTGGGAGGATGTTTTTGGCTAATTTGTGTGCTATGTTTACAAAGTGAGTGTTTAGAGCATTGCAAATATTTTCTTTTCCTGTGAAAGATTTACCGTCAATTATTATCTCACTGGGACCATCTTTGTTTTCAGTTGTGCAGTTGGTAGATCATTTCATTGATTACCGGTACTTTCCAAGTATCTTTTATGCTATTGGCGTTCATTGTTAATTTATGTTCACAGAATGAGGATTTCAGTTTCCGTTTTAAAGCTGTCACTTTGTTCCTACATATTATGTGCTCTTCCTTTAAGAGGTTGTTGTTTCTGTGAATGCTAGTTTTAAGTTTAGCATTTAGTAGGTCCCTTTGCTTTATTAGCTGAATTAATTATGTTTTTATCCATGGGGTTTTGTGGTTCCGGTGTATTTTCTGCAAAGGTGTGTCAGTGTTTTCTTCGTTGGGTATCTGTATCAAGATTTTGTGTTTCATGGCGGCGTAAGTTTCGATTATATCATCTAAGCAGTCTATTTGATTGAGCTCATTAGAGAATTTGTATGTTCCTTTTTTTGATCTAGACCTTTGCTTGTTGGGGGGGGGGGGGGTATTTAAATATCATGTTCGAGATTGGGCTTTTGCCTGGATAGTAATTTGACCAGAAAATCCACATATTCTTGTTGTATAGCGAGTATTGCCTTGTGTGAAACCATAGCTTGATAGTAGATTGAGGTATGATTTGGTTACAATATTTTTGTTCAGTAAGTTAATATTTGTATCACCAATGCATAAGCAAAGATTGGCATTGTTTTCCCAGAGAATGTGCTGTAGAGATTGCATGAAATTTGTTGCGTTATTTATGTACTGCAATTATATTAATAGTATGCAGGTTATTGAAACGAACAGTATCGCTTCTTTTAAGCTCTAACTGGATCAAGCTATGGTTACTCTCAACTAGGTTAAGAACTTTAAATTCCATTTTTTGTGGACATAAACTCCCACGCCTCCACCATCCTGATTGTCTCTGTGTACAAATGCAACAGAATAGTTGATTAGGTTGAAGTATTTGGCTTCATTACTTTTCACCCAAGTCTCGGGTACCACTATGACATCTAGATTTCCCACAATATGTATTAGAATCTCGATATCTTATAGTTTATTTTTTATGCTTCTGCTATTTAGGTAAAGACACTTGATTTGGCTAACTTCATTTTTAGTGTCTGCTATGTAGTCGTGGATACAGTCATATTTACGCTCATCAATTGATGTGTGTAAGTCAACATCAACTAGTAGGTCCATGTCTTGATTCATTATTTCTGTGAATGGGATGGCTGAGCCTTGTTGATGGAAGAGTCTTTTACTAGCGTTTAAATGTCTTCTGGCGAGCTGATTCTGACAGCCTTGTCACTAGGCTATCCGATTTACAGACGAATATTTTACAGTCCCGGGTCCAGACATATTTAAAGCCTAATTTACAGAGGTCTCTTGCCTGATGTGGAGTACTTTATTAGCTGGCGTCAAATGCTCGTTAATGTAGATAGGCCTAGCCCTTGCATTGATTCCAGCATCACTTGAATTCAGGTTGGGTTTGGACTTTTGCCTATTAAAATTGCCTCTTTTCTTAGCCGGCTGCTGAATTTGACTAGCAAAGGAGTTGGAAGACATTCTCTGCTTTGTGGTAGCCGATGGCAGGCGTCAATATCGGACTCAATAACTGTGAAACCCAAATTGGTCAGCGATAGTCTTGACAAGATGGCACTACAGTGAAAGTGTAGTGAAATAGCAGCTAGTGTAAATATTTGATAAAAGTGGTAAAATATTATAATAGAGGTATAAAATCTATAAAGTTACTTTCCTTAGGTCGAATGAAATATGGAATATTGATAGTATTTAGAAATTCTTATTGATAATTTAATAAACCTAAACTAAGTTGTGGGAACGTGTATCTAAAGATTCGGTGACTTCTTCAATCACTGTTTGAACCAAGTAGAGCAGTGGTGATTTTACGAGTTTTCACCTGATTGGAAGATAAAATTTTTCACATTCTTCTTTATTGGTAGGTAATTAGATTAATTCATTTAGGTAGTAGTAATTAAAATAAATTTAGTGTAATTTGGTGTAAATATCAAGGCAAACTTAGATCTCTATTATGTCGACAGCAAACGGTGTTAGTGTCTCGTCAGGTAGTGTAACCGTTATGGATTTATGCTCGTCGTGCAAAATAAAAGTAAAAAATGCAAATAAAATCATCACAAGATGTCAGGTAAAATTGAGAGAGGAGAAAAGTGAAACCGATTGTCGTAATGTAGGCCTACCGGTACCGTCATGCGAATGTCATAACCTGAGAAACGAACTGTCCTCAAAAGATGAAATTATAAAGCTGCTAAAGGAAGATATTACTAAGTTAATGGAAGAGTTGAATAAATTAAAAGGAAACAGAGAGGAAAGCAAGGAAACTTGGTCGACAGTGGTTTCTGGTAGTGTAAGAGAGAATAAGCTTAGGCCAGTACATGTAACTGAAATTCCCGTCTCAAATTCAGTTGGAGCGCTCGTCGAAGAAAATGATGACTTTCTTCAAGAAGAAAAGAAGAAAGTGATAAAGAGAAAATCCAAGAAGATGCGGATATTTGCGGATAGTCACGGGCGAGATGTAGCAGCAAGCGTATTGGAGAGAAACGGAGAAATGGAGGTCACTTTAACAGTAAAACCCGGAGCGCCAATTTTAGCGGTCACGAACGGGATGGTAGGAGAGTGTGCGTCCCTTACTTCAAAGGACTATGCAGTAATCATCGCTGGAGCAAGCGACGTCTATAGAAACGAGAGTAAAAAGGTAATCAAAGATTTAAAGGGTACATTGCTATCCATGCATAACACAAATATCATCATTGTAAACATTCCGCAGAGATACGACTTAATTCCCAAATCATGTGTAAATGAAAAAATAGAGGCTACAAATGGAGAAATTCATAAAATTTGTAAGAGTTTTTCCAAATGTCCAAATTATAGATGTAAGTAATTAGACAGGAAGTTCCACACTCGGCAAGGCCTACACTTAAATAGGTTAGGAAAAGAGTATCTTAGTTATGAAATCTGCAAAATTGTAAATTCAAATGGTAAGAATAGTTCAACAGTAATATCTTTAGAGTACCGGGTGAGTTAGCCGAGATCGTTGCGGCATGACTGTTGGCAGTCGCTCACATCCGGGAGGCGAGGAGGTTCGAATCCCCCCGCCGGCAACCTTGAAGATGGTCTTCTGTGGTTTCCCATCTTCCTTCCAGGCAAATGCCGGGGTTGGTCCATAACTATAGGCCACAGCCGCTACCTTCCAACTTTCCTCCCCAACGGTATTTGTAGCTCACCCATTGGGTGTCCGTCTCGAAGCAGCTACAAAACTGGCGAGCCGAACATGTCCTCGGACACTCCCGGCACTAAAAGCCATACGCTAAACAAAAAAAAATCTTTAGAGTGGAAGCAGGGAAACTTGTAAAAGAAGCCAAACGTGAGGTTTGGCATTCAGATCTTTTGATGTCAAATTTAACTGAGTCCAACAATAGTATTTCCGATTTGTCTAGCAACAATAATAATAACAATTATGATAGTAATAATGTAAATAAATCACCAACACAAGCTTGCAAAAGTAACAAAATTAAAATTTACCACCAGAATATTCAGTCTCTCTATAATAACATTGATTACATAAATCTAATGCTTAAAAATGAACTTAAAGACATCTCAGCACTATGTATTTCAGAACATTGGCTGAAAGACGAACAACGCGAATTAATTCAATTCCCAGGGTTTATACAAGCTAGTAAATACTCTAGATCTAATATTAGCCATGGTGGTACGTGTATCTTCTTAAGAAATAATTTAGATCATGAACAGTTAACAGCTTATGATTATCTAATTATGGAACAGAATTTGAATTCTCTGCCGTAAAAATACAGCAGTTTAAGTTCATAATTGTATGCGTATACCGTTCTCCGTCAGGAAATTTTCCTTTATTTATAAATAACTTAGAATTGTTACTCAATAACATGAGCAAAGTAAATTTCGATATAATAATTTGTGGGGATGTAAATGTGGATTTCTTAAATTTGATAGAAATTGTGAATTATTAACACAGTTACTAATTTCGTATGGACTGAAACCTACAGTAAATACCCCAACAAGAATAACAAAATTTAGTAAAACCACTCCTGATCAATTTTTTTTAAATACAGATAAATATCACCATTCAATAGAAGTCTATTGTCCGGGTTTTAGTGACCACCATGGACAAATACTGAGCTTTGAAGTACCCGAAACAATCAATAATGATGATAATGGAGTAAAATCAAAGTGCAGGTCATTCACAGAAACAAATGTTACATATTTCAATGACTTATTAAATAAGGAAACAAGGTCAGAAATGTATAAATTAGAAAATGTAAATGATAAATTTAATGCATTTAACAGTACCGTAAAACACTATTTTGAAACAGCATTCCCCTTTAGACAAAGAACTGTTCAAAATAACAAAACTAGCAATTGGATAACAACAGGGATTATAAATTCATGTCAAAGAAAGAAATTTCTACACAAATTATATAAACAATACCACACAACACCTGAATTCAATTAATACTACAAAAATACACTAGCATATTAAATAAGGTAATAAGAGTAGCAAAGAAAGTGCATAATGTTAATTTTATTTCACAATCATCTAATAAAAACAGGGCTATGTGGTCCGTGATAAAGAAAGATACTGGAAAATCTGCTAAAATACGAAGGAACATTACACTGACCAGAAATAATAAAGTGATTAATAATCCAGAGGAAATAGCAAACACTTTTAATGACTATTTTCTGGAAATTCCACAAAAATTATTAAATAAATCACAGGTAAATACACTAAATTCTAGTAATAAAATAAATATTTGTAGTGATTCCTTTTTTATAAATCATGTCACAAGTGAAGCGGTAAGAATAGTTATAAAAGAGCTAAAAAATATATTCTGTGCTGGCATTAATGGCATCCCTGATGCAATTTTAAAAGAAAAGTGCAGAAAGTATAATAAATCCGTTTACACACTTAATAAACAGTTCAATTCTCTCAGGAACTTACCCGGATATTTTGAAGTTATCAAAAGTAATTCCAGTGCACAAAAACGGTTCAAAAGATGAATTAGATAACTATCGTCCTATTATTTTACCAACTGGTATTGCAAAAATTGAGGAAAAAATCATGTATAAGAGACTGGTAAGTTTTATAGAAAAAAATAAAATATTTTCAAACTCACAACATGGATTCAGAACGGAAAAATCTACACAGACAGCAATTTATGAATGTATTAATAGTATACTGAAATTAATTGACAATAAGGAACATGTAACTGGCGTATTCTTGGATTTATCGAAAGCGTTTGATGTTGTAGACCAGGGTGGTCCAACCTTTAGTTACCCGAGGGCCAATGAAACTTGAGTATAGGAATGTGAGGGCCAGAGACATTCCAGAAAGAAAAAGTATTACTTATTTTACTCAAAAACATTTATTAAAAATTATATTAAAAGGATTTTAATATTGCTAGTTTAATATACCACTTCATTTTACTGTCGAGAAATCAATGATGATTGGCCCTGCTTTCCTGATACAAGTGTATCAATGTCCACTGTAAGTTCAGTAAGGCAAAGTCTCAGGCTCAATTCCAGTGCAGAACTTTCAATTCGATTTCTCGTTTTTGATTTAATTTGTTTGAGAGCACTTTCGCACGCATACGTACTGCTAAACAGCTATAACACTTGCAGAGAGAATTTAAGCAGTTCAGGAAAACGTTCTTTAGAAATTAGTTTCCAGAAATGTTCAGGGACATCACACTTTTTAGTCTGGTAGAATGGATCTGCCTGAAGATCACAAATTCCCATTTGAAGGTTTTGCAGGGCACCTCGCTCTCTTCAATATCCATGGGGTTGTTGAACAGTGCAAATATTGGTTTTAGGGAGTCAAAATCCTGGAATCTGTTCTGGAACTCTTTCTTGATATCTATTATTATTATTTCATGAAATATACTAAAATTTATGTCACTTTTTTTTTTCTTTTTTCAACTGCTGACAAGATGGGAAGGTGCCTTATTGTTTGCCTTCAATGCAATTTACATTGCATAAGTTTTTTGCGGAAGCTCTCAATATGTCCATCAATCTGGGAGATATTTTGTTTTCTGCCTTGTAGTTTCAGGTTTAAAGCATTTAGATCGGATGTTAACTCTGCCAGAAAAGCAAGATTATTTAAAAACTGGATTTCTTCCAGTTTTTCTTGATACTCATGCCTAATGTTTTCAATTTTGAGAAAAGCAAGAATTTCATTCCTCAACCCAAAAAACTGTTGCAATCAATTTCCAGCACTTGGCCAACGCACTTCACAGTACAATTAAATGTCACCATACTCAGCTTCCAAATTGTCCAGGAATGCAATAAATGCTCCGTGTCTACAGGCTTTATTGCCTCCCCTTATTAAATTTACAGTATTTACAACAGTTTTCATTGTCTCATTGAGCTTTATAATTTTTCCACAGAGAGCCTCCTGGTGGACAATGCAGTGGAAAAACAAAAAATGCCATCCTTTTTCTTTACATAGTCCCACTAAACCAATGTTAGGACGAACCATGCTTTAGCTCCATCTGTTGCAATGCCAGAGCACTTCACAAAACCTCCATATTTAGAAACGATATCTTCCAGTGCGTTGAATATGTCAATACCTCTTTTGCTGGTTTCTAATGATCTTTTCCAACAGTTCTTCATGAATTTCAAATTCTTCGTTTATTATTCTGACGAAGATAAGGAGCTGGCCTATGTCAACTATGGAGAGTAAAATTCACATTTTTCCAAACTGCTCTTGAGAGAACCTGAAACTTCATCAGCCATAGACTGAGAGCAGGCGAGCAAAAATCCCCGTTACATATAAAACAAAGTCCCTTAGCTATCCTATTATCTCCAAATGAAATGCCATTTTTACAGCACATCTCTTAATGAGCTCAGCATCCCTGAAAGACTTTTAACTTTTAGCTAGCTCTAAACATACCTCATAAGATGCCTTTAAACCAGCAGTGTTTGATGGTTGCTGAAATATATTCTTCTGTCTTGTTAGTTTCAGCTTCAAATCATTAAACACACAACTTCCCTGGTATTGATCGTATTTTGATTTATGCAAGCTGGTAGAGTGTCTATTCACGTTATACTCCTTCGAAACACCTAAGACCTGAGAACAGAAAACACACTGCAGTTTTCCATTATGTTCAACAATAAAGTAACTTTCCTACCACTTTGACTGAAAGTGTCGTTTCTCATCTTCAACGCGCCGTTTATTAAGTCCCGCCATATTAGGTACCGCTCTCGCAACAACGATGACAACAAACTCAAGTCGTACTATATCTCTCGAACAACCTCTCTCGTCAAAAACAACCTCTTCGAACAGCCCTGCGCTCCCTTTTATAGGGAAATCCGCCGCAGCTCACAAAAGATCGTGAACTTATCTGCAGCCAATCACTGGCAGCCAACCAGTTGTCACCCGGAGGCGCCCCGCTTCTCGTGCCGTACGTATTCTTGGAAAGGCAATTCTGATTACTGGCGTATTTTTCGGGATCTTTCTTTTCCCACCTGGCTCCTTCGTAACATTACTGAATGAAAGTGAAAATTAAAGTAGACACGCCACGGATTATAACTGTCGAAGAGTGAAGGGCAGTAAGAAGGGCAAGGGCCAATAAAAATGAACCGGCGGGCCGCATGCGGCCCGCGGGCCGCTGGTTGGACCACACTGTTGTAGACCATAAAATCCTCCTTACAAAACTAAATCAATATGGTATTAGAGGTCTAGCTAATAAATGGATAGAGTCCTACTTAACAAGGCGTAAACAAATAGTATGCTTGAGACACAAGGATGATGGAACCAAATTACTTAATGAAACATTGTCCAATGAGGGAATTATTAAATTTGGAGTACCCCAGGGATCGGTTTTGGGCCCACGTTTAGGATACAAAAGAGGACGATTAGAATTATGGCAAATGTAAACACTAGAGAATCATGTAGACCTCTGTTTAAAGATTTAAATATTCTCCCACTGCCCTGCCCTGTTTTTTAAAAAGAATTTAATGAATAAGGATGTTTTTCTTAAAACAAAGAATGATGTTCATAGGCATAACACAAGACAAAATCAAAACATTCATATTTCACACACACACAAGCATATATCAAGAAGGAACTTTTCACACAGGAGTTAAATTATACAATAAACTACCCCAGTATATAAAACTTGCCCCAAAAATAAAAACCTTTGATAGAATGTTGAAAGCTTATCTGCAGTGCCATTGTTTTTACTCTGTAGTTGAATATCTTAGTGTATAGGAGCGATGAAATCTATAATTATATTTTACTTTTCTATTTTAATTGTAATACCTAGCTGTAAATTGTTGTATTTATAGAATTAAGTTTTCATATTATGAAAATAGAGTAAGGTGTAAATAGTTGTCCAATAAGATTGTATCTCTTAAGTTCTGTTGTTATAATAAGTTACGGTATAAATAGTTATAGTATTAATATTATATACCTTTTAGTACTTTTATTTTATAGATGTAAATGCTGACTTGTCCTGGATCAAAAATGTATGGTATACCATGTATTTGATCAAATGGAATTACGGTAATAAAATCTGTCTATCTATCTGAACGTGGTTTTCGTTTGAAGTGTGCGGGACGCCATGAAGCTCTAAGTTGTTTCGCAGAACAAACTGTTGAAGCTCGATGATTCTCTTGCTTTAACATTTTGACTTCACTGCAAGCGATATTCCTATCCTTCTCTAATTCACAAACTCTTTGACTGAGCATTGTCATTTCTGACAAGGCTTGCTTCTGAGTTTGTGCGGCAGTTGAAATGTCACTTTTCATACCATCAAAACAATCAGAAAAGTACGTCACAGACTTAAGCATGTCATGCTGAGTTTTTTCAATATTTTCCAGTTTTATCAGTCGGAGGTTGATTTCACAAAGAAGATCTTATAAATCTGGTTTACTTACATTCTCGTCTGGCGAGGCGATTTTAGAAGCCTCATCCGTAGTTGACTTACCGGTACGGTACTCATTGTACTGAACTCGACACAATACCATTGCTTGGCTTTGTCGGACAAAAGCCGGTTAAAAACTTACTTTATGTTTACACAGGTTCTGATTTACCACATTCCTCATCACAAATTATGTAGTCTTCGTTATCAGTTACACATTTTTCACACTGACTGCACTTGGTTGATTTGTTACTTGTCGTCGTCTTGAATGAGCAATGAGAGTATTGTTTGGTGTACATCTCACGCGGCACAACTATATCGAGGATATTTTCGACGACACTCATGATTCTTGCAGCGGGTACAGCGAACTTTGTATTCTGGCCTAGTATTGTACAAGTCTTGTATTCTTGCATTTCGAAATGAATATCCCAACTGCAGAGTACGGTAATAATTGACTGAACGGAAGTGAAAGTCGAACAGCCTAGCAGAATAGATTACTGGAAATTTTTATTCACATTACAACGGTTGTTACACTGTAAAATCTCTGATTGGGACAAACCCGAGTGGTATGATAAGCTCAAAGTATTTTTTTTTAATGCAGCCAATGGCCATGTAATTTTCTCTTCAGGACGGTCAGGGAAGGGATTACGAAAGGAAATCAGCCTTGGAGCTACTGAAATCCTCATAATCACAAGATTCACGGTCACGTAAAACTACAATCTTCCTTCTTCCTTTTGCTACTGAAATGAACCGTCCCGGCATTTGCCTGGAAGTGAAAATGGGAAACCACGAAAACCAAATCAACGTGCTATGGTGGCAGATCCAGTGACACTAATGACTGCGGTCTGCTTTCCTTGCTACAAGCAGGTGATGACGTCATGGCCGATAAAGGGTTTCCTGGAATCCAGACAAGTCTTCAAGGTCGAGGCGTTGTCGTCACAATGCCCTTCTTAAAGAATGGAAAATTAACAGTAGAGGAAATAAATAAATCTCATAGTCTTGCCAGTGTAAGGATTCATACTCAAAGGAGTAATGAACAATTTAAAATATTCAATATTTTAACAAACCTTGCTACTGAACAATTACCTCGTGTGGATGACATATTCCTGTACCATATGTAAAAGGAAGTTCACTCAGAGCCGATCCTTGAAAAAACACGTGGTAACACACACGAGACAACGACCTCATTTATGTTCAACTTGTTGAATGAAATTTACTGAAGTGAACAAATAAAATTAGAAACCACACGTATTTCTCCATTCAGGAGTGTTGGCTTTCTCGTGTTTGGATTGTGACAAGAAATTTCCTCAGAGTCGCAAGCTCAAGAGGCATATGCTGGAGCATACTTCGAAGTTGCCTCACGCATGTCCTGTCTGTGACAAGAATTTCAAACTGAGCATTATTTTGAAGGAACACATGTTCGTTTACAGTGAGAATAAATCATTTTCGTGCAATACATCTAACAAGATTTACAAACATCCAAGCCATCTGAACAGACATGTCAAGATTGCGAAAGTAAACAGGATCTGTCTTTTTCACTCTGTGACCCATTTGTACTCGTCCTGTAATTCTACCAAACTTACGTCCTACTTAAGCCTTGAGAATTGGCGCTGGTTCTTTTTGACTTTTATGGTTTACATCCCACACCACCTTTTTTTTTAGATTTCATAAAGCAATTTACATCTCTCTGTCGTTCAATAAATGTATCCCAAATATAAACTAAGGTTCATTTAAACGTCTAATAAACCAAGCAGAGGAATCTCAATTAAAACAGTATAATTGAATCGTTTTTTAAAGCACATGTCAGATAAACAGTGTTTTATGGTGTACACAAATTACTATTGAAAGCCAGTATATGAATGAATAAGGTACTGCGCCCGAATTCCTCTAGAGCACAGTCCCAAATCCGCACAGATGGTAAAAGAATCGTGGGAATGTCAACACCCGGCTATGAGTAGAACAACCCTCACCGGACTGATGACTAGGGAACCCTAGGAACAAACTGTACTACTAACTAGTTGCATACAGTACAGAAAAATAAACAAATAAAAGTAGAGCACAAACGAGCAACTCGGCTCTCGGGCATTAAGATAAGTTGTCGATCATCTGTGTGCATCTAGCTAGCGGTATCATTCTAGTGTAATTAAGCGTGGAATCAAAGAAACAGTTCAAAAAATCTCAGCAAGAATAAAAATAGTTTTGCCATTTATTAATAATAAAATATAACATGACAAAAATTATGTTCCCTTCACCAAGAATAAAATAAAATAATTATTTGTGCCTCACTTAGGCCTGATGCGCTTAATAAGTGTCTTTCTTGCATCTTTATACGAATATAACATGTATCTCTTGCATGATAATATTTACATAAACACATAGTTTAATTAATGACAGTAGTGTCTGTCCTACTTGTTTACTAAAGTTAGGCTTTAACGCTCATCGCAACAAACATACTCCCTACATAATACAATCGTTAAAGTCTTCAAGTTTAATCTCATGTTCTTAAATAAAAATAAAAACAATAATTAATACTAGAATAATAACGTATTTACATTTTATACATGATCGCGTCCCGCACGATATAAAAACAACTGTCTCTAATTCATTAGAGTTCATTTCATCACTTCCCTCCTGTCTTATCACCTTTCTTTACGTGTATCACCATCTTTCTGCGTATCTCACACAATAAACTAGTCAATATAGGTGTTTGTGTGTCAATTCCATGTGAATCATAAATACAAACAGTGAAGTTAATATTTCATCAAGCGCCGATAACCTAGATGTTAGGCCCCTTAAAACAACAATTATCATCATCATCAATATTTCATCACTGTACAACTCTGGTATTTCAATAACTAATAATAAAACAAACTAACAATGCACGACTGTTCAGATAAGCTCTTCAACCAAAAATCGAGTGTGTGTGGCATGAATCCTCACTCCCACACTCCTTTCTTCTCCAAATACAACTTATGACTTCTCTTACTCACCTCAAAATATTACAAAACCTTTCTTCATAAACTCACGTTGCATATTATCGCGTCTCTAGTTACGCCTTCATCAATACAAATGCATTTCATCAACCTTTCTTCTCTTAGCACGTTCACAAAACTTCTACCGTTCCATATCAACTACGTTCATCAAAGTGTGATATTTAGTATTCCTACTAGAAATTACAACTGTAATAACGTTCACGAATACGTCTCACTTCCTCCTACAAACTCCTCTATCGATTATACATCTCGTGCTATGTCCAAATACTTTCCACATACTTCCTCCTTCGCTTCACATATCTCCTTGTTACAATTTATGGCTTAATTCTGAATTTCAAGTCTGCTTGTGTCTGTTATAAAAATAACAATAACCTTCCCTCGCGTTTATGTTCATAATAAATATTTATATCTCTCCTTCCATCTTACAGTATCGTTTTATGATAAATTCACATCCATAACATTTTATAATATCGTTTCTCGTTCAGTTATACCTTCAACTATCGCATACTGTTCTTTTCCATACATCAAAATTCTGGGTTTTACAATGTCATTACATTTCTTGCATACAAGAGTTACTTCAATGCCAATCTTGAATACTTCTGTTAACTATCTCGTTTTATACATTTTATTTCGTTCCTGAAATGTACAAAATCTTTGCTTATAGGATTCTCTGTCCTTCCTTTCTTTCTCACAAGTAATAAACTATTTACTTTCGTCAAACACATGACTATATTCTTTCTCTGATACATTACTTATTTATTTCTCACAAAGTTGTGTTTCAATTCTCTTGTTTCAATTCATATATATATTATCGTTCTTCAATATTTCCACAAATATACAAAACCCTCTAATATTTCATCAAATCTACTAAGTTGTCCAATTTTACAACAAATCTACGGAGTTCTCCAATGTTACAACAAATCTACGGAATATACGTTCATAATCGCAACGAAATCGTTCGTAAGTAAAATTCTAACGCTCTAAAAATGACAATGAAAATTACTAACGATGTCTAATATCATCGATCAAGACTTCAAAATACGTCCAAGTAACGTATGAAAATAACTATCGCAATTACTAAAATTTACTAAAACTTTTAAGACAATAATAACATAGGTTATAAATGCAAATATGTTGGTCAATATTCTGGAATAACGTGAACAAAGTCTAACTACAGATATGAAAAATGCACTCTTCTACCTTCTTTCTGAGATCGTTGGTGACAGACCTGATGACTCCTGTGTCCTCGTAACCTCACCGTGTGGTTTCTGGAATGCTGCGTGCTGCTCCAAATTGGCTGCATTTTGTCACCTCGGCCTTGAGTGGACTGCAGTGAAGTTGAACGACCTGGTGTGCTGTCTCGAAAACAGGTTACCAGCTGGCTTCCCGCTTGTCGACCCACTTCTCTCGTACAGTATGATGACACGACCTCGCCTCCGCTCTGCTTGCCTCGCGTCCATCAGTCCTGGGTTCCTAGTCGTCTCAATCACGCAACCGCTCGTCTTCTTCTTCTCAGATCTAGATGTTCCTTGAAGTCGGTAGTTTGCATAGTTCTCTCCATCGTGAAAAATCACCTCCATGTCGTGAATTTCCCTTGTAGTAGTTTGCAACGTTATGTTAGCGAAAACTGCGGTGGTCTGCAGTTCGCTAGTTCATACTGCTATGTCATCCTGGTCATCTCTGGATCTCACCGGTTCAGTTTAGTTCTATCTTCCCATCATGGTGAATTTAAAACATCATTTTCACCGCGCAATTGTTTGTAGTCGTCGTATCTCCCCTCCGACCTAAATTTTTACTCATTCTTGTCTAGATTGTTGAATTTCCAATGGTTTAAGTCTCCCTTCTTCAGACTTTCCTTCTACGTAGTTACGTGTTCGATGTTCAGTCTGTAACTTGCAGTGTTTTATCTCGTCGTAGATTTCTTCTACTAAATATGATGAATAACTTTTCTCAATACTGTTGACTTGTAATGTTAATTGTTGGTTTCCATTACTACTTGCTTCATCTTGAAGTCGTCAGTTCACAAAACCTTTGTCTAATACTTCTGAAGAGTGAATACAATTTACGTCTTGTCTTCTCGACGGTCCATGTAGAAAGAACCTCGTCTGCTAGCGTCTCCTAGCCTCCTCGGTTAGATTTCCCTCGTAAATCTGATCAACTAGCCTCCAACCGCTATGAATATTAACAAATTCATACATAACTTAATTTAAAATCTGTTTTGCCAATTAAATTTCTTTTCCTCTGCTGGTGAATTCAATGTGTAACACTCTTGTAAAATATTAAAATAAAGATTTTAATATTAGTTCCTTCCTCAGTATTCAAACTATTTTCCTATTGGTTCTCGCCATAAAGTGGCGCGTTTCTGACACGCGTTGGCTTCTCCCACTCTTTATACTGCCGTGTGTCTGACCTCTGGTCCACCTTCGCTCTCCCCTCGGATCAAAAACTGGTTTCTCACCACGAACCTTGCTAAAAGTGTCGACTTCCAGAACTGTATTTCTGTCATTCACTCATGGTTAAAATTTTACCAGATCCTAAAATCTCCATTATTACATGAAATAAAAATATTTCTTCGGACGAAAATTTTCCCAAATGCTTGTATTAACGTTCTCTTCCATCTGGACTGCTAATTTAGTCGAAAATTACAAATTTAAAATATGCCATTTTTCTGAGGTGGTCATTGGTTCATACCTCATCCTGTCTTCTCCTTTCCACTAGACATGATTTCGAGTGCAGTACCCTAACTAAGGGATAGAGAATATTATTGTTAGAGTCCTATTAAAAACAATATACTGGTTTTCAATTTATTGCCTAAGATTAATATTTTAGCTACCATGGCATGTATTGTTTTTCCAAATAACGGGATATTCTTATTTTTTCACGCAAGAATTTATTCTATTCCACTAATTTACATTTATCTCACCTGGCCTGTGGCAAGATGGCGTCACAGTGAAAGAGCAGTGAAATAGCAGCTAGTGTAAATATTTGATATAAGTGGTAAATTATTATAACAGAGGTATAAAATCTATAAAGTTACTTTCCTTAGGTCAAGTGAAATATGGAATATTGATAGTATTTAGTAATTCTTATTGATAATTTAATAAACATAAACTAAGTTGTGGGAACGTGTATCCAAAGATTCGGTGACATCTTCAATCACTGTTTGAACCAAGTAGAGCATTGGTGCTTTTACGAGATTTCACCCGATTGGAAGATGTACGTATTTCGCATTCTTCTTTATTTGTAGATAATTAGATTAATTCATTTAGGTAGTAATAATTAAAATAAATTTAGTATAAATTGGTATAAACATCTAGGCTAACTTAGGTCTCTAGTATGTCGTCAGTTAACAGTGTTAGTGTCTCGCCAGGTAGTGTAACCGTTACGGATTTATGCTCGACGTGCAAAATAAAAGTAAAAAATGCAAATAAAATAATCACAAAATCTCAGGTAAAATTGAGTGAGGAGAAAAGTGAAACAGATTGTCGTAATGTAGGCCTACCGGTACCGTCATGCGAATGTCATAACCTGAGAAACGAACTGTCCACAAAAGATGAAATAATAAAGCTGCTAAAGGAAGATATTGCTAAGCTTATGGAAGAGTTGAATAAATTAAAAGGAAACAGAGAGGAAAGCAAGGAAACTTGGTCGACAGTGGTTGCTGGTAGTGTAAGAGAGAGTAGCTTAGGCCAGTACATGTAACTGAAATTCCCGTCTCAAATTCAGTTGGAGCGCTCGTCGAAGAAAATGATGACTTTCTTCAAGAAGAAAAGACGAAAGTGATAAAGAGAAAATCCAGGAAGATGCGGATATTTGCGGATAGTCACGGGCGGGATGCAGCAGCAAGCGTATTGGAGAGAAGCGGAGAAATGGAGGTCACTTCGACAGTAAAGCCACGAGCACCCATTGCAGTGGTCACGAACAGGATGATAGAAGAGTGTGCGACCCTCACTTCAAAGGACTATGCAGTAATCATCGTTGGAGCAAGTGACATCTATAGAAATGAGAGTAAAAAGGTAATCAAAGATTTAAAGGGTACATTGCCATCCATGCATAACACAAATGTCATTATTGTAAACATTCCGCAGAGATACGATTTAATTCCCAACTCGTGTGTAAATGTAGAAATAGAGGCCACAAATAGAAAAATCCTAAAATTTGTAAGAGTTTTCCAAATGTCCAAATTATAGATGTAAGTAAATTAGACAGGAAGTTCCACACTCGACATGGCCTACACTTAAATAGGATAGGAAAAGAGTATCTTAGTGATGAAATCTGCAGAATTGTAAATTCAAATGGTAAGAATAGTTCAACAGTAATATCTTTAGAGTGGAAGCAGGGAAACTTGTAAAAGAAGCCAAACGTGAGGTTCGGCATTCAGATCTTTCGATGTCAAATTTAACTGAGTGGAACAATGGTATTTCAGATTTGTCTAGCAACAATAATAATAACACTTATGATAGTAATAATGTAAATAAATCACCAACACAAGCTTGCAAAAGTAACAAAATTAAAATTCACCACCAGAATGTTCAGTCTCTCTCTAATAAAATTGATTACATAAATCTAATGCTTAGAAATGAACTTAAAGACATCTCAGCACTATGTATTTCAGAACATTGATTGAAAGAGGAACAACTCGAATTAATTCAATTCCCAGGGTTTATACAAGCTAGTAAATACTCTAAATCTAATATTAGCCATGGTGGTACTTGTATCTTCTTGAGAAATAATTTAGATCATGAACAGTTAACAGCTTATGATTTTCTAATTATGGAACAGGATTTTGAATTCTCTGCCGTAAAAATACAGCAGTTTAAGTTCATAATTGTATGCGTATACCGTTCTCCGTCAGGAAAGTTTCGTTTATTTGTAGATAACTTAGAATTGTTACTAAATAACATGAGCAAAGTAAATTTCGATATAATAATTTGTGGGGATGTAAATGTGGATTTCTTAAAATTTGATAGAAATTGTGATTTATTAACACAGTTACTAATTTCGTATGGATTGAAACCTACAGTAAATACCCCAACAAGAATAACAAAATTTAGTAAAACCACTCCTGATCAATTTTTTTAAAATACAGATTAATATCACCATTCAATAGAAGTCTATTGTTCGGGTTTTAGTGACCACCATGGACAAATACTGAGTTTTGAAGTACCCGAAACAATCAATAATAATAATAATGGAGTAAAATCAATGTGTAGGTCATTCACTGAAACACATGTTACATAATTCAATGACTTATTAAATAAGGAAACATGGTCAGAAATGTATAAACTAGAAAATGTAAATGATAAATTTAATGCATTTAACAGTACCCTAAAACACTATTTTGAAACAGCATTCCCCTTTAGACAAAGAACTGTTCAAAATAACAAAACTAGCAATTGGATAACAACAGGGATTATAAATTCATGCCAAAGAAAGAAATTTCTACACAAATTATATAAACAATACCACAAAATACATGAATTCAATTTATACTACAAAAAATACACTAGCATATTAAATAAGGTAATAAGAGTAGCAAAGAAAATGCATAATGATAATTTTATTTCCCAATCATCTAATAAAAACAGGGCTATGTGGTCCGTGATAAAGAAAGAAACTGGAAAATCCGCTAAAATACAAAGGAACATTACACTGACCAGAAATAATAAAGTGATTAATAATCCAGAGGAAATAGCAAACAGTTTTAATGACTTTTTTCTGTAAATTCCACAAAAATTATTAAATAAATCACAGGTAAATACACTAAATTCTAATAATAAAATAAATATTTTTAGTGATTATTTATAAATCATGTTACAAGTGAAGAGGTAAGAATAGTTATAAAAGAGCATAAAAATACATTCTGTGCTGGCATTGATGGCATCCCTGATGCAATTTTAAAAGAAATGTGCAAAAAAAAATATAATAAATCCACTTGCACACTTAATAAACAGTTCAATTCTCTCAGGAACTTACCCGGATATTTTGAAGTTATCAAAAGTAATTCCAGTGCACAAAAACGGTTCAAAAGATGAATTAGATAACTATCGTCCTATTACCTTACCAACTGGTATTGCAAAAATTGTGGGAAAAATCATGTATAAGAGACTGATAAGTTTTATAGAAAAAAAATATTATCAAACTCACAACATGGATTCAGAACGGAAAAATCTACACAGACAGCAATTTATGAATGTATTAATAGTATACTGAAATTAATTGACAATAAGGAACATGCAACTGGCCTATTCTTGGATTTAACGAAAGCATTTGATGTTGTTGAAGATAAAATCCTCCTTTCAAAACTAAATCAATATGGTATTAGAGGTCTAGCTAATAAATGGATCGAGTCTTACTTAACAAGGCGTAAACAAATAGTAAGCTTGAGACACAAGGATGATGGAACTAAATTACTTAATGAAACATTGTCCAATGAGGGAATTATTAAATTTGGAGTACCCCAGGGATCGGTTTTGGGCCCACTACTCTTTCTTCTATATATCAATGATATAACACAGAACGTTCATTCACATAAGGAAATTTTGTTTGCGGGCGATACAACGCTCGTAATAAAAGATGAAACTAAACCGGTCATACAGTAGTCTGCTGACTCCGTTACAGGAGAGTTGACCAAATGGTCACAAGATAATCGCCTCATAATAAACTATAAAGAACAGTATGTCTAAATTTCCACGGAATCCTGTGAAGCCCAATATAACATTAAATGGTCAACATGACTTGAAATTGAATAAACATATACAATATCTGAATACTAAACTGAACTCGATGTGCTTTGCGTTACGTATTTTGAAAACCTGCACTAGCATGCACACATTAAGAAATACTTATTTTGCTTATTTCCATTCATACTTAAGATAAGGGGTCATATTTTGGGGTATGTCGCCAGATGTACTAAGCACGTTTAGGATACAAAAGAGGGAGATTAGAATTATGGCAAATGTAAACACTAGAGAATCATGTAGACCTCTGTTTTAAAGATTTAAACATTCTCCCACTGCCCTGCCCTGTTTTTTTTAAAGAATTTAATGAATAAGGATGTCTTTCTTTAAACAAACAATGATGTTCATAGGCATAACCAAAGACAAAATCACAACATTCATATTTCACACACACACAAGCATATATCAAGAAGGAACTTTTCACACAGGAGTTAAATTATACAATAAACTACCCCAGTATATAAAACTTGCCTCAAAAATAAAAACCTTTGATAGAATGTTGAAAGCTTATCTGCAGTGCCATTGTTTTTACTCTGTAGTTGAATATCTTAGTGTATAGAAACGATGAAATCTATAATTATATTTTACTTTTCTATTTTAATTGTAATACCTAGCTGTAAGTTGTTGTATTTATAGAATTAAGTTTTCATATTATGATAATAGAGTAAGTTGTAAATAGTTGTCCAATAAGGTTGTATCTCTTAAGATCTGTTATTATAATAAGTTATAAATAGTTATAGTATTAATATTATATACCTACTACTACTACTTTAATTTTATAGATGTAAATTCTGACGTGTCCTATATCGAAAATGTATTGTATACATGTATTTGATCAAATGGAATTAATAAAATCTATCTATCTAAATTTATTTAACTCGACATTCTCTTTTGTACAAGCTGAGAAGTTGAGAACATCACTGCAAAAATCACCAGCCATTATCTCCCTCATGTCATGTATTTCTTTCAATCAATATACTAACGTCCTCCTGAATATGCCAACTGTGTTGGTAATCTTATGATATCTGAATTATTGGTTCAAAGTTTGAATAAAACCATACATTCTATGAAGGATCGAGCTTCAACAGTGTATCGTTTGTCCCTTGCGTATGTGAAATTAGAAGTCAGAAAAATTGCTCTCGAGGTACTTAGGCCTACCAATCACTTGATTCCACTAAAATATAGTTTTTCTTAAAAAAAAAAAAAACTTAGCCACCGAGGTTTGAAAATTATAATATCTGGACATTGTACTATCTTAACTGTACATTTCTTGCCCTTTGTGGAAAATATATTCAATTCAGTGTATTCTTTATAAACGTTAATCCTGTCAATTAGTCTACAACTCTCTTTACGAAAGCAAATTGTCCATCATTTGTGAATAAATATTGATAACTCTTTCTAATCTTTCCACAGATACCAAAGCTAAGAAAAACGTATTATAATACGGTTACGTTTTCTTGTGATGTTGGTGTATTCTTCGGAATTCACATTTAGTTGGAGTTGGCTGTCTCTGCTCTTTGCTTTCTCTTTTTCATTAGTTCTTTAATTTCCCTTCTCGCGGACACCAACAGTGACCATTTATGTTTCCCGTTTCTTTGGATATGTGTTGATTTTGTATGTAAGTCTGTTTCCGTTGTGTTTCCCTGCTAATTTTAACGGCGGTCCACGCGGCAACCTGTCGAAGTTTTGGATTTAGCAATTTCAAGAATGGTTCCAAACCACTCAAGCAGATGTCGTCGTTGTCGTCATCTACCATCTCCATGAAGATTTTATTTAATGTATCGAATATTTTGTTTCCCAATGTTTCCTCCAGTGCTTAGCTTCGTATGGTGCCCCCTCCCTCCCTGCTTGCTCAAGCTCTCTGTGTGTTCAAATTTCTCGCTCACTTCTCGTCTGGACGTTTGAGTGATAAGTTCAGTTCTCTCAAAGAGGCTCATCTCTTTAACACATGAGGTGATTCAAATCGACGCCATGTTCTGGAGTTGGGTCTTACGGCTGCAAGGATACGCCAACCTTCAATACACCATGAAAAGTTAAGTACTCATCTTAAGTGATTTTAACCACCTTTTAAAAGGTTTTAAACAAACTCTGAATGCTTTTAATGAATTTTATAGGTAGTATTTGAATTATGCAATCATTCTATAACTGCCCCACGCGGGAACTGTCATGCTTAGCCAACTAGGCTCGCTACTAAGGTCATGTAATCTGGCATTTCTTGTACTAAATAAGGGAATACCTTCCCTGCAACGTGGGATTCTGCTAAAACTTATAGCTGTCTAAAACTTAACTTTTTCCTCCGTGGGATTTCTACTGCCCTATTCCACTGTAATTACATCTCTGGAAATTTCCATTCTCAATAGGCTCTAAACTGTGAATAACTGTACTCCATAACTTCAAATTATTTCTAAACTCCAATTCAAAGTGAACTTATTAACTGCAACATCAAGACTATATAACGCTAGAAACCTGTCAAAGGTTAACTCAGTGCATCTCCATAAACTGCAATAGAAACATTTTTCTCATGTTCAACAAACTTTAGTGCTACAAAACAGTGCCCGTTTAACGATCTTCCGCGCCGCGAATCGATGAGAGCAATACAATTGGCCATGACTCTGATCTCCCATCTCCCGTACTCCCAATTTCCTTTACTAACAATTTAGGGTATGTTTAAACTAGTTTTTTTTTTCAATTCAATGAGGCCTCGCCTGTAAATAGGCTCCCTCCCACTTTTGTCAAGCATCCCATTTATTCATTCAGTATAAATACTCATGTGGTTATAAACCCACATTTTAATACGCATTGTTTCCTGCTACGTCCAGGAAGTTAGAATTTTCTAATGGTTACATTTCTACAACTAATTTGTGTAATTCAGGCTTCACAAAAGGGGACCTGTACTATTTGAATTTCACTTACTTACGTCACTAATTCATGACGCTCCTTCCAGAGCAGTATGGTTCCTGGCAATTCTCTTCACTTGACTTCAGTTCTTGTCCACCTCTGCAATTTCATTTTCTATCGTCCTCTTCCAAGTCTTCTTACGTCGACCTCGCTTCCTGGCGCCTTGAGTATTCCAGTCTAGCACCGCCCTGTCAACAGCTCCGTCCGGCTTCCTTCGTGTGTGACCTATCTAGCGCCATTTCCTCTCCTTGATCTGGATGCTAATCGGTTGTTGATTGGTGATGGTCCAAAGATCTTCATTTGCGATTATTTCCGGCCATCTCACATTCATGATGCGACGCAGACATCTGTTAAAGAACCCCTGTAGCTGGTTGTTGATAGGTTTTGCGACTTTCCATGTTTCACAGCTGTAGAGAAGAATCGACTTTACGTTGCTATTGAAAAGGTAGAACTTGGTCTTCCTGGAAATGTTTCTATTTCTCGAGATGGGGTAGAGCTGGACAAACGCACTATTTGCCTTCCTGATACGGCTTCGAACATCTTCCTCTGCTCCCCCATAATTTGTGACTATACATCCAAGGTAGAGGAAGGACTGAACTCGCTCAATTTCCTTTCCGTTGACTGTCAAGCTAGTCGTGACGTCAGAATTTATCCTCATCTCTTTGGTCTTGTTGGTGTTGATCATCAGTCCTGCACATTCTGCTTCTCTCTGCAACCTCCCCAGCTTATCGTCTATGTCTCGGTACCGTTGTGCCAGAAGACAAATGTCGTCTGCGAAATCCAGATCTTCAAGCCTGTCATTTATACCCCATTGAATACCCCTCTTCCGTCCTCCCATTACCTTCTTAATCACACTATCCAGGACGAACAGGAACAGAGTGGGGAAAGACACACCCCTGTCTCACGCCGGAACTGACATTTATATTTTCTGTTAATTTGTCTTTGTGAAGAACCTGGCACTCATACCCTTCGTACATCTCTTCCATGATTCTGATAATCTTTGTTGGAATTTTATATTCCTCGAGGGTCTTCCACATGATTCTTTGATTTACGGAGTCGAAGGCTTTCTCGAAGTCAACAAATGTGAGGTAAAGGATATTCCGCCACTCCACACTCTGCTCTAGGATGATTCGGAGGGTGGTGATGAGATCCACACAGCTGCGATATTGTCGAAATTCAGCCTGTTCCTTCAGAAGCCTTTTTTCTACGCAGTCTTTCTTACGATTCAGGATGACTCTCGCCAACACTTTGCTTGGAATGGACAGTTTGTGGTGTCCCTTTTCTTCTTCTTCAGTAACCTATTTGAATTTAGCATCTCTTAATGTCTGTATAAATACTAGTGGTTATAATCCACTTATTAATCTGATTTTTCTTCTCCTGCTGTGGCCAGGAATTTATAGGCTTTTCGCTTGCTACAAAGGCATTCTGAAAGCATTTTCTGAAATATTGGTATTCTACCTAACCAATCTAACGGAATATTAAACCAAATTGTAAGTCCTTCAGTATAGTCATTATAGGTCCTAGACCTTATTGTATGCATAGTTCAAAAACCCTTGTAAGTTTCTTTTACTGTTTGTCATAGATCTGAGACCTCCAAATTGTTTGAAAACACAAACTTCTTTCTTCAGCTCAAAATAGATCTGAGATCTAAATAATGGATTTTGCTGTTTAATTTATTCACTTTGTTAAATATATTCTTTATTATTTGTTAGGTCATGAAAAGGGTGTGACAGTGGCCCGTTTCTGGGCAAAGACAATCTAATTCGAGACATTGTTGTATGTATTATTTCTTTTTAATATTGTGTATCATCCCTCTGTGTATGTTGTAATGCTTTTGACTCGAATAAATAAATAAATATTATTTGTTTTTTCTGCTTCTATTGCTAGAAGAGCTGTAAGGTAGGACCTTTTCTTCCCTATTTTTAGCCTATTTTCATTTATGAAAAAATAGGCTTATGAGATCACCTTTTGTCCGTGTGTCTGTCTGTCTGTCTGTGTGTGCGTGTGTGTGTGTGCCCCCCTAATAACATCTAAACGGCTGGACCGATTTCAATGAAACTCGGTAAGTTCATAGCACTATTCCGGACAACCCTGACCGTACCGTTCAAATTTTGCTACGTCTCACCAATCCAACATGGCGGCTGTGCGAAATATTTCACCAGCATTCAGTATCTCCGAAACTATTAGCGATATCACCCTGGAATATTTTACGGTGATAAAGGGAACAACTAGAAGTTCTCCTATGTGACGTTTGGAAACCTAGTAACTATAATACCAACATAGCGGCCAAGCTAATTTGCGACTTTTAAATAGACGTTTCTCGTGATTTAACCAACCAAACGCAATAAAACTTGGTACAGTATATGTTTATAAACATTGTAATGCACCGACATCTTACTTCGTTCAATTATTTATATAACCTCAAGATGGCGGCTGTGCGAAATATTTCACCGGCATTCTGTATCTCTGAAACTATTAACGGTATCGCCCTGAAATTTTGTACGGAGATAAAGGGCACTACTGAAAATTCATCCATAAGACTTTCAAAAACCAGTTAACTACAAAACTAATATGGCGGCTAAGCGAATTTGAAAATTTTAAATAGACCTTTCTCGCGATTCAATGATCCAAAAGCAATGAAACTTGGTACAGCAAATGTTTATACACAAGGTAATGCACTGGTATCTAATTTAGTTCAATTGTTTACATAACCTCAAGATGGCGGCTGTGCGAATTTTAAAATTAAGATTTTATTTCTTGTCTCGTAATCATGCGATCGAAGTGATAGTTTGAATAATGGGCCTACGCAATAATTTTCTTTTAATGGTACCGGTACATGACTCTATGGCCTATACATATAACAATCCAACATGGCGATCATCCAAAATATTTAGATGGATCTCAATATTTACGAAACTGTTGCAGCAATCAAACTGAATTTTTGTATGTTCATAGGGGCAATGAACATAAGTTCACCTATAGGAATTTCAATAACCTGGTGATCACAAATCCAAAATGGCGGCGACGCGAATTATAAATATTCACATGGTCGTTTCTCGCAATTGAACCATCCGAGTGCAGTGACACTTGGTACAGTAAATCCTTATACAAATGTTAATCCATTGGCATCTAATTGTTTTCAATTGTTTCCATAACCACAAGATGGCTGCTGTGCGAAATTTTAAAATCACGTTTTTACTTCTTGTGTCCTAATCAGTCGATTGAAGTTTGAATACTACACGTACACAATAATCTTCATGTAACAGTACATAACTCTAAGACCTACATATATAAAAATCCAACATGGCGGCCATCCGCAATATTTAGTCGGTTCTCGATATCTACGAATCTATTACAGCAAACTGAAATTTTGTTTGTTGATAGAGACAATTAACATAAACAGGATATATGAAAATAGGCTGTTTAGTTATTCACGGAACTACTTGTTTCTCTTGAATTAATTCTATATTCAAAGTAATAAGCAAAATCACCGAATGATAAGTTTACTACAAAATCAATCTCTTGTTGCGTTCAGAGCAATACTTTTCCTAACATCACTAAAAAGTTTCTTTTAGCTATTTTAGCTAATTCTAGTGAATTATTAAGGCAAGTATAGCTCGCTCAGCTAGCGTCCTACTTGTAGAGATTTTCGTTCTGTCTTATAATTTACTGTTTAGAATTTTGGTTTTGTTCAAGTTAGGTATGGATTTTTCATCCTTTCTGGACTTTTAGTCGGCACCCTGCTGGGTAAGACTTGAGCCTTCTTTAAAGTTAACAATTGGTTCTCCTTATCGATTTCTACTAATAACAATAAAAAGCTCTAAAAATGCTTTATCTCTGCCCACTCTGGGGGCATTTGGTCTTTCTGTCGGGGATCCAACAGTGGGGGGTAATAATAATATCCCGGCTAATTTAAATCTTTCTAGCATTTCAGAATGCTTTCTAAGATCTCACCCTTTTGAAGGGAAAGTACATAAATCACTTTCATCTGGCATACCTTTGTTCGCCAGTGCACTACGTCTCTACAACATACCAAAATTCACGCTCGGGAGGGAAAGAACACTTAGCGATAGCCTGCCGGTAACCTCAGCTCACGCTGCTCTCTCCGTTACTCTCGCTTAGGCTCCCACTTATTCCCCTTGCTTCCACAAGCTTTTGCGAACCATAACCATTATTTCTACTGCTTATTATTTGGCTTGGATTCTCTTCCTCTCTGCCTAAGATCGTTTCCACTCCTAAACCTTTTTCCTTTTCTTTTGAAATCATCTTCCCTCAGGTAGTATCTGAGCTCAGGCTTAACCTTCCAGTTGTACGAGTTCGAGAAAATATGTAGGTTCTTAACTGTACCAGGAACTTCTTAATCGACGAAGTCAATAACAAATGATACAACTTCATCTTGACCTTTGTTTTGTCAGAACGTAATGATGTCACATTGTACACATTAATTGTCAACTGACATTGGTATAACATACCTTGTACAGAAATTTGTGGCAGGTGTAAATACAGTATGAAGTCAAATTTTTTGCTGCAAATTTATTATTTATGGATTTTAGCGTCTGACCCGGAGCGGGCGGCTACAAACAGCGTCTGTTCCCCATGTGAGGGGTGGCTGATTTACTTCTACCTGGCCGTAGATATAAAAGGCTTGGCTTCAATAAGGGCATGCGGTCGGAAAACTATGCCAAACCATTATGACAGCGAATCTTAGTTTAGCCTCGGAAAATGCTAGGACGTACCCCAGAAGCGACGTGCAGGGATTTCGCCCGACCCCTGTGAGAAATGGAAAGCTAGGGCTACTGGGTCATGAGCGAACCCGGCTAAAGAGGCTAGCTCAAAATTATGGTGAGTTACGAAGAATAGACACACTGAATGTAGGAAAAATGACTGGGAAAGGAAGGGAGTAGGTGGATCTCATGGAAAGGAGAAAATATTGTGTGTACAAGAGACTAGATGGAAGGGAAATAGGGCTAGAGAGTTGGGTAGTGGCTATAAGCTACTATACAGTGGAACAGAGAAGAATGGGAGGAATCGAGTGGAAATAATCCTCTCCCGAGACATAAAGGAGACAATAGTTCAAGTTAAGAGAAGGAGTGACAGGATAATGAGCATCAAACTGTGTCTTGATGGAGAATTGGTGAACATTAGGTGTGTTTATGCTCCGCAAGTGGGTTGCAATGAGGAAGAGGAAATGTCCTTCTGGGAAGATATGGATCGTGAGCTTGGATATATACCAGCGAATGAAAGATTGATAGTGGGTGGTGACTTAAATGGACATGTCGGAAGGAGTCGAGATAAAATCGAAAGAGTACATGGAGGCTGGGGAGTAGGCGTGAGGAATGATGAAGGACATAGAATTGTGGATTGTGCGATGGCATATGATTTGTCGATTGTGAATACATGGTTCGAGAAAAACACTTACAAAAGTGAGACCAGAGAAAGCCAGATTGACTTCTTAATGTGTAAAAGGTCTCAATTAAGGGAAATCCAAAACTGTAAAGTTTTTAATGGCGAAGCAGTGGCAGCAGAGCATAGGACGGTAGTCATGGACTAGATCAGGAAGAAAGGCAGACCTGTGCGAGTCTTAACAAAAATTAAGTGGTAGAGATTAAATGAAGAGGCGTTGAAAGACCAGTTTAAAGAGAAAGTGCTCAATGGAGTGGTTCTTTGCAATGATGTGCAGGAGTGGTGGGCGCACAACAGCAGTTTGATAAGGAGGGTAGGAACTGAAGTGCTAGGGAGAACTTCTGGCAAGAAACCACTAGCTGACAAAGAAACATGGTGGTGGAATAAGGAGGTACAGATGATCGTGAAAGCCAAAAGGGATGCAAATCAGTTATGGGATAAGTCAGGTTGACAAGAGGATAAAGAGAGCTACACGAGATGTAATAAGGAAGCAAAGAAGGTAGTAGCACAATCAAAGGCACAAATGATGGATCAGCTGTACGAAGAGTTGGAAACTACAGAAGGTGAAAGAATTTTTTTAGAATAGCGCAGGCGAGAGATAAAGACAAGAAGGACTACACCCAAATAAAGCAGATCAAAGATGAAAATGGTCTAGTATTAACGGACCATTCCGACATCAAGTGCAGATGGAGAAACTACTATGGAAAACTTCTCAATGAAGAGAACCCGAGGGTATATTTAGGAGAAGGAGAACAACATCAGGGTCTGACAATAGATATCAGAAGAGAAGAAGTAACATTAGCACTTAGGAAAATGAAAAACGGAAAGGCAACAGGACCCGATGAAATACCAGTTGAAGTGTAGACGTATCTGGAGAAAGATGGGATCGACATGTTGCTGGATTTAATGCAAAAAATGTACTCTCAGGAAACAATACCTGATGAATGGAGAGAAAGTATTTTAGTGCCTACATATAAAGAGAAGAGGGATATTGACTGCGCTAACTAAAGGGGCATTGAGTTAATACCCGATACAATGAAAATCTGGGAAAGAGTGATAGACAAGAGGATCCGGGATGAGACTAGCATTGGCGAGGAACAATTTGGCTTCATGCCAGGAAAAGGGACCACAGACACAGTGTTTGCCATGAGACAAGTAATTGAAAAGTATCGTGAAAGACAGAAGAGATTACACTTCGTATCATGGACCTAGAGAAAGCATATGACAGGGTGCTCCGGGGAGAAGTCTGGAGATGTTTACGAGCGAAGGGAGTCCCAGAGAAGTACGTGCAGTTGGTTCATGGAATGTACAAAGAAGCAAGAACACAGGTTAGAAGCAGCGTTGGACTTACAGAATGGATTCCGGTTCGAGTAGGTTTACACCAAGTTTCGGCTTTAAGTCCATATCTGTTTGACCTAATTCTGGACGAAATGTCTTGTGGATTAAGAGACCATGCTCCCTGATGCATGATGTTTGCGGACGACATTTTGTTGTGTAGTGCCACCAAATATGTCATAGAGGAAAAACTGGAACAGGTGAGGGCAGCCTTGGAAGACAGAGGACTCAGGATTAGCAGGAAGAAGACGGAGTACATGAGGTTCAATACAGATCAAGACTGTGAGATCAGAATGCAAGGAGAAACGTTAAATAGAGTGGATGAGTTCAAATACCTGGGTTCGGTGGTGACTGGAGATGGAAATCTGGATGTGGAAGTGTCACACAGGATTCAGGTAGGATGGATGAACTGGAGGAAAATGTTAGGAGTGTTCTGTGACCGCAGAAAAAGCCTAAGGTTAAAGGGAAAATATATAAAACTGTCGTAAGACCTGCATTGCTGTATGGCTCTGAAACATAGCCTGCACGCAAAACGCACACAAACAGGCTTGACGTCACGGAAATGAAAATGCTCAGGTGGACGAGTGGAGTGACTAAGCGTGATAGAGTGGAAAATGGCAAAATAAGAGGAACATTGAAGGTTGTGGAAATATCTAAGAAGATACAAGAAAAGCGAATTCAATGGTACGGGCATGTGAGAAGAAGGGAGGAATCCTACGTGGGGAGGAAGATGCTAGACATGCAAATACAGGGAATGAGATGGATTGTGCACAGGAGGACCTCAAAGAAAAACAGCTGTCAGAAGAGGATGTGCATGATCGGGTTAAATGGAGGAGATCTGTCAGAAACATCGACCCCACATAGGAGTGGGAATGATGTAAAGAGAAAGAAGAAGAAGCAGAGTGTAATAGTTTTCTTTTGTGAACCAGCAGTTCTGGTATTGCAACCCTCTTCGCTATCTCATTTAGTTTACTGATGTACTTTTTATTTCTTCAGAAAGTTTTCCACAATGACTACTTGTATGCATGTGTGGAAACCCTAGAGTTACACTGACCATTTAAAGATACTTCTATACAGGCTATAGGATACTTTTATCTCAGGGTGCTTCTCTTCAAACATCTTGGGCTTAGATATTTAATTTCTTTCTCTGTCTAATGCCCTAGTTTTTTGGGAATACTATTAATGTGATCAACATTACCTGGTTTTGCATTGTATTGATGACCAATGGATATTTGTTTTTTAAATTTTATAATGTTTTAACAGTATATAAGTTATAAATACTAAACCTGTAAATTTTCATTTTTCTAAATCATAGGGCTTCAGAAAAATAAATATTGAAAATTCATAAATTTACACTAGCGAATGGTGTACCTCCCCCCTTAAGTGAGATGTGACCGCTCTGAAAATGAGGATATCAAAAATGACAAGCCCCAATGAAGGGTTAGCAAGGTCTCGGGTATCCTAACACCACCAGGGTCTAAATAGAACAATAGTTAAACACAGTTGATCGACAAGAAAGGGGAAAGAGAAGCACTGCCCGACTCAGCTCGGGTCCCTTCCCACTAGTAGTGAGCCCCTGGGGACTTTCTGGATGAATATAAACTGGTGTTACCAGGGGATTTGCGGGCGGATGAGTATGCCAGGGTAAGTCTTCTCGATTAGTTTAACGATCACAGCAATGGCGTTCAAATCCGGACATCGTGATTTGGACTCCACTTATAAAGTAGGTCACGTTAAACTACAAGCTTTCCTAATTATCTACCTTCCTTCTAATACACGACCTAACAGCTGAAACCTTACCTTTGTCATAATGTTTAAAAGAGCATTTGGTACGAACTAGGTTCTCTCTTCTCATTGGGTTTCGCTCTATGTCTGACCTCTCTGGCCTGCTGAGCTAGTGCGGCGAGCATTACTTGAAGCACTGGGATTCTAGAGTGTTATGGAACATCACCTAAGACAGAAGGTCAGGAGGCCTCCCCCAGTACATTTAAAAACTTATAGTCAAATTGATTATTTTTTCATTAAACAGTACTTAATCATATTCATTAGTCTAGAAAGGTATCTACAGTAAAACACAAAATCAACTCAAATTTATATGGTTTTCAGAGTCAATTCTTGGTCCCCGAACAGGGTATAACGCATGTGCACTCTTTCCTGTTTACTCAACCGCATGACAATCTTGTGTCATTTTCAGAAGGGGATCAGTAAGATTCCTAGATCACAACTTATCGATTCCCCCTCGTAGTTGCCTTTTGAATTACTTTTTTAATTACTTTACGGTAGTTTTTATTCTCAATGCGGCTGAGCGCAACCATTATCATGAATATTGCGAGTAGTGGGACAGGGTGGGTTCTAATCCACTAACATGTGTTTTAATAATGCCTGTAGACGGTACTTGGTGAAAACTCGTGAACCAACCTTATGTTACAGGACGTTACGTGATTGTCACCGAATTCAGTATTCACAGTCAAGTACAGAGCAATATCAAGATGTTACACGAACGGCGCTCCTCTCAGCTGTTTGAGGAGATTCCCGTAGTCTTATCGGTAGAACACAAAGGAACATCACAATTTACACAATTGGTGTCACTTTTAGTCGTTTGACAAAATTTCCATTCTTCTTGACGTAGTGCACGGGAAAATATAGCTGTATTAAAGAATCGGCGCCGCTCCCTGTCCGTATGAAAAGAATTCCTTTGTACCCTTCATCGGATGCGGAGAAATAACGCGATGTTCCGTAGTCGCCACTCCTATCGGCCGTTTTACGAGATTCACCTTTTCATTGCGGTTGGACAATGAGAGCGCGATATTATGCAATCGAAGCCGCACCCGGCCGTTCAACGATTGTCTGCCTGTCCTAGCAGAATGGTGAAGGAAAGTTCGAGGTTGGGCATCGCTAAAATGGACATGTTTTATAGTATGTATGTTGTATAGTCGGCACCGCTCGTAAGTGGGGTGACGTTATTCCCACGGAACCTATGCTGTGGTACCGCGATGCCACGTAGTCAATGTCATTTTAAAGTGGGTTGATGCACTTCTCGCTTCCCGTACACTTTGAAGGATACGGTCATGGGGAACCTGGCGAGTAGGTTTCGGGATGTTTCGAGATGGGTGCCCAATTACCTTTGACAGGATTCCCGTAGTCCTCTTGGTCACAAGTTCGCGATTGGGCACGGTTTTGTGATTTTACGCAACCGGCGTCGATGTCAGTCCGTTTGACAAGATCCACGCCGGCAAGTCGAGCGGTCAACCGGCCGTTTTGAGGATGTGATTTTGGAGCATGAACGCTCGAACTACCGTAGGTATCGAATATTACGAATTATTCTGTGAGGATTGCACGAATAGTACCACACGAGGTGATATTTTCTATCGAATTCGAATCACGAATTATACAAGTTTTCGCGATAACCAGATTTTATATCCGAAGGAACGCACGTTTTTAAGAACAATCGACATATAACGGAATTTCGAATTAACCATACAGGATTTCGCAAACTTACGAGACAGAGAGATTTTAAAAAATATACTTTGGCTACTAGACGCCACTATCACTGACACCCAACAGCGAAAGTTGAAACTCGATAGAGCGTTTCTAACCAAATAACCTACTAACCTACCTAGTGGTAGTGGTGGGTTCTAAATCTATGACATGAGCCCGCCGGCTTTACTTCCCCTCCGAATGATTTTAACGTTCTTAAAAATCCGACGACTTTGGCCGGGTTTCAACCTGCGTTCTTGGGCATAGCAGTTCAGCATGCCATGTTATATCTTATATATATCCAAGCTGTACCCGGCATGCGTTGCAATTCCAATCAAAAAAAGTGTTGGTGTTGTAATTTGGTTTCTTGAAGTGCTTTTGGATGCACAATATTTTTTTCAATTTCCGTTAACTGCCTCTAAACTACCGTGAAACGGATTCACTAATCTATAAACATTCTCGTGGGAGCGTGCACAACAACTCACCAAAGTTTCATCGCAATCGAATGAATGGCATATGACGCATACGGGATTTTGCTTAAATGATTTGTGCGATGTCACCCATTTGTTGAATCTACTCGTGCACTACCAACTGTGAAATGGATTTACTAAATTAGAAGCTTCACGTAAGTGTACACGACAACTCATCAAAGTCTCTTCGCAATCGATGAATAGTATATGAACGCATACAGGACTTTGTTGAAACGCTTCGCGCGTCGTCGCTCATTTGTTGAATCTACTCGTGCGCTACTCATTGTAAAGTGGATTTACTAAGCCAGAACCTTCCCTGAACTGTACACAACATCTCACCCAAGTTTCATCGCTATGGGACGAATGGTATATGACCGCATACCGGGCTTTGTTTAAACGCTTCGTACGTCGTTGCTCATTTGTTGAATCTACTCGTGCCTTATCTATTGTAAAATGGATTTACTAAGTAAGAAACCTTTGCTGGAGTATACACAACAACTCATCATAGTTTCATCGGAGTCGTATGAATGGTTTACGACCGCCTACGGGATTTTGTTGAAATGATTCGCACCGTCACTCATTTGTCGAATCTACTCTTGCGCTACCAACATCACCGCCACCTATGGTATAAAACATAACTTTCCGCCACAGGCGTAAGATATGGAGGTAGTTGCACAGGTTGCAACCAGGTGGCTCTATCGTGCAGAGACAAACAGTCCAAAGACTTCATCATTCACTAATAAGGCTATCTATCGGTTTCCATGACGACTGTTTTTTTAAATAAATTTATTTATTGTCGCTTTAACTCAGCAAGTCATATCGCGACATTCAGAATTTTACATACTACACTATCTATATTAATTACATAGATATACATTTATGAAAAAAACCTATAAAATAACATATCTTGATCAGATAAAGATTAGATTTTGCTGAATAGATTCGTTTGCCTAAAAAAATTGATAATGTTTATACACTGAGTATTCTCATTCAAGATGTCACTTACACTATTGTTTTGATTGATTTTGCACAAAAGTCTTTGTTGATCGTATAGGTGACATTCGAGTATAATGTGGTCAACAGTTTTTCTTTTTTGACAGGTGTCACATACTGGTGGAGGTTTCTTAGAGAAGAGATGTTCATGAGTCAGTTTGCTGTGGCCTATACGTATTCTAGAAATGAGCACTTGTTCTCGACGCTGAAGGAATGAAACATCAAATTTATCTGTAGATCCTCGTCTGACATCATGAAGCCTTGTGGGTTGTGAGCGTGTCCATTCGGTTAACCATTCTTTACGGATCTTTGTAGTAAGAAAAGAGGCAACATCTGAGTGGGGAGTTAGAACGTTTGGATCGTGTAGAGGTAGACGAGTTGCTTCTTTAGCTGCTATGTTAGCTTGTTCATTGCCCTTTATTCCTTTATGTGAGGGAATCCATATTATGGTAACTTGCTGTCCATTATTTTTCACAGTATTGTAGGTCTGTAATATGTCTTGAACTAATGTGTTTGGGGATGATGTATTTTGAATAAGTTTTACTGTTGATAAAGAGTCACAGAGGATTAAAGAAAAATCCTTTTTGGGGGAACTCTTTATGTATTCCATAGCTTTTAAGATGGCATACAGTTCACATGTGAATATGGAGCATGTTCATTCATTCATTTCATTCATTCATTCATTTATTTGCAATGGGGGGAATGTCCCCCGGTGGCAAATTGGATACACATAACAAATAAATAATTATACATAACAATTCAATAACAATTATACAACAATTAAACTGGAGTATTTACACAAATAGTCAGTCTTTTCTTAAACACACCTATATGTTTGGGAAAAGGCTCTAAGACTGCGGCAGGTAGAGAGTTCCAGTTATCAATGGCACGCTGTAGAGCATACATTATCGTGTGATCAGGATAGACAACAGCACAGCCACTACCGTATTCAGTCTTTGAGCCATCAGTATATATAGGAGTGTGTCGGGGCAAACTTGCGCACTTCTCAGATAGCATTCTTTAAAATACGGTACTGTCGGTTGTTTCTTTATTAAATTCACTTAAATCTAATATTATAGGTGGTGGTTCTTCTTTCCATGGAGGGAATGTGGTGTCTCTTTTAGTTCTTGGTGCAATCGGAGGAACTGTAGAATTAATTTCATGTAAGTATTGTGAGAGCCTAATGTGAAAGGGTATATGTCTCTTTTATTGCAGGGGATAGCGTTGAGGCGAATTGCGTGGAAAAATATAAGCATGTGCTCGGGAGTGTGGAGAAACTGCTACCTTTACTGCGTAGTTGATAGTTAGTTCTTTTCTGCGAGTCCTGATCGGGGGTTCATTAGCTTCCATTAATAAACTGGAAATCGGGCTAGTTTTGAATGCTCCCAAGACAATCCTGAGAGATATGTTTTGGATCGGGTCAAGGATGTTCAGTGAGGATGCTGTGGCTGAGTTATATATGATAGAACCATTATCCAACTTGGTGCGAATTATGGATTTGTAGGTGCACATTAATACATGAAGATCTGCTCCCCAGTTATTAGCCGCCAATGCTTTGAGCACATTAACACGATGTAAGCAATCTTTTTTCACTCCTTTTAGATGGGAGTTCCATGTTAATTTTCTGTCAAATGTCATTCCTAGTATTCTTATTTCAGTTACTACTTCAATTTTATTCCCCTTGAGATACAGTTCTGGACAGTTATTTCCTTTCTTTTGTTTGGAAAATAAAATGCATTTGGTCTTGGTTGAAGATAATGTGAAGCCTGTGTGATATCCCCGTTTGGCAACATCTTCAAGAGAGCTTTGCATGATTTCTTGGGTGGTTGACAGGTTGCGACCTCTGCAGAAAATGGTCATGTCATCAGCAAAGAGACAGGCCTTTACCGGAGGGTTAATACATTAAGTGATACCATTTATAGCTACTAAGAATAGTGTTACACTCAGAACTGAGCCCTATGGGACACCATTTTCTAAATTGACTTCTTGGGATAGGACACCGTTGGCTCGAACTTGAATGCGTCGGTCTTGAAGGAAGTTATAGATAAAACTGATCATATTTCCCTTAATATTATGTTGCAGTAGAGTTTTGATAACGTGAGTTTTCCACACCATATCATACGCTATATGAATATCTAGGCAGACTGCAAGGAGGTGTTGACCGTTGTGAAAGGCATCCAGGATTTCAGACTCTAAAACTACTAAGGTGTCAGCTGTTGAGTGGAACTGTCGGAAGCCACACTGTTCTGCGGTGAAGAACTTCTGCTGTTCTAGAACCCATTTTAGTCTTTTATTTATTACTTTTTCCATTATCTTGCACATAGTGCAAGTTAGAGCTATTAGTCGATAGTTGTCTGGTAACATGTGATCACATCCGGGCTTGGGTATTGGAATTACTATAGCTTTTCTCCAAGCAGCTAGAAAGACTTTCTGAGACCAAATGAAATTAAATATTTCAGTGAGGTATACTATGCCTTCACGAGGAAGTTCTTTCAAGAAGTCATATATAATATCATCTGGACCTGGGCTTGTACTTCGGCAGCTTTTGATTTCAAGTAGTACTTGAGTAATATTGAGTTTATCGTTGTAGCATTGGTCAGTATTTAAATAGATGTCCGATTGTAGATCAAGACAATCATCACGAGAGGATAGAAATTCTTGTTCATAATTTGAATCACTTGAAATTTTTGCAAAGTTTTCTGCTAATGTATTTGCAATGTCATGATGTGTAGTTGAAACTGATCCAGGTGTTTTATTGAGAGCTATGATACGTGAGGGTTTATTAAGCCCTCTTATTTTACGCAGGAGTTCCCAAATTGTGTTTTGTGGGGTCTGGTGAGAAAGAGATGATACATATGTTAACCATGAAGCTCGTTTACTCTCTTTTATGACTTTTCGAGCTGTGGCGCGATTTTCTTGGAACATTAACTTGTCCTGTAGAGTGGGGTGGCGTTTATATTTGTAGAAAGCTTTGTTTTTTCCCCTAATTGCATCCTTACAGGAGTCATTCCACCAGGGAGCCGATTTTCTGTAAGTCACACCGTTAGTCCTTGGAACAGTATTGTCTGCGGCTTTAATTATGGTATTAGTAAATTCACTTACGATATAGTTAATGTTGTAAATTTTGAAGAGGGTAGGTGGAGGTAATCTGTATAACTCTGCCTTTATATTTTCTTTGTATTCCTGCCAATTGGCAAGTTTGGTATTCCATTTATTTGAATAGACTTGTGGGTGGGGCTTGTTGTTTCCGCTTATTATGACTGGAAAATGATCACTTCCAAAGAGGGTTTTACTCGCTAGCGACGTATGTATTGTTGCTTCATCTGGAGTGCTCAGACAGATCTATGGTGGTAAAAGTTCCATGCTGAATATCATAATGTGTAGGGCCATTCGAGTCTATTAAGGCTAGTCCACACCAAAGTTAATGAACAATGTTAATGAACAATGATAATGAAAACATTTCTCAACATGTTTACTAAACATTTGTTAACAAACTTCTTCAACATTATGTCCACACCAAATAAACTTTTGTTAACAAACATCTTCAACATTAAATAAACTGTTTGTGAGGTTATAATGGATAGGGTCAGGAAGAAGTTATTTTAGTGAGTACAAAATTAGAGAAAAGCGCAGACGCAAGGTGTGGAAAAGAAAAATATTGGAAAGGCGTTTAGAATTAAGTTAATTAATATTCTCATGTGCTTCCTGGTATTTCATAATTCCGCGCAATATACGAGTCGCTTGCGATTCGATAGTCTATTTTTAGAGAAGTAAAAGAGCATCGTATTCCGCGCTACGAATTTACAACCTCAATTGCGTCTTTGCACATGCGCGAACCAAAATGTTAACGAAAACACGAAATGTTAATGAAAAGTTTCATTCACAAAAGTTAAAGAGATTTTGTTCATGAACATGCTCGAAAAGTTAATGAACACGCAATTTTGTTTATGAACAGTCAAAAATGTTCATGAACATTGTTCATGAACAGTGTTCATTAACAAAGTTAACGAAAACATCTTGGTGTGGACGTACCTTTAGGATCAAATTTTCAGAATCTAGTAGTGATTCAATTATTCTTCCTCTTTTGTTAGTAGAAAGACAATTCCAAAGGGTGTTATGGGAGTTAAAATCCCCTAAGAGGAGGAAAGGTTTAGGAAGTTGATTTGTCAGATCCACTAATTCATTTAGGTCCATGTTCTGGCTACTGGACAAAGAAACATTACAGATACATAGGGAAAATGTTAAAAAGACTCTCACTGCTACTGCTTCCAAATTTATTTCCAGTGGTATTTCTCTTTGAGGAATATTTTCGTGAATGTAAGTAGCAACCCCTCCACTTGCATGAATAGGATTATTGCGATTTTTGTGGTATGCTGTGAAATGTCTCATATTAGCCACATAGTTATCACGAAAGTTAATTTCTTGTAAACAAATTATTTCAGGTTGGTGTTCATTTATGAGTTGTTTTAGATATTCGTATTGAGGGTAATATCCATTAATATTCCACTGCAGTATCCAAGAATCCATGATTGTTTTTAAGAGATGTGTTTACTACCGTAGTTGTGATCCATATCGGTTACTGGGAGTGTCTGATCTGGGGTATTACTTTCTTCATTAATGCCAGTGAGTAGTTTCTTTACAAGCCTGGTGCTCTGGTTTTTAATGTTTTATCTTGATAATATGGTTATAGTTTACGGAGGGTCGTGATGAGGTCTTCAGCACGGGAAGTGTAGGATAATGCAATATGTAAGATATTTGTTGCAGATGTTCCTTTAGTATTCTCAAACAAACTTTTGAGTTGAATGAAGTTAAGACTAAAGTTTGAGGGATTAGCTTCTATTACTTTCTTGACAGGAAAAAGTTGTTCTTCAAGGTCGAGAGGATTCGATATCATTAGTTACTTCTTAGGCTGTTTAATATCTTGGGGTTTTTGTTGTCCTAGAGCAGGAAATTCATCATCCGTTTTATCATCTCCCGAGATAGAAGAATTGTCTAAGAAGGAATTATCAGCCTTGGAAGTGTAATTTGAGGAGTCGCTTGAAGGTATGGGTCGTTTTATCCCGTGGGGTTTAGTTAGGAGTGATTCTTTATTTGCTTCATAGTTTGGGATTGAATCGTTCGAGTTCCAGGACACATTCTGTTGATGGGGATTTTTAGAGGGAGAAGGTGTGTCATTAGAATCTTCAAGAAGTTGTTGTGGGTCAGTAGTTTGCTGAGGGACCATAGTTTGATGAGAGTCCGTTGTTGCATTTATTGGAATGGAGATGTCCTCCTTGGAGGAAATTGGAAGATGATTAGGTGTCTGATTGTTTTCTTCTAGAGTCTTGGGTAGTAGGGGACAAACTCGAGTTAGGTGACCTTCTTCTTTACAAGTAAAACAGGTGGGAACATCTGATGAAGTGTATATCCAATAATTAGTTCCTTCATAGCATATCTGTAATGCATTTGTCATCTTATTGAAATCATCAGGTTTAATATATAGTTGCCGGCGGAAGCTGAGAATATGTGTGAATCCCGGAATATTAATTCCTGCATTTAGGCTGGATATAGACGACATTGGTTTAATGCCCAGTTGCTGTAAGTGTTCTTCAATAACTTTGTTGGGTAATATAGGACATACGTTGGATAATATCACTCTCTTATTTGCAACGATTAATGGTCTGAGGGTGAGATCAATATTATTGATTCGGATTACAGGGTGATTAAGTGACAGTTCCTGAACAGTGTTTTTGTTTGATAGGAATATGCATATTCTTAAGTTCGAAATGCGGGATATATATCGTATGTTAGCTGGATCTGTTAATTTTCCCACAGCAAGGACGTAATCTTTTATTGGAATTCCGTCGTGTGCGTCAATAATAATAGCCTGTTCTTTATTCGGTGTTAACTGTATTGCAGAAGCATAACTTTTCTGGGATATCCTGGGTACATTGTGGGTAGAATCAGGACCTTCTATACTACCGGACCTGACACTGCAATCCAAGATGGCCGCCGTAGTTGGTGGTCGGACATCAAACGCATGACGTGGGTCAGAATCCAACACAACACAAAATAACATCATGACGTGATTTTGTCTGCTGTTAATCCATTTTATGGGCTTGGGACATCTTGGTCATCAGCCCCGTGCAGTTGGATTTGGGTTGAATTCCTCCAATTACGTGATTATTGTAGTAGTGTGTGTAGCTGTGTAAGGGACAGGCATGGGGATGTGCCCCGGGAGTTAAAATAAGGTACTACCGGAGTTCCATCAGGAAAGGAATAAAATAAAATAATGTTGAGGCCCACAGGAGAGATCTGTAGAATATCTTGGCTGAGTGAACAGGGAAAGTTGTAAACGATGATGTTGATGATAATTGTTGTCGTAAGGGGCCCAACATTTAGGTTATCGTCCCTTAATGGTTTGGGTGATGGTGAAGCTGATAATGAAATGGAAACTATAACTAAAACTAACTACTAACTTATATACTGTACTAGAAGAAGAAATGGAAAACAAAAGGAGAACAAGGCAAATAGAGGACAGGAGGAAAAGAAATGCCCTCGACCCTCAAGGAATGTGGATTGAGGGACTTGGAAGGAAGGAGAGCCATAAAAGGCAGATAGGAAAGTGAAAGAGGAGAGGGTCGTCCCCACAGGTAATGGATAAAAGAGGGAAAAACCAGACCCAGCTCAGAAATCCCTCGGGGTCACCAACTCTCGAACTCACCAGCCGTGAGCCCCTGAGGGTGTAGCAATATCTAGGGTGCACCAGAAGTGGTGGGGCTACATACACCCTACCTCCTTGAGGGCCTTGAGCAGAAGGCAGGAGATAACAGGAAAAGAAAAAGAAGGCTGACCCTCACAGAAGGAGGGTATCAGAAAAGATGAGATAAGGGCCAATTAAGGCGGGAAAGGAAGAGACTCCCTAGGTCTCGGATACCCTAATACCGTCGGGGTCGGGAGAGAGCAAGAGTTGACCAAGTGAAGTCGACAGGAAAGAAGACGGAGAGGAACCCGGCAAAAGTAAGTGGAAGCAATGCCGGACTCAGCTGGGGCCCCGTGGTCGCCAACCCACGTCCCACTAGATGTGAGCCCCTGGGGGGAGTTGTATATGTTCCTGTAGGAATTTCAATCTCTTTTTAGTAAGTTACCTATTATTCTGGGCCTGTTTGCCATCTCTTGATGAATGCAGTACATTTGCATTTTTCTGTTGGCACAGGCTAGAGTAAAATGAGGCTTTTCACCGATGTCTCAGTCTCACTCTTGACTGTAATTATATGGAAACTACTGAGGTATGGGTGGTGCTTAGTAATGACATTCAGGGCACAGTCAGTGTCTGTTGGCACAGGCTAGAGTATCACCAATGTCTCAGTCTCACTCATGGCTGTGATTGCATGGAAGCTACTGAGATATGGGTGGTGCTTAGTAATGACTTTCAGGGCACAGTCAGTGTGTGTTGGCACAGGCTAGAGTATCACCGATGTCTCAGTCTCACTCTTGGCTGTGATTATATGGAAGCTACTGAGGTATGGGTGGTGCTTAGTAATGACATTCAGGGCACAGTAAGTGCCTGTGGATCCTGTGAAAGGTTCTACTCATAGGGTTAGTACTGCTATACTGACTCAATGAGGAAAGCAATGATAATCTGCCTCACTCCTCTTCTTGCTTAGTACGCCTCAATATAGCTCTGCCTTGGGTTTTTGTGGGTATCTACCCACATAACCGAATGGCAGTGCCTTTTGAGGATCCAACCAGCCTTCGGGCTGACTACCTAACAGACAGACATATTATCCTTAAAAATAAATGTGACCAACCAGGTGGTGTAGTTCTTGGTTATCACATCTGGGGTCCAAGTTTGATTCCTGACTGTCAAAAAATCTTAATCCTAGTCTAAGGGTAAGAACGGGGTACACACAGCCTTTGAGGTAAACCGGTAAATGTTGGGTTCGATTCTCCGCGTAGCTACCCAGCAAGTGGTTTACCAAGGGGTCCCACACATACTGAAGATAAATGCCTGGGTAATTCCTATCATAAGGTCATGACTGCCTTCTGAAAATCCGTCAACAAGTAGGCTAGTCGTATTCATTCATTCCTATTCATGAGATTAAATGGCACTCTGTCAAACGCATGACGTGTGTCAGAATCCAACCCAACACAAAAAATAACATCATGACGTGATTTTGTCTGCTGTTAATTCATTTTATGGGCTTGTGACTTCTTGGTCATCAGCTCCGTGAAGTTGGGTGTGGGTTGAATTCCCCTGATAGGAAATTAGAAAATAGGCACCAATGGCTTATCTTTATAATAATTGGATTTGCATCCAGTCACACAACAGTTTCAAGGCATATCACCACAATTTTAGCATAGCCTATGCATGAGTAAGCCTACTGGTAGTTTATTAAAACGGGATCCACACCAAGTACGTGATAAGATTGATATCCTTGAACTAGCAGGCGTATAATTGGATGAGAGAACACTGCAGTCAATTTAATAATAATAATAATAATAATAATAATGTTATGGGTCTCAGGAATCAACCTGGGAGGAGTCCTTGTGGCTCTGGGCAAATGGGAGTGAAATGCGTCGTTGCATGTCACCTGCAACTCAAACATATTGGATTCAGCAAGAGAATCCAACTTAGCCTCTTTCACTCCAACTCCAGCACGTAACCTACCCGAGGTGTCCCCTGTTAAGCCGAGCAACCAAGTGGAAGGTTGGGTAACCACTCCCAGCGGGAAGCTGGGTCGGCGAGCCGATCAGTGCTGGTGGCTCCAAGGCTCACAACCTTGGTAGTACTTTGGCCGGTGTGAAATATCACCGACCCCAATTACAGTTTTTCAACTGTCTCAAGAAAGCATGGAGGAAAATTCAGCAAAAGCTACTACCCCAGGTGGTAACCAATCCACCATCGCTTTCAGCGATGCATGCAGGCCTTCGGATTCTGGGGAGCCAGCACCAAAATGCTTGGAGGTGTCGGAGACTCCACTAAAGATCAAACACAAACATCGGAACTTCTTTGCTACCGTTAATATGAACTCTCTTTTGAAAACTGGTAAACTTAAGCATCTCACTGATAGTCTCTCCCAACATCAAATTCTTATTACGGCAGTACAAGAAACGAGATTTACAGATGAACATCCTTTTGAGTCTCAGGGCTACAGAATATTTAAAGGCAAAGTTGGTAAACGTGTTGCAAAGAACATCCCTCACCTTGGCACGGGATTCATTGTAAATAGAAGAATTTTGGACTCGGTCGTAGATTTCAGTTCTCCCAACAGCCGAGTAGCAATCCTCACTTTCCGATGCACGAACAAAATGTATACTATGGTTAATGTGCATGCGCCAATTAATGAGGCAAACAAAAAAGACAGAGAAGGAACAGATGAATTTTGGGAAGAACTGGAGGATATAATGGCTAAAATTCCGGACAAACATATGATTATCTTGCTTGGTGATTTCAATGCTCAACTTGGCCGTGAAAGAAAATTCCGAAACATTGTAGGAAGTTACCCAGCTCATTACAGAACCAACCGCAATGGAGAGAGACTTCTGGAGCTCTGTAAGGCGTTCAACCTTGTTATGAAATCTACTGCTTTCAAACACCTGCCAAGAAAGCAGAAAACGTGGACTTCTCCAAATCCAAAACTTGATGAATTCCAAATCGATCATGTCGCTATTTCACGCAAGGCACACCGAGAGATCCAGAATGTAAAAGTCCTGAGAAGTGTAAATCTTGATTCTGATCACTACCTTTCCAAAATCAAGGTTAAACTTCTTCCAAGAAATACCAGGAGGGTCTGCCGAAGAGAGATCAACAGGTTTGACACAGAGAAGCTACACTTGAATCACGAGTTTACTGAGAAGCTTGAAACTTTGGATCCACAGAATTGGGAACAACTACGAGATGGCATGGTGAGAACAGCTAAAGAGATAGTCCCGCTAACAAAAAGAAGGAAACATCTCTGGTGGACCAGTGAATGTGAAGCAGCAATAAGGCAGAGACAACTAGCATGGCAGAGATGGAACTCTAAGAAGAATTCAGATAACTGGGAGAGTTTTCTGTTAGTGAGGAAACATGCTGCAAAAACCATACGTGGGGTAAAACGTGCATACGACAAAAGTCAATTGGAAAAGATTCAACAAGACTTCAAGAAAAACAACACTCGAGATTTCTACAGAACCTTCAGACAGAATCTCACTAAATACACTCCACCTAGCCTACATTTCAAAGATCCTGAGGGAAAAACTGCCTATAATGACAAGGACAACTGCACTATCCTGGCAAATTATTTTGAGTCTCTCCTTAACTGTGAAAGCCCAGGATCCTCATTCTCATTTGAAGACAATCCAAATACAAACCCGGACTCTACACCACCATCCAAAGAAGAAATTATGCAGATCATTCAGTCACTTAAAAACAATAAGGCACCAGGCGAGGATTCAATAATCGCCGAATTATGGAAGCATGCTGGCGACGTAGCTATCGATAAACTAACAGAAATAATTAGTGAGATATGGGAAAAGGAGGAACTCCCTATTGATTGGACATCAGCTCTGCTTCACCCTCGTCACAAAATAGGTGATAGAACGAATGTGAACAATTACCGTGGCATCTCCCTCCTTGCAATAACATACAAAATCCTTTCAAAAGCCCTTCAAACTAGAGCAGAGGAACAGTTGGATCCACAATTAGGGGAATATAAAGTGGGATTTCGGAAGGGACGATCGTGTGCCGAACAGATTTTGAACCTTAAATCTATCCTTTCATATCTGAAGCTTAGAAACAAACAGTTTGTAGTGACCTTCATTGACTTCAAAAAGGCTTATGACTCTATCGATCGACCCACCCTATTTGAAATACTGAAAGAACTGGGACTGGACAACAAAACAAGAGCAATCATTCAGAAAACCTTAACCAACACTGCGTCCAAAGTGAAATTCAGGGGAGAAATTTCAGAGCCCTTCGAAATCAAGACTGGTGTAAGACAAGGAGATGGACTATCTCCTTTGCTCTTCAACTGTGTACTCGAAAAAGTCATCCGGCAGTGGCGAAAAGTAATGAACATTAACAAGTCTGAAAATGGAGTCAGATTGGGCTACAAAAAACAGAACCTGATAGTTGACTGCCTAGCATTCGCAGATGACCTCGCAATTTTTTCAGACTCCCTCGATGCAGCCGCAGCGCAAATTAATGAACTCCAGATTCAAGCAGCAAAAGCGGGCCTTAAGATCTCCTTTGAAAAAACAGAATTCATCACTAATATCAAGCTGCCGCCAAAAGAGCTGGATGTAGGACAGGGGAATATCAAGCAAACGAAAGCGTTCAAATATTTGGGTGAGTGGATAGACCCCAATCTCTCCGAGAAGGCAGCTTTCGAGTCACGAATCAGGAAAATGGAAATGGCATACAATCTAACAAAGGCCATTTACAACAAGAAATCCATATCAACAAATGCCAAGTTAAGACACTACCAAACAGTCATCCGTCCAGAGGCTTTGTATGCTGCAGAGTGCCTTGCAATGCATCGCAAGGGACTAACAGAGAAGCTGGAAGTGAAAGAAAGAAAAATTCTAAGAAAAATCTTGGGTCCGGTAAAAGAAAATGGGGAATATAGGAGAAGGCACAACCACGAACTTTACACCCACGTGGAAAAAATAACTGATGCCATGAGGAAACGGAGAATTGCCTTTTACTGTCATATAACAAGAATGAACCCAGCACGATTGACAAATAGAATTTTCACCTACTTCCTCAAAAAGAAAACCAAGGGAGCTTGGTTCATTGAGGTGGACAAAGATTTAAAAGAAGTGGGAATAACAGGCAACGATATTTGGGAACGTGCCACACTTAAACAAAAACTAACAGCACACCGATGTTTTCAAGAAAAGCCAAAGCTTCCAACTGGCAAGAAATGGACTGCAGAATGGAAACAACAGCATCGAGAACTAATGCGAAAGTACTGGGAGGACGTTAAAGCTCGATGCAACAAGAAACAGTTGAAATGACGTGGTCCTTAGATGGCCGAATCGAAAGAAGAAGAAGAAGAATAATGTTATTGGTTTTACGTCCCTTTTAACTACACTGGCTTTTAGAGACGCCGGGGTGCCGGAATTTTGCCCCGAGGGGGATCTTTAACGTGCCAGTCAATCTAAGGACACGGCTCAGACAATTTAAAAAGTAGGTTATGTTCATACGTACGGTAATCAATTTTCAGATCTTCTTAGGCCTTAAATTGGAATGCGTTAATTATTACTATGCTTGCTCATAATGAATTACCATTACTAATAATTGATAAACCCTAAACAGAATAATATATAGGCCAAACTTACCCTCTGATTGGCAATAGTATTGATGGTATCACAATCGTAACAGAAGTCACCGGTATCTCGTATTTATGAAGCACTAATGCAGACATTTACTTCCACGAACGCGTAATATCATTAAGCAATAATCAATAAGCACAGATAATCAAAGGAGACGATTGCTAACCGAAATTCACACCCCTATCACATCGTAAACAAAACGACTCAACTTATAAACAAAGCATGTAATCACCAACAGCGACGGCCATCTTTCATCTGTCCCGCCGCTAGTGTCAGGTCCGGTACTGTCGGTAAGGTTAGGTACGGTCTGACTTCCTTGGTAAGAAGCCATTACTTTGAGTGTGAAAGGCTTTGGAGCCTCGCTGAATTACGATGTTCAACCGTTTGTTGTATGTCTCTTCGAGCATACAATAGGATAGAGAGGCCTCTGCCAGCGGAACATGGGGCCAGAATACGATCAGCTGATGTTGGTATAAAATGGCGCCTATGCCCAAGTTGTCAGCGTGAGCGTAAAGATAATACTTAATAATTATCGATATACGAGCCCATTTATTGCAGTATAATATATTACAAATATATAAAATACGCATTTTCCTTTATGTAAGAGGCTGAATGTGAAGTTATATCGCGAAAATGGTTATATCTTGCGCTGCTTACAATTGCAGTCAGAGGTTTGAAAAAGAGAACAGGCTATCTTTTCACGGGTAAGTATTAAAATATATGACGTAAAATACTCAGACTTGATTACATACATTTCCCCAATATAGCTGGCACCCAGCGGCGTAGCCGTACTCGTTAAATCATGCAGCACGCTTGGATAAGTTATCGCAGGTCGAATCCCGGCGCTGACTGCGGCTATCCCGAGTGTGGTTTATCTCCCAGGTTTTTCCACACTCCCTCCAAGCAAATGCCGGGATAGCACCGTAGTTCGAGTCCCGAGGCACCTACCTCACCCCTGTCCCTATTAAAGTTACACACTACTACAATCATCAAATCAATACAGGTTATCAGACAAGTTTAACCCACACCCAACTACACAGTGCTGATGACCAAGATGTCAAGAGCCCCTTAAATGAATTAACAACCACTAATGCAGCTATACACACTACTGCAGTCATCACAGAAATTTAAGTTATCCGAAAAGTTCAACACATACTCAAGTAAACAGGGCTGATGACCTGGAAGTTCCTAGCCACCAAAAATGAATTTACTAAATATGGAGGGGAAGGGGATAACATTAGGATATTTGTAATATTTATTGCTGTAGGTGATAGATATTGGGAGTGGAGATATCATTGGTTTTCTTTTAAGATGCAGTGCTGGATATCACTTTGTACGCATAATTAAATGTACCGTATTCGCTTTTTTCAGCTTCCCTTCAGAACCTCAATTGCTTAAGCTATGGACCATAAATATGAAGAGAGGGGGATTTCAGCCATCAAAATATAGTAAACTTTGTTCAAAGCATTTTTAACCTAGCTGCTTTGATAGAGAGAGGTTTGGTCATCCATTTCTACTGAAAGGATCAGTTCCAACTAATTTTGAATTTCCGGAACACTTGAGCAAATTTCAAATTCTAATTGATGATAATTATAATCAGGTTAATGGATCCGATCAGGTGATTATCGGCCAACTTTCTTGATTTATAAAGCAAAACCAGAATAATAGAAGCATAGGGCCTACATATTACTAAAAATGTATGTAAGTACTAGTATGCTTTGTAGAGTTTATTATTTCAGATATGTAATAATATTACAAATATAACCAAGTCAGACAATTATTTTTTTCTTCTTCTTTCTTAGTCGTTTACCCTCCAGGTTGGTGGAACCCACGGACTCAGCGAGGGAACTCACCACTACCGCCTCTACGGGCAGTGTCCTAGAGCTGGGAACATCGAATCGGAAGGGATACAACTGGTGAGGTGGGATTGGCACCTCGCCCAGGCGGCCTCACCTGCAAAGCGAACAGGGGCCTCATGAGGGAAGGTAAGGGATGGTTAGGATGGATAGGCCAGGAAGAGGGATGGAGGCGGCCGTGGCCTTGAAGAAGGTACCATCCCGGCATTTGCCAGAAGCCGAAGTGGGAAACCACGGAAAACCACTTCGAGGATGGCTGAGGGGGAATCGAACCCCCTCTACTCATTTGGGCCACCCGAGGCTGAGTAGACCCCGTTCCAGTCCTCGTACCACTTTTCAAATTTCGAGGCAGAGCCGGAAATCGAACCCAGGACCTCCGGGGCGGCAGCTAACCATGCTGACCGCTATCGCTACGGAGGCGACTCAGACAATTATTACGGATAAAAATTATACGTAAACATATTTTATTCACCATTTTATAATTTCCTAACCATGTAGGCCTTACACACGTCACCTATGCATTCCAACACGGATATGTCAACACACCAAAATATTGCATATAACGATTAGGCCTATACTTCGAACTTTTCATACAATAAAGAACAGCAATATTCAAAAGGAACTGTAGTTATCGCCACCTCCAACAGAAATAGTCTGTTAATCACAAGGAATACGCTTGAATCGGGATTTTAAGTCACTTCATAATACTATTCTTATGGGAGACATCTTTGTTTTGCCCAACATCAGCTGATCTTATTTTGGCCCCACGGTCGGCCGGTAGAAGCATAGCTGGCGCCCTCTCTATCCTATTGTATGCTCGATGGTATGTCTTCCACACGCAAAATAGAAAATAATGGATTTCACTCCTAATAAATGACACTATACAGAGACCAGTGCACAAAGTTTACATTGGGTCACAATACTCACATCCAGACTAGTATTTTTGTTCAAATACGTCTTGAAGAGGGACCAATTGACAAAAAACAGCACACATCAACAAGACGTCTGCGTTTCGAATTCACTGCCTTCTAACTATCCCGCAATCCACTGTTTTTGACTGTATATTGTGGTTCTAAAATTGAGTGTAAATTGTGGTTCTAAAATTGTGTTCATTCCACCTGCCGGGTCAAATTCTGAATCTAAACCAGACAGGGACCCACTTTTATATACATTAAAAAATTCATCAAAATCGGTCCAGCCATTTAGCAGGAGTTTAGTCACATACACACGTGTCGAAGAATTATATATATATATACACAAGCTGACCCGCAGACGTTGTCCTGCCAATCAAAGAAAGTGTTGTAAATTTGTTCCTTGAAGTGCTTTTGGATACACAATATTTTTTTTCAATTTCTGTTAACTACCTCCAAACTATCGTGACATGAATTAACTAATCTAGAAACATTCGTGGGAGCGTGAACAACAACTCTCCAAAGTTTCATCGCAATCGGATAAATGGCATATAACGCATACGAGATTTTGTTTAAATGATTCGTTCGCTGTCACTCATATGTTGAATCTACTCGTGCTCTACCAACTGTGAAATGGCTTTACTAAGTTAGAATGCTTCACGTAAGTGTACACAACAACTCATCAAAGCTTCATCGGAATCGGATGAATGACATATGAACGCATAAGTGATTTTCATTAAACGATTCGCGTACCGTCACTCATTTGTTGAATCTACTCATGCACTACCTATTGTAAAATAGATTTGCAAAGCCTGAAACCTTCTCTGGAGTGTACTCAATGATTCACCAAGGTTTCATCGCAATCAGATGAATTATATATGACCGCATACGGGACATTGTGGAAACGATTCGCGCACCTTCGCTCATTTGTTGAATCTACTCGTGCACTACTTATTAAAATCTGGATTTACTTAGATAGAAACCTTTCCTGGAGTGTACACAACAATTCACCAAAGTTTCAATGCAATCGGATGAATGGTATATGAACGAATACGGGACTTTGTTTCAACGTTCGCGTGTAGTCGCTCATTTGTTGAATCTACTCGTGCATTACCTATTGTAAAATGGATTTACTAACCCAGTAGCCTCCCCTGGAGGGTACACAACATCTCACCCAAGTTTCATCGCTATCGGACGAATGGTATTTGAACGCATACGGGACTTTGTTGAAACTCTTCGCACGTCGTCGCTCATTTATTGAATCTACTCATCCGCAACCTCCTGTGAAATGGATTACTAAGTTAGAAGCCTTCACTTAAGTGTACACAACAACTTACCAAAGTTTCATCTCAATCGATGAAAGGAATATACACTTATACGGGATTTAGTTGAAACCCTTCACGCGTCGTCACTCATTTGTTGAATCTAGTCGTGTGCTACCTATTGTGAAATTGACTTACTAAGTCAGAAGCCTTCCCTGGAGTGTACACAACATCTCACCCAAGTTTCATCGTAATCGGAGGAATGGTATTGGAACGCATACGGGACCTTATTGAAATGCTTCGCGCGTCGTCGCTCATTTGTTGAATCTACTCGTGCTCAACCTCCTGTGAAATGGATTTACTAAGTTAGAAACCCTCACGTAAGTGTACACAACATCTCACCCAAGTTTCATTGCAATCGGATGAATGGTATATGAACGAATACGGGACTTTGTATAAACGTTCGCGTGTCGTCGCTCATTTGTTGAATCTACTCGTGCGCTATCTATTGTAAAATGGATTTACTAATCCAGTAGCCTCCCCAGGAGTTTACACAACATCTCACCCAAGTTTCATTGCTATCGGAAGAATGGTATTTGAACGCATACGGGACTTTGTTGAAACTCTTCGCACGTCGTCGCTCATTTGTTGAATCTACTCGTCCGCAACCACCTGTGAAATGGATTACTAAGTTAGAAGCCTTCACTTAAGTGTACACAACAACTCACCAAAGTTTCATCTCAATCGATGAAAGGAATATAAACTTATACGGGATTTAGTTGAAACCCTTCGCGCGTCGTCACTCATTTTTTGAATCTAGTCGTGCGCTTCCTATTGTGAAATCGATTTACTAATTCAGAAGCCTTCCCTGGAGTCTACACAACATCTCACCCAAGTTTCATCGCTATCAGACGAATGGTATTTGAACGCATACGGGGCTCTTTGAAACGCTTCGCGCGTCATCGCTCATTCGTTGAATCTATTCGTGCGCTATCTATTGTAAAATGGATTTACTAAGCCAAACACCTTCCCTGGAGCTCACTCAATATATCGCCCAAGTTTCATCGCAATCGGATGATTGGTATATGAGCGCATGCGGGACTTTGAAACGCTCTAACGTGCAGAGACAAATAGTAGAATTCGACATCACTGCCACCTTTGGTACAAAACACAACTTTCCGCCACGGGCGGAGTGTAGGTATGTAATGGCGGTAGTTGCACAAGCTGCGACCAGGTGGCTCTAACGTGCAGAGACAAACCGTCCAAGGACATCAGCTTTCACCAAGGCCAAGGCTTGTGGTTTCCATGACGACTGTTTTAGACTGTATATTGTGGTTCTAAAATTGTGAGTAAATTGTGGTTCTGAAATTATGTTCATTCCACCTACCGGGTCAGATTGTGAATCTAATCTATACATGAACCCACCCTAATATACATACCAAATTCCATCAAAATCGGTCCAGTCGTTTAGGAGGAGTTCAGTGACATACACACGTGTCGAAGAATTATATATATAAAGACAAGCTGACCCGGCAGACTTTGTCCTGCCAATCAATGAAAGTGTTGTAACCTTTTTTTCTTGAAGTGCTTTTGGATACACAATTTTTTTAAAAAAATATGTTAACTGCCTAGAAACTATCGTTAAATGAATTAACTAATCTAGAAACATTCGTGGGAGCGTGCATAACAACTCTCCAATGTTTCATCGCAATCGGATCAATGACATATAACGCATACGGAATGTTGTTTAAATGATTCGTTGGCTGTCACACATTTGTTGAATCTACTCGTGCTCAACCAACTGTGAAATGGATTTACTAAGTTAGAAAGCTTCACGTAAGTGTACACAACAACTCAACGAAGTTTCATCACAATCGATGAATAGTATATGAACGCATATGGGATTTTGTTGGAACGCTTCGCGCATCGTCACTCTTTTGTTACATCTACTCGTGCGCTACCAATATTGTAAAATGAATTTACCAAGTTGAACACCTTCCCTGGCGTGTACACAACAACTCATCAATGCATCATCGGAATCGGATGAATGCCATATTAACGCATACGGGATTTTCTTTAAACGATTCGCGCGCCGTCTCTCATTTGTTGAATCTACTCATGCGCTACCTATTGTAAAATAGATTTACTAAGCTTGAAACCTTCCCTGGAGTGTACTCAATGATTCACCAAGGTTTCATCGCAATCGGATGAATGATATATGACCGCATACGGGACATTGTGGAAACGAATCGCGCGCCGTCGCTCATTTGTTGAATCTACTCGTGCGCTACTTATTAAAAACTAAATTTGCTAAGACAGAAACATTTCCTCGAGTGTACACAACGATTCACCAAAGTTTCATCGCAATCGGATAAATGGTATATGCACGCATACAGGACTTTGTTGAAACGATTCGCGCGCCACCGCACATTTGTTGAATCTACTCGTGCGCTACCTATTTTAAATAAATTTACTAAGCCAGAAACCTTTACTGAAGTGTACACAACAATTCACCAAAATTTCATCGCAATCGGATAAATGGTATATGGACGCATACGGTACTTTGTTGAAATGATTCGCGTGCCGTCACTCATTTGTTGATTCTACTCGTGCGCTACCTATTGTAAATGGATTTATTAAGCCAGAAACCTTCCGTAGGGTGTACACAACATCTCACCCAAGTTTCATCGTAATCGGACGAATGGTATTTGAACGCTTACGGGACCTTATTGAAACGCTTCGCGCGTCGTCGCTCATTTGTTGAATCTACTCGTGCGCAACCTCCTGTGAAATGGATTTACTAAGTTAGAAACCCTCACGTAAGTGTACACAACATCTCACCCAAGTTTCATTGCAATCGGATGAATGGTATATGAACACATATGGGATTTTGTAACGCTCTAACGTGCAGAGACAAACAGTAGAATTCGACATCACTGCCACCTTTGGTATAAAACACAACTTTCCGCCACGGACGGAGTGTATGTAATGGCGGTAGTTGATCATGTTGCGACCAGGTGGCTCTAACGTGCAGAGACAAACCGTCCAAAGTCATCAGCTTTCACAAAGGCCAATGCTAGTAGTTTCCATGACGACTGTTTTTGACTGTATATTGTGGTTCTAAAATTGTGTTCATTCCACCTACCGGGACAGATTGTGAATCTAAACCATACATGGACCCACCCTAATATACATACCAAATTCCATCAAAATCGGTCCAGTCGATTAGGATGAGTTCAGTGACATACACACGTGTCGAAGAATTATATATATAAAGATAAAAGGAATGTTCGTTTGTTCGTCTTTTATGCGTTCATTAACCATTCTTCCGATTGCGATCAAATTTTGGTGAGTTGTTGTGCACACTTCCGTGATGGTTATAGGCATAGTTAATCCAATCTACAATAAATAGCGCACAAGTAGTTTAAACAAATGAGTGTTGGCGATGCGTTCATATAGCCTACAATTCATCCGATTGCGACCAAATTTTGGTGGTTTGATGTGCACAATCCCTGGAAAGTTATAGGCATAGTAAATCCAATTTACAATAGACAGCGCGCGAGTAGCTTCAACAAAATGGCGTGCGATTCGTTTCACCAAAATTCCACATGCGTTTGTACACCATTCATCCCAATGCGATGAAACTTGGGTGAGATGTTGTGTTCAACCAAGGAAGGTTCCTGGCTTAGTAAATCCACTTTTCAATAGGTAGCGCACGAGTAAATTCAACAAATGAGCGACGACGCGCGAAGCGCTTCAACAAAGTCCCGTATGCGTTCAGATACAATTCGTTCGATAGCGGTGAACCGTGGGTGAGATGTTATATAAACTCCAGGGAAGGTTTTGAGTTAGTAAATCCATTTTACAATAGGTAGCGCACGACTAGATTCAACAATTGAGTGACGACGCGCGAAGCTTATCAACAAAGTCCCGTATGCGTTTATATACCATTCATCCGATTGCGATGAAACTTTGATGAGTTGTTGTGTACACTTCGTGAAGGTTATTAACTTAGTAAAACCATTTCACAGTCGGTAGCGCACGAGTAGACTCAAAAATGAGTGACAGCCTACGAATCGTTTAAAAAAAATCCGTAAGCGTTAATATGCCATTCATCTGATTGCGATGAAACTTTGAAGAGTTGTTGTTTGCACGCTAGGGAAGGTTTTGAGTTTGTAAATCCAATTTACAATAGGTAGCGCACGAGTAGATGCAACAAATGAGCGAAGGCACGCGAATCGCTTCATCAAAGTCCCGTATGCGATCATATACCATTAATCGATTGCTATGAAACTTTGATGAGTTGTTGTGTACACTTCGTGAAGGTTCCTAACTTAGTAAATCCATTTCACAGTCGGTAGCGCACGAGTAGACTCAACAAATGAGTGACAGCGTACCGTACGAATTGTTTAAAAAAATCCTAATGCGTTCATAGGCCATTCATCCGATTGTGATGAAACTTTGATGAGCTGTTGTGTATACTTACGTGAAGGTTTCTAACGTAGTAAATCCAATTTACAGTAGGTAGCACACGAGTAGATTCAACAAATGAGTGACAGGGCACGAATCGTTTTAAACAAAATTCCATATGCGTTCATATGCCATGCTTTGGATTGCGATGAAACATTGGTGAGTTGTTGTGGACGCTCCCGCGATTGTTTCTAAATTAGTTAAACCATTTTACGATAGTTTAGAGGCACATGACGGTCATTCAAAAAGTATTGTGTACGGTATCCAAAAGCACTTCAAGAAACAAAATTACAACGCCACACTTTCTTTGATTGGCATTGCAACGCATGCCGGGTACAGCTAGTTGGCTACATTTATATCGGGGTAACAAATCCCACTTGCAATATAGTAGGGCCTACATTATTTTGAATAGATTGAACTCAACTCACTCGAACTTGGGTGGGAGTCTCTACATCCATGTCATTTCAGATTCAAATAAATAATGACGTGCCAAATGGCCAATCCTGTTAATTTATCATCAGGATTATTCAGCTTTCGCTAAGGAATAATGCTACGCACGCACAGCGATCATCTTGCACATGGCAATAGTTCGCTCAAATTATCAATAAAGCGCATGTTCAAGCCGACTGAATTGCAAAATGTGTTGTTCAAAAGCGAACACACCAACTGCCCAATTGAAATAGGCTTAGCCGTTAAAATATATAAAGTAAATATCCAAGAAGAATATTTAACGAGACGTACACTTGATTCGTTATGAAAATTAAGAATACCATAGCGTATAAATTAATTTCTAGAACTAGAACTCGAGCTTCTTCTATTCATTTCAGCGACTAAGAAGATGTCGGGAATACTGGAACATCGCTACACCGATTCAAGACGAGAATATGCTTATACAAGAGGCAGACACTAAACAGACTGCCCGAGTTGAGGGATGAGTAAGTATCGTATCAATATGAGATAAGTGAAACACTTTCAACAAGGTCTACAACCAAAATTATGACCAACTTCTAAAAACAGAAAAGTTTGATAAAGTTCTTTTAACATAAGTTAAATATTGAAGATGTCCTACGTCTTGAGCCAAAGATGTGGTAGGGTGGCTATTATCTAATAATTGAAATCATTAAAGCCATTTTGCAGTGTTACCTGAGTAATCTACTATTAGGAGTTTCTTAGTCGGTCAACATCAGTGTGCCCAAATTAGATTGGGGTTAGGTTACAATGAATGTCCTAATGCTTGAAATAAATACATAAATTACTGTTTCATTATCTATATGTTATTATATTCAATTTATTTGATTAACCTTGTCAATATTTTAGGCCAGGCCTATAATGATTGCGAATTAAGATGTGAACATGCTTCGAATCCAAAATGAGACTCATCTTCAGCACAATGTTATTATTAATTAAACTTACGGTATTCATCAGACTTTACAATAATAAGGATAACAATAGTTTGGTGCTTTTCAGTCGGTCAACACGAATGTACCCAAATAGAGCTGGGTTATGCCCTGATACTGAAATAAATTACATAAGATTAATAAATACACTAGGATGACCAGTTTCGATCGTCAAGCGATCATCATCAGATCCATTACACTTAGGCTATAACATTTATGTTTGAGAATACAGGTGTAAAATATATATGATATGTACAATTATTTAGTTGCAGTGTTGGTAATGCAACAGTCGGTGTATGTTAAATGTGGTATATCTAATGTTAGGTAAACTTCTAAAATAGTTATGAAAATCCGGAATTTGTCTGTTATGGGTGATTATATGGTTTTACAAAATCAACTATGGTTATACTGAAATAATACAAGCTTATACTTATCGAGTTGTCTCCTTAGCTGGAACTTGAAGCAGTTGCGTGTTTCCTTAGACACCAGTTACAGTCGACTAACCCCGAATGTTAGCTGGGTGGAACTGGTTTTCCCCTTCCTCCCCCTTTAGTTGCTATGTTCTTCCAGAGGTCAGAGCCATGTATATTTGTGTGACTCGGTCAAGTCTAGATAAGAGTGTATGCTATTGAATGCAGGAGTCTGCAACTACTAAAGACCGTGGAACTATCTTCGCCACGCATGGGCTAAAAAGCCATTTATACTAAGCGGTACACGGTCTATTGAAGACGTCCCGGCACCTTTAATACTGCCGCGCATATTGGCCTAGGTTTATTGCAGAAAAATGTACATAGTACACCTGATCCAAATAACATTTACCTATAAACACCGCTATTTCCCCCCCCCCCCCTTTTTATCTAGCCTGGCTGTATCGCTAAGTTGTGTCTTGTTTTCGACAGGGTGTGTTTTTTAGTAGAGCGAAAAGGGGTGAACTCTCCATAAAAGTGTGTTCATTTAGATTGTTAGCACCAAACTTTTGTTTACTTAGGCAACACTGAAAAATGGCTTCAAACCACACAATGTTCACGGCCAGTCAGGCAAATCGTGAAGCCAAGAGATTCAAAACACTCAGGCTTAAGCTCATGAACATAGACAAGTCGATTTGGTTCAACAAAAAATGTATAGAACTAAATCTCACCCATAAAAATGTACCAATTAAAACCGTACCGATTACACCAGCCTCAATCATTTCAACGAAACAAGCCAAAGCGCTTTGGATAAAAAACGAACTAAGATTTGCATACATAAGAAAGCAAAAACTATACGATATTCAATTGCAACTAAGTAACTTCTGGCTCGCATCCCAATGGGACAGTTTTACCGAGCACCTACATGACACCATCAAAATCAGAGCAACGAGGAAACACGAAACGCTAGAATATAAACTAAGAAAACTAGGAGAAACACAGAATAATGAATCTAGTGAACAACACACGAATAACAATGAATTCAATTTCCACAGCAGGGTAAACAACAGAGCGAACGTAACCTTCTCTCAAAATGAAATGGATATGCTAGACAAAGGTTTGAAATACAACTGCACAGACGCACACACGAACCATAATATAAAACAGTTAATCACCGATATCGAGATAGCCAGTCACAAGCTCCCAGCAGAAGACAGGGAATTAACCAAAAATCTTGCCACCAACGAAGCCAAAAAAATCCTCATACGAGAGGGCGAAAACAATTACACTCAAAACAACAAACAACAAAAAGAAATAAAGTCATTGAAACAAAAAATAAAAGAACATGACTTAATCATCACAAAAGCAGATAAGGGAAATACCACAGTAATTTTGAACAAAACAGAATACATTGAAAAAACAGTCGAATTCCTAAACAACAACGAAATCAAGGAATTAGCAAAAGACCCCACCAATACATTCCAAAAACAAATAAAAGTGTATTAAAAGAAACAGAATACATATTGACCAAAACTGAAAAATCAAAGCTAATAAACATGAACCCGAAAATACCGTCATTGAGGGGACAACCAAAAATACACAAAAAGGAGTACCCAATGAGACCAATAGTCAATTGTAGGAATGCGCCTAATTACAAAATCAGCAAAGAGTTACTAAAAATCTTAAAACGCCGTCTTTCCAACGACAAAAACAACACAACGGAATTAGTAACAGCACTGAACACCCTACAAATGAAACCTAGCATGAGGCTTGTATCTTTCGATGTAACTAAAATGTACATCAATATTCCTATTAATGATGCAATCAACACTATCGAAAATAACTTAAAATCCAACAATTCGGAAAAAGAAACCGAAGAGATCGTGCGACTACTCAGGGTCGTCCTCGGCCAAAACGCGTTTCAATTCGACAATAAAATGTACACACAAACAGAAGGATTAGCGATGGGATCACCACTAAGCGGATTAATCGCTGACATCTTCATTAATGCACTAGAAAATGAGTTTTTAGAAAAGACTTCAACAAGGGGAATAGTAATATGCGAAAGATACGTAGATGATGTAATTTGCATCTACGATACTGAATTAACAAGCGAAGAAACAATTCTCCAATCCATTAATAGCCAACACCACTCAATCAAATTCACTAAGGAATCCGAAACAGATCGAAAAATAAATTATCTCGACATAACTATTGAACGTATGGACAACGAGCTTTCACACTCCATATTCCGAAAAGCCACACAAACCTCGCATGCAATCGACAATCAGTCTAATCACCCCAGTACGCATAAATTAGCGGGGTTCAATTCAATGGTACACAGAGCTTTAAACATACCCATGTCAACAGACAATTATAATAAGGAAATAAGAACCATTAAACAAATAGCAAAGGAAAACTATTTCCCGCCAAGCAAAATAGACCAAATTATAGCTAAACATAAAAATAAAGATAAAATGATTCCAAAACCGGACATTAATGAGAAAAAATTCGCGCGCTTCAACTATGTGAATGAGAACACATATAAAATCACTAACCTATTCAAAAAGCAAGGCATAAAAATAGCATTCACAACGAATAATACGACCGGGAGGCACCTGCAAAATAGCAATCTAAATAAACAAGACGCGGTATTCAAAGTCAGGGGTATATTCTATTACATGCCAAGACATTGGTTGTCAAGCTAATTACATTGGACAGAGCGGAAGACGATTAGTTACACGTTATAATGAACATAGGAATGCGATAAGATACGGAACACATTCAGCCGTATGCGAACATATGTGTGACACGGGGCACAGCTTCACTAAAATCGAGACTGATCTAAAAATAATTCATCACGAATCGAAAGGCAGAGCTCTCGACATAAAAGAAGCAATCGAGTTTCACCTAGCCAAACAAAACAATCCCAACTGACCCCATTGTAAAGTAAAGGCCTTGGGAGGGAAGGCACTGGACCATAGTAAGTTCATACTCAGAGGGCAATTGTCTGAGACCATCTTCGAACCCCGGAACCCAGAAATAATACTAAGGTGATCGGGTAAAATCATAATATATTCACAATAAACATGCATACAAATTAATAAAACACTTACAAATCAAGATGTGGATTCTGACATCAAATATTTGTTCCTTTTAGTTGACTGTAATACATATTTTAGTAATCCAGCCAAAGTTGTTACGATGAAGTAAATAAGCGGTGCTTTCAACCAATCATCTGTTGTCATTAGTGACAATCCAAGCCAAATAATCAAGAGGATGACGAATTAAATATTCAATAGCTTCATTATGCCCCTGCATAATGCATCATACCGTATTTCATACATTTCCACACAAATAAATAATTAATTAATTCCCGAGACAATACATGTCACAAAGCTAGGCCTACGCAAGTTACAATATCCAATATAATACGTTGCCTAAAACTGAAGAATTAATGTCTTCCAACACCAAATATACGGAGCTAATTCAATTTACGTCTTTTCACCTCAATGGCTACCAAAAATCTCTTTTTTTATTAACAACAGATGATCGCACATAGTTAAAAACAATACGACAGTAGCCATCATGAAAAACAGAAGAAAAACGATCACCGTACTAGCACCATCGAACATCAAAATAAATCCTACATTAATAAATTTTCCACAGACCATAAGGCATACTACTTGTAATTAACATGCATTTACAATTAACAGAAAACAGAAAACAAATCATTAATTACGCAAAGCAAATATGAGTGTCAGTTAGCCTACCAGAGTGAATACACGAGGATGACATTAAGTTTGAATGTACAACCTTGAAAGGCCCTGTCATGCAACGTAGGAAAATACAATATAAATACATTTACCTTGCCAGTCGATACAGTCACAAGTACTTACGATGACAAAATAGCCTACCTTAATTCCATAATATACGAATCATATCCTGACGTTTATCTCCAGTAAGATTACAATTAGTAACCAGTCAATAACTTGACGAAAAGGGATAATATCATTCAATATTTTCACATACCGTAGAACTTCAGTTTACTTCTTATGTATTTATTAAACCACGTAGATCCATGATGACTGGCCTAACAAGCTCATTACGAGAATCATACATGTCTCGAAAATCCCAGCCTTCCAAAACCATAAAGTCAACATCGAGATATAGAAATACTTGTCGCTAGAACATAGCTCTTCCTATCGGACAGAGGGAGAAACTACAATCCCTGTCCAAGGCAGCACCGACAAGATATGCTACCTATCGAGGCCAGCCACAACTAACTCCGCCGCTCGATTCAAAAGTTTATGCCAAAGTAAAAATTGTACGTTCGATCAGAGATTAGTGCCAAAGTAACGGCACAGACTCCCGGGCCCCAAACTTGTCGATGGTTCGCAGAACAGAGACGACGTAAATGGTACAAGTGTATCAACATGCATAATCAAGCAAATCTTTAAGCATAGAAAAGTTTTTGCCAATTATCACAAACACAGTAGCTTCCGAATGTGAAATACTTAATTAAAAGTTCATTTCAGTTTTCATCAGCACCATAACCACCAAAATATGTCATGCCAAGAACATAAACAAATACTTAAGTGTAGAATACATCGAGTGGGTTTTCTTTGTACAATTTCCACAACATTATTACAAATGGCATCTTGAATAAACGATGGCAGGAACAGTTTCATCCGAAGGTTACATAGATTGGTCCAATATCCTGGCCAGAGACATCTTCTCGCACTGCATAACACTCCAAACGCAGAATAAGACCTCGAAGAAATTAGCTGAAATCAAATTTCGACTGCGACAGTAATGTGTAAAGGAAAGCTTAATATCTAACGTTGACACTCATTTACAAAGAACAAATTACAATAAAATATTATATGATGGCATCAGATTTTATAACAATAACCCAGTACTATCAAGAATCCACATCTTTACAGGTGAAAGGTATAACAATGACCCTCAATTAACACAGAAACTTGCATGCATGTTTTAGAAAATTACAATATCCTGAAAATATTACAATAATAACAGTATTTTCCAAAAATAAGTTTCAATAATAATGCTGAATGGCACGTGAGCTCTCATATTTACAAATAAAAAAACTTTTTATCCCAAAAGACGAAGGCAATTGTCTCACATTGCATATCTGTTCAACCCATTTGTCCAAAATACAGAAAGAGAAAATGCCAAAAGAAACACCCAAAGTAGGAAAACACAAGAAAATTCCAAGAAGAACAATAGAAAGACCCAATTATCAAGCAAAAAACAGGACACACGTGCATACCAAAGCAGAATCACACCACAACCTTACACCATGACACATAGCCTTAAAATCCCCAGAAAAAAATTACAATTAAACCATCAAATAATTAATAAACAACAACCAGAATATGAATTAGCACTTGTCAACACATCCACACAAAACACAAATACATAAATACCCTATCATATACAGACCCAGACCAAACCGAAACTAGTAAACGAGAGAAGCACGTATTTCATGAGGCCTATAGTGAGCCGCCGTATATTGACCAAATACCACAACTCAATTCATCATATCACATCACATTACTTAACCTAAAGTATTTATTTCTCAGTCAGACAGAAGAAAAAAATTGAGCCCACTCAATCAACTGAAGACTTAGGAGAATTGTTTATAAATACTTACCAACATATTCAACTCAAATCTAAGCAAATGAACCCCCATAACATTCATCTGGTAGACTTAAGTTGACAGATGCGTCAACAAAATGCTAATTTACATCCACGATCCTAAGTAACATACAATGACCTTTTACCCCTTAAATTAATATACATCCACACTTATCTGGACAACCACAAAACAACAACAAGAAAACTAACCCAATTACCAAAATAAAACAAATCACACCACATTTATACTTTCTGAATGTCCAACTTTGGAAATGCACAATTTAGACAATAACATAAACAATACAATTATTCACTCTTGACATAGCCTAGTATATCAAACTAAGTAAACAGTATAGCGAACAAGATCAAAACAAGAACAAACTCGACAGAAATCCCTCAATAAATGACCAACAGAAGACCCTAAATGAAAGAAGATCAACAGACTACTCGTGCAGACCACCAAGCTACAAACGTACCCAAACATTCATTGAAATCACACGACCTTACAAACTCCCAAAATTAATAAAACCATTTACTACCCACAAAATCCCCATAATTTTTCCAGAATATAAATTGACACACCGTTAGGACATCAACATACACAAAATAAATAATAACCCTTAAATAAAACACACTGAAATCAACATGTCATACTAGCCGCATTTTACCCTGGCATAGCATGATTTTCCATCACCAAAACACATTTCGGCAAGTAGTTACCTTCATGAATCAACAAGCAGATAAATGACTAAGTCATCACTCGGAGAACAGAAGAGGTTTGTAATTACTTACCTATGATATCCCAACATAGTATCATTTTATACGTACGGCGTATTTAATTAAATTCAATTATAAATTAAGCAAAAACAAACCCTAACCTTAATTCACCTTAAGAAACAACCAAGAGACCCACCCGATTACAAAACAAAACTAATAACAATCACCCACACTCATGCACTCAAATACATTTACACAAGTTTGTCACTTCAGACCTAACACAATTTAGACAATAACAAACAAGAAGAACCTTTATAGATTTGCACACTCAAGCAGAATGTGCACCACACGTGTAGACAAACACAAGCATCAATAACATCCACAATACATACATGTCCTGATGACCAGAATTCATCTACACAATTTTGACAATAACATACAAGAAGAACCTTATGGATTTGCACTATCTAGCAGAATGTGCACCACACGTGTAGACAAATATACACATCAAAAACACATGCACGTCCTAATGACCCGAATTCATCTACACAATTTTGACAATAACATACAAGAAGAACCTTATGGATTTGCACTATCTAGCAGAATGTGCACCACACGTGTAGACAAATATACACATCAAAAACACATGCACGTCCTAATGACCCGAATTCATCTACACAATTTTGACAAAGACACATACACCACAACAAATATCAACTTAAATTATCAAAATCTGCATCGCACCATCGACTAATGTGGTCATACGAGCCACAAAAATCACATCTCTTGCCTTTGCTAACTCTACTCCCATTAAACCCCTGTTCAGCACGCCTCTGAAATACATGACCTTGAACATTAGTAGGCATGAACTCACGCCTTCCCTGTAAATTCTTATAAGGAACAAGACTACTATAATTATTCACAAGTTGCATCTCTCCACGTGGCTGAAAATTATTTATAGAAGGCACATAACCTGAACAACCTTGAAGATAATTACTAGTAAAGGGAGAATCATCTACCCGCAACAGATTAGCATTCTTAATCTTCTCCGCAGATAAAATAATTTCATTAAAATCAGTGAAATTCTTGGGCTTAGCATGCATGGACAAGAATGAACGATAAATGCGATTCATACCTTCGACTAATGAATTGACAACCTGCTCTTCAGTCAACTCAACTGCCAAAACCTTTGCATAAGTCCTAATATCAATGAAGTACTCATTTAACGTTTCACTCATACGCTGAACGCGAAATACATAATCTCTACTCAAATCTGCCAAGATACGTGGAGTGATAAAATATTTCAAAACCTCTCTATGGAAAACATCCAAAGAATGGCCAGCACTCATACTCTCAAACAGTTTTCCTCGCAACATTCCTTCGGTGCATGGAAAGATGATTTTCAAAATTTGAAAATCTGACAGACCAAATATGCCAGCACTATCTCTTAATTCCACTAATTTCTTCAAAAATTTCACAAATAAATTAATATCAGTGCCATAGCACACATGAAAATCTTTCAAAATTAGAGTTAATGGGTTAGGAAGGGAAGCAAAATTAACCTGACCATCAGTCATAAGTTTATTTAGAGAAACAACGTTAGTCGAGGCTCGATTATCAGAAAGATTAAGTCTATTTACTCTATCTATCACGTCACATTCACCAAATAAGCTATCAACAGTTTGTACTTCCTTATCAGTACAAGTACGGTGAGATCCTAACCTATTCCCAGCACTACCAACGTCATGGCAAGAAACTGAACTAGAAAAATCGTTATATCTCTTATCAGAACATGAATTACCAACAGCATTCAAATTACTAGGGCTCGACATGACCTCAGGTGTATTTCTTGAAGATCCTATTTGTTTATTTACCTCAGTAGTATTATTAGTTTGCAAAGCGCCTAACATATTTTCATTATTCTCCATCGACACTGATTCAAAATTACCAAAATAATTACTATTATTCACAACGCCATCACAAGAATCACTAACATATGAACAAACGCTTTCAGAACATACAACAGGTTCACTAATATTCTCAGAAATATCACTCGAGGACAACCGATTAAAACTATCTAACAGCTTGTCACGAAGCCCAACTAACTTGGTTGAAAAAACAATATCACACTTGGACCAATATTCAATTAAACTCACTAAACGATTAATCCAGTGTATAGAACGAAATTTTAATTTGTTCACACGATATGCCGAAGGTTTGGCAACTTGCTTTAACTCATCACAGGACACTAATAGGTTTGAAACAGATATCACAACATCAGACCTACCTTTTGTCCCATAAGAATGTTGATCAGTCAGACTAACAACAGAAGCTGACTTTAAGGATTTGAGAAGAATAATATCCAGTTCACGATGAAAATTAGGGTTGCCATTCCTTATTTGTATTTCATAAGCCAGTTCCTCTTTGGATAAATATTGTACAGCTTTTAAAATGCTCTCGTCCATTCAGTATATTATCACATGAAACAAAAATAACAAGAAAATTATACAAAGATAAAACAATAACAACAAACATTAAAATATCACACTTCAGGCCCAATCATACTTCCAAGCCCCAAGATCCAAAGACTAGCCCCAAACAACTACTGAATGTGGTACAAATCTAACCACGCTCTGCTACCACATTTGACCCCATTGTAAAGTAAAGGCCTTGGGAGGGAAGGCACTGGACCATAGTAAGTTCATACTCAGAGGGCAATTGTCTGAGACCATCTTCGAACCCCGGAACCCAGAAATAATACTAAGGTGATCGGGTAAAATCATAATATATTCACAATAAACATGCATACAAATTAATAAAACACTTACAAATCAAGATGTGGATTCTGACATCAAATATTTGTTCCTTTTAGTTGACTGTAATACATATTTTAGTAATCCAGCCAAAGTTGTTACGATGAAGTAAATAAGCGGTGCTTTCAACCAATCATCTGTTGTCATTAGTGAGAATCCAAGCCAAATAATCAAGAGGATGACGAATTAAATATTCAATAGCTTCATTATGCCCCTGCATAATGCATCATACCGTATTTCATACATTTCCACACAAATAAATAATTAATTAATTCCCGAGACAATACATGTCACAAAGCTAGGCCTACGCAAGTTACAATATCCAATATAATACGTTGCCTAAAACTGAAGAATTAATGTCTTCCAACACCAAATATACGGAGCTAATTCAATTTACGTCTTTTCACCTCAATGGCTACCAAAAATCTCTTTTTTTATTAACAACAGATGATCGCACATAGTTAAAAACAATACGACAGTAGCCATCATGAAAAACAGAAGAAAAACGATCACCGTACTAGCACCATCGAACATCAAAATAAATCCTACATTAATAAATTTTCCACAGACCATAAGGCATACTACTTGTAATTAAAATGCATTTACAATTAACAGAAAACAGAAAACAAATCATTAATTACGCAAAGCAAATATGAGTGTCAGTTAGCCTACCAGAGTGAATACACGAGGATGACATTAAGTTTGAATGTACAACCTTGAAAGGCCCTGTCATGCAACGTAGGAAAATACAATATAAATACATTTACCTTGCCAGTCGATACAGTCACAAGTACTTACGATGACAAAATAGCCTACCTTAATTCCATAATATACGAATCATATCCTGACGTTTATCTCCAGTAAGATTACAATTAGTAACCAGTCAATAACTTGACGAAAAGGGATAATATCATTCAATATTTTCACATACCGTAGAACTTCAGTTTACTTCTTATGTATTTATTAAACCACGTAGATCCATGATGACTGGCCTAACAAGCTCATTACGAGAATCATACATGTCTCGAAAATCCCAGCCTTCCAAAACCATAAAGTCAACATCGAGATATAGAAATACTTGTCGCTAGAACATAGCTCTTCCTATCGGACAGAGGGAGAAACTACAATCCCTGTCCAAGGCAGCACCGACAAGATATGCTACCTATCGAGGCCAGCCACAACTAACTCCGCCGCTCGATTCAAAAGTTTATGCCAAAGTAAAAATTGTACGTTCGATCAGAGATTAGTGCCAAAGTAACGGCACACCAACAATCTAAATGAACACACTTTTATGGAGAGTTCACCCCTTTTCGCTCTACTAAAAAACGCACCCTGTCGAAAACAAGACACAACTTAGCGATACAGCAAAGCTAGATAAAAAGGGGGGGGGGGGGGGAAATAGCGGTGTTTATAGGTAAATGTTATTTGGATCAGGTGTACTATGTACATTTTTCTGCAATAAACCTAGGTCGATATGCGCGGCAGTATTAAAGGTGCCGGGACGTCTTCAATAGACCGTGTACCGCTTAGTATAAATGGCTTTTTAGCCCATGCGTGGCGAAGATAGTTCCACGGTCTTTAGTAGTTGCAGACTCCTGCATTCAATAGCATACACTCTTATCTAGACTTGGCAGAGTCACACAAATATACATGGCTCTGACCTCTGGAAGAACATAGCAACTAAAGGGGGAGGAAGGGGAAAACCAGTTCCACCCAGCTAACACTCGGGGTTAGTCGACTGTAACTGGTGTCTAAGGAAACACGCAACTGCTTCAAGTTCCAGCTAAGGAGACAACTCGATAAGTATAAGCTTGTATTATTTCAGTATAACCATAGTTGATTTTGTAAAACCATATAATCACCCATAACAGACAAATTCCGGATTTTCATCACTATTTTAGAAGTTTACCTAACATTAGATATACCACATTGAACATACACCGACTGTTGCATTACCAACACTGCAACTAAATAATTGTACATATTGTATATATTTTACACCTGTATTCTCAAACATAAATGTTATAGCCTAAGTGTAATGGATCTGATGATGATCGCTTGACTATCGAAACTGGTCATCCTAGTGTATTTATTAATCTTATGTAATTTATTTCAGTATCAGGGCATAACCCAGCTCTATTTGGGTACATTCGTGTTGACCGACTGAAAAGCACCAAACTTTTGTTTACTTAGGCAACACTGAAAAATGGCTTCAAACCTCACAATAATAAGGATATTTTTGTTTCATTAAAAACATTTAACATTATCGATGTAAAAATAATAAAGAGTTATGGTACCGTGTGTTTTTTTACTTAGAAAGTAGGCCTAGTTTATTATTTCTTAAAATTTATAATATTTACAGCTTCTTCATAAATGTATTACTTGCAGTAATATTCAGTACCGTACCGTACTGGCATTGCCGTCTATATTTCTCAAGCCATGCATGCTGTTGGTAGCATTGGCAACACTGTGGGGAGGCTGTAAGGTGTGTAAACACGCTAAGTTCATCTGCTAACTTTCGTTGATAAATATAGTTTATTTTAATAAGATAGCATTTAAAATCAATTATTATTTAGTACGGTATTTCACCACCTGTAAGGTTCCTCGTGATACCGGTAAATCAGACCAGCTGATAAGGGTAGAAGTGAGTATTTCCGAAATAACCAATGAATTCAACTTACAAATTCTTCACTAATATTTCACTTAATAATTCAAGATGCCTAGGAAGTGTTGTGTATTGCTCGAATCCAAGCTCTGTCAACCTGAGAGGAATTATTATTTAGCGTATGGCTTTTAGTGCCGGGAGTGTCCTGAGACATGTGTTTGTAGCTGCTTCTATGTGGACACCCATGGGGTGAGCCACAAATACCGTCACGTGTGGTTGAGATTAAATGAATGAAGATGAATGAGCAAGTTCAATTTCAGGTAGTTCCAACTTTGGCTACTAGACGTCACTGACACCTAGCAACGAATGTTGGAACTTGATAGAGCGTTTCTAATTAAATATAACCTACAAATTTGGCTACACACTACCAATTGTAGTGGTAGATTCTTTTATATGCCATAAATCTATGAAAAGGGCCCGCCAGCTTTACTTCCTCTCCGAAGGAAGGCACACTGAGAGGAATGAGGATCGTTGACGATGGGGGGAGATGAGGGGGATTCCCGGGCCATGTGTGCTAACAGAACCGAATACATTGGTTGGTCAGTTAATACGCACATAACGCTACTTTTACATTTGAAACATTAAACTTTTAGTATTTAATTGTTAATATCCCAAGCTATTAATGTTGGACTTGATCATGCAAACCAATATTAATGTTGACATTTTTGACTGGTAATAGCACGAGGGACGAGAGATCCTTTTGAAGGTTTGTTGTCAGGCGGCAATTATCGTAACCGATCGGCAAGCGAGGCTCCAACACAACTGGCTTATCCTAGCATTGTGCGCATGCGTTGAGTAGGCCTACGGTAGTGAACTATGATGCCTGCCCAAGACCGACTACAATATATCAGACCGTAATACGACAATCGATTTAGCAAAAATGGTGGCAATCGTTGTGGAAGGTATCGAGTAACGACTGTTTGTTTACTATTGTTGATCAGACATAGAGTGGTTTCTACTGCCAGGAATTCGTATAGAATGGTATATAATTATATCGTGTGATCTCGTACTGTTCTGTTAATGATGTACCGTAGGTAGTGTAGTACATTGCGATTATCGGTAATAATAAATACCGGCACCATATAATGCTAAGTGTTGTGATATGTCATGAAAGGGGTCGTACATGCTATGTAACGAGCTAGCTGTAGATCCAATGACACTGTTGCAGGTTATTTCAACATTTACATTTCATAAAGACCAAACAGTAAAGGAGAAGTGATTAAAAAATATACACAGGGATGATTTCGAAGTTTAAGTGCCAATAATCGTGTGTGTTTGGACAGTTTGAACATACAGTACCGTAAAATGGGGTAATGTGGATCAAAATTTTCGTTTTTTTGAAGGTTTAGGTTATTTATTTTGATAAGAAAATGTCCAAGATTTTAAGTTAATATGTAAGACTTCTGAGCTTTCATATTCCGTTGAAAACAAAATGATCACTCTTTTAGTGTAGTTGTTAGAAAATAAGAAAGTGTGATCCGCTTTACCTCATACGTAAAGGTTGGGGTAAAGCGGATCATCTTTGTTTTTTGAACAATAAAACCTCTTTTACCCACTGTAGGGGGAAAGTGGATCACTATGGTACCGTCAGCTGGGGTTACTTTACACAGGCTGGGTAACTTTACACACTTCCCGCTAAAATCTTTTGAGCGCTGCACGTGGCCGGTTTTGGAAGTTGTGAGAAAGATGTCTGTTTATACAAGACGTAGTGAACTGTGTTAGTAAGAAAACCGTGTTTGTGTTGTTTGTACTTCACTCCGCTGGATAATAACTGCAGCTAAACGTACGTGAGTATTTGTACATATTCTATATTGTATAGAAACTTTCATTTCGTTACCTTAGTCATGTTGTACTACATGTTGTAATTTGCAACAATGCTATCTCCATAAAGACTTGGGAGGCGGGAATTGGATGTGGAACAAGTTTCCTTGGTGAGTCACATCACTGAGAGCCGAAAATAACCGAAGGTGCACGACACGCCCTTCGGAGGGGGTAACTTTACACAGGCTAAGGCAGTGTTTGGTATTTCATGTTTGAACCCCAGAGTATTTGGGTGTTGCGGATTAATAACAGCCTAAGCCAGTTTTCTCTTATCATTCCCATATACACGGGTAATAATGTCAGCGTGCTTTAATTTCAGGTTCGAACCCTGCAAAATGCCAAGAACTTATCTTAGGAAGCCCGGTTCTCGCAGGTATGCAGACTACACTCAGCATGATATTGACTGCAGTAAATGAGGGAATGTCATTGCGTGCAGCTGAATCCAAGTTCCACGTTCCAATGAAAACAATTGCAAACAAGGTGAAGGAACCTCAAGGGAAACATTGCCGGTATGGAAGACCAACTACGTGTGACACACAAGTGGCCAGTGAAGAAGAGGAGCCCATGAATGATGGGCATAATCAGGTAGAATGTGGTTCATCTGATAGTGACATGTCAGAGACATTTCAGCTTCCAAGGACACCAGATGATAATCAGTGTACCGGTATTATAGGCCAATGGGTTGTGGTACAATTTGCCTCTAAGAAGACAATTAAGCATTTCATTGGGCAAATAAACAAAGTAATATCTTGTGATGAGAGGCAAATTCGATTTGTAAAGATGACACGTTGCTCAGCATACACATTTGTATGGCCAGCTGTTGAAGATGTTTCCGTTGTCAATTGCCAGGACATAGTGGGACTGCTTGATGAACCTAGAATGTTGAGGAGAGGTTTCCTGAAATTCAGAGAACATCTGCAGTCATTGATGTAAATATTCAGTCTCTATGAAAGTGACATTTATGTTACGGTACCGTAATAATGTTAATAATGCCTTAGACTCGTGTAAAAACTTAGTTTAATAGACTTTTTGCTTCTAACACTTCAGCAGCATTGTTTTCATTCTTATTTCCTACAAACATAAAATTAAACATTTTACACATAATTCATTTATTTTTAAAATGTACTCAGACTATTCAATAAAGCATTTTAAAGTATCTACTTACCTCTAATTGGTGTTATCTTCCCATTTAAAATTTCCAGGCAGGTGTAAAGTTACCCCTTGTGTGGTTGTATAGCCAAAAATCATGATAGGTACTGGTATGTGTAAAGTAACCCCATGCGTGGGGTAACTTTACACACCCATTTTTTTTATTTTTTAAATGTCTTAGGCATAGTTTGCATTCATTGTGATATTATATTTTTGTGTAAGTACCCTTAAAGCATACATTAACATGTTTCAATAAATTTGACAACAAATAACAACAAAGAAAATGAGGAAAATACAAGAAAAGTGTGTAAAGTAACCCCATCTGACGGTACTTTTTAAAAGGAAATACTACTCCTGAAAGGCAATTAGCTGACAAAATTTCTTAGTATTTATTGTAATTTAAAGACAAAGCAAGACAAAGCGAATCTTATTCTTCTCACATTCTTGAACCTCATTCAGTGTAAGATGACTGGACAGATTGTCACCTATTAATAGCTTTGGACCCTCCATTTTTCTGCAGTATGGAAGGATAACGGTGGAAAACCAATCCTGAAAGAGAGATGCATCAAACCATCCACTCAAATTCCGATTGTATGCTGAACCAGTTAGTCCTCCTTCGACCCACCCAGGATACATGTGTTTGGCTTTAAAAACTATGTAGGGCGGGAGTACTGTTGCTGCGACCATTACACTAGTGCTGAATCCATGATCCTTTCTGTGTGTTTCATCCCACGTCTCACAACAACGTTTATAAAGCCAGGGTCATCTGTGAAGTTAGTCTCATCATAGTTAATGATGTTTGACACTTTCTAATGACTTCTGAAGGTGGTTAAAGTATTCTTGCAGCAATTCCAATGATTTGAGCAAATGTAACTGTGAGTTCAGGGTGGCGTTTCATAAAACAGTGAAACCATTCCAGTCCTGGTCTGTTCTCTTTGAATAGCTTCTCTACAACACCCTTTCTGTTCAAGTACTGGTGTATAATGTTTCGTACATCCGCACTATGAAGAGGGGAAACCCCAGTTGGCACATATAATGAAGGCCTCAACAAGGCAATTTTCTTCTTCCTCATTGAGAACAGTTTGTCTCCCGTATTTCAAGAGTTTTTCCCTTCTTTCACCCACCTGTTAATTGTGGTGTAAGGCACTGCATAATATGCAGATGCCTTACGAATAGACATCTCACCACACTTAACCTTTTCAACAGCCTCATGCAAGTATTTTGCATTGTAATTTCTCTTTCCCTCAGCTCCAACCTTTTTTTCGTAATTTCTCGGCATGATCCGCTTTACCCCACAATGTCACAAAATACATATTTATACTCACAGCTCGAAAAATATACATCATAAGTAAACAAGTTGAGGTTATGAGAATCGCACATAACCATACTTTTGATTGATACTATATGTTTGTGTGCCACTCGCAGAACTTCCTTTACACAATGCTTCGTTTTCAATGAAAATAAAATGTTTAAAAATGTTAACCTAACCCACAAATTATTTAAAAATCTACTTACAAATTTGAAACAGAGAATATCGCAGACATTGAAGTCACACACTTCTTATAATGGCGCAAAATTGTATTTCTTTGGGACACGTCAGCAAAGCAGTGCACACGTGATCCACTTTACCCCAATTTACGGTACATTTATGGTTAGGGAAGGCCCCCAACTAAAAATGGTGAACCAGTGTCTAATTCGTTGGACGTAAATGTGTTCTATAAAACTATCTATGTGAGGAGACATGGTTGGTCGGTTCCTCAGTTTAGGGGCTGCAACAACGAGGTCTTGTAGCCCCGTGTACTTTGGGTGTGTGTAGAATCTGTCTGATAACCGGTGTTAATTGTGATGGCTGTATTAGTGTGTGTATCTGATTTTTAATTCAAGTAAGAACTGCAACTTTGAATTTTTCAAATAGTTCCTACTTTTGCCGCCAAACGCCACCGTCAACGACTACTAGGAATGGTTCAGAACAAAGCTACTAGACGCCACCGCAGTCGGCTCTTGGCAATGAACGTAAGAATGTAAGAGCGTTGTTTACATTCTTAACCTATCCAATTTAGCTTCACACAGGTGAAATTAGTGGAAGGTTCTTTAACATGCCATAAATCTATGACATGGGACCGCCGGCTTTACTTCCCCTCCGAAGGAAGGCATACTGAGAGATGAGGAGACATGTAAATGGATACTGCAAGCTGGACAATTTGGTGAGTCATCTTTCAAATTACAATAACCTACATGTACTTTTGGTATGATGCAAATGTTAGTAAAGGGAAGCCTTGTCTTGATTGTTTTCCGTGTTTTCTAACCTCTACTCCAGGAAAATGCCGAGAGGGGCAGATGACCTCGCTGTTTCTCCCCTTAAAACAATAACTGACTAACAAATGTCAGGGGAAGATGACCTCGTAGTTCCGCTCCTTAAAACAACAGTAACTATATAACAAATGTCGAAATGGTTTCTAGGTTAAAACTACGGCCACCTTCTTCAAAATCCTAGCTTCAATTACAAATATACACACTTCTACAGCCATTACAATGACACAGGTTATCAGATAGAGTCCACACACACCTACAGTAAGTAAAAGGGACAACATGACCACGATGTCGCAAAGGCCTTAAAAGAATCAATATCCATGCAACAGTCTATGACGTATGGCAGTCATCAATGAAACTCCTTTTGATCTCAAGAAATGGAAGATTTGTGTCATTTGAGCCGTAGAGTGGACTGACATTCGCAATGCGAGGAAATGTAATTCTGGGGTAAGGGCTGAAACGGGGTGCACTCAGCCTCATGAGGCAACTGAGTAGAGGAGGGTTCGATGCCCTCTTCAGTCATCCTGGAAGTGGTTTTCTGTGGTTTCCCACCTCTACTGCAGGCAAATGCTGGAATGGTACCTAATGTGATAATAAGGCTGCTTCCTATTCAAGTCCTGGAAGTGGTTTTCCGTGGTTTCCCCAATTCTACTACAGGCAAATGCCAGGATGGTTCCTAACTCAGGCCATGGCCTTCTCCTTCCCAATCCAATCCCCAATGTTCTAGCACACTAGTTCAGCCATAACAATAACACAGGTTATCACACAAATTCCACACACAAATACATGGGGCTATAAGACCACGATGTAGCTCCTAATACAAGCAACAACAACAATGTCTATTTTCATTCTTGTAGCTCCATTTAGAAGTATTTGCATTTTTTAAATATTTGTCCTATCTTTGGTTTATTTGTGTCTCTCCCCCCAGGGGCTCACATCTAGTGGGACGTTGGTTGGCGACCACGGGACCCTAGCTGAGTCGGCATTGCTTCCACTTACTTGTGCTGGGCTCCTCTCCGTCTTCTTTCCTGTCGACCTCTCTTGGTCAACTCTTGTTCTCTTCCGACCCCAATGTATTAGGGTATCCGAGGCCTAGGGATTCTTTCACTTTCCTGCCTTAATTGGCCCTTGTCTCATTTTTCCTGATAGCCTACCCTCCTTCAGCGAGGGGTCAGCCTTCTTTTTCTTTTCTTGTTATCTCCTGCCTTCCCCACAAGGCCCTCAAGGAGGCAGGGTGTATATAGCCCCACCACTTCTGGCGCACCCTGGATATTGCTACACCCTCAAGGGCTCACGGCTGGTGAGTTCCGGGGTTGGCAACCCTGAGGGATTCCTGAGCTGGATCCGCTTTACCCCCTTTTCACTCTGACTTTGGGGTGGGCCCTAACCTCTTTCCCTTTCCTATCTGCCTTTCATGGCTCTCCTTCCTTCCAAGTCCCTCAATCCCCATTCTTCTAGGGTTGAGGGCATTTCTTTTCTTCCTGTCCTTTATTTGCCTTAGGCCTATCCTTAATTTGTTTACCATTTCTTCTTCTAGTATGTAAGTTTGTAGTTAGTACCTATTAGTTATAGTTTTCATTTTCATATAATCTTTCACTATCACCCAAACCATTATGGGCCGATAACCTAGATGTTAGGCCCCTTAAAACAACATTATCAACATCATCATTAATTGTATCCGTATTTTTAGCTACTGTCTGTTCGCGTTGCTTGTAGCGAAGTACGTCAGGGTTTCATATTCAATTTGTGCCTCATTACATAACATCCTGTAATTTCTGGTGGAATTTAATGAATTATGCGAATGTTTGTCCTCGAATTTGCCGCTTTTCGATGACGCCATGCCCGCCAGTGTCAACAACTGTTCCCCTACGATTGCCACCATCTTTGTTTTGATGGTACGGTCTGAGATATTGTAGTTGGTCTTGGCCTGCCTTAATGTTCACACAAGAGCCAAGGCCACCTCACTCATGAAATTATCTTCAAATATAATTGATATATACTTGGAATATTAAACAAAACACTGTTAATTTTTTGAAAGACAAATTTAATATTTTTTGAAATACATAGCCTACTATTTACAAGATAACATTCATGGTGGTTCATCCTTTACATGAAAAAAAAAATCATTCCATTCAGACTGGTATTTCTTGTTAAACCGTGTTTTTTGTGATTCATGGAGTTAAGAAAATCACGATTATGATCCTTTCAATAAATTACTGGTTTATATCTCTAAATTATATGAAGGCACCATATATTTACTATACATAAGTCAGTTCTCATAACTGTATGTTACATATTATTGAAGCTGTGATAAGATTCGTTAAGTGTATGCGAAAATTCTCACTGACGGTGTAAAGTCCCCTTAATTTAAAATTAATATTTGTAGGCAGACTAACTTTGTTTGTGGCTTTGAAGCAATATTCTACTCGTTGTTATGCGTGTTTACTTCATTTCCTTGAGCTTTAATTATGTAAATACCTTTTATGTAAGACTTTAAATGAGATGGCAGGTTTTCAGGATATTTCGTTCACATTACATCTTGAAGGAAATTACCATGGCAGTAAGGTACCTCGGAAAGACTCATCTTCAGCAATCATCACAAATTCCAGTGACTCCTCCTAGCTGATTGCTGTAAACTTCTCCTCTCGCTGTTACAAGTGTTTATGCTGCCAGTGCTGCATTCTGCTAGACTCTATCACACCATGGAGGAACCTACCTTTATTAAGTGTGAACCGAAGTGGCTGTCAGATTTTGAAGAAGCATCCAGTTTAGTAAGTTCCATTGCTTAAATACAAGTAGGGTATGTCCAGTTACTAATTCCTCTGCTCAAGTTAAATTTGTTTAGGCATATTTATTATTTCACATGGCACAATCCCAAAAATATGGATAATATTAATACATTTGGAATTTTAATGATACCTTTTTAAAAGAAAATTACATTAATTATTTGTATGCTTTCATCATATTTATAGGTAGTCGAAATTCTGATTTCTCAAAAAGCTCAAAATCATCAGCTAAATCTGCTAATTTCCTACTGCCATATTTGAACTTGCAAATGATGCCAAAGAATACAGTGCATGCACATATTCATGTCTATATTTATATAGTGTATGTGGTTCATAAATATTGTTATGATGACATTCATTTTTGTGATTTGTTAACACAATGAGGTAATAAATAGGTTAAAAGTTCCGCCTAATCAATACTCTTTGATGTGTAACATCTTTCCACTCGGTAGCTGGCTTTTTTGTGGGATTGATTTTGTAAAAGGGACGGAAGTGGGACGGAAACAATGAGCGCGCGTGGTGGCGGAGATTGGTACCACGACGTACTGTCGGCCATGTGGCTATTTGGAATGTATATCGCATACGGTTTACTTCAAGGTTTGGATGTCCCATTAATGATATTCCTACAATAAATCATCTTCAAGTTGTCGTTCTTTGGTGTGAAAATATTCATTATATCATATTTGCTGAAAACAATTACGATGTATCAAATCTTCATACTTTTGCTGTATTCTTATTTAATGTAAGCATTCGAGGTACTGTCGGCCAAAATACAGCACTATGTGGAATGTATATCGAATACGGTTTAGTTCAAGGTTTGAAAGCCGCATTAAAGATATTCCTACAATAAATCACTGGCACTGGAGTTTTAGAAGTAGTTATTTCAATGACCAACCGAGTTCACTGTTAACAAGGGATTTGCGCTCCCGGCAGACACATAGTAGGATAACATGTCACATGTTACACATCAAATACGACTACTGTAAGGCTCATAATTTTTTAAACTAAATATGATCACTATGTAGTCATTGGTGGGACATGTTTCGAGGCCTAATTATTTTTGGCCCCTTCATCAGCCGATCTCAATTAATCAATAAATGTCAAAGACACAAGATATTTGTTTCAAATGATTACTTTATTCATGTTCTCATACATCATATTGTGTTGATTTAGGCGTTCAATTTTCCATCTTTCTTCACGGTGCACCATATAAGGTTTAATGGCGAGGGACTTTTTTGTGTAGCCTAACGACATGTGATTTTTTTTTCCATCTTGTCAACTGGCCGTTCTGTCCAAAGTCAATAATAGGATGACATCCAGTCATTTCATAGTAATGATGCTATGTGTTTTCAATCTTGGATGTTAACCCTCTGAGGCATCACAATGACTTTCGGATCACTGGTCGTTTTCACTGTTGTTATTGTTCGAGTCTTCAGTCTTTTGACTGTTTTGATGTAGCCCTCCATGCCTCCCTGTCCTGAGCTAATCGTTTCATCTCTACATAGTTACCACACCTTACAACCGAGGCAATCTGTTTAACATATTCTAACCTTGGTCTACCCCTACTGTTCTTGTCCTCGACCCTTCCTTCCATAACTAAGCTTGCTATTCCTGGGTGTCTTATGTGTCCTACCAACCTATCTCTTCTCTTCATTAGCAGTCGCCAGAAACATCTCTCCTCTCCCACTAGTCTTAATACCTCTTCATTTGTTACTCTATTTACCCATGTGATCTTAACCATTCTCCTGTAACACCACATTTCAAGCTTCTATGCTCCTATTTTCTGCTCCAACAGTCCAAGTTTCACTTCCATTGAGCGCCACGCTCCAGACAAAGGCTTTTAAAGATGACTTCCTAATACCTAAATCTATATTTGATGTCAACAGATTATATTTTTATAAATATGCTTTCCTTGTTGCTTCGTCTATCACCGGTTATTTTGCTCCCTAAGTAACACAAGTCTCCTACCTCCTTAAGCTTTTCACCTGCCAATTCGACGTCCATAGAGGATTCTGGTTTATTTCGGCTGCATTCCATTATTTTTGTTAATAATTTTCACTGTTAAATACAATTAATGTGTGGGTTTCAATATTTCTCATTATGCTTCAGATCTTGTATAATCCACATATATGCCGATAACCTTGATGTTAAGCCCCTTAAAGCAACAACAACAATAATGCTTTAAATTTCAATACATTATATTATTGAAAGTGCCCTTTTTATGCTAAACGTATAATGCATCCTGTGGATCCTTCACGAACACTGAGTGTACTGGTGCAATTTCCTTTAGCTTGAAAATTAATTTATTCCTAAACAATATCATGTTAAACAGTGTCCCGGGTGTATTTTATCAACTTAATTGTTATGCAGTGCGTTCTTCATGGAGCATTTTGTATCCATCCTCATGCAAGTGGATGTCCATTTTGTTTTGTTACATTGCTATCTTATCTCTGTATATAAAAATGAATGTTACATGATAGTTTGTATGTATTTGTGTGTGTCCTTTATGCTTTCACATACCATTCAACCGCTTGCGACGAAACTTGGATGAGTTGTTGTGGACACTCCAGGAAAGGTTTCTGACTTAGTAATTTTTTCAATAGGTAGCGCACGAGTAGTTTCAACAAATTAAGGACGGAACGCGAGTAGTTTACAAAAGTCCCGTCTGCGTTCATATATCATTTATCCGATTGTGATGAAACTTTGGTGAGTTGTTGTGTACACTCCAGGAAAGGTTTCTGACTTAGTAACTCTATATTACAACAGGTAGCGCACAAGTAGATTCATCAAATGAGTAACGCAGCGTGAATCGTTTCAACAAAGTCTCCTATGCGTTCATATACCACTCATATGATTACAAAGAAACTATGGTGAGTTGTTGCGCACGCTCCCACGAATGTTTCTGATTTAGTAAATCCATTTTACAATAATTAAGGAATGAAATATTGTGAATCCAAAACACTCCAACAAACAATATTATGATGCCAATACATTCTTTGATTGGCATTGCAAGGCATGCCGGGTGCAGCTCGTTGGTTTATAAAAGGTGATCACAATAATTGCATGACAGTCTTTCAAGTAATACATTTTATTTGGAAGAGTGAAATCTAGATGTATACAATACAAGAATCAGGAACATCAACTGTTGGCCTGTACACTGAAACACTCGTTATATTATATCTTGAAACCTCTACACCTGAAAACTATTCCCGGTCTGCAAATGCCGGGATAGTACTGTACCCGTAATTATCATATAGTTGATCTTGAAGAATCTTGAAGGTCGCGGCTGAAAACCTGAAAATCCCTCTGACAAGCACTTCTATGATAATCACACAGTCGCAGAGGAAGTTTTATGGACTAACTACACTGGACAAGGATGCTAACTACATTAGGAGCATGAGATCCTTACCTAAATCTCGGGTCGGAATGGGATAAAGGCGCCACATACCATGAGTACCCATTTTCCATAACACATCCTTGTTTATTGAAATAACTCACTCAAGACCCACTTGTAAAAAGGAATGAAGCTACTTTATTGCCGATAACACCAGACAATAAATAAACAATGAAATAGAAACATGTAAAAAAACTCCCACTCATCCACAACAAATCTGACATACACACGCTAAAACAGCTGAGCTTAACACGCCCATAATCTCTCGTTTACATTGCCTCCCTCAACTGGAGTTAAAATATTGAAATTAAAATGCTTAAAATAATTTAAATATGTCGAAAGCTTTTCCAAAAGTTTCGTTCAAAAGTGAATTTAAATTTTAACAATACTATGTTTTACTTTAAACATCAAATACTCCCTTTCTAATTTAAAAGGATCAGCTGGACTACATAAAATGTCCATCAGCTGTTTTCAGATAGCTGCCATTGCTATACACAATCAGCTGTTTCCTTCTCATCCGGGATTCATACATACACATGACTAATCCCTCAGTCATCACGCATTCTCGTACAAATACAAATTGACAATATTCCTGAAAGAACACTATTCCTCCCTTAATGTTTCATAAAATAATTCGGAGAACAACACATCTCTCCATTACATTGAAAAATCCCCCAGAATATCACATACATAAATCATATACTACATTCTCTCACTCACCTTGTGTTGCATACAAGTATTTCTCCATTCAAAATAAAGAACACGTATGATGGAAGCTTAATATTATTATATTAACATCGCAAAATAATTTATTATTATCAACGACGACAACAAAGTTAAAGAAAAGAAACGAACAACACATATTCAAAAGGTTTAATATTTACAACGGACTAGTTATGCAAGTTTAATGTCTAAACTGTCCCTCCATGTCGAAATAATATATAAATATTATTGTTATACATACTTCTGTGCGAGAAGTAAACACGATAAAGTGTAGATTATAACTACCTTACTTAATGGTATATTGGCTTTCACGGCCGGTGAATTAAAACTCAGCAATTCTTCTAGGTTTGTGCCGTGTCTTGTGTGGGGTTTCGCCTAGGACACCAAGCTAGGCTCATCGGCGGGCTCTTGGTGTCCCCGCCCGGACCCCCACAGGAGTGACGAACTGCGCGCCACCTCCCTTTATATAAGGTGCAACTGCACCACTTGACTACGAGAACTAAAAGCTCAAGCAGCCTGAACCTCCCTATGAAGGCTTCCAAAAAGATGGTATATTGGCTTTCACGGCCGGTGAATTAAAACTCAGCAATTCTTCTAGGTTTGTGCCGTGTCTTGTGTGGGGTTTCGCCTAGGACACCAAGCTAGGCTCATCGGCGGGCTCTTGGTGTCCCCGCCCGGACCCCCACAGGAGTGACGAACTGCGCGCCACCTCCCTTTATATAAGGTGCAACTGCACCACTTGACTACGAGAACTAAAAGCTCAAGCAGCCTGAACCTCCCTATGAAGGCTTCCAAAAAGATGGTATATTGGCTTTCACGGCCGGTGAATTAAAACTCAGCAATTCTTCTAGGTTTGTGCCGTGTCTTGTGTGGGGTTTCGCCTAGGACACCAAGCTAGGCTCATCGGCGGGCTCTTGGTGTCCCCGCCCGGACCCCCACAGGAGTGACGAACTGCGCGCCACCTCCCTTTATATAAGGTGCAACTGCACCACTTGACTACGAGAACTAAAAGCTCAAGCAGCCTGAACCTCCCTATGAAGGCTTCCAAAAAGATGGTATATTGGCTTTCACGGCCGGTGAATTAAAACTCAGCAATTCTTCTAGGTTTGTGCCGTGTCTTGTGTGGGGTTTCGCCTAGGACACCAAGCTAGGCTCATCGGCGGGCTCTTGGTGTCCCCGCCCGGACCCCCACAGGAGTGACGAACTGCGCGCCACCTCCCTTTATATAAGGTGCAACTGCACCACTTGACTACGAGAACTAAAAGCTCAAGCAGCCTGAACCTCCCTATGAAGGCTTCCAAAAAGATGGTATATTGGCTTTCACGGCCGGTGAATTAAAACTCAGCAATTCTTCTAGGTTTGTGCCGTGTCTTGTGTGGGGTTTCGCCTAGGACACCAAGCTAGGCTCATCGGCGGGCTCTTGGTGTCCCCGCCCGGACCCCCACAGGAGTGACGAACTGCGCGCCACCTCCCTTTATATAAGGTGCAACTGCACCACTTGACTACGAGAACTAAAAGCTCAAGCAGCCTGAACCTCCCTATGAAGGCTTCCAAAAAGATGGTATATTGGCTTTCACGGCCGGTGAATTAAAACTCAGCAATTCTTCTAGGTTTGTGCCGTGTCTTGTGTGGGGTTTCGCCTAGGACACCAAGCTAGGCTCATCGGCGGGCTCTTGGTGTCCCCGCCCGGACCCCCACAGGAGTGACGAACTGCGCGCCACCTCCCTTTATATAAGGTGCAACTGCACCACTTGACTACGAGAACTAAAAGCTCAAGCAGCCTGAACCTCCCTATGAAGGCTTCCAAAAAGATGGTATATTGGCTTTCACGGCCGGTGAATTAAAACTCAGCAATTCTTCTAGGTTTGTGCCGTGTCTTGTGTGGGGTTTCGCCTAGGACACCAAGCTAGGCTCATCGGCGGGCTCTTGGTGTCCCCGCCCGGACCCCCACAGGAGTGACGAACTGCGCGCCACCTCCCTTTATATAAGGTGCAACTGCACCACTTGACTACGAGAACTAAAAGCTCAAGCAGCCTGAACCTCCCTATGAAGGCTTCCAAAAAGATGGTATATTGGCTTTCACGGCCGGTGAATTAAAACTCAGCAATTCTTCTAGGTTTGTGCCGTGTCTTGTGTGGGGTTTCGCCTAGGACACCAAGCTAGGCTCATCGGCGGGCTCTTGGTGTCCCCGCCCGGACCCCCACAGGAGTGACGAACTGCGCGCCACCTCCCTTTATATAAGGTGCAACTGCACCACTTGACTACGAGAACTAAAAGCTCAAGCAGCCTGAACCTCCCTATGAAGGCTTCCAAAAAGATGGTATATTGGCTTTCACGGCCGGTGAATTAAAACTCAGCAATTCTTCTAGGTTTGTGCCGTGTCTTGTGTGGGGTTTCGCCTAGGACACCAAGCTAGGCTCATCGGCGGGCTCTTGGTGTCCCCGCCCGGACCCCCACAGGAGTGACGAACTGCGCGCCACCTCCCTTTATATAAGGTGCAACTGCACCACTTGACTACGAGAACTAAAATCTCAAGCAGCCTGAACCTCCCTATGAAGGCTTCCAAAAAGATGGTATATTGGCTTTCACGGCCGGTGAATTAAAACTCAGCAATTCTTCTAGGTTTGTGCCGTGTCTTGTGTGGGGTTTCGCCTAGGACACCAAGCTAGGCTCATCGGCGGGCTCTTGGTGTCCCCGCCCGGACCCCCACAGGAGTGACGAACTGCGCGCCACCTCCCTTTATATAAGGTGCAACTGCACCACTTGACTACGAGAACTAAAAGCTCAAGCAGCCTGAACCTCCCTATGAAGGCTTCCAAAAAGATGGTATATTGGCTTTCACGGCCGGTGAATTAAAACTCAGCAATTCTTCTAGGTTTGTGCCGTGTCTTGTGTGGGGTTTCGCCTAGGACACCAAGCTAGGCTCATCGGCGGGCTCTTGGTGTCCCCGCCCGGACCCCCACAGGAGTGACGAACTGCGCGCCACCTCCCTTTATATAAGGTGCAACTGCACCACTTGACTACGAGAACTAAAAGCTCAAGCAGCCTGAACCTCCCTATGAAGGCTTCCAAAAAGATGGTATATTGGCTTTCACGGCCGGTGAATTAAAACTCAGCAATTCTTCTAGGTTTGTGCCGTGTCTTGTGTGGGGTTTCGCCTAGGACACCAAGCTAGGCTCATCGGCGGGCTCTTGGTGTCCCCGCCCGGACCCCCACAGGAGTGACGAACTGCGCGCCACCTCCCTTTATATAAGGTGCAACTGCACCACTTGACTACGAGAACTAACAGCTCAAGCAGCCTGAACCTCCCTATGAAGGCTTCCAAAAAGATGGTATATTGGCTTTCACGGCCGGTGAATTAAAACTCAGCAATTCTTCTAGGTTTGTGCCGTGTCTTGTGTGGGGTTTCGCCTAGGACACCAAGCTAGGCTCATCGGCGGGCTCTTGGTGTCCCCGCCCGGACCCCCACAGGAGTGACGAACTGCGCGCCACCTCCCTTTATATAAGGTGCAACTGCACCACTTGACTACGAGAACTAAAAGCTCAAGCAGCCTGAACCTCCCTATGAAGGCTTCCAAAAAGATGGTATATTGGCTTTCACGGCCGGTGAATTAAAACTCAGCAATTCTTCTAGGTTTGTGCCGTGTCTTGTGTGGGGTTTCGCCTAGGACACCAAGCTAGGCTCATCGGCGGGCTCTTGGTGTCCCCGCCCGGACCCCCACAGGAGTGACGAACTGCGCGCCACCTCCCTTTATATAAGGTGCAACTGCACCACTTGACTACGAGAACTAAAAGCTCAAGCAGCCTGAACCTCCCTATGAAGGCTTCCAAAAAGATGGTATATTGGCTTTCACGGCCGGTGAATTAAAACTCAGCAATTCTTCTAGGTTTGTGCCGTGTCTTGTGTGGGGTTTCGCCTAGGACACCAAGCTAGGCTCATCGGCGGGCTCTTGGTGTCCCCGCCCGGACCCCCACAGGAGTGACGAACTGCGCGCCACCTCCCTTTATATAAGGTGCAACTGCACCACTTGACTACGAGAACTAAAAGCTCAAGCAGCCTGAACCTCCCTATGAAGGCTTCCAAAAAGATGGTATATTGGCTTTCACGGCCGGTGAATTAAAACTCAGCAATTCTTCTAGGTTTGTGCCGTGTCTTGTGTGGGGTTTCGCCTAGGACACCAAGCTAGGCTCATCGGCGGGCTCTTGGTGTCCCCGCCCGGACCCCCACAGGAGTGACGAACTGCGCGCCACCTCCCTTTATATAAGGTGCAACTGCACCACTTGACTACGAGAACTAAAAGCTCAAGCAGCCTGAACCTCCCTATGAAGGCTTCCAAAAAGATGGTATATTGGCTTTCACGGCCGGTGAATTAAAACTCAGCAATTCTTCTAGGTTTGTGCCGTGTCTTGTGTGGGGTTTCGCCTAGGACACCAAGCTAGGCTCATCGGCGGGCTCTTGGTGTCCCCGCCCGGACCCCCACAGGAGTGACGAACTGCGCGCCACCTCCCTTTATATAAGGTGCAACTGCACCTCTTGACTACGAGAACTAAAAGCTCAAGCAGCCTGAACCTCCCTATGAAGGCTTCCAAAAAGATGGTATATTGGCTTTCACGGCCGGTGAATTAAAACTCAGCAATTCTTCTAGGTTTGTGCCGTGTCTTGTGTGGGGTTTCGCCTAGGACACCAAGCTAGGCTCATCGGCGGGCTCTTGGTGTCCCCGCCCGGACCCCCACAGGAGTGACGAACTGCGCGCCACCTCCCTTTATATAAGGTGCAACTGCACCACTTGACTACGAGAACTAAAAGCTCAAGCAGCCTGAACCTCCCTATGAAGGCTTCCAAAAAGATGGTATATTGGCTTTCACGGCCGGTGAATTAAAACTCAGCAATTCTTCTAGGTTTGTGCCGTGTCTTGTGTGGGGTTTCGCCTAGGACACCAAGCTAGGCTCATCGGCGGGCTCTTGGTGTCCCCGCCCGGACCCCCACAGGAGTGACGAACTGCGCGCCACCTCCCTTTATATAAGGTGCAACTGCACCTCTTGACTACGAGAACTAAAAGCTCAAGCAGCCTGAACCTCCCTATGAAGGCTTCCAAAAAGATGGTATATTGGCTTTCACGGCCGGTGAATTAAAACTCAGCAATTCTTCTAGGTTTGTGCCGTGTCTTGTGTGGGGTTTCGCCTAGGACACCAAGCTAGGCTCATCGGCGGGCTCTTGGTGTCCCCGCCCGGACCCCCGAAAGCCAATATACCATCTTTTTGGAAGCCTTCATAGGGAGGTTCAGGCTGCTTGAGCTTTTAGTTCTCGTAGTCAAGTGGTGCAGTTGCACCTTATATAAAGGGAGGTGGCGCGCAGTTCGTCACTCCTGTGGGGGTCCGGGCGGGGACACCAAGAGCCCGCCGATGAGCCTAGCTTGGTGTCCTAGGCGAAACCCCACACAAGACACGGCACAAACCTAGTGAATTGCTGAGTTTTAATTCACCGGCCGTGAAAGCCAATATACCATCTTTTTGGAAGCCTTCATAGGGAGGTTCAGGCTGCTTGAGCTTTTAGTTCTCGTAGTCAAGTGGTGCAGTTGCACCTTATATAAAGGGAGGTGGCGCGCAGTTCGTCACTCCTGTGGGGGTCCGGGCGGGGACACCAAGAGCCCGCCGATGAGCCTAGCTTGGTGTCCTAGGCGAAACCCCACACAAGACACGGCACAAACCTAGAAGAATTGCTGAGTTTTAATTCACCGGCCGTGAAAGCCAATATACCATCTTTTTGGAAGCCTTCATAGGGAGGTTCAGGCTGCTTGAGCTTTTAGTTCTCGTAGTCAAGTGGTGCAGTTGCACCTTATATAAAGGGAGGTGGCGCGCAGTTCGTCACTCCTGTGGGGGTCCGGGCGGGGACACCAAGAGCCCGCCGATGAGCCTAGCTTGGTGTCCTAGGCGAAACCCCACACAAGACACGGCACAAACCTAGAAGAATTGCTGAGTTTTAATTCACCGGCCGTGAAAGCCAATATACCATCTTTTTGGAAGCCTTCATAGGGAGGTTCAGGCTGCTTGAGCTTTTAGTTCTCGTAGTCAAGTGGTGCAGTTGCACCTTATATAAAGGGAGGTGGCGCGCAGTTCGTCACTCCTGTGGGGGTCCGGGCGGGGACACCAAGAGCCCGCCGATGAGCCTAGCTTGGTGTCCTAGGCGAAACCCCACACAAGACACGGCACAAACCTAGAAGAATTGCTGAGTTTTAATTCACCGGCCGTGAAAGCCAATATACCATCTTTTTGGAAGCCTTCATAGGGAGGTTCAGGCTGCTTGAGCTTTTAGTTCTCGTAGTCAAGTGGTGCAGTTGCACCTTATATAAAGGGAGGTGGCGCGCAGTTCGTCACTCCTGTGGGGGTCCGGGCGGGGACACCAAGAGCCCGCCGATGAGCCTAGCTTGGTGTCCTAGGCGAAACCCCACACAAGACACGGCACAAACCTAGAAGAATTGCTGAGTTTTAATTCACCGGCCGTGAAAGCCAATATACCATCTTTTTGGAAGCCTTCATAGGGAGGTTCAGGCTGCTTGAGCTTTTAGTTCTCGTAGTCAAGTGGTGCAGTTGCACCTTATATAAAGGGAGGTGGCGCGCAGTTCGTCACTCCTGTGGGGGTCCGGGCGGGGACACCAAGAGCCCGCCGATGAGCCTAGCTTGGTGTCCTAGGCGAAACCCCACACAAGACACGGCACAAACCTAGAAGAATTGCTGAGTTTTAATTCACCGGCCGTGAAAGCCAATATACCATCTTTTTGGAAGCCTTCATAGGGAGGTTCAGGCTGCTTGAGCTTTTAGTTCTCGTAGTCAAGTGGTGCAGTTGCACCTTATATAAAGGGAGGTGGCGCGCAGTTCGTCACTCCTGTGGGGGTCCGGGCGGGGACACCAAGAGCCCGCCGATGAGCCTAGCTTGGTGTCCTAGGCGAAACCCCACACAAGACACGGCACAAACCTAGAAGAATTGCTGAGTTTTACCTTACTTAATGTTTCATAAAATATATGGCCATCGCAATTACTTCAAGTAATTTAAAAAGTTTTAAGTTCACTCAAAACTAACACAGACTATTAATGTCGTAGATTAGGTTTTTGTTTAATCCGGGTTTAATATGTTCATTCATTTAAGAACACCTCATATGATTATTAGTTCAAGATTTTAATAAAGTTTTAATAGAAATTCAGAAACATAAATTAATTCAGCAGATCACCTTGCTGTTCCGCATTCCTCCTTAAATTGTCTAATCCAACTAACACATTCTTAGAATAACAATGAGTTACACCTAACTCAACTTCACTTCACTCAAATCCTAGAAATAGCATGATATAACATTACAGCAACAAGTTAATAAGTTTCTTAGTTAATACGGTATATTTTCTTCGTATATGCACACTCAAAATATTTCATCGCAGCTTCACTTCACCAAAGTTATACGGAATGACATCATCGTACACTAATTTACCATTACATCACAATGCGGAATTAACCTTCGCAGTGGTTACAATAAATACCTTAATGCGGAATTACCCATCGAATTCCCCAATAATAAATTCAAATGTGTGTCCAATATTGACTTAATTAACTGTTATAATGTTGCGCTGTATATTTATACATCATAACAACTTCAAATGTTGTTTACAAGATGGTTCAGATTATTAATAATCGTAGAAATGTGTGTAGGATTGACTCCCTCTGCAAGTTTAATAAGCATAGTGAACCTGGAATCAATTAAATGTTCCTTAAATATTTAATAAAAATACGAACATATCGTTCCATACTGACGTAAACTCAACAATGTCATAAAGTCAAGACTACAATTGTCTCTGACGTTACAACATGCTCTATGAAATGTGTTGTCATACAAATGTTCCACGTATCTGAGTTCAAAATTGGATCAAGACGTCTATAAAAATCGTCGATCAATAATAAAAAAAAAAAAATCCTCCAAAAGATTTATGTTTCCTCAAAGTTCGGTAACGATAGATCAATGCTATCTCAAAATAAAATAATTGTCAGCTGAAACTGACTATCAACTCAATATCAAAGTCACTGTATCTTAAATACACTTGGCAAATCGATGAAATCGTCCTAAATGTTCATGCCAAACCCATAAAAAGTCGAAGAGATTATCACACAATCTCATTTAAATGTATTAATAAATCGTCGATCGCTTCTCCTAAAATATCTTCTCGTTGAAAAATACCCAAAGCTAATCCTCTACAAACGAATAATAAAAAGACGTTGAAGACGAAAACCTGAATATAATTCCACTATTTAAATCATGAAAAAGATTTAAATAAAATTCAAAGAAATTCCAAACATGGAAATAAATTCCATATGACTATCTTGTAGATTAAATTAATGCCTAATAAAATAAAGTTGGAATCGAAAACTAAAATATCCAACGCTAAAGTTAACTGAAAAATACTACAACTAATCAAAGACAAAAGGCAATACTACAGTAGAAAATTGGTGCTCAGCATGTATCAATCTACTCCAAACTACGTAAAAGAGTGTCTTCGCTGTACCTTGATAGAAGTTCTCGATGAATTGTAGCGAAGAGGAATTACCCAGGTGAATTGGTAATTCTGTTCCAGCCCAGGATCGAACTGTAGTTCCCCACGATCTACAAACAGACATCTCGGACATCGAACTCGCGTTTCTCCAAGAGCACCTCCTGTCGTAGATTGGACTCGAACTGTGGCTCTCCCGTTCGCTCGAACTGCCATTGTCTTCCGTTAGAAAGCGTCTTCTAAAACCTTCTTCCGACAACTCTTGTAAACTTCCATGAAGAACGAGCAATACCGTTGAATAATGTTCGTAATTGTAGACCATGTATTGCTTCGAAGATGTAATGAAGTCAGTAGGTCACCCAATGTCGAGATGTAGTTGGACATAATTTTACAATGTTCTAATTTCATATCGAAGGTTGCTCAGTGAAGCCACCATTCTTCCATCTCGTGTACCCCTGGCGCATCGTTTACTCAAACATCACAGCCAACATATTAACAATGAACTGTCTTATTATAAAGTATTGAATAAATATCATCGTGAATATCTGTGGAATTGATAACTCATGTAGTAAAATTGCAGCCTCACTCGTCTTATACAGCACGGAGCTTTGCGAATGTCTATGCACTGCCACTCAAATGTTCGGTGAGACCAGGCACGGACTTGCCTTGTATATGTCGTAGTCAGATAGTGAAATCCGTCATTTCATGAAAATCCTAGGCACTACATGAAGAGCCGGCATATGATGTAAAAAGGTACAGTTGCACTATCTGACGCGTGGTTTCATGAAATGACTCAATATCGCCGTCACATAGTGTAATTCATTTTGTACATCATCTGACGGGAAATCCAGCCCGTCACTTCATGAAGTACCGTAGCGGCAGCGGTGATCACGTGTGAGGGAAGTGAGACTTCCAAGAATAAATCAGATAAAAATGTGGACACTAAAGGGCTGTTATTTCCTCAGAAAGTGAACACTGTGACATATGGTACAAATGTCTAATGGTCTGGACTTCATTTATCCCCTAATTCCCTCCCCAGCATCTTGCTTGGCCTTGCGCCTAGAAGGAATATTATGCTGCCGTACTGTGAACGGAAGAAGAACGTCGTTCAGATCCATTTTGTTTTTAAAACATGAGAGATAGATAACCGATAGTATAATATGACTTTATTTCGCTGTTCCACCCTTTAAAACAACAAGAACAAACTCAGTTACGGGCGCGTAATACAGAGATCTTGTACACCTCTTAGCAGCCAATTGTCTTAGTGAACTTGTGGTCTCGGGGTATGGTGTTAGCTTCCGGATCACTACGTGGTGAGATCGAACCCCACTGAAGGATATTTTTTTGTCAACTAACATTTGAATCTAGTTCAGTTGTTGCCATGTTTTATAGTTGTTTTCTCGTATATTTATTTTAAGGGATAGGGACATCTTGATCATCAGCCCAGTGTATTTGGGTGGTTGTTTTCTGATAACCTGTGTTTGCGTGATGATAGAAGTAGTGTGTGGGTAAAGAATTTGGGAAGGTGTCTCGAGACTTGAAATGAAGTACCATCCCGGCATTTGCTGAGAGGGTGTGTGAAAAGACCTGGGGGAAAACGCCACAGTCAGCGACGGGATTCGAACCAGCATATTGGCCTACTCGTTAAGTAGACTTATGAAATCAACTATGGTTACCACGGATAGGAACATATGGTCGACCTCGGGAGGAAATACTGAGAAGAATTCCATTCCTACCTTAGCCATCCTGGAATTGGTTTTCCGTGGTTTCCCCCTTCTCCTCTAGGCAAATGCCGGGTTGGTTCCTAACTTAACCACGGCCGCCTCCTTCTCAATCTTAACCTGAACTACAAATACACACAATGCTACAAATACCATTATAATACTGATTATCAGACAGATTCTACACACTCCCAAGTACACAGGGCTGAATACACAAAAGCTTTATATTTGGTTGATTTAGTGGAGGGTTCACCGAGAAAATCTCGAATTTCAGCCTATTTCGAATTTCAGCCTATTTATTATAGACAGAAATATTTGAAAGAATGATTCTGCATTTTTCTTCATTGTGTGTATCTTACCTGTAAGTTATCGTTCCAGTTTTGTTGTTAATTCATTTGGAGGTCTTGGATCACCTCAATCATCAGTCCCGTGTGATTGGGTGTGAATTGAAATTATATTTATATGATGACTGTAGGGGTGGGCGGACAATTGACCGAAGTTAGATGTCGGTGCAATACAATGTGTATAAACATATACTGTACCAAGTTTCATTGCGTTTGGTTGGTTAAATCGCGAGAAACGTCTATTTAAACGTCGCAACTTCGCTTGGGCGCTATGTTGGTTTTGTAGTTACCAGGTTTCCAAAAGTCACATCGGTAAACTTCTAGTAGTTCCCTTTATCACCGTACAAAATTCCAGGGTGATATCTGTAGTAGTTTCGGAGATATTGAATGCTGGTGAAATATTTCGCACAGCCGCCATGTTGGATTGGTGAGACGTAACAAAATTTGAAGGGCACGGTCGGGGTCGCCCGAAATAGTGCTATGAACTTACCGAGTTTCAGTGAAATCGCTCCAGCCGTTTAGAAGTTATTAGGGGACACTCACACACACAAATCCTCACACACACACACACGCACACACAGACAGACACACGGACAAAAGGTGACCTCATAAGCCTATTCTTTTTCATAAATGAAAATAGGCTAAAAATACAAATTGCATCAGTGAAGGAAAGAGAGAAAAAAATACACAAATGAAGAACAAAAAGAAAAACTACAAATGAAATTATGAAAGTAAGCATTGCAGATTAGAAAAAAATTCTGTACAAATAAAATATATAAAAATAAAAATACAAACTTCTGGAAAAAAAAGAGAGAGTAAAGAGTATCCGGTATATCACGATTAGATTTAGGTTTTTATGTGAAAATTAATTTCGAAAACCATAATAAACAAGCATTAATTTATTTCTTGGAATATAACAATTAAATGAATTAATGTACGGCTTCATTGTGTCAGTCATTTCATGAAGTGCCGAATCAACAATCACCGGATCTTCATGAAGTGCCTCGGCTGATACTGTAAAATCATTTCTTACACCATCTGCCTAAATCGGTTCGTCACTTCATGAAGAAACGCGTCAGATGGTGTAACTATCTCTTTTTACATCATATGCCGGCTTTTCATGAAGTGCCTAGGATCTTCATGAAATGACGGATTTCACTATCTGACTACGACATATATACAGCGCAGCGCACACGTTGTTCCGACCACGAGATAAACACTTTTCTCCGAGCGCTAGATTCACGTTTCTAAAACTGTCGAATCTCGAAATTGGGATACCGCAGATCCCTTACAGATACTTGCCTATCACACTCGCACTATAAACTTGCTTATTCAAGCTTTATATCATAGCTGGCTTCTTATTACCGCACACACAAGTAATATAAATTAAATACTGGGGTTAACACTGGCTCCTCTAAACACGGGAAGTGCGAGCTTGCCATGCTATCGGCCCTCGGCTGCTGACTCGGTTGACGCGCGGTCTCGCTTAGCCTTGAAACAGCTCACTCTCCAATCCGCGATCCAGACTCGTCAAATCTCAGAACAGTAATAAACCCTGTTCCCACTCCTCACTCTCCCATCTGACTGAATTCCCGCCATTTTCCAAGAGAGGGGATAAGATTGCTCGGGGTCCTTACAATGCTTATTACTTCATTCTGGAGTCTTTAATCACTGTAATAACATTTTTCCATGGTTAATATTTAAATTTAGCATCTTTTCATGAGAGAATATCCTCTTCAATTGGTCTAAAATAGAATAGATAACTAGCTTAGTTATGGTCCCAGGGTCTTCTATCAAAGAAGTCTTCTCTGATTGGCTATCAAAGCTCAGACATGTAGCTCGTGGGTACCGTATTTATCCCAATATAGGCGCAGTATCGCGTCTTCCCCAAGGTACAATAACCTTGTCAGAGCGACCCATAATGCATCATAGACTTGCAACTTAGCTAAAATCTCTTTTTATGACACGAATCCAGCCCTTCCAATCTCATGCATATTCACCATCACAGACATGATTCTGGCCTCAAAATCATCCTAAAATAAGCCGAATTCGGGCTCATCCCTCTCTCAATAGAGGAGAAAAACGTTTCCAGAATGTTTTTATCAGGCTGTAACTCGAACATAACTATGTTACTGAGCTGAATCGGATTATTTTAGCCCGTCTTCTTAACTTTTTTCTGCTCTTTCCCTCGATGAATATTCTTCTTTCCTGTCTTGTGTTAGATGAGTGACTTTCTTCTTAATTCCGCTTCGTTATCGGAGTTCTTTCTTTTCCACTATCTTCTTCATATCTTCCCTTTTTACTCATACTGGGTTGAGAATCATCTTCTTTTCTTCCTCCGTTCTCCTTTATCCTTTCTTCTTCCGCTCTTCTTTCCTTCTTTCCTTCAGGTATTCCTGAGCTTCTTTATACTGTTCTTTCGTGAAAACTTCGTCATGATTATTCCTGTCACGATTATTCCTCTTGTTATCGTTACGATTATTATTATAATAACCCGTTCTCCTATTGTTATTATAACGATTATCCTGCTGCTTATAAGGTCTTCCTTCTCTATACCTTCTGTATCTCGGTTCATACCTTCTATCTTTGAAATATGTATTTCTGTCAGGACCTGCTCCATTTCTATTCTGATCATTCCTGCCATCAGTCTGCTGTGTCTGATCCACAAAAATCGTATTGATTTCTCTGTGTTCATTCCTAGAGTTTCGAGCGACTGCGTTCGGGATAGGACTAGTACAGTCAAGTTTCCTGAGTAACTCGTCCATCTTCGCAAGATCTGTTATGCCTGCCGATATCAGACATCGTCTCACTTCCACAGGATAGCCTCAATCAATTCTTCTTGGCTTAATGGGGGATGAAGGAATCTTAAGCGGGCCAATTGTTGAGCAAAGTAATCTGCGTAACGTGTTGGAAGTGCGCTAGAATACTTTCTAGAGTAGACCTCTGCTCTAAGAGAATTTTGGGCTTCCACGGACCAAAATCTCTTTATTAATGAGTCAGCAAACTCGTCAAAGTCTGAGAACGTATAGCGAAATGCGCGATACCAAGAAAGGGGACCTCCTTCCAAATATCGTTCCACAATCTTCAGTTCCCTTTCCCTCGGAATCTGAGCTTCCGTAATGTAATCAGCCAGATTACGAACACATTCGACAGGTGTGCAATCGTCTTGATTATTAAAACGACGTGGCTTGTCTTCAAAATTACGGATGACCGTAATGTTTCTCGCCTGGGTCATAGGTGTACTTGTCCTAGGTTCTGTTCTTGAACGTGCTAATTATCGGTTAACTATTTGTGTACAGGATCATCCAGCTAGTTATTGAAGCTTGTACTAAGAGAGCACTCTAGCAGTCCAAAAGGCAGTGGGGGTCATATAGCGGAAATGTGGTCCTGAATAAGTCGCTGATAACCTATAGGCTCATCATTTTCAAAATATCGATGTCCTAGTCACTTGAGATTCATCGTGTGGGAACCAGACATTACCTTGTTTTTTTTCTGAAGAGCACAATATGTTGAAAAGTAGACAACTATTTCCAAACAGTAATGATTACAAGTAAATGTCCAAAATAGTAATCTTTACTATCTTATTTCTTTTATTTAATTGCGTCCCGTCACTGAGTATGGCGCTGCTTATATCACACGGTGCAGTTACGCTTCTGGGATGGTGGCGTAGCACCTTTCATACAGTGTGTGGTTTGGATTTCATTTTACATAGATGACTCCTAATAATATGATAATTGAGCTGTCATGTCTGTTCTTCAACCTGTTATGCCTTACAGCGTTCAGTCTGCAAATTCCTAATCTTCTGTCTGTTTTGCCGACTCTTCTGAAGCTACAACTTATACACAACTCTCAGTAAAGAAAGACTACCCATTGCCTCACCAGTCCACGCCAACTCCCCGTGGCTTCCACAGTCGAGTCCATGAGCCTGGTTGCTACTCTCTCCTCATTCATTTAGTTCTTGAGTCTTCTCTGCATTAAAGTACTGAGAACCTGGGGGTGATAAAACATTCAGTTCTCACGTGGTTGTCATTTCCCAGGAAAAATGTACTGATAACCTGGCGGAGGTGGTAAAAGCTGAACCAAGTGGCGCATCCATCGGCCCAAATGTAGAAGAGAGGAATGAGGAAGCAGTCGAAGATGAAGATGGCAATCAGGTAATTAGTCTTTAGGCATAATTAATACGTCTTTGCATAGGGGCTTTCTCAGAAAATTCTAAGAAAATCATAGCAACATGTTGTAATCACTGGAAGCTAAAAACTTGTCATTCTGAAAGGTGAATAACAAATCAAGAGTGATGGGGAATATCCAAAATCCTAAAAAAGGAAAATAACAATTATTATAAATCCTCTGCTACACTGGTTGGTTGGTTGGTTGGTTCCTTAGTTTAGGGGCTGCGACAACGCGGTCATGTAGCCCCGTGTACTTTGGGTGTGTGTAGAATCTGTCTGATAACCGGTGTTAATTGTGATGACTGTATTAGTGTGTGTATCTGTTTTTATTAATTCAAGTAGGGACTGCAACTTTGAATTTTCAAATAGTTCCTACTTTTGCCGCCAAACGCCACCGTCAACGACTAACTAGGCCTAGTTCAGAACTAGCTACTAGACGCCACCGCAGTCGGCTCTTGGCAACGAACGTAGCAACCTAAGAGCGTTGTTTACATTCTTAACCTATCCAATTTAGTTTCACACAGGTGTAATTAGTGGAAAGATCTTTAACATGCCATAAATCTATGACATGGGACCGCCGGCTTTACTTCCCCTCCGAAGGAAGGCATACTGAGGGATTTTTAACGCTCTTAAAAAATCCGACGGCTTCGGCCGGGTTTGAACCCGCTATCTTGGGCATAGAAGCTCAGCATGCTACCAACTACGCCACCGAAGCCGCCTCCTCTGCTACACTGTGAAACATCGACTAATGGATATGTTTTTCAGAACTAGATGGTGAATACTTGTTGCCTTGGATACCACATAAATGAACTTTATACTTGAGATGTACATGATGAAAACTTGTTGCCTTTGTAACCATATAAACGGCCTGGATGGTCTTTACACTTCAGATGTAGATGATGAATACTTGTGGCCTTGGAAACCATATAGAAGGTCTAGTTGAACTTTACACTTCAAATTTACATGATAAATACGTATTGCCTTGGTAACCATGTAGGAGGCCTAGTTGACATTTACACTTCTGATTTAGATGATGAAACTTTCACTTCGGCGGCTTCGGTGGCGTAGTTGGTAGCATGCTGAGCTTCTATGCCCAAGATAGCGGGTTCAAACCCGGCCGAAGCCGTCGGATTTTTTAAGAGCGTTAAAAATCCCTCAGTATGCCTTCCTTCGGAGGGGAAGTAAAGCCGGCGGTCCCATGTCATAGATTTATGGCATGTTAAAGATCTTTCCACTAATTACACCTGTGTGAAACTAAATTGGATAGGTTAAGAATGTAAACAACGCTCTTAGGTTGCTACGTTCGTTGCCAAGAGCCGACTGCGGTGGCGTCTAGTAGCTAGTTCTGAACTAGGCCTAGTAGTCGTTGACGGTGGCGTTTGGCGGCAAAAGTAGGAACTATTTGAAAATTCAAAGTTGCAGTCTCTACTTGAATTAAAAAACAGATACACACACTAATACAGTCATCACAATTAACACCGGTTATCAGACAGATTCTACACACACCCAAAGTACACGGGGCTACATGACCGCGTTGTCGCAGCCCCTAAACTAAGGAACCAACCAACCAACCAAACTTTCACTTCTTAGAAAATTAAATAAACAACAGCAAAAGCCATGACCAACTGATGTAGAAGCAAAAGCTTCAAGTATGCCATTTCAGATCCTATGGCAACAAAACGCCAAGTAGCAAATTCTATTTCAATACCGTATTCATAAAGTCTCTGTGTCCTCTATGTATTTAAAACTTTAACATAACAGTTTTGTGTATCAAACCATCGTGATATTGCTGTTTAAAGTTTGAAAATCGGCCCAATAGCGTAGAGTGCAATCCTGGGCAGGAAAAGAAACAGATTTTCTACTATTGAGAGATAAGTATGTTTGCATGGTTCCAGTTTTCTTCCCCTTGAGTTAAAAGGACTCAATTCGGGAGACCTAATCATAAGATTAACAAGTAGTTCCATGAAGAACTAAAGCCTATTTTCATATATCCTCATCATCATCATCTTAGCGGCTTCGGTGGCGTAGTCGGTAGCATGCTGAACTGCTATGCCCAAGATAGCGGGTTCAAACCCGGCCGAAGTCGTCGGATTTTTTAAGAGCGTTAAAAATCCTTCAGTATGCCTTCCTTCGGAGGGGAAGTAAAGCCGGCGGTCCCATGTCATAGATTTATGGCATGTTAAAGATCCTTTCACAGACTAAACTTGTGTAAAGCAAAATTTGTTAGGTTAGATTTCGTCAGAACGCTCTATCAAAGTTCCAACGTTCACCACTAGGTATCATTGATATCTGGTGGCGAAAGTTGGAACTACTTGAAATTGAACGGAACTTGTAGCTCGCCCTTTAGGGTGTCCGCTGGAAGCAGCTACAGACTCAGGCGAGCCGAACATGTCCTCGGACACTCCCGGCACTAAAATCCATACGATAAATAAATCATCATCTTGCACAGTTTCCAGCCACTGGACGGGTCTGTTTGGAACACAAGCCTCTCCAACGTCTTCCGTCCTCCCACCATCTCTCAGCCTCCACCCTTGCCCAGTCTTCTCCTCTCTTCTTCATGCTTTCCTCCACCCCCTTCAGCCACCTGTCTCTCTGTCTCTTTCCTTCCCACTTCGTCTCGTGTATCCTCCTGGGTATCCTATTCTCCTCCATTCGTTTTACATGTCCATGCCATCTAAGTCTAGATTTCTCTATACCATCCCGTAATGGTTCCTCCTTCATTAATTCCCTGGTCCTCTCATTTCTTATTCTGTGCATCTTTGTAGCTCCAATACTGCTTCTCAAGAACCTCATCTCACAGGCCTGTATTTTGCTCTTCTCCCTTCCTTTCATAACCCAGGTCTCCGAGGCATACGTCAGGATAGGGACATAGTAGTCCGATATATGATCTTTTTGCTGTTCTGAGGGACATCCTTGCTCCATAACATGCTTCTCTCACTCCTCCGGAATGCTTCTGCCTGTCTCCCCCGCTCATTTATTTCTCTATCATTTCTTCCATTATCTTGTATCAGGCTTCCCAGATACTTGAAACTCCCCACTCTCTTCAGATGTTTTTCCGTTTCCCGTTGTGGTTCTTTCCTTCTTCCTTGTTGTGATCACCATCTCACTCTTATTTATGCTAAATTTCAACCCATATCCTAGTATTATTCCTTCCCACACGTCCAACTGTTCCTGTACCTCCTCCTCCTTGTTTCCCCAAATCATCTGCAAACACCATTGCTTTCATCTTTCCTTCCCCAATTACTTGTGCCACTCGGGTCACTATGCCATCCATCACCACAATGAAAAGTAACGGTGACAGTGCACTTCCTTGTTTCAGGCAGTTTCTCTGTTCCAACCAGTCCGATCTCTCTCCTCCCACTTTCACACAGCTCACACTTCCCTTGTACATCTCCTTTATCCTCCTTATAGTCCATTTTTCTACTCCTCTATCCTCCTGGGACTTCCATACTTTGTTTCTGCATACACTGTCATATGCTTTCTAAATGTCCAGGAAGGCCATCAGTAGATCTGTTCCATATTCATAGTGCTGTTCTTGTAACTGCCTTACAGCAAAAATCAAATCCACTGTGGGCCTCCCTGCTCTGAAGCCATGTTGTTCTTCCCTCATCCCTCCTTCTATCATTGTCCTAATTCTCCTTTCCAAAACTTTCTCAAACATCTTTGTACAATGACTCATCAGTGTTATTCCCCGATAGTTTCTGCATTCTGTTCTACTACCTTTCTTGAAGATCGGGACAATTATTCCCTTTTTCCAGTCCTCTGGGGTCTTCCTTTCCTTCCATGCTGTCTTCATCACTCGGTACAACCATTGTATCCCCACCTCTCCTGCTGCTCTCACCATCTCCACACTCAACTCATCCACACCCGGTGCCTTCCCTCCTTTCATCTTGTTCACTGCATCTTCCACTTCTTTCCATGTTAAGTCCTTTTCTGTTTGCAGTCCATCTTCCTCTTCCTCTTCCCCGATTTCTTTCTCCTTGCCGTGGTTTCCATTTGGGTTCAGAAGTTCTTCAAAATATTCTTTTCACATTTTCTTCAGTTCTTCCCTATTTTCTACCTCTTGTCCCCTTTTGTTCACGATTTTAACATAATCCGTATGATCCTTCCGCCTCTTATTTTTTACCACTCCATACAGGACATTTTTTGTACCTTCACTATCCTCCTTCATCATCTTTGTCCACTCTTCCATCCACTTTCTTCTCTCCTCAGACACTACTCTCTTTGCCTCCTTCTTTCTTTCCTGGTACTCTTCCCTTGTCTCTACCGTCCTATTTTGTTACCACCTCCTAAAGGCTCTATTCTTTTCCCTTACTATATCTTTTGTCTTCACATTCCACCATGGTGTTTCCTTCCACCTCTTCTTACTACTTGTCCTCCCACATACTGCTTCTGCTGCACCTACTAGTGTCTCCTTAAATCTAGCCCATTCCCCTTCCACCCCTCTTTCTTCATCTGTTGGAATTCCTTCCTTTACCATTTTGAGGTACTCGACCCTTCTATCTCCTTCTTTCAGTTTCCATATCCTTATACGTCTTTCCTGGTTCTCAGTCCCTTTCGTCTCCCTAGTCCCTCTCAGGTTCATTACCAGCAATCGATGGTCGCTATCCAGGTTCTCCAATGGTATAACCTTGATGTCCGTGATGTTCTTATTTAATTCTTTCTCATACAGTATATAGTCGACCACCGACTTCCTGGTCAAGTCATCACTGTACCATGTGATTGTGTGGCTCTCTCTTTTCTTGAACCAGGAGTTCCCAACTAGCAGGCTGTTCCTTTGGCAGAAGTGCAACAGTCTCTTTCCTTCGTCATTTCTTCTGCCCCAACCCTTTGGTCCAAGCACACTCTCATACCCTTGTCTTTCTCTTCCTACATGGGCATTCAGATCCCCCATAACAATCATATTCCTTCCTACCAGCTGCTTCTGCAATTCTTCTTCAAACTCATCCTTCTCTTCAGAGGCACAGCCTACTTGTGGAGCATAAACTTGCACTATTTCTACGGTCTCTCCCCTCAGTGCTACTTTCACTTTCATCCCACTATCTCTTATTCTCTTCACTTCTTCTTTTAAACCATCTCGTACTACTACTCCCACTCCATTCCTCTTTCCCTCTTCATTCCCACTCCAGTACAGTCTATGGCCTTTTCTCAGTTCTCTCCTTCCTTCCCCTTTCCACTTTGTTTCGCCAATCCCAATAAATCCAACTTCCTTCTTTCCATCATATCAACTATCTCCTCCACCTTCCCCGTCAGCGTTCTTATGTTTAAAGTTCCAAATCTTAGTCCATGAACACAGCTGGTCGTCGTCCATTGTATCCGTCCTGTCCGAGGCCTGTTCCCTTCTTGAAAGCAAAAGTCTTATCCACTACTGGCTTGCTGGGCCTATCGTAGCATCACCAGAACCCCGTTAGCCGTCACTTTTCAGGGTTCCTTAGGACCTTCACAGCTACAGTAACGGTCTCGGGGCAAACGAAGTCCCCACTGTACTTCGCCCCTACAGGCAATCCCCTACTTTGTGCAGTTGCCCGTCTCCCACGACGTGGACGAGGGGTTGGACTTATGGGAGACTTTCATATATCCTACTTATGTTAAATTGTCTCTATCGACATACAACATTTCAGTTTGATGGCTGTTATAGAATTGTTGATAATGCGAACCGTATAATATTTTGGATGATCGCCAGGTTGGTTTCTTATATTATATAGGTCTTAGAGTTATGTACTATTACATGAAGATTATTATGTACATGTAGCATTCAAACTTCAATCGCATGATTTGGACACAAGAAGTAAAAACGAGATTTTAACATTTCGCACTACTGCCATCTTGTGGTTATGAAAACAATTGAAATAAATTAGATGGCAGTGGATTAACATTTGTATAAGCATTTACCGTACCACGTTTCACTGCACTCTGATGGTTAAATCGCGAGAAACGTGTATTTAAATATTTATAATTCGCGTCGCCGCCATGTTGGATTTGTGCTCGCCAGGTTATTGAAAGTCCTATAGGTGAACTTATTTTCATAGCCTCTATGAACATTAAAAAATTCAGTTTGACTACTGTAAAAGATTTGTAGATATTGAGAATCCTCAAAATATATCGGTTGGACGCCATGTTGCATTGTTATATGTATAGGTCATAGAGTTATGCACCATTAGAGGAAAATTATTGCGTAGGTCCATTATTCAAACTTTCACCTCCATCGCATGATTACGACTCAAGAAATAAAATCTAAATTTTAAAATTTCGCACAGCCGCCATCTTGAGGTTATGTGAACAATTGAACTAAATTAGATACAGTGCATTGCAATATGTATAGACATTTGCTGTACCATATTTCACTCTCAGATGGTTACATCTCAAGAAAAGTCTATTAAAATGTTTCAACTTTGCTTTTCCGCCATGTTCGTTTTGTACTTTACAGATTTTTGGAACTTACATATATATGAACTTGTAGTGGTGCCCTTTATCACCGTAAAATTTCAGGTTGATATCCGAAATAATTTCGGAAGTATAGAATGCCGGTGAAATATTTCGCACAGCCGCCATCTTGAGGTTTTGTAAACAATTGAACTTAATTATACGCCAATGCATTACAATTGGTATAAACATATACTGTACCAAATTTCATTGCATTTGGATGGTTAAATCGCGAGATAAGTTTATTTAAAAGTCTCAAATTTGCTTGGCCGCCATCTTAGTTTTGCAGTTACCAGGTTTTTAAAATTCTCACAGGCGAACGTCTAGTAACGCCCTTTATCACCGTACAAAATTTCAAGGTGAAATCAGTAATAGTTTCGGAGATATAGATTTCCGAAAAAATATTTCACACAGCTGCCTTGTTGGATTGGAGAGACGTAATAAAATTTGAAGGGCATGGTTGGGGTCGGTCAAAATAGTACTATGACCTTACCGAGTTTCATTGAAATCTCTTAAGCCGTTTAGAAGTTATAAGGGGACATCACTAGGACTCGACCCTGGTTGGGACCCCAGTTTCTGTAGAATTGTTGTGATGACCACTACTCTACTTAGGCCACATATGGCGACACTATGACTCCAGCTTTTGCACATGGCTTTGTAATAGCACTGCTAGACGTAATTATTCTGTACTCTATCATACGTTCTGACACAGGCCACCAAAACTCATTACTTGGTTGTAAAGCAACTTGCAGCAATCAAGCCATTTTCAAAATGCATATTACCGTACCGTGGTTTATCACACTTGTTCAGGGATCCAGGTTTATCCACTTGCCTGTACTTGCACTTGTTGTCATGGTAACTAGGGGTTGGATATTTGTCCAAGCAATACTGTCCCTGCTGATCCCTGATAGGCGCTGCCCCTAAAAAAATATACATATTAAAACTCAACTAACGGTAGTCTAGACATTTAGTTGTTATAGGTTCTTCATTTATGTTTTAAAAATTACTAAAAATGTGCCTGTTACTGATTACCAAATGTAAAGAATAATAGCTTAAATGTAGGTAAAGGCCGACGTTGTGGTGATAATATGAGAGGTATTTTATGCCAATTATTGGATAAATGTCTGCTGATATCATCCTCTTGAAGAAATTTGGTGCAATAGGCTTAAAGCTTAGGTAGTGGCTGTGATCAAATTTATTGATTGAATGTGCTTGAAGTTGCATCAACTATAACGATGTTATGGTTTCCGTAGTGAACAAATACAACAACATAATCGTTGTGACATTTTAATAATAATAATAATAATAATAATGTGTTCATAATTTATATAAAAAATGAAAAATTAGTAAAATCCTAAGATACGACAAATAATGAGCATTTCTTGTAAGTAAATAATGAATTTCTTCCCAAATTACGATGAAATAATGTGAAATGTCTCTAATGCTCAGTGGATTCTTGGCGTCTCGAAACTTGAACGTTTCCTGTCCGCTCAACTTCCAACTTAAGGTTTATGAAATTTTATCATCATTTGCTCTGCAGTCTTCACAGTAACACCACACAGTTTTCATACTTACTCTAAGTATATAGGGCTTATGGCAACGTTGTTCCAAGCCTCTAAAAATGTACCGTAGATACATCTTTTATACACCCTAGCTAAGACGATAGTTGATATTAAATGATCCTAGTTTCAGGGACAGCTTATGTAAGTCTCTAGCAGCCACAGTAGAGTATATGTGGGTGTCCTTATTGCTTGTCTACTGGCTTCACGTACAAGTCACTCAGCTTCATGAGCATTTACCATTAAGGACTGGTTAGCTCCTCGTCAGAGAGCCCCTCCTAAGCTATGGAACATCATGCATCGGTTACCTGATTGACAAATGTGTGTCGTAGGTTCATTTATTTAATCCATCATTTCAATATACACACATCAAAAAAAGTTTTGCATCACCTCGGTTCCAAGAGTTCCGGAACCGTTAAATACAAAGGGAATAGAGATCAACACAAAAAACATTTCAGCTCGTTTTATTGCTCATGAGACCCACACATTGCATGTTGTACCATCATACAGCTAGACTTTCAGCATTTGTGGTCCAGATTGCAGTACACACCACTACCTCTAATACCCAGTAGCACGTCCTCTTGCATTGATGCATGCCTGTATTCGCCGTGGCATACTATCCACAAGTTCATCAAGACACTGTTGGTCCAAATTGTCCCACTCCTCAACGACAATTCGGCGTAAATCTCTCAGAGTGGTTGGTGGGTCAAGACGTCCATAAACAGCCCTTTTCAACATATCCCAGGCATGTTCGATAGGGTTCATGTCTGGCGAACATGCTGGCCACTGTAGTCGAGCGATGTCGTTATCTTGAAGGAACGCATTCAAAGATGTGCACGATGAGGTCGAGAATTGTCGTCCATGAAGACAAATGCCTCTCCAATATTCTGCCGATATGGTTGCACTATGGGTCGGAGGATGTCATTCAGGTATCGTAAAGCCGTTTCGGAGCCTTCCATGACCACCAGTGGCGTACGTCGGCCCCACATAATGCCACCCCAAAACATCAGGGAACCACCACCTTGCTGCACTCGCTGGACAGTGTGTCTAAGACGTTCAGCCTGACCAGGGTGCCTCCAAACACGTCTCCGACGATTGTCTGGTTGAAGGCATATGCGACACTCATCGGTGAAGAGAACGTGATGCCAATTCCGTGGGGTCCATTCAGCATGTTGTTGGGCCCATCTGTACCGCGCTGCATGGTGTCGGGGTTGCAAAGCTGGACCTCGCCATGGACGTCGGGAGTGAAGTTGCGCATCATGCAGCCTATTGCGCACAGTTTGAGTTGAAACACGACGTCCTGTGGCTGAACGAAACGCATTATTCAACATGGTGGCATTGCTGTCAGGGTTCCTCCGAGCGGCAATCCGTAAGTAGCGGTCATCCACTACAGTAGTAGCCCTTGGGCGGCCTGAGCGAGGCCTGTCATCGACAGTTCCTGTATCTCTGTACCTCCTCCATGTCCGAACAACATCGCTTTGGTTCACTCTGAGACGCCTGGAAACTTCCCTTGTTGAGAGCCCTTCTTGACACAAAGTAACAATGCGGACGCGATCGAACTGCGGTATTGACCTTCTAGGCATGGTAGAACTACAGACAACATGAGCAGCGTACCTTCGTCCTGGTGGAATGACTGGAACTGATCGGCTGTCGTACCCCCTCCGTCTAATAGGCCCTGCTCATGCATGGCTGTTTACATCTTTGAGCAGTTTTAGTGACATCTATGAACAGTCAAAGGGACTGTATCTTGGATACAATATACACAGTCAACGTCTATATGCCGGAGATCTGGGAACCGAGGTGATGCAAAACTTTTTTTGATGTGTGTATAATCTGCCGAAAATTACACGTGATCCAGAATACAATTCACATCTTCAGGGAACGGTAACAACAAGAAGGGCGGTGTTTTAACCAATTTTGTGAAATTTATTTATTTATTTACTAACATGAATGGTCTTGTCTTTCCTCAGGATGCAAGGGAAGAAACCCAGGATGAAGACTGTAACGGCAATGAAGTGATTTTTGATGAGTAAGTGTTAAGATAAGAAAAAAAATCTATTAGTATATGATTATCCAACCGGCCTAAGAATGGATGTCCTTCCACTTCAGGTCAATAACCTCGATGTTAGGCCTCTTAAAACACCAATTATCATCACCTCCCACCTCAGACTTTTTCTCCCTTTCAATGAAGTGATTCAGACATTCTGCCTCCTGTTCAAATTTTTGCTCTTATTTTTAGGACCATAATTTTAATTTTCTTCTGCATTAACATAATTGGGCTTGTACTTCCAGTTTCCTTTCGTTTGCAGAAAATGAGATAGGTTTACCATTGTTGTATTCATGGCTGGATGTTAGAATTAATGGTGTTAGGTGTGGTCTTTGCAGAGCAAAAGATTCGGATAGCATAACTGTACAAATGTTAAATAGCTGAGGATCTTATAAAAGATGTGATGAACCACATGACAATAGCAAATTGTACTTTTTCTGTCTTTGTGGATGTGATGGCCGCAGATTCCAAGTCAAGCAATGGGTTTTATCGTCTTAAATGATCTAGTCGACTTCATCGTTACGTTACGGCGACGTCACGAAATGTATCGAGAATGCACTGAGGTGTGTGACGTCATAGTACCACTTGGTGCATGTGTACTGAGTTCACTGGTGAGCTCTGGAGTTACGAGACGGCAACGACACGGCGAGCGTGACGTCATCCATCCAGCTTCCTCCTCTCACTGCGCGCTCCAGCTCCCTCATGACTTGTAACTTTCTAGCGTTCTGATTGTTTCTTGATCCTCTAACATGTCAAGAGTCTTTTGTTTCGAGCGAACCGAGAAGCCTCCAGCCTTTCTGGCATTTTTCAGCATTTGTAGCATTTAAAATTATATAAAGTCCAGTCTTTCAGACTGACTGTCTCTTTTAATGGAATTGAACTCTGTATTCAGCCCAATCATCTACTTTTGTCCGAATGGGTACTTTTAGGTGAATTCTGAAACCATTGTTAGTCTTCGGTTTGTTCTCTCACAGTTGCTGTTCTCCTAGCCATTTCCGAATGTTGGCTGCCAGGATAGTGAAAAATAACCTGATCTTCTGTGAATCCTCAGACATGAGATCATGAGCACATTGTACGTCTCCTTCCATTGACCTTCACATTAACATTAAGTTGGAGTATTCAGTATTTTACATTGTGTTTCATGAAAATATGTAACTGCTCCATTTTCTTTGCTTTTGTCTGGGCAGATGATCTACGTGTTCTGCCTTATAAGACACATCCTGACCAGCTTCTGTCATTATGTCATTAAACAGTTCCTATTCTCGGTTCATTCCATCAAATGCTTCAATGTTGGTCACATGGCACTGCGAACACTTAGCATATCCCTCTTCCTGCCTTCATAGCTAAAGTTTAGTCACTGTGACATTACAACAAAAGCGTTTCTTTGTGAAAGTTAATCTAACTCTGTGTTCACATTCTACTCAATATGTTAAATTTGTTGACTCTTGGCTTCGTTTGTTCTTGCCATTAACCTACACTGTGACTGATGACAAATTACTTGATTCTTTTTCTTTAATGCTGAGATCCAAACCTTATTCTGCTCATGCGATTGTGGCAGTCCAGAAATAACTGGAGGTCGATAAACAGCATCATATTATCAGTATGACAGTGGTTGTTCAAGTACTCCCTATTGATTCAACAGCATTTCTGAGGATCTTCCTGATGCAGTCTTCTATTACTAGCCTAATTACGTATACACACAGGTCATCACTGAGGATGTTCTAGTATTCCCCATTGACTCTACTATTATCGGATGTAATATAGATCGCGATACATTACGCTACAAAATTCCCCTCGAAACAAAATGGCGGAATCCATTATGGACGACACTGATGGTGACATACACTCGGATGCACCTGCAAGGGCGAATGCTGCCTGCATGAAGTGACTCCAAGTCACAGGCGTTCTCTGTGACCGTTGGATCACTTTGCATCTCAAAACGAAGATCTATCAAACAATCATCCGCCCAGTAGCTTTGTGTGGGGCCCAATTCTGGCCTAATATAAAGGAATATGAACAGGCCTTTCAATCAATGGAGAAAAGGGAGCTAATCTTTGGTCCTTAGGTATTACACGGCTGGATCATATTAGGAATTAAGACGTCCGGATCAGCCATGGAATCGTCCCTATCCCAGCTAAAATGAGAGACGCATGGTTATGTTGGTTTGTGCATGAGGCCGGATAGTTACTTCTATTCAAGCTCGTTGGATCTCAAGGCCGACCAAAGAGAGATGGATACGTGAGGATATGTGCATCGTAGGTCTTCGCCCTATAGATGCAGCAAATCGCAATAAATGGAGACCGAAGTGCAGAGCGGTGGGCCCCAAAACATAATGGGAACAACACCCGGAAGAAGAAGAAGAAAAAGAAGAGTAATTAATACCCATGCTCCAATCCAATAATTATTGGAGCATTATTATGGAACTGTAGGGGTGAAATGCTATAAGCGCATATCTGTAGTCCAGCACGTGCATATAACAGTGAACAGTTATTAAATGTTTTAGAAACTCATCTTTTACTTCCGAGGAATTATAACAAATTCTCTTTACTTCTGTTGTATTGTCTTATCATTATCCTTTTATGTATCCTATGGTGGATGGTCAATGCTGCTGATAAAATAATCATTGGCACTATTTCATTGCTCAGTCTGTGTAAGGGAAACAGTACTCTCACTATTGTTCATATTTTGTGGCATTGTTCCTCTCTAGCTTAGGGAATAGATAGTAAATTGAAGTATTTTTTATTTTAGGGTACAGACCTCATCAGAGACAGCTGATGAACAATGTTCTAATAGTAGTGGACAGGTGAAGGCTGAAAATCTATATTGTTGTGACAAATGCAAAAAGACATTTTCCTTGCATTCTGTATTTAAAGCTCATGTGTTAACACATAACACAGCGGCACCCTCATGGTATCGTTCTGGAATTTATATACCTGGCCAGCCAGATGGATGGATACCTCCTTGGAAGCGGCCACAAGTCTGCAGTGTCTGCAAGAAGGAGTTTAGGACCATGAAGAGCTTGAAAGAACACTGTCTTATTCACACGGGAGAGAAGCCTCACATTTGCTCAGTGTGTAATAAGACTTTCAGACAGAGCGTTCATCTCTCCATTCATATGCGTGTTCATTCAGGTGAACGGCCATATTGCTGCGCAGTCTGTGGCTTCACCTTTAAGCAAGTAGGAGGTTTGCAGAGGCACTCGTTAAGACACAGTGGAGATCACCCATATTCCTGTACGATATGTAACAAGACGTTCACTCAGAGTGGATCCTTGAAAACACATATGGTATTACACACGGGACAACGACCTCATTTATGTTCAACTTGTGGAAAGACATTTACTAATGTGAGCAATTTGAAAGCGCACGCCATTCTTCATTCAGGAGAGTTGCCTTTCTCGTGTATAGTTTGTGACAAGAGGTTTCCTCAGAGTTGCAAGCTCAAGAGGCATATGCTGGAGCACACTTCGGAGTTGCCTCACGCATGCCCTGTATGTGACAAGAAATTTAAACTGAGCAGTGTTTTGAAGGAACACATGGTCGTTCATAGTGAGAATAAATTATTTTTGTGCAGTATATGTAACAAGAGTTACAAACATCGAAGCAATCTCAACAGACATGTCAAAATATGCGAGAGTAAACAGGATCTGTCTCTTTCACCCTCCGACTGATTTGTACCCGTCCTGTAATTCTATTCAACTTGAGAATTGGCGCTGGTTGTTTTTTTTTTTTAAATTTATATGGCGTACATCCCACCCCCACATTTTAGCCTATTTTCATTTATGAATAAATAGGCTTATGAGATCACCTTTTGTCCGTGTGTCTGCCTGTGTGTGATGGTGTGTGTGTGTTGGAATGTGTCCCCCCTAATAACTTCCAAACGGCTGGAGCGATTTCAATTAAACTCGGTAAGTTCATAGCACTATTCCGGGCGACCCTGACCGTGCCCTTCAAATTTTGCTATGTCCCACCAATCCGACATGGCGGCTGTGCGAAATATTTCACCAGCATTCAATATCTCCGAAACTATTACCGATATCACCCTGGAATTTTGTACGGTGATAAAGAAAACTACTAGAAGTTCAACTATGTGACTTTTGAAAACCTGGTAACTACAAAACCAACATGGCGGTCAAGCGAATTTGCGACATTTAAATAGACTTTTCTTGCGATTGAACCAACCAAACGCAATGAAACTTGGTACAGTATATGTTTATACATATTGTAATGCACCAACATATAACTTCGTTCAATTGTTTATATAACCTCAAGATGGCGGCTTTGCGAAATATTTCACCGGCATTCTATATCTCTGAAACTATTACCGGTGTCACCATGAAATTTTGTATGGAGATAAAGGGCACTACTGGAAGTTCATATATGAGACTTTCAAATACCCGTTAACTACGAAACGAACATGGCCAAGCGAAGTTGAAAGTTTTAAATTAACTTTTCTCGCGATTTAATGATCCAAACACAATGAAACTCGTACAACAAATGCGTACACATATTGTAATGCACTGGTATTTAATTTAGTTCAATTGTTTATGTAACCTCAAGATGGACGCTGTGTGAATTTCGAAAATTAAGTTTTTATTTATTGTTTTCTAATCATGCGATCGAAATCAACATTTGCATAATGATCGTACACAATAATCATCATCTAATAGTACATAACTCTATGGCCTACATATATTAGGATCCAACATGGCGACCATCCGATATATTTAGACGGTTCTCACTATCTACTAATCTACTACAGCAATCAAATTGAAATTTTGTTAGTGTATAGAGGCTATAAGCATAAGTTCATCTATGGGGCGTTCAATAACCTGGCGAGCACAAATCCAACATGGCGGCGACACGAAATTTAAATATTCCAATGGACGTTTCTTGCGGTTCAACCGTCCGAGCGCAGTGGAACTTGATACGGTATATGCTTACACAAATTTTAATCGACTGGCATCTAATTCATTTTAATTATTTTCATAACCACAAGATGGCGGCTGAGCGAAATTTTAAAATCCCGCTTTTATTTCTTGAAGTTTGAAAAAGACACGTACACAATATTCTTCATGTAATAATACATAAATCTAAGGCCTATAATATAAAAATCCAACATGGTGGCCATTCAAAATATTTAGACGGTTCTTAATATCTACGAATCTATTACAGCAATCAATCTGACAATTTGTATATTGATAGAGGCAATTCATATTAGTAGGATGTATGAAAATAGGCTATTTAGTTCTTCACGGAACTACTTGTTTTAAATTACATCTCTCTGTCGTTCAATAAATGTATCTAAATATAAAATAAAATTTATTTAAACGTCTAATAAAACATGCGGAGAAATGATAATTATTTTCGCAATAGTATAACTGAATCGATTTTTCCTCAAAGAGCACATGTCAGATAGAGAGTGTTTTAAGGTGCACAAAAATTACTATTTAAATTCGGTATATGAATGAATAAGAAACCCTAACTAAGGGTTAGAGAATATTAATTTTAGCGTCCTATTAAAAACAATATACTGGTTTTCAGTGTTTTGGCTTAGATTTATATTTTAGCTACTATGACATGTATTGTTTTCCCTAATAACGGGAAATTCTTATTTTTCTTAATTTATTCTAGTCCACTAATTTACATTTATCTGATCTACAGTTATTTCACTCAACATTCTCTTATCTACAAGTAGGGTAGTTGAGAACTTCACTTCAAAAATCAGCATGTATTATCTTCCTTATGTCATTTATTTCTTTTAATCAATAAGCACACGTCCTCCTGAATATGCCGACTATGTTGGTAAACTTATGATGTTTGAATTATTGGTTCTAAGTTTGAATGCAACCATACCATCTATGATGAATCGAGCTTTAACAGTGTATCGTTTGTCCCTTGCGTATGTGAAATGAGAAGTCAGAAAAAAATGCTTTTGATCTCGAGGTACTCTCCAACCACTTGATTCCAATAAAAGATAGTTTTTCTTCAAAAACGGTGGCCACCGAGGTTTGAAAATTATAATACAGTATCTAGACATTGTATTATCTTAACTGTACATTTATTGTCTTTTGTGAATAATATATTCATTTCAGTGTATTAATTTTAAACGTTAATCCTGTCAGTTTGTCTACAACTTTTTTTAATGAAAGCAAATTGTCTATCATTTGTGAATAAATATCGATTTACTGTTTCAAATCTTCCCACAAATACCAGACCTAATATAAAACGTAGTAGAGTACGGTTAGGTGTTCTTCTGGTGTAAGAATATGAGAAAATATGTAGGTTCTTAACTGTATCAGAAATTTCTTAATCGATGAAGTCAATAATTAATGATACAACTTCATCTTGACCCTTGCGACCGTACCCTTCATGGTAAGTGTAAAATGTTGTCTTGTCAGAACGTAATGATGTCACATTGTACACATTAATTGTCAACTGACATTGGTAGAATATACATTGTATCTTACATTAATTTGTGGCAGATGTAAATACTGTATCAAGTCAAATGTTATTGGTGCAATTTTAATATCTTATTATTAATGGATTTTAGTGTAACAGTTTTCGTTTTGGAATAAAATTGATTTGCCTTCCTTTTGTGAGCTAGCAGTTCTGGTATTGCATCCTCCTTCGCAATTTAATTGCTTCTTCTTGCTCTCCTCAACCTGGCGATTGGTGTGTTGCATGAATGTCTTCGTCCAAAGGTCTTCTTTCATTTAGTGATGTCGTTTAATTACTTCAGAGAGTTTTCTACATTGACTACTTTTATACACGCGTGGAAGCCCAAGAGTTAGACTGAATCTTTAAATATACTTCTATACAGGATATAGGATACTTTTATCTGGGTGCTTCTCTTCAATCATGTTGGGCTTATATTTAATTGCTTTCCCTGTGTAATGCCGTAGTTTTTGGGAATAGTATTAATGTGATAAACTATTGGTTTTGCAGCACTACCTGGTTTTGCATTGCCTGAAGTAGACTGGCCTCTCTGTTAATGGCAGTCTTACACTGAGCAACAAGATTAGAACTCCTGCACTGATAGTTGAAATGTTCACTAGTGCCTTTTAACATACTTCAACCCTCCCATGATCACAAGTAATGCTATACAGAAACGTGTGTCCTTTTCATTCTGCCTTGTCCTCGTGGCATGCACAATATCCTAAGCTCGGCAGCCACGAGACCCTGAGTTTGCACCATGCTGCACAAACCCTGCTTCCTTTGGCGTCTTTAAGCGAGATGTGACTGCTCCGAAAATGAGGATATCAAAAATTACAAGACCCAATGAAGGATTAGCAAGGTCTTGGGTATCCTAACACCACCAGGGTCTACCTAAAGAGAACAATAGTTAAACACAGTTGATCGACAAGAAAGGGGAAACAGAAGCAATGCCCGACTCAGCTCGGGTCCCGTCGCCTTCCCACTAGTAGTGAGTCCCTGGGGACTTTCTGGATGAATATAAACTGGTGTTACCCGGGGATTTGCGAGTGGACCAGTATCCAAGGGTAAGTCTACTCGATTAGTTTAACGGTCACAGCAATGGCGTTCAAATCCGGACATCGTGAGTTGGACTCCACTTATAAAGTAGGTCACGTTAAACTACAAGCTTTCCTAATTATCTACCTTCCTTCTAATACACGACCTCATAGCTGAATCCTTACCTTTGTCATAATGTTTAATGGAGCATCTGGTACGAACTATGTTCTCTCTTGTCATTGGGTCTCGCTCTATGTCTGAACTCCCAGGCGTGCTGAGCTTGTGTCCCGTGGGTTAGGACATTACCTGAAGCTCTGAAGCACTGGGGTTCTATAGGGTTATGGAACATCTCCTAAGGAGGCCTGGCCTACCCCAGTACATTTTAAAAACTTATAGGCAAATTGTTATTTTTCTTTCATTTAACACTACTTAATCATCTTCATTAGTCTAGGAAGGTACCTACAGTAAAACACAAAATTACTCAAGTTAATATGGTTTTCAGTGACAACTCTTGGTCCCCGAACCTGGTATAACGCATGTGCACTCTTTGCTCTTTGCTCTCCCACATAACAATCTTGTATCATTTTCCTATGTTCATATTGTAGAGAAGTAACTTGAAGTACGGTAAATTCTTTGGATGGGCTGTATATCAACAGGGTAACTTGTTTTAGGAGAAAGAATGGAAGTTTTCCTCATGATATGAGAAACCCGTCAACTTACAGCATATTAATATTGGTTGAAACAAGCAAGTTGTGATTACAGAGGAAGGAGTGCACTTTATACCAGGTACGAGGACCACCAGTCGCAACTGATGGTTCTGTGTTTTAGATGCATGTGTAGGTTGATGAAGGCACAAGACAGACTCAAATCATGTACTGTTAATTTAAATATATTTAGTTTTCTTTATAGTATTGACAAGGTGGATAACTAAAATTTAACTTTGGAGGCTGGATTTAGACAGCTTCTTAACCCGGTCCATGAGTCAATTAAAATTGGCTACATGGATAATTCTTGCCAGGCACGTCCACGTCGTGGGGGTGGGCAACGGTACTGTAATATACCATGGAACTACAGTAACGACTAAGTTCTGGTGAGGACCCAGTCCTATGGGGTATAACATAGGCCCCGTGCACAGGGTTACGTGCGAAGACCTCAACGGCATCTGCAGTGGAGAAGATGGACTTTGGTACAGTGAAGATGGCGGAAGAGGCGACCCAGTACTCAGGGGTTAAATATGAGTACAACCTGCTGCCTTGTAGGTGTGGTAGTGGAATACCAAAGGCTAAGGGAGACAACCCTGACAGAAAATCCTCCAATATGTTAGGCCTAGCAAGCCAATAAAGGAGTAAATAGTTATGCGCTTTCAATGTTAAAACGAGCCTCGGAAAGAAGAATACCCAAAATGGACAGCTCACACGCCTTACAGTTGACAGGAATGATGGCATCCAGCCTGATGTTATGCAATGTAAGGCTGTGGGAAAAAACAGAATAAAGAAAGATAAACCCAAAATGAGAATAGGAACACTGAATGTAATGACATTAACTGGAAAATGTGAAGAACTTGTAGATCTGATGGAAAGAAGGCAACTGGATATATTGGGTCTGAGCGAAACCAAATGGAAAAGGAAAGGGAAGAAAATTTTAAGAGGAGGATATACCCTTTACTGGTGTGGTAAATGGAAAGGGTCACGTAATGGAGTGGGCTTTATTCTAAGTAAGAAAGTAGATGCTGTTGCAGATATTAAATATATTAGCGACAGAATCATTAGATTAGAGGTACCATCAAACGAAAAAATCCCAACCCTAGTGCAGGTTTATGCCCCTCAAACGGGGTGCAAGGATGAAGAGAAACAGAAGTTCTTGGAACAGCTTGAGAACCAATTGGATAAGGAGAACATTATGATAATAGGTGACTTAAATGCTCAGGTGGGATGCAAAAGGGAGGATGTAGAAAGAGTGATTGGCCCATTTGGTTATGGAAACAGAAATCTAGAAGGGGAAGACCTGCTTGATATGTGCAGTCGAAATAGTCTTCAAATTCAAAATACCTGGTTTAAGAAGAGAGAAAGCCATAAAGTAACTAGTGACAGCTGGGATGGAAGACATAGATCACTGATAGACCTTGTAATAACAGCGGGTGAAGCAGGAAAACAAGTTGTGGATGTCAAAGTCGTTCCCAGTGAAAGTCTCGACAGTGACCATAGGCTTGTTCTAGTTAGTATAACTGGTGTTAAACTGATTAATTATAAGATGGAAAAGAAACAAAAGATCAAGATCTGGAAGCTGGAGAAATCTGATAAACGTGAGGAATTTCAGAGAAGAATTTTAGGAAAAGTTCCAAAAACTGATACCAAAAGTGCAGAGGAAGAGTGGCAAAATTTTCGAAATGTCTTAGTTGAAGAAGCTAGAGAATTATGTGGCGAAACAAGTAGTAAAGTTCGACATAAAGAGACAGCCTGGTGGAATAAGGAAGTCAAGACAATAATTCAATTAAGGAACAAAGTAAAGAGAAAATTAGAAGTGGAGAGACAAAAGAATGACAGAAATGAGGATAAAATCAGATCAATTGCTCAAGAATATCGAGAGCACAAATTAAGAGTTAAACGCATAATTAATGAAGAGAAGGATAAGATTTGGGATGAATTTGCGAAGAAACTGGAGGAAGATACACAAGGTAATAAGAAATTACTATATAAAACTGTGAAAAACAATAAAGGACAACAGGAATCAGTTACAGCTTTGGATGGAAATAATGGAGAAGTGATAAGAAGCATAAATGAAATCAGGTAATTAATGGGACAGAATTTAATCAACTGTTAAATGATGCATCTAATAATGACAGTGGGGACACGAACATCAATTTAAGGGCCAATGATGAAAACCACCAAGAACCACCCCCAACCTGGTCTGAAGTGGAAGAAGCTTTAAAAGCTATGATCAAAGGGAAATCCACTGGAGTTGATGAAGTAAGTTCAGACATGATAAAAGCAGCAGGAATTAATGGGATACATTGGTTGTACAGAGTATTACATGCTATATGGAAGGACAATAAGATCCCTGATGACTGGTCTAAAGGTGTAATAGTGCCATTTTTTAAAAAAGGAAACCGGAAAAAGTGTGAGAACTATCGTGGAATTACTTTGTTATCCCATGGTCTAAAGATCTTGGAAAAAATAATTGCGAAAAGACTACGCAGACACTTAGAAAAGGCTTTAGAAGAAGAACAACATAGCTTTAGACCAGGAAGGAGTACTATTGACTTGATCTTTGCTGCAAGAATGCTTATTGAGAAACATCTTGAAAAAGGGAAAGAATTAGGAATGGTATTTCTAGATATAGAAAAAGCTTATGATAGCATTGCAAGATCAAAAATTTGGGAATGTTTAGAAAGGCACAATGTCCCAAAAGGCTTGATAAACAAGATCAAAATGCTGTATGAGAACACAAGGGCATGTGTAAGAATAGGTAATGGGGAAAGCAGATGGTTCACAACAAAACAAGGAGTCCAACAAGGAAGTTCACTGTCTCCATTACTATTCATTACAGTGATGGACATAATCCTGAAGAGAATAAAAGAAGAACAGGGTAATGAAACAAATGCCCTTGTCTTTGCAGATGACGTCATGATTTGGGGAGAAAGTGCCAGAGAGGTACAAGAAAACTGGATTCATGGGACAAGCTGTTCAAGGAGTATGGGTTGAAAATAAGCCAAAGTAAGTCAGTAGTGATGACAACAGGACTGTCTAATGCAACCATTTACCTGAATAATCAGCCTCTACAAATTGTTGATCAATTTAAATATATTGGTAGCTCAGTGTGTAAGGATAACAACAACAACAGTGAAGTAACAAATAGAACTAGTAATTCAGCCTCCTTCTATGCACAAGTTAGATCACTACTGTGGGGTAATAAAGTGCCCAGGAAGTGTAAACATATACTGTTTAAGACATACTACATCCCAATTCTAACTTACGGAGTAGAAACTTGCACCCTGTCCAGAAGAGAGGAAAGTAGGATTCAGGCATCCGAAATGAAGTTTATAAGAACAATGCTTCAAAGGACAAGGAGAGACAAAGTAAGGAACGAAACAAACAGGACAGAGGCTGGCATAGATATCAGTGCTACAAAATATTTGCAGAAGCAACGATTAGGATGGTATGGGCATCTTCAAAGAATGGGAGATGAGAGGACACCAAAAGCTTATTTCAACAAGATTATCCCAGGAAAAAGACCAGTAGGAAGACCAAAGAAGAAATGGTTGGACCAAATCAAGGATGATCTTGAAGACAAAGGGCTAGACTGGAGAAGGACCCATGAAGACCAACTATTCATGGACAGGAAAAGGTGGCGAGGGCTCGTTAACAGCACCCGGGCGACTGGAGCTGGAATTTGATGATGATGATGATTGTCCTAATCATTGTACAATGTGAACCACTCTCTTCTTCGTACAGAGATTTCGTCCAACACAGATATGTTTAGTACTAACTTAATTCAGCGTGTGTTGGTCGACATTTAATTAAACTGAAAAGACGAACCAGTATTGCGCAAGTACCGAAGCAGCAGATGAAATCAAGTCCTGCACTAAAGTCTGTCCAAAGGGAGAAGAGTTCTGCAAGAAGTGCCACTGTCGCTATTTTTATTAAATAATTCATTGAAACCCCAAGTAAAATATTAGTAACAAAGCTTTGCTCGTAATTACATCAGTTTCTCTCCCTTTTAACAACATCGCTGAAGAAGGCCATTTCATGGCCGAAACTGCTACAATTCATTAATTATTGAAGGTTGTATTATTTAATTTTTAGTGACCAAGCTGTAATGACTTCATGAAATACCCATTGGTATTTCATTTCGATTAAACGTCAATAAGGAAGCTCTTAGATAATTATTATTAAGTTGGTATCACTACGTATTAATGTAGTCTGTAATTGTGATGTATTGCAAACTCTTATTGCTTATTTCTCTCGTATTTTTAACACAGAGCTATATAACGTTTCGTATCTCCAATACCATGTATCACGCATGATGATTGATCCAATTCCGGTTCAATGACTTAGGTAGCAGGTTAAAAATAAAAAAGAACAGTTAAGATAGATATAAATGTCACGTGGTAATGTTTATGTAGAGTGTGTCAGGTTACGTGAACAAGTTGCAAAACTGGTCTGAGAGACAGAAGCAGCGACCATAAATATGGCAACACCGAGCACTAATTCAAGATTTCGCCGCAATAACGTCATATCCCAACTCTTGTCGGACAGACTTTAGAAGTAGAAAGAAAGCTTTCTGATGACGAGAAATAAGAGAGATGGTAGGGGGAATATTGAAGTAAATGGGAAAACATTAGAAGTTGTGAAAAGTTTTAAATATTTAGGGAATATAATCACTGAAGATGGAAAGATAAGTGAGGAAATTGGTAAGAGAATCCAGCAAGCAAATGGGTTTTACCAGTGTGTGAGAGGTATGGGGTGGAACCAGGATGTTCCAGAGAAATGTAAGAAAGTCATGTACTCAACATATTACACACCTATATTGACATATGCAGCAGGCACATGGACAACAACAAAACGGGATGAAAGCAGAGTCCAGGCAGCCGAGATGAAGTTTCTTAGAGGAATAATTGGAAAGACACGAAGAGACAAAATCAGAAACATAAAAATTAGGGAATGAACTGGATTCCCAAAGCTACAAGACAAGATAGAGATCAGTAAGCTGAAATGGTATGGACACATGATGCGAATGGGTGAAGACAGAGTCCCAAAGCGAGTATTTACAGAGAAAGTAACAGGAAAGAGGCAACGGGGAAGGCCTAGGAAGAGGTGGATGGATACAGTGAGGGAGAGCATAGAGAAGAGAGGGGTAAAAGTAGAAGATATACTAGAAGAAGGAAGAGAGTGGTGGAGAGACAGAAAATTATGGAGGTCCTTGATTCACACCCCGATCCAGAACACTGGAAACGGGAAATGAAGAAGAAGAAGAAGTAATTACAAATTTCAACGCGGGTGGCGTATTTATTCTTCCGACTCGCTGTCTCGAACCTTCATGTACCCGTTGTGCGGCCACCCCTTCTCTCCCATGTCTGCTGCGGTCTCTGGAACTGCTCTCTTCGAAGCTGAAACACGACAATAATTCCTATTAGAAGGTGATAAAGATGGCGAGGGCACGTCTGAAAATTGACTTAACATTTTACATACAATGGCAACCTGCAGTTCAGAGGACCGAGATACGAATCCCTTTTCTGAAAAGGCATCAGATTTCAGACAACATTTAATTTAAAAATATTTCTTCATCTTATCCCAATTATTAGGGGTCGCCGGAGCCAACCAGGCTCATTTTGGTTTTGGCCAGGGATTTGAAGTCGGTTGGCCTTCCTGACGATACGTGATTTTTCAGGTGAAAATTCCACCCCACTGTCACTGGGATTCGAACCCCGACCGTACGGGTGAAATACGAGCAGTTAAGCCACTGCGCCATCCCGCTCTCTTCAGAGAAAATTATTTTGAAAAATTAATCCGTCCTCAGTACACCATTGTGTTCATGGTACACCTCACATGTCACTGCAAGACTGGTATGGACCAGAAGAAGTGCCAACGTACCATGAAAGCTGTGTACCTTTAAATTCAATTATTGTCTGCCTGATAGCGGCCATCTTGAACGTGGTTGTCTCTCCATGCCTTATTGGGTACTGCCCCTGAAAATGAATTATTTGGGATGAAAATGGGAATATTTTTGAAGCCCATGATAAAATTTAACCAAGCAATATCGAGGCTGGAAGTTGGCAGAAACCAGACTCGTGGCGACGTCGAGCAGGAGGGAATTTCCGTCACGTGATTATATTGCGCAATGGAAGGTTCGAGAAGCCTAGAATCGGCCTAGCAACAGCGAATCATCCCAGGAATTGTTTAAACATTGTTATAAATTATGCGATTGGATATGAGCCTACAGCCAATAAGAAGAAGTTTTAGAGGAGACGGGAGTTTCAGCAACTAAATCTTATGGATATTTATCACATTTAAGTCCCAAGAGAATGAATTTATGAAATGGTAAAGTGAAGAAAATTATAGTTAAATATTCTAAATATTGTATAAGCCGACAGCAAGTCGCAATTCGAAGTAATAAGCAATTTGCTAGAGCCCGCTCAAATTTTCGAGGGAACGAAAAAGGCGGCCAGAATCGGTGACTTGGAGGGGAGACGCCAAGCATCGGGGCTCTTATTCATTGGAAGTTTGAACTGATCAGACGTGTTTTATCGGGAGAGAGGAGTTCCGAGTGCATCACCGAGTCCGTGAAAGGTTGACTCGTGGAGACGTGGTATCGCAAGGCTAGGAGTAGGCGATTGCCGCGCCAGTAAAGTGAGTGAAGTTGCGAGGAATATAAATGCCGCAATAACTTCGAACTGATCGACTTCAGAAACTACAGATTATAGCATATAATCTTGTGGAAGTATATTACGAAATTTTATTGAATTCGGATGAATATTTTGGGAGATATAAACATTTTGTGAAGAGTTAGAAAAGTGTCTGAATCCAGCACTATAAAACACTTTTGTCCGAGAAGACTACAGCGAATGCACAGATTCACGTGAGTAACAGTGATTGTTAGCATTGCTAGTGAGGAACTTTATGGTAACACCACTATGATGACGGTGTATTCTCAACAGAAGATCATTATTAAGTCTTATAATATGAATATAATTATGGACTAAATTAGTATGTGCGCCAGGAATACAAGCAGATAGAAGCATTATAGTCAGGGATGGAGCTTCGTTAGAGGAGTTTGTTCATGACTGTCTACTTTACGAGCAAACATGAGACGTTATTTACAACCACATTCTAGTGCATTATCGTCAAACATGAGCTCGATGTTAACACCAGCGATTACAGAACGATATTCATACTCCATCTCTATGAATATTCCGTATACGAGTGAGGTCCACGACTTCCTTTTCGAATATATTTCGGAATGTGAAGCTGAACATTCGACACTTCTCGTTGTTTTAATGAAACTGTACCATGACGGAGTGAGAAGAGACATGAAGACTATCAATAGGACCAGGGTATTCCCGGTCACAAAGAAGATGATGGTTGGCGGTCCACAGTTCGATCCCGGTCGGAGCTTGCTGTTTTCCAGTAGGGGAATTCGTTCCTTTCCTGAGGTCGTGAGTTCTTGGAGACGAGCTAGGATCCAACCCGGATCCTTGAAGGACGTAACAACTGAGTATTTTATAATACTTTATTTGAACTTCTAGACTCCCAGACAAGGTAGCTGTGTTCATTAAACTTGTAGTTAGAGCATTATAGTGGCATTCTAGAGCAAGTCCTTTATCCATATTTCGTCGCAATATTTATGTATTCCATGTATAGACATTTTATTCTTCGAGATCATTTGTAGTGTTCGTCTTTCGACGTTTTTAGCATTGATTATTTGCAGTCCAGTTTTGAACTGAGATTTTTAACTTGTTTGAGGAACTAGTATTTTTGCAATCTCCTTTAAGGAACAGTAATGTATTTTCGACGTTTATGAATTCATTTTGAATTCAGGTGATAGACATTTTCGTCTATGTTACCAATTCAATTAATTTATTAGTTTAATTTGGGTTTCTTATTCGTCGTGAAGTAACATCAAGAGAGAAGAGAGAAATGGTGATATATTGTGAAATATCACAGCATTGTAACGATCTTAGCATCGTATTGGAGAGAAAATTTTTACGTGGAAACGATGGTTATCGTTAGAACTCATAGACATTCGTTCGGAATGGAGATAATTATGACTAACTGTATGTTTTATTGAAAAAAGCTAAGATCTTTCAGTCAGTTAAAATAATTTGAGAATAGAATCTTCTTGGAAGAACTTTATCAACCGACGTTAGGGAAGTTCTAGTTTGATTACCTCGACGAGATTGATCCTTATCGAACAAATAATTTTTGAGATTATGTATTCACGAAGGGTAATATAATGTCACATTGTAGACATGATATTCCTTCATCTGTGAAAGTGAAACCAGAAGTTGGGAGTAACAAGTACAGTATTTTTTATTAAATGTATGCGCTACAGTTTAGAGATATCCTAGTAACGTTTTTAAAGTAATTGTGAGGAGGTCTTTCACGCTTAGTCCAAAGGTCGTTGACATGTATAGATTAATGGATTGACTACTGATGTTATTGTTTGTTATACCAGCGGTTGGTTTGACAACGTTGAGGACTTATGCCCTTCTAAAGGAATGCCAGTTTTAGGAAGTGAAGATGATAACCTTTTGATATTGGTTAATATGTTTGTAATTCCGTGTGCAGTTTTGGCATACGAGAGGATTTTAATGAAGGAGTTTCCGCATTATAATACAGTCTTTGCAAGGGCAAGGCTATTTTTGGCAAGGCATAAGGTAGGAGTGGGTAGAACTCCTTTTATTTCATACACGACTTTGGATAAGTGAAGATAATAGGGTCACAGCTGAAATTTAGATGGGAAATTGGATATTGAAGTCTGTTACGTTTACTCTTATTAACTTTTATTATACGCAAGGATGTAAATACGTTTGTTTAACCTTTGCTGGTCGAATATAATTTGACTTATTTTGACGACAGACCAGAATTGAGTATAAGTGGTAGTATTTCTGAAATTTTGGAGAATTGTGAGGATCCCATTAAATTGCAATTCGCATTAGTGCGAGATCGGAGCTTTTGCTCGAGTGTAAATAGACATTACATTTTTATCTTGATAATAGCTCATGCTATTGAATGTGTTTTAGATTCATTTGTTGTTAACTTTCATTACTTTTCAATCGAGGGTATAATGTGTTAGGTCTAGGAAGTTATTTTATGTTTTAGCATAGTGGATAGCGTATGAAAGTCGATGTGGTTGAATGCGGGTTGTATATTGTTCAGTGTGTATGAAAACAACTCCGTTGGGGTATCACAACGCGAGGGAGTGAAAGGAACAGTGTGTGGAAGTTTCATTTTGTTAACATTTAGGATGTATGAGAGATTTGCGTTTTTGTCTGGCGTAAATCAGATTTATTTAACGTTGATTGTTGGTGGCAGATGTGTACATTCTCGGTCAAGGGAGACAAGCGAGTCTTTTTTCAGAACTCGTTTTTTCCAGCCAAGGCCAAAGCATCGCCACATAAATGGGTCGACATGTTGCTTGTCAGCAGAGTCAATGAATGGATCAGCCGGTGTTGGAGATTGTAACGGACTGGATTATATACTCTGTCACGTGGCTTGAGTCGCGCGCTGCAAGGACCCAGGTGTCCAGCGGAGCGTGCCACAAGAATGTGAATCACGCAGGGGTTTTTAATTGTTTTAGCTTGTTGTAATAGGCTTTGGCCGTCCCAAGGTTTTGTCACAGTGTTCGTGGAACACAGGAGTGTCAGTGGCGTAGATGTGAAGAGGTGAGAATGGGTGTGCGTTTTATTAAGTGAATGAATGTTTAAGATATAGTTTACTTTTTGTTATTAAATTGTTTAGTTTTGTTAGACGCCGCGTCGTTTCGATTTATTTTAGATATAAGGAGATGTAACTGTGAAACCCATTTTAGGTCCAGAAGCTGACCACGAGATCCCCGAGAACGCAAGGTTGGTGCTCTACTTTAAGCTAAGTGCATATTTGTATTTCACAGTTTCATCGTATTTCCCGCTACGTGTATTCTTAAGGGTCATGTTAGAGTGGATTCTTGTCTAGTATTTAAGCCGGAGCAGTCAGGGTCTACAAATCCAGCGGTGCTTCGGATAATTGACAGACCGGCTCTCGAATATACGGGTACAGTACCTTATTTCAAGCCACAGGGTAGGCCTACCTTAAGTTACTGCACATGCGCAGTGATAGTGTGCTGTGGTTTAACGGAAAACGCTGTTCCAATCTGCGGTAGATAACAGCTAACATTGTTGTATTAAGATAACGAAGAGGAAAATCGTCATAGACAATATTGGTAACTTCTCAACAGTGTCTACGCTCGCTAAAGCGCAACGTTAGGTCATGGGGTCAAGCTCTCTGCTGACTGGGTAGACGCGTGGGTTCGAGCCCCACTGTCGGTCGTTCTTGAAATGGTTTTCGGTGGTTTTCTATATTCAACACCAGGCAAATGCTGGGACGGTACCTTCTGACAGGCTACGGCCTCTTCCTTCCACATCCTTGCCCAGTTTCATTCATCTTCATCCATTCCATTTCTCATCTCGACACGCAGGTCGTCCACGGGCGTCGACTTGTAACACCTGCACTCGACCTCTCAGGAGGCCACACGACATAGAAAAACTTCTCAACGGGATTATACTCATGTAAGTCTGGTGTCTGTGCCCTTAAAATATATACCAGATCGAGTCAGTACGGTATTGTAGAGAAATGTCACTTACCCTTCTTGAAGGCTATTTTCTCCAGTGCTGATATGGGAGACTCAAACATGAGGTTGAGCAGTATGGCGGCCAAGGCACTAAGCAATGAGGAGCTCACGAACAACCTAATCTGAAACACGAGTCAAATATATCCTCAATATAGACACCCATATTGATGGATAGGAGTAGGATATAAATGCCGATTCTGGGACAGGGGCTAATGGGCAAGATGGCCGCCACGCCCTGAGACCGTGAATGACGTCACAGGGAGAGGTCGGCCGTGTAGTTGCTAAATGGAATATGTATTATTATTATTATTAGGTAATTATTCATTGATCATGTACAACCAAGACCAGCCTTATATTGTCCACTTTATAGTTAAGTGGCTTGCATTTTTGCATGTCACTGCGGAGCCCGGGTTTCAGTCCTGGCTCTGCCAAGAAATTTAATTTCTGGTCTAATGGTTGGAATGGGGTACACTCAGTCTTGTCAGGCAAAAGTAAGACAAGGCGGGTTTAATTCGTGCTTCTACCATTCAGCCTAGCCCAACTTCATCTAATCTTACCTAACCTAACTTTACCTAACCTAACCTCACCTAACCTAACTTTACCTAACCTAACCCAAACTAACCTAACTTAAAAGTAAGAGCAAATATAAGAGCAAAAAGTGATAGCAAAAGTGAAAGCAAAGAAAAAGTGTCAGCAAAAAAGTGAGAGTAAATGTGGAAAGCAAAAAGTAAGATCAAATGTAAGAACACAAATAATAAACTTAGTTATAACCTAACCTAACTTCACCTAACCTAACCTAACTTAAAAGTCATAGCAAAAAGTGAGAGCAATAAAAAAGAAAGAGCAAAAAGTGAGAGCAAATGTAAGAGCACAAATAATAAACTTAGTTATAACCTAACCTAACTTGACCTAACCTAACCTACAAAAACCTCTTTTAAAGATTGAAATTAATGCATGTAAGATTTTTTATTCTTACATAATACATTTTTGTTTGTTTTATTTTTAGATTTTATATTTTACATTTTAGTTTCTTTTATATTTGACATTTTAGATTTGACTCTTTATTTTTTATTTAAGATTTCAGTTTTTTAGATTTTACATTTTAATTTTAAGATTTTTAGATTTTACATTTTAGATTTTCCGAAAGAGTCAACCACAAGGTCACATACCTAACCTCACCTAACCTAATCTAACTTGACCAAACCTAACTAAAGCTAATGCAAAGGCCCATACACAAAGTATATAAGGGCACATGCAACTATCCTTATGCCAGTCTTATAGGCTAGTGTACAACATGTTCACTACCCCAACCGGCTTATGTTTTTTTTCATTTTGTTGTTTACACATTTATCAATTTCACAATTTCCCATTTCCAGCTTTAAAAAAGTCAGTTTAAGGTTTTTCAATTTCGTCAATATTGAAACATGGATTTTCCATTTTTGCTGTTCACACATTTGTCAATTTAACAATTTCACATTTACAGTTTTTAAAATTTCATTTTAATGTTTTTCTATTTTGTCAATATGGAAACATGGATTTGCCAATTATGTTGTTTACATGTTTCTGATTTAGTCCATGTACAAAGTTCATTTTGCATTAGGAGTGGAGAGAGGTGGGTAGTAATTAAAAATGTCCAAGCAGTCTTCATACAATATTTTTATTCATTTTAAATATATTTACACTATTTACACATAATACATTGCTTTTTGCTATAAATTGTAGAGTTGGTTTTATTTTGTTTCATATTTCTTTATTGTTAAATATGAATACCATTTTCTTTCTTTTCTTTGTTTTTTAATTTTGTAGTGCTATTGTTTATAATTTTTAAATTGTTTGGTTTATGTATTTGCTATATGCTGGTAAAGCATTTTGATATTCATAACTTAGCTCAAGCATGGTCAATGATTGAGTAATGACCATAGGCATGTGTAGCTATCTACCATTCGAATCAATCACTCTTTTATCATCACCAGGACACAAAGCAATTTTGTTTAGTCTTATAGATGATATGTCATGTTGTTTAGAAGCGATAATGTTCATTGGTATTCTTTTTACATTGTGTTTCATGACACAATCCTTATAATCTTGAAAGCTTATACAATTTTAGACAACACCTCCGCTAATACCCTTAATCTTTTTGATTTCTTAACCATTTATGTCTAAAGCGTACATTTTGCTTTGCTATTAGCTTTTCTGCCTTTTTCCTGTCAGTCACAAGACGTATGTCTAATCTATTACGAATATTTTCAATGGTTTTTTCAAAAATGGCATTGTCAAATAAATTGTCCAGGTTTTCTCAAAACCATTTTTGGCTTGTTTTCGAAGGTTGTTATTAAAATCAACGTATGCCTTTAGTCAAGGTCTTTCTTTAAACTTTAACACACGATGAATTTTATCAATTTTAGTCCATGAACTAAAGCCTGTTGAAGTGTCATGTAATAAACAACATACCGCCTTCGATTTCCAAGATGAGGAATTAGTTTTTTCAGGGACGAATCCTTAGGTTCTGTACGCTCTGGTAGGAAAGGTAAATCGTTGTGTAGATCATGAAGGTCAGATGGGTAATCAACATCAACGTCTGGGATTTATCCCACAGGATCGTCTTCCTTTAGTTTTTCTAGATCAACAGTATCTGGAGAAACCCACTGAAGTCCGCCATAAGGAAGAGAGTGGCACATAGCCCACCCGTATTTGTTGTTGGCATCATCATAGGTAATAAACTGCGATGGTTTCTCAGAATCATAAGTTTCCATGTATCATCATCATGCCGATAAGACACCTGGCATATGCCTCCGCGTATTCCAGACTCGATTAGAAAAATCTGATCGTAATCCTGTAGCAATTCCAGTTCAATTCCTGTGTAAAGGAGCATTGCCTCGAAACGTAAACCAGGCGAAGTAAAAAAGTGTGCAGCATCCACTCGGTGTGTTTCTAGTGTTTTGTTTCTAAACGTTTCAAAGCTGTCTGTAAGAAGGAGTACATCTGAAGTTAGGTAGAGGTCACTATATTCCCCTAGAGTTTTAATATTGAACTGATTCCACACATTTTTGGCATGTTCATATTCTTCTTGACTAACATTTTCTTGACTTAATTTGTTAAAGAATACCTCTTTTGGAGGTAAACTCGTTTCACTTAACTTTTCCCATGAATCAATGTAATCATAACAAAATACCCCTTTACGAGTCATGAGCGTTGCATTTCTTTTCCAAAGTACTTGTCTGTTTCAGGGTATGAAGTTAAGTTGGAAACTAAGTTTTCCAAACTACTTGGCATTAACCGAAACGTGTCCACAAATCGAAGCTGAACATTTCCTACATATTTGGTGAAGGAAATGTACTTTTCTTTGGAGTTAGCGATAACATCCACTCTCTCAGTAGTACATCCCAATTGCTTTACAATGAAATTTGCGTCGTAGCGACTCATATTATGTAGAAATACAGGAACGGGGTTACGTGTTTTACACCTCAAATTACAGTTATATTGAGCACTTCCAAGGCATTCCCCTGTAATATGGCAGTGGTCTCGAACTTTCCAGTCCTCTTTGGTAAATGTTTTTTTTTACACAAATAACAGGTTTAAGAAGATTGGAACTCTGCTTCTTGATCCTTTGTTAAGGCCTTTGGCACATTTCAGCTGTAAAGGCTATCGATTTAAGTAGCTATTGAGATCAAACTGTCCATAAACTTTTCTGCAGTGTCAGGTCCACGATAAATAACAGGTTGGCTTGGAAGGTTTGTCTTTATGTGTTCCACAGCTGGTGAGGGTTTAACGTATATGCCAAAGCTCATAGGAACATGACTCTGGTGTGGGACTGTATAACATGCTTAAGGATTGGGTAGACATATTTGATATGGTAAAAGTATACCTACTTTCGAAATCTGTGTAGATAACGTTAGGTATTCTCAGCATTTTTTCCACATTTATGAATTTGACAATGGGGTCTTTAATAGTCATTTCAACCCTAGCAATGTCATGCTGAACACACAAAGCTCTATGTTCTTTCAATTTTTCCATTCCTTGTTGCACACATCGATTATTGAAGTGAGTAAAACACCGTTTACATGTATATATCTTATGTCCATGGCTGGTAATCTTATGTCCTATTAGATTATCAAAATCTTTGATAAAGACGTGGTTGTTCTGTCCGGAATAATTTAGCAGAAGGAGGTCGCGATGGTCTTGTAGCTCTTGATCCACAACCTTTAGAGGGAACAATTTGTTGTCTTGTTCCAGTCCAAATACATTAATGGATATGTCGTTGGCTTTCTCAAATTTGGGAATGTCAGCTAGTGATGTAGGAAAGGATATTACTGAAAAATCATACTTGTTTTCCAAGTCTTTGTATTAACTAATGCGTTCAGCTTTCGTTTTAACCAGTTTTGCTCAAATGGCATACATAAAACACTTTTCATCCTTTAAGGTTTGAAGATTAATGCAGGCGTTTCTTGCTTTTATAGCTGCTAGTAATGGAATATATGAGCTACCACGCAAGGGATTGTACTTATTTATTTTCAATAGTACTCCTTCCACTGCTAACAAAGCCCAATAACTGCCTTTTAGCTCGGATTCTTCCATTTCAGTAGATAACTTTCTTAATTGTCTTTCCAAGAAACTACTTAAGTCTGTTTCCAAAAATAGGGTCTGATTTCGTGTTTTAAATCCCGATCTGTAATTTCGTTGGTAGATGTAGGAATGAATCTACATTCAGCCACAAGATTACTTTTATCGATTTGTGCATTGCTAGTTCTTTCTGCATAGCTTGTATTATTTACTGTTTGGACTCTTTAAGGTATGAATGTAAATCCTTACACATATCACAACGTATGAAATAGGATTTAAGTCGACCTTCAAAAGATGTCTCATATACAATAAGTCAATTTTTTCTGGGACCAATGAAAGTAGGTAATGTTTCTTAGGCTCCGCTTTTTGTCTTCTAGCTGCCGACACAACATTACAACATTCTTCATGCCGACATCCGTTGTACACATTGTTGAATGTACTACCACAGGTCTTGCTCCATTGGAATTCACCACACGATACTTCATGTCGCTTCCTATGATAGTCTCGAAGAAAAGTTTTTCCACACTTTGGCACATATAGCTAGGAATGGGTTCTTCCATCATGGATGTTGTTTTCTGTCAAACAGCTGCTTACAGTGTAGTACAAGGCTGTACAACGGTTGTTTCAACAGTCTTTCACGATGTGAACACCGTGAGAGGTAGTAGTCAACTGATGATATTCTTGTTAAGGGTCCTCTAATATACCCTATTCTGGACCAACAGCTCTTAACAGCGTGTGACAAGGCTGCAGACTGGACAGTGAGACGGTCTTTCACGATGTGAACACTGTAACAAGTAGTAGTAAACTGATTATATTCTTGCTAAGGGTTCTCTAATATAACATAGTCAAGACCAACAGCTACTTACTGTGTAGTAAAAGACTGTACAATGGTTGTTTCGACGGTCTTTCACCATGTGAACACCGTGAGGGATAATGGTCAACTGGTGATATTCTTGCTAAGGGTCCTCTAATATACCCCTAGTTAAGGGTAACCGCTGCCTACTGCTTATAACAAGGCTGTACACTTGTCGGTGAGACAGTCTTTCACAATGTGAACACTGTAAAAGGTCGTAGTCAACTGAAAATATTCTTACACCCTACTCAAGGTTATCAGGTACTTACTGCATATCAAAAGGCTGTACACTCATATGTTAGGCACTCTTTCTTGCTAAGGACCCCAATATTCCCTATACAAGGCTATAAATGTTAGTCCTGAACACTTAGTAGTTAATTGTATATTTAATTTATATACAAAGCTTATACAAGCAGGTTTTCACGCGGTAAAACTTTGTTAAATAGCCGCATGCGACACGCAAAGTATGTTTCCGCTATCTAGCGGTGACTATGAGAACTACCTGCGCGATCAGCATGCTTCCTAGCGCTCTATATCAACACTCACTCACTGAACGACCAGCATGCTATCTAGCGGTCGACATCAATACCCACTCAACTACCAGCATGCTACATGGCTTTTATCAGCTTTTTGTTGGCTTTTATTGGCTTTACTATTAGCTCTCTCATATTTGCTCTTGCTTGTTTGCTTATTTGGTCTTGAAAAGTATGTCAACCCTTTTTATGGTAGCATAATGCTTACAGCCACTTGTGTATGCAACAACAACAACAACAACACGCAAATTTCAAAAAATCCAAAGTACTCTAAGGTTTATCGATGACTCTCAAATCTTACACTTACCTCTATCCCATGCCTAGTTAAAAATAGTGTATTTTTCAATTTTTTCAAAAAAAAATTTCAAAATAGGTTATATTTCCAAAATTAGGAATTTTACAACAAGTTTGACTGACGTAAATCAATGGCCTTTACCCCCTCTACCTGTAAACCATGTCTCAGGTCTCTAGGACAAAACTAATTTAATTTTGAAAATAGGCTATATTTCCAAAATTAGGAATTCTACAAAAAAGTTTGTTTGACATAAATCATTGGTCTTTACCCCCTCTACCTTTAAACCAAGTCTCAGTCTCTCGGAGAACAAAAATGAAATTTGGAGAAATGGTCACTATTTTTGAAAACTAGGAATTCTTCAAAAAAGTTTGTTTAACATAAATCATTGGCCCTTACCCCCTCTACCTGTAAACCAAGTCTCTGGTCTCTGGGACAAAACAAAATTAATTTTGAAAATAGGCTATATTTCCAAAATTAGGAATTCTAAAAAAAAGTTTGTTTGACATAAATCGTTGGTCTTTACACCCTCAACCTGCGAACCAAGTCTCAGGTCTGTAGTACAACAAAAATAAAATTTTGAAAACTGGTCATTATTTTTGGAAACTAGGAATTCTACAAAAATGTTTGTTTAACATAAATGAAAGGTCTCTATCCCCTCTACCAGTAAACCAAGTCCCAGGTCTGTAGGACAAAATTGAAAAAAGTTCAATTGGGAAAGTAGGCGATTTTTCATAAAACCAAACATTCTAAAAAAGTTCTATGGGTTTAAAAGAATAATCTCTATGTCCTTTGTTTTTTATATTAAAACTTTTTATAAGTTCAATTTGGAAATTTTTTGTATACTCCTTAGTTTCCAAAATATAAAAATTCAAAATTCAACTTTTTTCACAAAAATTAAAAATAAAAAAGTTTTATTATAAAATAAAGGGCATAGAGATTATTCTTTTAAGCCCGTAGAACACTTTATGGAATGTTTGGTTTTATGAAAAATCGCCTACTTTCCCAATTGAACTTTTTTCATTTTTGTCCTACAGACCTGGGACTTGGTTTACTGGTAGAGGGGATAGAGACCTTTCATTTATGTTAAACAAACATTTTTGTAGAATTCCTAGTTTCCAAAAATAATGACCAGTTTTCAAAATTTTATTTTTGTTGTACTACAGACCTGAGACTTGGTTCGCAGGTTGAGGGTGTAAAGACCAACGATTTATGTCAAACAAACTTTTTTTTAGAATTCCTAATTTTGGAAATATAGCCTATTTTCAAAATTAATTTTGTTTTGTCCCAGAGACCAGAGACTTGGTTTACAGGTAGAGGGGGTAAGGGCCAATGATTTATGTTAAACAAACTTTTTTGAAGAATTCCTAGTTTTCAAAAATAGTGACCATTTTTCAAAATTTTATTTTTGTTGTCCGAGAGACCTGGGACTTGGTTTACAGGAAGAAGGGGTAAGGACCAATGATTTGTGTCGAGCAAACTTTTTTTAGAATTCCTAATATTGGAAATTTGTCTATTTTAAAAATAATTTTGTTTTGTCCTAGAGACCTGAGACTTGGTTTACAGGTAGAGGGGGTAAAGGCCATTGATTTACGTCAGACAAACATTTTAGTAAAATTCCTAATTTTGGAAATATAACCTATTTTGAAAATATTTTAGGAACAATTTGAATAATACACTATTTTTAGACTGAGAGTGGGATAGAGATAAGTGTAAGAGTTAACATATGTCTCTTCAGGATTCTTAGTTTAATGATATAGCCTACTTTACCATATATTTTTTAAAAAAAATTGAAAAATACACTAATTAATGATTAGGCATGGGATAGAGGTAAATGTAAGATTTGAGAGTCATTGATAAACCTTAGAGTACTTTGGATTGTTTTGAATTTTGAGTGTTGTTGTTGTTGCTTACAAACATGGCTGTAAGCATTATGCTACCATAAAAAGAGTTGACGTACTTTCCAAGACAAAATAAGCCAACAAGCAAGAGCAAATATGAGAGATTTAGTACAAAAGCCAACAAAAAGGCAACAAAAGCCATAAAAAACGGCTAAAAACCATGTAGCATGCTGGTAGTTGAGTGAGTTGTCATATTGACCGATAGATAGCATGCTGGTAGTTGAGTGAGTATTGATATCGACCACTAGATAGCATGCTGGTCGTTCAGTGAGTGAGTGTTGATATAGAGCGCTAGGTAGCATGCTGGTCGTTCAGGTAGTTCTCATAGTCACCGCTAGATAGCGGAAACATACTTTGCGTGTCGCATGCGGCTATTTAACAAAGTTTTACCGCGTGAAAAAGTGCTTGTATAAGCTTTGTATATACATTGAATATACAATTAACTACTAAGTGTTCAGAACTAACATGTATAGCCTTGTGTAGGGAATATTGAGGACCTTAGCAAGAAGGAGTGCCTAACACATGAGTGTACACCTTTTGATATGCAGTAAGTACCTGATAATCTTGAGTAGGGTGTAAGAATATTTTCAGTTGACTACACCTTATACAGTGTTCACATTGTGAAAGACAGTCTCACCGACAAGTGTACAGCCTCGTCATAAGCAGTAAGCAGAGGTTACCCTTAACTAGGGGTATATTAGAGGACCCTTAGCAAGAATATCACCAGTTGATTTTTATCTCTCACGGTGTTCACATGATGAAAGACCGTCGAAACAACCATTGTACAGTCTTGTACTACACAGTAAGTAGCTGATGGTCTTGACTATGTTATATTAGAGAACCCTTTGCAAAAATATAATCAGTTTACTACTAATTGTTACAGTGTTCACATCATGAAAGACCGTCTCACTGTCCAGTCTGCTGCCTTGTCATACGCTGTTAAGAGCTGTTGGTCGAGACTTGGGTATATTAGGGGACCCTTAGCAAGAATATCATCACTTGACCACTACCTCACACGGTGTTCACATCGTGAAAGACCGTTGAAACAACCATTGTACAGCCTTGTACTACACAGTAAGCAGCTGTTTGGCAGAAAACAACATCCATGATGGAAGAACCCATTCCTAGCTATATGTGCCAAAGTGTGGGAAAACCTTTCTTCGAGACTGTCATAGGAAGCGACATGAATTTCGTGTGGTGAATTCCATGAGTGCAAGACCTGTGGTAGTACATTCAAAAATATGTACAACGGACGTCGGCATGAAGAATGTTGTAATGTTGTGTCGGCAGCTGAAAGACAAAAAGCGGAGTCTACAAAACATTACCTACTTTCATTGGTCCCAGACAAAACTGGACTTATTGAATATGAGACATCTTTTGAAGGTCGACTTAAATCCTATTTCATACGTTGTGATATGTGTAAGGATTTAAATGCATACCTTAAAGAGTTCAAACAGCAAATAATACAAGCTATGCAGAAAGAACTAGCAATGCATAAGTCGATAAAAGTAATCTTGTGGCTGAATGTAGATTCATTCAAGCATCTATCAATGAAATTACAGATCGGACTTTTAAAACACGAAATCAGACCCTATTTTCGGAAACAGACTTAAGTAGTTTCTTGGAAAGATAATTTACAAAATTAACCACTTAAATGGAAGAATCTGAGTTAAAAGGCAGTACTTGGGCTTTGTTAGCAGTGGAAGGAGTACGATTGAAAATAAATAAGTAAAATCCTTTGCGTGGTAGCACATATATTCCATTACCAGCAGCTTTAAAAGCAAGAAACGCCTGCATTAATCCTCAAAACTTAAAGGATAAAAAGTGTTTTATACATGCCATTTTAGCAAAACTGGTTAAAACGAAAGCTGAACGCATTAGTAAATACAAGGACCTGGAAAACAAGTATGATTTTTCAGTAATATCCTTTCCTACATCACTAGCTGACATTCCCAAATCTGAGAAAGCCAACGACTTATCCATAAATGTATTTGGATAGGAACAAGACAACAAATTGTTCCCTCTAAAGGTTGTGGATCAAGAGCTACAAGACCATCGCGACCTCCTTCTGCTAAGTTCATCATCCGGACAGAACCACTACGTCTTTATCAAAGATTTTGATAAACTGGTTTGACATCGGATTACCAGCCATGGACATAAGATATATACATGTAAACGGTGTTTCACTCACTTCAATAATCGATGTGTGCAATAAGGAATGGAAAAATTGAAAGAACATAGAGCTTTGTGTGTTCAGAAGGACATTGCTAGGGATGAAATGCCTATTAAAATTCCCATTGTCAAATTCATAAATGTGGAAAAAATGCTGAGAATACCTTACGTTATCTATGCAGATTTTGAAAGTATACTTTTACCATATCAAACATGTCTACCCAATCCTGAAGCAAGTCATACAGTCCCATACCAGAGTCATGTTCATATGAGCTTTGGCATATACGTTAAACCCTCACCAGCTGTGGAACACATAAAGACAAACCTTCCAAGCCAACCTGTTATTTATCGTGGACCTGACGCTGCAGAAAAGTTTATGGACAGTTTGATCTCAATAGCTAATGAAATCGATCGCTTTTACAGCTTAAATGTTCCAAAGGCCTTAACTCAGGATCAAGAAGCAGAGTTCCAATTTTCTGAAACCTGTTATTTGTGTAAAAAACCATTTACCAAAGAGGACTGGAAAGTTCGAGACCACTACCATATTACAGGGGAGTACCGTGGAAGTGCTCATAATAATTGTAATTTGATGTGTGAAACACGTAACCCCGTTCCTGTATTTCTACATCATATGAGTGGTACGAAGCGAATTTCATTGTAAAGCAATTGGGATGTACTAAAGAGAGAGTGGATGTTATCGCTAACTTTTAAAGAAAAGTACATTTCCTACACCAAATATGTAGGAAATGTTAAGCTTCGATTTGTGGACACGTTTCGGTTAATGCCAAGTAGTTTGGAAAACTTAGTTTCCAACTTAACATCATACCCTGAAGCAGACAAGTAGTTTGGAAAAAAAATGCAACGCTCATGACTCGTAAAAGGGTATTTTGTTATGATTACATTGATTCATGGGAAAAGTTAAGTGAAACGTGTTTACCTCCAAAAGAGGTATTCTTTAACAAATTAAGTCAAGAAAATGTTAGTCAAGAAGAATATGAACATGCCAAAAATGTGTGGAATCAGTTCAACATTAAAACCCTAGGGGAATATAGTGACCTCTACCTAACTTCAGATGTACTCCTTCTTGCAGAGAGCTTTGAAACGTTTAGAAACAAAACACTAGAAACACACCGAGTGGATGCTGCACACTTTTTTACTTCGCCTGGTTAAAGCTTCGTGGCAATGCTCCTTAACACAGGAATATAACTGGAATAGCTACATGATTACGATCAGATTCTGCTAATCGAGTCTGGAATACGTGGAGGCATATGCCAGGTGTCTTATCGGTATGATGAAGCTAACAATAAATACACGGAAACTTATGATTCTGAGAAACCATCGCAGTTTATTACCTATGATGATGCCAACTACCAATACGGGTGGGTTATGTGCCACTCCCTTCCTTATGGCGGATTTCAGTGGGTTTCTCCAGATACGGTTGATTTAGAAAACCTTAAGGAAGACGATCCTGTGGGACAAATTCTAGACGTTGATGTTGATTACCCATCTGACCTTCAGGATCTACACAACGATTTACCTTTCCTACCAGAGTGTACACAACCTAAGGATTCGTCTCTGAAAAAACTAATTCCTCATCTTGGAAATCGAAGGCGGTATGTTGTTTATTACATGACACTTGAACAGGCTTTAGTTCATGGACTAAAATTGTTAAAAAATCATCGTGTGTTTAAGTTTAAACAAGACCTTGGCTAAAGCCATACGCTGATTTTAATAACAACCTTCGAAAACAAGCCAAAAATGATTTTGAGAAAAATCTGAACAAATTATTTAACAATGCCATTTTTGGAAAAAAAACAATGGAAAATTTTCGTAAAAGAATAGACATACGTCTTGTGACTGACAGCAAAAGGCAGAAAAGCTAATAGCAAAGCCTTTATTTTTCGATGGAACAATTTATGGTCCTAACCTAGCTGCTTTCCACATGGCTAAACGTAACATTGTAATCAATAAGCCTATATATATTGGAATGTGAATACTGGATATTTCAAAAACTCTAATGTATTCCCACTACTATGATGTCCTGCTACCCTATTATGGAATGAAAAATTTTAAACTCATGTATATGGATACCGAGTCGTTCATTTATTTGGTTAACACCCAAGATGGACACATCAGATTATCCTACTAATCACATATATTACTCTACATCCAACAAGAAAACGTTGGGGAAATTTAAAAGACGAGGCTTGTGGACAAATTATAAACGCATTTGTTGGACTTGAGCTAAAATGTACGCTTTAGACATAAATGGTAAAGAAATAAAAAAATAAAGGTATTAGCAGAGGTGTTGTCAAAAATTGTATAAGCTTTCAAAATTATAAGGATTGTGTCATGAAAAACAATGTAAAAAGAATACCAATGAACATTATCGCTTCTAAACAACATGACATATCATCTATAAGACTAAACAAAATTGCTTTGTGTCCTGGTGATGATAAAAGAGTGATTGATTCGAATGGTATAGCTACACATGCCTATGGTCATTACTCAATCATTGACCATTCTTAAAGAGCTAAGTTATGAATATGAAAATGCTTAACCTGCATCTAGCAAATACATAAACCAAACAATTTTAAAAAATAAAAACAATAGCACTACAAAAATAAAATAAAACAAAGAAAAGAAAGAAAATGGTATTCATATTTGACAATAAAAATATGAAACAAGATAAAACCAACTCTACAATTTATAACAAAGAGCAATGTATTATGTGTAAATAGTGTAAATATATTTAAAATGAATAAAAATATAGTATGAACACTGCTTGGACATTTTTAATTACTACCCACCTCTCCCCACTCCTAATGCAAAATGAACTTTGTACATGGACTAAATCAGAAACATGTAAACAACACAATTGGAATATCCATGTTTCCATATTGACAAAATAGAAACACATTAAACTGAAATTTTAAAAACTGTAAATGTGAAATTGTAAAATTGACAAATGTGTAAACAGCAAAAATGGAAAATCCATGTTTCCATATTGACAAAATTGAAAAACCTTAAACTGACTTTTTTTAAAGCTGGAAATGGGAAATTGTGAAATTGATAAATGTGTAAACAACAAAATGAAAAAAATATTAAGCCGGTTGGGGTAGTGAACATGTTGTACACTAGCCTATAAGACTGGCATAAGGATAGTTGCATGTGACCTTATATACTTTGTGTATGTGCCTTTGGATTAGCTTATGTTAGGTTTGGTAAAGTTAGGTTGATGATGATGATGCTAATTGTTGTTTTAAGGGGCCTAACATAGGTAAAGTTAGGTTAGGTTAGGTTAGATGAGGTTAGGTATGTGACCTTGTGGTTTACTCTTTCGGAAAATCTAAAATGTAAAATCTAAAAACTTTAATTTAAAATGTAGTATCTAAAATAAAAAATAAAAAGTCAAATCTAAAATGTAAAATATAAACAAAACTAAAATGTAAAATCTAAAATCTAAAAATAAAAAAATCTAAAATGTAAAATGTAAGAATAAAAAAATCTTACATGCATTAATAAAATCTTTAAACGAGGTGTTTTGTAGGTTAGGTTAGGTTAGGTAAAGTTCGGTTAGGTTATAACGAAGTTTATTATTTGTGCTCTAACATTTGCTCTTACTTTTTGCTTTCCACATTTACTCTCACTTTTTTGCTGACACTTTTTTTTTTTTTGCTTTCACTTTTTGCTCTTATATTTGCCCTTACTTTTAAGTTAGGTTAAGTTGGGTTAGGTTAGGTAAAGTTAAGTTAGGTTAGGAGAAGTTAGGTTAGGTAAAGTTATGTTAGGTTAGGTTAGGTTAGATTAGATGAAGATGGGTTAGGCTGAATGGTAGAGGTATGACTTAAACCCGACTTTTCTTACTTTTGCCTGACAAGACTGAGTTTACCCCATTCCAACCATTAGACCATAAATTAAATTTCTTGGCAGAGCCAGGACTGAAACCCGGGCTCCGCAGTGACATGCAAAAATGCTAGTCACTTAAGTATAAAGTGGACAATATAAAAGCTGGTCTTGATTGTACATGATGAATGAATAATTACCTAATAATATTAGTAATAATAATAATAATTATAATAAATATTCCATTTAGCAACTACACGGCCGACGTCTCCCTGTGACGTCATTCACGGTCTCAGGCCGTGGCGGCCATGTTGCCCATTAGCCCCTGGCCCAGCTATGACTGACCCCTCCTTAAGATAACATAGGACTGGTTTGCGCGCGGCGGCCATCTTGCCCATTAGCCCCTGTCCCAGAATCGGCATTTATATCCTACTAATAGGCTACATACAAGTTACATTCTGCTTACTAGACAACAAATACTGAGTAGATGGCAAACACCACTACCAACATATGGTCAAGTGAGCGTACAGGATAGCAAACATCTCAAACTGAATACAAAATGTTATCAATAAAACTTTGATTTTTTCACTTCATTTCGTTCCTCTTCTGCTCATTTCCCGCGCTTGCGGGGTCGACATTTTCGACAGTTCCCAAATGGTGTTTCCTGTTAACTGATTCTCTCTCATGCAGTCCATCTGTCTTCTTCTAGGTCTGCCTCTCTCCCTCCTGCCTTTCACCTCCACTCTTCTTCCCACATAGTTCTCATCGGCTTCGGTGGCGTAGTTGGTAGCATGCCGAGCTTCTATGCCCAAGGTCGCGGGTTCAAACCCGGCAGAAGTCGTCGGATTTTTAAGAGCGTTAAAAATCCCTCAGTAGGCCTTCCATCGGAGGGGAAGTAAACCCAGCGGTCCCATGTCATAGATGTATGGCATGAAAAAGAACCTTCCACTAACTACACTTGTGTGAAGTCAAAATTTGTAGGTCAGGTTTGATTAATGCTCTTAAATTCCAACGTTCGTTACCGGGCGCTGGTTTCGATGGCATCTAGTAGTAGCGAAGTGCTCAGCTAGTTGTCGTGGATGGTTGCATTTGGTAGCGAAAGTAGGAACTACTTGAATTTATCGTCTGAAGTCGTTACTTGAATTAAAACAGATAACACACACTAATACAGTCATCACAATTAACACCGGTTATCAGACAGATTCTACACACACACAAAGTACACGGGGCTACATGACCTCGATTGTCGCTGCCACTAAACTGAGGAACCAACCAACCAAAACCTCATCCCCGCACTTAACGTGACCATACCAGAGCAATCGTCTTTCTTGGACTACTTTGGATATTTGAGTCAGCTTAACGCTGTCCCGCATGAAGGTGTTCTTGAAGTGGTCTTTCCTCGTAACGCCACACATTCATCTCAGCATTTTCATTTCAGCTACATCCGGTCACTTATTTTGTGACTGTGCCTTTGGCCAAATTTCTGCTCCTTAAATCGTGGCAGGTCTCACCCTTTACTTGGACATTTAGTCTTCTGTCACTGTATTAGTGTGTGTTATCTGTTTTTAGTTCAAGTAAGGACTGCAGACATTAAGTTTTTCAAGTAGACACGTCACACAGATTTTTGACGATTTACTTCTGGCCATAAGAGTCCTATCTCAAGTTGCTTCAGATAAGGGCCGGGACCTCTGGTTTCAGTTTGTCGACGTAATTTTGCGACTCCTCTATAGACCTACCCAATATCATTTATTAATAACTTACACATATGGTGAAACATACTACAAGCGTTGGTAGTGGGAACCGTAACAGAAGAGCAACTCAATTCCGATCTCTCCATACACATTGGTTTTCTTTGACTGTCGCAACAGTTCAAATCTGAATTCCTTCACGGATAATCTTCTTCCTATTCCATCTCCATTATTATACGTCTTCTCCCAGAGTAAAGCATTAGAGTAGCTCTCTTTGCTATACACTTTTATGCAATTAGTTCACGATATTACCACTACTAAAGTTCCACAGCCTCAGCAACCATCTTGCACGTCTTACTATGGCTTCTTTAGTTCTGCGTTTCACCACAATAGCAGCTTCAGCCGCCATATTTAATATCTACAAAGCTGTAAATCACAAAGACAAAGCCACTCAAAAAAGAGTCGTCCTCCACCAACTGATCCACAAAGGTTTGAATCTCACTGGTGAGAATCCCTAAATGTTATAAGTCTCAAGAATAGAAATATAACAATAAGAAGAAGGAAGACGGGAAAGGAGGCAGAAGGAAGATCTCTACCAACTATTTAAAAATCAAATATTGGTGGAAACATCAAAGGACGACGACTTCAGTGGCTAGGGCATGTTATTAGAGCAGAAGCATCAATTCCTAGCAGAGGTTTTAACTCCTGGCTGATTGGCAAACGCCCAAGGACCAAGTGGACAGATAGAGTGATGGTAACATTGGAAGATATAAAACTTGCAGCTTCCCTTGGTGATGCTACAGATAGAAGCAGGTGGCACAGCATCTGCAATAACTATTTGAAATTGTGACCACAAACATGCCTCTTGTGATTGAACCTCTGATAATTTTTTCTTCATTGGTATTTCATGGAATATATTTTGTACTGTACTGTAAATCTTTTGTAATGGAGTGTACGTTCTCTGTGTGCTGTCATGGGTCTTCATGGCCTGTTGAGTACAGTAAATGATAATCATTTCGGTGTTTGAAGCCATTTTTCAGTGTTGCCTTAGTAAACAAAAGTTTAGTGCTTTTCAGACGGTCAACACGAATGTGCTCAAATAAGATGGGTTATGCCCTAAACTTTTCTTAAATGATGATGATGATGATGATGATGTTGATGAATAAGAAGTAAATGCATACGAGTGTGTTGAAAAGCTTCATTTCAATGTATTCTGATACCTCAAGTTGCTCTGTTAATGATAGTGGTTTTTACTGTGTTTCAATTCCCGGTATTTGTTGATCCACATGTGTCATCCTAGGGCACTACGATGCTTACCACCGTCATAGGTTCCATGTAGGAGGGAGTCCTCAAGTTAGACGTGATCATGTTCATAACGGTGAGGTGAACTATGTAGATGGCGTATGTGAGTCTGCTCCAGGGGCCCCACATTCGATGCGATAGTAGCCAGTTGAGTGGACCTATGGATAAAAAACGTACAACTGTTATCAGAACACTCCAACTCTAGTAGTCAAAAACGTCTTAAGTCCCCTCAACTTATATACCTGAATATCCAAACCTTTCAACATGTCGAACAAAGGTTTTAAAAGTGAAAGTGAATCGTTACCCGAACGTAAGGTAAACAAAAGCTTGTGACAACGGCTTCAAATAGTTCCACAGCAATGAAAGTTCAGTACAAGATTTTATATTCCTTGGAATATGAATCCATATTGTGCCCTTTCGCGTAGCGCAGCAGAGTAGTAGCCCAGTCCTATATGCCCCTAATTCCTGGAACAATCATGCACAATATCCCTCATGCATCTGAACTAGCCCTGTAGGACGAGACTCCTGTCTCAGGAAGTACCAGGTATGAGGTCTGGCCCAGGACACATGCTACTATAAACACAACAAAATACAAATCAGAACACCACTTTAAAATAACCATTCTATCAGGATTTATTTATTGTTTAATAAACAACAACAAAAGGAAAACAATTACTCTATCTGACAGATCCAGGATTCCTACATTACAATGTCCCTAACATCCAGTACTCTCTTATTGGGCACTGAGGTGCGAAGCCTAGTCATGCAATGTTCTAGCTAAATTACCCTCCTGAAAGTAAGAACATCCTACTTGTAAGTCCTAAGAAGTCCCCCAGAAAAGTCCTATCAAACAAAAGGAAGGCAATACAAAGTGGCGAAGGAACAGAAAAACCCCTATCTACAATGAATAGCACAATATTCTAGAATGTTATTGAATCAATTTCGGACGAGAGCCTGGTCCATACATGTCAACTTGAGAATGATAGGATCCCGTGACATTAATAATACATATACCCTATATTAGCTATGGTGTTCACCACTGCTAACATTTACATTGAAATACTAACTGCTATGCCCTACGCTATCCTAACACACTAAACATATACAAATATACCTTACACATCACTTTACCACAAACTTGACCACATGTCGTATCGTATTAGGTTATTCATACTTCAGATCGCACACATGCTTTAATCATGAGCCATTTCCATAGAATCGAATACTGAATACTCACCTAAAATTATATCCAGATTTAGCTCGTTATAAATCCCAGGTTATGTCTTTCATCATGAATTAGATTAGATTATAGCGATTTATCACAACAGATTTTAATTTTGAACGTATGCATTATTTAGGTGTAATTTTAATGTTAGCAGACTCTAATCTACCTTCGTCACATTTTATAGTTTGTTATATTATGTCTGCATTGATCCTACGTTATTATGCTTGCTTTTATGAAAGGCCCTATATTTACTACACTTTGCAGATGTGCTGACCTCCCACATCACTCATATTTTAACAATGAACTCAACAAAGATTTATCATCATCATCATCATCATAATCAAATTCTAGCTCCAGTCACCCAGGTGTTGTTAACGTGTCCTCGCCACCTTTTGCTGTCAGGGCCGTCGCGAGGCCCCGCGCTCAGAAATGCCCACCGCTTCACGCCATTTTTTTTCATAAATGAAAATAAATAAATAAATAAATAAATAAATAAAGACAGTGTGTTTGATTCAGTCCAGCCCGAATTAAAATTGGTCCTCCACTATGTTGATATGATGGCAGAAACTCCAAGGATCGTCGAATCGTTCATCGAGTTTTTGGAGGTACACGAGACTACGGGAAAGGGGTTAGCTGAGGTTTTAGAGGGAGTATTGGAGGATAATGATCTTGATATCATGGAGTGTAGGGGACAAGGGTGCTAATATGAAGGCCAATTATAAGGGAGTGCAAACGCGAGTAAAACATACTAATAAACGAGCATGTGTTGCACATAACCTTAACTTACTTTTGGGTGACATGGTTAAATGCAATAAGGACGCTATGACATTTTTTGGTATAGTTCAGCGTCTGTACACTTTGTTTGTAGCTTCCACGGAAAGGTGGGACATTTTGTGGGAACTATGGCCTGGCCTCCTCACACTAAAATCTGTATCTAGCACGAGATGGGAATGTTGAATTGACAGTGCCAAGCCCATCAGGTACCAGTTAGGCAAAGTAAACGAAGCTCTAGAAAAGTGGCAGAAACTACCAAAGATCATGTTACAGGGTCAGAGGCCCAATCTTTGTTGCTTCATACAAGTTCGTATGAATTTGTTTTAAGCCTCGTTATCTGGTACGATATTTAATTTTCTGTGAACTCAACAAGTAAAACTCTCCAATCTGAGAAGACTTCGTTAGATTCGGCTTTAACCGAACTTCAGGGCCTAAAGTCATTTTTTCAAAATTATCGCAACACTGGCGTTTACTGTGCAATGTCCACCGCTAGAGAAATAATAGAAAATTTGGGCTATGCAAATAAATTTTCTATTCGCCGTCAAGGCAATGCAAAAGGTTCCTTGATGAAATAAATCAGCAAAATGATCAACAGGTGGAAAAAACCGAAGAGGATCTTTAAAAAGAAGCTGAAAATAAATTTCGGGTGAATTACTTTTTGTCTGTCGTAGATACTGCACTGAGCTGCGTAGAAAATATATTTAACGAAGTTAATTTTCTTTTCGGAATACTTTGGATTTCTTTTCGATCCTTCCAAGCTTTCCAATTTGGAGGAAAGGCAATTGAAAGATCATTGTCAAACACACTCTAATTTTCTAAAAGACGGGGAGCTTGAAGATTTGGATGCAGAAGATCTTTTTCTGGAGCTACAATTATTTAAGTACGCTGTTCCGTAATCTGTAAAAAGTGCTTGCGGTGCACTAGAGTACTTAGCCCCGATAAAGGAGTCCTATCCTAATTTAACGACGGCATATCGAATTATGCTTACAATTCCTATAACGGTCGCGTCGGGGGAAAGGAGATTTTCCATTTTGAAACTAATCAAAACAAGTAGTTCCCTGAAGAACTAAAGCCTATTTTCATATATCCTACTTATGTTAATTGCCAATATCAACATACAAAATTTCAGTTTGATTGCTGTAATAGATTCGTAGATATTGAGAACCGACTAAATATTTCGGATGGTCGCCATGTTGGATTTTTATATATGTAGGTCTTAGAGTTATGTAGGGGGCTGCGTGGCGCAGTCGGTAGAGGCGCTGAGCTTCTAACTGAAAGAGAGTGGGTTCGATCCCCACCCAGGTAGTGGATTTTAGAAGCAAACCTACCACTTTCGGAAACGCAAATAGCCCTGGGGTTCACTCAGCCTACACCGGAAATGAGTACCAGGGTAATTCCTGGGAGCAAAGGCGGCCGGGCGTGGAGCTGACAACTCCATCCTATCTAGTGCCGATGTCACAAAAAGTGGAAGCCTCTACCTTCCACTGCTCCCAGGGCCTCCATGGCCTGTACGGAGTTGGCTTTGCTTTGCTTTGCTTTGCTTTTTAGAGTTATGTACTGTTACATGAAGATTATTGTGTACGTGTAGTATTCAAACTTCAATCGCATGATTAGGACACAAGAAGTAAAAACGATTTTAAAATTTCGCACAGCTGCCATATTGTGGTTATGGAAACATTTGCATAAGGATTTACTGTACCAAGTTTCACTGCACTCGGATGGTTATATTGTGAGAAACGTGCATGTGAATATTTTTACTTCGCGTCACCGCCATGTTGGATTTGTGATCACCAGGTTATTGAAAGTCCTATAGGTGAACTTATGTTCATTGCCCCTATAAACATTTAATAACTCAGTTTGACTGCTGTAATAGATTCGTAGATATTGAGAACCGTCTAAATATTTCGGATGGTCGCCATGTTGTATTGCCATATGTATAGGCCATAGAGTCATGTACCATTAAAGGAAAATTATTGCGTAGGTTCATTATTCAAACTTTCACTTCGATAGCATGATTACGACACAAGAAATAACAACTTAATTTTAAAATTCGCACAGCCGCCATCTTGAGGTTATGTAAACAATTGAACTAAATTAAATACCACTGCATTATAATGTGTGTAAACATTTGCTGTACCACGTTTTATTGCGTTTGGATCATTAAATCACGAGAAAAGTCTATTTAAAACTTTCAAATTTGCGTGGCCGCCATGTTCGTTTTGTAGTTAACCGATTTTTGAAAGTCTCATAAATTAACTTCCAGTAGTGCCCTTTATCTCCGTACAAAATTTCAGGGTGATACCGGTAATAGTTTCAGAGATATAGAATGTCAGTGAAATATTTCGCATAGCCGCCATCTTGAGGTTATGTAAACAATTGAACAAAGTTAGATGTCAGTGCATTATAATGTGTATAGACATACACTGTACCAAGTTTCATTTCGTTTGGTAGGTTAAATCGCGAGAAACGTCCATTTAAAAGTCGCAACTTCACTTGGCCGCCATGTTGGTTTTGTAGTAACCAGGTTTACAAAAGTCATATAGGTGCACTTCTAGTAGTTCCCTTTATCACCGTACAAAATTCCAGGGTATTCTCGGTAATAGTTTCGGAGATATTGAATGCTGATAAAATATTTCGCACAGCCGCAATGTTGGATTGGTGAGACGTTAAAAAATTTGAATGGCACGGTCGGGGTCGTCTGGAATAGTGCTATGAACTTATCGAGTTTCATTGAAATCGCTCCAGCCGTTTAGATTTTATTAGGGGGACACACACACACACACGAATCACGCACTCCCACACAGACAGACACACGGAGAAAAGGTGATCTCATAAGCCTATTTTTCCATAAATTAAAATAGGCTAAAAAACTATTTGCTATCAACGATGGCGCAGGAGCGTCTGAGCGGTTTGGCTACGCTGTCAATCGAATGTGAAACGGCCCAAAAATTAGAAATGAACTATTTAATGAGCACTTTTGCCCTAGCAAAGGCCCGCAAAGCGCCTTTTACCTAAATAAAAAGCTCTAAATTCTAAACATAAAACAGAATATCTTTTTTTTTTTTGAAAAAGGAAAAAAAGCCCACCTTGTAAACCATGTTATTTCTCGAACAAAGGGGCCGTTCAGCTCATATATATTTATCGGTGAAAGTAGACTTTTAGCACTTTTAGTAGTTTAGTTTATGAAAAACTGTATGGCCGAAGAACTGTTGAAATATGTAAACGTGATTGCGTATTATTATTAATTATGTGCGTTTGGGTGAGAAAGTACATCAAACACATGCGTCGTTTTCCATAATATATTATTTATGCCAAAAAATCACATGTGTTAGCTCATTATATCAGGTTTGCATTGATATTGCTTGTTGCTTTTATCTGATCAGGTGCTTCCTGTATCCAAATTTATGTTAGGCCTATCCTATTTGTTGAGGTTTGTTTAGAAACTAGAAATGTAATCAAATGAGTTTTAACTAGCCTAAAATTGTAATTTCTTTTAAAACATCACTCTCCGTACAACACAGCCACTTACAGTCTAAAACTTTGCATCTTCATGAGTCCTTCTTCAGTCTAGCCCTTTGCCTTCAAGATCGTCCTTGACTTGGTCCAACCATTTCTTCTTTGGTCTTCCTACTGGTCTTTTTCCTGGGATAATCTTGAAGTAAGCTTTTGGTGTCCTCTCGTCTCCCATTCGTTGTAGATGGCCATACCATCCTAATCGTAGCTTCTGCAAATATTTTGTAGCACTGATATCTATGCCAGCCTCTGTCCTGTTTGTTTAATTTCGTACTGGCTGGCTGCGTGGCTCAGGGGTAACGTTCTCGCTTGCTGGGCCCAAAGTTGCAGGTTCGTATCCTGGCGCAGTCAGCTGGCATTTGAGGGTGCGTAAATACGAGGGAGCCGTGTCCGTAGATTTACTGGCACGTTAAAGATCCCCTTCGGGGCAAAATTCCGGCACCCCGGCGTCTCTAAAAGCCAGTGTAGTTAAAAGGGACGTAAAACCAATAACATTATTATTATTAATTTCGTACTTTGTCTCTCCTTGTCCTTTGAAGCATTGTTCGTATAAACTTCATTTCGGATGCCTGGATCCTACTTTCCTCTCTTCTGGACAGGATTCATATTTCGACTCCTTAAGTCAGAATTGGGATATAGTATGGATTTAACAGTATATGTTTACACTTCTTGGTTACTTTATTATCCCTCAAAGTTTGAATTGTAATTAATTTATTTGATGGCCATCCACCTTGTCAATACTAAGAAAAATGATGATGCTGATGATGTTGATGATAACTTGAGGCTATCGGCCCCTAATAAAAAAAAAGAAGGACACACAGCATGACAACAAAACTCAGGATAGTATCTTTCGTATCACAATTTATGGTTACGAAACTTGAACACTGAAGAAAATTGTTCGTCAAATGCATATTGGAGGAGCGTCTTGTATATTTCATGGATTGCAAGTATTACCAATATAGTCGTCCCTGACCACGTTCGGCAAAAACATGCCATTGGCCACTTAAAACAGCAAACACCGACTCTAATATTTTGGCCACATCACCAAAGTATGCCTTAATTTGATACCATCGAAGTAGATACCAAAATGGAAATGCCCCAACTAAAAGAAGTAGTAGAACAGAACAAAGTGCCGTACTATGATCAATAATTAAGTGCCGATAGTCGGATCGACACATCAAATCACCTGACATGTTGAGTGAATGTACACGGTTCCACATTAGTCCATCAGGTAACGATATTGTGTATAACAAATCTCATGTATGCTGCACCCAGCTTTTGAATTTGGACTCTGTAGCCCTTCCTTGCTTAGACCTTGGTTTATTGAGAATTTGATACATTGTACCTACATCCATCCCAGCTAACATTTTGTCCTTACTTCAGCTACACTTCCATGTCACTTCCTCAATATAACCACATTGAGTATGTTTATGCTTGTCCTATTGCATGCTGACCTGCTGTGCCCAAGTTAGCGGGTTCAAACCCTACCGAAGAGCGTTAAAATCCCTCAGTATGCCTTCCTTCGGAGGGGAAGTAATGCCGTCGGTCCCATGTCATAGATTTATGGCATGTTAAAGAACCTTCCACTAATTACACCTGTGTGAAGCTAAATTGTATGGGTTAGGAATGTAAACAACGCTCTTAGGTTTCTACGTTCGTTGCCAAGAGCCGACTGCGGTGGCGTCTAGTAGTCAAGTTCTGAACTAGGCCTAGTAGTCGTTGACGGTGGCGTTTGGCGGCAAAATTAGGAACTATTTGAAAAATTCAAAGTTGCAGTCCTTACTTGAGTGAAAAAACAGATACACACACTAATACAGCCATCACATTTAACACCAGTTATCAGACAGATTCTACACACACCCAAAGTACATGGGGCTACATGACCGCGTTGTCGCAGCCCCTAAACTAAGGAACTAACCAACCACCAGGAACGCGGGTTCAACCCCGGCCAAAGTCGTCGGATATTTTGAGAGTGTTAAAAATCTTTCAGTATGCCTTGCTTTGGAGACTATGTAAAGCCGGCGGTCCTATGTCATAGATTTATGGCATGTAAAAGATCCTTCCACTAACTAAACTTGTGTGAAGCTAAATTTGTAGGTTCTATTTCGTTGAAACACTCTATCAAAGATCCAACGTTCACACTAGGTGTCAGTGATATCTGGTAGCGAAAGTTGGAACTTCTTGAAATTGAACAGAACATGTAGCTCACTCCACGGGTGTCCGCGTGAAGCAGCTACAGCCTCTGGCGAGTCGAACATGTACTCGGACACTCCCGGCACCAAAAGCCATACGCGAAATAAAATAAAATAAAATAAAATAAAATAAAATAAAATAAAATAAAATAAAATAAAATAAAATAAAATAAATGTCTTATTGCCCAAGAGCGTGAATAAGGGAGAGCTCTCCAAAAATAGGTGTTCGTTGGAGAGGTTGCTTCTTTTAGCTAAGTAGATGTCTGTGGCTTCGTTTACGTCAAGTGTCCTGCTGTTTGTCTCGTGGTTCAAAATTTCCAAATATATACTAATCTTATATATCGATGGCCTAGAATGAAAACCTCGTATCTCAAAAAATTTTGATTTTTACTTTTTTTCACTTTTGGATGGAAAACCTTGTATTTCAGAGATTAAAAAGAGAAAAAAAATCCAACCGACTGGTGCTGGCCTCTAATGGCTAAAAATAAAACCTCGTATAGTTGTAAGTCTCCATCTTTACTGAGAAGACCTCGTACAAAATGTTTGTTTTTGACGCAGTTGTATTGATCTGAGTTTTAGTACACAACGTTTGTGATCATCCCAACTGTTATATCAGGTACGTACCTATTTGCTCTTTATTGAATTTTTTTGATATTTGACTTTAAAAGACAGCTTGGATGTTTATAAATCTCCATTATAAGAAGGAACACCTCGTATCTAGGTTAGGTTAGTATAGTTTAGTTAGAAATACTCGTAAGTCTGAGATAGGAGGTTTTCACATTTAACAATCAGCCAACTTGGGAATTAGTATGCCTCCATTTGATATTTAAGTGCTGACTTTCGAGGTTTTCTTAAATATATATTTAGCTTTTTTTACTGAAAAAAAATATGGTTTGTCTCGAATGGTGATTTGAAATTGGTAAGTATTAGGCCTACTAGAAATTGAAAGGATTAATTTTCTTTCTCAATGACTAATTATTTTGTTAACATGCACTGATTTCAGATGGCGAGTTCAAGAAGTGCCCTCATTGTTAAATTGGCTCTTGATAATATTTCTCACAAACCGATAAAACAATATGAAGCCCAAAATGCACCTCAAAGCACCGATGGTCAGATTATGGTAAAGGAGCATAATACGCTGAAAGTAGATGAAGCAAAATTTCACACAGCAGGTAGGCTAAGTTAAATACTTATCTAGACTTATTTAGGAAAAATAAAATAATATTTACATTTCAAAGACTTTAATAGAGAATGTTTAGTAGGCCTATTATTATGTAACTTATAAACCCATTTTATTTAGCTTAGTTCCATCTTATAACGGGATCCGCTGGTTCTATGTGCAAACTGAAATGTATTTGAATCTAATATTGAAATGTCGTTTTCAGGTAAGGGATGTACCTCGATAGCATTACAACCACAGAGTTCCGGAGTTGGAAATGAAATTACAAGTTTTGTCATTGACATTAATGGAGATCTAGTACCTGACGTTCAAACTCAGCTACCGCATGACCATACGTATAACCTTCAAACTGTTGAAGTAGAAGATTACACCAATGTTTCATTACCTTTAACAGCCAATAGTTCATTTTCATTAGATAGCAATACAGATGTTAAACTCTTAGATGACAATTTACCACTGGTAGTTGAACCGATAAATGATCAACTCATCCCAAATTCATTGAATAACGATTCATTGAACAATGATGACTTGAATGTTATATCTGAAGAAGTAATATTCGACAATGTTAGTAATTATGAACCTTCAAACAACAGTAGTTCTGAAATAAGTGATGAAGACGCTAATCATAGCAGAGAAGTACAAAATAAGAGGAAACGTGCAAAACGAGCAAGAGCTCAAAAAGGAAATTGGACGGCAATAAGCAATAAAATTAAAAGAATGAAAGGGGAAGATTATAAAGGCCGTAGGAAAAATGAAGAAGGAAAAACAGTTTTTGATGTAAAGAGACCTAAAAGAAATATAAAAGCTAGATGCTCATGCAAACAAACTAAAAGAAACAAGTTCAAATGTTATCAAATTACAGAAGAAAGAAGGCAACACATTTTTGAACATTTTTGGGACTTAGACTGGAGTCAAAGGAAGATTGAAGTGTATCATTTAGTAGATAGAAATGTTGTAAAACAAAGAACGGTGCCTGGTAAAGAATCCAGAAGGCAAGTTTCATTACAGTATCATCTCAAACAGCTTGAAAACACGGAAAGAATTCGTGTGTGTAAGAAAATGTTCCTAAACTCGCTTGGTGTGGGAGAATGGATGATTAGAAATTGGGCACTGCAGAATGAAAAGCACAACGAAGATAACCAGCGCAATGAGGATAACCCAATTACACTGGATAATGAAGAGATCGCTGACGATACAGAAAATACAGCAAAAAAAGGTAGAAAAGAAAAGACTGGAAGCAATACACAAAAACTAATCAAAGAGTTCTTAGACAATATGCCAAAGTTAGAGTCCCATTATTGTCGGAAGGACACCAAAAAACTGTATTTAGAACCCACCTGGCAGTCAAAATCACAACTTTCAGAGAGTACAAGTCTTACTGTGAATCTCGGGGAAAGCAGGAACTTATTGCATCTTCATTCACATTCCATGAAGTTTTTGAGAACTGTAATTTGGGACTTTTCTCTCCGAAGAAAGATCAGTGTGATCTATGTTGTTCTTACAAACAAGGAAATGCAAGTGAAGAAGAGTACAATTTGCATATTTTACGAAAGAACCAAGCAAGAGAAGAAAAACGTAAGGACAAAGATGAAAGTGACCAAAACACCGCAGTTTTTAGGGTGGATGTTGAAGCAGTTTTATTATGCCCTTCATTGAAGGCTTCAGCACTGTACTATAGGAGAAAACTGAAAGTTCACAACTTCACTTTGTTCAATTTGAAATCTCATCAAGGTTATTGTTATCTATGGGATGAAAGTGAGGGAGGTGTTAACGCAGATGAGTTTTCAACCATTTTGCATAATTTCATTACAACAGAACTTGACTTAGACAAAATCAAGCACGTCATATTGTACAGTGATGGTTGCACCAGCCAAAACAGAAATGCAACTGTGGCAAACGCATTGTTAATTGCATCCCATCAAACTGGCATAACAATAACCCAAAAATACCTTGAAAAAGGTCACACGCAAATGGAATGTGACAGCATCCACAGTAACATAGAAAAAAAGCTTAGAAACAGAGAAATTTATTACCCTGCTGGATACATTGAAGTCTGCAAAACTGCCCGTTTGAAACCAGAACCATACAAGGTAGTGCAGCTTGAACATACTTTTTTTAAAAAGTACCATGGTTTGAATCTAGTGTCATCTATTCGGCCGGGTAAGATAAAGGGTGAACCTTGTGTGACAGATTTGAGATGTATTCAGTATACTCCAGATGTCAGCATTAAAGTAAAACTGCGCCCTCAAGATGACTATTTTGACCTCCCTCAAAGGATTAATCACTCAAAAGCAAACAACCCTAATCTAGGTCCCTTGTACACATCAAGGTTACCGATTGATCCTGTTAAGTTTCAACATCTCCAAAAGCTGAAATCTGTAATTCCTAAGGAGATTCACAGCTTTTATAATAACTTACCACATCAGTAAGAGTATCTTTTTCTGAAATTATGAACTAATTGTTTATTTCTCCCTAATATGTATAGGTAGCAGATTTAAAAATGTATTATTACATTATGATAATCAGTAAAACAGTTCATTTTACCAAAATAGAATTATGTATTGTAAACAAATAATGAAATAAAGCATAGTTTCAAAGCCCTCTGTGCTATTATTTATTTACCTATTGGTCAAGGTCATTGAAAACCCAACATTTTTATGAAATGCCTTTTTTTATGCTTAAATTGTGAAAAAGACCAGAGAATGCCGTGTATATCTCAAATTAGCAGTATAAAGTAACACCCCCTAAGTTTTGACGAAGAATGATTTCCTCGTAAGTCAATTTAGTTCATAAGTGAGAAAACCTCGCACCTGATAACTAAAAATGATTTCCACGTATCTCAACAATTTTGAAATGAAAGAAAACCTCTTAAGTCATGCTAAATTCACTTATAATAATATTAATGTCTAATTGCCGGTTTAAAACGTTAAGTAATTTAAAATTATAATTTTTGACATCAATTCCCTGTCTTTTTGGTTTTTTTTTTTATAATAGAAAATCAGTTTTTTGTTCTTCCTGTAAAGTTTGACTTTTCAGAGATACGAGGTTTTCAATCTAGGCCATCGATATAAAAGTGAAAGTCTGTATGTATATGTATGTATGTGGATCTGTTCCGTATACAAATCTACACCGTTCCACCAATCTCAACCAAATTTTGCATACGCATAGTTTAGGACCCAGAAGGAACCGCTGGCTACATGAATTTTCGATAGTCTTCCTCATTCTTCTGATTTCGGCCTTTTGCACTCAAACACAGGCTAATCAAATCATAAAATATACTCATGAAGGAATGGCAAGGCAGATAGTTTCCATGGCAACATAGCTCAAGTCGAGACACGGCCGACTGGATGCCAGTTTTGCTCTGCACTACCGGTATAGAAAATGAGGATCTTTACTTGAAATCCCGTTAGTTACTCAACTGCTCACACAGCACTGTCAACCGAGTTTAGCATAACAAAGACTTGACCCTATCTACTTTATCAAATACCACTCACTCACACATTCATTCATCACGAAATCTCAGAAACCACCGAACGGATTGGAATGAAATTTGGTATGCAGCTTCCTCAATGGCCGCAAATGCCCTCTAAGAGAGGATTTTTGGATATTCAGGTTCTAAATGGGTGTTAAGGGGGTAGACCTGCTTTTCATTGAATAACAATAACTCCCGATTGGTTTCATTGGGGGATGTGATACTCGGCATAAAAACTCATCATCTTATATATAAAAGTGAAAGTCTATATGTATGTATGTATGTATGTGGATCTGTTCCGTATACAAATCTACACCGTTCCACCAATCTCAAAAAAAATTTGCATACGCATAGTTTAGAACCCAGAAGGAACCGCTGGCTACATGAATTTTCGATAGTCTTCCTCATTCTTCTGATTTCGGCCCTTTTGCACTCAAACACAGGCTAATCAAATCATAAAATATACTCATGAAGGAATGGCAAGGCAGATAGTTTCCATGGCAACATAGCTCAAGTCGAGACACGGCCGACTGGATGCCAGTTTTGCTCTGCCCTACCGGAATAGAAAATGAGGATCTTTACTTGAAATCCCGTTAGTTACTCAACTGCTCACACAGCACTGTCAACCGAGTTTAGCATAACAAAGACTTGACCCTATCTACTTTGTCAAATACCACTCACTCACACATTCATTCATCACGAAATCTCAGAAACCACCGAACGGATTGGAATGAAATTTGGTATGCAGCTTCCTCAATGGCCGCAAATGCCCTCTAAGAGAGGATTTTTGGATATTCAGGTTCTAAATGGGTGTTAAGGGGGTAGACCTGCATTTCATTGAATAACAATAACTCTCGATTGGTTTCATTGGGGGATGTGATATTCGGCATAAAAACTCATCATTAATAATAATAAAAAGACATGTGTCTGAGGGTTTTTCGATGTGGTGTCTATTATGAGGTGAAAGGGGTGAAAAGTGAGGATTGAAAGATTCCTAACGGAGCGTGTATCTCTTAAACGACATAGGCGAGGTGTTTGAAACTCAGCGGAAAAAATCAGCATAAAAATAAGTAAATATGTGTTTGACCGTTCTTTCATAAATCCATTTTAAGGGGCCCATGGGGAGGGGTGAAATTCTGGGGGGTGGGGGGCGGACAGGAAAGAAAGTGTCCTAACTGATTGACCAACTGACTCACTCATCAAACTCAGGGGAAAAAACTGCTTTAAAGTAAGTAAATAGCTTTTCGGCAGTTTTTTTTGAAGGGGTTCATCGGGAGGGGTGAAATTCTGAAGAAAACAAAATTGAAAGAAAATGTCCTGACTCATTCACTCACTCATCATCGCCCAGCCAAAAATATTGAAGTTGGAAACATGGCATTTCGGGGATATGTTCGTTGTATGTCAAGACCGTACACTAAGGGAGGATTTTCGTATATTCGGGTTCTAAAGGGGTCTTAAGGGAGTTAAACCTACATTTCATTGAATAACAATATCTCACGAGTGGTTTCATTTGTGAATGTGATACTCGGCATATAAACTAATCATTAAAAATAAGCAGACATGTGTCTAAGGGTTTTTCGATGCGGTGTATTATTATGAGGTGAAAGGGGTGAAAAGTGGGGGGTTGAAGGTTTCCTAACGGAGCGTGTAGGCCTATCTCTTAAACGACATAGGCGAGAAATTTGAAACTCAGCGAAAAAAATCAGCATAAATTAATTTAAGGGACCAATGGGGTTGGGTGAATTTCTGGGGGGAAAAGGAGAGAAAGTGTCCTAACTGACTGACTAACTCACTCACTCATCAAACTCAGGGGAAAAAGGCAGCTTAAAATATAAGTTAATAGATGTTCCAGCGTTTTTTCATCAATCCAATTTAAGGGGCCCATGGGGATGGGTGAAATTCTGGTAAAAATAATTGAAAGAAAATGTCCTGTCTGACTCACTCACTCATCACGCCCAGCGAAAACTATTAATGTTGGAAACATGAAATTTTGGGAATATGTTCGTTGTATAGTGCCCGTTTAGACCGGAGTCCGCACGACCACATATGCATTTTACCAAGAATCAGTCAGCACGAGAGTCAAAATATCCCGGGGCGCCAGATGGGATAAAGCTAATCGCAAAAACGACATCAAATGAAAAAAATGCTTTACTGATTTTTGGCTCAATGCAACAATAAGGATAGAAGGAGATTCAACTGGGCATAACACATCATGTAAAATTATCTCATTTTATTCTGAATTTAAAATTGACTGCAAAATAAAATGCTCAAAGCAGCATCATTCATGTGTGGCGACCCACATTACTATTTACACAATGTACAGAAAATTTCCAACACATTGGACAATTATCTTTGGAGACACAAGTCTGATTATCAGTCCTGTAGACTGTGTTCCAAAATTATATCCATTATTTATGATTAAATCCAGTTCAAATTTAATTGTCTTTACTGGAAATACTGTAGTTCACTGGTTGAATTTTTACATAATATTAACACTCGTAGAATAATTGTTCATAGAATTTTTAACTTTCACTTATTTTTCCAGTTTCAAAAAATATTGTCAAAAAATATTATTATCTCTGAATCAACACAAATTATGTACACATATTAATAACAACATCTGAAAAGTATCTGACCCTTGAGCATAGCATCGAAGAACTGTGCGAAGCACAACAAAATTAATTGTTCTTCTGAGATTAAACGTTTCGAGAAGTGACTCGATTATGAACTTCAAGTTCCTAACAAAATATATGATTTCTGAATCATCAACTTGATCAATAAATTGTTGGACCATTCAACTATTTGATTTTCCACTTGGAATCATTATTAAGAAAAATATTTATATTTGTGGCCATTTTAGTAACTTTCACAACTTGCAATTCTTGAACAGAATGCGGAAATAAGAATTGTAGCTTCGTAATAAATTCATTTAGTTCATGACACTAGGATTGAAAACATCCTTCAAATTATTCGTGGTTATAGAATTATTTTTAATTGGCAGTGGCCCATTCTATTATTTTTATAAGAACACAATATTCCAACAATAACGGCAAAGGTCTTCCTCTGAAGAAGAATAAAATACTATCATGACAAATCCGGGTTCTAGCAAAATCAAAGTCTTAATGGAATCCGTAAACAAGGTTGAAATAAGAACTGATGGTTTTTAAGAAATAACTTTTGGGTCATTCATACGACGCAATGTGTAGTTCCAATACTCCTTCTTTAACACTGAGTCATCGAACCTGCTATTTGATTGATGCTCAAATAAAAACCTCCTCATTCCTGCGACTTTAACATGCGCACTTGGGAATGGCATTTCAACTCCTCCACACACATAAATTTTCTTCCCAAAATTTATACAATAAATCAAGCCTCTGCTTATTATCAACACTGGAAGATTTATAAACTTACAAGTTTATTTTATTTTACCATTCAGTTCAAATCGTGAAGTTACCACACTTATGATACTCTCTATTTCACTTTCGAATGTGTATCTACGTCATGATTTTATATGAATACAAAAATATCCTAATTGATACAAATATAATTTGCTTCCCGTTTCATGCCTCTCCGTGTTATCTGAAAAATATACTTTGCTCATTGCAAATATTAACTGTTCAACCAGAACTGTAATGTTGGTTGAATGCGGGCTTGCGCTAACCACTATCCTTCGGAAAATCACCTGTTCCAAACTAGAAATGATTAAACTACTTCATAAGCTCTCTCTCAATGAATGTGATTATTAGAAAATATAAGATCCAAGAATTATTTAGAAAAGTTATGAAAATCATTATTATTATTATTAGTGGATTATTATTATTATTATTATTATTATTAGTCATATTATTGTAAATGTGTTTAATTATTATTTCATTATGTGAGAATCCACATGTTCGATTCTTCGAATATGGATAAAATATCCATTTCTCAACAAAAATAATTATTAACTTTTACAGTTACCTCGGCTGATTACCGTGATTATCAAAAAAATATGAAACATTCAAATAAATGCTCGTTATGCACGGTCATCGATCCTAAACTGTTCTGAGTGCTGAAAATACTCAGAATAACTCTAATATGTCTTGCGTAAATCATTGCAAGATTTAAATATGAAGAAAAACAAATGTGTTGGTCATCTGCAGAAAATGAGTTTGTTCCAATTAGCTAGGCATAATATAAAAGTCAAATGTGGCTTACATTTCTCGTTGGTCTTGAAGCGTAGTGAACCTGGTCTGTACCAGATTTATCCAGATACATGCCCTATTGGACACGCACGTCTAATCCTTGTATCGGCCGCCATTATATACCCATAATCTGTCTAGCACGATATAGTGGAAATATTTCTTGAAGTTTGAAGTAACTGCTGATCCATTTTAATATTGGCTTCAATTAAATCCATAGCAGTTCGCTTAAATGGGGTCAGATCCAAATGATCTATTCTCAAATACGTCAGTTGTAACATAACTCACGGTAATCTTTTCAGTACAAGAAAACACTGACAGTCTAAATCAATCAACGGCTGTTCTGAAGATCGTTCCCTGGGCATGGTTTATCACCATCTATCATGCGCGAAGCAACTTATAGTTTCCCTTTGTCGGCTAATGAACAACACCGTGATAGACTGGCCTTCAATATACTGAAAGATCGGAGTGGTTATCAAGTTACAATTTATGAAACTGACTAATTGGATTAAAATATCCAAGTATTGAATTATTATTACTGGACTGTGACAAAGTACTTTCTAGACAAAGTCTATCATGTGTCCATATAGAAATACAGTATTTCACCAGTGTCCGTAGAAAAATAACAATCACCTTAGTGATTCCCTCTGCCGGAAACTTACTATGTTCCACACGTATCGTAACACTTTTGTGACTATCACAATTTAAATATATCTTCTGCGTAGATCCGGCAACCATGTGCCTTGGCTCAACGTAGCAGCAGCACCTTGTCATGCAAGAGCTTGGTTCGAAGTGAGCTGATGATGCTTGGGCCGGTCGGCTTTTATTCAAAACGGTCAGGTCCACGCTGGATCACGCTGAAATCTGGAAATCCTCATATCTCCGGTGTCTCTGGTCCGATTCACTTGAGACTACGTGCATTCTCTTTCATTTGGCCGAGCCAGTAATCTGATCCAAGTCTCTACTCCATGGCTAACTATTTAATCAACAAATAGTCTCGACCTCTGCTACTACTCGCTACGTCACTTAACATGCTCTTGGCTGCACAAAGTTTCCATTCCATTCTAGAAGTAATGGAGCGCGATATTCAAATATCTCAACTTTCAAAAGCGGCTGTAGCCTTTCCCTTGATATCTAGGTGTCTGAATCTTGGAATACCCATTCCTAGAGTTGGGCACATCCACCCCACACCTAGCAAAAAATAAAAATTGGAAAATTTTTATTTTTCCTATCTACACATTAAATCATCTGGTTCTTGAATAATAAATCTTCAAATTCGCTGCATTATAAGTTCCCACGATGTTACCAGTTCGTGTATTGGCGATTTCATAGCTTCCATTGTTGTTTACTTCCACAATACGATAGGGTCCAGCGTAAAGGCTTGCAAACTTCGAGTACACTCGATTTTGCACGTCAGAGGGTGTAGGTCTTTTCATTAAAACAAGAGTTCCTACGCGCAAGGGTCTGCGAAAACGCTTTCCTCTCACTCTGCGCTCTCTTTTTTCAGCTTGGCTCCTCAACGTTCAATTTTCCAGGGGTGTGTTCAATAACTAGGTTGAATTGTTGAATAAAAAGTGACCATCTAGTTATCCTATCACTGGCAAAGTTTGTTCTCAAGATAAACTCCAATGCATGGTGATCAGTCCTCACAATTACTGAATGTCCAATTAACATTCTCTTCCACGACTCCAACGCGAAGATTACAGCAAGGGCTTCTAACTCGGTGGTGTAATAATTCCTTTCTGATGGACGAAGTTTCCTGCTTATGAACGCCAGGTAACGTCTCTTGTGATCGTCATCTTCTTGAAGAAGAATAGCTCCAATCCCTACGGTGGATGCATCGGATTCTATGATGAAATTCTTGGTAAAGTCAGGATACTCTAATTTCACGCTGTTTACCAATAACCTCTTGGCATCTTGAAATGATTGTTCACAATCTTCATTCCATTTCCATTTGTTTCCCTTTTATAATAATTCCTGCAATGGAGCAACCGTCTTGGTGAAGCTTGGACAATGCCCTGCAAAGAATTGGCATGTCCCGAGAAAACTGCGGACATTCTTCACTCTAGTAGGTCTAGGGAAATTTGCAATCACCTGTATCTTTGTCTCATTGGGACGGTATCCTTCACCATCCAAAATGTGGCCCAAAAATTTTATTTCCTTCCGAAAGAACTGACATTTTCGAAGGTTTACTTTAAAGTTCGCTTTTCTCAAATCTGCGAATAACATCTGAAGATGTAACAAATGTTCCTCCTTAGTCTCAGATGCAATTAGGATATCATCTATGTAACGAATTGCTATCTCTTTTACTTCAGGACTCAAGTTTTGTTCCAGTGCTCTGATCAAAACAGATCCAGATGTTTTGACCCCAAATGGTAGAAGGCGGAATACATATGTCTGCTGGTCAAACATAAACCCTGTACACTTTTTGGAATCTTCACTATGCCTAATGTGGTGGTAGGACGAAGTGAGATCAATGTTAGAGAACCAGACCTTGCCTTGGAATTTCTTTAACAGTTCCCTAATGATTGGTGGTCTGTCATACTCTGGCAGCAATCTTGAATTCAAATTTCGCGCGTCTAAACATAGTCTCAGACTTCCATCTGGCTTAGACACTACTGCTAATGGATTGACATAAGAGGTAGTGTACTTTTCAATCACATTGTTACTTTCTTTCTCTTTGATAAGCACTTTTACCATTTCTCGATGCTTTTCCGCTACCGGATACAATTTAGCATGGAAAGGTGCATCATCATTTACACGAATACGATATTCAAAATCTTTAATTTCACCAGGTTTAATATCAAAAATATCGTGGTACTCTTCCAAAATTTTTCCTAGCTCTGGGGACTCCTTCTCAGTGTAGACTTCTCTTCCTTCAGCTTCATGAAAAATCAGAGACCATTGAGCATCTCCCTCGATGTCTTCCTCTTCTTTTCCCTTGAAGTTTATCTCTTCGGTATTCTTGAATCTGATCGTCTCTGTCTTCATGTCTATCACTGCTTGATATTTCTGAATGAAATCCGCTCCCAATATCATGTCAAAAGCCATGTCCTTCATTACTACAAACACATGTCGGAAATCATGTCCTCCAATAGTAACACATAAGTATAATTGTGTTTTACACAGAGATATTTTGTTGGGTATTATTCCTTGGATTTAATTCCTGATACTGGAATCTCCTCTAAATTCTCTTTGAGCTTCCACAGAATATAAAGCTTCTCGCTCACAAGACAAAGCATAGCCCCAGTATCAATTAAAGTATCGACAGGCATACCGAATACTTCGCATGATATGATTGGCATTTTAATTCTTGTACCCATTTCTTTCCGTTCGTCATTATGTTGAATTAAGTCATCATCCTCTGCTTGCCATTTAATAATCCTGGAAGTGAAAGTGTTTAAAATTCTATCTTCTACTGTGAATTCGAAGTTTTCTTTTCTTTTCCATTCCCCCGGGATTGTTGTGTTACCGATGGACCTGGTTCATTGGGCTTCTGTTCCAAGAACTGCCAGTTTTCTTGGTGTCTTTCTTCCAAGTTCTTCCTCGTCTCCTTATTGAACTCTTCATTGGACTGACGAGTGTTCACATTCCCTCTGTTATTGTAGTTATTGTTTCTACCATACTACCTTCTTTCCTGGTACCTTCCTTGATTATCCCTTGGCCTTCTCCATCGAGTATTATATCGATATCCACCATCCGGTCTCGCATAAGGCTTGTAACTGTATCTGTTATTGTTCTAATTCCATCCTCTTTTATCGGGCTCTTCCCTCGGCGTTTTCTCTTCTCGCCCCTCTCGAATCTCTCGAGGTGTTTGGGAATAACTGTCGGCCATAACAGCGTACACAGCGTTGTTATTCTTTCCTCCCTTCTGATGGAAGAATTGAGTTCGTGTGATCAAGTTTCTGCAATACCTCGTCAAATTGCTCCATATTATAAATGTCAGCAGCGATCAAAGTTCTTTGGACGTCTGCTGGAAACTGACGTATTAATGCGGTAATTAATTCATTATCTGGCATCGGCGGATCTAAATGTTGTAGTTTAGAAAGCTGTCCAGAAAAGTACGTAGAGTATCGAGTAGGTTGTGACGTCGAGAATCTCTTTGAAAATAATTCTGCTCTGACTTGCTGTTGGGTTTCCGGGGACCAAAACATTTTTAATAACCCACGGGAAAACTCCTCAAAATTGGTGAGAGTTTACCTAAAAGCTCTAAACCAAAGAAGTGCGGGACCTTCTAAAAATTTCCCTATCACTCGGATCTGTCTTTCCTTAGGGATTTTGGAATCTTTTAGGTAATCACCTGCTTCTCTCAAGAATTCTACGGGTGTCACAGAATCTCGCCCTGAAAATTTAGAAGGCTTATCCTCTACATTCTTGAATACAGTTATGGGGTTGGATTGAAATACTGTCCTGACCTCATCCTGTCTTTGACTATCAGTTTCTCTAGCTGCTCCTAGGTTTATCTGAATCTGTTCTTCTCCCCTTATACTTGGCATTTTCAACAGATGGTCAGACTGTTTCTCGTCCTTGATTTGGGTTTTCATAGCCTCAATTTCCTTATGGTTTTCTTCTGCCATTTTTCTAATTTCTTCGGTTTCCTTACAGTTCTCCTTGACATCAGTGGATATCTGGTTCATAACAGCCTCGTGACTTTTCAACGACCCTGTCACATCTGATATGTCCTTCTGAGTTGCTTGAATATCTTTGGAAATTACTTGAATATGGGATGACAAAGATTCCCTAATTTCCTTGACTCCCTCTTGGTTCTCTAGCTTGAGTGTGTCTTTAATCTCATCGATAACTGTGGTTTTAATTTCAGTTTGTAATTCATTAATCACACCTTCTCTTATTTCTCCCACTATGAGTTCTTTGAATTGTTCTGTCAAACGTTGAACAACTAGAGTTGCCATCTCATTGCTCTCTTTCTTCACTCTGACTTCTAGGTTGATCATGTCTTCACCAACTTTCCTAAGACCATGTTCTATCCTATCAGCTAAGCTTTGGGATCTTAGATCGGCATCGCGAAATTTATCGTCCATTAAACTTGCGTTAGTGGCTATTGAAGTTTCGAGCTCATGTGTTTTTTCGCATAATTTAGTCATTTTACTCTCAAGTGACATTTTCAAGATTTCGGAATTCTCTTTAAATTTATTTTCCATAGAATTAAATTTACTATTTAAATTTTCTTTCAAGTTATCTTTTAAAGAATCAGAATTTTCTTTAAGTTTATCATTTAAACTTTCTTTAAGTTTATTTTCTAAAGAATCAGAATTTTCTTTCAGTTTCATTTCCAAAGCCTCTGTATTTTCTTTCATAATGGCTGCTACACGCAGTCCAGCTTCTTTGGAACTCTCTTCCAAACTCCTCATCATCCTCATCATCTCTTCCATAATTTTCAATTATTATTCAAAACTTAGGGGTATACATGTTGGCAGACACAAGATTATAATTAGAACAAGAAATATGAATAGCTAATTGGAACACTCTAATAAAATGCGATTTGTCCTAATGTCGACGTGATGGAAAAACAAAATTCTCTACTTTTACGAATTACATTTACCACAATATCACAAGAAAAATATGCAAATTCTCAAATATCCTCCACCTGGATTCTAATAATGCGTATGTCCAGTCATCGAACGTTTACTACTGAATTCACTTGACGCCCTAATGGTTAAACCATTATCAAAAATAATCAAACCCATTCTAATTATTAACCCAGTTAAATTTTTAATTTTCCCCACTAATTGGGTTTCCTACTAATTTATTCATCCAAACCAGACATCTCTCAACTCCCAAAATATCTATATAAAAATTATCACAATTTAAATCGGCATGCGATTGACCGTGTCAAACTCAATCCCCACGTTCGAAGCCATTTCTCTCTCTATCTTATTTTATGTGCCCGTTTAGACCGGAGTCCGCACGACCACATATGCATTTTACCAAGAATCAGTCAGCACGAGAGTCAAAATATCCCGGGGCGCCAGATGGGATAAAGCTAATCGCAAAAACGACATCAAATGAAAAAAATGCTTTACTGATTTTTGGCTCAATGCAACAATAAGGATAGAAGGAGATTCAACTGGGCATAACACATCATGTAAAATTATCTCATTTTATTCTGAATTTAAAATTGACTGCAAAATAAAATGCTCAAAGCAGCATCATTCATGTGTGGCGACCCACATTACTATTTACACAATGTACAGAAAATTTCCAACACATTGGACAATTATCTTTGGAGACACAAGTCTGATTATCAGTCCTGTAGACTGTGTTCCAAAATTATATCCATTATTTATGATTAAATCCAGTTCAAATTTAATTGTCTTTACTGGAAATACTGTAGTTCACTGGTTGAATTTTTACATAATATTAACACTCGTAGAATAATTGTTCATAGAATTTTTAACTTTCACTTATTTTTCCAGTTTCAAAAAATATTGTCAAAAAATATTATTATCTCTGAATCAACACAAATTATGTACACATATTAATAACAACATCTGAAAAGTATCTGACCCTTGAGCATAGCATCGAAGAACTGTGCGAAGCACAACAAAATTAATTGTTCTTCTGAGATTAAACGTTTCGAGAAGTGACTCGATTATGAACTTCAAGTTCCTAACAAAATATATGATTTCTGAATCATCAACTTGATCAATAAATTGTTGGACCATTCAACTATTCGATTTTCCACTTGGAATCATTATTAAGAAAAATATTTATATTTGTGGCCATTTTTGTAACTTTCACAACTTGCAATTCTTGAACAGAATGCGGAAATAAGAATTGTAGCTTCATAATAAATTCATTTAGTTCATGACACTAGGATTGAAAACATCCTTGAAATTATTCGTGGTTATAGAATTATTTTTAATTGGCAGTGGCCCATTCTATTATTTTTATAAGAACACAATATTCCAACAACAACAGCAAAGGTCTTCCTCTGAAGAAGAATAAAATACTATCATGACAAATCCGGGTTCTAGTAAAATCAAAGTCTTAATGGAATCCGTAAACAAGGTTGAAATAAGAACTGATGGTTTTTAAGAAATAACCTTTGGGTCATTCATTCGACGCAATGTGTAGTTCCAATACTCCTTCTTTAACACTGAGTCATCGAACCTGCTATTTGATTGATGCTCAAATAAAAACCTCCTCATTCCTGCGACTTAAACTTGCGCACCTGGGAATGGCATTTCAACTACTCCACACACATAAATTTTCTTCCCAAAATTTATACAATAAATCAAGCCTCTGCTTATTATCAACACTGGAAGATTTATAAACTTACAAGTTTATTTTATTTTACCATTCAGTTCAAATCGTGAAGTTACCACACTTATGATACTCTCTATTTCACTTTCGAATGTGTATCTACGTCATGATTTTATATAAATACAAAAATATCCTAATTGATAAAATATCATTTGCTTCCCGTTTCATGCCTCTCCGTGTTATCTGAAAAATATACTTTGCTCATTGCAAATATTAACTGTTCAACCAGAACTGTAATGTTGGTTGAATGCGGGCTTGCGCTAACCACTATCCTTCGGAAAATCACCTGTTCCAAGCTAGAAATGATTAAACTACTTCATAAGCTCTCTCTCAATAAATGTGATTATTAGAAAATATAAGATCCAAGAATTATTTAGAAAAGTTATGAAAATCATTATTATTATTAGTGGATTATTATTATTATTATTAGTCATATTATTGTAAATGTGTTTAATTATTATTTCATTATGTGAGAATCCACATGTTCGATTCTTCGAATATGGATAAAATATCCATTTCTCAACAAAAATAATTATTAACTTTTACAGTTACCTCGGCTGATTACCGTGATTATCAAAAAAATATGAAACATTCAAATAAATGCTCGTTATGCACGGTCATCGATCCTAAACTGTTCTGAGTGCTGAAAATACTCAGAATAACTCTAATATGTCTTGCGTAAATCATTGCAAGATTTAAATATGAAGAAAAACAAATGTGTTGGTCATGTGCAGAAAATGAGTTTGTTCCAATTAGCTAGGCATAATATAAAAGTCAAATGTGGCTTACATTTCTCGTTGGTCTTGAAGCGTAGTGAACCTGGTCTGTACCAGATTTATCCAGATACATGCCCTATTGGACACGCACGTCTAATCCTTGTATCGGCCGCCATTATATACCCATAATCTGTCTAGCACGATATAGTGGAAATATTTCTTGAAGTTTGAAGTAACTGCTGATCCATTTTAATATTGGCTTCAATTAAATCCATAGCAGTTCGCTTAAATGGGGTCAGATCCAAATGATCTATTCTCAAATACGTCAGTTGTAACATAACTCACGGTAATCTTTTCAGTACAAGAAAACACTGACAGTCTAAATCAATCAACGGCTGTTCTGAAGATCGTTCCCTGGGCATGGTTTATCACCATCTATCATGCGCGAAGCAACTTATAGATTCCCTTTGTCGGCTAATGAACAACACCGTGATAGACTGGCCTTCAATATACTGAAAGATCGGAGTGGTTATCAAGTTACAATTTATGAAACTGACTAATTGGATTAAAATATCCAAGTATTGAATTATTATTACTGGACTGTGACAAAGTACTTTCTAGACAAAGTCTATCATGTGTCCATATAGAAATACAGTATTTCACCAGTGTCCGTAGAAAAATAACAATCACCTTAGTGATTCCCTCTGCCGGAAACTTACTATGTTCCACACGTATCGTAACACTTTTGTGACTATCACAATTTAAAGATATCTTCTGCGTAGATCCGGCAACCATGTGCCTTGGCTCAACGTAGCAGCAGCACCTTGTCATGCAAGAGCTTGGTTCGAAGTGAGCTGATGATGCTTGGGCCGGTCGGCTTTTATTCAAAACGGTCGGGTCCACGCTGGATCACGCTGAAATCTGGAAATCCTCATATCTCCGGTGTCTCTGGTCCGATTCACTTGAGACTAAGTGCATTCTCTTTCATTTGGCCGAGCCAGTAATCTGATCCAAGTCTCTACTCCATGGCTAACTATTTAATCAACAAATAGTCTCGACCTCTGCTACTACTCGCTACGTCACTTAACATGCTCTTGGCTGCACAAAGTTTCCATTCCATTCTAGAAGTAATGGAGCGCGATATTCAAATATCTCAACTTTCAAAAGCGGCTGTAGCCTTTCCCTTGATATCTAGGTGTCTGAATCTTGGAATACGCATTCCTAGAGTTGGGCACAGTATGTCGAAAACTTCAACTAAGGAATGATTTTTGTTTATTCGGGTTTAAAAGAGGTGTTAAGGGGGTAAACGTGCATTTCATTGAATAACGATATCACATGATTTGTTTCTTTGGGGATGTGATATTCGGTATATCACTAATCATTAAAAATAATCAGACATATGTCTAAGGGTTTATCGATGTGATGTATATTATGAGGTGAAAGGGGTGAAAATTGTTGTTGAGGGATTCTTACCGGAGCGTGTATCTCTGAAACGACATAGGCGAAAAATTTGAAATTCGGCGGAAAAAAAACCAGCTTAAAATACAAGTAAATAGGTGTTCGACCTTTTTTTTCATAAATCCAATTTAAGGAGCCCTTGGAGGGGGGTGAAATTCTTGGGGGGGGGGGGGGAACAGGAAAGAAAGTGTCCTAAATGATTGACTCACTTAGTCACTCATCCAACTCAGGGGGAAATCAGCTTTAAATAAGCAAATAGATGTTCGACTGTTTGTTTCATAAATCCAATTTAAGGGGTTCATGGGGAGGGGTGAAATTATCAAAAATAAATGAAAAAAATGTCCTGACTGACTCACTCACTCATCATCGCCCAGCCAAAATTATTGAAATTAGAAACATGAAATGTTGGGGATATGTACTTTGTATGTCGAAAACGTCTACTAAGGAAAGAGTTTTGGATATTCAGGTTCTAAAGAGGTGTTAAGGGGGTAAACGTGCATTTCATTGAATAACAATATCTGACGAGTGGTTTCATTTGGGGATGTGATACTTGGCATATATACTAATCATTAAAAATAAGCTGACACATGTCTAATGGTTTTTCGATGTAGTGTATATTATGAGATTAAAGGGATGACAAGTGGGGGTTGAAAGATTCCTAAGTGAGCGTGTATCTCTTAAACGACATAGGCGAGGAGTTTGAAACTCGGAGGAAATCAATCAGCTTAAAAATAAATAAATAAATAAAATAAATAGGTGTTCGACCGTTTTTTTCATAAATGCAATTTAAGGGGCCTATGGGGAGGGGTGAAATTCTGGAAGAAAAACGTCCACTAAAGAAGGATTTTTGGATGTTCACTCTCATCGACCAACCAAAACTATTAAAGTTAGAAGAATGATATTTTGGGGATATGTTTGTTGTGTGTCGAAAACGTCTACTAAGGAGGGATTTTTGGATATTCAGGTTCTAAAGGGGTGTTAACGGGGTTAAAACTGCATTTCATTAAATAACAATACGACACGACTATGACGCGAGCGAAGCGAGGCTAAAAATGAGATGGTGTGTGTCTGTGTATTACTCAATCACGCAAGTACCACTGGTCCGATATACATGAATTTTACATGGAAGTAGCTGCTTTATCTGGTTAACATATAGGTTACTTTTGATTTCAATACTTTGCACTATTTAAAGATGGCGACCATTTTAGTGGAGTCACTACACCCTTTGGTTTCAAACTGATATTTCCATTTGAAATAAAAAGAGAACGCTAAGAAATAGCAAACTTTTGATGGCATGTACGAGGTTTAAAATTACATTTTCTATCCGAAAGGTATCTCCAACGGTTAGCGAGTAAAACCTAAATTTGTGCTATAAAACACGGTCAACGCCGAGCGTTGTAGTTGGACAAAATGTTCCATCCTTAATCTCCCTCTGCGCAGCACCTCGCCTATCCCCTATTTTAACTGTCACCTTCACATTTTAATTTATTTATGACGCGTAGCGAAGCACGGGTACTTCAGCTAGTATATAATAAAGCTGAAGAGTTTGTGTGTTTGTGTGTTTATGTGTTTAAACGCGCTAATCTCTGGAACTACCAGTCGGATTCGAAAAATTCTTTTTGTATATGATAGCCTGATCAAGAGGAATAGTTTAGGCTATGTTAAATTTCGGACAGACCACTCCATTCCCCGCATTTAGGCCCTTTTGCACAAGTCTACACCGTTTCACCGATCTAATAACTTGACGGACATATTGTCACTAGGCGACAACCAATAACACTGTATCATGATAGTCAACGCCACACCATTGATGGACAGGTTGTCACTAGGCAACAACGATTTACTCTGTATCATGACAGTCCGGTAACATATTTTGCTCAAGGACACATGGGAAAACTGACCGATTGACAATCAAGGATTGTATTGGACTGTAGTATTCTCTATGCTATCGTAGACACAGTTAATTTTTCATTTGCGGGGCTTAGATATCGTGGACATGTTGCCCCGTGTACATGGGTGTGTGTAGAATTTATGTGATAACCTGCGTAATTGTGATTGTTGCACTAGCAAGTGTAAATACGGTACAAAGCTCAATGTTGGTTTGTCTGTTATTTATACAAATCTACACCGTTTCACCGATCTGAACCAACATTTGTATACTTACCCTTTGGAACCCTGCAAGTAACACTGTTTATATGAAATTTCGGACAGACCACTCCATTCCCTGCATTTAGGCCCTTTGGCACAAATCTACACCGTTTCACCGATCTGAACCAAAATGAGTATTCTTACCCTTTGGAAACCTGCGAGTAACACTGTCTACGTGAAATTTCGCACAGATCACTCCATTCCCTGCATTTAGGCCCTTTGGCACAAGTCTACATCGTTTCACTGATCTTAACCAAACTTAATGTACTTACCCTTCGAAACCCTGCGGGTAACGGGTAAATTTCGGACAGATCACTCCATTCCCTGCATTTAGGACCTTTGGCACAAGTCTACATCGTTTCACCGATCTTAACCAAACTTAATGTACTTACCCTTCGAAACCCTGAGGGTAACACTATCCACTTGATATTTTGAACAACTCTCTCCTTTCCCTACATTTAGAACAACGGACAAAATGAACTTGAAAAGTACGTTTTAAGGTCCTAGAACCATTCATGTCCGTATAGTGTAACTGTAAGAATATTTTAATAAGTCAATTGTTGGCTGCCAATGCGAGCTGCATCACGCCACCCCTACCAGAATTACGAAAATAGTTATAACTTGCGCTGCTTATAAATTGGAGTCACTGGGAGTGATTATTAGAAGAAGATTTCTTAGGCCCCGTAAAACAGTTCTCATCATGAAAATATTATGCCTCTGTATAAGTGCGATAGTGTTGGTGCAGTACATAGAGGTAATCAGCTGCAATAAGCGTTGGTGCTTTCAAATTTACTTTCATTTATTCAGATCCTTATCCTTGAGCGGTATGTGGCGATAAATGACACTATTGCTACTTCAGGAGCACGGGACAGCCGAAGTTTTCCCAAGTGCTCGGATTATTTTCCTATGGCACTATGTGGCAAAAGACGACACTATTGATCTCTACTTTTCTAACAGCCAATGCGATATAGGCCCTAGGCAGTGTCTTTTATGTCACATACTCCTCTTTCTAATCATATTTTTCAATTCGTTTGTAAATTACATGTGTCAGTTCTGTAGTTAGTAAATAGCCGTTTCCCTATTCATTATTGTCATTATCATTACGGGAAAATGACCTGAATGTTACGTCCATTATACTGTACTACTTATCACCCCCACCACCACCACAAAAAGTTATATTTAAAAAAAAAATGTTTCTGTTAATTTAAGTATTATATGCCAGTTCTGTAGTAGTATTCATTATCATCCATGAAACAAACAAATCCACCGGGCGAAGCCGGACACTATTGCTAGTCTCTTTATATTTGTGAAACTATGTCCGTTATTGTAAATGTACTCACATAGTGCTGAGTGTTTTCCGTGTTTAACGGCAGTTCTGTGTTCCTTATTGCGTGTATCTAACCTCCTTCCGCTTTGCCTAATGTAATTCGCTTGACACCGTATTTTTGGCACGGGATTATATATAAGTAGGCCTCTAATTCGAACACGGGACCTGTTTGGTTTTAACCAATATATAGGATACTACATATTCTGGCGCTGAAACGTAGCTGCTCGTCTTTCACCCGGACGGCTGGCATTGGAATCCCGGTGACACCGAGGTGGAATTTTCACCAGAAAACTCACGTGGCGTCAGGAAGATCATCTGGCCAGGTCAAACACCCAACTAATTGAGATAAGCAGAATAAAGATTACTTTTTGACTCCTTTCTGGAAAAGATTGGTTATTTTGAATGTGCTTTTGTTCACGAAATTGAAACAGGCAAACGTTTTCCCTTTATTGGGCGTCAATGGATCCTGTTTCTTCCTCCAGCGTTCTAATCAAATTTGACCCATCGCATTGGGTGTTTGTTGATTGACGGTAAATGTTTTAACAATGAGGCAACACTGACAAATTTTTTCTGAACTTTCTTCTCTGTACCGTAGTGCCATATCTGCAACATGTGAGTATAATGTGAAGGACTCACTCGTAGTAGCATGCATGACGTCATATGGTAGTTCTCCTTGGAACACTCCGAGCAGGGGCGTATATACAAATATTTTTCGGGAGGGGAGGGGGGCTGACTTTCCTGGAAAATTGTGAGTATTGTCAGGGGATTGTTACCGCAAATTACCCAGAAATATCAATCAATATCTTAGAGCATAACTTTGTGTAATTATTTTAGATAAGATTCAAAGTTTTTACAGCCTACAATTACTGGCAATACAAAAAAAGTTGTAAAATACAACACAAAATAAAATTTTATACATAATGAATTTTCTATTATGGCCTATGGAGTATGAATGGCAAATATCTAAATATTTGTCGATTTACTAAGCAGAACGGTGAACAGTTTTTTTTTACAAGTTGATAATTTATTTCTCAAAAGTACCGTACTGTGGAATTCATAGTTTTGCCTTACAAGGCTGAGTGTACCCCGTTCCAGCCCTCAGAGCAGAATTAGAATTTCTTGGCAGAGCGGGGAGGCTGTCAATAATGCTAGCCACTACACCACGAGTTAGTCTAATTTCAATCTTAATATTATTTTATGTTCGACGATGTCGAAATGCAAACATTACGTGTCAGCAAACTGTATCATAATGAGGCTCATTATGACACTAATTTTCATTATGAAACAACCGACAGCAGTGGCTACGCTGGCTAAAGCGCAGCATTAGGTCATGGGGACAAGCTCTCCGCTGACTTGGTAGACGCGTGGTTTCGAGCCCTACCGTCGGCCGTCCTTGAAATGGTTTTCCGTGGTTTCCCATTTTCAACACCAGGCAAATGCTGGGACGGTACCTTCAGATAGGCCACGGCCGCTTCCTTCCACATCCTTGCCCAGTTTCATTCATCTTCATCCATTCCATCTCTCATCCCGACGCGCAGGTCGCCCACGGCCGTCGACTAAAAAGACCTGCACTCGGCCTCTCAGGAGACCACACGAAAAAAAATGAAACAGTTTCTCCCACCAATCAGAGCTCAAGAAACAGTTGTTTAACCAATTAGATAATTACAGTAGATGCGCTGAGTTCCACGGCCTTCTAATGTAAATCACACTGCCTGACCTAGTGTCATAGTAGAGTAATCGAGGTGGCCATGGTCAAATACAAGGCATTCTCTGCGCCTCATGCACTCTGTTCAGTATATAAAACTGGCGAAATCTCGACAGATATTTATTAATATTTTTGTTCGAACATAAAATAGTTATAATAATTATCGTCACATAAACAGTCGTATGCAACACGCCTTTAATGGTAATTAAGACACTCGTATGGAAATTATAAAACTCGCTCCATTATAGCCAATAAGTTAAGATTAGGGTACAACCAAATTTACCATTATTTTATGCTCTTACTTTCTTATTTTTATTGACTTTTTCGGGGGGGGGGGGGGGGCTGGACCTCTCTCAACACCCTCCCCCTTATATACGCCTCTGACTCCAAGTGCTATAAAACATCCGTACTGATGTTTGTCCGATATTTCAAAATAAGTATGTTCCAGAACGCTTATGTATCCCATAATGCTTTCTGACTAGCGCAGCTGTGTTCACTGAGTCAAAAGGCTTCGACAAGTTTAAACCCTCTACTGCATGGATTTTATTAGAATTTTGTCGGACATAGATTTGAATATCTTTTATAAACATTTTCCGTGTTGAATATTAACAATTGCACAAAACCTTTTCCACTTTACAACACTACTTACATTGTTAGAGGCTTTATGTCTTCTTCGGGTACATGTTTCGCACCTTCAAAATGGTCATTCTGCAGCCCGGTTCAGCAATATCTTAGCCTGTTATTTTCACCATTTTGGTGATCGTCATTAAAATACAATGAAAACCTACTAAAATACATAACATACCTTGAGATGAAAATGACACTGAAAGATCGTCATAACGTTTTATAATGTTTTTAAAAAACTTTTAAAACTTCTATTCATTTATATTTCAGTGTCATTTTCATCTCCATGTATTTTATGTATTTTACATTGTGGGGTTTGAAGACATTTTTCAGTGTTGCCTTACTAAACAAAAGTTTCGTGCTTTTCAGTCGGTCAACACGAATTTACCCAAAAGAGCTGGGTTATGTCCTAATCCTGAAATAAATTACATGAGATTAATAAATACACTAGGATGACCATTTTCGATCGTCAAGCGATCATCATCAGATCCATTACACTTAGGCTGTAAAATCTATGTTTGGAAATACAGGTGACAACATATAAAATATGTACAATTTTTTAGTTGCATTATAGGTAATGCAACTTGTCAGTGTATGCTAGTTGTAATATATATGATGTTAGGTGGAATGCTAAAATGGTGATAGAAATCCGGAATTTATCTGTTTGGAGTGACTATATGGTTGTACTGTATAGTGCAGGCTATTTACTTATCTGGTTGGACGTCTTCCATGCTGTAGCTGCGAGTAGTATCAACTTTCCTCTTGGAGCAGTGACGGTCGACTGAGTTGGAATGTTATCTCACTGAGCTGGTTTTCCCCTCCCCCCGGCCCGTGTTCCTATGTGCTCTCTGTAGTCAATGCATGTGTAATTGTGACGTGTTGCCAAGTCTAGTTAAGATGTATGTTATTGAATTCAGGGAGGTCTTCAACTATTAAAGACCGTGGAACATTCCGCACCGTGCGTAGACTATTCGCCAATCATACTAAGCGCACCCGGTCTTTGAGGATTGGGGCATAACCCAGCTCTTTTGGGTACATTCGTGTTGACCGACTGAAAAGCACCAAACTTTTGTTATGTATTTTAATAGGTTTTCTTATTGCTGAACCGGGCTGAAGGACCATTTTAAAGGTCCGAAACATGTACCCAAAACGGGCATAAAGCCTCAAACAAAGTAAGTAGTGTTGCAAAGTGGAAAAAGTTTTGTGCAATTGGGCATGGATTGATATTTATAACACCTACCACATTAAGAAGAACTTACTGCAACATAAATTGTCAAACAATAAAATCGATAGACTGCATAAAAGGTGCTGTTTATGTTTTGCAACATGATGCAGTAGAGGGATATAAAAGTAGAGATACGTCTCTCTTTGGGCTTCTTGTGTTATAGCCCACCTCGCGGGGAATGACTAGCATTTTTGGCAGGTTCTGGATCGATTCCCGGCTCTGTCAAGAAATTTGATTCTAGTCTGAAAGCTGGAATTCTGCCTAATGAAGCAAACCTGAGAGGAAGTGGGATCAATTCCTACCTCAGCCTGGTTTTCCACTTGTCCTCCAAGCCAATGCAGGGATGGTATCTACATTAAGACCACGGACGCCTTTTACCTAAATCCTAGCCCCAATTAAAAATGCAGACAATACTACAGACATCACAACCATCATTCATCAAAGTGAATCATTTAAGTATCAAAAACCTACCGCTTGATCTGGTTATCAGACAGATTCCGCAAACTCACCAAAGTACATGGGGCTACATGACCAAGCTGTCGCAAAGCGCCTAAATAAATCAAACAAATTCTCTACAGTACATATTTGATAAAACATTCGCTCTGCTCGGTTGTTATCACCAGTGCATTTGGACACCTACCTCCATAGCCGGTGACGCACGCGAAGATGGTGAGGCAGACCGAACTGCCCCAGAACAAATGGATCACGGCCGTATAGAATGAGTCTACAAATCTCAAGTAGACACGATCAACCTGATAATAGGCGTGGAGAGAGAGGGCGCAGCCGATGACTGCGATGACCACATACACCCATAGTGCCACCACCATCAGCTGAAACAGATAACCAAGCTTACGTTCACAACGCATTTCGTCGTTCTTTACTTGACAATGAACAACACATAGATCATATGTTTCAGAATTCATTAAAACATGATAAAGGTGAAATAATAATAATAATAATACTAATATCGTATGGCAACGGGGACCGGGTGCAAGATTTGTAATTTGCGCCCAGACGGCAGCTTGCATGTCGAATTTAGTTGTTCCTTGGAACGTTACGAAAGTCAAGGAGGTTAGATATCTAAGCTCTTGGACACTATAGCGCTTTCTAGTAGACAAAGGAGGAACTCTTTTGTTGGCAAAAAAAATTCCGAGATTAATTTTGCCATTATGAACACGACCTAATATAATAATAATAACCCCATGAAGGGCCTAGGCCTACCAAGCGACGGCTGCCCAGCATTTGGCCTGCAGATATTGGGGTGCCGCGTGATCAGCGCGTTGGATCCCCTCGGCCGTTAATCTTGGTTTCCGTGACCCGCTGCCTCACTGTCAGTCAGCTACTCAATTGTGGTCACGAGGCTGAGTGCACCCTCTTCCAGCCCCCACGTCAGTTTCTTAAATCCCTGACGGAGCCGGGAATCGAACCCGGGGCCTTCGGGTGAGAGACAGGCGCCCAAAACTTCGGGGCCGGCATGAACACGACCTACTGATTTAAAATGGGTTCTTTATCACGCCAAAACATGCATGCCATGATTTTGGGTGCCTTTCAAAAATCACTTACCACGGCCAGGAGCGAATCTGGAAGCTTGGCGTTGATAGTCTGACACGATAACCACTCTCCCATCGTGGCAAGCATGATAAAGCTGATATTATACGAGGGATGCAATTTCACAGGGAGGATCTGTTACGAAGTGGTCATAACAGGAGCCAAACACTTGGGCAATCTAGAGTCTCCACTGGCAGTGGTAGTTGACGTCTCAAAACTCACGACTCAGGAGAGCACGTGTCTGATGACCGCACTGCCCTTCAACCCATGTTTGTCCACCCAGTTATAGAATGGGATTTCGTTTGTACAGAGTTATTCAAAATGATTGTCGGGGTTACAAAAATTCATAACATACAGTGCAATTGACGTAGGAAGGTGAATCGTGTTTTATTGTGTACTGTAACTCAAAAAGTTTATTTTACATACATTACAAATGCTCGATATGTTTCACCCTACACACATCAACTCGAAAGTCCATCTCTTCCCACACACGCCCCAACATGTCAGTGGTGAAGGTGTCGAAGGCGGCTCGGATACGCTGCTTCAGTTGCAGAAAATTCGCTGGTAGAGGAGGAACAAATACCTGATCTTTGACGCACCCCCACAGGAAGAAGTCACACGGTATTAAGTCTGGTGACCCTGGTGGCCAGGATAAGAGCATCTGATCATGTTCCATTCCACGTCCAATCCATCGTCTTGGAAGTTATTGATTTAAAAATGCTCTAACATAGAGTTCCCTGCTGCCTCTTGTAGTCGATTTCTTAGGACTACGGAGATAAATATCCCTGATCCGATTCACGTCTGCTTCTGACACGCGGGGACGGCCAAGGCTTTTCCCTTTACACAAGCAACCGGTATTCACGAATTGCGCATACCATCTGCGAATAGAATTGTCGGAGGGAGGGTCTTTCCCGAACGTCGTAGGAAAATGGCGCTGGACTATGGTAACTGACCGGTGTTGATGAAATTCGAGAGTACAAAACGCCTTCTCTCTACCGCTGACCGCCATTTTGTCAAATACTGCTGTTACTGCCATCTGGTGGTTATACATGGTACCAAATCGATGTAGAACAAAAATTTGAAAGTTAGTGTAACAGTTACTGCAACAATAACAATGGTATGATGTCCACTGTTTCTACAAAAAATTCACAAAACCCCGACAATCATTTTGAATAACCCTTATTGTTTTAACAGGAAATACCAACCTACTAAGGACCAAGTTCTCCGAGTATAATACTGATATTTACTCAACCATTCTGCTAGATCTCATCAAGCAGGCCTCAAGAACTTCATTGCAATCATGGAGGTCGTTATTTTGTGTTTGGCGACAGCCAATGGTTATTAGCAAAACAATTGAAATGCGCCCAGCAAGCACGTTGAATGTGCATATCTACCAACTCTATCAAGTGTGTTGGTTCTGTACAGAAACGAATGACTAGCGGCTTATTCGACAATAATTATAACAACAATAATAATGTTATGTCCCTTTGAACTACTGCGGCTGTAAGAGACGTCAGGGTGCCGGAATGTTGCCGCAGTTCCCGCTGGCGCTAACAATGGACCTTTTCCCATTCAAAGAAGAACTGGCAGGCTTCGGTGGCGTAGTTGGTAGCATGCTGAGCTTCTGTGCCCAAGATCGTGGGTTCAAACCCCGCCGAAGTCGTCGGATATTTTATGAGCGTTAACAATTCCTCAGTATGCCTTCCTTTCCTTCGGCGGTCCTGTCATAGATTTATGGCATGTAAAAGAACCTTCCACTAATTACTTTTTTGTGAAGCTAAATTATAGGTTAGATTTGACTAACGCTCTTAGGTTCCAACGATCATCGCCAGGAGACGCCTGTGGTGGCATCTAGTAACCAAGTTCAGGATTAGTTATCGTTGACGGTGGCGTTTAGTAGCAAAAGTAGGAACTACTTGAAAATTGAAAGTCTGCATTCCTTACTCGAATTAAAGACAGAAAACACACACTAATACAGCCATCACAATTAACACCGGTTATCAGACAGATTCTACACACACCCAAAGTACACGGGGCTACATGACCCTGTAGTCGCAGCCCCTGAACTGAGGAACCAACCAACCAAAGAAGAACGGGCTTGGCTCGTGAGTTTTGAGACTGTCCCAGGTACAGAAACCGGCTAGAACTCACTTTTACTAACCCTCATGTTGAAATTCGTGAATTTTGAAACTCATGAGTTATGAGACGACACGATTGATACATTTGTTGAACCGTGATATCAATAATATTTCATGAAACCGTCCTGGTAACATTTGGTGCCCAGTGATTTTATGAAGTCCAAGCTACTCGTTCAATATCCGGAATGCGATTTGAAGGTGGAAGAGAAGAAAATAATCACATGGTTTAGTTATGATCACTCTTATAATGGGAAAATGTTTAAGATTACACGTTTCGATTTTCAAGCGGTCATCTTCAGGTCCTGATCACTGAGTTGAAGTTCACATTTATATACAGGGTCTTTATTTTTGATTGGCAAGAAGATTCCACTCGATCTTGGCCGCCGGGAACCGATGCGACGGTTACAGGTTGGCGCGCTCGGTCTCCGGCCAATAGCCGGCTGCTACAGTTTGGTGCGCGCGGTCTCCGGCCAATAGCCGGCTGCTACAGGTTGGCGCGCGCGGTATCCGGCCAATAGCCGGCTGCTACAGGTTGGTACGCGCGGTCTCTGACCAATAGCCGGCTGCTACAGGTTGGCGCGCACCGTCTACGGCCAATAGTCGGCTGCTACAGGTTGGTACGCGCGGTCTCTGGCCAATAGCCGGCTGCTACAGGTTGGTGCGCGTGGTCTCCGGCCAATAGCCGGCTGCTACAGGTTGGCGCGCGCGGTCTCCGGCCAATAGCCGGCTGCTACAGGTTGGCGCGCGCGGTCTCCGGCCAATAGCCGGCTGCTACAGGTTGGCGCGCGCGGTCTCCGGCCAATAGTCGGCTGCTACAGGTTGGCGCGCGCGATCTCCGGCCAATAGCCGGCTGCTACAGGTTGGTGCGCGCGGTCTCCGGCCAATAGCCGGCTGCTATAGGTTGGCGCGCGCGGGTGACCGGCCAATAGCCGGCTGCTACAGGTTGGCGCGTGCGGTCTCCGGTCAATAGCCGGCTGCTAGAGGTTGGCGTGCGCGGTCTCCGGCCAATAGCCGGCTGCTAGAGGTTGGCGTGCGCGGTCTCCGGCCGTATTCCCACGCCCTTGCTGCGGCAGGCGTGTGAGCTTCGAGCTGTTACGTGAACCTCTGTATCTGCACAATACGAACATAAAGTGCTGGAAATCGCGCGAAGACAAAGGTTTCGAAAGAAATATCCAGGGAGACCCATTCCTCTAAATCGGACAATAAAACAACTGGCTAAGAGATTCAAACGTGATGTACCGTATAATTTCATAAGGTTTTGTCCAGATACTGTAGTGGAGACGGCGAGAGACGCGGAGCAGTTGAGCTCGCGAGCCAGGCCATGCTCTGCCATGCCGTGATTTTGAGAAGTGTCATTCGGTTTGAGATCGGAAGTTACGAGCATTTCCGAGGGGATTGTCGTGCAGCTAGCCCGTTCAATAATCCTATATGTGACGTCATGTCATATATCGATCCAGGCTACAGGATTATTTTCACTGTTTTGAAGCGAATCAGAGTTATTGAAGATCTTTCAAAGACTGTAGAACGCAGATTACCATAGCAGGAGGCTATTTTATATGAGGAATATGTTATAACAAACGACATGAAGGAATAACATATATAATGATTACTCCGTGCGAGTTATTGACACATCGAGATATCGATGAAGGAAATGAGTAGTGGGGGGTTGCTTGCTGTGGCGTTTGGCAGCCAGCAAAGCGACCTTACTTGTATTCTGATCGTCAAATGTGCGGTTACGCAACTTAGCCGGCGAGCTAGATCACAGGTGCCAAGCAGGCCGTGATTACTCCGTGTGGTGAAGGCTCGCGCTTCTACTCGGCGAAGCCGAACACTCTTTTCAAAGTGCATTATCTACGTGTAAAATATTTTGTGTCTCGACAATCGGCCGCGTACCGTGTGCAAGTACTTATTGAAGTTACTATTTTATAATGGTTCTGAGATACTTTCAGTACAGTTTTAAATGCATACTGCCATCTTGGTAAAGAAGAATAGTGTCGAAATGGAGCGCGGACTGACTTCATGTCTTTGTCCAGTGGCGTCCATATCAAGGCAGCCATTTCGAAACCCAGTGAGGTTTCCATCACAAATAACAGCAACGGGTATGATTGCGCTGATACATGCTAACACCGAGACTTGTTAAGCTGTATATTATGCAGACATTAGAACGCATATTCTCGTCTGAGATGTCAGCGGGGAGGTTTAACGTGTTAGTTATGACTTCCAGCCTGGCAGGCTAAAAAATATTGGGTAGCAACATGTGATAAGCTTAAGCGAAATGATTGCCATCCACAACTGTATTTTCCTTTATGGAAAGGAGTCTGTTTTACCGACACTCCGGTGGTTGCTTGCTGATGTCTTCATAAGCTACGACATGCAGGACAGTGCAATTTCTCGGGCGGAATATAACTTTTCTGGTGCGAATGATGAAGGCTCGGACGGTCGCTCGACAAGTATTCGTGTGCGCCGCGTACCCGGATTCGATCCCCAGCTCCAGATACCGTGGGAGTTCATCAGATCTTTATATCTTTTTATGACGCTTCAAGATGCAACAAAAGATACTGGACCAGCAAACTCTTTACCGTAGCTTAGATGAGGCATTTGTTAGCAACTGCAATTGTCATTTTTTTTTCTAGACTACATGGGCATGCACGAGTTTAGGTTCGACGTCTCTGTCGAAACTGATTTGTTGCATTCCCGGGATTTTGTATTTGCTTAACGAATTCATCCCTTGTGTATTAATAGTTTTGAAATTTAATCAGTAGAATCAGTAATTTCCTTTATTTAGTAGTGCGTATTTTTATTTGCCGTGAAGAGGAATCAGGGGAAGATCTCCAGATTTTTGTATTAATCGCGTTTGCTTCATAGTGTTTGGAACACTGCTTTCTTTGTGGCCAGTACATATTTTTCATGTACTACTGTTCTGTTAGGAACTTCGTTTTCTCGCAGCGATTTGAATCTTGGAAAGTTTATTTTGATCGTCGATGCATTTATAGTTTTAATCCATTGTTGGATTATTTTCAGGGAAAGCACTTCGCTTTTGTGAGTACAGATTTATTAGTGGATTTACTTAATGATTGTCACTGGATTAACCTGAGAAGTTAACTTGCTTTCATGGTGTAAGTTTTATCCACTGATACTTAAAAGCCCACTGAAGTTGGAGGCTATCCTGATTCTGGGAAAGATCAGTTTCACCTTCTATTAGGCATTGATTTGAGAATTACTTAACTTTGGATGTCATTTTGAGATATTTATCTTCCATAATATTAATGTAAATAATTGCATTTAATGCAATTGTGCGAATGAGATATAGGACAGCAGTGTTGAACACCATTCATAGCTTGATTAAATTATTCCAGGAAAGCTTGACTTCGAGTCAAGAGAATCAAACAGTATTATTGATATACATTATCGTGAGGCAAGATGGGTTAATTTTGCTAGCGAAATGTTTTAGTTTCACGACTTTGAACAACGTGCTCGAGGTTAGTGTGTGGGTTAAGCATGTTTTGTAGGTCTTGCATTTGTATTGAGATTTATAGTAGTGTTTGAAGGTTCGCATAACCTTGTTGTTTTGTGATTTGAATGCACATCTGGGATGATGCATATTTTTGAGATTTTATGCTTGTTGAAGCATTAGGCCAGTTTTAAATTGAGCCGGTAAGCGCTTTTAAGCCGGTAAGTGCCAATCTGTTTGTGACTTCGAGTAGTCAGCACCCGTGTTTGGTGTTATGTTAATATAGATGAGTTTTTCTGGTATTTTCATGTCTGTTTGAGACATTGGCGTCGTCATTCTGCTAGATCGAACCTACATGCTTTTCTCCACCTAATTAAGAGTAATGTTTGGATAATCTGTCCGTGTGACTTAAGGCATTTCTACAGCGAATAATAATTAAAACCTCTACAACTTAATACAATTTTACTTGATAATTGAAACATGAACATAGTCTATAAATATACTACTTAGCTTAATCACTTGGTAAAAATGATAACCCGATGTATTGAGTATTTCTTTCAATTACATACAACGATGCGGATGCTATGATCCAGATCAGCTGTTTAGGCTGAATTATTTGAGTGTCCGAAGACACACTTCTGTATATATTCTTATAAAAGTCATTGTATATATAATCTTGATATTGCTACACTTTTGGAACATCGTTTAAGACGATACACGTGTAAATCTTTTCTATGATAATTCTTTTTTATTCATCGTCTGATATATCGTTCAGTCTTCTTAATATCTTTAGGAGATTGGCCTATAATATCCTTGTTGTATATTGTTAGATATTATGTCTAGAATCACCCCAGCGAGTAGGTGATGATTTTAATCCATTTTTGGGTTTATTTAGGGTTTGCTTAATACAGTTTTTGATAGCTGTGGTATATTGATTTTTTTTTTGGCGCCAGGGTATTTAATTTCTTTTCTTGTCTGTTACCTTGTTCTTTTGGAATAAATCTCTTTTTCCTAATTTTAAATTATGGCGTGATAATTTAACGAAGACATTGGAGGTCGTTTTATGATGGCCATCGCTTGGTTTTTTTTGTCAGGGTTTTCCACCGTTAGATAGTTCTTTTTAGAGTAGTTTTTTTCGAGTTCTCGAGCTAGTTTCTTTTGATAAATTTTCTTCATTGAAGCCATGGTCATGCTTAAGACAGCCTGTTAGGATGACTAGTTCCCCATCCACTCCTCTACTTGGTGGTAGGACCTGGGATGGTTTTTTGCCGGGCATTTTCAGGCTCTACGATCCAGTGACCATCGAGGGATTTCACCAGGTATTGGTAAGTGTTTCGGGTACAGTACAGGTTCAGTAAACAAGACAAATAGACGTAAAGGTCGTTATTTCCTTACTGAAGCTAAATTAACCGGAGTAACCGGAAACTACATAAGGAGATGCCGATTATGTTTGGTAGCGAATGGGGAACATTTTCAGCATCTACTGTAAACATGGTGAGTAAAAATGCATGATACTGATTTTAAGCACCGTATTCTGCCGTGCATATGCGAGCCCAACAGCCGGCAACTGAGTCGTCACTGGCAGAGCGCGTGAGCGAGAATGTCCTTGCCAAGCAAATATAAAGACCCTGACCAATGTAATCTAGCTACAATTGGTGTTTACATCTTGATTCGCAGTTTGAATCTCGTTTTCCCCCGGGGTTTCCCACATTTTCTCCAGCCAAATGCTGGGATAGTACCTTACTTCAAGTCCGGGGTGCCTACCCCATCCTTGTCCTTAATACAGCTACACACAAATGCAGGTTCAATTTCATCACACACCCAACTACATGGCGTTGATGACCAATATGTCCCAAGCCCCTGAAATGAATTAACAACGAGTGCTACGGAAGATGAGAAGTTCCCGAGTTCACGGCAAAGAACACCAGACCATGGATCTTACAATCTCCAGTAAAGTGACAGTTGGCTTTACGGTCGGAGTAGTTGGGAGTTTAACTTGTCTGACAACCCGTAATTATATGATGACTGTAGTCGTGTGTGTAACTGTTATTAGGGATAAGGTGGTGGAGGAAGAGAAGAGGTCATCCCCCAGGGACTCGCAACTTGTGGGATGTGGGTTGGTGACCACGGGACCGCAGCTGAGTCCAGCATTGTTTCCACTTACTTGTGCAGGGCTATTCTCTGTTATCTTTCCAGTCGACTTCCCTTGGTCAACTCTTTTTCTTTTCCGACCCCGACGGTATTAGTGTATCCGAGGCCTAGGGAGTCTTTCATTTTCCCGCCTTAATTGGCCCTTCTCTCATCTTTCCTGATCCCTCATTCTTCGAAGGGTCAGACCTCTTGTTTCCATTTAATTGTATCTCCTGCCTTCTGCACAAGGCTCTCAAGGAGGCAGGGTGTATGTACCCCCACCACTTATGGTGCACCCTGGATAGTGCTACATCCTCAAGGGCTCACAGTATCTCCTGCCTTCTGCTCAACGCCCTCAAGGAGGCAGGGTGTGTGTAGCCCCACCGGTTATGGTGCACCCTGGATTGTGCTACACCCTCAAGGGCTCACAGTTTCTCCTGCCTTCTGCTCAAGGCCCTCAAGGAGGCAGGGCGTGTGTAGCCCCACCACTTATGGTGCACCCTGGATTGTGCTACATCCTCAAGGGCTCACAGTATCTCCTGCCTTCTGCTCAAGGCCCTCAAGGAGGCAGGGTGTATGTACCCCCAACACTTATGGTGTACCCTGGATTGTGCTACATCATCAAGGGCTCACAGTATCTCATGCCTTCTGCACAAGGCTCTCAAGGAGGCAGGGTGTATGTACCCCCACCACTTCTGGTGTACCCTGGATAGTGCTACATCCTCAGGGGTTCACAGTATCTCCTGCCTTCTGCTCAAGGCTCTCAAGGAGGCAGGGCGTGTGTTGTCCCACCACTTATGGTGCACCCTGGATTGTGCTACACCCTCAAGGGCTCACAGTATCTCCTGTGTTCTGCTCAAGGCCCTCAAGGAGGCAGGGCGTGTGTAGCCCCACCACTTGTGGTGCACCCTGGATTGTGCTACATCCTCAAGGGCTCACAGTATCACCTGCCTTCTGCTCAAGAACCTCAAGGAGGCAGGGTGTATGTACCCCCACCACTTATGGTGTACCCTGGATTGTGCTACATCATCAAGGGCTCACAGTATCTCCTGCCTTCTGCACAAGGCTCTCAAGGAGGCAGGGTGTATGTACCCCCACCACTTATGGTGCACCCTGGATAGTGCTACATCCTCAGGGGCTCACAGTATCTCCTGTCTTCTGCTCAAGGCTCTCAAGGAGGCAGGGTGTATGTACCCCCACCACATATGGTGCACCCTGGATAGTGCTACATCCTCAGTGGCTCACAGTATCCCCTGACTTCTGCTCAAGGCCCTCAAGGAGGCAGGGTGTGTGTAGCCCCACCACTTATGGTGCACCCTGGATAGATTTACATCCTCAGGGGCTCACAGTATCTCCTGCCTTCTGCTCAAGGCCCTCAAGGAGGCAGGCTGTGTGTAGCCCCACCACTTCTGGTGCACCCTGGATAGTGCTACATCCTCAAGGGCTCACAGTATCTCCTGCCTTCTGCTCAAGGCCCTCAAGGAGGCAGGGCGTGTGTAGCCCCACCACTTATGGTGCACCCTGGATAGTGCTACATCCTCAAGGGCTCACAGTATCTCCTTCCTTCTGCTCAAGGCCCTCAAGGAGGCAGGGCGTGTGTAGCCCCACCACTTGTGGTGCACCCTGGATAGTGCTACATCCTCAGGGGCTCACAGTATCTCCTGCCTTCTGCTCAAGGCCCTCAAGGAGGCAGGGTGTATGTACCCCAACCACTTATGTTGCACCCTGGATAGTGCTACATCCTCAGGGGCTCACAGTATCTCCTGCCTTCTGCTCAAGGCCCTCAAGGAGGCAGGGCGTGTGTAGCCCCACCACTTCTGGTGCACCCTGGATTGTGCTACACCCTCAAGGGCTCACAGTATCTCCTGCCTTCTGCTCAAGGCCCTCAAGGAGGCATGGTGTGTGTAGCCCCACCACTTAAGGTGCACCCTGGATATTGCTACAACCTCAAGGGCTCACAGTATCTCCTGCCTTCTGCCCAAGGCCCTCAAGGAGGCAGGGTGTATGTACCCCCACCACTTATGGTGTACCCTGGATTGTGCTACATCCTCAAGGGCTCACAGTATCTCCTGCCTTCTGCACAAGGCTCTCAAGGAGGCAGGGCGTATGTACCCCCACCACTTCTGGTGCACCCTGGATAGTGCTACAACCTCAAGGGCTCACAGTATCTCCTGCCTTCTGCTCAAGGCCCTCAAGGAGGCAGGGTGTATGTACCCCCACCACTTATGGTGTACCCCGGATTGTGCTACATCCTCAAGGGCTCACAGTATCTCCTGCCTTCTGCACAAGGCTCTCAAGGAGGCAGGGCGTACGTACCCCCACCACTTCTGGTGCACCCTGGATAGTGCTACATCCTCAGGGGCTCACAGTATCTCCTGCCTTCTGCTCAAGGCTCTCAAGGAGGCAGGGTGTATGTACCCCCACCACTTATGGTGTACCCTGGTTAGTGCTATATCCTCAGGGGCTCACAGTATCTCCTGCCTTCTGCTCACGGCCCTCAAGGAGGCACGTTGTGTGTAGCCCCACCACTTATGGTGCACCCTGGATAGGTTTACATCCTCAGGGGCTCACAGTATCTCCTTCCTTCTGCTCAAGGCCCTCAAGGAGGCAGGCTGTATGTAGCCCCACCACTTCTGGTGCACCCTGGATAGTGCTACATCCTCAAGGGCTCACAGTATCTCCTGCCTTCTGCTCAAGGCCCTCAAGGAGGCAGGGCGTGTGTAGCCCCACCACTTGTGGTGCACCCTGGATAGTGCTACATCCTCAGGGGCTCACAGTATCTCCTGCCTTCTGCTCAAGGCCCTCAAGGAGGCAGGGTGTATGTACCCCCACCACTTATGGTGCACCCTGGATAGTGCTACATCCTCAGGGGCTCGCAGTATCTCCTGCCTTCTGCTCAAGGCCCTCAAGGAGGCACGGCGTGTGTAGCCCCACCACTTGTGGTGCACCCTGGATAGTGCTACATCCTCAGGGGCTCGCAGTATCTCCTGCCTTCTGCTCAAGGCCCTCAAGGAGGCAGGGTGTATGTACCCCCACCACTTATGGTGCACCCTGGATAGTGCTACATCCTCAAGGGCTCACAGTATCTCCTGCCTTCTGCTCAAGGCCCTCAAGGAGGCACGGCGTGTTTAGCCCCACCACTTCTGGTGCACCCTGGATAGTGCTACATCCTCAAGGGCTCACAGTATCTCCTGCCTTCTGCTCAAGGCCCTCAAGGAGGCACGGCGTGTGTAGCCCCACCACTTCTGGTGCACCCTGGATAGTGCTACATCCTCAAGGGCTCACGTTGTTGGCGTTGGCGACCCCGAGGGCTTCCTGCGCTGGGTCCGGTTTTACCTCTTCTTTCCTTGGGGCAGTCCCTCTCCTCTTACCTTTCCTATCGGCCTTTCCTGTTCCTTCCAGGTCCCTTAATTCTCATTCTTCGAGGGTTGAGGGCATTTCCTTTCCTCCTGTATTTTGTTTCCCTTATTCCTATTGTTGTTTTCCATTTGCTCTTCTAGTTTGCAAGTAAGTAGTTAGGTTTAGGTTTAGTTTCATTTCGTTTACATTTTCCCTATCACCCAAACCATTAGAAGCCGATCACCTAGATGTTGGGCCCCTTAAAACAACAATTATCATCATCATCATCATCAGAAGCGGTCAGTAATCAAGGATAAGAAGTCCGATGTGTGAGAACAAAAGTGGAAGGCATGGGAAGAAGTAGCCCAAACGTTTGAAGCATTGACAGGAGGTAGAAGAATTTAGAGGAATACTGTAGTATGAAAATATCATACTAGAAAATGTGGCAGTAAGGAGAATCCTCCGGTAAAGTTAACTGCCGGTTAGGGCTTATTTTACTGTCAGTTTGTCGCTAACCGGGCCTTAGTGTCTTACCATGCTCATATAAGAATATATTACAGCCAAACAAAATATGGTTCACAGTCCTCATTGTACGATGCAGTTCACATTGGTTATTGCACAGCTGGACAAGCACACAGTTGGTGCTGAAACCCATGTGGCCTACCGTCAATCTGTTCAAGGCGCCCTTAGGTCAGTTTTCGGCCCAGTCCAATTTCGATTTGACATGGCATCTGTTGAGTAGAATTCTCGGGCTATCCCTGCCTGGTTACGAGCAGTTCCTGTTCCTACTCTGTGAATGGGGGTAGCAGGCGGATTATCTGGTCTTGGACTAGGAATATTTCTATAGCGAGCTCGTTTGCCAGTCTTGAATACGACATTTTGGAAATTACTGGGATATCTTAAGGAATCTCATCATCATCAGCTTCTAAAGGTTAAAAGCCTTGTCGTTGCAGCCATTTTCAGCAGTTCTCTTCCTGTGGACATACGAGTCACATTCCATTTCCTTGACAAAGTTCTTGAGATACGATTGTTTTGGTCGTCCCCTTGGTTTCTTCCCCAAAATTTTTCCTTCAAGAATGACCTAGAGGAGAGCGTCATGTCTGAGTACGTGTCCCATGAATTTTGCTTTCCTTTTCTTAATGGTGTTCAACAGGCATCGATTCTCCTGAATTTGGTTCAGAACAAGCTCATTTGTCTTTCTCTCCATCCATTGGGGCCGATAGCCTAGATGTTAGGCCCCTTAAAACAACAATTATCATCATCATCATCTCTCCATCCAGCTTGTTCGGGTCATTCGTCTCCAAAACCACATATCAGCTGCCTCAAGTTTTCATTCTTCTCTTTTCCCCAGTGTCCATGTTTCACAACCATAGGTCAACACACTTGAGAAATGACTTCTTTATCTTAAAGTTGAGGTGCTCATTGAGCGGCAAATTCTTCTTATTTTGAAAGGCTTCTCTCGCCAACACTATTCTTTTCTCCATTTCTGAGATGCATCTGTTGTGATAATTAATCACACTTCTCAAATAGCAAAATTCCATTACTTGTTCAATGGCACTATCATTTAACATTATATTAGCTAAAATTGGTTGTTTCTTTTTATCAACCACCATTAATTTTGTCCTACGAGAATTAACTTTTAGCCCGAATTTTTCTAAAGATTTCTGAAAAACTTTTAACATTCTATTCATTTCACATGCAGAGTTTGCTAAAAGTGCAATATCATCTGCAAAGCGAATGCTATGAACCTGTACTCCATTAAATTTTAATCCCTTTGTCTTCTCTTTTAATGCATTTATTGCAGCTTCTATATAGATATTAAAAAGATATGGTGATAGAGGACAACCCTGCCTTACACCTCTTCTTATTTTTGCTTCTCTTTTATTGCATTAACTGTTATTTCGGTAGTTTGATTTTTATATAAGTTCAGAATAAGGCGCCTGTCTTTCCAGTCAATTCCGACTTTGACCAATATAAGAAATAAGGTTTTCCAATTGACATTATCAAATGCATTTTCTATATCAATGAATACTATATAGGTTTTTCGATTAACTTCCAGTTTTCTTTCTAAAATCTGACGTAATGCTAGGATAGCCTCCCTACTCCCTTTCCTTGTTCTAAATACATACAGGTCACTATCCAGATGTTGTTCAATTTTCTTGCTTAGTCTATCTTTGATGATGATCGATAAGATCTTTGATGCATGTGAAAGAATGGCTAAAGTTCTATAATTAGAACATTCACAAGCATTTTCTTTCTTGGGTAGTGTGATTGTTCGACTTTTAATAAAATCAGGAATCTAGGAATCTAGCCTTAACATTTTCTATAGGCCGTATGTCAGTTACAGTTAGCTTCTCCTTCCAGCCCTAGGTTATTACCGGAATTATATCCCTCGTCGGGAATAGAACCCTCGACTGCCAATACTAATGGACTCAGCTTCTAAAAGCTATATTATTATTATTATACTGCATAAGTGTGAGGCAAGTTTCAACAGACAATGTGTATATTAGCTGGTCAATACTGGTGTGTCGACATGTGTCCAAGGTCCAAGATGAGATATAACCTCGTGCTTGGCAGAGTCCAGTCCAAATCTTTCCGTGACGCATGTCCCCTACTCCTGCTGCCAACAGAACTCCCTTCGTAAAACTATCAATTCCACCATGGCATATGTCCCCCTCTGCCCTGGTAACTAGCCAGTAAGAAGGATTGACATGTGACTTCCTTAATTCACAAATAATCCTGTACTCCAACCTCTTGTAATTAAGTATTCTTAAGAATAACCAAATAAGCTAGTTGGCAGTCAGGCGTCATGCCTCAATACTTGTAAATAACTTCAAATGTATTAGTAACTAGTCGGCCATTAAATAAGATAGTTGAAATCTACGCTTCATTTGAAATAGATATCACTCAGACTCGTGGAGAACCTAAGAAGACCTAGCTTAACACGCTAGCCACGAACTTGTTAAGCAAACAACTTTATATCTGGGAGCACAGAGTCAGGGAAAAATTAGTGGGATCACTGACCTTGCTCATTTTGATGGTAAGTTGTCTTCGCTTCATCTGGTGGATGATGTATCCCAACCAAATGCCCATCAGCCAAGCTCCAAACCGGGTCTCAGTGGCTCTGTACAGGTAGAAAGGGCCGTACGTGTCCTTCCCCCTGCGAGGTGAAAAAACAAGCTAATTTATCAGTGGTGCCTACTATTCAGTAATCCAAATTACTGCCATATGCAGAGAATAACCTGAAACAGATTACATGTGATTGAAATCAGAAATATATATAATATATCTAATATATAAAAGTGAAAGTCTGTATGTGGTATGTATGTATGTATATTTGTTCCGTATACAAATCTACACCGTTCCACCAATCTCAACCAAATTTTGCATACACATACTGTAGTTTAGAACACAGAGGAAACCGCTGGCTACATGCATTTTCGATAGTCTTTCTCATTCTTCTGATATCGGCCGATTTGCACTCGAGCAAAGGCTAACAAAGTCAGAAAATTAACTTATGAAGGAACGGGAAGGCCGGTCATCTCCATGGCAACAGTAGCACAAGACGGGTCCACCAAGTTTCCATCTATCTCGGTAAGAGTCCATGCCACTCAATTTTCTCAACGGCAACAGTACCTCAAGAAGTGATCACCAGGTTTGCACCTGTCTCTGTAAGGGGCCATGCTACTCCATTTTCTCCATGACTACAGTAGCTCAAGACGTAAACACCAGGCCATGGGCCTCCATTTTCTAACCAAACCACGATAAGAACATTAGGAATCTGAACGCCATAAACATCTGAATACGTAGTTTAAAAAAATTAACAGAGGTCGATGTAAGGAATTAAAATAATAATAAAAACAAATACATTGGCTAACCCTGCACGCGACCTAACGTAACAACGGCTATAGATATCATCACGAAACTTAGTATTAAGATTAAATGAGCTTAAATGATTGTGTTATTGTTGATTGATTTAGAGGATTGGCGACATCATGGCCATGTAGTCCCATGAACTTAACTGTGTATGATTTTTTTCTGATAACCTGTGTTACTGTGATAGCTGTAGTAGTGTGTGTATTTGTAATTCAGGTGAGGATTAAACAGGAGGTTGCTGTTGCCCTCAGTTAGAAACTATCCCGGTATTTGCTTCGAATAGAAGTGGGAAACCATGGAAAACATCTTCCAAGTTTGGCCACGGGAGGCGCAGTGTACCCCCTTCCAGCTCTCAGACCAGAATTAAAATTTCTTGGCAGTGCCGGATTAAAACTCGGACCTCCAAGTCGACAGCCGAGAATGTTAGCCGCTAATCAACGTGGTCGTCTAAATGTGACATTTTGGGTCTAATGTCATACTCTTGAAGCCGCTGCTTTTATGGGAGATTTTGAATCTTTATTTTATGACGGAAGGTATCACGCGCAACATATTGTATTGTAGTGTTATGTTTATGTTTTATTAATCCTAATGTTTTTATGCTGCATTGTTTTTATTGTTGACAGTGTTAACCTGTACCGGCTATCTTTTGTATTACAAATCAGGAATAGGATACAGTAACTGTGATAAGACTTGACTAAGAGTAACAGAACTAGAATAATTTGCGGCTACCAAGATGAAACAGTAACATAATAGTATTAACCACGCCATGAATACGTCCTCTTTTCTACTTAAGACGTTGGGTTAAGTTATGAGGTACTGTACCCGTTCGTCCTGGGGACGCGATGATCCATCTGTTATTACATCGCATTCCTGGAGTTCCAAGACAGAGCGGAGTTAAATGAACCTCTAGTCAAATAAGGAATGTGTCGGAAATTCAGCTGAGTTATCGAAAAAGCAGTGGGTAACACGAGACAAAGTATCTCTAGGGTCGTTACGGGCTTAAGTTTAATAAAAAAAAAATGCAATATAAATGGGCGCCATCAACTGAATTCCTAGCAAACCACCTCCTTTCCTGGTTAAGCCTTACTCAAGACCAGGAAAGAAAAAGGAAAATCACACCATCATCAGATCACAACTAAGTTAAAAACAAATTTATTTCACTTTGATAGTCAGACAGACATTTTAAATATACCTCCTACCTGAGAGTATGGTCGAATGCCAACGTTAAATTGTCATTGTCCAAAAATCGAACCATCTCTTTTCTAATAAAAAATATTTCATCCACATAGAACAAGAAAAATCTCTAAAGTTCTCTTGGGTTCTCAGGATCACTGTAGCACTATGTCTTTCGTCACTGACATTTGTGATACCTGAGACCTAATTTCTCTTTAATTTAACATCATAAATGTGGATTTGAAAAAGTTATTAATCTGTCTAAACATACACTTATTATAATCACATATTTTAAATATCACGCATTTTATGGCTTGCATGGCATAATTTAAATGTTGAACATGTTAGTAAAATGCTCCTAAACATCGAATAATTAATTTACACTATTTACATTATCATTCATAATTACTTGTTTGTGAATTACAGAAAATTCACGGCTCATTGGTCATCATTATCATCATCATCATCATCAAAATTAAATATTTCTCACATTAATTCTCATCTCAAAATTCAACATATTCCTGTCAGAATCATCAACTCATCACCATTTAATCATTTAAATGAAAATTATTATCATCACTTCATTATGCTTTCTCATTATTCACAAACTCTTATTTTATCATCTACTTCAGATTAAATCATCTTAAATCATCAATACAAATTGTTTAATTCCTCAACTCAAGTTGCAATTCCTCAAATTATATCTCAATTAAATTTATTTTAATTCCATATAAATTCATTAATCATCAGCTTCTTTAATTAATTATCACCTTCTAATTCAGTTATTCATCATCTATCCAATCATATATTAATTTATTTAAATCAGTTTATTCATCCAATCTTTAATTCATCCATTTATTTAATTCATTGATTTATTCCAAAATTTAATTTATCAACTTATTTAAATTTCATTCTTCTGGTTATTTAGACTCTTATTATTTCATCTAGTCATTCTGATTTTTATTTCATTAGGTCAGATCATTAATATGCTTAATTTTCAGATTATTATTTCATTAGTTATTATTCTCAGAAAATCTTGTATTATCAACTTTATTTATTTGTTTAATTTCCTAACAAATTGTTTAATATGGGTTATAGAACGTTGTCTTACAGTTTTATTACTTCCAAGTTATATTTCGTATTTAGTTATCATGCCAAAAAATATTATTGCCTTCACGACATCACGTTGGATCTGACTATCCACAACTACATTATATATCCTCAATTCTTCAAATATCACATTTGAATACCACAATTATTCCACGAAACTCCATAAATATTCAGCACATACAGCATGAATCTCAACAATTACGCTAGACTGGGTTCGACAACCTCATGTCTGCTTCAAAATACCTTAGCAACATTGCAACTATCACTTGGAAACTTCCACAAAATGCCAATCACAAACTTCACTTAACCATGTTGCATGATCTACAAAAAATATATAACTGGCTTCAAATTATCAACGCACACAATCTCCAATAACTTTAATTAATCTGATCACATCTAGACAACTTCTTAAACAATTGAAAAAATATTACCTTAGTAATTCAAGATTTGCTTTCAAATAGCATAAATTCTCTTACAATTCTCATAATTCACTTCACAGAAAAACACCAATGTGCTTTAATCTCTCATATCAAAATCTGCAATACTGATCTGCCTTAAAATAAATCTGACCATTAATGATTCATCTTACAAGATTCAATTACTTTAAATCCTTCTCAAAGGTATCAAACACAATTATAAAAATCATCAAAAGCATCAGCTGTACCAGCTGTTAAACTGAAAGTACTCTCAAAAGAGTATAGCAACAAAATATTGGATTGGCAAACAAGAATTACAAAATGTAACCCTGCTGACATTTATCTGTACTTTATTTAACAAAATTTCGACTGATATGTGACTAGTAGTTCCTTGTTTGATTCTCTTACAATCTCATGTACACTCGGATGATAAAATTGAGTCCCTCAATGGCAAGTAAGATGAGTAACCACCGTACAATCGTATAAATACGAAAGACCTCGCCCCGTCGACTAACATGATAGTGCCCTGAACGATGGGTAAGATGAGTAACCACCATACAATCGTATAAATACGAAAGACCCCATCTCGAAGACTATATGAGTGAATGTACCAGATAGGAATCAACAAGTCTCTAGTTGTCATATAAAAGCGATATTTATTCACTAAAGTGAATAACATCTTAATATCTCCAAACAATCCAATGGAAAAAAATCCCTACTGATGAATAATACACACTCGCTAGTATGCAATGAACTGATGAAGTAATATAGATAATCAATTGCAGATCACGAGTTCGAAATACTCGTCACACAAAAAAAAAACTCTTCATGAAAACTATCCTTGCTGGAAAAATGTCTAAAAGACCAAACATCTGCTTAATAAAGCCAACCAATGGTGAGAATTTCGTATAATGATGCCTGCCATATCATATGGTCACGCCATATTCTAGCAAAATTCGAAGCATATAAAGTCAAAGCCATGTCTTAAAAAATCGTATCACTCCTATTAGAAAAATATACATGTGTGCCCAGTATTCATGAAAATAATCGTATCAGGAAGTTATAACTCTTACAGTACCTTCTCATAATCAGCTGTTATTAAATTTCCAAGATCGTCGATTTTCCCTATGTAATGAATTTCTCGAAAGATCGGCGTGAATATCATTCCAACCATGCAATGACGATTGCCTTCGAATTCCAAGTGAATCAGCTGGTGGACCTCCTCCTCGTCAGGAATCGAATCCATCGCTCTGTGGTGCCATCGCGTCTCTGTCTGCGTTTACTCCGACATGATAAACTTCTGGTTATCCATAGCGGATATTGTCCAAATCCTCACGAAAATGTTCATAGAAACAGCGGACCACCTATTCCTCTTCTACGTTACGCCACTGTTCTATACAATGTTCAGTTTAAGTGTTGAAAGTTCAATTTCCACAGCGGTTAAGTTTTACTTGTAGAAAATAAAATTGTTTTATCCGAGTGTCTAAGTTTATGAAACACCCTGTAGCTGTGTTCATACTCGGTAATTCATAACACTTCTTAAGAACGAATTGCATTAATGCACGTTCTAATGTTCCTAAGTGCATATGCTTACAACATTCCGTTTGCTTATAATAGTTAATGTTACTTGGAATGCGTTATGAAATGCATTGTCGTAATGTCATTAAGAAAAACTATGTTCATTCGAAGTTCAAAGTTGCAGTATCTCGTAACTATCTGCTTTTATAATTCAAATGCTGAATAAGCGTTCCAACTCAATGTAGTAATGAAGTTCAGCTTCTGTTATAATGTTTGCGTATAAAGTTGGAATTAACCCGCACGGCCCTACTGCAATGCCGTTCTGCGTTGAAATGCAGCTTGGAATAAAGTTCTCCAACTACTCGCAATGCTGTTTTAAAAAAAACCCGGCCTCCTATGCTTGTTTGCGGCGGATGTCCGACCGGCTCGTTGTCGTTCGCCGCTCGGAGAAGTTGAAACTGTCGCTTTCACTTTCCGTGACAGTTTCTGTTCGCTGCGCGACCTTGTACCATGCGCTTGGCGTGTGCTACTCAGCTCGACTCTCTTGCTTGGCTCACAGAGCTCCACTGACAGTCTCTGCACTGCAATGACCCTTACCTGCCTGGCGCAGACAAGTGACGTTCTCCCCACTACTGTGCTCTTGCGTCACAAATATAATCTCGAACCCCCATCATCTCGGCTATTAAGTTATAAAATAACTTAAGGGTTATCTGACTTCCTTCAAATTATTACCATATATAATGCATGTTATATCTCCTCTTCTGAGATGTTTAAATACCATGTTCCATATAGATCTTAATAAAGCTTCATAATTCCATCCATAATTCCATCTGCTTGACTGCGGTCAGCGCCTTCTAAATCCTAGACCTACTACGTCATCTTGACATTCCTCTTGACTCGATCTGAGCGCTATCTTTTCTTAACTCTTCCCAAAACCTCAACTACGGCTTAATGTCTGCTGGCGTAGCCGATAGCCTCAACTAGGTATCGGGTACAGTACTACGGCAGCTCCCTGTACACTCAATACGTCAAAAAGATGACCATAAGAGTAAATGATTTGTACAGAACATTACCTCCTTCACTGCCCTCAACAGATACAGTACCGTAGAAAACTGACGTCTCCAATAATTATCATAGTAATCATTAGAAGCCATAACCAGGCTCCTTTTGTACTTAAACATGGGTACTTTCAAATTACTAAGTAAATAATATCGTACGTTTTTCGTTCATCAAAAATCTACATCTATACTATATACAGGGTGTTTCCAAAAAGTGTCCGATATTGCAACAGGGGTTGGAATTGGTCAAAACGAGAAGAAATGTTCCTATAAACATATGTCTGGGAACAAATACCTGTTGAGCTATGCACGATTTTACCCGCGTGGAGGAGGCGTTGTGTTCGGTGGTTCAGGCGTCTTTCCGTTGAAGGTCTTTGCATGAGTCGGATGTTCAGTCATAGTATGCGGCTGTGTGGTTCACCGGATCTTAATCCATTTGATTTCTGGCTATGGGGACATTTAAAGACATTGGTGAATGCCACAATGTGCACATGTTACAAGAGCGTGTGACCAATGAGTGTGCCCACATCCGGGACCAGCCAGCCGTGATTGGACGAGATCGGGATTCCTTGCGAAGAAGAGCCGAAGCATGTGGTAACCATGTGGAGCATTTCTTGTAACGTGCAGATGGTAGCCTATCCTTGGACAGACCGGCTGAAGTCATCACAGCTCCTGGTAGGTTGTATTGATGGGTGTTTGCCCTACGCGTGTTCTGTTAAACGTGTGTGACAGTCAAGTGATCATTATAAGTAGCTGGTAGGATGAAGTGTAAATACACAACACAAGTAAAATGGCTCATATCTCAACAGGTATTTGTTTACGGGCATTTGTTTATAGGAACATTTCTTCTCGTTTTGACCAATCCCAACCCCTGTTGCAATATCGGACACTTTTTTCGAAGCACCTGGTATAAAAATGAGATGGTATGTGTCTGTATATTACTCGATCACCAAAGAACCACTGGTACGATTTACATGTTATTTCACATGGAAGTAGCTCATTTACCTGGTTAATATATAGGCTACTTTCAGGCGCGGATCTAGAGTTTGGCTTTGGGGGGATCACAGAATCGAAATTGTTAAGAAAAATGGTATCACTAACAACGCAATCACAAAATAACCAAACGTACAAAACCAGACCAATTTTTTTTGCAAGCTACATGGATAGAAATTTGATGCGTTTAGCGCACCAAAAATATTCGTACAAATTTCAACGGCGTGTTTTGCGACTTTTACATCAAGCTTCGAGGAAAGTATCAAGTTAAGTTACAGTTTCGGCAAGTCGAGTTGGTACCGACAAAGGGAGAAAGTCACAGCTTAAATTACCAACCAAGCTTGCAGTTTGGACGTCGGCTACATTTTTTGGTGCGAAAAAATCCCCAAATTCATATCCGTGCATTGCTGCACATTCATCGTGACATCACTAGCGACATAGATTCGGTAATCACAAGGTGCTAAACAAAATAGACAAAATAGACGAGTTGATTTTCTTATATAAATAATCGTTTTTATATAACAGGTATGAAGTTGTAAACATGTACAGTTGTAACAGAACATACGGTAATAATTGCAATAAAGATATTTTCAGTATTGAATAAAATGAAAAAAAAATATCTGTTTTTCAGTTAAAATTCGTTAAGTTTCATTTGTCTGGTTATTGTATTTTCTTTTTGAGTTTGCAAAAAAATTTGGTCTCCGTTTCGGGGGGGGGGGGGGGGTCATGACCCTCGCCCCCCCCCCCCCTTGAATCCGCGCCTGGCTACTTTTGATTTCAATACTTTGTACTATTTAAAGATGGCGAACATTTTTGTGACGTCAAAACACCCTTTCGGTTTCAAACATTCACATTTCAATTTCAAATTAAAAGAGAACGCTAAGAAACAGTAAACTTTTGATGGCATATTCTAGGTTTAAAATTTAATGTTCTATCCGAATGGTCCTTATCACTTTTCATGTATCTCCAACTGTTAGCGAGTAAAACCTAATTTTGTGCCAGCCATAAAACAAGGTCAACGCCGAGCGGTGTACTTGGACAAAATGTTCCATCCTAACTCTCCCTCCGCACAGCACCTCGCCTATCCCCTGTTTTAACTGTCACATTCACATTTCAATTTATTTATGACCAGTAGCGAAGCACGGATAATTCAGCTAGTATATATATAAATGGAAGGTTGAAGTTGGATTTGGTTGGGATTAGTGAAATGCGCTGGCAGGAAGATCAGGACTTTTGTTAAGGAGACTATAGGATCATTAGCACTAAATCAAACAACGGCCAAGCAGCAGTTGGTCTCATATTGACTAGGAAACTGGGACAGCGGGTGGAATACTATGAGAAATATAGTGAACGGATTATTGTAGCAAAAAACAACACAAAACCTAAGTGCACCACAGTGGTCCAAGTCTATATGCCTACCATTCAAGCTGATGATGAAAATGTTGAAAAGGTCAACGAAGAAATAGGTGAAGTTTTCAGGCATTTCAAGGGTGATGAGAGTGTTATATTAATGAGAGATTGGAATGCCGAGGTAGGAAAAGGAAGAGAAGGCAAAATAGTAAGAGAATTCGAATTAGGTGAAAGGAATGATCGAGGAAGCAGGCTGATGGAATTCTGCACCGAGCATGAGTTGGTCATAGTTAACACATTATTTAATAACCACAATAGAATAATATATCCATGGATGAGACCAGGGGATACAGGGCGTTAAAAATCGAATTCATTATGGCCTAGCCGAGGATTCGAAACCAGATTTTGGATTGCAAAACATATCACGGTGCTAACATAAACTCGGACCACAATCTGGTTGTTATGAAATGCAGACTTAAGTTGAAGAAATTGAAGAAAAGTCAAAAGCCAAAAAGCTGGGCAATAGACGGACTGAAATAGAAGGACGTGAACAAACGATTCAAGGTGAGTATAGAGGAAGGATTAATGAAAAACCCTGAACAAACTACAACTGATGAGGAATGGGCACTTTCGAAGAATGAAATAACAAAATCCGCAGAAGAAAACATTGGTAGGAAATAACGAATAGGTAGAAAACCATGGATCACGCAGGATAGGCTATACTAGAATTAATGGATGAACGGCGGAAGCTCAAGAATGTGAGAGATGAAAGGGGAGAAGCAGAATACAGACGCCTGAGAAATGACGTTAACAAGAAATGCAAGGAAGCAAAAGAAAAATGGTTGAAAGAGAAATGTGCAGATATAGAAAATTGTCTGAAATTAGGAAAGGTAGATACAGCTTATCGAAGGATTAGGAGTACTTTCGGGAAAAGGAAGTCTAAGTGCTGTAATATTAAGGACTCAGATGGAAAACCTCTAACAGATAGGGAAGAAAAGGTGGAGAGATGGAAAGCTTACAAAGAGTGATTGTATAAGGGATAGGGTATTGAGAATCATGTAATGGAAAGGGAATAGGAAATTGATTAGGATGTTAAAGGAGTTTTATTATTGAGATCAGAATTTGACAGGGCTTTCGAAGACTCATGCAGGACCAAAGCACCAGGCATAGATGATATACCCATTGAGTTGCTACGCTGCATAGGTGCTGAAGGTCTGACACGGTTATTTCACTTGGTGTGTAGAATTTATGAGACAGTTGAGGTACTGAACTCGAATTCAGCCCAGCTTAGGACCTTTGACCGAGCCGAGGTTCAAACGACTTGTGCACCATTGGAAGGAAAAATTGGAAATTTGGAATTAAAATAATTTAATAAATATATATGTATTATGGGATGCAATTGATACATAATGAAAGCATTTTGGAGAAATTTGAAGCATTTTGAGGAATTTATTATTTGGAAATATTCTGGTGAATGAGACTTTAACTAAGGAAGAGCTCGATCATTCGAAGCTGGATTTTGTACAAAGCTTCATGTTGGGCACGAGAAAACCAGTTTGGTTAGCAAGGCTATCATAACAAAGCAATGCACACGACCCGTGGAGAAGAGGCTAGACCCAGGAGCCTTTTTCAGAATATTTCAACATCCAATCAATTAATAGCATATAATTTTTGTGGGAATCGCTTTAATATAAATTTGGAAGTTATTAAGAGAAATAAGCACATCTACAAGTGTAGAATGCAATATGAAACTTATTTGGTTGAAAAGAAATATAAATTATAGGATAATAGAGCGAATATGAGTATATTTCGATTAATATACATGTGTTGGAGGCTAGCGAAGCGAAGCCAGCTATGACACGCGCCGCGAGGCAGGAGCGTGGCAGAAGACTCTCCCTCAGCGACTGGCCACGAGCAGACGCGTTTCACGCACGCGCACAGCAAAGGAGCAGTTTTTGAACTCAGCATAAGCCCGGACGATAAGCACCGTTGTACCATCAAAAACAGAGACATCGCCGTGGAAGTAGGAAGAGAAGCCAGCGAAACGCATTTATATTATTGGAGAGAACAGCGAGTATAAAAGCATTACAATTTTAGAACGAGACTTCGCCTATAAGCAGCACTTCACGCAGAAGCAATTATTAAGAGCATTACCTACAGAAGGCATAGATATTGCTGCAACTATTCATATATAAATATACAGCAGTATTTCATCACAAGCTACATCACAGTCTACATGATGGCAGAAATCATAAGTCGGGGAGGAGAAGCTTATTATACGTCTATTGAAGAAGAGATAATGGAGAACTAAGTAAAATGAAAGGAGGTTAATCTATACCATGGATTGGGAGGTCAGAGTGACTCGGAAATTCAAGGATCGACACAGCTACAACTGCACACAAACTTGCAGCATTTAAATATGAATTTCTACACCACAAGCAAGATGTCCAACTTCATCAGGACGAGATGTCAACCCAGGACTTGCGGATCTACAATAGCGAGACCACTCTGCAGGACAGAGTAAGAAGAAGACCATTTGCAGCCGATCGAACTGGGAATCGCAGTTTCCAGGCCGCTGGCCGAGAAAATGACGCAGCTACCGTTAGCAGCTCAAGCCGTGATGGAGAACAGGTGGCAGGCCAAGTGAGTTGGGGTCCACCACAGCTGACGCACGAGCTTGGCAGTAAATGGTTTCGTTGGGAGACGAACGATGACAGCTTTGACGCATCATCTAGGACAGCTGACAGAGGTATTCCCGGCTGTAGAAGGCGTCTCAAGGTAGAACAACCGTTTGTTTCATGTCTGTAGATTTGCTGTAGTAGTAGAGGTCCATTTTTGGAGTGACCAACAGCATTTGCATTTGTTTCATGTCTGTAGTTTTGCTGTAGTAGTAGAGGTCCATTTTTGGAGTGACCAACATCATTTGTAGTTATTCTTATCTTTATTCTTTGTCTTTTAATAGGTTAAATTGTAGAGTTTCATTGAAATTTTTGATACGTCTTCATGTGTCGTAAGAGACGTTATTTAATTCACATTTTAACTTAGATTTGGGTTCCTTGTATTTTAATTCTGAAGGAAACTTTATATGACTCTCACTTTTGAACGATACTCGTTTTATAAAGGAATGCTTCGATAAGGCTAAGATAATTCGATAATGCTAAAATAACTTGAGATTGTTTAGATTAGTCGATTATTCGATTACATTGTATTTTGGAGAAGAGCGTAAAAATTGACAAATTAAAAAAAAATAAGCATTGTAATTATTATTAAAAATTTCTATGCGTAACAGCGAAAGTATTCATTGATATGTCAATAATGCATTGTTATCAAGTAAAGCATAATTGTGAGATGCTATAATTCTAAGTAACAAACATTACGATGTTCATATACATCTGTTATAATTATTCATAACAATTGGAGTGTTATAAAATTCCTAGAGCGGAATACAACTTATTAGACAACTAAATAGTCTTGAACTATTATATTACGAATATACACTATAAATTAGGATCATGGTATTGACAATTGAGGTCAGATGATGCATATATTTATCAACAATTAAAGTATAAACATTGTTTAACTGAGATGAATAGACCAGGAGATATGTTAATCTACCTGCGGTCTTGTATGTTAAAAACAACTTAAATATGAATTGTTCATATATTTAAATATACACCAGAAGTGGGAGCATATGAATTTATTTTTATTAATAATTAAAAGACGAGCGAACTACAAAGTAACATTGTTAACGTTTGGTAACGTGAAAGAACAAGTTTATTATGGATCATAGAGAACGAAAAGCGCTAATGAAAGGAACAAGAAGTACTTTGTGAATTGTATTAATGTGAACGAACATATAATTGTTGTAATTTGATGCACGAGGTTTAATAATTTAGACAGGAGGTGAGTGTTAGGAGTGCATTCTGAACGATAACATACTCTAGTGTAGTTATCTAGTAAAATAACTAAATTCTTCTACAAGTGTGTAGCAAGATGGGATTTTCAAGGAAGTAATGCCGTGCAGAGTTGTGAAGATTGTTCACAGAGAGGAAAGGAAGGATGAATGACATGTGTAGAGAGTAGTAAGACGCCATTGATAAGTATTGTTCACTGTATTTCGGAAGGAAGGAATATATTGCTAAGTGGAGCAACGAATTGTTACAAGATAAGTGAAAGGGCTAACACAGAGGTTATTGTTTGAATTGCTTATGTTTGAGAGTATTGTAAATGATCCACGTAATGTATAAAGTCTTGTAGTAGTTTCACATCTATCTTTATCCTATTGTTTTATTTATTGACCCGACATTCCAAGCTGTATTTAACTTAATTGTTTGTTACTCAGGCTTATTTATTATGACACACCACTAGAGGTACCTGAGAATTTTATCGTAGGTAGAAACATTGTTAGAGAACTGTATTTGTATAACAGAGACACTATGAAGCTGTCAGAGTGAGACTGGCAGTGTTAATGGTAATTTTTAAACCGTGTGAATCACGAGATTTGTAAATAATATAAATATATAAACCATATATTATTAATAACACTTTGATTAGAGTAGACAGTTACATTCTACGCACATTCGTGTAGTTGTAGGGTTTGGAATTGTTAATTTCATTTTTCACGAGTGAACAGCTGATGTTTAGCAGACCATTTTCAATGAAACAGCCACAGGGTGACTGTAAAGTTATGTAAACTGTTTATGAAACTCAATATCGTTACACTGCTGTAACAAGAATATTTAGATACACTTATTCTACGAATTGTAGAATCATTTGACGTGTGTGACAGTTAATTTTAAGATGTTTAGTTATTCATGGTGATAGGGATTATTTTATTTAATTATCTGTATTTATTTGGAGATAAATCCCAGGCACTAGTTTTGTTTGCCTGTTCGTTTTTTATAAATCTGATCATCATTTCATTCTTGCGATCGACATGCGATAATACTGCGAATTAGTTACTAGAGTTCAAGTTAGTCTCAACGTTCACCGTTCACACCCGAGAGCCGAGATTCTCGTCCTACCATTTTGTGTTTAGGATAGTTCATTTCTATGTAAATGTATATCTAATCGGTAATGTTATTGCATGACCGGTATGCATCGAGAATTCCCTAGTCCCTTGTAGGGTAGCGTTGATCTACCTAGCCGGGTATCGACCTCCCTACAATCCTTTTCTATTTTTACGGATATAGGCTATGGCTATACGGGATTCGGGTGCATATAGGTGGTAATTTCTTGGCGCCCGAACGTGTTTTGGCATCGATTGTGTTGAGACAGTGTAGTCTGCAACGACAACCGTACAATATATTGGGAGGCGCCTAGAATCAAAACCCGCCAAATCCATATTTTATGAAAATTGAGATAAACATTGTTTCTTATAGCTTATGCTGCGCTGAATTCATTAAAACTATTATTCTGTCACAAAACCCGCCACATCCTATTGTAAAACGAAGTCAAAGTTGGGGCTTAGTTGCAATATCCGCCAAGTCCAAAGACAGTTTCGCCATTTTTGGTTACAAAACCCGCCACATCCACATCAGCCAATAGGAGCACCCTGTTCCGCCATCTTACCTTCCATGATGCTTTGCGAAGTGTTTACTCTTTACCTACCAGCATTACTCAGAGAATGTACCCCAGCCTGACGTGATCTGAATGGTTTATGTTGTTATACTTTCCATTAATAATAATTTGTTTTGGATAATTTTGACAAAGAACAAGAGAACAATAACATTTTGGTCCGGGTTGAAGTTTTCCACAGTACTGATATTTGCGAACATAAAAGTGTCACGAAACCTCACGTACAGCCAAAAGACATAAACAGGGAGATTGTCCTTCAGGAACAATAAGTGAAAGATGTTTCTAGACTGCTTTCGAAGCATTTTGGAGAAAGATGGAGGAAAATTGAAGAGCTGCTGTTTTATTGCAATCTTCAAATTTCAAATTTATTAGGGCTCTTTGGTATAAAAACCTGTCAAATCCAAATCTTAGTAACAAACACGAAGGGAATGATGAAGATTGTGAAACTACTATTGAGGATGAGGCAGAAACAGACATAGTGTAGCTAGAATTTGCTGTAAAGAATGTGATTTAATAAGCGGCTTCGGTGGCGTAGTTGTTAGCATGCTGAGCTTCTATGCCCAAGATAGCGGGTTCAAACGCGGCCGAAGTCGTCTGATTTTTAAGAGCGTTAAAAATCCCTCAATATGCCTTCCTTTGGAGGGGAGGTAAAGCCGGCGGTCCCGTGTCATAGATTTATGGCATGTTAAAGAACTTCCACTAATTACACCTGTGTGATGCTAAATTGTATAGGAACATAAACAACGCTCTTCGGTTTCTACGTTCGTTGCCAAGAGCCGACTGCGGTGGCGTCTAGTGGCTAAGTTCTGAACTAGGCCTAGTAGTCGTTGACGGTGGCGTTTGGCGGCTAAATTAGGAACTATTTGAAAAATTCAAAGTTGCAATCCTTACTTGAATTAAGAAAACAGATAGGCCTACACACACTAATTAATACAGCCATCACAATTAACACCGGTTATCAGACAGATTCTACACACATCCAAAGTACACGGGGCTACATGACCGCGTTGTCGCAGCCCCTAAACTGAGGAATCAACCAACCGTGATTTAATAGTTGAATGACGATAGTTTTGTCTCTCAGAACCTGGACCATATGAATTGAACATGAATTTAATTTGACGTTTTTCCTTATTATTAATATTCAGTACTGTACAGTATTATTACTCTTTCACGAATTGATTGCCTGAGGTGGAGATGGGAACTATTCTTTATGTACTTGTGTCACACGTCAAACTGCTTCGTCGACAGGTACTGTTACGCGAGTAGGATATGACTCAGCTCAAGTACCCTCAGTCATCGTTTAATTGCCATGGTGACATGAGCTCCTGTGGCGCTTATCTGACGTTATGCAGCTTGACCTATGTGCAGACTGCACTCTGTCATCGCTGTGTCGTCCGCTTCGCCCCACGGGGCTCATGCTAAAATAAACATAAACGCTGGCACAACCACGCTCAGCGGCAATCGAATATTGAAGGGGTAGTATTAGTTTTATTCTGTTTCTGTTTATTCTTAATAGCCAATAATCTTTGTGCTATTAAAGCACAAAAATGATACGATTCTTTATTGTATAATCTAAATTTAGTTAACTTTCATTCAAAATATTAATTTCGTAGTAAAGCTTACGTAGTTTCTACAATCTCATCACAACTTCAGATTTATTAGGGCTTTTTGGTATCAAAACTTGGCCTGTTTGCCATCTCTTGATGAATACAGTACATCTGCATTTGTCTGTTGGCACAGGCTAGAGTAAAAGGTGGATTTTCACTGATGTCTCAGTCTCACTCATGGCTGTGATTATATGGAAGCTACTGAGGTATGGGTGGTGCTTAGTAATGACATTCAGGGCACAGTCAGTGCCTGTGAATGGTGTGAAAGGTTCTACTCATAGGGTTAGGACTACTGTTCTGACTCAGTGAGGAAAGCAATGGCAAACTACCTCACTCCTCTTCTTGCCTAGAACGCCTCAATATAGCACTGCCTTGGGTTTTTGTGGGTATCGACTCACATAACGTAACGGCGGTGCTTTTGAGGATCCAACCAGCCTTCGGGCTGACTACCTAACAGACAGGTATCAAAACCTCCCAAATCCAAATCTTATTAACAAACCCCGACACATCCGAATTATTGCTTTATATTTTTCTAAATAAATTGTTAACTATCCCGGGGATCAGCTTCGTACTTCGTCACTGTTCTTAAAAATAATTAAGTCATATTTTAGTGAAAAAAGTATTTCTTTCTACGTATTGGTTTGTTTGTGGCAGTTTTTGCCACTTTGCCATATAAGTGAAAGAATGGATTTGGAGGGTTTTGATACTAGGCACCTCTTGTTAGATTTTGTATTTATTTAGAAATGCCGATCCAAAATTTTTGGAAAGTTGTTTAAGTGAATAAACACTGCCAAATTTGAGGAGTACAGTTTGTTATAGGCATGTTTGTTTAGCTAGCTAATGACATTTTTGGTCATGTTACAGTCAAATTTAGTTAAATTCTTGTTGTCGAAACGTAATATTAGTTAGGGATTGTGGAGTGAAAGAGGATAAGTTTATTAGAATAAGGTTAGATAAGATTGTAGACGTTAAGTTATTGAATTTTAAAACGTATGTCGAAGTATTCCTTTATAGAATTTAAATGAGTTGGTCACTCTGACATGTCCATGAAGTAGTATAGATGATACCTCCTTATTTCTCAAGTGTGAAATTATAATGTCGTCGGGAGATATGAGCTATATCAGGGCTATTCTGGAGAAGATCCAGGAAAGTCAGCAGCAGTTAACAGGAGATGTAGATGCCCTCCACAAATCCACACACGATAGTACTAAGAAGTTAGATAGAGAGATAAAGCCGTCAACAGCTACAGTTAAGTCTGAGATTAAAGGAGAGTTAGCATTAGCTCAGTCAGTTACTAAAGCTATTATATCCTTAGTTCAGGAAGAGTGTAGAAAAGTTTAAGAATAAAATAGAAAGGTCTAAGAAAAAGTACAGGAAGAAATGAGAAAGGCGAGAGAGGAAGATAGAAAGGTGCAAGAAGCTATAAGAAAAGCCCAAGAAGAGGCCAGGTTAACACAAGAAGAGGCCAGATTAGCACGAAAGGAAGCACAAGAAAAGGTTGAAAAGACACAGGAAGAGATTAAGAAAGCCTTAGAGAAACCCCAGGAGGAAGGAAGATTAGCTCAGGAGCAAAGCAAACTAGCGCAGACCGAAAGTAGAATTTCTATAGACGAAAGTAGGAGAGCTTTGGAAGAGACCAAGTCAGCTTTCAATCAGGTGAAAGAAGATGTGGCCGCTACCAAGATGGAAATAAGCTCACTTAGAGAGGAAGTTAGCCAGAAGGTAGTAGAAGCTAGAGTCCAATGTAATGAGAACATCATAAAGCTAGAAGGAAAGATACAGGAAAGCATAGAGAAAGCCACAATAGCGCAGCTTAAATACAATGATTCCTTGCTAGGTTCCCAGAAGAAACTCATTGATAAGCTCAGTGACCTGAACACCACTGTTGGTAACTTAGAAGGTAAGTTGAAAGACCAACAGAAGCTGATAACAGAGGGTATAAATGTTGACATTGAATCTTGTATAACTAAATCTGTTAGTAATTTAAGAGATGAGGTTATTAAAACAAATAGGGATTACATGCAGGAACTGCATGGTAAAATATTGCAGGATGTTAGCCAAATAGAAAAAAATGCTAAGACTCACAGGGATAATTTGAAATTAGAACTGTATAGGCAAATAGAGTAAAGTAGAAAATTGTGCATTACCGAAATGAGAGGTATTGTAAATAAAAGAGAACCGGAGAAAGGTGAGGAATTGAACGTTATCCGCGCGACAATTAACGAAATAAATCTTGATCTCGCGAAAGTAAAGTCTAGCCAGGAAAGCGAACTACGTGACATTTGTAAAAAACTCAACGCACTTACTTTGGTAGAACCATGCGACCATGAGGGTTTGAATGAAATTAGGAATGAAACGGGATATCACTCAGTTTTCCTAAGCAGAGAGGAGAGATATAGGGAAGAATTTGGAAGACTTAGTAAACCAGAAGAAAGAGTTGAAGACGATACTGAAAGCATCTTTAGTCGAAGGCAGGAGCGGCCACATATGATGCAAGAACCGGAGCGTATTCAGAGGGAATATGCAGGACTGGGGGGACTCTATGACCAAGGAGGCCATAGAAATAACCCGAATGTTATCGTGATAAGAAATATTGACGATAAACCGACTCGTTTCAGCGGAGTAGGAAACATCACAGCAGTCGAATTTCTTAGAGACATGCGACATTATCTCGATGATAATCGCATACCAAGGGAACAAGAAATGCGTGTAGTTGAGAAACATCTTGAATCCGAAGCCTTAAATTGGCATAGGGCTTTCAAATACAAGTATACTAACTTTGAAGAGTTTGCGGACGCTTTACAACGCAGATTTTGGAGTTTGGAGATGCAACAGGACATTAGAGCTGAAGTATACTCTAAAAAATATGCGCACTCTACCCCCTACGCGTTATGCAACGTTATTTACATCGCAGGTCGCCAGACTTCAGTATTTGGATCCACCATTGGCTGAGACAGAATTAATTCATGCGATATCGACACAGATGCCAAATGATGTCAGAAGACATTTAATTGCTGCAGATGTGAAATCTCTGGAAGGCATGGCAGAAATATTGAGGAGATTAGATCATGCTAGTTCCACGCCGAATGCAACGCCTAGTAATAATACTAGAGGAAGACCGGAGCCTAGAGAAATTCATACCGTGCTGGTAGATCAGACACAGCAGACGGAGGAGAAGTGTAGTAGACCAGGTCCTAGCAGAAATAATGCGTATGGGAGGAACCGTTATGAACCACCGTATCGCAGATTTCGAGGTGGAAGGCCATACCAGGCAAGAACGTGGAATAATGGTCAGAGAAGGACTGGATACCACCGGAATAATGACGCACGGAGGTACGACTATTACGACCGGAACAATAGAGGCACAGCGGGAGGATATCGCCGATATAAAACTGGAACGACGATAATTATGCCCGCCAACAACAAAAACAACAACAACAACTGCAGCAGCAACAACAGCCTAGACAACACAACAACAGAGAGGTTGGCGCAACAACGACAACGTTAGGCAATATTACCAAGATCGTGACAGAGAAATTCCAGACTCTAGGAACAACTATAGAGAAAATGAGGCAAGAAATAGCCAAGTAAGAGAAGAGGTACAACCTCAAGCCTCGAACTCAGGAACACAGGATCAGTACCTGAGCACGGTACAAAAAAAAAAAAAACTCCGATTGGAAAACGGAAGTAGAGGAAGGAACAGTGTTCACCAACGATAGGTATGAGATCGCCGTGAACGAATTCTATCAGGTACAAGATGAACATGAAAGAGAGGAGCCAGAGAGACGGAGAACGGGTCTTTGAATACATACATGGGAAGCGTAAGAAAGGGGAATCGTTTAAGGTTGGCAGAGTATTCAACAACAATTGCTATGAAATCATCAGGATAGAAGACAAACGACCCATTGGGAAGTATAGCCATTCAAAATTAAAAAGATTTTATCCAAGGATTCATTAAGGAAGAATTCGATTTCCAGTATTTAACAAGTCGAATGTTAAATAAAGTCTGTTTTACACTTTATTTATAAATCGGGTGAGGATCTGTACTCGAATTCGGCCCAGCTTAGGACCTTTGACCGAGCCGAGATTCGAACGACTTGTGCACCATTGGAAGGAAAAATTGGAAATTTGGAATCAAAATAATTTAATAAATATATATGTATTATGGGATGCAATTGATACATAATGAAAGCATTTTGGAGAAATTTGAAGCATTTTGAGGAATTTATTATTTGGAAATATTCTGCTGAATGAGATTTTAACTAAGGAAGAGCTCGATTATTCGAAGCTGGATTTTGTACAAAGCTTAATTTTTGGCACGAGAAAACCAGTTTGGTTAGCAAGGGTATCATAACAAAGCAATGCACACGACCCGTGGAGAAGAGGCTAGACCCAGGAGCCTTTTTCAGAATATTTCAACAGCCAATCAATTAATAGCACATAATTTTTGTGGGAAACACTTTAATATAAATTTGGCAGATATTAAGAAAAATAAGCATATCTACAAGTGTAGAATGCAATATGAAATTTATTTGGTTGAAAGAAATATAAATTATTGGATAATAGAGCGAATATGAGTATATTTCGATTAATATACATGTGTTGGAGGCTAGCGAAGCGAAGCCAGCTATGACACATGCCGCGAGGCAGGAACGTGGCGGAAGACTCTCTCACAGCGACTGGCCACGAGTAGACGCGTTTCACGCACGCGCACAGCAAAGGAGCAGTTTTTGAACACAGCATAAGCCCGGACGATAAGCACCGTTGTACCATCAAGCAACCAAGACATCGCCGAGGAAGATGGGAAGAGAAGCCGGCGGAACGCATTTACATTATTAGAGAGAACAGCGAGTATAAAAGCATTACAATTTTAGAACGAGATCGCCTATAAGCAGCACTTCACGCAGAAGCAAATATTAAGAGCATTACCTACTGAAGGCATAGATATTGCTGCAACTATTCATATATAAATATACAGCAGTATTTCATCACAAGCTACATCACAGTCTACATGATGGCAGAAATCATAAGTCGGGGAGGAGAAGCTTATTATACGTCTATTGAAGAAGAGATAATGGAGAACTAAGTAAAATGAAAGGAGGTTAATCTATACCATGGATTGGGAGGTCAGAGTGACTCGGAAATTCAAGGATCGACACAGCTACAACTGCACACCAACTTGCAGCATTTAAATACGAATTTCTACACCACAAGCAAGATGTCCAACTTCACCAGGACTAGATGTCAACCCAGGACTTGCGGATCTACAATGGCGAGACCACTCTGAAGGACAGAGATAAGAAGAAGACGACCATTTGCAGCCGATCGAACTGGGAATCGCAGTTTCGAGGCCGCTGGCCGAGAAAATGACGCAGCTACCGTTAGCAGCTCATGCCGTGATGGAGAACAGGTGGCAGGCCAAGTGAGTTGGGGTCCACTGCAGCTGACGAACGAGCTTGGCAGTAAATGGTTTCGTTGGGAGACGAACGATGACAGCTTCGACGCAACATCTAGGACATCTGACAGAGGTATACACGGCTGTAGAAGACGTCTCAAGGTAGAACAACCGTTTGTTTCATGTCTGTAGTTTTGCTGTAGTAGTATAGGTTCATTTTTGGAGTGACCAACATCATTAGTAGTTATTCTTATCTTTATTCTTTGTCTTTTAATAGCTTAAATTGTAGAGTTTCATTGAAATTTTTGATACGTCTTCATGTGTCGTATGAGACATTATTTAATTCACATTTTAACTTAGATTTGCGTTCCTTGTATTTTTATTCTGAAGACAACGTCATACGACCTTCACTTTTGAACGATACTCGTTTTATAAAGGAATGCGTCGATAAGGATAAGATAATTCGATAATGCTAAGATAACTTGAGATTGTTTAGATTAGTCGATTATTCGATTACATTGTGTTTTGGAGAAGAGCGTAAATATTGACAAATTGTAAGAACATTTAAACATTGTAACTGTCATTAACAATTTCTATGCGTAACAGCGAAAGTATTCATTGATATGTCAATAATGCATTGTTATCAAGTAAAGCATAATTGTGAGATGCTATAATTCTATGTAACAAACATTACGATGTTCATATACATCTGATATATTTATTCATAACAATTGGAGTGTTATAAAATTCCTAGAGCGGAATACAACTTATTAGACAACTAAATAGTCTTGAACTATTATATTACGAATATACACTATAAATTTGGATCATGGTATTGACAATTGAGGTCAGGTGATGCATATATTTATCAACAATTAAAGTATAAACATTGTTTAACTGAGATGAATAGACCAGGAGATATGTTAATCTACCTGCGGTCTTGTATGTTAAAAATAACTTAAATATGGATTGTTCATATATTTAAATATACACCAGAAGCGGGAGGATATTAATTTATTTTTATTAATAACTAAAAGACGAGCGAACTACAAAGTAACATTGTTAACGTTTGGTAACGTGAAAGAATAAGTTTAATATGGATCATAGAGAACGAAAAGCACTAATGAAAGGAATAAGAAGTACTTTGTGAATTGTATTAATGTGAACGAACATGTAATTGTTGTAATTTGATGCACGAGGTTTAATAATTTAGACTGGAGGTGAGTGTTAGGAGTGCATTCTGAACGTTAACATACTCTAGTGTAGTTATCTAGTAAAATCACTAAATTCTTCTACAAGTGTGTAGCAAGATGGGATTTTCAAGGAAGTAATGTCGTGCGGAGTTGTGAAGATTGTTCACCGGGAGGAAAGGAAGGATGAATGACATGTGTAGAGCATAGTAAGATGCCATTGATAAGTATTGTTCACTGTATTTCGGAAGGAAGGAATATATTGCTATGTGGAGCAACGAATTGTTACAAGATGAGTGAAAGCGCTAACACAGAGGTTATTGTTTGAATTGTTTATGTTTGAGAGTATTGTAAATGATCCACGTAATGTATAAAGTCTTGTAGTAGTTTCGCATCGATCTTGATCCTATTGTTTTATTTATTGACACGACATTCCAAGCTGTATTTTACATAATTGTTTGTTACTCAGGCTTATTTATTATGACACACCACTAGAGGTACCTGAGAATTTTATCGTTGGTAGAAACATTGTTAGAGAACTGTATTTGTATAACAGAGACACTATGAAGCTGCCAGAGCGTGACTGACAGTGTTAATGGTAATTTTTAAATCGTGTGAAGCACGAGATTTGTAAATAATGTAAATATATAAACCATATATTATTAATAACAATTTGATTAGAGTAGACATTTACATTCTACGCACATTCGTGTAGTTGTAGGGTTTGGAATTGTTAATTTCATTTTTCACGAGTGAACAGCTGATGTTTAGCAGACCATTTTCAATGAAACAGCCACAGGGTGACTGTAAAGTTATGTAAACTGTTTATGAAACTCAATATCGTTACACTGCTGTAACAAGAATATTTAGATACATTTATTCTACGAATTGTAGAATCATTTGACGTGTGTGACAGTTAATTTTAAGATGTTTAGTTATTCATGGTGATAGGGATTATTTTATTTAATTATCTGTATTTATTTGGAAATAAATCCCAGGCACTAGTTTTGTTTGCCTGTTCGCTTTTTTTATAAATCTGATCATCATTTCATTCTTGTGATCGACATGAGCTAATACTGCGAATTAGTTACTAGAGTTCAAGTTAGTCTCAACGTTCATCGTTCACACCCGAGAGCTGAGATTCTCGTCCTACCATTTTGTGTTTAGGATAGTTCATTTGTATGTAAAAGTGTAACTAATCGGTAGTGTTATTGCATGACCGGTATGCATCGATGGTTCCCTGGTCATTATCCTAGTAGGGTAGCGTTGATCTACCTGGCCGGGTATCGACCTCCCTACAATCCTTTTCTATCTTTACGGATATAGGCTATGGCTATGCGGGATTCGGGTGCAGTACGGTACCCTCTGATTTCCAGAAGAATGTTATCATCCCTATACGAAAGAAAACAAGAGCTGACAGATATGAAGATTACCGTACCATCAGCTTGATCACTCGTGCTTCAAAAATCCTGACTAGAATAATTTACAAGAGGAAGGTAAGACAGATAGAAAGAGAGTTGGGTGAAGACCAGTTTGGCTTCAGGAGAAACGTAGGAACAAGGGAAGCTATACTATGTCTTAGGCTGATTTTGGAAGCTAGAATAAGGAGGAATAAGAGAACGTTCAAGAAATTTGTAGACCTGGAAAAGGCTTTTGATAACATTGATTGGAGTAAGTTGTTTGACATTTTGAAGACGATTGGAATAAAGTACATGGATAGGAGGGTGATCTACAATCTATACAGAAACCAGACAGCAATTAGTCGAGCTGATGGACATGAGACAGAAGCTGGTATTCAGAAAGGTGTAAGGCAAGGTTGCAACTTATCACCCATACTTTTCAATCTATACATTGAACAAGCAGTGAAAGAAATTGTAGAAAGATTCAAAGTAGGAGTAAAGATTCAAAGAAAAATAATTTCAACTCTGAGATTTGCTGATGATATCGTCATCTTAGCCGACACACCAGAGGAGTTGAATGAGTTTTTAAATTGTATGGATTCTGTCCTGAGGAAGGAATTCATGATGATAAATAATAAATGAAAAACAAAAAAATATTGGAATGCAGTCGAAAGAAATCAGAAACCCCTACGGATGTCGAATTGGCAGGTGAACAGCTATAGGAATTGGTGACTTCTTTTACTTGGAAAGCAAAATAACTAGTGATGGAAGAAGCAAAGAGGATATAAGAAGTAGGTTAGCACAGGCCAGGAAGGCATTTCTACAGAAGAGGAATCTGTTGACATCGAATGTAGATTTAGGTATTAGGAAGTCATTTTTGAAAGCCTTTGTCTGGAGCGTGGCGATCTATGGAAGTGAAACTTGGTCTATTGGTGCAGCAGAAAAGAAGAGAATTGAAGCGTTTGAAATGTGGTGTTACAGGAGAATGATGAAGATCAGATGGGTAGATATGGTTACGAATGAAGAGGTATTATGACGAGTGGGAGAGGAGAGATGTTTCTGGCAACTGCTAATGAAGAGAAGAGATAGGCTGGTAGGACACTTACTAAGACACCCAGGAATAGCAAACTTAGTTATAGAAGGAAGGGTCGAGGATGAGAACAGAAGGGGTAGACCATGTTTAGAATATGTCAAACAGATTGCCTCGGACGTAGGGTGTGGTAGCTATGTAGAGATGAAACGACTATCTCAGGAGAGGGAAGCATGGAGGGCTGCATCAAACCAGTCGAAAGACTCAAGACAAAGACACTGGTATATTCTCCTGAATATACAGTTCATGTTAGATTTAAATTGTCACTACTTTTTGATTTTCTTTCTTTTTTCACGTTCCTTCTTACTTTCCTTTTCTGTAAACACCAACAGAGCTTTGTTTTTGTTTTATCTCTCAGTGTGCAATCTCTTATATTCTTTGAAAGTTTGTTCCGGATGTGCATACGTTCTCTTTGTGTAAGATCTCTCTACAGTGCTCCGAGCGGCAAGTCGCTGTGAAGCTTTGGATTCTGGTCACTTCAAGAATTGGTTCAACACATTACAAGTAGAGGGCATCATCGGCGCTCTCTGCATTCTCCATGAAGACTCTACCTAATTTTTGGACTCTGCTTAAAAATCGATTATGTATAAGTTATTTTTTGTAATGTTGCCCTCTCTCTTCCCCCCGCCCGTCCTTTCCCTTCACTGCTTCGCTCTCTTGCACGTTTCAAATACTCGTTCATTCTTTGCTAAGTGCTTCGCCTGAACAGAACAGTTCTCCTGCCTGGAGTAAACCACACCTCCACGATGTGGTAGATTTTCAAATAAGACGCCTTGCTTTAAAAACATTTTATCGACTGGCCGTGAACTTCAACATTGCTACAATCAGCGCTAGATTTGTGACGGTACGCAACGGTATGGCGTACCGAAACCTCTGATCGGGGGAAAAGTCAAATATATAACATAATTTTTAGAACTGTGGAACGTTAGTTGTAAGTCAAGGGGTCAGAACACTCGACTGCCTGTCACCGTTTTACGGTTTTGTTGTGTTTAATCGTGTAGTGATTTGTAATCAAAGTGCGTAAATTTGCGCTAATTATGTGTTGTTGAGCGTGTCGGGCCTTTACAAGGCATAAAATAGGTAATTATTTTAGTAAACCGAAGAAACCTAAACTAGACGAAGAAACTGAAAAATTCACGACACTTCAATTAGAATTAGATCACCAGGAGTCAACACAGCCTACATCCTCCAGCATTACTTCATCTTCTTCTAATGACATCAAAGGAGATGATAAACGGTGGCCAGACTGTTAGACTTTAGAACAAAGGAACGAGTTTTGTAAAAAATACAGTTGGCTTATTGTGCACAAAGAAACGCTGGGGTGTGAGGTTTGCCGGAATGTTGGATATCTAGGTAGGCCAATAGAAACAAAATCTGATTAATTTATAAAGGTTTTCAGAAAAAGTAAATCTATCGTATTTAGAAACCTATATTTCAATATTCTAAATAGCCCCTCCCACCCCCAACCCGGTAACCCACAGTACCGGAACCCCTTTTTTTTACAAATCAAGCACTGGCTACATTGATAAGATAAGTACGTGATTCAGTGTTTTTACAACAAATTTTATGGGGCCTATGCAAATCTTAATCTGAACTGTTTCAAATAAACATTGCTAACGGCCTCCCACGAGGGATGCCACATTGTCTTGCTAAAGATTAATGGAGCTCGCCATTCTCAAGTACATCTGTGTCAAACAAAATGGGATAATTTTGCTCCCAACGTGAAAATTATGCTAAACTTGTAGCATTTTTGAAAATCAAGCTTTTCTTCTTCGAGGGATTTTCCACCGAATTTGTATCAAGCCATTCTCAAATTAGCTTGCCACGGCGGGTGAGTGGATAACGTGTCGGTTTACCAACCCCAAGCTTGCAGGTTCAGTCCTGGTCGTGGTAAGTGATTTTTGAAAGGCGGCAAAAATTACGACACCATGTGATAGGATATTGGCATGTCAAAGAACCCTTTTGAATTCAGTAGGCCGTGTTCATATTGGCAAAATTAATCACGGGAGTTTCCGCCAACACAAAGTTCCTCATTTCTCTACTAGAAAGCGCTATAGTGTTCAAGGAGACTAGATATCTAACCTCCTTGACATTTAAGTGCTTCAAGGAACAACGAAATTCGACATGCAAGCTACCCTTTGTGTGTCAAATAACAAAGCTTGCACCCGGCACACGGGGCCATACGATATTATTATTATTATTATTCCAAAATTGCATCGTGGGAGTTTTCTTCTTGCCCCATTTTATGTTACTTACAACTCGTGACATTTTGAATCAAGCAATAGACTCCACAGTGTGCAATTTCACACTGGCAAACAACTCAAAACTTAACTTTCAACTACTACAATTTCCAATTTAGAACAAACCGTAAACAAAAATAGTGAACTTTCCGCGTGCTCCGAAATATTGGTTTTAGTGCAAACCATCTGTTCTGGGTAGCCATATCTCGATAAAAATAAACTTACGAACAGACTCTAAACACGACCCATTTTTCCTTTCCATTTTCCATCTACTAACAAGAATATTTAAGTAAACAACCTGTGTATATTTTTTGGTCAACTCGAGGCTTCACTAGTAGTGACCTCACCATTTTTGAATTTAGCATCACGTAAAATCTGTTTAAATACCCTTGTGGTTATAAATCCCCATTTTAATCTCCGTTCTATTTTTCGGACTGTGCCCAGGAACTTAGAATTCGTAATTTCATCTTTGTTAAAGTTCTTAGCCGCGTTTGATTACTAAGGTATTCTAGTAAAGAAAATATTGAATATTTCTTAATAAGTCTCAGACCTTCCATTTTGTAATATTGTTTGAAAGCACTATTCATGTTAATGCAATTAAAATTGCTCTAATTTGTTTGAGTTAAATTTAATTCTATTGCTCGAAGAGCTTTCTAGGCGCGGCCTTTCCTTCCCCATTTTTCTCGTAATACTTACTGTACTTACAGAAATGATTACAAACACTTCATGTTAATCTCGAAATTAGTCACAATCATTTGTTGTGTTCATGGCGAAACTTCTGATAATACTTTAAATAAAGTTTATTCTAGCAATTTCTGTAAATTGTTCAATGCGAGTATAGTTCGCTCAGCAAACTTCCTACTCGAGGTGATTATCGCCTTGTCATATAAATTTATCTTCAATATTGTAGTTTTGCCTTTGTTAGGTTTGTTAGTCTTTCCTCTGCTAAACTTCTAATCAGCACTCTGCTGGATAATAGTTTAGCCCACCTTGAACACAACAATATTGTTCTTTTCTAGTAATTTTGCTCAATCATAATTCGTTTTCTAAAAGCTTCGAGAGCTTTTACCTCTTTCTATTTTCTTTGCAATCGTTCTTTTGCTTGGGATCCATCCTCGGTGGGTAATAGAGATAATATTTAATGTTTTCATTCTTTTCAGCATTCAGAATGGGTTTGAGATGTTTCCCCGTTCCTATGAAAAAATAATGATATTTGCCCCTTGTTAGAATTTTCGCCAGTGACCTGAGTCCCTATACAGTACTCTATTTCTTGTACGGAAGGGACAGTGAACTTGGTGAATGCTTTCTGGCAATCTCAGCAAACTTTCTTTGCATTATTGCATAAAGTTATTAGAAACTTGTTTATGCACACTCTTGGTTGTTTTTGCGCAAGCAGGACTGGGATTTTCTTGTTAATTTCAATATTACGCTTCGGCATTTCCTTTTGCTACAGTTAATAAAAATTTAGAAACATAGCTTATTAATAACTAAAGGTTGAAGACTAGCTTTTGTTTTCCCATCTCTATTTCTACAGCCTTGATTGTCCCAACTTCTTACGTTTTTATTAGAATTGTTTGTTTTTACTTTTATAAATTAACTGTTTTGGATTTTTCTCCGTTGCCAAAAATTCCTTCTTTCCTAAACCTTTCTCCTTTTTCTTACATCATCTTCTCTCCGGTAGTGTTTAGGCCTGGGCTTGACACTCCAAACACACACTTATGATTTCTCTGTCTTGTAGGTGCTGTATGTAAATAGTTCTAATTTCGGATGCTTAATGCTTTAGTATCTTACTAGCAACAGTTGCCACACTTGCTATCATTTTGACGTTTTGTTTTTGTTTTGGATGGCAGAGACCGTCAGTGGGTTCGACAGAGTTTAGTAGAGCTATTTTGTCTGGTATATATTGAACCCTTATTATAAGTGCTCCATAATAATGCTTCATAATTTAACGTATTCAGTGAAGGAATCATTGGAGCCAGGTTGAAATTTACTGCTCAATTTTGCAACACGACAGGTGCTTACAGCAAGAGAGGAAGCCAAGTTATTCTTAGCAAGTTCCGAGAATCGACAGGTCAACGAGCCGTGGAGCGTGGCGTCAGTTGTGACGTAAGGGTTGGAGCTGCCTTTGTCAGCGAGTGGTAAAAGGAGAGGGCCGACTTTGAGCGAGGGAGAACGAGAATAAGTTGTGACGTATTTTGGGAGGAGTCAATGAATTTGTAGCAACGATGGAAAATTGAAGTGACGAATCGGGGAGTTGACGCCTGATTTCCCCGTGAAAGTGGCTTGGCTCAGATTTACGAGGGAATGTGATATTGAATTAATCCTCGATCGAATCGATTTCCGCAAGGCAGAACTGTAACCTGAGTGATATTTGAAGATTATTGATATTAGTCGCAAGTCTCTAATCCAATTTCTTCAATTTATTAATTTTTAAACTGTCCCCACCACTGTATTTGCTCCAGATCTGTATAAATTAGGCCACTGGGCTGGTCAAAGTGTTCTTACATTTTGGCTCTCTGAGGAGAGATCACGTTAGTTTGTGTCTCTGAGGAGACTTTGATTCTGCAAGGGAACTTATAAAATTTGATATCAGACTTCGATCTTGAAACTGTAACATTTTTTACCAAAATTTCTGCAGAATGAATACCACGAGTGAATGTTTCCATGTGAAGTTAGAACATTTATGTTTTTGAGGGAAATTGTCAGCGATATAAATTGCGCAGGACACTGTGAGCGAATTAAGTAACTCATATGCAATTTCAGCAGGTCTTAGATAGAGATTTTGTATATTTAAATAATTGAACTTTGTATTTTCATCATTAAAGCATCGAGATGATCGAGACTTGGTCGATATTTGGGATGATGTCCACACATTCTACCCAGGAGATGACCATCATGGGGTAGATACCTGTTGGGTCATGGCGGGTGACATTCGTTGATTGATGATCCAGAAGTGATGAGTACAAAACATTGATTTATTAATGTAGTCGTAGATAGATTTTGGCTGGGAACAATGTAAATATGTTCTTGTGTTTTGTTTGTAATGTAATTTTGTGCGTAGGATTTTCTTGCTTCCGACACTCATATGTAAATTGTGTAGTGTGCCGTGACTACTATTTGATTTGTATATTTTATTCAAGTGTAATGTAATTCATGTACTGCGTGTACAATGATCGTAATAATTTGATTTTGCGAGGACATGAGCTACAAATTAGGTGGTAAGTGGAGCTCTATTAAGAATAAAGTAATTATAGAATTCGGGGGGGGGGGGAAGAAGCTATGGGTTAATGCTGTTTAATTAAACAGGCTACTCTTATTTATTTTGGAGAAGAACCTTCTGTTCTTCTGTAAAGAAGTTGATTTATTTGAAGACAGACTTTTAATTCTTTCTGTCAAGTCTTAGATCTGATACGCGCGTGAGTGGATTATATTTGCGATTCTTCTAGGTGAAGTCAAGCCCATGGTGTGTTATGTGTGTAGTGTGTCTTATTGTGTGTTTTATTTGCGCGGGGGAATTATGGCATTGCGACCATATCCTCGACTGCTGCATTATGGACGACAGGTGGTGCTTTGCGAAGACCCTGATCGATCCCAACGTGTCTAATAATTTTGAGAGAATTGAAAATGAAATGAAAATCCACAGCCTGCTTCCAGTCTCCGACCGGGTCAGGAATGGAATGAATGAAGCCCCCATCTAGCGGCGAGGATATGATCTGTGCCGGCTGCCGAGGCCTGACGCACTCCTCTGGGGCAATGATTAAATGAATGACAGATGAAATGAAATGATAGTGGAGAGTGTTGCTGGAATGAAATGTTGACAGGGAAAACCGGAGTACCCGGAGAAAAACCTGTCTGCCTCCGTTTTGTCCAGCACAGATCTCACAAGGAGTGTCCGAGATTTGAACCACGGACCCAGCGGTGAGAGGCCGGCGTGCTGCCGCCTAAGCCACGGAGGCTCTCTGAGAGAATTATCGGGACCAAATTGATAATTTTGTTGACACACACATATTCGTTTTGTTGAAGTACAGGTGTTGGATCTGCGTTCTTGAGTCACTGCAGTGGAGTGACCCGAGATATTTTTGGTACACACTGGGTGATTGACAGGCGACGTTCCACGGTAGCGCATATATCTAAGATAAGACTCATTAATGATGGTAGGAGGCCGGCTCAGATGCTTAAATTAGACTGCCTGTTTATTGAACTTGATTTAAAGGGATTTTTTCTCCATAGCTAGCCTGTAATGTCATGCGTCTCGTCAAAATTAAAATTTTGTTGTTGTAAATAACCGCCGCTTGGCATTGTGATTTTCTGATTTATTCATTTAGTGTTTTGATTTGCGATTGACACCTTTTGTGTTTATTTAAAGATGATAATCGGTCATCTGCGTTGTTGTCAGTGTAGAGTGGTCACGCGCGTTACCTTGTTTATTCTTGTGAAGTCCTGTTTAAGGCAGCTTGTTAGTGCTCTAGCACGTGGTCAAGATTCCGAGCGGGAATCTAAGGGTAGCGAGTGTCGGGTATTATTATGTCATTTTGTTAGTTGTAGTTATGTTCCCAAGTGCAAGTCTATCTTCACATAAATACGTATTCGCGGCTTGACGCCTTGCCTGATGGTTGAAAATCACGTATCATCGTACATACTCATTTCTGCATGCATCGTCACAATACCACGCACATGGTTGAAGGAATGACAGGGCAAAGTTTCACGTCCTGATTTTATTGCAATCTCTTGAAAGAGATATTGATTTAATTCATGGTTAATTTCGTGTAAATTTAAGGGAGATGATGAGGTTTATTTATGTCTGTTTGATTATTTGATCTGTTATTAAAATGTTTTAGTTAAATTTTGGCTTCACTTTTCTTTCTGATATTTTATTTTACTCTATGTTACCTTGTAATTATAAGAAGTAAACTTATTTTTAACAACAACCGTATGGACCGAACAATTCCCCGAAACAGAGTCTCATTATGTTTCTTTACAAGGGTTCAATATTTACAGTAGATATGATGCAGCGCGCGGCCATTCACGTTGGCTTTCTTTCTTTCCTTGTTTCTTTCTTTTTTTCTTTCTTAATTTATTTCCTAATTTCATTCCTTTTTCCTTTCTTTCTTTCTTTCTTTCTTTCTTTCTTTCTTTCTTCCCTTCTTAATTTCTTTCCTAATTTCTTTCTTTTTCCTTCTATCCTTCTTTCTTTCTTTCTTTCTTTCTTTATTTCTTAATTCCATTCTTTCCTAATTACCTTCTTTCTTTTTTTCTTTATTTCTTAATTTCTTCTTTTCTTTCTTAATTTCTTTCCTAATATCTTTCTTTCTTTCTATTTTTCTTTTTATCTTAATTTCTTTCTCTCATTAATTTTTTCTTTATTTCATCCTGTCTTTCTTTCTTTCTTTCTTTCTTTCTTTCTTTCTTTATTTCCTTCTTAATTTCTTTCCTAATTTCTTCCTTAATTTCTTTCTTTCCTTCATTATGTCTTTCCTTCTATATTTCTTTCTTTCTTTCTTTCTTTCTTTCTTTCTTGATTTCTTTCCTTATTTCTTTGTTTCTTTCTTTATTTCCTTCCTGATTTCTTTCTTTCTTTTTTAATTTCTTCTCTAATTTCTTTCTTTCTTTCTGTATTTCTTAATTCCTTTCTTTCGTAATTTCATTACTAATTTCTTTCTTAATTTGTTTCCTAATTTCTTTCCTTCGTTCTTCGTTTAGTTATTTGTTTGTTTCTTTCTTTCTTTCTTTCTTTCTTTCTTTCTTTCTTTCTTTCCTTCCTAATTTTTTTCCCTAATTTAGATAGGCTCACCTCAAATTTCCCATTCCTACCTACACGTGGTGCCCCTGTTAGGCAGAGTTAGTTGTTAGTTAGTTAGTTATTGTTGTTTTAATGGGCGGAACTACGAGGTCATGTGCCCCTCTTAAGCAGAGTAACTCAGTGGAAGGCTGAGTATCCAATCCCAACGGGAAACTGGGTCGGTGAGCAGAAAGGAATGGTGGGTCAGTGGAAGGCAATGGGAAACCACCACTGTTATTTTCCTACGACAACCTCGTGGTTTTATCAGTCTTAAATTAGATTCCGGAGTAAGTCCTCCCGTCGGATCTCCGGGGAGGGAGGGGGGGACTGGGTTGAAAGGAGCCTCGGAATGTGTAGATTTATCTAAACTATCCTTACGAGTCGTTAAAAGAATAGCAACCTTTAATGTGCGAGGTCTGTTGCAGACAGGGAAACTTCACATCATTGAAAGAGAAATGAGCATTCATGATCTGGATATACTTGGACTTAGCGAGACACATTGGAGAGGCTGTGGCCATTTCATGACTTTAACAAATAATACAGTGTATTTCTCTGGAAATGAGGTTGTGAGTCGTAATGGTGTCGCTGAAGTGATTCCAAAGAATATTAACAATGCAGTCATTGGATATGAGCCTGTCTGTGATAGAATCATCTCTAGCTGAAAGCTTCTCCGTGTAACATCAACATCATCCAGGTTTAGACGAAGGTACACGCGAGTCAATAACAAACATGAGGCAGAAAATTGAAAAATGCCACGAGTTCTGTGTCCCTGTCTATATGTGTTTCCTTCATTATAAAAAAGACATTGACTGTGTCAAGTGGGACAAGCTGTGGGAAGTACTCAACGAATATGGAGTCCCAAAACAAGTTATTATTGAAAGGTCTTTATAACAGTCATAATGCAACCGTAAGGGTGGATGCTGAATGCTCAGAATTTTTCAATGTGTCAAATGGAGTCAGGTAAGGTTGTATATTATCACCCCAAGTCTACAACATCTACGCAGAGTACATAACGAAAAGAGCATTGGATGGCTGGAATAATGGAATTTCAGTCGGAGGTAGGAAAATTAACAATCTACGCTTTGCTGATTATACTACACTCATTGCAAAAAGTGGGCAAGAAATTGATGAATTGCTCTCCAGAGTGAAAACCATCAGTTCAGATTTTGGTCTAGAAATCAACACGAAAAAGACCAAACTAATGTTATCAACAGACAAAGTCAAGTCCCAATTCAAATGACAGGACGCCTACAAGATCTGGAGTTGGTGCATGATTGTGTATACCTCGGCCCCATAATCAGTAACACGGGAAATTGTGATAAAGAAATAAAACGACGTATTGTTCAAGGTAGTGCTGCAATGGTTAATCTTACAAAGATCTGGCAGAACCGGGCATTATCCAAAACAGTGAAAATGCGATTGGTGAAATCACTGGTGTTTTCTGTTTTCTTATACGGTTGTGAGACCTGAACTGTGAAGGGTAATGACAAGAGCCGAATAGATGCGTTTGAGATGCGGTGTTGGTGGAGAATGCTACATATACCATGGGCAGAAAGAAGAACTAATGCCTCCATTATAGAAGAACTGAGCATCTCAAAACTTTTATCTTTCCGTGTTAGTGAAAGTTACCTCCAATTCCTGGGACACACTTTGAAAAGAGAAGGAGACAAATTAGAAAATACCGTTCTACAAGGAAAAGTGGAAGGCACCAGACCAAGAGTTAGAACAACAAGTAGATGGTTAGACCAAGCAAAGGAGATCACCGGCCTACCTCTTCACGATATCTTACGAAGGGCTGAAGATCGCTTAGGATGGAAGCGTCTCGTCAAGGATGTAGTTACTAATGAAGTGAAGAAATGAGGTCACTTCGCTCAGCAATGAGTGAAACGACTAATGATGATGAGATAGGCTTAAGCATATTGTAGAAACTGGTAGTTAGTAACAGGAACCATACTGTGTCAGAGGCGCCTTCTATGCATTGTCTAGTAACTTACTCAGAGGGTAGCAATTTATTAGACTGTAAGAATGAAGGGTCACACATTTTCATTGAAAAGCATTTTATTAGCCATTTGCAGACATATTTTAATACCCAACTCGGTGAAGTTTTATCCCTCGTAGACTTATCTTCTTCTTCTTGTTCTTCTCAACCTGGCGGTTGGTGGGGAGCATGAATGTTTTCGTCCAAATGTCTTCTATCCTGAGCCCGCTGTTTGAACAGGTGGTACGGACATCTTCCTCCGATGTCATCAAAAAACTCTGTTCTTGGTCGTCCTCTTCCTGCCTTGCCTTCCATTTTCCGTTCAAGCAGTGTGATGCACCATGGTGAATGCCGGAGTAGGTGGCCTATCCAATTATTTCTTCTTTTTTGAATGTTTCTGTCAGATTGATGATTTCCTCTGCTCTTCTTAGAACCTCTTCATTAGTTAGCCTTAGGGCCCAAGGTATCCGTAGCATTCGTCGCCAGCACCACATTTCAAATGCACATAATTCTTGTCGGCCTTCAATAGTGTCCAGGTTTCGCAACCATAGGTCGCAATGCTCCAAATGTAACTTTTAATGAAGTTTTTTTGACTTGTAGGGATATGGCTTTGGATGTCAGGAGACTTCTCTTCTTGTTGAAAGCTTCTTTAGCCTGGGCTATTCGAGAGCGGATGTCCCCTTCACACCTCCCATCAGAAGTAATAATGCTTCACAAGTACCGGTACTTGAAAAGATTTACTTGAGCCACACTTTCTCCTCCCAACCATACATTACTGTTGTGACTACCATCTCGACTTATAGCATCAGATATAAAAAATTGCGTCTGGAAAGTTTTGGAATTGAGGATCCTGAGCTCGGTCCTTTTTCTCTTCTTTCATTGACTTTTGAATGTACCCTCTAAATCAAGTGATTTCAATCCACGGTCTACGGATCTTTGAATAGTTCAAGGGCGGACCTCAGTAATGAATGAAATTCGAATCCCTCTGTTTTAAATGCACACAAAAAACTAGAATAAAGTAATTGAAACAAAACGTGTGACGTTTTGCATTAGGAAAACTCCTCTTCAAGTGGTAATTCTAAACAATCATTCTACTATCTTTTCCTCAAAAGAAAATGTTATTAAGACTATTGTTTAAACATTTGGAATAATAAATTAGTGCTTTGCAAACAGTTTTACTCCATTAAGTAATGAAGAGCAAAAAAAATTAATTTGCAAACCTGACATTGAATCTAATAATTTGCACACTTCTGTACACAGCAGCTGATTGAAACTATCAGCAATGTTTATTCTTTAGTTTCTATTTCATTTTAATGTATTTACAGCAGTTTATTTAGTTGTTGCAATCAGTACATTAGTAAACCACATGTTAAATGCTCCTACATCTTGAAACAACACCCGAGCAACGCCTAATTTATAATAATTCATTGCAAATGCAGTGACAATAACGCTAGTCATAATAGTCCTTATTTCCCAAATGTAGGCAAGCCTGATGGGTCACTTCGCCAGTTGTCTAAATCTCATAACGCTGAAAATTGGTTTGTTAGTTTGTCTGTTATTTATACAAATCTACATCGTTTCAACGAACTGAACCAAATTGTATGTACTTAACATTAGAAACTCTACGAGTAACACTGTTTTCTTGAAATTTGGACATCCCTCTCCATTTCCTAGATTTAGGCCGTTTGGCACAAATACGAAATATCAGATTAGTCGTACAAAGATTAATCTAGGCTCCTTTTAAGCCTCACAAAGGAAAAAGAAATCTCGGGACGTAAACTTTGGTTCAGTTTGGTGAAACGGTGTAGATTTGTATAAATAACAGACAAAGAAACCCGAAAATCACGTTTTAAGGCCCTACAACCAATAGCTTCGGAAGCATTTGGGTGTTGTACCAGAGATGCTGAGAATTGTGGTGTAACTGTAAGGTTATTTAAGTAAGTGTGTTGTTGGTTAGCTAAGTGGCTATCAGTGTTCAAGTGCAGAATTGCGCAAATACTGTAATTAGGAGGCATCCATTAATTACGTGACGCGATATTGGCGATTTTTTGCCCCCCCCCCCTCTCCCCTTGGTGAGATACCTTGCTCTTTTTGTTTAATACTAGTTCAGACTTCTAAGAACGTAGTCTAGAATCACAGTGAGCAAATTGAACAATAAAATATATACTTAAGGAACTACTAAAATTCGTAAAAGAATATTCATTCTAATTCAGTCCACGGAGACTGATGTATGGTCTCAAGAGTGACTACTGGAACCAACATATCCATGCAATTTTCAATAAAATCATGTGCTTCTTCAACCTCCCCAGTTCTCTCGCTATTTTACACTGTTTCTTGGAGGAAATAAATTACGTGATATTTGCCGAGACTCTTCTCTCCCCCACGTGAGATTGGGTGAGGTTCGGCTCGACCCCCTCTCCTCTACCTCCTCCTAACCCTCCATCAGGCGCAGCTGGCCTGACACGCGCCGCAAATCTCTTCTTGCTCCCTCATCCTCACCGAGGGCACCTATGCGCCTGCCCCTTTTAATACCTTCCTACCTCTATGTCCCGTTCCAAATGCTCCCAGTTAGTTTTTCCACCGCCTGCGTAAAGTGCAGTAAATACCCTCCAGGCCTGTGAGGCACTTTGCGGCCGAAGTCGTTCGACTTTGGAAGGTTCGTATTGCCTTATTATTTTCAGAAATGTTAACTTCAAGGTCGTTAACATTTGACATTGTTCCGTATTGACAAGATAAAGTGAAAATATAAATAATTATCCTTATACTTCAGGTCCGCCTAGTCAATACTTATATTATAATGTAATCACAGATCACATATATTCTAAATTACATGGACATGTTTCGAGATTCTAAAATGATCTCTTCATCAGCTTAAGAGTGACGGGCCCAACATTCATAAAATTGCTCCATTGCACGAAAACATGTTAAAATGGGGAGGATGGCATGAAATGAATGAAGCGTGAAAACTTGCCTATTATTCCATCGCAATATTGCTTAGTTTACTCATTTTATGAATAAGAAATACACAGATTGTGGTTATCTAGTGGTATAAACGGGTCAAAGGATGCCTAATTATGAATGCTACGAATGTCACGAAGCAATCTGCCTGCCCCCACACAGATACAGTATACTTGCCACCCTTGCACTTCACTGGGCCAATGTATCTTTACTGCTGAGCATTCCAACAGTGATTCCAAGTGAGAATGACTCTATTGTGCTGTATTTCATTTTGTAATTGAAATATTGTTTAAGTTTTGTTCAGAATTTTAATCTTTGAATTTTTAAACGAAAACTGAACACATTTTGATGGTGGGTTGTAAATGTGAGCTATTTTTTTAAGTTTATTTGTGAGCAATAAATTAAAGTAACTTTTTAAAAACCTGATGCTGAATAAACTCCCTACTATGTGTATCCTAATGAATGCCACTTATCACTTTAAACATAATTGTGATAATTGGGTGTTAATGACATCTTTACAACAGGTACACAGCGCCCGAACTCCAGAGTCGCAGAGGTGCGCTCGACGGAGGGCTAAATGCCGCACGTAAATAATGGACGCCCCCTTACATCTTGCACTGCTTACAAATTACAATCACGGCGAGTAACTATACGTACACATTCATGAACGGTGTAAATGGAGATCTGATTTCCCACACGTAGGCATACGTGAATGGGATTAGGCAGGACAGCAACATGCCCACGGCCATAACTTGCTTTCCTCGGCGACGGTTCTTGTGCAGAGTTAGCAGCAGCAGAGGGGACAAGCAGTAGAGTTGGGTATCCACTGCCACGTACCAAGTCTGCAACATGCACTGGACAAACACATAAGGTCGTTAGAACTCAGATGGTTCTTGTGTAGCGTTAGCAGCAGCAGAGGGGACAGGCCACGTACTGTGCCCTTGCAAGCAATTAATACGTGATCATAGTCCGTTAGCTAAGTGATTTTCCGGGTCATGGTACATTCTCCCACTCTATGATTCACGTATCTTGGATCAAAGCATAAGGATAACACTTGAACTAAACATCAAAATCAAACATGAAGTTTAACATAAATTTCTCGCCAAATCAATACTTTTTACTTACATAAAAATTCTACAGGTACATGTTTCGAAGACACATAATGTTTCCTTCTTCAACCCACTAATTGGTGTAAAACATCAAATTACATCGATGACCTCACTAAATAACAAAAACACAGTTCACATTTATTCTCTTGTTCTTCCTTTGTTAGGCCTGTGCCATTCGACACATTAATGCCACTCACGGAATAAACACTTATTAGTTGAAGTAACGAATATGGTACAAGGAACATTAACACATTTACTCATTGCTAGTTTCAACGTGGGTTGCTGAAATGCACACACGTGTCGTATAACCTTGCCAAAAGCGGAGAAAACACTAACTAGCACCAAGGAAGGTAATTGGGTGTGGCGTCATGAAAATAATTCGAGTCAGGAATGTATGTTGGAAGTAACCTATTGCGGTGGGGGTTGAGGAGGTGGTTTGCGTTTATTATTATTTAAATAATCTGCTAATAAATCAAATAATTCATTCGTTTCAAAATTAACCTCGTTTAGATTATTCCATTCCTTTGACCTGTGATAAGTAATGATATGAATATTTTCCAAAATATTCATATAGCTGCCCTTCGATGCGTAATGCAAAATTTTGACGTCATTATTTATGCCCGTGAACTTATGTCCCGTTTCTTCCATGTGTACCGCCATGGCTGAAAACTTCCTGTGTTTTATGGCCGAAACATGCTCAGCATAACGAGTACGTATGCTCCTACCCGTTTGTCCCGCGTAATTTGAATTGCAAAATTTACATCTGAGCTCATCAACTCCCGATTTTAAATGTTTATCACTACTGTTGACTTTATTGGAATTGAAAAACTTGTTGAAATTAGAATTATTGGTTTTAAAGGCGACGTTCATATTGTGTTTTTTTAGGATGTTGGTTACTGTGTAAACGCTTCGATCTACGTAGGTCAAGGTGGAAAATGCTTTTTTGTTGTGTCCTCTCTAACTAATTTTATTGAGGGTCTGTTTTTCAACTTGTAAATTAATCTGCTGACATAATTGTGGTTGTAACCATTGAGTTTAGCTATTTGATATTGAACCCATGTACCATTGGTTCAAGGGGTCGGATCCATGTATTTTGGTAAAAAGAAGGAAGGAAATATAGAGTCTTCAGAGGAACATATAAAGATTTTATACAAGAGGGCGAGCATAACGTTGTGTAATAAACTGGAGCCCAGGTGGAGGAAATGAGATCATGCATGACGCTTTGATAAGGAGCCAGTCACGAATATAATTAGAACGAGTGGAACCTTCCGTCGGAGTGACTGCGAGCGTGTTTCGGAAATTGCCCTTACGTTGCAGGAAAATTGCAACCGCGCAGCAGTGCCAGAAGAAGAATAATGAGATTTAACCCATTTGCAAGAATAAAATTAACTAAAGAAATACAGCATTGTGAATCATTTCGGAATAGCGATTTTTGTGTGGAGAAAGATGTTATAATAATTGCCTAGGAAGGAAGTGCCGACGTGGCCATACGTCATTGGGAGTTCCCCGAGACCCGAGGAGGTGGGGATTAAAAATCAACTGTAACACCCACACAGCTGAAGACCAAATTTTATTTAATATATCAGAACTGCACGATCGATTTTCATGTGCAAAGAAGTCAGTTTACGTTTAGAAAACGAGCTTTCCAGAGATATAATTTTTAAATGTCTGCGACCATTACTTCAAAAGTTGGTTCTGGAAAAGACAAGGATTTTATCTTTTGTCGCCGATTTGTATAAAAGCCCTGGCTGCGCCAGACAAATCATGCAGTACTTACTAGACCCTGAGAGGTCGTGATACTCTGTATCAATCACCAACGTGCACCCGTAAGGAGTGGCCGAAAAATATCAACATAGTATCGCCGTGTGGAGACTTAGGAAAATCCTAATACAGGATTTAGTTCCGCCAGTATCAATCTTACAGTGAAAAGTTCAGTATTACAGTCAAAGTAGGCTGCGAACTTAAAGAACAGGCGATAGGTCTTCAAATAACAGTTCATTTAAACGACCGAAAGTATCGTAACGTTTTGAAGTACTATAATAGCGAAACAAACATTCTATCAACGTTAAAAACCCCGATTAGCGTCGGAAAAATTAAGGTCCGCATAGTATTCTGAAGAGATAGGAATTAGAGAACAGAATAATCAGAAGGGAGAAGTAAATTCAAGACGTTGTTTCAAGGAAACAAACGAACTATAAAAAGCACTAAGTTACGAGGAGCATTAGATGCTAGAAAATAATAGGTCACCGATAGAGTATTTGGGAGACCGTGAACAAGACAAACTTTCGCCAGACAAACTAATAGTGTCTAGAAGAAGCAATTTCGAGCTAATAATAATAATAGCCGATCGTCAGGAAACCGGATTTGAAGAAGTACCATTCCAGGGAGGGTTAGAGTGTTCGAGACTTTCATATTCTGGTCAGATAGGAAGCCGACATCTACTAGTTTCACCCTTGGAGACGGGAAATCAAGAAATCACGTGTGCAAGTCCTAATCGAAGCCTCAGTTATTAGAATCAGTGTAGTGTAAATATATAAAATTTGTGTTAGTATAGTAATTTTTCAGTGATTTTATTGTGTATAATAGAAGAATACACAATTGTATTTTAAAATGCTACCAGTGTTTAAGGTATATAAGTTATATGTGTGTCAAGATATGTCAGTGTATGAAATGAAATTGAACAAGATGGTTTAATCACAAATAGTGGGCGAAATGAAACATCGTTGGAAAGTACGGTCGGGGACCGTCAGAGCATGTAAGTAACCATTTTCATTATTATGTGTTGGGAAGTATTTGTGTACAAACCACCTGAGAATGATAAATAGGGATGTTTTTGAATAACAAATAACAGAATAAGAGCGCGATCTGAACAAATAAAAATTGAGAAATTATAAAATGATTATGTGAAATGAATAAATCCCTTAGAGGAAATGTATGAAATAAAATATCAGTGTATTTGATAAATGTTATGAAAGCAAGCGTAATAATAATAATAATAATAAAAATTATATAAATGAAGATTAAGTTGAATTATATGAAAGTAGTAGCTTTTGAGCTCTTGTAAAAATATAAAGACATGGTGTGAATACATGTTCTTAAAGTATAGCGATTATTGTCACGGGGGAGGATTAATATAAAAATTGAGATGTAGATTAAATGTTGATTTTGAATTTATCAGTTCTTTGGAAGACGCTAGGGCTTAAAATAATGTATAGCGCAATGTAGCGCATTAAATTAAATTGTCACGCTAGGAAGGCGTTGAATCTAAATATACTTGGTAAATTAATTATTAGGGACAGTGATTGCGGTAATTCAGCTATGATAAGTCCTCCATATAGTGATGTGGATCACGAGGCCATGTGTGGTTATAAAGGGTGCGAATTTATTGTATTATGAGCGCAGGTTAGACAGAGATCGCCCTAAGTCGCGAATTGTTGTTAAGTCCTCCTGTATGGGATGTAGTTCCCGAGACAGTGAGAGAATCGAACCAAGGTTCGTTTGTGTGAAAGCCCCTAAATATTGTTGTTGTATTGAATTATTCTTACCCATCAATGATGACACTTCATAATAAATAAATGCCAAGGTTACGAAAGTGGTCTATGAACCTAAATAATGGTGTTAAAATGAATGAAAGAAACGCCAGGTCTGTTCAGAGAACTGTGTATAAGAAATAGCTGTTTTAAAGCATGAGTGTAGTCGTCCCGTGTGGGCGAGACTTGGGGTCTCCCTCCTGGACAATAAATCACGTTGAGTGTTACGGCCCGACCCCTCGCTATTGAAAGTGTGGTAGGTCGAGGGACCGTCTGTTTGAAGTAATAATACACCATGAGTGTTTAGAGTTTGTTAATGACCCGGGATTCGAAACGAGGTTCTTGTAGATGAAAGTTACCGCTTGCAAGATCAGATCGTTTGCTTTCTTATGAGATGATGGTCTTTTAAGACAAATAATAATAAATATAAATCCCTAATGTAACAGTATAGTAATGTAGAATTTCACGAATTCAGTGAAGACAATTATATTTCGGGAGTAATCATAATTTTTGACTTTGTTCAAGTAGTCTTTTATAACTCGGGAGTACACAAGTATTTTTCCCAATCACTGTAGTGAATTTGTTAACTTGAGAGAGGTGGTAACATGAGAACATTGTGAAATGCCCAAAAATTTAAGTAAAGGCGTAACATTTACTTTAAATAAGATTATATATTGTTTGATTATAAGAAACTCATAAAATAGATATTGAGGTGTGTAAAAGTATAACACAGTTTATATTGGAAAGTATCGAGCCATTGGAGCTCGTGATTGTATTGAATTTTAAAAGGGATACTTTATGGAAGTGAAAAGAATTATAAGTTTGTTGGTTTGTAGGAAACCATGTATTTTAATATAACATTTGATTGATTTTATGTATTCCTTGTTCACTCTGAACAAGTTAGAAGGATTGGTCAGTAGTTTATTTGTTTAATTTGTTTGTAGCGCCATATATTTGGTAAATTAAATGTTTTATAATAGGAGTTGATTTTGTTTTTATTTTGGAAGTGTATCCTCTATTTAATCCAAAATGTGTAAGTCACAGAGTGGGAGAACATACCATAACCCCGAAAATCCCGATTTGAGCATTGCTGGCATACTGTGATTTGCATATTTCTTGCTAAAATGGCACAGGGGGGCATAGAAGTATTGTGCTTGGATTAATAATTAGAGGAACACTTAAGACTGTCATATCATGTAAAAGTAAAGTAATGATAGAAGTAGCTACAACATATAATGTTAACTGACCGCATGGGTCCCTGGAAACTCACACCGAGTAGCCCTAAATATAAATTAACCCCCCCTAAACACACTAAAATGGCGCCCAGTACGCAGGGATGAGTTTTCCTAGGGAAAACCCGAGTTTTCATGAAAAATCAAAATTTTCATTTTTTTAAATTGGTTTTTCGAAATTTTGAATTTTTAAATCACTTCCATAAAGGTTTTGACATTGAATGAATATATCAAAAGGGTACGTTTTAGTAAACACCCGTAATAAGGTAAATTTTTTTGGAAATGGGGACACAATGGTTCGGAATATCATCTCTCATGCATGTACCAGCGATGTGGCATGATAGCCCACTGTATTTTTATATCGTGGATAAGATGTGTACGATGATGGAGATAAAGGAGTGTTTGGATGAGCATTTCCAAAAGACTAGGGAGGAGATGATAAAAATAAGTACGGAAAATAATAAAGTTGCAAAAGCAGAGAATAGGGAAGAGAGGCAGGAGCTTTTAGACGCTTTAAAGCCGATAGAAAGGAAAAGTTGGAGGCTATAGACAATAAACTGGACCTCCAACAGGATGAAAATAACATCAAGTTAGGATCCATAAATCAAAGTTTAGAATCACTAAAAATTAATAATTATAGCATGGGGAATAAATTAGAAGCTATCAAAGCCGACTGCATAACAATGAATAGTGAACTGAAGGCTGAGATAGATAAAATGAAAACGGAAAATGAAAAACAGTTGAAAGTGGTAAAAGATGAGACGTTAGTGTCTGTAAAAGCTGACAGTAAAGCAAATAACGAGGTACTGAAGGCTGAGATAGAAAGCAAATTGAATAGTATAAAAACAGAAAATTCAGACCATTTTTCAGCACAATCCAAGGTTTTAGAAGAAACAATGAATACCAAATTTCAAGGTTTTGACACTGAGTTTGGGATTTAGTTAACTGAGTTAAAAGGGGAAATCACAAGTAAAATTGAAAGGGAAAATGAGGCACTTCAGTCAGGATTGCAAGCCCAAATTAATATCTTGAATAAAAGTACGTTAAAATCCCAAACTGCCTGTCAAGAAAATTTTAAAATATTAGAGGATAAATTTGGTTTCATGGAAACTAAATTAGGTAATATGGAAAAAAAATTGTAAAGAGAATGTAGATGCATGTAAAGATGAAGTTGTAACCCATATCCAAGGGGTGCAGGCAAAGTTAGAAGCTCAGATAGAATCTAACAGCAATATTTGTGAAAAGTCCCGGGATGAGATAAAAGATAGTCTTGATAGGCTAGAAGGCAGATTTAAAAGGGCGGAGAGCCAAGTAGGAAAACTTGAGGAAAAAGTAGAGGGAGTTCAAGCCGAAGTAATTGAGATGAAAAGTCAAAATCAACAAGATGTGAAGAACATGAAAAAACAAATTGATTATTTTACCGGGCAGGTAGATGAGAACTTAAGGAAGCACGAGGAGGGAATAAATAAAAAATTAGGTACATACGAGGAGCATCTCCAGAGAGAAAGAAAACGAGATAAAGAAAGTAAGGAAAATACCCAGAAGATAGATGAAATAAGTAAGGGTATCAATGGAGGTTCAGGGAACCATGGAAACATTAAAGGTACAAGTAGAAAAAACTAATTCGGAAGTAAAACTTGTCAAAGATGACTTAACGGAATTGTATAAAAATCAAGGGAAAACTGAGGAAATGCTGGAAGGAATTAAGGGAGATATGGTCAAAGGACAAAAAGAGATGGAGAAAAAGATAAAGGAGATACGAGAAGACTTAGATACCAAAGGTGACGTTAAGCCAGAAATTATAGCACAGGAAGAGGTAGAACATTTTGCTGAAATGAGGGATAGTTTCAGGGAAGAGAAATTCCAACTCAAACAAGATGTGGAAAACAATAAAAAGAATCAGGAAAGAATTCAGAATGAATTAGGATCCCGGTTGGAGAGGACTGAAAATAAGAACAGTCAAATGGAAATTCAACTCATGGCTAATGAGGAAAGTGCCCGAAGAGAAAGGAAATTAGAATTTGAAAGTCAGGATGAGTTCCAAAAGACAGGATGGGTAGATCCCCATGAACGAGGCACAGATCGAGATAGGGACTTAGGAGGGGAGAGCCCTTATAAGAACCCAGGATATCCGATGGCGATGTCTACCCCTTATATGAACCAAACAAATGGTCAAATAATAAATATCATCAAGTCAAATGAGGACAGACCAGTGAAGTTTACGGGTAATAATATGTCAATTACTCCTAAATACTGGTTGAAGGAGGTCGCAGTGTACTTGAATGAAATGAAAGTTCCTCAGGATCGGAGACTGAGAGCAATTGAGAAGCTGTTGGCAGGTGATTGTCTCACCTGGTTCAGGAGTTTCAGGTATACATTTGACACGGTGGAAGGTTTTAGAGAAGCTTTTCTGAAACGATATTGGGCAGCAGATGTCCAAGAGAATCTGAGGCTAGATCTGTACTCTATGAAGTATAGCACAAATGCCCCAACTAAATATTCAGAATTTTTCACCGCTCAGCTGTGTAAATTCCGGGAACTTGATATTGCTCCTGCTGAGAACGACCTGTGTGCCGCCATTGCATGACAACTTCCATATGAGATCCAGAGGTTGTTAATCTCATCTAAAGCCAGAAGTGCTGTGGAAGTGGAGAGTGTTTTACGTCAATTAGATATGACGACTTCACACGTTACTCCCAGGCAGTCAAGACAGACTGAACAGGTACATATGGCCAGCAGTCAAGAAAACAGAGAGAAACCATCGACCAGAAATCAGTCCACTAGTACTGATACTCAGGGACTGGGTCGAGAATATGGACATCAAGAGCCTAGGGGAATACAGCCATACTATAGAGGAGGATATCGAGGAAGAAATCCTAGAAACACGGGTTATAGGCAACAAGAGAACCGACCCTATAACAATAATAATCAGAGGCAGGATAACAGAAAGAGACGGGAAAATTATCCCAGAAGGAATGTGAGGCCGGAAGACAGAAATGATGAATATCGGGCCGAAATAGAAGAAAGATATCAGGAAAGTCTTCGTTACATGAATGAACGAACAGACGAACCTGAAACGCAAAGAGTCCGTTGGAGTGAGGCAATAAAGAACCGAAAATCACCCGACCGACTAGAAGGAGCTCAAAGCTTGGAGTTACAAGCTCAATTGAAAAATGAGGGGAAAGGAAGCCCTCAGGATTAAAAAAAACTTCAAAATTAAATCATCAAAAGTGGAAACATACCAGGAGCTGGGAGGAGGTAGAGATTGTGAATTGGATAGCAAGACCAGATGAGCTAATTAACGAGGATGTGGAAGGAATCCCACATATTAGAAGAGAACTACCTATCATCATGCTAAGGATAGAAGGATTACTGGTCAGGGCATTAATTGATACTGGATCAACCATAAGTTTAATTACGCAAACCCTCCTAAATGAAATGGAAACAAGAGGCCGCGTATTGAAAATTCCCACCTCAAGTGTGAAGATTAAGGGAATTATTGCTGAAAAATCTTTGACATGTAAATTTCAGGTATACATCGATTTGATCATAGGTAACGCTGAAATTTCGCAATGCTTTTTGCTGGTAAATCAATTGCCATATAATGTCATATTAGGTATTGATTTTATCCGTGAGTACAAGGTCATTATAGACCTAGCGCAAAATTGCATTAGGATTCAAAGAGAGGATGTGGACGAACAAAACATTAATTTACAGGAACAGGATGCGAAAATAGGAGAACAGGTATGGCATGTGGAAGAAGTGAACGAGGAAGGTTGTAAGGACATGGAAAAGGTATTTGAAGTCCTAAACATAGAACTTGAAGATAGTTTGGAAACCGAGTTCGAAACCAACCTGTCAGGAAGAATAGAGGAAGCTAAAGTTGACCTCGAATATAAGGAAAAATTAAAGGAATTACTATTAAATAGCAGGGACGTATTTGATTACAAGCCAGGAAAGATTAAAAATTTTAAATACGCTTTCCAAGTAAATGATTGGGCACCGTTCAGACAAAAACCATACCCGGTTGCAGAAAAACATTACCCACAAACGAAGAAAACACTGCAGGAGATGAGTGATGCAGGTGTTATAGAAAAGATGGCGACACCATACGTTAGTCCATTAGTAATTGTGAGTAAACCGGATGACTCAGTAAGGGTGTGTTTAGATGCCAGGAGTTTGGACGCGAAAATCATACCAGAGAATGATTCGGCACCACCCACCCATAAAAGAAATACTGAGGAAATTTAAAGGCAAGAAGATATTCACAAATATTGACATGACGTCTTCATATCATCATCTCGAACTGGAAGAGAAAACCAGTCTTTTAACTGGATTTCAGTTCGACCAACAAACATATTGCTTCAAGAGATGTCCGTTTGGCTTGAAGACCGCGGGATCCGCCTTAATAAGAGCGCTGGATCGAAACCTGTCAGAGGAAGTGAAAGATTGCACTATCCGTTATGTGGATGACATATTGCTTACCTCGGAAAACATTGAGGAACACTTGGAAAAATTAAAGAAATTGTTGGAAGATTTAAGAAGGGCTAACTTTAAGATTAATTTGAAGAAATCAATTTTTTGTCAGAGACAAGTTACATTTTTGGGGCATGTGATAGACAAAGATGGCGTTAAACCAAATCCATGCAAATTAGAATCGATAAGAGATTTTCCCAGGCTTTTGAAGGTGAAAAACGTTCGCCAGTTTTTGGGATTGATTGGATTTTTCTCAGGACATTGTCCGTCATACACCAAAACTGTTGCACCACTACAGGACCTTCCCCCGCAAGTGGAAATGGACGGAGGAAACAGAAAAAGCATTTATAGAGGCCAAGGAAATGCTCTTAAATTATGTGAAGCTAGGGTATCCTGATTTTAATCAGAGATTTGTAATACAAACAGATGCATCCCAGATTGGAATAGGGGCAATGCTATATCAGAAAAACCCGGATAACCCTGAGAAGAAAAATTATCTAGCTTTCACAAGTCGGAGACTGAAACCACACGAGAAAAATTATACAATCAGCGAAATCGAGCTGTTAGCGATATTGCACGCGTTGCAATATTGGCGAAAGATCGTATATGGGTTTCAAGTCACATTAAGGACTGATCATAAAGCCTTAACCTTTTTGATGAAGACTGATTTATCCAGTCAAAGGTTGATGCGTTGGGCTTTATATATTCAACAGTTCGACGTAATTATAGAGTATTGCCCAGGGAAAGAAAATGTAGTTCCAGATTATTTAAGTAGACAGCCAGAGTCCACAGAAGAGGAAGTAATGGCTATTGATTTGGAAGACAGGGATCAGCGTACTCTGAATGAATTAAGACGCATTGGTCAACGACAACGCGAGGATCCATGGATGAACATGCTCATATCGTTCTTGGAAGGGAGTTTGATAAGGGGAACACCGGCGTGCACTGAAGTTAATAAGATAGCTCAGGATTACATGTTCTTTAATCGATTGTTGTATAAGTTTGTGGACTCTGACCATACACGATTACGGATCGTTGTACCTGCTATTCTGCAGAGGAAAATGGTATGGTTAGCCCATAGATCGTTTGGACATATGGGAGTCGACAAAACAGTCTCGATGCTGAAAGAAGCATTTGTATGGCCGAGACTGAGAGAAACTGTAAGGGATACGCTCAAGACATGTGATCTATGTCAAAGGATTAAGCCAAATGCGTTTTTGATGAGACAAAAGCCGATACAATTGTTGCCCGAGAGGTCAGGTCAAATTATTTCTATTGACAATTTCGGACCTTTGCCGAAGGCTAGGAGAGGAAATAGACACATAATGGTGGCTATGGATGTTTTCACAAAAATGGTTGTCCTTGCTCCCATACAGAAGACTAGTACCAAACAGGTGTTAAAACGACTCAAAGAAAAAGTGATACCTATTCTGGGTAAACCCGAGAATTTGTTGTCGGATCACGGTAGTTGTTTTACAAGTGTAGAATTCAGACAGGAATTAGAGAGACTTGGAATACGTCAGATACTGTCTAGTATTCGCCATCCTGAGGCAAATCCTGTGTAAAGAGTGATGAGGGAAACGGCTAAGTATTGTAGGATATACTGTGCCGAAGAAAATTGGAAATGGATAGATATCCCTGATATTATCGAATTTTGTATAAATAACACAATCCATGAATCTACGGGAGAGATACCCACAATTCTACATCGGAATGAGCAACCAGAAAGACCATGGATTCTGGTAATTCCTAGGCCAGCAGACGCTCAGCCTGGAAGAGATGTACGTATTAGAAGAGCCTTTGAGCATCTAAAAGCTCAAGCTGATAGAAGGCCAAGAAGAAACAGGCACAAGAGGTATCATCGACCACTATTAGCAGGAGAAATGGTGTTAGTGAAAAGACCAGCCATTTCAGATCCAGGGAACCGCGTGTACAAGAACTTCCAGAAAATGTACCACGGGTCCGTATCAAATAATAAGAGATTTAAGAAATAATGCCTATAAAATTCGGCACTGTGAAACGAATCACGAAGTGACCATGAACTCAGCGAATTTAAAAGTATATTACCCTCCCGAAGACTTCGATGAAGCAAATGAACAAGCCCTGGTTATGGAACAATTTAGAGATGATGAATCCACTTTTGATAGAAACAAGAGTAAGGTAGAACAAGGAAACAGAGCTCAACCTTTCGATTGCGAATACGAATTAGAGAAACTGTATTGTGAGATAAGAGAAATAATTGATTTTGTTGAAAAAGAAAACTTCAAGTTAAGAAGAGAGAATGATGAAATAAAGAAACGAGTAAAGATAGACCACACCCGTAACGAAGAATTATGTTCTGGAGATTTTTAGTCCAGAAAAATAAGAAAGGAAGAAAGGGTAGGGACAGAGCGTACCCAACCTACACTATTACCGGATATGACTTAAAAGTTGGAAAACCCTAATTATCGTGGGATTTTAAAGGAATAAAGATCAGAAGGTACGGATAAACGTTATGATGGCTTCAACAATGAAGAAAAAATAAGATTTTTATGAAAATTATTGAAATAAATTTCCTCAAAATTTTTCGAAAATTTATTTACCTAAGGAGGGGAGAGATGAACCTATGTATCATTGGTTCAAGGGGTCGAATCCATGTATTTTGGTAAAAAGAAGGAAGGAAATATACAGTCTTCAGAGGAACATAGAAAGATTTTATACAAGAGGGCGAGCATAACGTTGTGTAATAAACTGGAGCCCAGGTAGCCAGGAAATGAGATCATGCATGACGCATTGATAAGGAGCCAGTCACGAATATAATTAGAACGAGTGGAACTTTTCGTCGGAGTGACTGCGAGCGTGTTTCGGAAATTGCCCTTACGTTGCAGGAAAATGGCAACCGCGCAGCAGTGCCAGAAGAAGAATAATGAGATTTAACCCAATTGCAAGAATAAAATTAACTAAAGAAATACAGCATTGTGAATCATTTCGGAATAGAGATTTTTGTGTGGAGAAAGATGTTATAATAATTGCCTAGGAAAGAAATGCCGACGTGGCCATACGTCATTGGGAGTTCCCCGAGACCCGAGGAGGTGGGAATTAAAAATCAACTGTAACACCCACACAGCTGAAGACCAAATTTTATTTAATATATCAGAACTGCACGATCGATTTTCATGTGCAAAGAAGTCAGTTTACGTTTAGAAAACGAGCTTTCCAGAGATATAATTTTTAAATGTCTGCGACCATTACTTCAAAAGTTGGTTCTGGAAACGACAAGGATTTTATCTTTTGTCGCCGATTTGTATAAAAGCCCTGGCTGCGCCAGACAAATCATGCAGTACTTACTAGACTCTGAGAGGTCGTGATACTCTGGATCAATCACCAACGTGCACCCGTAAGGAGTGGCCGAATAATATCAACATAGTATCGCCGTGTGGAGACTTAAGAAAATCCTAATACAGGATTTAGTTCCGCCAGTATCAATCTTACAGTGAAAAGTTCAGTATTACAGTCAAAGTAGGCTGCGAACTTAAAGAACAGGCGATAGGTCTTCAAATAACAGTTCATTTAAACGACCGAAAGTATCGTAACGTTTTGAAGTACTGTAATAGCGAAACAAACATTCTATCAACGTTAAAAACCCCGATTAGCGTCGGAAAAATTAAGGTCCGCATAGTATTCTGAAGAGATAGGAATTAGAGAACAGAATAATCAGAAGGGAGAAGTAAATTCAAGACGTTGTTTCAAGGAAACAAACGAACTATAAAAAGCACTAAGTTACGAGGAGCATTAGATGCTAGAAAATAATAGGTCACCGATAGAGTATTTGGGAGACCGTGAACAAGACAAACTTTCGCCAGACAAACTAATAGTGTCTAGAAGAAGCAATTTCGAGCTAATAATAATAATAGCCGATCGTCAGGAAACCGGATTTGAAGAAGTACTATTCCAGGGAGGGGTAGAGTGTTCGAGACTTTCATATTCTGGTCAGATAGGAAGCCGACATCTACTAGTTTCACCCTTGGAGACGGGCAATCAAGAAATCACGTGTGCAAGGCCTAATCAGAGCTTCAGTGATTAGAATCAATGTAGTGTAAATATATAAAATTTGTGTTAGTATAGTAATTTTTCAGTGATTTTATTGTGTATAATAGAAGAATACACAATTGTATTTTAAAATGCTACCAGTGTTTAAGGTATATAAGTTATATGTGTGTCAACATATGTCAGTGTACGAAATGAAATTGAACAAGATGGTTTAATCACAAATAGTGGGCGAAATGAAACATCGTTGGAAAATACGGTCGGGGACCGTCAGAGCATGTAAGTAACCATTTTCATTATGTTATGTGTTGGGAAGTATTTGTGTACAATCCACCTGAGAATGATAAATAGGGATGTTTTTGAATAACAAATAACAGAATAAGAGCGCGATCTGAACAAATAAAAATTGAGAAATTATAAAATGATTATGTGAAATGAATAAATACCTTAGAGGAAATGTATAAAATAAAATATCAGTGTATTTGATAAATGTTATGAAAGCAAGCGTAATAATAATAATAATAAAAATTATATAAATGAAGATTAAGTTGAATTATATGAAAGTAGTAGCTTTTGAGCTCTTGTAAAAGTATAAAGACATGGTGTGAATACATGTTCTTAAAGTATAGCGATTATTGTCACGGGGGAGGATTAATATAAAAATTGAGATGTAGATTAAATGTTGATTTTGAATTTATCAGTTCTTTGGAAGACGCTAGGCCTTAAAATGATGTATAGGGCAATGTAGTGCATTAAATTAAATTGTCACGCTAGGAAGGCGTTGAATCTAAATATACTTGGTAAATTAATTATGAGGGACAGTGATTGCGGTAATTGAGCTATGATAAGTCCTCCATATAGTGATGTGGATCACGAGGCCATGTGTGGTTATAAAGGGTGCGAATTTATTGTATTATGAGTGCAGGTTAGACAGAGATCGCCCTAAGTCGCGAATTGTTGTTAAGTCCTCCTCTATGGGATGTAGTTCCCGAGGCAGTGAGAGAATCGAACCAAGGTTCGTTTGTGTGAAAGCCCCTAAATATTGTTGTTGTATTGAATTATTCTTACCCATCAATGATGACACTTCATAATTAATAAATGCCAAGGTTACGAAAGTGGTCCTTGAACCTAAATAATGTTGTTGAAATGAATGAAAGAAACGCCAGGTCTATTCAGAGAACTGTGTATAAGAAATAGCTGTTTTAAAGCATGAGTGTAGCCGACCCGTGTGGGCGAGACTTGGGGTCTCCCTCCTGGACAATAAATCACGTTGAGTGTTACGGCCCGACCCCTCGCTATTGAAAGTGTGGTAGGTCGGGGGACCGTCTGTTTGAAGTAATAATACACCAAGGGTATTTAGAGTTTGTTAATGACCCGGGATTCGAACCGAGGTTCTTGTAGATGAAAGTTACCGCTTGCAAGTTCAGATCGTTTGCTTTCTTATGAGATGATGGTCTTTTAAGACAAATAATAATAAATATAAATTCCTAATGTAATGGTATAGTAATGTAGGATTTCACGAATTCAGTGAAGACAATTAGATTTCGGGAGTAATCATAATTTTTGACTTTGTTCAAGTAGTCTTCTATAACTCGGGAGTACACAAGTATTTTTCCCAATCACTGTAGTGAATTTGTTAACTTGAGAGAGGTGGTAACATGAGAACATTGTGAAATGCCCAAAAATTTATGTAAAGGAGTAACATTTACTTTAAATAAGATTATATATTGTTTGATTATAAGAAACTCATAAAATAGATATTGAGGTGTGTAAAAGTATAACACAGTTTATATTGGAAAGTATCGAGCCATTGGAGCTCGTGATTGTAATGAATTTTAAAAGGGATACTTTATGGAAGTGAAAAGAATTATAAGTTTGTTGGTTTGTAGGAAACCATGTATTTTAATATAACATTTGTTTGATTTTATGTATTCCTTGTTCACTCTGAACAAGTTAGAAGGATTGGTCAGTAGTTTATTTGTTTAATTTGTTTGTAGCGCCATATATTTGGTAAATTAAATGTTTTATAATAGGAGTTGATTTTGTTTTTATTTTGGAAGTGTATCCTCTATTTAATCCAAAATGTGTAAGTCACAGAGTGGGAGAACATACCATAACCCCGAAAATCCCGATTTGAGCATTGCTGGCATACTGTGATTTGCATATTTCTTGCTAAAAGGGCACAATATATAATGTCAATTTCTTGCTTCCGGTCATGACCAGAGGAAGGGATTCTTAACGCTCTATTAATGAGGCTTATGAACGTTGCATTCTTGTGTCCACCCGGATGGTTAGAATCCTGCCGTATAACTGTACTCGATTGCGATGGTTTACTGTAAACTTTACATTGCAGACGATTGTCTTTTTTAATCACAGTTATATCCAGATAATTGATTTTATTATCGACCTCTGATTCTAAAGTAAATTTAATATTGCTGTCAATTTTGTTAAAATCATCCAATATTTTCTCTATCGCTCGAACTTGGTTATTGATAATGATGAAAATATCGTCTATTTATCTTCCCCAGAAAACGATGCCATTAATTTGATTAATAATTTTCTCATGTTCAATTTCGTCAAGGTAAATGTTGGCCAAGACACCCGATAATGGAGATCCCATTGCAAGGACTTCTGATTGTTTATACATTTTCGTGTTGAACAAAAATATTCATATCATTACTAATCAGAGGTCAGAGGAATGCAATAGTCTAAACGAGGTTAATTTTTAAACGAATGAATTATTTGATTTATTAGCAGATTATTTAAATAATAATAAACGCAAACCACCTCCTCATCCCCCACCGCAATAGGTTAATTCCAACATACATTCCTGACTCGAATTATTTTCCTGACACCACACCCAATTACCTTCCTGGGTGCTAGTTAGTGTTTTCTCCACTTTTGGCAAGGTTATACGACACTTGTGTGCATTTCAGCAACCCACGTTGAAACTAGCAATGAGTAAATGTGTTAAATGTTCCTTGTACCATATTCGTTACTTCAACTAATAAGTGTTTATTCCGTGAGTGACATTAATGTGTCGAATGACACAGGCCTAACAAAGGAAGAACAAGAGAATAAATGTGAACTGTTTTTTTGTTATTTAGTGAGGTTATCGATGTAATTTGATGTTTTAAACCAATTAGTGGGCTGAGGAAGGAAACATTATGTGTTTTCGAAACATGTACCTGTAGAATTTTTATGTAAGTAAAAAGTATTGATTTGGCGAGAAATTTATGTTATACTTCATGTTAACATGGTCAATACAGAACCTGGAATGAGTGCAATTAAATCAAAATCAAATTACCAAACTAGGCGCTACAAAACATAACAAAAATCAAAATTTACAAGGTTATTTCACACTTGCCCCAAAATGAGCAAGGAATCGTTAGAAATTACCCTAACACAAAATCAATGCTTACGGTGCCATCGAAACTGACAAAATTCAAATAACATTCACTTCCATATAGCACCTCCCTCAAACTGAGCTCGTCATGGCTCTGTGTTTACATTTACAATATTATACATTGTCAAGTACAATTTTTACTCCCTTATTGGAATATTACTTTACTGTGCCAATATATTCTTATATTAATAATAACAATTATCATTTCATTGGGGTCCACATGAATTTTAAGTTCTCATATATCTCTCTACAATTCTTCTATTTGTATTGCTGGAAAGAATTCGTGCATCCCTGGAGTTTTGGAAAATACTGAATATTTCAAATTAAAACAAACTCCCCAGATTGTCTTAAGATTTCCATATATTCGGGAATAATATTTATGTTGTTCATCAAACAAAAGGGATTTTTACTAGAATCATTATAACAATATCTCTTTAATTATACGGTTCTGAACGATAGTTAGCAAGAAATATTTATATAATAGGATCTCGGCGCTAATTACCGGATCATTTCAACTGTTATACGCTTCCTTAGACCGCATGAACACATGGGCTATCACTGGCCTACCACATCCATTAGTAGTGACCCTCCTATCTGTCAAGGCACTCAAGATGATTTATGAGAGGAGCCGTGTGGACTCCTCTGGCTCTGACGGGATTTCTTTACAAACCGGCTGGTTACAAGTTTATTCATTTCTTAGACTCGAAAAGCAAGCACAATAGTTTCTTTCATACTTAAAATATGTGGCTAAATAATCCGCTCATATTGGCTCAGGTGAGATCACTTATTGCGAAGTATCTACGTTGGCGGGTATGAGATTAATACAACCATAAATACAGGGGCTTTCAAAGTATCTGAACCTGAGTTCATATCTGGTCAACCTCCTAGGCAATTCCATTTTTGGAGGATTCAGAGACACTTATGAAGGAGCGGAGCATTTAACGCCAGTCCTCCTTATATAGCGACATTCTGGCGGCAGACTACACGGTCCCCTGCACTTTAACACAATATAAATACAGCACCCTTTCCAAATTTGCCTCAAGCAAATACATAACTTTCTTCTTTACAGCGCACAACTACACTTTGCAATCAGCTTCGGCCTGGCATGATATCACAGAAATCCTAGCGTGCATATTATATACGCTACACTAGCGTTTGTTACATATAGTATTTACGTGATCCCTTTCGAGTTAGGTATTATCCCCAACTTTCTTTTAATCTCCGTCTTTTAACATATTTGCCTTTTATAATTTGCCTTGCACTGACAATAATTTAATCCTTGATATTTCTTTAACTAGAACAAGATAGTTCAACAATCATTTATTATTTCTTTTGGAACCTAACGGTTTCCATCTTTCATTATTTCTGAATATTAATTCAACAATTAATTCTTTACCGATGTCTTTACCTTCTATTTCTTGTTTTAATAGTATTTAACATATCATTACTTTACATATGATGCTATTCCAAATGAATACAACTCCACTGAGTATTTATTAATACTTTTTAATTGGTTAATTTCATAACTAAGCTATCGTTCAAAAACCCGTATATTTCATTATACACACTTTGTTTCACATATCACTGTTTTTCTAATAGAATACTTTCTCATTATATCCATTGCACGAATTCTTCCAATAACAACACATAATCAAAATATGGTACTCACATGACCTCCAGAGCTGCTTGCCCCTGGATCCGAATGAATCGGCTCTTTCACCCACATTCTGGGCTTTTAAGCTCTCATCGCACACATCAAGGCACACGTTATATACAGTGATTCTCCATGAATTTTACACATTTTAAATACACTTTCAACCTCTTCTTGAGGGATAAAAATCATGATTACACTTAGCACTTTAAAACAATATAATATTTCTATTTCTAACACACAAGAAATTTACACTGAATCACTCCTATCTTTTAACACTTTTACACTTAATTACTTCTTTCCTCCTCCTAGGGTGTAGATACTAGCGTCGCCTTCCCTAGATCTAGCTCCTATCTGGGGTGTTTGAAAGTCTCGTTCACGGCTTTCCTCGACTGGTAACGGCTATTATATTCTAGTTCGACTTATTTAGTGACTGGCACTCCTTTAGAGTATTTGCACGATACTATTCTGGTTCGTTTTACTAGTTACTGTCTTGCAGAATGTCTATGCTCGACATAAGTCCTAGAGTCGCCATTTATTGTTACTAATGCGCTCTATTAATGTTTTTGCTTCCGTCAACGTTTGAACTTTATTTCTGGATATGGTATTCTAATCGTTTGACGACTTCCAAAGTTTTTCCTTACTTCACTGGCGTTTACTTCAGACTTTATGATCTATCGTCACTTAAGCACTAATCTCCTAAGCACAGGAAAATTAGGTTGTTATCCTACGTTCCGACCCTTATACGGTTCTTTAACGCATTTGGATAATTTAGCACTTCGATGCTATACAACTGTCTCGTTTACTACCGAGATGTTTCTATACTGTCTCCGTTAAACTGATTCTATTGCTGATCGCTTTCTAAGGTTTTGTAACGCCCTTGTTGGCTGAATGTGCTTTTTGGTCAAAGTAAGATACTTTGCAATGTCCCAAAGACTGGTTATTAATGTTCGTAGCAGGACGATATGTTCCTCCCAACAGAGGTTCTCGGGTGACAGCGTGGTTGTTCAGTAAGACCTTTGCCCACTGAATGATGTGAAACAGTGTTTCCACCTCAGAGGAATACCAAGACTGAATGATTACCCTCGGGCTAGCTGTCTATTTATTCGATTCCACTAAAATAGTCTAGTTTCGCCCCTTCTCAAAACTAACATCTAAACTAAACGTCGTACGTTTGTGATAAAATTACCTATTTATTCCTCCTGATCTAAACGTTTCGAATTTACTTAAATTTTCCAAAATTGATCGTGGCAAAGTTTATAAAAATTAAAAGGTGCTCCTGTCCTGCATAGGCGTTATTTTGTTTTGTACCTATCTCCGAGCAACTTGCTATCTCCACCTCACATTACGTCATGCATAGGTCATCACTTCTGTTCTAAGCAATTATTAAAGGTTTTTATACTTTCATAAATTCTCATCTCCAGAGTTACCCTCATTAGCATTTTAAAAATCCAATAATTTTGCGTCGTTCCTGAAACAAAGGGTTATTTCGCAACATTTGCAGGCCTTGCCTTCCACAGTGTTGCCAATAAAACGATTAATCGGCATCCTACGGTGAATCCCGCTTCTTCCTACACGGATGGAAATCTCCTCTGTAATATTGCACCGTCAAGCGTAAGCTGCTCTGATCACGTAAGCCTGATGACCTCACGCGCGGGTTGCATGTAGTAACTGAGATTGTGAGCCGTATCGCTCGTGAGTCACCCCAAGATGAGCTCATCTGACCATCTGGCTGGCTTATAACTGTACTGGAATCATTCTTTCTTTCGTTCCTTAAAATGTCATGGGTTCGATTCTTGTCCCGTTTAAATGGGTACTGTACCAAGTCTGCAACATGCACTGGACAAACACATATGGTCGTTTGATCTCAGATGGTTCTTGTGCAGAGTTAGCAGCAGCAGCAGAGGGGACAGGCCACGTACCAAGTCTGCAACATGCACTGGACAAACACATATGGTCGTTAGTTCTCAGATGGTTCTTGTGCAAAGTTAGCAGCAGCAGATGGGACAGGCCACGTACCAAGTCTGCACTGGACAAACCCATATGGTCGTTAGTTCTCATTTCTGGTAGAAGTGTTTTTGACATCAATAAATGTATGTAAGGGGCGCATTCCTGACTTACTTAGACAAAATTATCTCCTGAGGAAATATCAAAAGATAATCTCCACTCCACAACTTCCTATTCATTCTGACATACCTACGGTACAGTTACGTCGCTTGAAGTTCCAGCAACCACCCATCTTAACAGCGGAATCACTACAAATAAGTAATTTTCAGATTGAGAAATATGGAAACTTCATTGATCCTATCAAGAATCCAGCTGGCATGGAACTACCACGCCTTACGTAGAAATCACTCAACATGGTTCAAACGGGACATGAGGTCTGCACAGAGTGCTTATACAAGTGGAATAAGGCTTCCTCACGTAGTACGACTATGGATTTGAATGACAGACCACACAGCATATTTTGGAGGACTGCAACCTTCGAGCCTAATTATGGAAACCTGAAAGACAGTCAGGATGCAACACAGCCTGCTCTTGGTTGGATTTCAAATTTAAATATTAACTTGTAAACCTGGACATTTTATCATTTTGCTTACTACTGAATATGTGTAATCCCATCAAAATTGATCTTAATATGTATTGTTCTTGTAATTGCTAATTTATATGTTTGTTGTGTTCCTCAGCTTGTAATTATGTAGATGTACTGTACCATGCCATACGCTAAATAAATAAATCCTAAAAAAAGAATCATACCGAACAAAATGTAGTAGGGTTTTCACTTAGCGGTACTTCTCGAGTGGCAAGAAACTCTACATTCGAAAAGATGATAAATGTTAGAGACAAAAATTTCAAATTACGAAAATCTGTCTTTTAACTCTAACTAAGGAGGGAAACCCCATTTTTTCCTGAACACTTTTCTTCTGACACTTAAGTGCCGATTTCTGGAGTTAAATTTATAAAATGTGCATCTATTGGTAATTTCTCGTTAACTATTTGGTAAAACATAACTTTTCACAAAACTCCAAAATTTTGATTTCTATGACAGTGACCTGATTAGCGTTCACTTGCTCTTCCAATTTCTCTGTCTCCACTTGGCTCGCAGTACAGTAATTCTAGGACCACTTGAATTCGGCACAAAGATTGGTAATAAAACAAGGTTGACGAAAACATTATACAAAAAGTAATTCAGAAGGGTTTTTCGAAATACATTTTAGTTGCGTATCCCGGAAGAAGGAAAATTTCCTGGCTCGACAACCTTAGAACCTGGTTCAACAAAATTGTTCCGCCACAGATAAATCCAGAATAGCCATGCTGATCGCCAGCGTCCGAAACGGACAGGCACGTTAAGAAGGAGAAGGAGAAGAATCTATTGAGTACTTATATTCAACATCTAGAGCGTTTGGTCAATACCCGGCATTTGTTTTCTAAAAAAAAACTTTTGAAAACATTTTGGCTTTATGCTCATGACCTAACTAGCGTTCACATGTTTTTCCAGTATCTCTGTAGTCACTTGTTTTGAAGTAGGCTACTGCGAGAAACTTGAAATTTGTCACCACGAAAGGTTATGAATCAAAATAGTCGAGAACGTCCAAAATTATAAAAATCTCTCTTTATATTAGTCTATAAATTAAGGAAATTAACTCACATTTTCTTACCTTTGCTACTTTCTAGCATTTCTTTTCAAAAATTTGAACAATAGATTATTTTCCGGTACTTATTGTGTAACTATCAGCCGTACTGTCGTTGTCGGGCTAATTATACATTTCCGATAGCCTAGTTATTATCTCCAGCGACCGAGATACCTATTCCCACGGGTCAACTCAAGCGATGTGCATTGATAGGGACTCACCTCCTTAATTACAGTAACGCTACAATGCATTTAATTACGAGCATTTATTGAGCTCTGCATTTCCTTCCTCCATTGCTAGAACCCACATCTCATGACACTGAATAATATGATGATACTGTTACAGCCCCAGCCCTTAATGCCCTAAAATCCCGACAAACCCCATAAATTTTACGGAAGCCACAGAACACAGGCTAGACGGGTGACCACACGCGTGATATAATTGTCACAACACGCGATGTGGGACAACCAAATACGGACAACATACAGGTTTACAGCAACAGAATACCGCTGACCAAACAGCAGAACACAGCCATCGATTAAATAGAGGACGAGGAGAAACATCGTAGGGAGTCTCTTCTACTCTTGATGCCATTCGTCACCTGCATCGACACGCTACATTCACACATCGCCTACGCCCGAATTGGGAAGTGTTTACTTAGAAATTATTCCTCAATCCTTCCCCCGTCAAACCCTCACAATTTTGTAAATTCTTCTTCGTTCCAAGTTGCATGGTTGGACATTAAGACCTTAGAATTAATCCCTGATACTATATTTCAATTGAGTAGTTTAGTTGAAAAACCTGATACATCACAAAAAGAAAACTTTTCAGGGGACAAGAAAAACGTTTCATTCCGATCTCTGGAAAGGCACAAGATTGATACTTTGGGCAATCATTAGCTTATGTAATGTAGTTATGGTCCTGTAAGAACTTTAAGAATGTGAGCATTATATTGTGCGATAATTGAAAATATGTTTGTGATGTATCTTTATTTGAAAGTTAACTGGTGATCTATATGGATTTGAAAATAACTATTAAGACTTATCGGGTTTAGAAAACAAACACACATTCTCCTGGAAAAACAACATTTACAGTAAAACTGATACAATATCACATTTGTACTAGAGTTTCTGATTGCTTAGTCGTTTAGAAAATACCAATGACAGAAAATATTACCATTTTGAACAAAATAGTCTTGATTTAAAAAAAGAATATCACAGCACTGAAACATGTCAGATGTCAATTTAGAAACTTATACAACAAGGTCATCTATTTCAGAAGCGTTCTCACACACACAATCTTCGACATTAGCAGGATGATGTTTACATTCAGTTAGGTACTCGAACCTGTCTACAATATTGCCACTTTTTTTTTGCAGCACCGGACCACTGAGATTCATTCCGCTGCTTTTTCCGTGGACGATCATGGTTTTCACTTGGAACACAGTCCATCGTTAACTGGAATGTCAATTATACACCAAAGACAATGCAATACGAACAGCGATTTAAAAACACTGCACCTAGGCGGCAATGTTCGTTGCGCAGTGAACGTGTGCGCATTGCTTGTTGATGTAACTGGTTTTGATTCTGAAGTTCCGGCACTTATCTGGATTTGCAACCAAGCCGTATTTTTGTTCAATGAAACACGGAGGATGTATCTGGTTTTGACGCTCGGCGTTTGAGGTCAAGGTGTAGAATCATATAAAGCTATAAAAAATAGCAAAACCTGCAATTCGAAAAAAAGTGGATGCATCTGGGTTTGCAACTAAACGACTCAATTGTCTGCACTCCAGCTCCCATTTCTCCTGACACAAGTAGGCATCACACTGCCTACTCAGCGCATATCAACACGTATCAAGGCCACTCGCCCGACTTCCGTGCTTGCTACTTAATGACTACCCCCTCATTCCTCCCAATTCCACTCACACCGTTTTGCCCTCTTGCCATCTCGGCACATCCCCCGCACCTGGCAAGCAAGTACAACCCCTTGAGAGAGGCAAAACAATACCTTATTTTCTCTGCTCAGGTTCTTGACGAAGAAGAACACTTTCCACCAATCGGTAGCACAGTCATTCTTATAGGAGTAATCCCACATAGGTCCATCGTGTAGCTTCTTGGCCAGGGAGAATTCCAACAGGATCACTGCGGCCAACGTTGGGGTCAGTCTGCGGTGAAACGAAAACAAACACTGGATACATCTATAGCTGATAGAGCGTTATTAGGGTTCATCTACAACCGTCCCTACTGACAATTAATGACCTGTTGAAGAACGGCAAGAAATGTTACGTTCAAGACACCAATATTCTTTGGCCAATTCCGAGAACATCATATATAAATTGTGTACATATAAATATTGAGTTTACTGAAACACACCTGTTAATACTATAATGTTTATTGTAACATGCGTTCAATCCTTCATACAACAGACAACATGGAATTTATGAGACAACATGACTAGATAAATTATGAACTGCAGGCTAACACGATCCACGAACAATATAGACAACTAGCAATTGTACCCGGCGCTGCCCAGGAGGTTTCTTTATATGTTATAGAAAGATACATGCCAATATACTTCGCAGAGTATTATTCATATTGACCGAAATTGAGTTTAGAACATAGTCCTCCTGGACTCCTGGACCCTGAGGTTACTCAAGTGCACTTTAAACCAAGTCGAAAAGTACTGTGGAGTGCAATAACGTAGCAGAGCATGCAGCAATAGTAACAAGTAGTTCCGTGAAGAACTTTACAACCTATTTTCATATATCCTACTCATGTAATTGCTTCTATCAACATACAAAATTTCAGTTTGATTGTCGTGATAGATTCGTAGATAATGAGAACCGTCTAAATATTTCAGATGGTTCGCAGGTTGGATTTTTATTTATGTACTATTACATGAAGATTATTGTGTAGGTGTGGTATTCAAACTTCAATCGCATGATTAGAACACAAGAAGTAAAAACGAGATTTTAAAATTTCGCACAGCTGCCATCTTGGGGTTATGAAAACAATTGAAATAAATTAGATGCCAGTGGATTAATATTTGTATAAGCATCTAACGTGCAACGTTTCACTGCATTCGGATGGTTAAATTGCGAGAAACGTCCATTTAAATATTTATATTTCGCGTCGTCGCTATGTAGGATTTGTGCTCACCAGGTTACTGAAAGTCCTATAGGTGAACTTATGTTCATAGCCTCTAAGAACATAAAAATTCAGTTTTATTGCTGTAAAAGATTAGTAGATGTTGAGAACCGTCTAAATATTTCGGATGGTCGCCATATTGGATTGTTATATGTATAGGCCATAGAGTTATGTACCATTAAAGGAAAATTATTGCGTAGGTTCATTATTCAAACTTTCACTTCGATCGCATGATTACGACACAAGACATAACAACTTAATTTTAAAACTTTGCACAGCCACCATTTTGAGGTTATGTAAACAAATGAACTAAATTAGATGCCAGTTCATTAGAATATGTATAATCATTTACTGTACCACATTTCACTGCGGTCAGAGGGTTAAATCACGAGAAAAGCCTATTAAAATGTTTGAATTCGCTTGGCCGCCATGTTCGTTTTGTACTTTAGAGGTTTATGAAAGTTACACAGATAAACTTGTACCATAGCCCTTTATCACTGTACAAAATTTCAGGGTGATATCTGTATTGGTTTCGGAGATATAGAATGCTGGTGAAATATTTCACAGCCGCCATTTTGAAGTTATGTAAACAATTGAACTAAATTAGATGCCAGTGCATTACCATGTGTATAAACATTTTCTGTAGCAAGTTGCATTACGTTTGGATGGTTAAATCGCGAGAAAAGTATATTTAAAATCTCAAATTCGCTTGTCCGCGATGTTGGTTTTGTAGTTACCAGGTTTTTGAAAGTCTCATAGGTGAACTTCTAGTAGTGATCTTTATCGCCATACACAATTTCAGGGTGATATCGGTAATAGTTTCGGAGATACTGAATGCTGGTGAAATATTTCGCACAGCCGTCATGTTGGATTGGTGAGAGACAGTACAATTTGAAGGGCACGGTCTGGGTCGGCCAGAATGGTGCTTATGATCTTACTGAGTTTCATTGAAATCGCTCCAGCCGTTTAGAAGTTATTAGGGGGGACACACACCATCACACACACACGCACACACACACGGACAAAAGGTGATCTCATAAACCTATATTTTCATGAAATGAAAATAGGCTAAAAATGGATGCATATGCATAATCTCTCGAGAAGTTAGTCTCAAGATTACTTTCCTGGCAGTGTTTATTTTTGATTTAATGGCGGTAATTAAGATGTCTTATAGCAGTGCTCACATAGTTATTTCTCTTATTAGCCTATTTGTATTCATGAAACAAGATGTTCAGTAAAGAACATATAGCATACTTTCTCCTGAATGCGTGGGTGTAGTTAGAACTCTTTGTCATTTTCAAGGAGTATATTGAATGTTGGTTGTAGCAGCTTTTTGAAATATAACGTGCTATATTTACACGTTGATTGAATCCAAACCTGAATATATACACACACTAATACAGCCATCACAATAACACAGGTTGACAGACAAAATTGAACACTCATCCAAGTACACGGGGCTAAATGACCATGATGTCCTTGCATCTTAAATGAAACAACAGCAATAACTTCCTAACCAAATCATTCCTCGTACAAAAGTACACAAACTCGTAAGTCTACAGACATCACAGTGACACAGGTTATCAGACAACTTCTACACACACCCAAGTACACGGGGCTACAAGACCTGATGCCGCAAAACTAGCAAAGAATCAACAACAAAAACAAAAACAATAGACTCTAACACGGATCAAGGACAACGAATTTTAATCACTGTTGTCGAGTGTTGAAATATGTGGTGTTATAAGTATATATATAATATTTTCGATTGCAAATACGCACTATATATGATTAAAATTATACCGTGTGAGTAGTTGTAAATCAATAAATACAAAAAGACTTAGTAAAAACACTTGAACCTGCTGGGATTTGATTCACGAACCTCTAGACTATGAGTCCAGGTCGCTGCCACTTCGCCAAACATGCGATACACTAATACTTGTTTAACAACTAGTTTAGTTTAACTGCATATTATTTTGTGTTGCAATCAACGATTTCATTAGCGTTTTGTGCCTTTTCTATAAACCATTTGATACTAAATAGTCTAATGTATTATTTTGTTCAGTACATCCCTAAAAGGTCGCCTCCGTAGCGTAGCGGTCAGCAGGGTTAGCAGCCGCCCCGGAGGTCCTGGGTTCGATTCCCGGCTCTGCCACGAAATTTGAAAAGTGGTCTGAGGACTGGAACGGGGTCTACTCAGCCTCGGGTGGCCCAAATGATTAGAGGGGGTTCGATTCCCACCTCAGCCATCCTCGAAGTGGTTTTCCGTGGTTTCCCACTTCGTCTTCGGGAAAATGCCGGATGGTACTGCGCCCGAAATTTGGATGATTCATGATGAAAATGATGTTATTTTTCGAGCTCGAGATACAGTTTAACATTGCAATATAAATCTTGGAAGTTGGCTCAAGAGAGCTTTGTTAGCGAACGCAGGCAGTGGGAGAAACCCATCACTTGATCAGAGACACCCCAGAATATTCTCGATCATTGTAAAGTGCCTAGCAACAAGGAAATTGCGCGAAATATTACCAGTTAATTGTTATAAAATATATCATTGGATACATGCTTACAGCCAATGAGAGGAGGGTTTATGGAAGCAGATATGGATTTTTACCAAGTGAATGTGATTAACTATGCCATTTAAGCCCTATGTAACAATGTTATTCCATTGAATACATCAAGAAACTTAAAAGAAGATATTACTACTACTTTGAATGACGCAAAAGGCAAGGATTTCACTGTAATAAGCTTTATTACAAGTGTGCGCCCATAATTACGCGCGACCAGCAATGGCGCCGAATTTCAGACGAGTTGAGGGGGGCGGCGGCTTCTAGAAGTGTTCTTCTCTCGACTGACTTCGAAGTTACAAGACGTTTTACCCGGGTTAGTTCATTCCCGTAGACACGATACCGAGTGCGGTCCTACGCGACACGAGAGACAGCGTGATACCGGCCAATAGTTTTGAGAGGCCCGCTAAAACTAAGTGAAGTTGAGCGGAGGGTAATTAGTTAAATAGCGAACAAGTGTTCGACTTCGTGGAAACTAAACAGTATACATTATACTTATCCAGTGATAAGGCTTCACCACAAGAAGATTTAAGGAAATTCATCGGGGAATTTGAAAGTTATAGGACACTTTGTATTGTCAGAGAAAGTTACTTATCTCAGCGCAGATAAAATCATTTTAGTGCAGTGAGACTTCAACACAGGCAAGTTCATGCTGCAGCAATAAGTAAGTAGAGTGAGATTGTATGAACATTGTGACTTTATTGTATATGAACACTATGATGGCTACATACAATTATAAAGTGGAATTTGTTAATGACATTTTAAGTATGTGTGAGTTGATGGATTAAAACTATTACGCGATTGGGATATGTCGAGACTGGGTTGTGAATAGCAACATGGAACAACGTTAAGGAACAACGAGAATATCTATAACATCTAGAATGTTACAATACCGAGATAACATGATACATTATGTGCACTTCCATCCAGTACAATTAATGTATTTTCATTTTCATTCATTCTCGACGATTAGCAGATATAATCTTTCATTGACCAACCAAATGAACATTAACATCTACAATAGTGAATCGACGTTCAACATCCAAATTTATTTGTAACGATGATGCTACTAAGAAATTATTGCTCAATAATGATGGAGGACTTTCGAGTGATGTCGGCTATTGAAGAGTCATCAACGGGAAGACAGAAGATAGAAGATACAAGGCCCAATGATTGTTTGAGATGGAGTCCATGTTCGAGGAACGATGTTCGATGCCCGGAGGAGACGAATATGCCGAGAACGAAATCTTTCCATTCTCGAGATCGCTGTTCTTATCCGATGGCGTGGAATGGGTTTGATTTCAACAAATCATACCTGGATGATGATCCAGCTGGGTATTTTCTAATACCCGACAATGAACTTCAATTTTCCACGAGACTAAGGTAGAAATGTTTTTCATTATTCTATAGTTTGTGTGTGTTTGACGGCATTTGTGAACAACAATTCTCCATATGTATTTCATGTATTTCACTTCAATGTTTATTCAACTTTATTCTTCAAGATTGTATAATTAATTATCTATGCTTGGAAAAATATTTCATGATTCAGTTTTTAAACTGAAGTCAGCTGTTTGAGAAATTTATTTTCCATTGCGAAAATCTTTAAAGAAGTTTTTATTCGACATCGATTTTTATTCAAGGCTTCAGACAATTTTGTCTTTGATATTTTCAGTAAATTCATTTTGTTTAAAATGAACTTGGCACTCTTTCTGTAAGAAGAATTCATAGTTAGGAGAAGAAATCTACGCGTGATATAATGTGAAATATCACCTAATATTATAAACAATTCGTCGATCTAACAAGTTACATTCGTTATGATTACGACGTGAAGTTAAACGATTATGAACATTCTTTGTATAGAATGAAGATACATTCAGTTAATGACAAACTAATATTGAGTTGAAGGAAGACTTTGCTCTTCATTAAATGTAAATTATTTGAGACATATCTATTGAAAGATAATTCATCCGACCTTAGTAAAGTTAGATAAGATCGTATCTGGTCGTGATCGATCCTTATTGAGCGATGAAATAACACGTGGTGTTATTAATGCACAAATGTAACACTACGTTATTTGTCAATGTAGTATTGCAACCGTGTATATTTTAGGAATGACCAGTGTGAAGAAACTTGTGTATTTTTTATTAAATGTTTAGAGACATGGTGTTTTATTTTCCAGTAACTTCGTTTAGTAAACCTTTAAAGATCTATCAATATAATCAATATAATCGTTTGAGAACGACCAATGTAATTGTCGAACAGATATTGCTGTTCATTAATAAGCAGTGGATTGTAACAACAATAAGATAAATGCCAGAGGGAAGTTATGCCAGTACTGTGGAACAATTGTTGAGAACAATTGAGTTGAAGCAATGTGAGTTTTGTAGTGGAGATATACGGAGGTTTCTGTCGTATAGAGTTGTTCGGAACACAAGGGTGATTCCGTATTCATTGTCATGAAGTACTGTGGTTTGAATAATTTGAGCATTGTTGTATTATAAGGGAGTCAGGGAAGACTCCTAAATGTGATCAGATCTGCGACACGAAAGTCGTTATAGGCGGAACTTCGATGAGAAAAGATATAATACCCTTGTTCTCTAAACCATTATTAAATTATATTAAACTGGAATTGTAACAACAATGAACTTATCTTAAATGATTGGTCATTTGTATACCGATAATGTCTTTTAACCTGATATGACAGAAAGTGGTTTAGCATTTGTAAATAGGAAGTTATAGTAATTGAAAACTATAAGGAAGGAGCATTAATAATTATATTAACACGGTCTTATCGCTCAAGAGTGAGTCTTTGAAGCGATAGACACTTGTAAATAGTGTATAAAGATTTCCATTTGTTTATATCGAGAGTTTTGAATTTTTGCAATTATTAATATTTTTAAATGTTTTTGAATTAGAATATAGTTTGATAGAGCGAATGTTTTTGATACGAGTGTTTGAGTTTAATTGTTAATATTGAGTGTATGAAGGCTTTTTCGGTCATGAACCACAGTAGCTAGTGTTAGGAAGATTGTTTTTGAGTATGGATGAGTTTAAGTGAGTATTACTTTAAATAGAGCCGTTTTTGTAAAATGTTATTGTTTGAAACGCGAGTTGCTTTAGCGTGTTTCATTTCTCGCCTTGTGTGCTCAGAGCAGAGACCTGAGCAGGTGGCAAGCAGGCAAGTCCCGTTTATTAGCAAGGTCGAGCGAGAAACAAATGAGTCCAGTCCTCACAGCTGTGTGTGGAGAGCTGACGATCTTGCCATTATATAACCAGTCCAACTATGTAGACAAGCACGCGACAGAGTATGTCAAATATTTTAAATGGAATGCTCGTCTCAAAGGAGCAGCAGTAGAATGTCTAGATTTGTTTTCAAAATTTGTAGACGGCAGAATACTTTTATTTTTCAACCGATTATGTTAGTATAAATGTAAGAAGTTTTATTAAGCTTCAGTGGCGTACATGAATATTTATTATAGGGTGTTGTGTAGTTTGTGTTTGTTGTCTAGTTATAAATTTATTTATAAATTTATATTTTATACGTTTTATTCGGTGTTCCTTTATTATTCTATAAATAGAGACGTGTTATGGAACAGCCTAAAATAGATAGGAAGTCTATTTATCCAACAAAGCCCCGAGAAAACACGGAAAGTTTTTACTCTATCGTATAAAAGCTAGTATATTTTATCCATAACATGTTTCAAATATACTGTGTATAATCTTGGAGAGTCCGCTGGCGGGACTGTGATAAGGACATTCAGCTGGGATTTTCACTATTCAAAAATCCAGCTTTGCTTTGGATGCCCAGCGAGTACCTCCTTAATATTTACGGGTAGAGTACCTACTGTAAGGCCACGGCCGTCTCCTGCCCACTTCCTTGCCTAACTGTCCCGCTCTTTCCGTCCATTCATCAGTCCCCCTGTTGGCTTTGCAGGTGAGACCGCCTGGGCGTAGTGCTGGTCACACATCCCAGTTGTATCCCTGACTCAGAGTATCAAGCTCTAGGACACTGTCCTGGCGGTAGAGGTGGGATCCCTCGCTTAGTCCGTGGGAAAAGCCGATCGTGGAGGGTAAAACGATAGCGAAAAAAAAACATAAAAGGAAGTTACGGATATATATGGATTTACGAGCAAACAATACCCGCCATTTTAATCCAACGGGACGGCGCGAACAAGTACGATATGGCACAGTCAGCCTGAAATGTTAGTCACTACTACGGTTACATATTCTATTTGAAAGTGCTAATATCCTACCAGTCACCCCCTTGAGGACAGTTTAAACCTCCCTTTGTACGGTGAGCGTATTTGGTAAGGCAGGCCTTGTTGAATCGTAAGTTACGGTTAGGCTATAATACTTGCATGATTCATACATCCACCAACTTGAAACTATTTGACTGATGACCTTGTAGTTTGGGCAAAAGATGCTTTCAACATTACGGTATTTTGATGCAAAATTTGGTACAGATCGGATCGTTAGGGTAGTCGTAAATTGATTTAAGCTCAGAACATTTTGGTAGGCGCCATTTCCCTTTTATTATGATGGCGGCGATATACAACATGACACTGAGTTTTCCTTTGCTAGTGCTATCTTTGTGGTTCGATTTGGTTTTGTTGTGTTTGAATTGATAGGGGGGGGGGGTCGATTTCCACACATACACGGCCGCCATCTTCAAACTATTGGGCCGATGACCTTGTAGTTTGGTCAATCAACGCTTCCCACACGGAGGTACGCTGTTGCAAAATTTGGTAGAGATTAGATGATTAGGTTATTCGTAATTTGATTTAAGTTTGAACATTTGGGTGGCCGCCATTACGTTTCCGTCAAGATGGCGGCGATATAAAAAAATGACACTGAGGTGCCCTTTGATAGTGCAACCTCTATACCAAATATCGTTAAATTCGGTTTCACCGTGTTTGAATTGACATGGGGGGGGGGGGGCAGATATACTAAATTCCACAAACTCACACACTCACAGACAAACAAACAGACACACAATTGTATACACTTTTTCTTTTTGCAAAAATCGAAAGTAGGCTAAAACTCTGTAGCGTTGTCATGGATGGAATTGTAATTTATCGGAGTGTGTGAAGCAGTTTGTGAAGGACGGTAGCTGATAGGACTCGGATGTGGCAAACTGAGATAGTGAAACGTCCAAGGAAGGTCAATACGAGCAATCAATCAGTGATCGATTGGGTTTCCAATTCAAAGGTGAATTCTCAAAACATGCACTGTGGAAGAAAACGTAATTTTGCGAAACATGAGCTCACAGAAAGTAAGGTCTTCGAATTAAGAGACTGACATTATAACAAAGAAGCGACTGGTTCAAGCTTTGGTATTTCCTATCGTCACGTATGGCTCTGAGTCCTGGGCTATAAATGCGGCAAGCCGTAGGAGAATAGACGCCTTCGAGATGACTTGTTATTGAAGAATGCTACGAATATCGTGGGTAGCAAGAAGAACAAATGAATCTATTCGGAAAGAGCTAAGAATTGCTCCAAAAGCACGCTTACACCTAAACATCCAAAGGCAAATGTAGAGATTTGTCAACCAAGTCATCCGGTGAGACGCCATTGAGAAGTGTATCTTCCGGGGTAAAGTTGAAACGACTGAGGGGACCGGTACCTTGACCAGATAAAGAGTTTGCACTTGTCTAATAATAACTATAAAGTAATGCTGGAAAGTTAATTTACCTGACGAAGCGGTGTATGATCAAAGCTTTGAAAGTGATGGATTTCTTTTCGGCCATCCCATTTAAGAACACGTAGCTGACGAGTAGGCCACTGAGTACGAAGAACGTGTCCACTGCAAAGACACCAGACATGAACCCCACAGCCGGCAGGGTCTGCAGGAACTGAAAACATATGAATCACTTCACGGAACACTGTCATTTGTATTCTAATTTAGTGCAGAGTATTCTAATATAGCGTGTTCAAACCCGGCGAAGTCGTCGGATTTATTAAGAGCGTTCAAAACTTTCAGTATGCCTTCCTTCGGAAGGGAAGTAAAGCCGGCTTTCCCATGTCATAGATTTATGGCATGTTAAAGATCCTTCCTCAGACTAAACTTGTGTGAAGCTAAATTTCTAGGTTAGATTTCTTTAGAACGCTCTATCAAAGTTCCAACGTTCACCACTAAGTATCATTGACATCTGGTAGCGAAAGTTGGAACTACTTGAAATTGAACGAAACTTGTAGCTCACCCTATGGGTGTCCGCTAGAAGCAATTACAGCCTCTGGCGAGCCGAACATGTCCTCGAACAGTCCCGGCACTAAAAGCCATACGATAAATAAATAAATGTGATGGTTGGTTCCTCAGTTTAGGGGCTGCGACAACGCGGTCATGTAGCCCCGTGTACTTTGGGTGTGTGTAGAATCTGTCTGATAACCGGTGTTAATTGTGATGGCTGTATTAGTGTGTGCTATCTGTTTTTAATTCGAGTAAGGACTGGAGACATTGGATTTTCATATAGTTCCTAGTTTTGCTACCAAACGCCACCGTCAACCATCAACTAGGTCTGAACTTGGTTACTAGATGTCACCGCAGTCAGCTCCTGTTGACGAAAGTTGGAACCTAAAGCGTTAATCAAATTTAACATATAATTTAGCTTCACACATGTGTAATTAGTGGAAGGTTCTTTTACACGCCACAAATCTATGACATGGGCCCGCCGGCCTTACTTCCCCTCCGAAGGAAGGCATACTGCGGGATTTTTAACGAAAAAATCCGACGACTTCGGCGGGGGTTTGCACCCACGACCTTGGGCATTGAAGATCAGCATGCTACCAACTACGCCACCGAACCCGCATATATCAAGGTGAATTATACTTCTGTAAGTTTCTGAGATATGAATATTATCCGGGTAAAACCAATTAAGGTAGCTGCACTACCATGACCTTTACATATCTGTTATTCCTATACAAATGGAAGTATTCTTTAGCTTTGAGACTTCATCATTACTTTCATTTGAGGCTGTTTTGCCCGTCAGCCACCAATCTACTCTGCAATCCCCTATTAGCAGTTAGCGCTGCAGCCTCCAATCTACTCTGCAATCCCCTATTAGCAGTGAGCACTGCAGCCTCCAATCTACTCTGCAATCCATTGTGTGTGATCCCATATTAGCAGTTAGCACTACAGCCTCCAATATACTCTGCAATCCATTGTGTGAAATCCCCTATTAGCAGTTAGCACAGCAGCCTCCAATCTACTCCGCAATCCCCTATTAGCAGTTAGCACTGCAGCTTCCAATCTACTCTGCAATCCATTGTGTGTGATCCCCAATTAGCAGTTAGTGCTGCAGCCTCCAATCTACTCTGCAATCCCCTATTAGCAGTTAGCACAGCGGCCTCCAATCTACTCCGCTATCCCCAATTAGCAGTTAGTGCTGCAGCCTCCAATCTACTCAGCAATCCATTGTGTGTGATCCCCTATTAGCAGTTAGCACTACAGCCTCCAATCTACTCTGCAATCCCCTATTAGCAGTTAGCGCTTCAGCGTCCAATCTACTCTGCAATCCGTTGTGTGTGATCCCCTATTAGCAGTCAGCACTACAGCCACCAATATACTCTGCAATCCATTGTGTGTGATCCCCTATTAGCAGTTAGCACTACAGCCTCCAATCTACTCTGCAATCCATTGTGTGTGATCCCCTATTAGCAGTTAGTGCTGCAGCCTCCAATCTACCCTGCAATCCATTGTGTGTGATCCCCTATTAGCAGTTAGCACTGCAACCTCCAATCTACTCTGCAATCCACTGTGTGTGATCCCCTGTTAGCAGTTAGCCCTACAGCCTCCAATCTACTCTGCAATCCATCGTGTGTGATCCCCTATTAGCAGTCAGCACTACAGTCTCCAATATACTCTGCAATCCATTGTGTGTGATCCCCTATTAGCAGTTAGCACTACAGCCTCCAATCTACTCTGCAATCCAATGTGTGTGATCCCCTATTAGCAGTTAGTGCTGCAGCCTCCAATCTACCCTGCAATCCATTGTGTGTGATCCCCCATTAGCAGTTAGCACTGCAGCCTCCAATCTACTCTGCAATCCATTGTGTGTGATCCCCTATTAGCAGTTAGAGCTGCAGCCTCCAATCTACTCTGCAATCCCCTATTAGCAGTTAGCACTGCAGCATCCAATCTACTCTGCAATCCATTGTGTGTGATCCCCAATTAGCAGTTAGTGCTGCAGCCTCCAATCTACTCTGCAATCCCCTATTAGCAGTTAGCACAGCAGCCTCCAATCTACTCCGCTATCCCCAATTAGCAGTTAGTGCTGCAGCCTGCAATCTACTCAGCAATCCATTGTGTGTGATCCCCTATTAGCAGTTAGCGCCACAGCCTCCAATCTACTCTGCAATCCCCTATTAGCAGTTAGCGCTTCAGCGTCCAATCTACTCTGCAATCCGTTGTGTGTGATCCCCTATTAGCAGTCATCACTACAGCCACCAATATACTCTGCAATCCATTGTGTGTGATCCCCTATTACCAGTTAGCACTACAGCCTCCAATCTACTCTGCAATCCATTGTGTGTGATCCCCTATTAGCAGTTAGTGCTGCAGCCTCCAATCTACCCTGCAATCCATTGTGTGTGATCCCCTATTAGCAGTTAGCACTGCAGCCTCCAATCTACTCTGCAATCCACTGTGTGTGATCCCCTGTTAGCAGTTAGCCCTACAGCCTCCAATCTACTCTGAATCCCTCGTGTGTGATCCCCTATTAGCAGTCAGCACTACAGTCTCCAATATACTCTGCAATCCATTGTGTGTGATCCCCTATTAGCAGTTAGCACTACAGCCTCCAATCTACTCTGCAATCCATTGTGTGTGATCCCCTATTAGCAGTTAGCATTGCAGCTACCAATCTACTCTGCAATCCATTGTGTGTGATCCCCTATTAGCAGTTAGCGCGACAGCCTCCAATCTACTCTGCAATCCCCTATTAGCAGTTAGCACTGCAGCCTCCATTCTACACTGCAAACTCTTGTGTGTGATCCCCTATTAGCAGTTAGCATTACAGCCTCCAATCTACTCTGCAATCCCCTATTAGCAGTTAGCACTGCAGCCTCCAATCTACTCTGCAATCCATTGTGTGTGATCCCCTATTAGCAGTTAGCACTGCAGACTCCAATCTACTCTGCAATCCATTGTGTGTGATCCCCTTTTAGCACTTAGCGCCGCAGCCTCCAATCTACTCTGCAATCCATTGTGTGTGATCCCCTATTAGCAGTTAGCGCCGCAGCCTCCAATCTACACTGCAATCCCCTATTAGCAGTTAGCACTACAGCCTCCTATCTACTCTGCAATCTATTGTGTGTGATCCCCTTTTAGCAGTTAACACTGCAGCCTCCAATCTACTCTACAATCCATTGTGTGTGATCCCCTATTAGCAGTTAGCACTACAGCCTCCAATCTACTTTGCAATCCATTGTGTGTGATCCCCTTTTAGCAGTTAGCGCCGCAGCCTCCAATCTACTCTGCAATCCATTGTGTGTGATCCCCTTTTAGCAGTTAGCACTACAGCCTCCAATCTACTCTGCAATCTATTGTATGTGATCCCCTATTAGCAGTTAGCACTGCAGCCTCCAATCTACTCTGCAATCCATTGTCTGTGATCCCCTTTTAACAGTTAGCGCCGCAGCCTCCAATCTACTCTGCAATCCATTGTGTGTGATCCCCTATTAGCAGTTATCGCCGCAGCCTCCAATCTACTCTCCAATCCCCTATTAGCAGTTAGCACTACAGCCTCCTATCTACTCTGCAATCTATTGTGTGTGATCCCCTATTAGCAGCCAGCACTGCAGCCTCCAAACTACTCTGCAATCTACTGTGTGTGATCCCCTATTAGCAGTTAGCGCTGCAGCCTCCAATTTACACTGCAATCCCCTATTAGCAGTTAGAACGACAGCCTCCAATCTACTCTGCAATCCCCTATTAGCAGTTAGCACTACAGCCCACAATCTACTCTGCAATCCATTGTATGTGATCCCCAATTAGCAGTCAGCACTGCAGCCTCCAATCTACACTGCAATCTATTGTTAGTGATCCCCTATTAGCAGTTAGCGCTGCAGCCTCCAATCTACTCTGCAATCACCTATTAGCAGTTAGCACTACAGCCACCAATCTTCTCTGCAATCTATTGTGTGTGATCCCCTATTAGCAGTTAGCACTGCAGCCTCTAATCAACTCTGCAATCCATTGTGGGTGATCCCCTATTAGCAGCTAGCGCTGCAGCCTCCAATCTACTCTGCAATCCCCTATTAGCAGTTAGCACTCAGCCTCCTATCTACTCTGCAATCCATTGTGTGTGACCCCTATTAGCAGTTAACACTGTAGCCTCCAATCTACTCTGCAATCCCCTATTAGCAGTCAGCACTGAAGCCTCCAATCTACTCTGCAATCTATTGTGTGTGATCCCCTCTTAGCAGTTAGCACTGCATCCTCCAATCTACTCTGCAATCCATTGTGTGTGATCCCCTGTTAGCAGTCAGCACTGCAGCCTCCAATCTACTCTGCAATCTATTGTGTGTGATCCCCTATTAGCAGTTAGTGCTGCAACCTCCAATCTCCTCTGCAATCCCCTATTATCAGTTAGCACTACAGCCTCCAATCAACTCTGCAATCCCCTATTAGCAGTTAGCACTAGAGCCTCCAATCTACTCTGCAATTCATTGTGTTTGATCCCCTATTAGCAGTCAGCACTGCAGCCTCCAATCTATTCTGCAATCTATTGTGTGTGATCCCCTATTAGCAGTTAGCACTGCAGCCTCCAATCTACTCTGCAATCCCCTATTAGCAGTTAGCACTACAGCCTCCAATCTACTGTGCAATCTATTGTGTGTGATCCCCTATTAGCAGTTAGCACTGCAGCCTCCAATCTACTCTGCAATCCCCTATTAGCAGTCAGCACTGAAGCCTCCAATCTACTCTGCAATCTATTGTGTGTGATCCCCTCTTAGCAGTTAGCACTGCATCCTCCAATCTACTCTGCAATCCATTGTGTGTGATCCCCTGTTAGCAGTCAGCACTGCAGCCTCCAATCTACTGTGCAATCTATAGTGTGTGATCCCCTATTAGGAGTTAGCACAGCAGCCTCCAATCTACTCTTCAATCCATTGTGTGTGATCCCCTATTAGCAGTTAGCACTGCAGCCTCAAATCTACTCTGCAATCCATTGTGTGTGATCCCCTATTAGCAGTTAGCGCTGCAGCCTCCAATGTACTCTGCAATCCATTGTGTGTGATCTCCTATTAGCAGTTAGCACAGCAGCCTCCAATCTACTCTGCAATCCACTGTGTGTGATCCCCTATTAGCAGTTAGCGCTGCAGCCTCCAATCTACTCCGCAATCCATTGTGTGTGATCCGCTATTAGCAGTTAGCACTACAGCCTCCAATCTACTCTGCAATCCCTTATTAGCAGCGCTGCAGCCTCCAATCTACTCTGCAATCCATTGTGTGTGATCCCCTATTAGCAGTTAGCACTGCAGCCTCCAATCTACTCCGCAATCCATTGTGTGTGATCCCCTATTAGCAGTTAGTACTGCAGCCTCCAATCTACTCTGCAATCCATTGTGTGTGATCCCCTATTAGCATTCAGCACAGCTGCCTCCAATCTACGCTGCAGTCCATTGTGTGTGATCCCCAATTAGCAGTTAGCACTGCAGCATCCAATCTACTCTGCAATCCATTGTGTGTGATCCACTATTAGCAGTCAACACAGCAGCCTACAATCTACTCTGCAATCCATTGTGTGTGATCCCCTATTAGCACTTAGCGCTGCAGCCTCCAATATACTCTGCAATCCATTGTGTGTGATCCCCTATGAGCAGTTAGTGCTGCAGCCTCCAATCTACCCTGCAATCCATTGTGTGTGATCCCCTATTAGCAGTTACCACAGCAGCCTCCAATCTACTCTGCAATCCACTGTGTGTGATCCCCTATTAGCAGTTAGCGCTGCAGCCTCCAATCTACTCTGCAATCCCCTATTAGCAGACAGCACAGCAGCCTCCAATCTACTCTGCATTCCATTGTGTGTGATCCCCTATTAGCAGTCACCACTGCAGCCTCCAATCTACTCTGCAATCTATTGTGTGTGATCCCCTATTAGCAGTTAGCGCTGCAGCCTCCAATCTCCACTGCAATCCCCTATTATCAGTTAGCACTACAGCCTCCAATCAACTCTGCAATCCCCTATTAGCAGTTAGCACTAGAGCCTCCAATCTACTCTGCAATTCATTGTGTTTGATCCCCTATTAGCAGTCAGCACTGCAGCCTCCAATCTACTCTGCAATCTATTGTGTGTGATCCCCTATTAGCAGTTAGCACTGCAGCCTCCAATCTACTCTGCAATCCCTTATTAGCAATTAGCACTACAGCCTCCAATCTACTGTGCAATCTATTGTGTGTGATCCCCTATTAGCAGTTAGCACTGCAGCCTCCAATCTACTCTGCAATCCCCTATTAGCAGTTAGCACTATAGCCTCCAATCTACTGTGCAATCCATTGTGTGTGATCCCCTATTAGCAGTTAGCACTGCAGCCTCCAACCTACTCTGCAATCCATTGTGTGTGATCCCCTATTAGCAGTTAGCACTGCAGCCTCCAATCTACGCTGCAATCCCCTATTAGCAGTTAGCGCTGCAGCCTACAATGTACTCTGCAATCCATTGTGTGTGATCCCCTATTAGCAGTTAGCACAGCTGCCTCCAATCTACTCTGCAATCCACTGTGTGTGATCCCCTATTAGCAGTTAGCGCTGCAGCCTCCAATCTACTCTGCAATCCATTGTGTGTGATCCCCTATTAGCAGTTAGCACTACAGCCTCCAATCTACTCTGCAATCCCTTATTAGCAGCGTTGCAGCCTCCAATCTACTCTGCAATCCATTGTGTGTGATCCCCTATTAGCAGTTAGCACTGCAGCCTCCAATCTACTCTGCAATCCATTGTGTGTGATCCCCTATTAGCAGTTAGTACTGCAGCCTCCAATCTACTATGCAATCCATTGTGTGTGATCCCCTATTAGCAGTCAGCACAGCAGCCTCCAATCTACGCTGCAGTCCATTGTGTGTGATCCCCAATTAGCAGTTAGCACTACAGCCTCCAATCTACTCTGCAATCCATTGTGTGTGATCCACTATTAGCAGTCAACACAGCAGCCTCGAATCTACTCTGCAATCCATTGTGTGTGATCCCCTATTAGCAGTTAGCGCTGCAGCCTCCAATATACTCTGCAATCCATTGTGTGTGATCCCCTATTAGCAGTTAGTGCTGCAGCCTCCAATCTACCCTGCAATCCATTGTGTGTGATCCCCTATTAGCAGTTACCACAGCAGCCTCCAATCTACTCTGCAATCCACTGTGTGTGATCCCCTATTAGCAGTTAGCACTGCAGCCTCCAATCTACTCTGCAATCTATTGTGTGTGATCCCCTATTTGCAGTTAGCGCTGCAGCCTCCAATTTACACTGCAATCCCCTATTTGCAGTTAGAACTACAGCCTCCAATCTACTCTGCAATCCCCTATTAGCAGTTAGCACTACAGCCCACAATCTACTCTGCAATCCATTGATTGTGATCCCCTATTAGCAGTCAGCACTGCAGCATCCAATCTACACTGCAATCTATTGTGAGTGATCCCCTATTAGCAGTTAGCGCTGCAGCCTCCAATCTACTCTGCAATGCCCTATTAGCAGTTAGCACTACAGCCACCAATCTACTCTGCAATCTATTGTGTGTGATCCCCTATTAGCAGTTAGCACTGCAGCCTCTAATCAACTCTGCAATCCATTGTGTGTGATCCCCTATTAGCAGTTAGCGCTGCAGCCTCCAATCTGCTCTGCAATCCCCTATTAGCAGTTAGCACTGCAGCCTCCTATCTACTCTGCAATCCATTGTGTGTGACCCCTATTAGCAGTTAGCGCCGTAGCCTCCAATCTACTCTGCAATCCCCTATTAGCAGTCAGCACTGAAGCCTCCAATCTACTCTGCAATCTATTGTGTGTGATCCCCTCTTAGCAGTTAGCACTGCAGCCTCCAATCTACTCTGCAATCCATTGTGTGTGATCCCCTGTTAGCAGTCAGCACTGCAGCCTCCAATCTACTCTGCAATCTATTGTGTGTGATCCCCTATTAGCAGTTAGCGCTGCAGCCTCCAATCTCCTCTGCAATCCCCTATTATCAGTTAGCACTACAGCCTCCAATCAACTCTGCAATCCCCTATTAGCAGTTAGCACTAGAGCCTCCAATCTACTCTGCAATTCATTGTGTTTGATCCCCTATTAGCAGTCAGCACTGCAGCCTCCAATCTACTCTGCAATCTATTGTGTGTGATCCCCTATTAGCAGTTAGCACTGCAGCCTCCAATCTACTCTGCAATCCCTTATTAGCAATTAGCACTACAGCCTCCAATCTACTGTGCAATCTATTGTGTGTGATCCCCTATTAGCAGTTAGCACTGCAGCCTCCAATCTACTCTGCAATCCCCTATTAGCAGTTAGCACTATAGCCTCCAATCTACTGTGCAATCCATTGTGTGTGATCCCCTATTAGCAGTTAGCACTGCAGCCTCCAACCTAGTCTGCAATCCATTGTGTGTGATCCCCTATTAGCAGTTAGCACTGCAGCCTCCAATCTACCCTGCAATCCATTGTGTGTTATCCCCTATTAGCAGTTAGCGCTGCAGCCTACAATGTACTCTGCAATCCATTGTGTGTGATCTCTTATTAGCAGTTAGCACAGCTGCCTCCAATCTACTCTGCAATCCACTGTGTGTGATCCCCTATTAGCAGTTAGCGCTGCAGCCTCCAATCTACTCTGCAATCCATTGTGTGTGATCCCCTATTAGCAGTTAGCACTACAGCCTCCAATCTACTCTGCAATCCATTATTAGCAGCGTTGCAGCCTCCAATCTACTCTGCAATCCATTGTGTGTGATCCCCTATTAGCAGTTAGCACTGCAGCCTCCAATCTACTCTGCAATCCATTGTGTGTGATCCCCTATTAGCAGTTAGTACTGCAGCCTCCAATCTACTATGCAATCCATTGTGTGTGATCCCCTATTAGCAGTCAGCACAGCAGCCTCCAATCTACGCTGCAGTCCATTGTGTGTGATCCCCAATTAGCAGTTAGCACTACAGCCTCCAATCTACTCTACAATCCATTGTGTGTGATCCACTATTAGCAGTCAACACAGCAGCCTCGAATCTACTCTGCAATCCATTGTGTGTGATCCCCTATTAGCAGTTAGCGCTGCAGCCTCCAATATACTCTGCAATCCATTGTGTGTGATCCCCTATTAGCAGTTAGTGCTGCAGCCTCCAATCTACCCTGCAATCCATTGTGTGTGATCCCCTATTAGCAGTTACCACAGCAGCCTCCAATCTACTCTGCAATCCACTGTGTGTGATCCCCTATTAGCAGTTAGCACTGCAGCCTCCAATCTACTCTGCAATCTATTGTGTGTGATCCCCTATTTGCAGTTAGCGCTGCAGCCTCCAATTTACACTGCAATCCCCTATTTGCAGTTAGAACTACAGCCTGCAATCTACTCTGCAATCCCCTATTAGCAGTTAGCACTACAGCCCACAATCTACTCTGCAATCCATTGATTGTGATCCCCTATTAGCAGTCAGCACTGCAGCCTCCAATCTACACTGCAATCTATTGTGAGTGATCCCCTATTAGCAGTTAGCGCTGCAGCCTCCAATCTACTCTGCAATGCCCTATTAGCAGTTAGCACTACAGCCACCAATCTACTCTGCAATCTATTGTGTGTGATCCCCTATTAGCAGTTAGCACTGCAGCCTCTAATCAACTCTGCAATCCATTGTGTGTGATCCCCTATTAGCAGTTAGCGCTGCAGCCTCCAATCTGCTCTGCAATCCCCTATTAGCAGTTAGCACTGCAGCCTCCTATCTACTCTGCAATCCATTGTGTGTGACCCCTATTAGCAGTTAGCACTGTAGCCTCCAATCTACTCTGCAATCCCCTATTAGCAGTCAGCACTGAAGCCTCCAATCTACTCTGCAATCTATTGTGTGTGATCCCCTCTTAGCAGTTAGCACTGCAGCCTCCAATCTACTCTGCAATCCATTGTGTGTGATCCCCTGTTAGCAGTCAGCACTGCAGCCTCCAATCTACTCTGCAATCTATTGTGTGTGATCCCCTATTAGCAGTTAGCACTACAGCCTCCAATCTACTCTGCAATCCCTTATTAGCAGCGCTGCAGCCTCCAATCTACTCTGCAATCCATTGTGTGTGATCCCCTATTAGCAGTCAGCACTGCAGCCTTCAATCTACTCTGCAATCCATTGTGTGTGATCCCCTATTAGCAGTTAGCACTGCAGCCTCCAAACTACTCTGCAATCCCCTATTAGCAGTTAGCACTACAGTCTCCAATCTACTGTGCAATCTATTGTGTGTGATCCCCTATTAGCAGTTAGCACTGCAGCCTCCAATCTACTCTGCAATCCCCTATTAGCAGTTAGCACTACAGCCTCCAATCTACTGTGCAATCTATTGTGTGTGATCCCCTAGTAGCACTTAGCACTGCAGCCTCCAATCTACTCTGCAATCCATTGTGTGTGATCCCCTATTAGCATTTAGCACTACAGCCTCCAATCTACTCTGCAAACCATTGTGTGTGATCCCCTATTAGCAGTTAGCGCTGCAGCCTCCAATGTACTCTGCAATCCATTGTGTGTGACCTCCTATTAGCAGTTAGCACAGCAGCCTCCAATCTACTCTGCAATCCATTGTGTGTGATCCCCTATTAGCAGTTAGCACTACAGCCTCTAATCTACTCTGCAATCCCTTATTAGCAGCGCTGCAGCCTCCAATCTACTCTGCAATCCATTGTGTGTGATCCCTTATTAGCAGTTAGCACTGCAGCCTCCAATCTACTCTGCAATCCATTGTGTGTGATCCCCTATTAGCAGTTAGTACTGCAGCCTCCAATCTACTCTGCAATCCATTGTGTGTGATCCCCTATTAGCAGTCAGCACAGCAGCCTCCAATCTACGCTGCAGTCCATTGTGTGTGATCCCCTATTAGCAGTTAGCACTGCAGCCTCCAATCTACTCTGCAATCCATTGTGTGTGATCCCCTATTAGCAGTTAGCACTACAGCCTACAATCTACTCTGCAATCCATTGTGTGTGATCCCCTATTAGCAGTTAGCATTGCAGCTACCAATCTACTCTGCAGTCCATTGTGTGTGATCACCTATTAGCAGTTAGCGCCGCAGCCTCCAATCTACTCTGCAATCCCCTATTAGCAGTTAGCACTGCAGCCTCCATTCTACACTGCAAACTCTTGTGTGTGATCCCCTATTAGCAGTTAGCATTACAGCCTCCAATCTACTCTGCAATCCCCTATTAGCAGTTAGCACTGCAGCCTCCAACCTACTCTGCAATCCATTGTGTGTGATCCCCTATTAGCAGTTAGCACTGCAGACTCCAATCTACTCTGCAATCCATTGTGTGTGATCCCCTTTTAGCACTTAGCGCCGCAGCCTCCAATCTACTCTGCAATCCATTGTGTGTGATCCCCTATTAGCAGTTAGCGCCGCAGCCTCCAATCTACTCTGCAATCCCCTATTAGCAGTTAGCACTACAGCCTCCTATCTACTCTGCAATCTATTGTGTGTGATCCCCTTTTAGCAGTTAGCACTGCAGCCTCCAATCTACTCTACAATCCATAGTGTGTGATCCCCTATTAGCAGTTAGCACTACAGCCTCCAATCTACTCTGCAATCCATTGTGTGTGATCCCCTTTTAGCAGTTAGCGCCGCAGCCTCCAATCTACTCTGCAATCCATTGTGTGTGATCCCCTTTTAGCAGTTAGCACTACAGCCTCCAATCTACTCTGCAATCCATTTTATGTGATCCCCTATTAGCAGTTAGCACTGCAGCCTCCAATCTACTCTGCAATCCATTGTCTGTGATCCCCTTTTAGCAGTTAGCGCCGCAGCCTCCAATCTACTCTGCAATCCATTGTGTGTGATCCCCTATTAGCAGTTATCGCCGCAGCCTCCAATCTACTCTCCAATCCCCTATTAGCAGTTAGCACTACAGCCTCCTATCTACTCTGCAATCTATTGTGTGTGATCCCCTATTAGCAGCCAGCACTGCAGCCTCCAATCTACTCTGCAATCTACTGTGTGTGTCCCCTATTAGCAGTTAGCGCTGCAGCCTCCAATTTACACTGCAATCCCCTATTAGCAGTTAGAACGACAGCCTCCAATCTACTCTGCAATCCCCTATTAGCAGTTAGCACTACAGCCCACAATCTACTCTGCAATCCATTGTATGTGATCCCCAATTAGCAGTCAGCACTGCAGCCTCCAATCTACTCTGCAATCACCTATTAGCAGTTAGCACTACAGCCACCAATCTTCTCTGCAATCTATTGTGTGTGATCCCCTATTAGCAGTTAGCACTGCAGCCTCTAATCAACTCTGCAATCCATTGTGGGTGATCCCCTATTAGCAGTTAGCGCTGCAGCCTCCAATCTACTCTGCAATCCCCTATTAGCAGTTAGCACTCAGCCTCCTATCTACTCTGCAATCCATTGTGTGTGACCCCTATTAGCAGTTATCACTGTAGCCTCCAATCTACTCTGCAATCCCCTATTAGCAGTCAGCACTGAAGCCTCCAATCTACTCTGCAATCTATTGTGTGTGATCCCCTCTTAGCAGTTAGCACTGCATCCTCCAATCTACTCTGCAATCCATTGTGTGTGATCCCCTGTTAGCAGTCAGCACTGCAGCCTCCAATCTACTCTGCAATCTATTGTGTGTGATCCCATATTAGCAGTTATTGCTGCAACCTCCAATCTCCTCTGCAATCCCCTATTATCAGTTAGCACTACAGCCTCCAATCAACTCTGCAATCCCCTATTAGCAGTTAGCACTAGAGCCTCCAATCTACTCTGCAATCCATTGTGTTTGATCCCCTATTAGCAGTCAGCACTGCAGCCTCCAATCTATTCTGCATTCTATTGTGTGTGATCCCCTATTAGCAGTTAGCACTGCAGCCTCCAATCTACTCTGCAATCCCCTATTAGCAGTTAGCACTACAGCCTCCAAGCTACTGTGCAATCTATTGTGTGTGAACCCTATTAGCAGTTAGCACTGCAGCCTCCAATCTACTCTGCTATCCCCTATTAGCAGTCAGCACTGAAGCCTCCAATCTACTCTGCAATCTATTGTGTGTGATCCCCTCTTAGCAGTTAGCACTGCATCCTCCAATCTACTCTGCAATCCATTGTGTGTGATCCCCTGTTAGCAGTCAGCACTGCAGCCTCCAATCTACTGTGCAATCTATTGTGTGTGATCCCCTATTAGCAGTTAGCACTGCAGCCTCCAATCTACTCTTCAATCCATTGTGTGTGATCCCCTATTAGCAGTTAGCACTGCAGCCTCCAATCTACTCTGCAATCCATTGTGTGTGATCCCCTATTAGCAGTTAGCGCTGCAGCCTCCAATGTACTCTGCAATCCATTGTGTGTGATCTCCTATTAGCAGTAAGCACAGCAGCCTCCAATCTACTCTGCAATCCACTGTGTGTGATCCCCTATTAGCAGTTAGCGCTGCAGCCTCCAATCTACTCTGCAATCCATTGTGTGTGATCCCCTATTAGCAGTTAGTACTGCAGCCTCCAATCTACTCTGCAATCCATTGTGTGTGATCCCCTATTAGCATTCAGCACAGCTGCATCCAATCTACGCTGCAGTCCATTGTGTGTGATCCCCAATTAGCAGTTAGCACTGCAGCATCCAATCTACTCTGCAATCCATTGTGTGTGATCCACTATTAGCAGTCAACACAGCAGCCTCCAATCTACTCTGCAATCCATTGTGTGTGATCCCCTATTAGCAGTTAGCGCTGCAGCCTCCAATATACTCTGCAATCCATTGTGTGTGATCCCCTATGAGCAGTTAGTGCTGCAGCCTCCAATCTACCCTGCAATCCATTGTGTGTGATCCCCTATTAGCAGTTACCACAGCAGCCTCCAATCTACTCTGCAATCCACTGTGTGTGATCCCCTATTAGCAGTTAGCGCTGCAGCCTCCAATCTACTCTGCAATCCCCTATTAGCAGACAGCACAGCAGCCTCCAATCTACTCTGCATTCCATTGTGTGTGATCCCCTATTAGCAGTCAGCACTGCAGCCTCCAATCTACTCTGCAATCTATTGTGTGTGATCCCCTATTAGCAGTTAGCGCTGCAGCCTCCAATCTCCTCTGCAATCCCCTATTATCAGTTAGCACTACAGCCTCCAATCAACTCTGCAATCCCCTATTAGCAGTTAGCACTAGAGCCTCCAATCTACTCTGCAATTCATTGTGTTTGATCCCCTATTAGCAGTCAGCACTGCAGCCTCCAATCTACTCTGCAATCTATTGTGTGTGATCCCCTATTAGCAGTTAGCACTGCAGCCTCCAATCTACTCTGCAATCCCCTATTAGCAGTTAGCACTACAGCCTCCAATCTACTGTGCAATCCATTGTGTGTGATCCCCTATTAGCAGTTAGCACTGCAGCCTCCAACCTACTCTGCAATCCATTGTGTGTGATCCCCTATTAGCAGTTAGCACTGCAGCCTCCAATCTACTCTGCAATCCATTGTGTGTGATCCCCTATTAGCAGTTAGCGCTGCAGCCTACAATGTACTCTGCAATCCATTGTGTGTGATCTCTTATTAGCAGTTAGCACAGCTGCCTCCAATCTACTCTGCAATCCACTGTGTGTGATCCCCTATTAGCAGTTAGCGCTGCAGCCTCCAATCTACTCTGCAAACCATTGTGTGTGATCCCCTATTAGCAGTTAGCACTACAGCCTCCAATCTACTCTGCAATCCTTTATTAGCAGCGCTGCAGCCTCCAATCTACTCTGCAATCCATTGTGTGTGATCCCCTATTAGCAGTTAGCACTGCAGCCTCCAATCTACTCTGCAATCCATTGTGTGTGATCCCCTATTAGCAGTTAGTACTGCAGCCTCCAATCTACTCTGCAATCCATTGTGTGTGATCCCCTATTAGCAGTCAGCACAGCAGCCTCCAATCTACGCTGCAGTCCATTGTGTGTGATCCCCAATTAGCAGTTAGCACTACAGCCTCCAATCTACTCTGCAATCCATTGTGTGTGATCCACTATTAGCAGTCAACACAGCAGCCTCGAATCTACTCTGCAATCCATTGTGTGTGATCCCCTATTAGCAGTTAGCGCTGCAGCCTCCAATATACTCTGCAATCCATTGTGTGTGATCCCCTATTAGCAGTTAGTGCTGCAGCCTCCAATCTACCCTGCAATCCATTGTGTGTGATCCCCTATTAGCAGTTACCACAGCAGCCTCCAATCTACTCTGCAATCCACTGTGTTTGATCCCCTATTAGCAGTTAGCACTGCAGCCTCCAATCTACTCTGCAATCTATTGTGTGTGATCCCCTATTTGCAGTTAGCGCTGCAGCCTCCAATTTACACTGCAATCCCCTATTTGCAGTTAGAACTACAGCCTCCAATCTACTCTGCAATCCCCTATTAGCAGTTAGCACTATGGCCCACAATCTACTCTGCAATCCATTGATTGTGATCCCCTATTAGCAATCAGCACTGCAGCCTCCAATCTACACTGCAATCTATTGTGAGTGATCCCCTATTAGCAGTTAGCGCTGCAGCCTCCAATCTACTCTGCAATCCCCTATTAGCAGTTAGCACTACAGCCACCAATCTACTCTGCAATCTATTGTGTGTGATCCCCTATTAGCAGTTAGCACTGCAGCCTCTAATCAACTCTGCAATCCATTGTGTGTGATCCCCTATTAGCAGTTAGCGCTGCAGCCTCCAATCTACTCTGCAATCCCCTATTAGCAGTTAGCACTGCAGCCTCCTATCTACTCTGCAATCCATTGTGTGTGACCCCGATTAGCAGTTAGCACTGTAGCCTCCAATCTACTCTGCAATCCCCTATTAGCAGTCAGCACTGAAGCCTCCAATCTACTCTGCAATCTATTGTGTGTGATCCCCTCTTAGCAGTTAGCACTGCAGCCTCCAATCTACTCTGCAATCCATTGTGTGTGATCCCCTGTTAGCAGTCAGCACTGCAGCCTCCAATCTACTCTGCAATCTATTGTGTGTGATCCCCTATTAGCAGTTAGCGCTGCAGCCTCCAATCTCCTCTGCAATCCCCTATTATCAGTTAGCACTACAGCCTCCAATCAACTCTGCAATCCCCTATTAGCAGTTAGCACTATAGCCTCCAATCTACTCTGCAATTCATTGTGTTTGATCCCCTATTAGCAGTCAGCACTGCAGCCTTCAATCTACTCTGCAATCCATTGTGTGTGATCCCCTATTAGCAGTTAGCACTGCAGCCTCCAAACTACTCTGCGATCCCCTATTAGCAGTTAGCACTACAGTCTCCAATCTACTGTGCAATCTATTGTGTGTGATCCCCTATTAGCAGTTCGCACTGCAGCCTCCAATCTACTCTGCAATCCCCTATTAGCAGTTAGCACTACAGCCTCCAATCTACTGTGCAATCTATTGTGTGTGATCCCCTATTAGCAGTTAGCACTGCAGCCTCCAATCTACTCTGCAATCCATTGTGTGTGATCCCCTATTAGCAGTTAGCGCTGCAGCCTCCAATGTACTCTGCAATCCATTGTGTGTGATCTCCTATTAGCAGTTAGCACAGCAGCCTCCAATCTACTCTGCAATCCATTGTGTGTGATCCCCTATTAGCAGTTAGCACTACAGCCTCTAATCTACTCTGCAACCCCTTATTAGCAGCGCTGCAGCCTCCAATCTACTCTGCAATCCATTGTGTGTGATCCCCTATTAGCAGTTAGCACTGCAGCCTCCAATCTACTCTGCAATCCATTGTGTGTGATCCCCTATTAGCAGTTAGTACTGCAGCCTCCAATCTACTCTGCAATCCATTGTGTGTGATCCCCTATTAGCAGTCAGCACAGCAGCCTCCAATCTACGCTGCAGTCCATTGTGTGTGATCCCCTATTAGCAGTTAGCACTGCAGCCTCCAATCTACTCTGCAATCCATTGTGTGTGATCCACTATTAGCAGTCAACACAGCAGCCTCCAATCTACTCTGCAATCCATTGTGTGTGATCCCCTATTAGCAGTTAGCGCTGCAGCCTCCAATATACTCTGCAATCCATTGTGTGTGATCCCCTATTAGCAGTTAGCACTACAGCCTCCAATCTACTCTGCAATCCATTGTGTGCGATCACCTATCAGCAGTTAGCACTGCAGCCTCCAATCTACTCTGCAATCCATTGTGTGTGATCCCCTATTAGCAGTTAGCACTACAGCCTCCAATCTACTCTGCAATCCATTGTGTGTGATCCCCTGTTAGCAGTTAGCACTGCAGCCTCCAATCTACTCTGCAATCCATTGTGTGTGATCCCCTATTAGCAGTTAGCGTTGCAGCCTCCAATCTTCTCTGCAATCCATTGTTTGTGATCCCCTATTAGCAGTTAGCACTACAGCCTCCAATCTACTCTGCAATCCCCTATTAGCAGTCAGCGCTGCAGCCACCAATCTACTCTGCAATCCATTGTGTGTGATCCCCTATTAGCAGTTAGCACTGCAGCCTCCAATCTACTCTGCAATCCATTGTGTGTTATCCCCTATTAGCAGTTAGCACTGCAGCCTCCAATCTACTCTGCAATCCATTGTGTGAGATCCCCTATTAGCAGTTAGCACTACAACCTCCAATCTACTCTGCAATCCATTGTGTGTGATCCCCTATTAGCAGTTAGCACTACAGCCTCTAATCTACTCTGCAACCCCTTATTAGCAGCGCTGCAGCCTCCAATCTACTCTGCAATCCATTGTGTGTGATCCCCTATTAGCAGTTAGCACTGCAGCCTCCAATCTACTCTGCAATCCATTGTGTGTGATCCCCTATTAGCAGTTAGTACTGCAGCCTCCAATCTACTCTGCAATCCATTGTGTGTGATCCCCTATTAGCAGTCAGCACAGCAGCCTCCAATCTACGCTGCAGTCCATTGTGTGTGATCCCCTATTAGCAGTTAGCACTGCAGCCTCCAATCTACTCTGCAATCCATTGTGTGTGATCCACTATTAGCAGTCAACACAGCAGCCTCCAATCTACTCTGCAATCCATTGTGTGTGATCTCCTATTAGCAGTTAGCACAGCAGCCTCCAATCTACTCTGCAATCCATTGTGTGTGATCCCCTATTAGCAGTTAGCACTACAGCCTCTAATCTACTCTGCAACCCCTTATTAGCAGCGCTGCAGCCTCCAATCTACTCTGCAATCCATTGTGTGAGATCCCCTATTAGCAGTTAGCACTGCAGCCTCCAATCTACTCTGCAATCCCTTATTAGCAGTTAGCACTACAGCCTCCAATCTACTGTGCAATCTATTGTGTGTGATCCCCTATTAGCAGTTAGCACTGCAGCCTCCAATCTACTCTGCAATCCCCTATTAGCAGTTAGCACTACAGCCTCCAATCTGCTGTGCAATCCATTGTGTGTGATCCCCTATTAGCAGTTAGCACTGCAGCCTCCAACCTACTCTGCAATCCATTGTGTGTGATCCCCTATTAGCAGTTAGCACTGCAGCCTCCAATCTACTCTGCAATCCATTGTGTGTGATCCCCTATTAGCAGTTAGCGCTGCAGCCTACAATGTACTCTGCAATCCATTGTGTGTGATCTCTTATTAGCAGTTAGCACAGCTGCCTCCAATCTACTCTGCAATCCACTGTGTGTGATCCCCTATTAGCAGTTAGCGCTGCAGCCTCCAATCTACTCTGCAATCCATTGTGTGTGATCCCCTATTAGCAGTTAGCACTACAGCCTCCAATCTACTCTGCAATCCTTTATTAGCAGCGCTGCAGCCTCCAATCTACTCTGCAATCCATTGTGTGTGATCCCCTATTAGCAGTTAGCACTGCAGCCTCCAATCTACTCTGCAATCCATTGTGTGTGATCCCCTATTAGCAGTTAGTACTGCAGCCTCCAATCTACTCTGCAATCCATTGTGTGTGATCCCCTATTAGCAGTCAGCACAGCAGCCTCCAATCTACGCTGCAGTCCATTGTGTGTGATCCCCAATTAGCAGTTAGCACTACAGCCTCCAATCTACTCTGCAATCCATTGTGTGTGATCCACTATTAGCAGTCAACACAGCAGCCTCGAATCTACTCTGCAATCCATTGTGTGTGATCCCCTATTAGCAGTTAGCGCTGCAGCCTCCAATATACTCTGCAATCCATTGTGTGTGATCCCCTATTAGCAGTTAGTGCTGCAGCCTCCAATCTACCCTGCAATCCATTGTGTGTGATCCCCTATTAGCAGTTACCACAGCAGCCTCCAATCTACTCTGCAATCCACTGTGTTTGATCCCCTATTAGCAGTTAGCACTGCAGCCTCCAATCTACTCTGCAATCTATTGTGTGTGATCCCCTATTTGCAGTTAGCGCTGCAGCCTCCAATTTACACTGCAATCCCCTATTTGCAGTTAGAACTACAGCCTCCAATCTACTCTGCAATCCCCTATTAGCAGTTAGCACTATGGCCCACAATCTACTCTGCAATCCATTGATTGTGATCCCCTATTAGCAATCAGCACTGCAGCCTCCAATCTACACTGCAATCTATTGTGAGTGATCCCCTATTAGCAGTTAGCGCTGCAGCCTCCAATCTACTCTGCAATCCCCTATTAGCAGTTAGCACTACAGCCACCAATCTACTCTGCAATCTATTGTGTGTGATCCCCTATTAGCAGTTAGCACTGCAGCCTCTAATCAACTCTGCAATCCATTGTGTGTGATCCCCTATTAGCAGTTAGCGCTGCAGCCTCCAATCTACTCTGCAATCCCCTATTAGCAGTTAGCACTGCAGACTCCTATCTACTCTGCAATCCATTGTGTGTGACCCCGATTAGCAGTTAGCACTGTAGCCTCCAATCTACTCTGCAATCCCCTATTAGCAGTCAGCACTGAAGCCTCCAATCTACTCTGCAATCTATTGTGTGTGATCCCCTCTTAGCAGTTAGCACTGCAGCCTCCAATCTACTCTGCAATCCATTGTGTGTGATCCCCTGTTAGCAGTCAGCACTGCAGCCTCCAATCTACTCTGCAATCTATTGTGTGTGATCCCCTATTAGCAGTTAGCGCTGCAGCCTCCAATCTCCTCTGCAATCCCCTATTATCAGTTAGCACTACAGCCTCCAATCAACTCTGCAATCCCCTATTAGCAGTTAGCACTATAGCCTCCAATCTACTCTGCAATTCATTGAGTTTGATCGCCTATTAGCAGTCAGCACTGCAGCCTTCAATCTACTCTGCAATCCATTGTGTGTGATCCCCTATTAGCAGTTAGCACTGCAGCCTCCAAACTACTCTGCGATCCCCTATTAGCAGTTAGCACTACAGTCTCCAATCTACTGTGCAATCTATTGTGTGTGATCCCCTATTAGCAGTTCGCACTGCAGCCTCCAATCTACTCTGCAATCCCCTATTAGCAGTTAGCACTACAGCCTCCAATCTACTGTGCAATCTATTGTGTGTGATCCCCTATTAGCAGTTAGCACTGCAGCCTCCAATCTACTCTGCAATCCATTGTGTGTGATCCCCTATTAGCAGTTAGCGCTGCAGCCTCCAATGTACTCTGCAATCCATTGTGTGTGATCTCCTATTAGCAGTTAGCACAGCAGCCTCCAATCTACTCTGCAATCCATTGTGTGTGATCCCCTATTAGCAGTTAGCACTACAGCCTCTAATCTACTCTGCAACCCCTTATTAGCAGCGCTGCAGCCTCCAATCTACTCTGCAATCCATTGTGTGTGATCCCCTATTAGCAGTTAGTACTGCAGCCTCCAATCTACTCTGCAATCCATTGTGTGTGATCCCCTATTAGCAGTTAGTACTGCAGCCTCCAATCTACTCTGCAATCCATTGTGTGTGATCCCCTATTAGCAGTCAGCACAGCAGCCTCCAATCTACGCTGCAGTCCATTGTGTGTGATCCCCTATTAGCAGTTAGCACTGCAGCCTCCAATCTACTCTGCAATCCATTGTGTGTGATCCACTATTAGCAGTCAACACAGCAGCCTCCAATCTACTCTGCAATCCATTGTGTGTGATCCCCTATTAGCAGTTAGCGCTGCAGCCTCCAATATACTCTGCAATCCATTGTGTGTGATCCCCTATTAGCAGTTAGCACTACAGCCTCCAATCTACTCTGCAATCCATTGTGTGCGATCACCTAACAGCAGTTAGCACTGCAGCCTCCAATCTACTCTGCAATCCATTGTGTGTGATCCCCTATTAGCAGTTAGCACTACAGCCTCCAATCTACTCTGCAATCCATTGTGTGTGATCCCCTGTTAGCAGTTAGCACAGCAGCCTCCAATCTACTCTGCAATCCATTGTGTGTGATCCCCTATTAGCAGTTAGCGTTGCAGCCTCCAATCTACTCTGCAATCCATTGTTTGTGATCCCCTATTAGCAGTTAGCACTACAGCCTCCAATCTACTCTGCAATCCCCTATTAGCAGTCAGCGCTGCAGCCACCAATCTACTCTGCAATCCATTGTGTGTGATCCCCTATTAGCAGTTAGCACTGCAGCCTCCAATCTACTCTGCAATCCATTGTGTGTTATCCCCTATTAGCAGTTAGCACTGCAGCCTCCAATCTACTCTGCAATCCATTGTGTGAGATCCCCTATTAGCAGTTAGCACTACAACCTCCAATCTACTCTGCAATCCATTGTGTGTGATCCCCTATTAGCAGTTAGCACTACAGCCTCTAATCTACTCTGCAACCCCTTATTAGCAGCGCTGCAGCCTCCAATCTACTCTGCAATCCATTGTGTGTGATCCCCTATTAGCAGTTAGCACTGCAGCCTCCAATCTACTCTGCAATCCATTGTGTGTGATCCCCTATTAGCAGTTAGTACTGCAGCCTCCAATCTACTCTGCAATCCATTGTGTGTGATCCCCTATTAGCAGTCAGCACAGCAGCCTCCAATCTACGCTGCAGTCCATTGTGTGTGATCCCCTATTAGCAGTTAGCACTGCAGCCTCCAATCTACTCTGCAATCCATTGTGTGTGATCCACTATTAGCAGTCAACACAGCAGCCTCCAATCTACTCTGCAATCCATTGTGTGTGATCTCCTATTAGCAGTTAGCACAGCAGCCTCCAATCTACTCTGCAATCCATTGTGTGTGATCCCCTATTAGCAGTTAGCACTACAGCCTCTAATCTACTCTGCAACCCCTTATTAGCAGCGCTGCAGCCTCCAATCTACTCTGCAATCCATTGTGTGAGATCCCCTATTAGCAGTTAGCACTGCAGCCTCCAATCTACTCTGCAATCCCTTATTAGCAGTTAGCACTACAGCCTCCAATCTACTGTGCAATCTATTGTGTGTGATCCCCTATTAGCAGTTAGCACTGCAGCCTCCAATCTACTCTGCAATCCCCTATTAGCAGTTAGCACTACAGCCTCCAATCTACTGTGCAATCCATTGTGTGTGATCCCCTATTAGCAGTTAGCACTGCAGCCTCCAACCTACTCTGCAATCCATTGTGTGTGATCCCCTATTAGCAGTTAGCACTGCAGCCTCCAATCTACTCTGCAATCCATTGTGTGTGATCCCCTATTAGCAGTTAGCGCTGCAGCCTACAATGTACTCTGCAATCCATTGTGTGTGATCTCTTATTAGCAGTTAGCACAGCTGCCTCCAATCTACTCTGCAATCCACTGTGTGTGATCCCCTATTAGCAGTTAGCGCTGCAGCCTCCAATCTACTCTGCAATCCATTGTGTGTGATCCCCTATTAGCAGTTAGCACTACAGCCTCCAATCTACTCTGCAATCCTTTATTAGCAGCGCTGCAGCCTCCAATCTACTCTGCAATCCATTGTTTGTGATCCCCTATTAGCAGTTAGCACTGCAGCCTCCAATCTACTCTGCAATCCATTGTGTGTGATCCCCTATTAGCAGTTAGTACTGCAGCCTCCAATCTACTCTGCAATCCATTGTGTGTGATCCCCTATTAGCAGTCAGCACAGCAGCCTCCAATCTACGCTGCAGTCCATTGTGTGTGATCCCCAATTAGCAGTTAGCACTACAGCCTCCAATCTACTCTGCAATCCATTGTGTGTGATCCACTATTAGCAGTCAACACAGCAGCCTCGAATCTACTCTGCAATCCATTGTGTGTGATCCCCTATTAGCAGTTAGCGCTGCAGCCTCCAATATACTCTGCAATCCATTGTGTGTGATCCCCTATTAGCAGTTAGTGCTGCAGCCTCCAATCTACCCTGCAATCCATTGTGTGTGATCCCCTATTAGCAGTTACCACAGCAGCCTCCAATCTACTCTGCAATCCACTGTGTTTGATCCCCTATTAGCAGTTAGCACTGCAGCCTCCAATCTACTCTGCAATCTATTGTGTGTGATCCCCTATTTGCAGTTAGCGCTGCAGCCTCCAATTTACACTGCAATCCCCTATTTGCAGTTAGAACTACAGCCTCCAATCTACTCTGCAATCCCCTATTAGCAGTTAGCACTATGGCCCACAATCTACTCTGCAATCCATTGATTGTGATCCCCTATTAGCAATCAGCACTGCAGCCTCCAATCTACACTGCAATCTATTGTGAGTGATCCCCTATTAGCAGTTAGCGCTGCAGCCTCCAATCTACTCTGCAATCCCCTATTAGCAGTTAGCACTACAGCCACCAATCTACTCTGCAATCTATTGTGTGTGATCCCCTATTAGCAGTTAGCACTGCAGCCTCTAATCAACTCTGCAATCCATTGTGTGTGATCCCCTATTAGCAGTTAGCGCTGCAGCCTCCAATCTACTCTGCAATCCCCTATTAGCAGTTAGCACTGCAGCCTCCTATCTACTCTGCAATCCATTGTGTGTGACCCCGATTAGCAGTTAGCACTGTAGCCTCCAATCTACTCTGCAATCCCCTATTAGCAGTCAGCACTGAAGCCTCCAATCTACTCTGCAATCTATTGTGTGTGATCCCCTCTTAGCAGTTAGCACTGCAGCCTCCAATCTACTCTGCAATCCATTGTGTGTGATCCCCTGTTAGCAGTCAGCACTGCAGCCTCCAATCTACTCTGCAATCTATTGTGTGTGATCCCCTATTAGCAGTTAGCGCTGCAGCCTCCAATCTCCTCTGCAATCCCCTATTATCAGTTAGCACTACAGCCTCCAATCAACTCTGCAATCCCCTATTAGCAGTTAGCACTATAGCCTCCAATCTACTCTGCAATTCATTGTGTTTGATCCCCTATTAGCAGTCAGCACTGCAGCCTTCAATCTACTCTGCAATCCATTGTGTGTGATCCCCTATTAGCAGTTAGCACTGCAGCCTCCAAACTACTCTGCGATCCCCTATTAGCAGTTAGCACTACAGTCTCCAATCTACTGTGCAATCTATTGTGTGTGATCCCCTATTAGCAGTTCGCACTGCAGCCTCCAATCTACTCTGCAATCCCCTATTAGCAGTTAGCACTACAGCCTCCAATCTACTGTGCAATCTATTGTGTGTGATCCCCTATTAGCAGTTAGAACTGCAGCCTCCAATCTACTCTGCAATCCATTGTGTGTGATCCCCTATTAGCAGTTAGCGCTGCAGCCTCCAATGTACTCTGCAATCCATTGTGTGTGATCTCCTATTAGCAGTTAGCACAGCAGCCTCCAATCTACTCTGCAATCCATTGTGTGTGATCCCCTATTAGCAGTTAGCACTACAGCCTCTAATCTACTCTGCAACCCCTTATTAGCAGCGCTGCAGCCTCCAATCTACTCTGCAATCCATTGTGTGTGATCCCCTATTAGCAGTTAGCACTGCAGCCTCCAATCTACTCTGCAATCCATTGTGTGTGATCCCCTATTAGCAGTTAGTACTGCAGCCTCCAATCTACTCTGCAATCCATTGTGTGTGATCCCCTATTAGCAGTCAGCACAGCAGCCTCCAATCTACGCTGCAGTCCATTGTGTGTGATCCCCTATTAGCAGTTAGCACTGCAGCCTCCAATCTACTCTGCAATCCATTGTGTGTGATCCACTATTAGCAGTCAACACAGCAGCCTCCAATCTACTCTGCAATCCATTGTGTGTGATCCCCTATTAGCAGTTAGCGCTGCAGCCTCCAATATACTCTGCAATCCATTGTGTGTGATCCCCTATTAGCAGTTAGCACTACAGCCTCCAATCTACTCTGCAATCCATTGTGTGCGATCACCTATCAGCAGTTAGCACTGCAGCCTCCAATCTACTCTGCAATCCATTGTGTGTGATCCCCTATTAGCAGTTAGCACTACAGCCTCCAATCTACTCTGCAATCCATTGTGTGTGATCCCCTGTTAGCAGTTAGCACTGCAGCCTCCAATCTACTCTGCAATCCATTGTGTGTGATCGCCTATTAGCAGTTAGCGTTGCAGCCTCCAATCTACTCTGCAATCCATTGTTTGTGATCCCCTATTAGCAGTTAGCACTACAGCCTCCAATCTACTCTGCAATCCCCTATTAGCAGTCAGCGCTGCAGCCACCAATCTACTCTGCAATCCATTGTGTGTGATCCCCTATTAGCAGTTAGCACTGCAGCCTCCAATCTACTCTGCAATCCATTGTGTGTTATCCCCTATTAGCAGTTAGCACTGCAGCCTCCAATCTACTCTGCAATCCATTGTGTGAGATCCCCTATTAGCAGTTAGCACTACAACCTCCAATCTACTCTGCAATCCATTGTGTGTGATCCCCTATTAGCAGTTAGCACTGAAGCCTCCAATCGATTGTGTGTGATCCCCTATTAGCAGTTAGTACTACAGCCTCCAATCTACTCTGCTAGCCTTTGTGAATGACTGAATAGCCTCAGTGATCCCCTATTAGCAGTTAGCACTGCAGCCTCCTCTGCTTATACACCTCCAACTTTCAAATCGTTGATCACTGAATCTAACCATCACCTCTCCTTCTCTTAGCCTCTTCAGCAGAAGCCATTCTCATGACTTGACCCCACCATCTGAGTATTCTCACTCTCTTCTTTACGATTACCCTCCTGCCATTGCCTCTGTCCCAGAGATAATTGTTGCTACCCTCATATCAGTTACTTCCAGCTTATGTATCAGTTCTTACTACATTGTATTTTATAATTCAAAAGCGCCTTGTCAAACACAAAGAATGTAGTTTAATTACTGCTTATACCTACAAGTTTCGGCGTTCAATGACACCCTCGTTAGCGTAGATTTAATATTAAAATAATCTTAAAACTAAGTTTACAAAGATAAAAGAGAAAATGGATATCCTCACAAAACCCTATTACAAATTTAAATGAGAACGAAAACTCACAAAAGAATAATAGAAAACATATTGTAATTCTGCCCAACCAACAAGTTGAATTTCATACCATATTCCTAACATTCAGTATAAGTTCTAACATGTTCGCGGGAGAGCTTTCGGCAGACTCTGTCATTACAATGTCATCAAGCCAGACTGCTTACCTGGCGTCCACCGACAGTACCTGAATCCCACCCAGCCAGTTTATGCCCTTAAACAAATGATCCATATATAAAATAAACAGTAATTGACTAATATTACAGTCTTGCCTCAGTTCTGTAACAACCTTGAACCAAGACGACACCTCTTCCCCTCAAAAGGAAAGATTGGAATTGGAAGGACCGCCCATACATTAATACCCCAGAGGTTGCTACCACATGAACCAATTGAGACCCCTAAGCTTAGAAAGGAAATCACTGTATATGTTTCACACAACAACATCTATTAAAACATATTAGTACAATTCACAATATAAACATATAATACCAAACATGTATGTAAATTATATTAAAGGTGTAGATTCTACAAGGTGGGTCCACTTACTTTCAGATGTGTAGTATTAACTCATATAACCTCCAGATGAGGCTGTCACAATCATTCTAATACAGAATCCCGTCAAAACCTGTAGCTCATAACCTGATTATCTGTTGCTCGTTTAATTGTAGCTGCCAACTTGAATGTACGTAGCCTAGGCCAACTCCTCAGAATGTAGAACCGTCAATCTGACTTCAAAATCCAATTATCATATCCAATATTCTTCTAAGATGTCATTCAATATCCCACCAATGTCGGATAATGTCGCATTAGACAAAGAATTCACCTTTTCTAGAACGTTAGGTATCAAATAATATCTTACTTCTTGACCGGCGTAAAAATCTCAACTTTCTTCTAACATGGCTACCGTGATCTTCTTCTTTTTCCCAACAGCGGACTATTGGAGCTTAGGCAAAAACAACAAGATTCTATACTCCTGACAAATGCCTAGCAGTCGACTACTACTCGTGACATTTCCAAACTAAAAATAATATTGCAGACCATAACGGTATTCTACCAGTGAACAGGAAAAATGAAGTTACAAATACAATACTAGTTAAAAACCCTACCCACAGAACCAAAATGCGGTGCCAATATCACACGAGAAATCATGGGCTGAGCACATTATATAACCTAACAGATTCTAGCTCAACATATGCACCAAAATAACGATCACTTACATTACCTTTCTTTTAGAACCGGAACGATACTTACAAGTACCTCAGTTACGAAATATTAGGCATGACCAACATAAAACAATGACCTTTCGAAGATTCCAAAACTGGCATTTACGCCAATAAATAATAATAATTATTAAATAGGAAGTCCAAAGCAGTACAAGCACTTCACATCAGCCCTCCACATAAATCTCCGATCCCTAGTCATCTATCAGTTGGTACACACGACGTTCTAAATATATCTGCTTTGCCTTGCACAATAAAAATATTTAATTTTCAAACAACTATTCCTATGCGTTAACTTAGTAGGCCATAATTCTTCATACTTCAAGTAAGGAGAGACCACCCAATAGCTTGAGCTATTGGTTTATAGCCTGGATCATCAGTGGCTACATTTTGCGTCTCACTTTGCCTCGTGAAAATCTTACACTCTTCGTTAATAATAATAATAATAATAATCAACGTGCTCCTCTTTTTGCCTTTTACAATTACCGCAGTCAAGGTTAAACAGGTACAAATGACAGACAAGAAACATCAAGTTCTCAAGTCCACACCAGATAGTGCAGACATCGGAGAACTCCCGGCGAATCCCAGCATCTCCTGACCTCTACCGCCTCAACTAGGTACTAACATCTCTTTACATGCAGACCAGCTGATTCTTCCTTGAGACAAAATATAGGGTACTTTCTGACGAGGCGAATAGTTACGCCTCACAAGAAATCATCCTACAATTAATTCTCATTGGAGCCTAATTATCAACATAAATACTTTGCCTGTAGCAGCCTTCCCTCGATACCATTGTAGTCTCACATATTCAGAAATCGAGATTTTAACTGTTTAAAAATGAACGTGCGCAATTGCGATGAGTTGTTGGAATAAGACGTAATGGTAGCATTCCTAAGAAGATCCATAGATGTACTTGTATTGGTATCTTATTATCTGTACCTGATTTGCTAGCATTGAGTAAAGGAACTATAGAGAAGGTATCATAATGGATGCGCAACAGACGTTATAAACGTAAAGTGCAACCTGACTGCTGCTTCTGAGGGATCTAATTTACTGGTGAAACGTAGAACTAAACAGACTTTATATAGTGAACCCTTTATCCACAGGCTGTATAAAGGATTCTAATAATTATTCATCATCTTTTGATACATTTCTACAGACAACAGATATGAGAGCCAGACGGTGTTGGGAAATATTGAGAAATCAGTGGCCAAGAGGACACAATGGTTTAAGCTCCTGTGGTATTTTAGGAAGAAGCATATATATTCTTGAGACATAGGACAGGTGCAACTTTTAGCGCGGAAGACGGCTTGGGCACGCACATTATGGTCTGTTGCTAGGAAGGTTGGCGCCAAGAAGGAAATCGAATGCTACGAGGCAATTGGTCTATCATCATGTTAACCACTCCCTACTGCATAAAAATATGTAAAAGCGCGCAAAGACATACAAGAGTCTGGGCCAATAATATCAAGACGCCTTGTTTTAGAGGCAACTCGGCTTGGTAACGCACACTGGTAAATTAACGCGGGAGTTATCTACAGATTAATTCCACGATCGATTCGAGCCGGCTACAGCATAATCGTAACCTCCACACTGCTACGAACTCAATGATACCGATCGCATGCTAGTCTGATAATTATTATGGAATATTTTTTAATAAATCCCCTTCCACACCTACCCTAGTCAGTTTCATTTATAAGGATCCAAAATGCTTCGAGGATCATCACTCATTTTATACGTCTGAGGACGTAAGGTCGAACACTCATCACTCATTTTGTACGTCTGAGGACGTAAGGTTCATACTCTGGATATTTTCATGTTATTTGAACATGGAACAGTTTCGTCAAGTTATAAGTGTAACTTCAGTGATTTATTTGTAGTCCCAGCACTATCAGTAGGATCAGTTCATCGAAATAATTCACCAAATAGACTGTCAAGGAATATAGTACTTGATAGGTGAATATAGTAGGAATTATATCGTGTGTGTATCTGACAAAACTTTATTTAATTTAGCACGAGATGACGTCTAAGAACGAGAACGGATCTGGGAACCAGCAGGACATTTGCCAGAAGATGTCGATGACCAGATAAACATCTTAAAGGAGATGGCCGCAGACGTTTTTCCTGGCGCTGTTTAAAAGGATTGAGTACAAATGAATTTATTTATTTATTAAATCAGCTATGGTATTATGGGACATATTTTTGTAGATATTTGTTTGCTTGTTTGGTAATGTAGATTATTAGTTTTTGTTTTACTGACACATTAAATATGGGGCTAGCCGAGCGTTGCGTAATTTGTAAATATTGTGATTGTATTTGGTTCAACTTTACGGGGCGACGCGTAGCCCGTGCTCGCGTTCGCTTGCGTAAATCGCGGTCAAGCATTATTATTCGGAGGTATGCCTTAAAACAAAAATGGAACTGAATTAATTTTGAGATTAAAAATAGAATTTGGAGGGTAAGATTATTTGTGAGTAGAATTTTATGACGGATCAGGATTATTTTGATAGTTGCTTTCCAGCAGATTTGAACGGGATGGCATTTTGCACCCGAGTTTTTGTTATGTATTTTTTTGTTAATGTGTCAATGGACGCAATATTGTTGATCTGTTTTGAGCCGACCCAGTGTGTATGTATGAGAGTCAGTCCAAGCTTTTGGTGCGTTGTGTGATTTTTATAATGTGCTAGCGAGAATATATCATGGTGATTATTCTGTCTTGCTCCACATTAGCCCAGTTCATGACCTCGCGAGGCTGAACTTGTGGTATATATTTGTGTTTCTTGCCATCCAGGGGATGGGTGAGATTTGTTGACGTTTCCAGAGGGAAACTGCACCTAGCTTGCGGGGCTGAGAGAGATAATTGAGGCAGTGTTGACTCATACGAGAAGGGCGCGCTCAAATCAGATAACGTGACTTGTCATTAGTAACAGGCTTGCTTCCTGTGCTGCAATTTAAGATGTTGTTTTAAAATTCACAAAACCTGATTGGTTATAATGAGTATTAATTGATTAAATGGGTGCTGTCCATAGTTGTAAGGGAGCTTCCGAAATTCGTGTTTGTCTGGCGTTTTATAAAAATGTAAACATATTTTTTCAGCCGATAGACTTGTATTTTGTTGTTGTTGGTTCAATTTTTGGTGTGTTTATTTTTACGCGTTCTTGACCCGTGTCAAGTTAGGGTGCGCGAAGCTATGTTCCCAAGTTATGATGAGAGCGTTTTTGGCCTATTTCTGGCATGCTCTGTTTGTGTTCATTTTGTGCTCCGGCACCAGCTCGGATCTCAGAGAGATTCTTCATTCTGTTTATATTATTAGATCTTGCATGTGTCAGTAGTAATTATAGTGTATTAATCAAGGGTGGGTCCCATAGCCATAGTGTGATTTAAAAGATGCAACTCCGTAAGCAACATGACTGTTTCAGTTGTAAACGGACTCACATCAGTACTCAGTTTCTTATTAACGAGCAGTACACCACACATTATATAACTTCTTGACCAGAATAAATTGACTTGTATCCATATGTTTTGACGAGTGAGTTCTTACCGCTCAAATGCTTATGTTATGATTTTATCATTTATGTGAAGCTGCATTCACATTGTCTTGTTGTGACGAGCGAGTTCCTACCCCTCAGTATTATTATTATTTATTAAGGGGGTGAAAGTCAGGGAGGATTTCTTTTTATTTATTATTAATATTATGCACATACCTTTTCAGTCATTAAATTTCTTTTATTCTACTTGTTATTCATTTTATTTCTAGTATAGCCTCTGTCATGAACCTTTCTATTCATTAGAGCATGTTGTTTTAAGCGAACTTTGCTGTGTATCGCAGTCTGGACTGAACACGACCCCGTAGATGAATCTTGAGAAAACCATGCTTTATTGAAGGGTGCAATAGGTAACGGCAAAATGGCTGATGGGGCTCTAGAATTTTTAGTAGTGGTGATTCGGAGAACTAAGGAACGAGATGGTCAAGAAAGCAAAGAGACCTAATCTAATTGTTTACTCGGAGAGAAAAGATAGAGGTGATAATGAAATAGTAAATGATATAAGAAGATGTCGTCGTGATTGAATAGAGATTTGGGGACTGTCCAGACAGTCGGAGAAAACAAATGTGTTTGAAGAGATTGGAATTGAGTGGCCAGAAATTATATATGAAACGAAAAGAATCAAGAAAATTATGTCCATTGTGAAGTAAAGGGAGTGTCCCCAAACAAGACCCATTGTCCCAGGGAGTGATTAAATGCTGCTTTATTGAGAATGATATCTTATTTATGTCAGAGCTGCAGTCGGTTCTTTTTATTCTGGATCCCATTACTACTACGTATTATTATGTACGGTATATTAACATTAGTACGTTTTCTTAGTAATTTATATAATACAGTATATAGTATCTAAAGATTCTGGTTGGTGATTGCATCACACCATGTCACGAGAAGGGAGAGTTTTGCTGTGCTTTACCGAATACTTGTTTAATCGTTAACAAGCTCGCGGCTTATGAACTGGCGCCCACATACGTATCATCAATATTAATAATAAGTCATACAGACTCATTTATTTCTATAACTCTATAATCCCCCAAGATGCTCAGCATCTTCTACCTGGGTACTCTATCGTATGCCTTCTCTAGATCTACAAGAAAGAAACACAACTATCTACTTCTATCATAGAATTTCTCAATAAGTTGGCGCATACTAATAATTTAGTCCTGATATCCTTATTGTTGTTCAAAGCCACACTAGTTTTCATCCATCGTATTCTCGGCCAATGATCGAGATCTCATTTCTACGATCCCTGAGTACACATTGTCCGGCACACTAACTTATTTAAGAAATAACTCTATGATAATGTTGCAGACTTTCCTGTAACCTTGCTTATAAATTTGGGCGATTTCTCCTTTTGTCCAGACAGAGGGCACCTTTCCTAAATTCCATGCCAATACGGTTATCTTATGCAACCATTTCATCTCTGCTTTCTTACTACACATTACCATTTCTGAACGAATATCATCTACCCTGTACTTTATTTACCACCCCTTCCCCTTCCTGAACCTTAATGCTATTCCTATCATCATAATGCTGAAATCAGCCACCTTTCGATTTACATTCAGCAAGCTTTCGAATTATTTTGCCATTTGCCCATTATTTTCTTGGTATCTACAACGAGTGTCCCAGAAATCCAAAAACAGCTCATCTGTCTCTCTTTCCTTTATTCTAAGTTTCTTTATAACATTCCAAAGAATGCTTTACTGCCTCCTGACCAAACTTTTCCAGTTTATTTCCAAACTCCTCCCATGATTTCATTTTAGATTCTACCGTTACCGTACTTGTTTGGTTTGGTTCTGAGCCATTTTATTATTATTATTATTATTATTATTATATTTCATATATTGTGACACCCTATGTTTATTTCTGTTTGTACTGCGTCTTCAGATATTTGCAAGCGCGCTTGTTACTGTGTAATGTTATACAATGATTTGCAATGTTTCGCCACATTTCTCCCTACTTTTCTCATTGGCTAACGTTGTTATCTGCATTGCAATTTCTTGGGCAATGTATTTTGCTATTGGCTTCGCCAATATTCTTGGGGAGGGATGTAGCGTGTTGTCGACTCCTCCCATCCTGCGCATTTACGTTTTGCGAGGTTTCTCTCATCCCTGAGCGTCGTATGCTCCTTCTTAACGAACGAACTGTCATGGGAGATGGTCCATGTCCCGGCTCTCTTCCCGCTTATTGCACAACTACTGTGTGCAACTCAATTTATATTAATTATCTATCATGGAATTATTTAAGTTTCCGTGTTTCCTTTTTTGGTTTAATTTACCGTTTTCATGTGTTTTGAACTTTGTCCGTTAATCCGCATCCCACTTCTACGTCATGTCATACGGTGAAGTTTGTTTTGCCTTTTTTTGTCATTAATCCTTTACGTAATATATTTAATTTGGAATCTCTAAGATTTGAAGGTACTGCTGTACTTCGCTTTGCTTATATCTGTTTTGTGTGTTTCTGGGCTCATTCTTCTGCCACAAACTGAGATGTCCCGGTGGGGGGCAATCTTTGGTGTTTGATTGGTCACAACTGAGTATTTTGTGTGTGGACAATATTCGTGGGATTACTGAACCCGTGTTTATGTGTCCGGTCAGTATGTATCCCTTTATTTGGTTAGCCTATATGTGATTATGGTTACTGAGATTTTGACAGTTCCTATTTCGCATTACTCTTCACGTCATATGTCGTGGAGGATCGGCATTGTTTTGTGATAAGCCCATTATTTGAAGCATACTTTCAATTCTTATTGTTTTTGTTCCTTGATGTCATTTTAATGTACCGTAATGTAATATCGAGTATTTTCATTTGCTTTTGTTTTTATAGATTTTCTATTCCTCTCGTGCCTTCACCATATTACGTAACTCGATGTCACTCTCCGCCGCCCCCCCCCCCTTCCCCCCTCCTCCTGCTTCCTATCGCCTTCCCACCTCTTTACTTCCTCCTCCTCCGTCCTCCCTTCTACGTGATTTAATAACATCATCCAAACACGCATCTGTTTTTTCATTTTCTTGACATGAGTAAAACATGTCCCAAACCATTATCGTCAATGACAATTGTGGTCCCTTCCTTCTAAAGAGAGCTGTGTGGCATTTGTGTTTCCTTCTTTGCTCTTCAGAGCTCACCACTCTTCAGATACCCTCGGTCCGATCTTATCAAGTGGCCGCCAGAGCGTGCGCTATGTGCGTGTCTCTCTTCTTCAATATCGTGGCCCCCGGAAGATTTCTAACCTAAGTCAAATTACTTCCTGAAAGACTTATACATCCGTAACATCCAAATTAATATGATTGGTGTCGTGTGTATCCGGCATTTAAAAGTGACATAGTCGTTGTCGAAACTATTGCTCTAATTGGCTTTCCAAATAATTGGTGCCGGGTGATTTTTGAACTAGCGTTGTTGGTTCCGCCATGTTCGCTGAAACACTTCGAGAAATCTTGGTGACTAGATGAAGTATATGGTCATAAGGGTGGAAGGGAATTATTCCCTTCCGTCCCAAGTTATAATGGATTTTGAGAGCATATTTATTTCAAGAAGATATAACAGATATGACGAAGTTGGAGAAGCTATTCTCTTCGTGATCGCAAAAGCATACAACGGAAAAGTTGGAAGAATGAACTTTAGTGCGCAGTGGTCGCCATTAGGGCGTAAATGTTTTTTGTTTCATCTAAATTTTAAATATGTTTTATATGTTAATTATTTTTGGGGAAGTGCCCTTAAAATAGAAGGTACGTTGTTTATTTTATATTTTTCCTTTCTATATAGGCTAGAAGTGATTTTATATTTTCATCCTGCTAATGGCATTTCCTAAAAGGTGTGTTTTATATCGTTAAACTTCCGGAATCTTCCATGATTTTATTTGGTTTTTCTCTTAAATATGTTATATATTTTTGTTTTCTTTCATTGAATCTTTTGGTAATTGCGAGTACTTCACCTTGTTGCCTTAACTACGGTATGTAATTAGCATAATTTGGTCATCAGTCAGTTTATCGTTTCTCGATCCGTAGTATTATACCTTGATGCACGTCTTTCGTTTTGATATGCAGGCTACTAATCTAATTTTAATTTATTTTTTACTCATTGAGGGTTTTTAGCCTACTTTCGATTTTTGCAAAAAATGAAAGTAGGCTTATGAGATCAACACAGGGCGAAAAATTGTGTGTCTGTCTGTGTGTGTGTATGTGTGTGTGTGTGAGTCTGTGTGTGTGTGTGTGTGTGTGTGTGAGTGAGTGTGTGAATGTATGTCCCCCCCCCTATCAATTCGAACACGGTGAAACCGAATTGAACGAAATTTGGTACAGAGGTAGCACTAGCAAAGGGCACCTCAGTGTCATACTTTATATCACCGCCATCTTTACCAAAACTGAATGGCGGCCACTCAAACGTTTAAAATGTAAAATCACATTACGGCTAAACTAATCATCCGATCTCTACCAATTTGGTGACAACATACCTTTATATAGGACGCGTCTTTCACCCAAACTTCAAGGTCATCGGCCGTGCCATTTCAGGATGGTGGCCGTGTGAATTATGCAACCATTATAATCAATAGCTTAAGACCCACCAATTCCGATTATCGAGCCTAGGGTGGTTTAGGCTATCCTGAATGTCGTGATCCGTTATTTATTATAATTTAATATTATAATATTATACTGTATGAGTGGCTTAAAAGAGCTGAGCCGTCTCTGCCATACGACAAGATGGCAGCTGTCCTCATGTGCCTGTTTTATATTTCAGTAGTTTTAGTATGTTGTATGTGATATACCCTACTGATACAATAATATAAACTTTGTACGAAATGATCTATAATGAAGATGTACTGCAGTGAGAAATCGTTTATTTCAAGTCATTATTTGCCAACAGGTTGTATCTAACATGTCAGTTAAGAACACCATGACGATAAGGGTATGGTTAGCTCTGGGCTAGCGTGTTAGTCTGTCACGCAGTTGACTGGGGATCGAATATTGCTACAGTTAACTTTTGTTTTCTTGAATTCTTCAACAAATGATCTGCACGAGCTCTTTCCACAGATACTGAATAAAATGTCATTTAGCTCAAAGGAGAGGCTAATGTATACACTCGTTTATTAATAAAATCACAGCCCCAGCATCGCACTTAAACAGAAGACATTAGGAAAAGGAGAATAGAAGAACTAGATCAGATACTCGTTGTTATCAACCACAGCCTTCTTAATGCCTCTGTACGGTGCTGTCCTCTTGTGGGTTATGTGGGTAATATTGTTCCAAACATACAGCTGTGTAAATACCAGGCCTCCTGAAGTATGGCAATTTTGTAATACTGGTAGTTCAACTATTAGCCACGATCGCACTCCGATTACCTTTAAACACTGCCAGCTGGATCGTCTCCCTCTTGGCTACTTTAAACTGCCTGCTTCTAGTAGCTAGTTCTGAACTAGGCCTAGTAGTCGTTGACGGTGGTGCTTGGCGGCAAAAGTAGGAACTATTTGAAAATTCAAAGTTGCAGTCCCTACTTGAATTAAAAAACAGAAACACACACTAATACAGTCATCACAATTAACACCGGTTATCAGACAGATTCTACACACACCCAAAGTACACGGGGCTACATGACCGCGTTGTCGCAGCCCCTAAACTAAGGAACCAACCAACCAACCAAACTGCCTGCTCATTCAACACCCATAGGCGCACAATATAATTATTAATTCACTGCTAGGTTGCAGCTCCAACCTACTGCGATCGGCGCGGATTTTTGGTTGGTTGGTTCTTAAGTTTAGGGGCTGCGACAACGCGGTCATGTAGCCCCGTGTACTTTGGGTGTGTGTAGAATCTGTCTGATAACCGGTGTTAATTGTGATGACTGTATTAGTGTGTATTATCTGTTTTTTTTAAATTTAAGTACTGAAACTTAGAATTTTTCAAATAGTTCCTACTTTTGCCACCAAGCGCCACCGTCAACGATTACTAGGCCAAGTTCAGAACTTAGCTACTACGCACCACCGCAGTCGGCTCTGGCAACGAACATAGAAACCAAAGAGCGTTGTTTACATTCTTAACCAATCCAATTTAGCTTCACACAGGTGCAATTAGTGGAAGGCTCTTTAACGGCGCGGATTTTTAAAGGGGAAGATACCCAAAACGAAAGATTCTTAAGTTTGCAGGCTGGCTTAATATAGAGATTAACGGACGTGAATGCATTACAATAAGTTAGTAGTTTTGTTATTCAATCATCATAAAGTACATAATATTAGCCCAAAAACATGAATTATTTATATAATCCGGGCCGTGAAAGCCTTAATATACATATATAATATTGATTTTGACACTTACTGGCTAATTATTAAAATAAAAGAAAACAAACAATACATAGTGGTAGAGGTGATTGTTTTAGGGATGAGGACAAAGAGTTATAAATATACCCATACATTTAGGAGAAAGTAGGCTATATGTTCTTTGCTGAACATCTTGTTATCAGTGTAATTATTTGCGGTATTTTTTCTTTAAACCTGTCTGTGACGTAATTCAACTCTTCGCTACCATTGTGGTACTAAGTTTTTGTCTTCCTTTGGTCTCGGTCGAGGTCTCACGCGTTTGTGTCATTGTGGTATGAAAAGACCTTGTTTTTCTTTTATCTATTTTTGTGTTTCTTTCGTGTATTGTAATATTTGTAAGTATCTTTTTGTGAATCGGCCGTCATATTATTGTGGCGTCTGTTAATTATTTTGTTTGGTATTTCTGTCTTAGTGTGGCTTCGTGGTCTTTTTGATTTTACGTCCAGTCTGTGTTTCTAGTTCGTCGTTCTTTCATTCTTACTTTCAATATTCATATCAAGCTTCATATTATAATAATCATTTATTGCAGCCAATGGCCATATAACATAAATACAAACATAGTACATAAATACATTAATAATGAAATCGCATAAAAGATCTGCCTACATATCACTCTATTTGCTACAGGATTGTGTCAGAGTTATCAGTCTCTGATTGCACCAAAGGACATGATAACGGTCGTACTGTCTTCCGCACAGTTCACATTTGCAGGTGGCTTCGTCCGGTATGTGAAAAGTCTTCTTCCTGCAGATTTGGTGGTGGAATCCATGAACTGCGAATCGCGTTATCGTATGGCGCAGATTGTAGTCCGCTCCTTTCCATTCTGTTGAGGTTATTGCTTCAGCAGAGTAAAATTCCAGCCATATCTCATTTTTTTGCGCTGCAGTTCTTCTGTCGTTTTCTGATATGCCCTTGGAGATGGAAGGAGCATTTTTGTCTCATTTGTTCTATGAAGAAAGACTCACCGACAAGCTCATATGTTAGTCTAGATGGGGTGAATTTGAAAAGACACAGTAGTCTTTTAGATAAGTTGATTTTATGTGTTCGATCTCCTTGAAATTTGTTTTGGTTAGGTATGTCCATATTAGTTCAATTCCATATGTCACTATGGGCATTATCTTAGTGATGAAAATCTTCATGGCAGTGTCTACAGAAAGTCTGCTTAAGTTCTGAATATCATTGATAGCCAATATAGCTGCTGTTGTTATATTTCTGACGTGTCTTCAGAGACCCTCGGTCCGATCTTATCAAGTGGCCGCCAGAGCGTGCGGTATGTGCGTGTCTCTCTTCTTCAATTTCGTGGCCCCCGGAAGATTTCTAACCAGTTGTCTGTAGAGTAATTTCAAGATGTGCCATGACGTCTGCGTACGCGTAAAATGTGACCTTCACTTTGAGATTGCCAAAACACTCGGTAACGTCTGCTGTTGCAAGATTAAACAGCATGGGGCTCGCTGGGTCACCCTACAAAATTCCGTTTGTCTGTGGTAAAGGGGCCGAGGATTGGATGTCGAAAGCCTTCCTATAGTAAATGAATATGACGTGGAATTTTCTTGGGTGATGCCTATGGGCTTCGGTATATCCTGCATCAGATTACTTATAGCATGCAGTGTCGATCTGCCTCTCCTGAAACCATAGTGTTGTTCCGGTATGTGTCCGATAGCTTCCTTTTCCAATCTTGAAGAAATAATTTTGGAGAATACTTTGAACAAAGCATTCTCCAACGCGATTCCTCGGTACGAGTCCGGATTGTCTGGGCTACCTTGGCCTTTATACAGGAATTTGAGCGTCGCGGTCCTCCAGGTGCTAGGCACTTGTTAAATAGTGCTGTCCATAATGTCTTAAAACACGGCAAGGCCTCCTTCAGATGCCCATTAAAGATTTCATCAGGCCCGGCAGCTTTGTGGCTTTTCACTTCCATGACCATGGTTGAAACCTCCTCTTCTGCAATACGCGGAAAGTCGATTGGGTGAGTTACATGAGTTGTCCCTTTTGTTGCTCTCCTGTTAAATAACTTTTGAAAGTGTGATTTCCATGTTTCCATTGTGATTGTTTGGGAGAACTTTGGTATCTTGGGTTTTAGGGCTGCAAAGTGGTTAACTGTGACCTTCTCTATTAATCGCTTTCCTTTTCTTCTACCCATTTTCCTCTCTTAGGTTTTTGTAGTGGGGCCACTGATTGCTGTATGCCAGTAAATCATTATCGGTATTCGTTGTTCTAGCTGTGTGAAGGAGATCTAACACCTTTCTTCATTTGTCATAACATGTCGCGTCGAACCATGGCTGCGACTTGCACTTGATTCCTATTTCCCTCGTTTGAGCTTCCTTTATGTAGTTAGCCAACTTCGATGCTACGGAATATACCTGTCCCTGATTTATCTCATCTAGTATGTGTTCTGTCGACGATGTTATTTTGATAGGATGCAGGTATTTAAAGTACTGAACCCGAATTCGGCTTATTTTAGGTCATATTTGTGGTTATTTCTGTCTCCTATGATATTGGTTTTGTACGGGGAAAATGCTACAGAATTCATGCTAAGAATCGAGTTTTGGCTGAGTTGAGATGTTTCAAGTGCATTATGGGACTACGGGAGGTCATATTCCGAAGGAAATGAACTGGACCGCGCCTATCCTCGGATAATTGCGGTATCCACGAGTATTGTGAGGGTAACTCGACAACCAATCAGAAATATTTGGTTTTGATCGAAAGTCTTTGAGACGTCATCACGTCGTGTGTATTTCTAGTAATTAGCACCATTAAGAAGATATTTTTACACGAGAAGACGTCTAAAATAGAAAGGAAGCTTAATTCAAAATTATATGGACGTCGTCGTCGTCGTCGGCTTCGTCGTCGGCTTTAACTCGTTTCCGAGTATACATCTTCTTCCAAAACAGTCTAAAATAATCTAAGGTTGAGGTCTGTGAGCATGTTTGCGGTGACTGAACAGCCCTATGCGTGCATGAAACAAACGTCCACACAGATCACACAGAACTGTTGGTGGAGGGCGTGGCTGTGCTGCAAGGAGCTTTCTTGCTTGTCGCTTGGCCTTAACAATTCTACGACGTTCTTCTTCAAACATTTTGACAGCAGCCGGGATGGTGTGGCGCCAAGTCCTGTCAACTTCATATTCTGCTTAAATTGGTCCTTGTATCGTCTCTTAGGGCCTCCATGAGGTCTGGCGCCGGAGGTGAGTTCACCATACAGAACCTGGCGTGGTAGTCTCGTTCATCCATCCGATGGACATGTCCAATCCATCTAAGTTGATGACCAATGATGGATGATTCTATACTATTAGCAAGCGCTTTCTCAAAAACATCAAGATTGGTGATGTGGTCTTCCCACTTTATCTTAAGGATGGATCGAAGTTTCTGTTGATGGAAGCGCTCAAGCTTTCGGAAGTCATGTCGATAGAGGGTCCAGGTTTCACAGCCATACAACAATGTTGAGATGACAACAGCTTGGTACACCATGAGCTTCGTCTTCACGGTCAGATCTTTATTCAAGAAGACCCGGTGCGATAGTCGCCCAAATGCCGCATGGGCAGCACCGATTCTCTTCTCAACATCCTGCCCACAATTGCCGTGTACAGATAGCAGACTGCCCAGATACGAGAAGTGGTCTACCTGCTCCAATGGAGTATCTGAGACAGAAATGTTGAAGTGCGGAAGGGAAGTGCCTGGTGAGGGTAGTGCCAGAACCTTGGTCTTCTGAACATTAATGGTGAGACCAAAACGTTCACATGCGTTCTTGTAGCAATTAACAGTCTGTTGCAACTCCACTGGCGTGAGTGTAGGCGATGCCGCATCATCTGCATACAACATATTGGTTATCTTCGTAACCTGAGTTAGCTTCTTGGAGCGAAATCGAGCTAGGTTGAAGAGCCCTTCATCAAATCGGTACCTGACATCTACACCTGGGATGTTTGTGCGCGATTTATAGAGCATTGCCGCCAAATACAATGCAAACAGTGTTGGAGCAAGTACGCAGCCTTGTTTCAGTCCATGAGTGATAGGAAATTCGTCAGAGATCTTATTTTGCTCACAAACCTGACCGGTCACGCCATCATGGAGAGCTTGGATTAGATCAACAAAGCGTCGAGGACAGCCAAAGCGTTGTAGCACCGCCCACATAGCAGATCTTGGAACTGAGTCAAAGGCCTTTTCCAGATCATCCAGTAGATTCTGTTGCTCACTACATTTTTCTTGTAGTTGTCTTACGCAGAAAATCAAGTCAGTTGTGCTTCTGGAAGATCGAAATCCACACTGGGACTCGGGGAGGATCTTTTCTGAGATAACCTGAAGGCGGTTAAGTAAAATTCTGGCGATAATTTTACCCACAGTAGATAGTAGCGATATACCGCAAAGTTTACAAAAACACTGCGATCACCTTTCTTGAAGATTGTGATGATAGTGGCGTTCTTTAGGTCACCAGGTACTTCTCCTAATTCCCAAATTTTGAGAATAAGAGTGAAAATCCACGTTTTGAGGGACTGACCTCCAGCTTGAATTAATTCCAGTGGGATGTTATCTGGGCCAGGTGCCTTTCTTGGTTTCATTTGATTGAGAGCTACACTGAATTCCGTGTAAGAAGGAGGTACAGCCATCCATGGTTGTTCAGGATATTTCGGCACATCACGAAGGAGATCTTCAGCAGCTGTTGAAGGACGATTTAGAAGGTTGGAGAAATGTTCTTTCCAACGCTCTAAGATATCATGGCTGTCAGTAAGAGTGGCAGAGTTGTCAGCACTTTTTAGTGTACCTGATGAAGAACGAAGTGGGCCATATATCTCTTTAATCCCTGCATAGAAGTTTTTCAGATCACGAGTATCAGATAGCCTCTGAAGTTCCTCAGCTTTCCGCTGCCACCAAGTATTCTTTATCTCTCTTATTTGTGTCTGACACTTACTCTTGAGTTCTAAATACAGAGCTTTCTTCGGATTTGAGGATGGGTCTTGAAGATGAGATAGATAGGCTTCCCATTTGATGTTGACGAGACGCAAAATTTCTTCGTTGTTGTCATCAAACCAGTCTTGACTTTTTTGCTTTACCAAACCAATGGTTTCTTCAGCTGACTTAGTGATTATCTCCCTCAGATTTGTCCATTCTTCTCGAATGTCACTTGTTTTAACTGGATGATCTGATAGCTGGGCATTGATCATATTCTCAAAGTGGAAATAGATTCATCCTGAAGTTTGGAAGTGTTAAACTTTCCTCTGGATGGGGTTTGGAAACGCCTTGGTGGTTTTGGGCTGATGGATATCCTGAGTTTACAGATGAGAAGTTTGTGATCCGTCCAACAATCGTCAATATGCCTTGCTGTTTTGGTAATAAGTATGCCCTTCTTATCACATTGTCGGGTAATGACGTAATCAAGGATGTGCCAATGCTTAGAACGTGGATGCATCCACGTGGTCTTGAAGCGGTCAGGTGATCGGAATTGAGTGTTGGTGATGAAGAGTTCATGTTCTGCACAAAGACCAAGAAGAAGAAGTCCATTGGGATTACAGGTTCCAAGACCTTGTTTACCCATCACATTTTGCCATAGCCGGTTATCTTTCCCAACTCTTGCATTGAAATCACCAAGGAGTAAGAGCTTATCTTTAGATAGTACCTTGGAGATGATTGTGCCAAGCTGGTCATAGAACTGGCCCTTAACTTCATCATCGGCCTTCAAAGTTGGACGTAGACGGTCGTTGTACCATGTTAAATTGCCCCACCCCACAGAGGGGCAGATTGCAATTCTAGCAGGACAAAATTACAATTTCACCGGAAATCATTATTGCTGATAAACTTCTAGGTCCAACCTAAGAATAACTTTGTCTGAACATGAAAGACTACATTTGAGCTTTGTAATGGTAAAATTATGAATGAATTTTATATGTATTAATGTATACAAGTATTACTGTATATGATCCTTTTATGCAATAAATGAAAATACACCTACAAAGGCACTTCAAGCAGGAAAATGGTATTTCATTAACACAAAATTACTAATCAATTACCCAATTTTACATACCTCATAATTTAGGATGTTCATGACAGAGCTGAACTGTCATATTCATCTGATGTTCCTGAGCTGTCATGTGATGAATTGTCATCTGCATTGCTAGTTGCATGCATATGGCTTCTGGGTAAGTTTGGTTCTTCCAGCAGCTCCAAAACTTCTGTCGGTAATTTTTCTTCACGTCTAGAAAATGTGTTTTTGTGGGATATTACTGGATCGGAAGACACAAGCAGCATATGGACTACATCATGTAGATTACTTCTGGGTGAAAATTTCCTTGCATGAGCTCCTCTGTATCTTCTAAAATCTTTGTTCCTAGACTCTTGTGCTTCTTCAGATAACTGTCCAATCGGTATTCAATTATCTTGGCTCCATGTATCAGTACTTTATGTACAGTAACAGGCATATAATATCAGGAGTAAAGTCTCAGGAATAAGTTGGTTATTTCTTGTGCATATTTCTCAAAAGCAGTTATGTTAATTGGCTATGGACATAATATTGTACGAAGAATTACTGAAAACCTCCTAATAAGTTCCTCGTTTATACCGGTTATATTTGACTACAAAGTGGGGTCTCGGAAAAAGCGAAGTGCTGTATTGCCATCAATAGGTGTGCCACTTCCTCCGGATCTTGGCTGATCTACTAGCAAACCAATTTCAATACGGAACCTCTGAAGTATTGATTTCTTTCTGTCAGCCATCATTTTTAGCCTATTTTCAATTTTGAAAAAAATAGGCTTATGAGATCACCTTTTGTCCGTGTGTGTGTGCGTGTGTGTGTGTGATTCGTGTGTGTGTCCCCCCCTAATAAAATCTAAACGGCTGGAGCGATTTCAATGAAACTCGGTAAGTTCATAGCACTATTTCCTGCGACCCCGACCGTGCCCTTCAAATTTTGTTACGACTCACCAATCCAACATGGCAGCTGTGTGAAATATTTCACCAGCATTCAATATCTCCGAAACTATTACCGATATTACCCTGAGATTTTGTATGGTGATAAAGGGAACAACTATAAGTTCACTTATGTGACCTTTGAAAATCTGGTAACAACAAAACGAACATGGCGGCCAAGCGAATTTGCGACTTTTAAATAGATGTTTCTCGCGATTTAACAAACCAAACGCAATGAAACTTGGTACAGTATATGTTTATATACATTGTAATGCACCGACATCTAACTTCGTTCAATTGTTTACATAACCACAAGATGGCGGATGTGCGAAATATTTCACCGGCATTCCATATCTGTGAAACTATTAGCGGTATCTCCCTGAAATCTTTTACGGAGATAAAGGGCACTACGGAAGTCCATCTATAAGACTTTCAGAAACCGGTTAACTACAAAACGAACATGGCAGCCAAGCGAAGTTGAAAATTTTAAATAGACCTTTCTCGCGATTTAATGTTCCAAACGCACTGAAATCTGGTACAGGAAATATTTATACACATTGTAATGCACTGGTATCTAATTTAGTTCAATTGTTTACGTAACCTCAAGATGGCGGATGTGCGAATTTTAAAATTAAGTTTTTATTTCTTGTGATGTAGTCATGCGATCGAATTGAAAGTTTGAATATTGAACCTACGCAATAATTTTCTTTTAATGGTACATGACTCTATGGCCTATACATTTAACAATTCAACATGGCGACCATCCAAAATATTTAGTCGGCTCTGAATATCTACGAATCTATTATAGCAATCAAACTGAATTTCTTAATGTTCATAGGGGCTATGAACTTAAGTTCACCTATAGGACTTTAAAGAACTTGGTGTTCACAAATCCAACATGGAGGCGACGCGAAATATAAAAATTCACATGGACGTTTCTCGCAATTTAACCATCCGAGTGTAGTGAATCTTGGAACAGTAAATCCTTATACGAATGGTAATGCACTGGCATCTAATTTATTTCAATTGTTTCCATAACCTCAAGATGGCAGCTGTGCGAAATTTTAAAATCTCCTTGTTACTTCTTGTGTCCTAATTATGCGATTGTAGTTTGAATACTACACGTGCACAATAATCTGCATGTAACAGTACATAACTCTAGGACCTACATATATAAAATCCAACATGGCGACCATCCGAAATTTTTAGTCGGTTCTCAATATCTACGAATCTATTACAGCAATCAAACTGAAATTGTGTATGTTGCTAGAGGCAATTAACATAAGTAGGATATATGAAAATAGGCAGCATAGTTCTTCACGGAACTACTTGTTTTTCTTGAGTTTGCCTAACTTGCCTTTCTTAATGTCTAATCTGTATGGAATATGTAGCAGGCATTCGAAAAATCTAATCCAACAGTGAAGAGTAGAAATTCCAAAACTATAATTTTCCTCAACTAGTATAGTTTTTCAAAGACCAGTATTGTTCATTTCCTTGGGGCCAGCATGACAAATATAACATTTTTGAGATGTAGTGCCGGTGAGAGAATTGCAGATTATTCCATCTACCATAATTGACACCATATCCTGCTTTATATGGATTTCCTTGTCATTAATTGTAACTTTTGTTAGTGTACGTAATTTAATTTGGTCTTCTATTGACCTTACCTCTTTTTGTTAGTTCAACTGTTTCTTTCTCAAATAACAATTTTATAGGTCTGCAAAATCTTCTAGAAGATTTTTCCAAGAACTGTTCTGTTTTCATTGACGTCTCAGGGCATACTGAATACATCAGAAGAGGAACAAGTGACGTAGCAAAGAGATCAGAATCACATTGTACAGATTCTTCCGATTATGTTGTAAATTTCTGTTTATATTGACTCTTCCCACTAGAACCAATACATCCCCATTTGAATGTTACATGCACATTTTCCAGAAATTGTTTGTAACAGCACATCCTCTTGCACCTGGACAAGTCTTTTAATTGTATGATCAACAAGAGACTGCAGTCTTACTGTTGCAGAAGTATCTGGTATTGTTATGTCCTTTTTCGGTGGATAGCACTGTGACTTTGTCTGCCGTATAATTTGGTAAGAAGGTAAAATATTTGCATTTTTCTGTTTAAATTCCCTTCTCATTTGTATGTATTGTTTTATTGTTAGGTCACTGTTTATTAAAAATGATAATGCCTCTTCATATTTAAAAGGTATTGGAGCTGCAGAAGGCGATCTCATGGCTATCTTAATTTTTGTGGCTCTTCTTGGCGACTTCTGCGTTTTTTAAGCAATTCTGCTGCGTCTCTCCTACCAGATTTTCTTAAAGTAACTTGAGCAGCATGCACAATTTCTTGCTATGTGTAGTCACTGACAAGAGGTTTAATCTTCCTGTTTTTAGTCCTGTCACTGCTATCATAAAATAATTTTTTTGGTCTTCCAATACCCGCAGTAGATGGTCCTGACTTATTTGTCCAAAATGTATCAGGAACACTTTCTGAAAACGTAATGTCTTTGCCTAACCAGTTAGATTACTCTACAAGAAATGTCTGTTTTACTCGCGAACAAATTTTCCAACGTTTGTCCAAATCACACTTAAAATGCATAATATCTTTCTTTAATGATTTAAGCACTTCCTCAGAACACCATCTCAATCCAAGTTCTGTTTTCACATAATCATACAGAGTTTCTTTGGTGACAACATTAGAGTTCAACACATCAAATAACTTCCTACGCGTGATATGTGGTCTCGCGCCTCCATCAAAAAAGTGAAAGTGTCAAGTAATCAGCAGTTTTCAGCAAATAATTTTATTACTGCTATAAACCGTGAGCTTTATAATGCATTTTAACACAAGTATAATTGTGTGATCTCGTGCCGCTTTTTTAAAAATCCTATCTCAATTCACAAAATAAAAAATAAAATTCAGTAATTACATCATTCCAATAATTTTAATCTGGAACGACAACTACCTAAAACAATTATAATAACAGGCACTTAATTGATAGAGCATACCTGTAGCAACATTTTCCAACTTGAAAGACTTAAGTAAACACTCTCCTCACTAAAATACACGTTCTCAAACTGAACCCTCATTTAACACTGCGCGCGCGTCCAGTTATCTTATCTTATGTAAGCAAACTTTGACTGCTAGTCTCACGGCTGACAAAGGCTATATTCGTATACCATGGTCAGGGGTGTATAAAATAACTATCCCTTTATAATATTAAAGTAATACTTTCCATTTCTGACGAAGTGTGAAAAATCACTTGCAATCTGTCCCACTGTGCACCCCTTTTGCAAGATGGCGGGACTGACAACTCGATGAAGGAGTCCGCTGCGGGGAGAGAATCATTCTGTCGTAGAAATTGAACGAGAAGGGAGGCGTGATTCTGGATGTGTGATTCCCAGTAGCTCCCAAGGTCAAGTGTAGGCAGCGAGGCTAGCTTACTACCCGAGTCGGCCGTACCGTGGGCCAAGTATTGCAGAAGCCGGGACTTGCAATGCTAAGCAATTCTAGGCGAAGTTCGTAAAGTCATTAGTAGCGAATATAAAGACAATAGAACGAGTCTTCATATATGTGCGTGTGCAGAATGTAACTACAGACATTCGATTGTAAAATACGGCAAGGTTTTTAAGAAGGTTTCGTGAGAAAGTGAGTGTTTTGAAAAACGACGCGCGAGCTATCATGTACGCTACAGTACAAGCAGGCGAGAACGTGAGAGGAAGCTAGACATTACAGCTCAGATAAGGAGTCGTGCTTGACTTCAGTACTTCTGCAAGAAACATTGAGCTGTTATATTGTCGTGATATATATTTCGTTCAGTTATTCACGATGCATCCCTGTAAAACATTACTCCGAATGATGTTTAAATTCGACATGATGATGGTAACGATGGCCTAAGCTAATGGAATACACATGACGGATAATAGATGCCTTCACAAGAGAACCTGAATTCGACATCGAGCATTTACGACGTAGTACCGAGCCAATTCGAAAGTTCATTGAATTGTTATGACTTCACACTATACGGAGTTCATTTCAATCTATCACTATGAATGTTTAACCATGATATTGCTCGTTTACGATGATCAACTTTAAAACTCGACGTAGATTTGTCATGATACTGCCGGAATTGTCATGATCGGAAGGGAATATCCCACCGAAACCAGAAGAAATTACCAGAGCCGAGGAGGAAGCAGTTCGCTTTCCGAAACTTGCAGGTCCAGCTCAGGGGAGCGAGGTTCGAGCCCCAAGGTAGCAGTTCACCCCATGTAGCGCACAGGAGTTCGAGTCCTTACTCGTGCTGTCATACCAGACCAACAGGGTATTGTTCATCATTTCTGATCCTGCCAGATTCGACACCAGGTAGAATCGCCGAGTTATGTTATTAGTAGTTAGATTATTTGACAATCCTATAGAGCAACAAATCTTCCATTATTTTGTGTAACGTTGATTATTCGTTCTTCTTATAGCTTGATGCCTAGTTGGTTGTTAAGGTTTTCCCCAGCTTTGACGTCGATTGTTTTGTTGCAGTACATCAAGATAGTTCATTAGAATTAGTATTTCTCTTTGGAGATTATTTATTATTTTTTATAATTCAAACCAGTTGAATTTATTTTGAATTTAAGAACATTATAATTTCTTTTTCGACGATTGTCTTGGACAATATTTAAATATGCCATACGCTTGGAGTAACGCGATCTTGGGTATTTTTCGTGTAAGAAGATTGAATTGCTGGAGGGGAAGAACACGACGATATTATCAACAATTTTAACAACGGGTTCCACAACAGAAACATTTATGATATTTTGGCGAGAATTTTATTTCTTTTGCAAGGAGAAGCCAAGCTGATCTTGAGAAAGAAGACATTGAATTATAATGATATTCGTCATGTCAGTTGACCATTTTATATTTGACAGATATCATTGTTCTATCTTTAATTAACAATAGGAATGAATTAAATCTTTTGAGGATTTATATTCAGAGACTTTGAATCTTAGGAACGTCTTAATCCAGTTGACAACTGAGCTGTTTTCTTCCACCTGTAGACACCCCTTTTTTCTTTCCTTCGGCGTGTCAATAATCGGAATTGTTCTCTTTTTCTTCTTGGTTAGTACTGGCCAGGGTAACCAGGCAGAGCAGTGGGCATTTCTATAATTGCTGATCAAGGTTCGCTATAGTAATTTCTTGCTATGTCGAATCGTGATTAGTGACACCTCTTCCCTTTTATCTTCTCTATTCCGTCACCAGTGACATCCCTTTGTTTGTCTTCAGAGAGTCTTCTGCGTTTTATCTCCCATGCAGGACTTTATATTTTGTGCTCCCGCTCTCGTTTTCGAGATGCCTTGCTTTTCTATCCGTTTTTACCCGTTCGCTTGTGTTTATTATAAAGGTGCGCGTAGGTGCGTGAATTTAGTTTATTTTGTGCAATTCCGCGATGCCGGATTAAGCAGATCCATCAAGGTAGGTCACGTCTTTCTGTTTTTGCTTACAGTAAGGAATATTAGGGCGTATCACCTATTTTAGTATGTCCATTGTGTGTCTGTATCGTTCCCGTTATCTTTTCCCCCCTATCGTCGTATCTTTTTGTGTGGGTATTTGGTTCGGTTTACTGTATAGTGTGTTCACCAGTAAGACCTATGCCATACCTCTTATCTTTTTTTGCCTCCCTTATCTTAAGATTGCATTTTCCTACGCAAGTCTATGAGTATGGCTTAATCCCTTTCTGACGTAACTTATTTTGATGGATATCTGTTATTTTGTGTAACGCAACGTCTCTCGTGTTTATTCTATTTCAGTTTCTTGCCCCTCATTTTATGGTTTATTTATCTACGTCATATCTACGCGCGCTTTTTATTAAACTCTGTCCTATCTTGTATTTCCTCACCTACCCCATTTCTTCTGGGCTATTAGAGTTACCGTTCGTTCTTTGGCGGTAGACTTACTTTTCCTGACACTTTGTCTAGCCCTTTTATCTTTCATATTTCACAATGTAATTTTACTCTTTACGAGTATTCCTTCCCCATATATATATCCCTCCCTTTTGTATTTACCTCTTACCTCCCATAACCTTAACTTCATGGTCCTTTGAATCGTTAGTCTAACTTATGTCTTATATTTGACTACCACATAACCTCACCTTAGCATGTAATGCTTCCTCGTCATTCCTTAAGCCTATTTCCTTTGGAGAATACATTACCGTTCCTGTACTTATGCGGCGTCTTTGTGTACCATATTTAGTACGTTATTTAGTCTTTATTTCTTTAAGCTAGGCTAGGCTAGGCCCATGGTTCTTCGTAGTTACAGGATTCGAATTGAACTTGCATTCACGGCAATGAGGATGTACGTTCAGTCCACTGCCTCTGTTTCTGTTATAATTTCACCACCTAGTCATTGTATCATGGGCCCAGCGCAAGACAAATAGGTACACACTTCCACTGCGACAACATCAGCGAACAAGGCCGGACGGCACACAACTTAGAAAAGTCGTTTTCCCAAATAACTATGTTGTTATGCCTTTTATTTTTGCAACGTTAACGATTGTTGTTATCATAACTTTGCAATTATGTTAGAATTTGAAGTATAGACTAGTATGTCGGTACAAAAATGTATTGTTATTAAATATTGGGAACATTTGTTCACACCACTGAATCTTTACGAAGTAAACTCGCAATTAAGATAAGTAAGTACTAGCATTTCAAAGGTTATTAACCTGTACAAACATTGTAATTAACAAATACCGTTATGATATCGAGGGATAATGCAAATATTATTGTTTATAAAAAAGAAAGGAAACTACATCGCTATCATCATCATCCAAGACCCACTCCAGTCACCCGGGTGTGGTTTACAAGCCTCCTCCATTCCTTTCGGTCCTTCCATTTTTCTTGTTCCATCACTTCTGACACATCCAATTAATTAGTCTAAACAGGATGAAAGTTCCGCCTGATCAATACTTTATTAATAGAAATCACTGGGTGGTCATTAATGGGACATGTTTCAAGGCCTACACATTATTATTGGCCCCTTCATCAGTCGCTATGATAGAACGATACAAGAATATTTATTTGTGTAGCACTTAAAATTCCTTAAGAAATGAATCTTGTATGGTGCACCATAAAGAAAGATTGAAACATTTACGCCTAATAAGAGTTACGGTATGTCAAAAGACTTATGAACTACTGAGGGCTGTAAACATTTTCAATGGACGCCTCACGGTGGTACTTAAGAAGGTATTGAAGACACAAATGTATGGTACCGGTTCGGTACGTCAGCAACAGTACCTTTGTACTTTGTACCTTTGTTGGAATCAGCTGTAGGAACACTTAACACTCAATACTTCACCGGCAATATAAAGATGATAAAATCAATGGAGTCACTGCACTGAAATCATATTTTGCCTAATATAGATCTTACGAAGTGCATAACTTCAACACTTGCCATGGCAGAGATTGGCCTCTAATCCGTCTTGTTAGAGCAATGATAAATAAACAAACTTATTATATTGGCAAATATCAAAAGGTTAAATTGTATGCAATACGGAACCATAATGAACCTGATAAGTTCTAACATCCAATTAAGGTGAAATGCGATGGTAAAGTTCGTATTTTGTGTGAATTTGTTAAAAGAATGTAAGCATTAGTTAATGAAAGCATATTGAAGTTTTAAAATACGAGGGGTATTTCCGTATTGAGAAGTAGTGCATTGTAATTGTTGTAAGGAGAAATCATGCCATTTGGAGCATTGCATTCTATGAATCTGAGTTAATTGGAACTCACATGTGTTGTTGAAACATGACAAGGTACCGATATTTTATGAAGCCTGCGAAAAATTGAGATGAAGGTTTGTTGACCATGTTGTCCTAATTCTTATTAAATTATTAACACGATTTAATGACATAATAATCATATGAGATTTACTTAACTGTATGGCCATATTAGACAGACGAAGACATTTAAACCAATATAAACTTTCAGTATTATGATAATTGTTGAGTGATTTTGATAAATAACGAGGAATGAGATAAACATCATTCTATAAACTATTTTATGAAGAGGTTAGGTAGAATAATTAGCCTACACTCATAAACATCGCTGAAGCTTTATTTAAAGCACTACGATGATAAATAATAATATTGTTAATACATATAAATGTAAATAGATAGTTGTCCATCTAAACTTGTGGAATATTATAAACGAGAATATTTTAGTTTCTTCTTAAACTTTATTTTAATTTAATTTCCGTCTTTAAAACGTCGTAGATGAATTATAAATCATTTTAGGAATTCTAATGAAGGAGTGTAGAGGGGTATTCACTATGAATGTTGTTGAACGAGAAACACTGTGTGTTTTTAATACACCAAGGTAAGTAGAAGAATGTCTGAGACAGACATTTCGTGGGATTTTGATTGAACAGGCATATTATGGAGTAGGTTATTGATCTCCATTGTTGTTTAAAAATTTGTGAAACGATTTATTCTTGTAAATATATGTGTGTATTTGTGATATGAGAGAATGTGTGACGATGGGTTCAGTCACGAGTGAGAATCTAACTTATGTGTGGAAACCAGCTGATCGCGATTTTATAGGCGAGTGCTTGTTAACAGCTAATCGTTTGTGGACAGGAGTCCAGCTGATAGTTAAACTTTATTCAACTCTCAGAAGTTCTACAGTGTATAAATTTCTAACTAGTGATGTTCAAGATTATTTTATTTTATTCTGGCGTAGTCATTCTTGACTGATCGTTGAAATTTAAAACTTAACTTTATTTTATCTCAAGAACTTCATTCATGGAAGCCAGTTGTGAGTGTGGATCATTTTCGATCTGAGCTCAGGAGGTCTAGAGGCAGACGGGCCTCACGTGTATTATTTGTTATTTTGTTGTTTTATTATTGTTATTTTTGACAATAAATTTATATTACATTCTATTCCTACGTCGGTCTTCCGTGATTTATTTTAATTATGGCTAACGTTGTGTCATGGAAATGGGATTCTTGGCATTTGGCATTTTCCCTACCCTTTCCGACCCGAGATTCAGGTAAGGATCTCAAGCTCCGAGTGTAGTTAGTATCTTTGTCCAGAGTAGATTGCCCAAAACACAACATTCGACTGTGTATTTGTCATGAGTGCTTGTCGGAAGGACTTTTAGGTTATCTAGCCGGGGCCTTCAAGATTCTTCTATCCATTCTTCATCCTGGGATTTCGACAAGTCGGCTTCATGATAAATACGGTTACAGTACGTACTGTCATTACTCTTTCCTGCACTCTGCGTCTAGATAGTGACTCATCTATCGCAAGTTGTATGTACACGGGTAAGTGTTTTTTTAGTGGGGCCACACCGGAGTTTATTAGTGTCTTGAACTCGATGTCTCTAACGTAGGTGTTGACAAAATCAGTTCAATTGCACTCATACCGTTATGAGAGATGTATTATACCGGACCTTATGGTATTTATGTTACACCTTTCGCCCTTATAGCCTGCATGTAATGTTTGCTTGTGTAATTTGACTTGGCATTGCTACTCGTTGTTCCTCAGTGAGATTAGGTAACTTTTAGGGAGGGTTATTAATTGTCTCTACGTATAGATGCAACCCTTATTTCAAGTATTTTTAGCCTACTTTTCACATTTTGCAAAAATGAGGAAAATTACCGGTACCGGTAGTCTTATGAGATCGATCCGGGCAAATGTGTGTCTGTCCTTCTGTCTGTGTGTGTGTCCCCCTCTATCAACTCTTGCAACAATCGAAACCAAATTTGGTATGAGTAAAGATCTATACCTGAATATCTCAAGGCGATATCTGAAAATAATGTCAGTGTTACCAACTGCTGAAAATCCGAAATTGAAATTTGAGCTCCATGTTGGATATCTTGGAAGGTATGCATGCAGTGCTGGATTACCCATTAGGCCCGACTAGGCCCAGGCCTAGGGCCCCCAATTATCTGGGGCCCCCATAAAGTAAAAGGTAAAAAATAGTATGATTTGTTAAATTGTTCATCAAATCATCAGAAATGTTTCCAAATAACGATGATCGTTTCAATTGAAAAATATGTATTTAATATTTAATAAATAGTGTATTATTCATCTTGACAAACAAAACTCTTGTATTGAACCCTACGGTATTACGCTGACTGGTGTCGAACCTGGATCTCTGGGGGTAAATGAGAACAGACTAGAGATGCCAGCAAGAAACGAACACACGGTCCTTTGAGGGAGTTTAATCTATAAAAACCCCTAGAGAAAGTACACAGTAAATCACTGTTGTGATATAAACACATTTTGACATTATTTGTTAACATAATGTAGAAAATATTATCAGAATACGGCAGTATTGGGCTGTAAGATGCATACAATTCTGGACTTAGTGCAGAGAGTTGGAACTCTTGACAGATTGCAAATGAGCCTGGAATATAGGCGTGGTTTCGTGGCGCCATGCCAGTCACTAGGACCTATTTACGCTGTCTGAGACAAGGCAGGACAGTAATATATGGGCAAGTGAATCCCCGCCACATAAGAGGAGGTCCAGTGGAGTGAGAAGATGCCAGAATAATTTAATGATTACTCATGATTGGAGTAACTCAGAGACATGAGGATTGCACCTACGTGAATGAATTGCCAGGAGGCTAATTATCAAGCCGTCAAAAATTGAAATCGAGGCAGATTTAATGTAACGCGCAAGGACACTGAAGGGATGAGTCCAGCGCAATATTCTGACCATGTCTTCGGGGAAGAACCACTGACGCGGTGTGGGGACGCTCTGGCAAAGGCAATTAATATTAATTAACTGGCCGATCGATCCTCGGGCACACAGGCGGATATGTAATCAGCGAGGCAAATTGGACCGGGAAAACGTTATTTCAAGACCAGAGAAGCACGGATAGAGGAGATGAAGCTCCAAGGAAATTTTAGACCTACTTTTCGCTTCCAAACAGATATAAGATCAGTGGAGCGGGCAGTCGAGGTCAGTCGAACCATAGTCTAGTGCGGAGCGCACGTTGCCTGAGTCCGAGAGGGGGACGCGCGTATTTTAACATATTTAGTGTTCAACATAGTAACCATGCAGTATAACGCACTAATTAGAACAATCAATAAGGACAGTCGTGCCATCCTTTTATAGTCGGCATTACAAGTGATTACTATTGAGTACGCATTAAATGTACAGTGTGGTGTACAAGTTAAGACAATGTCAGATTAGATCAATCGTACCTCATGACGAGGAGATATTATGTGGTATGATAATAATGTACGTGGAACTGTCCAAGGCTTTGTTATAAGCAGATCATTCAAAGGGACTGTATGTTCAGTCCAAGGACAATTGAAAGTGGAAATTGTACAAGTGCAATGTACAATGGTCGAGCGCAATATATAAGCTATTTGTTAGACATAATAATAGAATGTCGAACTGCGCAGGTATAAACTTTGTCATACGGGTGAAGTATTTTCGCAGGGATACCACTGTAATTAATGTTCAGGACGATATGGAAGCATATCTATGCTATATCGGGAATTTTATCAAAGGATAGAAGCTGACAGAGGAACCGCTAGGAATCATCAGGCAGAGTATCGAGACTTTCGAACGAGATGCGGGATATTCGTGAAGGAAAGATCTTCATCGCCTGCATTTCTGAAATTCTGCAAAGAAGACCACCAGTAGGAAATGTACATAGTGATCGTGTGATTTTTAGTGATGGTTATTTAAATATGTGTAAATTACCAGTGTAAAAGGTAATGTAAAGTGTATTTGTGGAAAAGGAAGCATTAAGAAGCAAAGTGCAATGTGTTTTTTGTAATGCAAAAATTATGTAAAATGTGTGTGGAAAGTGAAATAATGCCTTGCTAACTTGAAAATTATGGCAGGCATTAATGGAGAAAATGTATGGTCGGAGCCACCAGATTATCCAATGTAAGTACCCAAAACCATGATTTTGTAGTGAATATGTAGTCCACTGTATGTTGAGTGATTTAAAAAATTGTAGAATATGCCAATAAGAGTCAATTTCGGGAGGTAGAACCTTCAGATATTAATGTTGTGTTGATTTTAGTCAAGTTGAGATGTCTTTGTACATCATTGAGTGGATAAATCGTTACCACTAATGTAAAAATGGCAATTGATTAAATAGAAAGTTAACGTAACGAACACGGATGTTCGGTTATTGATTATATAAATACGGTTACGTTGTGTCGGTATAGGGGAAATTTATGTCAATAATAATAATAATGAGAATAAATGAATACACATCAGGGAGAATGTTTGTAAGCAAAATATATGCTAATTTGAATAACTGTGTATCCAAGCAGTAGTATTACACGTGATGGGCCAAGCAAAGGAATTTAATATCAGAGTATCTTATGATAATGTAAAGAAATATGCAGGAACACAGGAACTGGAAGGGTTTAATAGTGAATTGAATCGCAGCTTGATTAATAAGCTTATAAGAGTAATTGATAGAGATTATCTTATTAATTAAAGGACGGGATCGTCTCACAATTGTCACGGAAGCCATGCAGTCTAATCGACGTGTGAAACCTCGTATAGCCAAGGGCATACAGAGAGGTATTATTGCAATCGAGCGTATTTAGTGAAGGAGACCCTAGCTCTGAGTATTGCTATGAAACGTTCCGGGTTCCAATCCAGTGGTGTATGGGAGGATAACAATGGACACCTCAGCATGACACCTGATATCGACCGAGAACTAGCTATTGTGTGAATAAATTCAGCTCCTGGGAGTGAATTTAGACGGCAGGAAGTTGTGCCTGACCGTGTTCTTTGACAAAAAGATGCCGGCTATTCCAAAGCGACATGTGTTGGATGAATCTCGTTTCCAGCATATAAATGTAAATGGACCCATTGAGGCCAGCTATTAATATCCAAATGATAGGAATAAATGCTTAAACAATTCCATATTCCGTCTTGCATTCAGTCAAGTTAGGTCATATGTATTATGTAGGTCATTAAGACGGCACTATTGTATTTGAGGCCACGTGCTACTGCTTGGAAAGAAAAGGAAAAGGGCGAGCGACTTGTTACAAGCCCGGCGCGGACCCATTGTATTCTAGAAGGGTCGGGGGGAGGAGAGACCATTCCCTACCCAGGCTTGTAGAATGATGTTTAGAGTGAAGAAACTTTGAAACCCTGTTTGTTATAAAAGAATCATTGTAATAGTGCATAATGAATTTGTGTGGTTTGAGACACATTGATAATTAAGAATCATTCTGATAACGTAATATTTGGCAATCTTATGAGACGTTATAAGTTGCATTTTACACTGACATTGACACCTATTTCCGAAGGTGGATACCAGATGCCACATGCTATGCCTATTCAAGGGCAGCATAGAATCCCACCCGACACAGCGGTAACGGAATCATTATGAAATTGAACTCATTACGGCATACAGTGGAACTACAGAAAGGGTGGAATTACAAGTAACAGTGGAGTTGCAAGTAAAATCTGATGTGCAACTCATAAATTGGTTAATGCATGGTAGAGCATTTTGGTGGGAAGAGAAATACAGAACATAATTGTACGCATAATGTAAAGTAGGATATGTTGAGAATAAACAACTAGATTGTGAAATTAAAGTGGTCACAACAGGTGACGTAAGATTGTAGGAACAGTTGTATGTGTATTTGACCAGTGTATCAGCGCACTTGAGAATGAATTTCATGTTAATCTCATGGTAAATGAATCAATAATCATTTGGATTTTCGAGGATAAAATGCGAATAATAGTGGATTGAAGGAATAAGGTTTGCATTGTTTTGTGATTTTGTTGTTGGGATTGTGTTTTTGTTTGTGTGAAGCCATGATTTAGAGCTCAATTAAAGTTTTTAGAATAGAGTTGTGTCTTATTATTGTAGAGTTGATACCTCTTAGTCTCAGATCAAAAATATGCAACTGCTCAGTGGGTGAACGGTACACGCCTGAGGACTGATGCTAGCTGGAGGCAGGAGCATGTTTTCCATGGAAATTATTCACATGGGTACAGTATATACTTTAATAAATGCACAGGTGCTAAAAATAAAAAAATTTTTGAAAAAAAATTAAGGGCCCTCAAAAATCTGAGGGACCTGGGCCTCATTTTACCTTAATCCGGCTCTGTATGCATGGGAGCTATTCAAGAATTGGTACACTTAATGGCCTAGATTATAATATTTCAGTTTAATTTCCAGGAGGCCATACATGACAGTGTTACCGAAATGATTCTAAGCCTGCGGATAAGTTTAATTTTGTATTGCATATAAATTCTGCACTATCAATTGGATTTCAACCAAATTTCGTATGTAGCCTACTATGTATACCGTACATAAGCAGATATGACTGTGCGTATTCTTTAGAGCCACTAAGGCTGCCAACTATTAATAAATGCTCTCTCTATATTTTTATCCAAATACCAATATATCAGAAAGTATGCAAGCTGACAGCTTTAAACTATGCACAGGTATAGGACCTGGCATTCTAGATTAATTTGGAGTAACTAATGTATGTCATTGCTACAAACATGATTCAAAGCCTGCTGATAGGACCAATTTTTAATATACATGTAACTTCTATACTATCAATTGGGTTTCAACCAAATTTCGTATGTGCTATTTGTACTATATCGTATATGACTATGCCTATTCTTAAAAGCAACCAGGGCTGGCAACTGTTAATAAATTCTGTCTCTATTTTTGGCCCTAATATCAATATATCAGAATATATGCAAGCCCACAGCTGTAAACTTTGCACACGTGTACTGTAGTATCTGCCATTCTAGATTAATTTGGAGTATCTAATACACGTCAGTGCTGCCAACTTGATTCTAAGCTTGCTGATAGGACCAATTTTAAAATTCATTCAACTTCTATACTAACAAATGGATTTCATCCAAAGGTAGGCACAACAATAGATCATAATGTTTCAGATTATTTCTGACCAAAACATGCATGACATTGTTACCAACATGATTTTACGTTCGCTGATAGATCCTATGTCTAATTGCATGTAACGTCCATGCTCTCCATTGGACTTCAACCAAATTTTGTATTCTGTACCTTAAGAGATGTGACTAAGGATAGATTCAGTCACCAGGGCTGCCAACTGTAGTGCTCTATTAGGCTACATTATGCCAGGTATATTTCGAACTGATTAGAAATGTCAATATCACCAACTTCATTTTGTCATCCTAGATAGGTCCATATTGAGCCCGTGTGAGCTCATCCTCGGTGATATTTTCTTTGGAAAGTATTTGAGAATACTTCGATTCAACTTTGAACTCACCCGGAAGCTAGCGCATGCCACAACAAGCTGTCAAACACTCTCTTGACTTTGGGGAGATGTCGTATTAATTTTTCTGAGCTGATATTATTACATATTTTGCAACGACAAGTCTCAGAATTTATCATTCAGTAATTCTGCATAATTTTGAACACTTTCAAGTGCCAATTTTCATTTTAGGTAATGGTAATTTCATCGCAGATATGCGAAACGGATGTGAATAGTCGCTTAATGACTAAACATTTGCTTGAATGCTGTGCTACACAACCTAGTCTGGAGTCGTCCGAATTGGACGTGTTGTGATAGTCCGTCCGTTGAGACGAAGAATACAAGTCCACCCACGAGGCGAAGTGAAGTAAAATTATAATCTACAATTGTAAAGTATTATTTAGCTCCGTGAAGTGTGCAGTGCTATACAACCTAGTCTGGAGTCGTCCATACTGGACGCGTTGCAATTGTCCGTCCGCTGAGACGAGGAATAGTTCAGCCACGAGGTGAAGTGAACGTGTATTATAATCTGCAATCATCAAAGTATCTTCTTTTGCGCCGTGCACTGTAGTGTGCTGTGAACTGAATTGAAGTTATTGGTCTAATATTCACGACCATTGTGAAATCTGCAGTGAAAAGAGTAAATTACTTCGATATTCTTTGGCATAGTGGAACACCACGTTTTTCCACATACTTTTCTTACGTCCACGAGGGACAGGAAATAATCTATTTAAGCCAGTGGATGCTATACCTCGTGCGCATAAAGAACGCCAACACCATTGATATTAAGAAAGCCGAAAATACAACGTTTCTACAAGAACTGAATACAGAGATAATTTGTGATTTTTACAGTATTAGAAGCTGTGAATTGACACCAGATGTGTGCCATAAATTCTGTGTCGCAGACTGTGAAGGGCCATTTTTGAATAAGAGTCTGCAAATTTGGTGTAGAAGCAGTGATTATCATTTCTACAGTCATTAATTTAATTCTTGTGAACACCACGTGTGGCAGATCTGTTAAAATGTGTTACGCATCAGACCACGTGTGTGACAAAGGAACTACAACTTCATCTACTATGTCTATTATAGAGTAGACTAACCATGTGGGGAGAATCTTAAGGAGGAGCTGTACTATGGATTTGGAAAGCTGCAAGCGACGAGGGGCATCGGAGCCCGTCGCAGGCCAACGGAAGAATCGCCAGCATGGAGAGGAACGTAAGCCAGCATCGACCACGTGTACGAAGAACATGCCAGGGAGAAGGGAAGGCTTATTGGAGAAGCCTTGTATGGATTTTACCCTTCTTGATGTCTGAATATTACACACCCCTCAATTCCGTTGAGAATGAGATGAGAAACGAGCTCCTGTGAGCTTTATATTTCTTTTCCTGTACGGATTCTTTGTGGTAGACTTAGTGTAGAATAATAAACCGAACTCCTTGACAGCCAGTATAGGTAGGTTTTTTGTTGCTTTGCACTCATAATTGTGTCGTTTATTTCAATCTTTTGAACTGAGTTAGTCACCGTGTAATTGGACTAGATCCAATGGTGCATTTTGATGGACGTTTTGAAAACGTCAAGCCCTACAGCTCACTTATTATGACTATAGCTGCTGAGCTATATTTTAGTCATAGAATTCAAGTTTAAGGGATGGATAGCCACCCAGATTTTTTTTACGATTTGTCGTGACTACCTTTTTAGTTATTTTCTTGTCACACCACTGCTTTGCCGTATTTTATGGCGTATCGTTTGGTTCAGCCGACAGAAGCTGCCAATATTATGTGATTTTTGTTCAGCATTGTGTTGCTCTGAAGCCACACTGTTCTGAGAAAGAACTTAAACAGGGAAATATTGTCAGGATGCCAGTCGAGCATCGAACCCTGTCATTTCGTATCATTTTAAACAACATAAAAGCTGTAGAGGTTGTGTGTTAATTTTGAGTTAATGTCAGGTTATTGATACTGCAACGTTATTGTGAGAAACTGTACATACAAAAAGTAACATATCTTTACTCCAAAGCAGTTGGAGTCATGTAACATATTTATACTTTAGGACTGTTTGCACTGGCAAACTTATTTATAATTATGTACTCCGTATTGTTACGCATTACCAGTTAGAGTGTTAGTGATTTTATAAGGCAATTTATACGAGATTCGCATAGGACTTTAAACAAAGTGAATTCCTTGCCTGAGTGTAATGTTATGAACTGCCAAACGCAGTGAAGCCAGAGTGTAACTGAACACCTGCGAAACCAGTTATCATTTCCCATGATGCTACGCGCCTCTCGGATTTGAGACACACTATTGATTACTTATGAGAGACGTGTTGACGTCAGATTTACTGCCTTGTTAATGTTTTCATGAACTAGGTCAAAGCCGATAGACATTTTATGAACGACCATATGTTTTGGTTATATAATGTAGGACTTTCAAGTCAGATGTTTATTCGCTATTTGAGAGCGACAACTTGTATACTGTTTCTAGAGGTATTTCAGATTAATTATAGGTTTATTATTTGATCATTGACCATGTGGACACGCTATTTAAGGCTTTTATTGGTATTTTAGTGCATTTTGAAGCACTGTCGTGAGGACTAGAGTCCGTGACTGGAATGTGATAGGAATGCTACCGGGAAGAATCTGACGTGTTTTCCAGACTTGCCCGAAGTATTTGGTAAGCTGCGCGCTACCGCTAATTCGTGTTATTGTATTGTCCGAGCCTAGTGTTAGCTCGTGGAGTTGTTATGACTGCAGGTCATTGTGGTAAGTGACAGATCTCTTGGGGAGACTCACTTCTAGCCTTCATGTCATGGATCATCAGTCATTCGTCATAATCCAACGAAAAACCTAATATTATCTCTAATAATCATGAAACGTAATTATTCTTAAGATTTATTTAATTAATTAATTGATTGATATTTAACCTTGGTCTCACGATTGAGTTTGCTGACTGATATCATGTGATGTGGATCATTTCCTAGAGAGAAATGACTTTAGACAGAATACACTTTCTTGAGACGACGGAGTGGTGCACAAACTGATAGTTCGTACTTGGAGTGCGCGATCCTCATGTGGAGTAAAACGTAGTTGTTACTACACTTCCGCCATCCTAAAATACATGCATTCAGATGACTTTTGGATGCAAACAGTATTCCATAATGTGCAGGAAGGCTTAAATAAGAATGTTGTCTTGTGTCAAGTGCCTTATTTCTACATTTAATCGTTTTTGTAACTGTAGTGTTGTTGAACACTGTTAATTATAAGACTGTTTATTTTTATCACTGGTTGTCATGTAGATCCTACTGTAATTTTGCATACAGACGCATCTCGCTGTATATTGTATTAATGTCGGGAATTAGCTTAATGACTTATCGTTAACGATAAATACGGAAGTGGTACCATCGAATCTTAGCCCTTGCTTTGCTGTTATGTTAAATGTAAATTCAGATTGAGTAACTTATTTATAATTGCGTAGGGAACATTTTACGTACTGTCCCCGTTTACCTGGATAGTAGGCTGTCAGATATCCGCCCCCTCAATCGGATTGCCAATTATCAATCGCACCCGGCACAGTTACATCAATGAAAATGGCACTGACAGATACTATCGAGATAAGAGCACAGAAATTCACAGGAAATCATTGTGGAACACACCAAAATAGATGGGGGTTGCATACTTACCGTTGCTTACCTCTTAATTATCTCGGGGTTTGAGTTGACAACAGGATCACTAAAAGTCTGTTCACACAATAATCTCCGCCATGACATTTAAAAATGAACCAGAAACGAAGACGAGAACTTTGAACTGTACAAAAGCTTTATTTCTAATAAAGGGTATGATTTTCCTAACACAACAAAATATACGTGGCTACCAGTAGCCCAAGTCAATCTGACTACGTCCTCCAGTAGGACTTGCAAAATTATTATACAACATGATATATAAAACATTTTAGCTCCCAAGAGCTCCAAATAACGTAATATTCATAACACTATTGGATTGGAAAAGAACGTCAGGGTGTGACATATATAGAGCATTTTGTTTCCTTTTAATAAACAAGAGAATGGTATTTATAGTCGCAAGGCCAGAGTGTACGACCTCACTCCCTGAAAACCATATGTTGACACAGCTGCGGGCTACCTTCCAGCCTGTTGCATACTGGTCAAATGCACTCCCTTCTCACACGCTATGTTACGTAAGAGCACAGCCTGCTCTCTCAAAACTTTAAATGTCTTACAAGACAACTCACATTATATTTACGCAAATCTTTCAAGTACTTTGCACACATCCTATTAGATCATTATATTAATTTCTTAAACTTGTTAACTTCAATCCACATGTTTAATTAGCTCTTAAATGTTTATAACGAAATCACATAAATTATTTATAACAATTAGAAATTGTTTATAATATTTGTCAAAGACAATAAAAATATTATAAGCACGCCTTTAACATCATTCTCGTTTCACATTATTTTCAAAAATATTTACAGCAATTATTTACAATATTAACATTTAAATTGTTTAAATTATTAATTTAATAAATACATTAGCCACATGTTCATTCGGTTGGTAATTTTATAATCCTGTTTAATATAATCGACCAATGAAGGTTAGTTATACATGTTAATGTCACAATCTGGTTTAATAAAGGTTTTAATAATGATTTGTGACGGCAACCTTCATTCAAAATCTTGTCTCAAATTCTTTCAAAACTTGTGTTAATTATAACAGTAAATCACTTGATTAATTTTCAACGAACTATAACAATCTTACTCCAGCGGAAAATCCTTCGCTAACAATTTAATGCACAATCTGCATTAAAAATATGCCCAAAATCATCATATATTAATCTATATGGCATTTAAAACTTTCACATCACTTACAAAACTTCCACAAATAATTCTTTAACATTAAATCTTGTGGGAACTTCCTTCATATTCAAGGGCATTATATTTCAGCGACTTTCAACACGCGCTGCACTAGCGATTATACATTCATAGTTCCACTTAAAAATTTTATAATCATAAATAGTTTCAAAACTGTTTTTCTATTTAACCTTCGTAGATTTCATTCATGAACCGAAATGAATTCAAAACTTGCCAATCACAAACAAATTTAATAGTGAATACGCTTATATACGCCTGTCTGGTCTATCAAAATTTTAAGATTAACATCTTAAAAGAAATTGTAGTATGAAAATACTATCTTCAAATAAAGTGCGACTAAAATGCAAAGTAGTCGAATAGAATCCAATTAGACTGGGGAATGCAAACATCGTTATATAATTCTCTAATTGAGAAAAACTCCTAACAAAAGTACTTGACTTTAATGCATTCAATAATTCATTATTAACATTACTCTTTCACAAAAGTGTCTATGATGCAATGTTCATTCATAACTGACGATAAATGTCTGTGTTGCAATCAATACAAATAACGACTAGTATTTCCAAGATCGTCGATAACGTAAGAGATTTTAACGCTCTAAAATCATTTAAATGTTCTTCCTTCTTGATGATGACAGAAAATTGTTCAAAGCAATTAAACTGGGGTAGAATTACTTTAATAAAATGACACGCTGTCTGAATTTAAATCTGCCATAAAAATCATTAACTTACAGTCAAATCGTGACTACAAAAAAAATATTAATTACTGAAAAATCTAAATATCAGTCTCAACTGATTCAAAATCGTTAACTATGCCCATGACATAACAATGTCTTAATAAATCGACGAAAAATGCAAAACTCATCAAGGTGTACTGAGAATAAGAATCTCAACAAGAAAATAAGGCAAAAACATGAGGATTAAAAATATGGGAAAAATGGTTGCTCAAACATTATTAGGATACTCAAATACAATAAACGTTCACGACTACCTTATCTGCCGATTGACGTTCCAGAGGAAAATTCCCCAAAGAAGACTGCTGATGGATCCATTTCACCACGTTAAAGTTGAGCTCCATCCTCGAAATAGGAAATAACACCCTCGGAGAATCGAACTGCTTCCTTCTCCGGAAATCGCTCTGCTCCTCGAAGACGAATAGACATCCTTCCGGCAATAATCTTCTTTGTGAGTCGGGATATCCCTGACCTCTCTTGAAAAATTCCCTGAAGTTCCAGTAGACAATCATCATGAAGTTTTGTAGAAATTTCCGAAGAAATTATTCATATACAGAGTATGAAATTGTTTCTATGGCTGTTCGATGGTATTCAGCCTTCACTTACGAAACATGGGTGTAGATGGTATTCACCGCATGTTCGCTTGTGTGGAATAGCATTTAGCGAAGTTCCATGTCGCTATCTTACTCCATTGAAGTATGTCCCAATTGCAATAAGCCCTCTTAGCCTTCCATCTGCACTTCGGTTGTAGTGTCAGAAGAACAAACTGCCGTATTCAATTGCTCCATTATACTGTATCGTTCTGTAACCAAGCAATCTGAAGTCTTTCTACTCCACTCGCAGCGTTAGCCTTGCGTTGATTCTGGCTAAACAAAAAGTGCTTCTCTTGTGGTGAGATAATCACTTTTGTCAGTCGTATAAAACTGCTAATATCTTGTAAACTAATCGGTCGAAATTGTTCAGCTTTTCTCTATAATTGCACATAGCACTGCACAATACAATTGGCTTATCGGAGACCGCTAACTGTTCGAAGCTAAACTTGTAGAAGCTTTCTAAGGTCCGTTTCAACTTCACCTAGTTTGACCTGGATCTCGTTAATATAGTGGCCTCGCCACGCGTTATAAAAACGATTCTTTTCACTTGCTGTTCACTTCGATGTCTCACTATAATGAATGTATAAGAAAAGAACTTTCACAAATATACTTCGATGATCTGAGCATTAGATCTCAGAATGATCAGAGAACGAAAGAGACTCCTCTCTTCTGCGCAAGCCCTTTTATTAACTTCACGAGGGGCGTTACCATCCCTTCCAAAGCGTGATACTACGTCATCGCTAGAAGTTCCAACTTCGTTAATACATGACGGATTTTCAAAATTCAAAAACTGAAAATAAATTTCATCAAAATTCCAAATCAATGCTTTTACTGCAAATGGATTTCCACAATTCTGCATTCCAAAAGTCATAAAAATACCATAGTTTCAGCAATCTCCGTCTTCCTTTAAACTATCGTTGATTGGTTCAAGCCTCTCCTCCAATAGCATAGTTTCTTCCTCAGCAGAATTCCTCGTTTCCTGCGACTGCGTCGTACATCTTGGAACATTCTGGACTAAAATGCTGACGTCACTGAGAATCTCAGCTCAAGTAGCTTGCTGGCATAACATATACGTCATCCGTGCTTACGTCATGACTACCCACGTCATAACTATGACAGCCATAGCTCTTATCATAATTTCAAATATAGCCACCGTGGTCTCTACATAATTCAATTACGGGGGCATTCTCCTCTCACCACGTTTTAAAAACAGTTGCAAATTGTTTTTAAACCCAATGTTACAAGTATCTCAACTCTCTTGAACACGAAATTGAATTATTACTGGCTTACTCTAGGATAGTATCTTTTTAAATTTCCAGCATTGAACTTGCCGTAAACGACATTATTTTCATCATCGTAGAGTTCATAACAGTTGTTTCCATAAGCGTTCGTAATCCTAAACGGCCCCAGGAACACTAATCCAAATTTGGGGTAGATTTTCTTGGTCATATCAGCTTTGACAGGTCTGCGTAATAATACAAGATTTCCAACTTGAAAAGGTGTACCAAAACGTTTTCCAGCTACTCTCTTCAATCGTTTCTCTGCTGCTTTCTGGAGTTGTTCCTTTGCCTTGTCAATCCTCTGCTGTCTTCCTATGTCGGGATCTCTCGGTATGTGGTTGAAAAGATTATCCCACGGCCTTTCTGGGTTTCTTCCTAGATGAAGTCGCATTGGCACTTCTCCTGTGCTCTCCTGCACTGTAGAGTTCAGACATTCCTCAATAAGGGGTACAAATCTCACCCAACCAGAATGATCATTTGGACAGAAAATTCGACAGAATTTCGAAAATTCAGCCATATATCTTTCTGAGGAATTCGATTCAGGGTAACGCACGCTTGAAAATAAGTGCTTAATGCCAAGCCTTTCCATATCCGCTGCAAATTCCACGGACGTAAACTGCGTTCCATGATCTGACAGTAGATATTCCGGTATACCAGCTTTAGGAAATACAGCATTTTCCAGTCTGCTTACTACGTTCCTCGTGTTAGCTTTCTGCATGGGACTCATTGTAACAAATTTTGAGAAAACATCCACGGTCACCAACAAGTACTGGTTACCTTGGTATCCCTTCGGACAGGGGCCAAATGTATCCGTCGCCATAAGTTCGTTTGGCTTAGAAGGAATCATCGCCTTCGGTTTTCCCTTTAATAAAGCAGAAGCATACTTTGCTCTTTGACATTTGTCACAGGATCGAATGACCTTGGCAATACTGGAACGCATGTTAGTCCAGATAAATCTCTCTTTAAGTGTATTAAGAGTTTTATCTAAACCGGCATGTCCAGTTGCATGATGAGCTACCCACACTAAATTAACAACAAGTTTAGGTGGCACGACTATTCGAAGTTTTGTATGCGCTGCGTCAGCATACTTGCATACAATGTCTCCACTCAAGACAAAGTGTCGTGAATTTCTCCGTGTAGCCTCATAGTCAACATCCGTATTGTCCATGTAACCCTTGAGGAACCTGTACATTTTCCTTATTGGAGCGTGTCTCTTCTGTGACACACCGATTCGGGCTAACCTCCTAACGGTTTCTTCATCTTCTTGCTCCAATTGTACATGGTGTATCTGCACATTTTTAATAGGGTTACGTGATAGAGCATCAGCCAGTAAGTTATCTTTCCCAGGCTGGTGGACGATAGTAGCGTTAAACTGTTGGGTGAACAAAGCCCAACGTGTCAATCTATCACTCGACATGTCAGTTTGCAACATAAACTGTAGTGCTTTATGGTCAGAAATAATGATGACCTTATGTCCCAGCAGGATTTTCTTCCAGGCTTGTAAAGCTGTCACAAAAGCTAACGCTTCAAGCTCTGTCGTGAAGTAGTTTTCCTCGTGCTTTTTCAACTTCCGACTAGTGAACGCAATGTAGTGCTTGTTGCCTGCCTCGTCTTTCTGGTATAAGACTGCACTAATGCCTATTCTTGATGCATCAGACTCAATATAGAACACCTTCTCAAAGTCTGGGTATTCCAGTTTCACATTATTTTTGAGCATCTCTTTTGCTTTCTCAAAAGCCTCGTCTGCAGCGGTACTCCATTTCCATCTGTTGTTCTTCTTGAGTAAGTCATACAGAGGAGCCATAATTTCCGAGTATCTTGGACAGTGGCTGCTAATAAATTGGCATGCACCTACAAATTCTCTGACTTGTTTTACCTTAGTTGGCTTTGGAAATCTCGTGATCGCATCTACTTTTTTCATGTTTGGATGATATCCATCTTTATCAATAGTATGCCCCAAATAATTTATCTCCTTCTTCAAAAATTGACATTTTCCAAAGTTCACCTTTATATTGGCCTCCCTTAAATTCTCGAACAACTTTCTCAAGTGCACTAAATGTTCTGCGGCGCTGGGTGAAGATACGATTAAATCGTCAATGTAGCAGATTACATTGTCTTTCACCTCGTCAGTGAGCTTACTATCAAGTGCTCGAATAAGTGCTGGTCCACTGTTAACCATTCCAAAAGGCATTCTGGCAAAGACCCATGACGTCTGGTCAAATAGGAATCCAGTGTACTGCATACTATCCTCTTCTAATTGAACTTGATAAAATGAAGACGTCAAGTCAAGAACGCTGAAACAAGCTCTCCCTTTGAATTTCCGAAGCAGATCTCTAATCTTGGGTGGTCTGTCGTTTTCTGGAAGAATCTTCAAGTTGATGGTCCTGGCATCGAGACAAAGACGTATCTGACCATTACTTTTCTTTACTACTGTGATGGGGTTTATATAAGACGACGCCTGTTTTCTAATAATCCCGTCTACCTCCATTTTTCTGATTAACCCTCGTACTTCTTGATAGTATTTCTCAGGAATGGGGTATATTCTCTTCTGGTAAGGGGTTTCATCTGTCAGTCTTATCTTGTACTTATAATCCTTAATCAATCCAGGCTTTTCATCGAAAATATCTTGGAATTCCTTTATCAGATCCTCAAATTCCCCCTGAATTTCTTCAAATCCTTCAGTTTTTCTACTGGGTATTTCTTCTAAATTTTCTACTTCATTAATTATTGTATTCAAAATTTCTTCCCTAAGGTCTATTTCCAGACTGTTTTTCACGTCCTGTTCTTCTATCTCTTCTGTGATTATGTACCCATCATTAAAGCTAATACTTCTGTTCTTCATGTCAATAATAGCTCCGACCTTCGATATAAAATCGATTCCAAGCACCATATCAAAATTGATCTTGCTCACCACAATGAAGATCTGTTCATAATTCCTTCCATTGATCTCAAAGTTCAATAACACTTGAATCTTGCATTTCACTGCCTTATCTTGGAATATCCCTCTCACTTTGACGGTAGAAACAGGTAGAACTGTCATGTTCTCTCCTCTTAGCAGACTTTGATAACATTCCTCTGAAATGATGGAAATAATAGCACCAGTATCCATCAGGGCTTTGTACTGCTGTCCATCTATCCGTACAGCAATAATCGGTAATGCACATGGTCTTTCCTCTTTAACAATACCCCTCTCTTCTAGTAAATCTTCATCGGTAACTTCGTATATCTCATTAATCGTAATCAGGTGTGGTGTGGCAATGTATTTACAGGTTCTCACTGACGTTGAGAAATCGGCGTTTTTTTTTTGTGTTACCGACCTCAAAATTCTGTTGGCTCGTAGAAGGCCCAGGATCGATTACAACATCCTGCCTTTTCTTTTGATTGTCAGCTTCTTTATCCCTTAATTCTTTTAAGTATTGCTGGCTTTCCTTTTCTCTTTGCTGATATTGATCAGGTGTCATAACCTGACTTTGAGTATTCTGGTTTCTATTTTGGTTTTGGTTATTCCTATTATAGTTACGGTTATACCCATTATTGTTATAATATCTGCCTCTTCCATTATAGTTTCCTCGGTTGTAGTTCCAACCTCTTCTCTGTTGATACGGTCGGTAACCTTGTGATCTGTAATTTCTAAACTGATTATTCCTGTGAGGACCTACATTGTCAGTTTTCTCCTCCTCTGGCTTGTCAGTTTGTTGGACTTGGTCCATGTATACCGTATTGATTTCCTTATATTCTTGCCTTTGACCTTTCTGGACTACGTTAGGCATAGGACTTGTGTAGTCTAACCTTCTTAGTAATTCATCCATGCTGGATAAATCCCTGATGTTGGACGAAATTATAAGTCTCCTCACCTCAACTGGCAGCATACGAGAAATCGCATCTATTAGTTGCTCCGTGGACAATGGGGGTTGCAAAAATCTCAAGCGGGACAACTGACTCGTAAAGAAATCAGCGTACCTCGTTGGAAGAGTACCTGAGTATTTTCTTGAATACACCTCCGCTCTTAACGAATTCTGCGCTTCTATGGACCAAAATCGTTTGATTAATGCCTCTGCAAACTCGTCAAAGTTGCTGAATGTGTATCTAAATGCGCGAAACCATTCAAGGGGTCCTCTAATCAGATATCTCTCTACTATCTTCATCTCTCTCTCTCTGGGAATGTGAGCTTCGATGAAATAATCTTTGAGATTCCTTACATACTCTATAGGTGTCAAACTATCAGTGTTACTGAATTTTTGTGGTTTGTCCTCGAAATTCCTAATGACCGTCACGTTCCTCGGATATGAATCCGGATAGTTTTTCCCACTATCTCGATAGTTCCACTCAGGTTCCATATTCCTCTCGTCATCCTCCTCTCTGAATCTGGATACACGTTCTTCAGGAGTCACGTCTCTTTCTTCTGGATCTAGGTGACATCTTCTGGTATACTTCCTATTCAATTCGCAAGCTAAGCCTTCTGTATCCTTGTCGGTGATTTCTGTTAAGACTTTCTTGACTATCTCTTCTTTGTAGTTTTCCATTAAACTAGCCTCTCCTAACTTCAAATTTTTCAGTTTACTCGTCGTTTCATTTACGTCAGAGACAACTTTATGAATTTGATCCTCTAATGTAGATTTTAAAGTTTGCATATCCTGATCTAGTTGTGTTCTATCGTCAACTTGTTTTTCGGATAGCGAATTTATCCTGACACTTAAATCTTTCCTAATCTGTACTACCTCATTGTTAATTTCTATCTGCGTACTGGCAAGTTTTCTTTCAATCCTTTCCTGAATTTGGGTTACATGTTCCCCACTTGACTTATTCCACTCGTCTTTCCATACCGCTACGTTTGCTGTTAACATTTCGGCTATGTCTACTTCGATATCCTCTTTTAATACTCTATTGTGGTCTAATACCTGTGTTCTCATGACCTCTACGTCATACTTCAACTCTGCTAAAGACGTTGTTGTTCTAACTGATTCATCGACTAACCTAGTCGTTAATGCAGTTATATTACGCGTACAAAGAGTTTTTGAGTTTTCGATTTCTTCCCTGACTTTATTTACATCAGTTTGGACTTTAGTGATATCTACGAAAACTGTGTTGACCTCTACCTGAATCTTAGTTATGTCACTTTGCACCTCAGTTATATCCGCATGAATGTTATTAATGTCTACCTGAACATTAGATACATCAGTTCTAGCTTTTTGAATTTCATTTTGGACTTCCTCGACCTTGTCTTGGACAGTCGCTACATCGTTTTTGACAACAACTACTTCGGCTCTAGCACAAGAAATATCCCCTCGGACATTAGCTACATCTAGATTTAACATTGTAAGGTCTCTCTGTACCTTAGACACATCATTTTTAACATCAGACACATTTGTGCGGATGTCACTTACAGTATTTTCAATTCCTAGGGTATTAATCTGTAAACGCGACATATTATCCTCCAAATTAGCAGCACTAGTATGAAGAACCTTCAAACTTTCATCCATACTAGCTTTCAAATTAGCAGACAAAGTACTAGCATTCTCCTCCATTCGACTAGTATTCCTAGCTTCCATCTCCTTCATACTACTATTCAAATTAGCATTTTCCTCCATCATCTGCTTCATGTTAGCAGACATCTCCTCTAACATTTTCTTCAAACTTTCATCTGCCATTACAATATTATTCAAAATGGATTGCTGTAGGGACATACATCAGAAGAGCAAAATAACAACATTTGAGCAACACTTTTCACCATATATAAATTTGATCAATTTTCTGTCTTAAATCTAACTTATAACTACCTTATAATTAATATTCGAAGATACTTCATGTTGAAACAAACTCAAGCACATGTTCAAATTTCTCTGGCTCATTTTAAAATATCCTAACACAAATAATTTACATTTACAATCCAAATAATTTAATTTTATCTTTAATATGACTGAAATGTCATAAGCCGGTCAAATAAAATAAGATTCCAGATTATAGGCGATTTTTCTAAGTTTCATGCCCATTTAACCTTTCTCAAGTTGTATAAGATCTGATCTTTTCTGAGTGTAATTTTCCTAACACAATACAACATTTAATTCCTATATAATCACACTCTTAAATTCTACAATTGGCCTAGACATCTAACAAAGAATCAACCTCTTTATTTGAGTCTAATCGAACCCTACGTTTTAGGTTTGTCAATCTTTCTATTGTTCAACCTGGTGATCCAGTTTTGTCGAATTCGAGCCACATATTAGGTGCGAATCTTTCTGTTGACTCAGCCCCACGCTCTTGGGTCGCCAATCTTTCTGTCCCCGTTTACCTGGATAGTAGGCTGTCAGATATCCGCCCCCTCAATCGGATTGCCAATTATCAATCGCACCCGGCACAGTTACATCAATAAAAATGGCACTGACAGATACTATCGAGATAAGAGCACAGAAATTCACAGGAAATCATTGTGGAACACACCAAAATAGATGGGGGTTGCATACTTACCGTTGCTTACCTCTTAATTATCTCGGGGTTTGAGTTGACAACAGGATCACTAAAAGTCTGTTCACACAATAATCTCCGCCATGACATTTAAAAATGAACCAGAAACGAAGACGAGAACTTTGAACTGTACAAAAGCTTTATTTCTAATAAAGGGTATGATTTTCCTAACACAACAAAATATACGTGGCTACCAGTAGCCCAAGTCAATCTGACTACGTCCTCCAGTAGGACTTGCAAAATTATTATACAACATGATATATAAAACATTTTAGCTCCCAAGAGCTCCAAATAACGTAATATTCATAACACTATTGGATTGGAAAAGGACGTCAGGGTGTGACATATATAGAGCATTTTGTTTCCTTTTAATAAACAAGAGAATGGTATTTATAGTCGCAAGGCCAGAGTGTACGACCTCACTCCCTGAAAACCATATGTTGACACAGCTGCGGGCTACCTTCCAGCCTGTTGCATACTGGTCAAATGCACTCCCTTCTCACACGCTATGTTACGTAAGAGCACAGCCTGCTCTCTCAAAACTTTAAATGTCTTACAAGACAACTCACATTATATTTACGCAAATCTTTCAAGTACTTTGCACACATCCTATTAGATCATTATATTAATTTCTTAAACTTGTTAACTTCAATCCACATGTTTAATTAGCTCTTAAATGTTTATAACGAAATCACATAAATTATTTATAACAATTAGAAATTGTTTATAATATTTGTCAAAGACAATAAAAATATTATAAGCACGCCTTTAACATCATTCTCGTTTCACATTATTTTCAAAAATATTTACAGCAATTATTTACAATATTAACATTTAAATTGTTTAAATTATTAATTTAATAAATACATTAGCCACATGTTCATTCGGTTGGTAATTTTATAATCCTGTTTAATATAATCGACCAATGAAGGTTAGTTATACATGTTAATGTCACAATCTGGTTTAATAAAGGTTTTAATAATGATTTGTGACGGCAACCTTCATTCAAAATCTTGTCTCAAATTCTTTCAAAACTTGTGTTAATTATAACAGTAAATCACTTGATTAATTTTCAACGAACTATAACAATCTTACTCCAGCGGAAAATCCTTCGCTAACAAGTTAATGCACAATCTGCATTAAAAATATGCCCAAAATCATCATATATTAATCTATATGGCATTTAAAACTTTCACATCACTTACAAAACTTCCACAAATAATTCTTTAACATTAAATCTTGTGGGAACTTCCTTCATATTCAAGGGCATTATATTTCAGCGACTTTCAACACGCGCTGCACTAGCGATTATACATTCATAGTTCCACTTAAAAATTTTATAATCATAAATAGTTTCAAAACTGTTTTTCTATTTAACCTTCGTAGATTTCATTCATGAACCGAAATGAATTCAAAACTTGCCAATCACAAACAAATTTAATAGTGAATACGCTTATATACGCCTGTCTGGTCTATCAAAATTTTAAGATTAACATCTTAAAAGAAATTGTAGTATGAAAATACTATCTTCAAATAAAGTGCGACTAAAATGCAAAGTAGTCGAATAGAATCCAATTAGACTGGGGAATGCAAACATCGTTATATAATTCTCTAATTGAGAAAAACTCCTAACAAAAGTACTTGACTTTAATGCATTCAATAATTCATTATTAACATTACTCTTTCACAAAAGTGTCTATGATGCAATGTTCATTCATAACTGACGATAAATGTCTGTGTTGCAATCAATACAAATAACGACTAGTATTTCCAAGATCGTCGATAACGTAAGAGATTTTAACGCTCTAAAATCATTTAAATGTTCTTCCTTCTTGATGATGACAGAAAATTGTTCAAAGCAATTAAACTGGGGTAGAATTACTTTAATAAAATGACACGCTGTCTGAATTTAAATCTGCCATAAAAATCATTAACTTACAGTCAAATCGTGACTACAAAAAAAATATTAATTACTGAAAAATCTAAATATCAGTCTCAACTGATTCAAAATCGTTAACTATGCCCATGACATAACAATGTCTTAATAAATCGACGAAAAATGCAAAACTCATCAAGGTGTACTGAGAATAAGAATCTCAACAAGAAAATAAGGCAAAAACATGAGGATTAAAAATATGGGAAAAATGGTTGCTCAAACATTATTAGGATACTCAAATACAATAAACGTTCACGACTACCTTATCTGCCGATTGACGTTCCAGAGGAAAATTCCCCAAAGAAGACTGCTGATGGATCCATTTCACCACGTTAAAGTTGAGCTCCATCCTCGAAATAGGAAATAACACCCTCGGAGAATCGAACTGCTTCCTTCTCCGGAAATCGCTCTGCTCCTCGAAGACGAATAGACATCCTTCCGGCAATAATCTTCTTTGTGAGTCGGGATATCCCTGACCTCTCTTGAAAAATTCCCTGAAGTTCCAGTAGACAATCATCATGAAGTTTTGTAGAAATTTCCGAAGAAATTATTCATATACAGAGTATGAAATTGTTTCTATGGCTGTTCGATGGTATTCAGCCTTCACTTACGAAACATGGGTGTAGATGGTATTCACCGCATGTTCGCTTGTGTGGAATAGCATTTAGCGAAGTTCCATGTCGCTATCTTACTCCATTGAAGTATGTCCCAATTGCAATAAGCCCTCTTAGCCTTCCATCTGCACTTCGGTTGTAGTGTCAGAAGAACAAACTGCCGTATTCAATTGCTCCATTATACTGTATCGTTCTGTAACCAAGCAATCTGAAGTATTTCTACTCCACTCGCAGCGTTAGCCTTGCGTTGATTCTGGCTAAACAAAAAGTGCTTCTCTTGTGGTGAGATAATCACTTTTGTCAGTCGTATAAAACTGCTAATATCTTGTAAACTAATCGGTCGAAATTGTTCAGCTTTTCTCTATAATTGCATATAGCACTGCACAATACAATTGGCTTATCGGAGACCGCTAACTGTTCGAAGCTAAACTTGTAGAAGCTTTCTAAGGTCCGTTTCAACTTCACCTAGTTTGACCTGGATCTCGTTAATATAGTGGCCTCGCCACGCGTTATAAAAACGATTCTTTTCACTTGCTGTTCACTTCGATGTCTCACTATAATGAATGTATAAGAAAAGAACTTTCACAAATATACTTCGATGATCTGAGCATTAGATCTCAGAATGATCAGAGAACGAAAGAGACTCCTCTCTTCTGCGCAAGCCCTTTTATTAACTTCACGAGGGGCGTTACCATCCCTTCCAAAGCGTGATACTACGTCATCGCTAGAAGTTCCAACTTCGTTAATACATGACGGATTTTCAAAATTCAAAAACTGAAAATAAATTTCATCAAAATTCCAAATGAATGCTTTTACTGCAAATGGATTTCCACAATTCTGCATTCCAAAAGTCATAAAAATACCATAGTTTCAGCAATCTCCGTCTTCCTTTAAACTATCGTTGATTGGTTCAAGCCTCTCCTCCAATAGCATAGTTTCTTCCTCAGCAGAATTCCTCGTTTCCTGCGACTGCGTCGTACATCTTGGAACATTCTGGACTAAAATGCTGACGTCACTGAGAATCTCAGCTCAAGTAGCTTGCTGGCATAACATATACGTCATCCGTGCTTACGTCATGACTACCCACGTCATAACTATGACAGCCATAGCTCTTATCATAATTTCAAATATAGCCACCGTGGTCTCTACATAATTCAATTACGGGGGCAGTACCATGTTCTAAGTTTTGTTGTTGTTCTTTAACTTTTGTATTGAAGTACTTTCGAGAGGGTTTTAACCTAGCTTCAGTTAGGGCCTGAATCATTTTTTAATTTTTATTAGTTTGCGGATTAGGATCGAGGTTTGTTGATTTTTAATAAATATTTCACAAGATTTTACATAAGCCTGAATGTTCTTATTTCTTAGTTTTGTGTTAGTGGGTGTACTTCTTGGGCTGTCTTTGACATACCTCCATGTTACCCCGGTCTCTGAGACCACGATTCTCGTGACGTTTCTCGCCTATAAGAAGTGCATCCGATCCCCTCCCGTCATGTGTTCGATAGATGGGAATGTCCGGGAAGTCATTTCGGTTGTTGACAACCTTGGCATACTCCTCTAACGAGCTCAATATAGAATAATCATTGGCATGAATCTTAAATTTTAAGAATAGTAGGCTCTTTAGTTCTTCACGGAACTTCTTGTTTATTAATTGTAGGTTGGATAGGTTTTTCGCATTAAATTTCTTTGCCTATTACCTTCATCGGCTAACGTATGCGGCTAACAGCCGCAATATTTGAAAAAAGCTAGCCGTTCCGCCTGGGTGCCTCACAATGTAATGGGAGGACCTACTATTCCTAAGTTACACCCTTCCTCTCTAGGCGGAACGGTTTCCAGGAGTTCACTCGTGTAGTTGGCGCACAGTGTGCCTTCTTAGTTCATAAGTGTCACATCGGCGGCTGTCTGCCGCACGTTAGCCACTGTGTCTCAGCTGTTTGTCACAATCAGGGGGCGATGAGGGAGTTCCAGCCCCCCCCCCCTCCCACCCGAAAAAAAGCCAATAAAAATTAAGAAAGTGCTGCTTTGGTAAGAGCATAAAATAATTGTAAATTCGGTCGTACCCTAATCTTAACTTATCGGCTAAGTTATAAACAATATTAAAATTGAAAGTATACTAACTCGTGGTGTAGTGGGTAGCATTCTCAACTACATCAACTACAATATCATTGATGTCTAATACAAATAAGCACATAGTATAAAACTTGTGTCATAATATAAAATATATACATCCTTACTAAGTTGAGTTATGAAATTTCATTGGAAGTCTGACCTTTCTGACGGCGACCCTTTGCACAATTTAGGCCTATTACTCTATCAAATTGTAGTATATTACTATATCACTCTGAAATAATATGTAATACAGTATATCTTTTTAATGAATAATATAGAACCAATGCTTTTGTACGGCGTAATTCTGGTTTCTGGTTTCTAGGGCCAGATATAGCACTCCCGAGGACATTTAAAGAATTCTAAGGGAACTAGAAGCTGAAGAGCCTGCTGGAGAAGAACAAGAGTGGGATTTAGATGACGACCAAGATCCTGACTTTGAACCTCAACAAATTCACGACGATCATCCTAATTCTGATTCGGAGACTGATATGGACAATGGTGACTTCACAATGGAAGTGGAGGACGAGGAGGACATGCGGTTCTTCATTGGAAAAGATGGGGAGACTCTTAGGTCAAGTAAATTATTGCGGTCTTAGACAAAGGTGAAGTCAAAGAACATTGTGATTGTTATTCCTGGGCGTAGGGCACATGCTCGACAATGCCAAACACCACTTGAATGTTTCCTGAAAAACATAAGTTCCGACATGACTTCTGATATAGTTAGATTCAGCAATATTTATATTGCAACCAAGAAACATGAGAACCAAAGAAATGAAGCAGACAATAGAGTTCGAGAGAGCCGATTCAGGTCAACGACAAACGCCGAAATTATGGCTGACATCGGTGCTCTGTTTTTAATTGGTGAAAAGGAGAAATCGTGCTTTTTTTTTCAGAATATTTTGCGACAAACGGTACTGGATTGACAATTTTGCGTGCGAATTTCAGCAAAGAGCGGTTCAAATGTCTCCTAAGGTGGATTAGGCTTGATGACCTAACAGCTAGGGAACAGAGGAACGATACTGACAAGTTGGCTCCACTGAGAGATCTACAAAATTAATTCATAGCCAATAGCCAACAGGCCTACAACATTGGGGAATTTGTAACCCTCGACGAGATGCTGGTCGAATTTCGAGGACGTTGTGGATTTATTCAATATATGGCGAAGAAACCAGCAAAGTACGGCTTGAAGATTTATGCCCCTTGTGACTCCCAAATATTTTATACCTACAATCTCGAACTGTACTGTGGGAAACAAAAACCTGGTCCCTTCGAAGCATCCAACAAACCTTTCGACATTGTCAGAAGATTATGTGCTCCAATAGAACGGAGTAATTAAGACCTAACAACCGACAACTACTTCAGTACCTATCCACTTGCTGAGCATCTCCTGAAGAATGGCATTACACTCCTTGGAACCCTACGTAAGGATAAGGCAGTTATCCCCCCAGAATTTGTGACTGAAAACATGAATCTCCTACCAGGTAGCCACTTGTTTGGGTGTCAGGAGGATAAATCGTTAATTGCATTTGCCACCCGAAAGAAGAAAGTTGTAATTTTACTCTCCACCATGCATGACCGCAATGAAATAGACGACGAAACCGGTAAACCTGTACACATCATGGATTACAATGCCACAAAATGAGGCGTAGACACTGTTGACTTGATGTGTTCACGTACAACTACGTCAAGGAAAATTCTCAGAAGGACAATGAATTACGTCTTTCGCATTCTAGATCTAGCTGGAATAAACTCAATGCGCATTTTCCAGATGAACCATCTTACGGACAAATCATTGAGAAGAGAGTACCTCTACCAGTTGGCCCTTGAACTTATGCAAGGAGACCTTCAAGATCGGGCCAAACTAATACCAAGGCTTCCTAAAGAGTTAGCTCCATTTTTGAAGGACTACAAGGAAGAAAGCTGCTCAACAAGAGAAACGCCGGTACGACCAGGAATTTGCTATACTTGTGGAACACACAAGAATCATTGAACACGGCTCTCCTGTAACACATGCCAAAAAATGTTTGCCAAACACATGAAAAGTTGTTCTGTCACAATTGTTATGAAAGTTGTGAAAATGAGGACGACTTTGTGTCTGATGAATAACTTTAGAAACCTGACCTCCAACCACTACTTTAGTAGCTAACCACCTGTTGAGCATCTTCGGAAGAGTGGTATTACATTCCTGGGATTCTGCGTGAAGATAAGGTGTCTATCCCCCTCAAGAGTGTGACTGAAAAAGGAATTTTGTTGTGGCTGTTTGTAACTTGTGAGGTATGTTTTGTTTAGGCAGGTATATCTTAGCTAAATGATATCTTGAATGTTCATGTTTTCTTCTTCGCTTTCATTACATGTATATGTTTTTTTGATATTGTGCATACAAAGAGAAGACAGTTTATTGAAGAGAATTAAAACAAACTGAAAATTGATGTCTTAGAACAATAAGAAATGTGATAATGTTTAAGCTTGTAAAATGTGTTGTAATGGAGAAATCAGTTTGAAAAATAACAACTTTAATTACTTAATACAGTACTTATTAATATTTATTTAAGAAGGAAACTTGTAGTTCAACGTGACCATTTATCTCGCGATCATGAGCCACGGGATCTCCATTTTACGTGGAATCCGAACCACAGGACATGGCATTTCACTTCGAAAATCTCACATGCATTGACCGGGAATCGAACCCGGTCTGCCTTGGTGAGAGGCATACAGATTGACCGCAGCCCCACCACGCCCTATTTATTTAGGAAACATGATGTCTATTATACATTTCAAATCAATAATAGCACTGTCAATGAGAAAAATGTAATTGCGGCTAACAGCCGCAACGTTAGCCGACGTGTTAAAAATTGACGAGTGTTATTATTTCACTAGTCGTAGCTTCGGTAGGTTACTGGAAAGACAGCTGTAGTGAAGCCTGTGGGACTCTCCCCCTAATAAATCTTTTAGGTACCTTCAGTCGGAGTGTGTTCCTGTGGTGATTGAAGTCGCTGACTCGGAAGAGTCAGGTAAGCGGCCCATCGCGCTTTCTATACACCCCTAAGGTTGCACCTCAGTTTTGTTTACTTCTGGTGTGGTCGTTTTCCGAAGATAGACGTTCCTTCTATGTTTCCGTAAGTCTCACCGAGATTTCATAATTTGTTGTTAAATGTTCATTATTGAGTTGTATTTATAGTTAGTTGAGCACAGTTTCATTAAGTTTGTGTTTTTTATTTTGTTTTAATTAATTCTTTCTGTGTACAAAATTTTACTTTTCATTTCAATATACCATATTCATTTGAGTTGTCTCGTCATTTTTAATTTGTAGTTTAAAGTTCCTCTTTTTCCTGCTCTTTGATTTTGTCGGTCTTGGCTCCGTATTTGCGGCGGAGTTACGACCTACACGCCTCTGGGACCCTTTTATTCAATGTTTGAACTTAAGAGATTTTTAGCCTACTTTTCACATTTTGCAAAAGTGAGGAAAAAGTAGACTTATGAGATCGGGCAAATGTGTGTCTGTCTGTCTGTCCTTCTGTCTGTCCTTCTGTCTGTCGGTCTGTCTTGGCTGTGTGTGTCCCCCCTATCAACTCCTAAACGGCTGCAGCAATCGAAACAAAACTTGGTAGGAGTAAATATCTATACCTGAATATCTCACGGCCATATTTGAAAATGATGTCAGTGCTACCAACTGCTGATAAATCGCAATTGAAATTTGAGATCCATGTTGGATATCTTGGAAGGTATGAATGGGAACTTTCTCAAAATTGGCACACGTATAGATAATAATATTGCAGATTAATTTCCAGGAGGCCATTCATGGCAGTGTTGCCAAAATGATTTTAAGCCTGCTGGTTGGTCCAAATTTTAAATGCATATAATTTCTACACTATCAATTGGATTTCAACCAAATTTCGTATGTGCTATGTGTACATAAACATATATGACTGGGGTATTCTTAAGAGCCACCAGGGCTGCCAAATGTTAATAAATGCTCTCAATTTTTAAACCAAATACCCATATATCAGAAAGTATGCAAGCCAATTGCTCTAAACTTTGCACACGTATAGTACCTGGCATTCTAGATAAATTTGGAGTAACTAATATAGGCCTACGCCAGTGCTGCCAACATGATTCTAAGCCTGCTGATAGGTCCAATTTTAAAATGATTGTAACTTCTATACTAACTAATGGATTTCATTCAAAATTGAGACAACAATAGATCATATTATTTCAGATTATTTCTGACAAATACATGTATGTCATTGTTGCCAACATGATTTTACGCGCGCTGTTAGATCCAATGTTTAACTGCATGTAACGTCCATGCTATCCATTGGACTTCAACCAAATTTTGTATTCTGTACCTTAAGAGATGGAACTAAGAATATATTCAGTCACCAAGGCTGCCAACTGTAGTTCTCTAAGTGGCTACATTATGCCAGGTATACAGTATTTCGAACTAATTAGAAATTTCGATATTAGCAACCTAATTTCGTCATTATTCTAGATTATATAAATTAATCATTGGCATGAATCTTAAATTTTAAGAAAAGTAGGCTCTTTAGTTCGTCACGGAACTTCTTGTTTATTTTGATTTTGCCTTATGAAATTTAATCACACTGTATTTATTTAAGGAAATCTTCCTCTTGTTTGATTTACAAACCCGGGCCCAACGGTAAATCGAACCAGAGGAAGATTCCCTTAAATGAATACAGTGTGATTTAATTGCATAAGGCAAAATCAAAATACAGAATCTCTAAAGTTCAAAAATTAAATAAAATGGTCCCAGAGGCGTGTATGTCGTAACTCCGCCGCAAATACGGAGCCAAGACCGAGGAAATAAAAGAGCACGAAAAAGAGGAACTTAGAACTACAAATTAACAAGATGTTCAGGAAAGAACATATAGCCTACGTTCTCATAAATGTGTGGGTATACTTATAACTCTTTGTCTTTATCACCACCTAATTTTTTCCGAATTCCAAGTGCAAATTGGCACACTGGATTTGAGCAGCGGCATTCAAACCATAGTTTTTTAATTTACCCCAGCATTTTGCAATTTCATCGGCAAACACTCCAAACAACGTAGGTATTTTGTATATTAACACCGACTACTTACAATAATTGAAACATCGTTGCTCTAAACGTATCACTGAGAGAAACATATTTGATATACCTATTACACAGCTAATTTGTAATCGCGCCTATTCTTGGGGATGTGAGCGCTCTATCGGCAACAAGAAGAAACTTTTCAATTATACTGTAGGCATGGATTCACTAACTGGCCGGTATAGAGCGCAGCTCGTATGTATAAGGCTGTAGTTAGCTTCTGCATAGTTCAACTATTTGCTAGTAGATGTCACTCCGGTGGAGAATGTTGTTTTAATTAAATATATAAGCGGCTTTGGTGGCGTAGTTGGTAGCATGCTGAACTGCTGTGCTCAAGATAGCGGTTTCAAACCCGGCCGAAGTCGTCGGATTTTTTAAGAGCGTTAAAAATCCGTCAGTATGCCTTCCTTCGGAGGGGAAGTAAAGCCGGCGGTCCCATGTCATAGATTTATGGCATGTAGAAGATTCTTCCACGGACTAAACATGTGTAAAGTTAATTGTTAGGTTAGATTTCGTCGGAACGCTCTATCAAAGTTCCAACGTTCACCACTAGGTATCATTGATATCTGGTAGCGAAATTTGCAACTACTTGAAATTGAACGGAACTTGTTGCTCTGCCTAGGGGTGTCCGCTGGAAGCAGCTACAGACTCAGGCGAGCCGAAAATGTCTTCGGACACTCCCGGCACTAAACGCCGTACGATAAATAAATATTTAAATATATATTTTCCATTGCAAAATGCACGATATTACGCTTTATTTTATAAGGTCTCAGTACTCAAGAAACAATAAATATAAAGGAATTCAAGCAAAAAAAAATCAACTCTGATAGGATTTGAACCCCGTTCAGCCGGGCGAAAGACCGAAGCCCTAACCACACAGCCAATCGTGTACACACTACGCAAGCGTATATCAATCAATTTTCATACAACGTTCCAGCAAATAATGACTTAGACTAAACGATTTCTTTATTGGAGTATATTTCAAACCGAGTTCATTTCATATAAAGTTCATATAACTTAATTTCTATCAGTAGGCTATATTGCATGCAACATACTCAAACGAACGAGAGATGAGCTGCCATCCTGTCAAATAACCGAGACGACTCAGCTTATTAAATTCACTTCTACACTATGATATTACAATATAAACTTTAAATTTCGAACGGGCCTCGCCCTTTAGAACAGTTTAAACGATTCTTGGTTCGATAATCGGAACTGGTGGGTCCCAAGTTATGGATTATCAAGTTTGCATAATTCACACGGCCACCATCCTGAATTGGTATGGTTGATGACCTTGTAGTTTTGGCACAAGACTCGTCCCATTTGAAGGTATGTTGTTACCAATCTTGGTAAGGAGACGATGAATAGGTTGGTCGTAATTTAATTTTAAGCTTTGACCATTTGAGTGGCCGCCATTACATTTTGGTAAAGATGGCGGCAATATAAAATATGACACTAAGGTGCCCTTTGTCAGTGCTACCTCTGTACTAAATTTCGTTCAATTCAGTTTCACCGTGTTCGAATTGATAGAGGGGGAGAGACATTCAGAGTACACACTCAATTTTTGGCCCTGTGTTGATCTCATAAATCTACTTTCATTTTTTTTGCAAAAATTGAAAGTAGGCTAAAAATTACGAGACAACTCAAATGAATACGGTGTATTGAAGTGAAAAATAAAATTGTGTACACAGATAGAATTAATTAAAACAAAACAAAAACACAATTTTAATGAAAATTTGCTCAACTAACTATAAATACAACTTACTCAATAAAGAAAATTTAACAACAAATTATGAAATCTCAGCGAGGCTTACGGAAACATAAAAAGAACGTCTATCTTCGAAAACGACCACACCAGAATTTAACCAAATGAAAAAGCAGCGTGTTTGGATGATGTTTAACCGTCGACATTGAGCTAGTACCACTATTTTTAGCCTACTTTTCACATTTTGCAACAAGTAGTTCCGTGAAGAACTATACAGCCTATTTTCATATATCCTACTTATGTTAACAGCCACTATCAACATACAAAATTTCAGTTTGATTCCTGGAATAGATTCGTAGATATTGAGAATCGACTAAATATTTCGGATGGTCGCCATGTTGGATTTTAAGTATGTAGATCCAAGAGTTATGTACTGTTACATGAAGATTATTGTGTACGTGTAGCATTCAAATTTCAATCGTATGATAAGGACACAAGAAGTAACAAGGAGATTTTAAAATTTCGCACAGCTGCCATCTTGTGGTTATGGAAACAGTTGAAATAAATTAGATGCCAGTGGATTAACATTCGTATAAGGATTCACTGTACCAAGTTTCACTGCACTCGGATGGTTAAATTGCGAGAAACGTCCAAGTGAATATTTATACTTCGCGTCGCCGCCATGTTGGATTTGTGATCACCAGGGTATTTAAAGTCCTATAGAAGAACTTAAGTTCATAGCCCCTAAGAACATTAAAAAAATCAGTTTGATTGCTATATTAGATTCGTAGATATTCAGAGCCGTCTAAATATTTCGAATGATCGCCACCTTGGATTGTTAAATGTATAGGCCATAGAGTCCTGTACCATTAAAGGAAAATGATTGCTTTGGTTCATTATTCAAACTTTCACTTCGATCGCATGATTACGATACAAAAAATAAAAAATAATTTTAAAATTCGCACAGCCGCCATATTGGGGTTATGTAAACAATTGAACTAAATTAGATACCAGTGCATTACAATGTGTATAAACATTTCCGTACCACATTTCGCTGCACACAAAAAGTTAAATCACGAGAGAATTATATTAAAATATTACAAATTCGCTTGGCCGCCATGTTCGTTTTGTACTTTACAGGTTTATGAAAGTTACACAGTTAAACTTTTATCAGTACCCTTCATCACCGTACAATATTCAGGGTGATATCTGTATTAGTTTCGGAGATATAGAATGTCAGTGAAATATTTCGCACTGCCGACATTTTGAGGTTATGTTGACAATTGAACTAACTTAGACTCCAGTGCATTACAATGTGTATAAACATTTGCTGTACCAAGTTTCATTAGGTTTGGACAGTTAAATCGCGAGAAAGGTCTATTTAAAAGTCTGAAATTCGCTTGGCCGCCATGTTGGTTTTGTAGTAATCAGGTTTTTGAAAGTCTTATAGATGAAATTCTAGTAGTGCCCTTTATCACCGTACACAATTTCAGGGCGATATCGGTAATATTTTCGGAGATATTGAATGCTGGTGAAATATTTCGCACAGCCACCATGTTTGATTAGTGAGACGTAACAAAATTTGAAGGGCACGGTCGGGGTCGCACGGAATAGTGCTATGAACTTACCGAGTTTCATTGAAATCGCTCCAGCCGTTTAGAATTTATTAGGGACACACACACACACACCTCACACACACACACACACACGCACACGCGCACACACACACGGACAAAAGGTGATCTCATAAGCCTATTTTTTCAAAATTGAAAATAGGCTAAAAATGAGGAAAAAGTAGACTTATGAGATCGGGCAAATGTGTGTCTGTCTGTCCTTCTGTCTGTCTGTCTGGCTGTGTGTGTGTCCCCCAACCCTATCAACTCCTAAACGGCTGCAGCAATCGAAACAAAATTTGGTAGGAGTAAAGATCTATACCTGAATATCTCACGGCCATATTTGAAAATGATGTCAGTGCTACCAACTTCTGAAAAATCGCATTTGAAATTTGAGCTCCATGTTAGATATCTTGGAAGGTATGAATGGGAGCTATATCAAAATTGGCACACGTATAGATAATAATATTTCAGTTTAATTTCCAGGAGACCATGCATGGCAGTGTTGCCAAAATGATTCAAAGCCTGCTGATAGGTCCAATTTTAAATGCATATAACTTCTATACTATCAATTGGATTTCAACCAAATTTTGTATGTGCTATGTGTACCTAAACAGATATGACTGAGCATATTCGTAAGAGCCACCAAGGCTGCCAACTGTCAATAAATGTTCTCTCTATTCTTTTATCCAAATACCAATATATCAGAAAGTATGCAAGCCGACAGCTTTAAACTATGCACACGTATAGGACCTGGCATTCTAGATTAATTTGGAGTAACTTATGTACGTCAGTGCTACCAACATGATTCTAAGACTGCTGATAAGACCAATTTTTAAATACATGTAACTTCTATAATATCACTTGGATATCAACCAAAATTGGCACAACAAGAGATAATAATATTTCAGATTATTTCTGACGAACGCATGCATGATATTGTTGCCAACATGATTTTACGCGCGCTGAAAGATCCAATGTCTAACTACATGTAACGTCCATGCTATCCATTGGACTTCAACCAAATATTGTATTCTGTACCTTAAGAGATGGAACTAACAATATATTCAGCCACCAGGGCTGCCAACTGTAGTGCTCTATTAGGCTACAGGTATATTTCGAACTACTTAGAAATTTCGATATTACCAACTTAATTTCGCTATTTTTCTAGATATGTCTATATAGTTTGGCATGAATCTTAAATTTTAAGAAAAGTAGGCTCTTTAGTTCGTCACGGAACTTCTTGTTATTTATAAACTTGTACACACTAATATATATAAACTTTTACAAATTAATACACATATAAGCATTGTACATCAACTATTTTGTTTCCCGCCATGTTTCTGCACTAACGTTTTATTTCCTTTCTCGAAGTACGTTAATATCTCTTGCCAGCTCTTAAAAAGAAAAAGTTAATTGTGGTCCTTACACTACTGTACTCCCCCACCAGTAACACAGTTACGACCTTGACACATCACTTCAAAAATTCTTCACAGAGATTACGTTCTCTAAAAATCGAACTGGACACCTTATCGTTCTTCCAGATTTCGACACTCTGGTATTTGGCGAAGGTTCATTTGTGGATTGTTGGAGTTGAGTGTCCTTTGCTGACTCTGGAAGCTCCTTTACTGCTTCATACACTTCCTGCAATATATAAGTTGGCTTAAGTCTGTCCACTGACACATTTATGTGTTTACACTTGCACTCGTTGGTGAAGTATTTTTCATGTCTTGTTATGACAGGGAAGGGACCATCATATGTAGGTTCTAATGGTTTCCTGACTCTATCACATCTCACAAACACATGGGAACATGTTTGAAGGTCTTTTGGGACAAACACTGATCTCGATGTGCTATATTTAGATCTGGCAGGTTTCAGGTCCAACATCTGCTTTTGCAAGTTGGATGCAAACGAATCAGAGTCAATCCTCGTAATTGGCTCCTCAAAAAATTCACCAGGCAGTCTAATGGTTTTATCATAATCCGTCTGTGCAATAGAGTGGCTTGACGTTTCTCTTAGTGCAGTGCGTACACCCAATAGGACAGTAGGTAAGGTTTCTGTCCATTTAGAAGAGTTGTGAACCTTGATCGCACACTTCAGGATTCTATGCAGTCGCTCAACTTTGCCATTACACTGTGGATGATATGATGTTGTGTGCTGAAGTTTCATTCCACATACTATGGCCAAATTGTTAAACAATTGTGATCTAAATTGAGTGCCTTGATCAGTGATTACCGGAGATGGGGCGCCAAATCTTGCAATCCAGTGACGGTAGAAAGCTTTTGACACGGTTTCAGCTGTGATGTCTTCCAGGGGTATGACTTTCATCCAGGATGTGAAGCGGTCAATGCAGGTTAATCAACAAGTCATACCGTTAGAGGGTGGAAGCGGTCCAATGAGATCAATGTGCACTACACCGAAGCGTTCATCGGGTTCTTCAAAATTTTCAAGCGGCGATTTTGTGTGGCGAGTGACCATGGTTTTCTGGCATCTAACACAGGATTTAGTCCATTGTCGCACATCACTTGTGATATTCGGCAAAATGACTCTACTAGTCAACAGCTTCACTGTAGTTCTCATCCCAGGATGGGCTAACCCATGAAAATGTAGAAATATTGGGTGACGAAATGCTTTAGGAATGTAAGGTCTGATATTTGCAGTGGAAGTGTAGCACCAAAGAGAGTTTCCTGATGGTAGTTGGTATTGCTTGAAATTTAGGGAGTTGTTGCCTGTCCGGAGTTGCTGCAATTCCTGATCTTTTAGCTGGCTCTTGGCATTCTCATCATAATCCATTATTGCTATTTCATCAACTCTGGAAAGGGCGTCCGCAACAACATTGTCGAGGCCACTGAAATGACGAAGATCAGTTGAAAATTGTGAGATGTACTACAACTGTCTCATCCGCCTAGGAGATGCTTTTTCATTGCTTTGCTTGAAAGCAAACGTGAGTGGTTTATGATCGGTGAGGATTATGAATTCTCTTCCTTCAAGTAAATGCTTGAACTTCTTTACAGAAAGGTTAATTCCCAACAATTCTCGGTCGTAGGTACTATAAACCTTCAGTGCCTGACTCAGCTTTTGTGAGAAGAAAGCAAATGGCCTCCAGCTGTCATTTTCCAGTTGCTCGAGCACAGCACCGACAGCAAAATCAGACTCGTCAGTGCAAAGTGCTAGAGGTAGAGGAGACGCAAGAAAAGCTTGCCGAAGAATGCTGCGGAGAACTTCGGCCATGTTCGGGTGGTAGGGTGTGCTCGGTAATGGCATACAACGCCCCTCCCACTTCGCGGCAGTTCTGAACGGATCGTCTGCCCAGGGTTGGCAGGCTGAACTGTGACTGGGTTTACGCTTGGTTTACAGCTGTAGGCCGTGTCTCGGAGCGAGCCGCGTTGTTGAAGAATGGAGTGAGCAGTGAGCCCGGTAATGAGTATTCGGGGGACACACAGGAGCCCCGCAATGAGTATTAAAATACACCGATTTATATTGGTCTCTGCGCATCGTTGAGTTTCGGCAAGCTTTTTTTGCGTCTGCTCTAAGTCTGGGTTGGGAAACTCTAATAATGCAGCGTTTGCGATATCATTTTTACATTTCTCAAACATTTGCTTTGTTTCCTCAGTCCATTGAATGAGTATGTTGTCCTTCTTCTTCGCTCCCTTAATATAGTCATGTAATGCAGCCTGAGTTTGTGCTGCATCTTTAAGGTAACGGCGATAGTAGTTGACAACACCAAGGAATGTGCGGAGCTCATGAAGTTTACTAGGTAACTTGTACTCCAAAATTGCTTGTACTTTCTCAGGTAGGGGACGAGATCCCTCTGGTGTGACCCAGTAGCCTAGGAATGCTAATTCATTCGCACCAAATATTGATTTTGAGATGTTGATTCGAAGGCCATACTCTCACAGTCGCTCTAGAACTAGTTTCAGTTGTGCTCGGTGTTCTTCATTACTGGATGAGGCTATCAAAATTTCATCCACGTAAGAGAATACAAAATCCAGTCCATGCATAATGAATCGTTGGAAGGTGGAAGGTGCAATCCGCAGACCAAAACTCATTACATTAATTTCATACAGTCCGAATGGTGTGATGATTGCAGTCTTATGTTTATCATCTTCCGCAATGGATATCTGATGATAAGCCTTTATAGATTGATTTTAGAAAAGGTTTCCTTTCCTCGCAAAATACAGTGAAAATCTTCTATCCTAGGATCAGGATAACGATCGGGAACTGTTCTTTCATTTAATCATCTATAATCTCCACATGGACGAATTGAACCATCCTTCTTCGGCACCAGGTGAAGAGGACTAGCCCATGATGATTTGGATGGACTTACTATGCCATTGTCCAACATGTATTTGAATTCTTGTTTTGCCATTTCAATGCGCTTGGTATATAATTGTCTTGCCCTACAAAACACGGGTGGACCTTCAGTGGTAATGTAGTGTTGGACATCATGTTTTATTTTGACAGGTACCAAATTAGGTTTAGCTATGTCCGGATACTGCAGCAATAGATCTGTACATTTTGTGTTTTGGCTGATTGTACTGACTACATTTTCATCTGAGATAGACATAACTTCGCCCTTGGTCCAGAGCTTGGTTATTACATCTATTAATCTCTTATAGTGGACTTCTACTAACAAGTGGAATTTATGCAAGAAGTTTGCTCCCAATATAGCCTTATTTATCTTCGCAACCACAAATGGCCACTGGAATTGTCGTCGTAATCCTAGATCAATGGTACGGTGTTTAATTCCAGATGTAGGAATTTCGGTTCCGTTGGCAGCATACAATTTATATTGCTAATCTGTATTAACTTTGGAATTGCTCGGTAAATCAAAACATCGGCCCCACTGTCGACTAAAAATTGCAATCCCGTTTTTCTGTCGGTTACAAATAAGCGGGTTTTGCGACAATTGACTTGGGCAGCAGAACTTGCTGCTAATTCTGCTGCTGGGCGGCGTTTCCCTGTTCGGACCAGCTACATGGAGGTGTACATATCTCCGGTTTACACTGTTGTCCAAATCGGAAGTGGTAATAACAGTACTTGCCCCTGGGATTGTATCTATTACGTGATTTACTACGACTATTATCACATCGTCGGCGTTCACTACTTCTATGGCGAGGCCTAACCTGATGACCAGTGGATAAGGCAGCTATTTGTTGCTCTAGTCCAGAAATTCTGTCCATTAGATGGCGCATTGTAACAGGAACATCCTGTTGTTTACAAGAGTCACTTTTCATGGCAAATAATTCGTTGCGGGGATTCATTTCAATTATTTTATCTGCTATTATAGCCACTTTTTCAAGCCCTTCCCCTTCGTCGCTGACGATCAGAATGTTCTTTATTGAATCCGTGAGTTTTTATAACCAGAGAGTCTTAAGAACTATTTCTGATACATCGATCCCTGCTAAGGCTTGCATCTTACGCAATAATTGACTAGGTTTCTGGTCTCCTAAATCAATTCCAGTAACGTGTCTCTTAATACGTTTTTCTTCGCATTCCTTGAAAATGTTCAGTAAACGTTCCTTGGCCAATGAGTATTTATTTACTTCCGCACTTCTAATAATGTCCCAAATGTTTTCAGTGTATTTAGGTTCTAATTGAGACACTAGGTGATTAAATTTAGTCTCTTCTGAAATAATTTTGCAAATACTAAACTGTGCCTCCACCTGATAGAACCAGATTTCGGGTTTCTCTATCCAAAATGGTTGGATTTTGATGCTAACCTTATTGGCTCCTAACCGCGTGTCCGGCGTGGTCTCGTTTGTCGACATCTTTCTTCTCTTTATCACGTCGGGGTCACCAATATTTAACCGTCGACATTGAGCTAGTAACACTATTTTTATTTATAAACTTTTACACAATAATAGGCCTACACATGAACTTTTAAATATTAATACACATATAAGCACTGTAGTCCTACATCAACTATTTTGTTTCCCACCATGTTTTTGCACTAACGTTTTTTTTTTCTTTCTCAAAGTACATGAATATCTCTTGCCAACTCTTAAAAATAAAAAGTTAATTGTGGTCATTACAATGTTATGAAATCACGTAGGAGAGTGGAAGGAGGAGGGAGGAAGTTAAGAGGTGGGGAGGCGATAGGATGCAGGAGGAGGGGGGAGGGGGGGGGGGCGGCGGAGAGTGACATCGAGTTATGTAATATGGTGAAGGCACGAGAGGAATAGAAAATCGATAAAAACAAAAGCAAATGAAAATACTCGATATTACATAACGGTACATTAAAATGACATCAAAGAACAAAAACAATAAGAATTGAAAGTATGCTTCAAATAATGGGCTTATCACAAAACAATGCCGATCCTCCACGACATATGACGTGAAGAGTAATGCGAAATAGGAACTGTCAAAATCTCAGTAACCATAATCACATATAGGCTAACCAAATAAAGGGATACATACTGACCGGAAACATAAACACGGGTTCAGTAATCCCACGAATATTGTCCACACACAAAATACTCAGTTGTGACCAATCAAACACCAAAGATTGCCCCCCCCCCCCCCCACACACACACACACCGGGACATCTCAGTTTGTGGCAGAAGAATGAGCCCAGAAACACTCAAAACAGACATAAGCAAAGCGAAGTACAGCAATACCTTCAAATCTTAGAGATTTCAAATTAAATATATTACGTAAAGGGTTAATGACAAAAAAAAGGAAGGAAGGAAGCTTGTAGTTTAACGTGACCGTTAATCTGTAGATTATGAGCCACGGGACCTCCTTTTTACGTGGAATCCGAACCACAGGACATGGCATTTCATTTCGAAAATCTCACATGCATTGACCGGGAATCGAACCCGGGAATGACAAAAAAGGCAAAACAAACTTCACCGTATGACATGACGTAGAAATGGGATGCGGATTCACGGACAACGTTCAAAACACATGAAAACGGTAAATTAAACCAAAAAGGAAACACGGAAACTTAACTAATTCCATGATAGATAATTAATATAAATTGAGTTGCACACAGTAGTTGTGCAATAAGCGGGCAGAGAGCCGTCTCACATGACAGTTCGTTCGTTAAGAAGGAGCATACGACCCTCAGGGATGAGAGAAACCTCGCAAAACGTGAATGCGCAGGATGGGAGGAGTCGACAACACGTTACATCCCTCCCCAGGAATATTGGCGAAGCCAATAGCAAAATACATTGCCCAACAAATTGCAATGCACATAACAACGTTAGCCAATGAGAAAAGTAGGGAGAAATGTGGCGAAACATTGCAAATCATTGTATAACATTACACAGTAAGAAGCGCGCTTGCAAATATCTGAAGACGCAGTACAAACAGAAATAAACATCGGATGTCACAATATATGAAATATAATAATGAAAATGAAAATCCACAGCCTGCTTCCAGTCTCCGACCGGGTCAGGAATGGAATGAATGAAGCCCCCATCTAGCGGCGAGGATATGAACTGTGCTGGCTGCCGAGGCCTGACGCACTCCTCTGGGGCAATGACAGATGAAATGAAATGATAGTGGAGAGTGTTGCTGGAATGAAATTTTGACAGGGAAAACCGGAGTACCCGGAGAAAACCTGTCTGCCTCCGTTTTGTCCAGCACAGATCTCACATGGAGTGACCGGGATTTGAACCACGGACGTAGCGGTGAGAGGTCGGCGTGCTGCCGCCGAAGTCACGGAGGCTATGAAATATAATAATAATAATAATAATAATAATAACAAAATGGCTCAGTTCCTTTCAACTGCAGAACGATATCTGTCTGCTGGATTCCTTGGTTTTACCCATTTTATGGTAAATCTTCTTTTTACTTTATATAAGCCGACTTCATTTCGTCTTTCTGCCTGGATGTGCGATTTTCCCTTACACACTGTTGACCTAAGACATGCCATTGCTACTCCTAGTAGTATCCTGACCACCACGTTTCAATGGCCTAACATTCCCACCATCTACTCTTTAGAGTTTCTCATCAATCATTTCCATATATTTCCGTATTCTGGAGTTTTTCAACTTGCAAGCAGACATCACTTTCTCCACCTTATGTCAATTTATGTTCAATTTACAGCAGATCAGTGGTGTACTCCATCATAAAAACCTCGAATTACCCTGAAATTATATGTATTTGTGAATCTACTTTGAGAGTGAGTTTGCTAGCATAGAAGTCGAGTAAATATTTCCCATTGTTGATTGCTTCACTATCATCGCATAGCCCTCAGGCAGGGCGAATAGAGTAATAAGTGGTGGAACTTCCGTATGAGTCAATGGTTAAGATGAAGTAGTTCTAAATTTCAACACCAGGCGCCGCGCCGAGCATATGGTCTAAAGCACATGACGGGACGGCAGTCAAGCAGTGATACATTACCGCGCGCAAATTGTAGTTACGTTTTATTTCTATGCTTGTTTTAAACTTCTGTTATCATTATGCATAGGCCTACCAGTGAAAGAGGTCCTTTCTTCACAAGCTAATTATGAGGACGTTATAGACAATTAGCATTCTTCTCTTAATGAATGCGGTCAATGGCGAGAAATGAAATACATACGAGCAGAGAGGTGAAGGATAACAATTGTCAGCAAATTAAAGAAACTATTACACTGACAGAAATTGAACCCTATAATCCTGTCAGTTAATGACGAGAGTTCTGAGAGAGCAGGCGATAACGTTGTTAATTGTTTGAGTGGTTACCTGATTCATACAGCAGCAACGAAGATTGTGATATGTACTTCCTGCATTTGGTCATTGGAAAGTGATTCCGAAACATTTAATGCTGTTAGTGATGTATGTATCCTAACCATGCTGAGAGACTTTGGCGGGATTGAATCAAAATTTCTCAAATACCCGTCTTTATCTTTATTTCACGTGATGAATAAAATGATCGTGTGGCCTCCTGAGAGGCCGAGTGCAGGTCTTTCTAATTGACGCCCATGGGCAACCCGCGCGTCGTAATGAGGATGAGGTTATGATGAAGACGGCACATACACCCAGTCCCCGAGCCACGGGAATTAACCACAAGAGATTAAAATCCCAAATGGCCCATTTAGGAATCGAACCCGAGACACGGCGGACCAAAGCCTAGCGCGTTAACCATTTATCCACAGAGACGGACATTTCACGTGATAAAACTTGTAATGAAACGTGTAGATGCAATAGTGGAGTCAAAGTTGGAGCAAGAAGGCGCGTTGTGGGGCGATATCTTTTCTGATTGTGTGGATATAATCTGTGAACTTCCTGTGTTCCGAAATGTGTGCTGCTCAGAGGATCAAAATAATAATCCCTGGTACTACATCCCTTGAAGAGCCTAGGCCTACCAAGCGACCGTTGCCCAGCCATTTGGCCTGCAGATATTGGGGTGACGCGTGGCCAGCGCATCGGGTCCCCTCGGCCGTTACGATAGTGTTTCATTACATTAAATGCCGGTTCATTTTCCGGGCGAAAGATATGTCCAGGGAACAGAGATCCAGATCGTCTTCAAAATCAGCGAAAAAAATTATGAAGGTCTCTTCTGTTTGAGGTAAGTTAAGCTCTTCTCTTCTTAGAAATTTATTTTAGTGTGTTCTGGATAAAATTTTAATATGTTCGTATTCCCTTGAAGATTTGTTTCTGTTATTCACAACTTTCTTAGTATTTAGTGCAATACTTATTTTAATACACAACTAGCAACCCGCCCCGGCTTCGCCCGGGAGCAGTAATGAATGTGCAAGGAATTCCTGTCAAACGTAGCGAGGTGCATGAGACACAAAACCCCCTTCCGTCCAAACTAAAAACACTTATATTGGGCGAAGTATCGAAGATAGAGATATGCTCTCGCGGACTTTTTTGGAGAATTTTTCATGCTGAACAATTCTTACACTCATATTATATTGATATTTTTAACGGTTTGCCCAGCGTAAGCTTAAAAAGCGCACGGACGCGAGGTTCTATTTTGGACCTTTTCACTGAAATCTGAAATCATTACTGCTTGGCTCCCTTTGATCATAAATAAATTATTTTCCACAGGAATCTTTCTCGAGATTACCTTTACAGAATGGTGAGAGCCACATCAAAATCCATCCAGTGGTTCTCGAGATTACCCGTGATATCCAAGAATCGGGGACTTAGTTTTATACTAAGTAGAGACGAGCCAGACAGGAACGTGGAGGCCAAGTTACGCTAGTACCACCTAGCGGCGGAAACGGTCACCTACCGGAGTTCCTTCACTTATTAACTCTATTCGCCCTGCCTCAGGTTTGGTATTTCAAATCATAACGATGTTCCAGCAGAATGTTGGCACAATAAAGCTTAGGCAGCCGGAGTGTATCCTGTTGTGGCTTATGTTTTGGTGAATGCTAAAAGTTCACGATAATCCGTGTTTTTCTCAAATCAATATTTGTATTTCCGTTTCTTTATTCATCTGAAAGATAACTTTTAATTTATTTTCTAATTTTCTTTTGTGGATGCACCTAATCTTATTACCCGAAAAAAAAAGGGTGTGTTCGGAAACTATGATTTAGCAGCGTACAGAGCCATTCACAGGCTGTTCGCCTGAGTCTTACAGAGTAGCATGTTACTGAGTTTAATTGACTGATCTGCGGGTTCGATCCCGGCTCAGACCTATGGCATTTAAGCAGGGGTGTATATTCAAATTTTTCGTCGTGGGGGGGGGGGCTGACCATCCTGGAAAATTGTGAGTGTTCTCAGGGCATTGTCACCGCAAAATAACCAGAAATATATACCAATATCTTAGGGCTTACTTTGTGTAATTATTTTAAAGAGTTAATTGTAAAATTCTAAGTTTATATACGAGGCCTACAATTAGAGGCAATACAAAACAAGTTGTAAAATACAACACAACATAAAAGTACAATTTTATGCTTAATGAATTTTCTCTTATGGCCTATGGAGTATGAATGGCAAATATCTAAATATTTCTGAATTTATTAAGCAGAAAGGCAAACAGTTTTTTTTTGTTACAAATTGATAATTTATTTCTTAAACGTACCGTACTGTGGAATTATCAGTTTTGCCACACAAGGCTGAGTGTACCCCGTTCCAGGCCTCACACCAGAATTAAAAATTCTTGGCAGAGCCGGGAATCGAATTCGGACCGCCGGGGTGGCAGCCAATAATGCTAGCCACTACACCACGAGGTAGTCAAAATTCAATCTTAATATTGTTTATAACTTAGCCAATAAGTTGTAACGGTTTCACTGGGGAGAGTGTGGAAAACCCACAACAAGTCCCACGTTTGAGGTGATAAATGTAATGTTTACTTTGACGTTAATACGTTGTATTAATGGGCGCCAAGACCTCAACGCTATGTTGAAATCTAAATTTATTTTTAACAACACCTAGCTCATGCAGAACAACTTTAAGAATATTCACACTCAGATCGTGGTATGATTTGATCATTAATCCAACCAACAATTGTCTCAGGAGAAGGAATTTGGTCTATATCTAATGCTACCTACTGAATGCAAAGATTGCATAGTATAAGAAATGAATTTATTATATAAAAAACAAGTAGTGGCAATTTTAATAATAATAATAATAATAATAATAGTAAATTTAAAATGGAGCGTAACGATTTGAATTTTACCACTAGAGAATTACGTGAAAATGGAGTCGGATGAATTACTGATTTTACTATTATTCCCAAGCTAAGAAGTTACTGAAATTCTGAATATGAAACAATGAAGCGAGAGATTATGTAGTTCTGAGTCATTCGCGCTTACCATTGGAGATTGCCGTAGCATTTCCCTCGTACGTGATGGTTCAAGAGAGCTTCCATCAGCCTTCTGGACGTCGCCATCTTCTTCGTCAGTTGTGGAGATTGTTGTTGAATTGATAAAGTTATGGTCCGATCACACCGGAACCAACTAAACGAGCAACCACATCGCTCAAGTTTTACAATGTTAATAGTCCTTCCTTCTCGACGCGCAAACAATATATACATTCGCCGAATCCCCTCTCCGGACACGTCTCCTACTGGCCCGGTCTCCTCTGATTGGCTGAGCCACCACGCGATACTCCCGACATAAGGGTCAATTTACTCGGCGCGACGATGTCGATTTCCGTACCAGGCCATTTCGCCTTTTCTTGATACAGCCAGCTGGAAGTGTCCTTCGGTTTTCGTCATCGCTTCTCGACAAGAATATACCTGTAGCTGAATACCCAATGACTCATCTCTCTCACAATAAACCCTAACTGACTAAAATCCGTAAAATTCCGTAATCATATAATTTTCCGCGATAATGTTGTTTGTAATAATTCGCTTGATAGTGTTTTCTATAACATCGAAAACCTATCTGTATACTTATAATCTTAAAAATACGCTCCAAAAATACCTTAATAATAATAATAAGTTAAATGAAAATAATCTTGGCTGAACAAGTTGCCGCGTAGATAAATATTAAATGGTTTCCTACTGACTTATGTCAGTGGCGTAAAATACCCTCGAAAAACACGTTACATATTCGCCTCGGATCATCAGATGATTTCCGCGACCACGGTACATCATGAGATTATCCCAGACACGTTCATAAAATCCCCATCCAAAATACTTATTACACAAATTAAATCACCCAAAATTACATATACTGTATATTGAACACATGTACCATTGGTTCAAGGGTTCGAATCCATGTATCTTGGTAAAAGGAAGGAAGGAAATATACAGTCTTCAGTGGAACATAGAAAGATTTTATACAAGAGGGCTAGCATAACGTTGTGTAATAAACTGAAGCCCAGGTGGCCAGGAAGTGAGATCATGCATGACGCATTGATAAGGAGCCGGTCACAAATATAAATAGAACGAGTGGAACTTTCCAAGCGAGTAACGAAGAGCGTGTTTCGGAAATCACCCTTACATTGCAGGAAAATGGCAACCGCGCAGCTGTGCCAGAAGAAGAATAATTAGATTTAACCCATTTGCAAGAGTAAAATTAACTAAAGAAATACAGCATTGTGAATCATTTCGGAATAGAGATTTTTGTGTGGAGAAAGATGTTATAATAAATGCCCAGAAAAGAAGTGCCGACGTGGCCATACGTCATTGGGAGTTCCCCGAAACCCGAGGAGGGGGGAATTAAAAATCAACTGTAACACCCACACAGCAGAGGACCAAATTTTATTTATTATCTCAGAACTGCACGATCGATTTTCATGTGCAAAGAAGTCAGTTTACGTTTAGAAAACGAGCATTCCAGAGATATAATTTTTAAAAATGTGCGACCATTACTTCAAAAGTTGATTCTGGAAAAGACGTGGATTTCATCTTTTTTTAGCCAAAGAGTATAAAAGTCCTGGCAGAGCCAAGCCAATCATGCAGTTTACTAGGAATCCTTGAGGGGAGACGCTGTATCACATCGTATAGACAGTATCCGACAGCCCGAGGGCGTCGCTGTATCGACAACCAACGTGCACCCGTAAGGAGTGGCCGAGAAGTATCATTATAGTATCGCCGTGTGGAGATTTAGGAAAATCCTAATACAGGATTTAATTCCGCCAGTATCAGTCTTATAGTAAAAAGTTCAGTATTACAGTCAAAGTAGGCTGTGAACTTAAAGAACAGGCGATAGGTGTTCAAATAACAGTTCATTTAAACGACCGAAAGTATCGTAACGTTTTGAAGTACCATAACAGCGAAATAAACATTCTATCAACGTTAAAGAACCCAATCAGGCTCGGACAAAATAAGGTCCGCATAGTATTCTGAAAAGATAGGAATTATAGAACTGAATAATCAGAAGGGAGAATTAAATTCAAGACGTTGTTTCAAGGAAACAAACGAACTATAAAAAAGCACTAAGTCACGAGGAGCATTAGATGCTAGAAAATAATAGGTCACCGATAGAGTATCTGGGAGACCGTGAACAAGACAGACTTTCGCTAGACAAACTAATAGGGTCTAGAAAGAAGCAGTTTCGAGCTAATAATAATAATAGCCGATCGTCAGGAAACCGGATTTGAAGAAGTACCATTCCAGGGAGGGGTAGAGTGTTCGAGACTTTCATATTCTGGTCAGATAGGAAGCTGACATCTACTAGTTTCACCCTTGGAGATGGGGAATCAAGAAATCACGTGTACAAGGCCTAATCAAAGCCTCAGTGATTAGAATCAGTGGAGTGTAAATATATAAAATTTGTGTTAGTATAGTAATTTTTCAGTGATTTTATTGTGTATAATAGAAAAACACAGAAGTGTATTTTAAAATGCTACCAGTGTTTAAGGTATATAAGTTATATGTGTGTCAAGATATGTCAGTATATGAAATGAATTTGAGCAAGATGGTTTAATCACAAATAGTGGGCGAAATGAAACATCGTTGGAAAGCACGGTAGTGGACCGTCTGAACATGTAAGTAACCATTTTCATTATGTTATGTGTTGGGAAATATTTGTGTGCAATCCACCTGAGTTTGAGAAATAGGGATGTTTTTGAATAACAAATAACAGAATAAGAGCGCGATCTGAACAAATAAAAATTGAGAAATTATAAAATAATTATGTGAAATGAATAAATCCTTTAGAGGAAATGTAAGAAATAAAATATCAGTGTATTTGATAAATGTTATGAAAGCAAGCGTAATAATAATAATAATAATAATAAAAAATATATAAATGAAGATTAAGTTGAATTATATGAAAGTAGTAGTTTTTTTGAGCTCTTGTAAAAGGATAAAGACATGGTGTGAATACATGTTCTTAAAGTATATCGATTATTGTCACGGGAGAGGATTAGTATAAAAAAATTGAGATGTAGATCCAATGTTGATTTTGAATTTATCAGTTCTCTGGAAGACGCTAGGCCTTAAAGTAATGTATAGCGCAATGTAGCGCATTAAAGTAAATTGTCACGCTAGGAAGGCGTTGAACCTAAATATACTTGGTAAATTAATTATGAGGGACAGTTGATTGCGGTAATTGAGTTATGATAAGTCCTCCATATAGTGATGTAGATCACGAGGCGTTGTATAATGGGTGCGAATTTATTGTATTTGATGAGCGCAGGTTAGACCGAGGTCGCCCTAAGCCGCGAATTGTTGTGAAGTCCTCCAGTATGGGATGTGTTTCCCGAGGCAGTGAAGGAATCGAACCAATGTTCGTTTGTGTAAAGCCCCTAAATATTGTTGTTATATTGAATTATTCTTACCCATCAATGATGACACTTCATAATTAATAAATGCCAAGGTTACGAAAGTGGTCTATGAACCTAAAAAATGTTGTTAAAATAAATGAATGGAACGCCAGGTCTGTTCAGAGAACTGTGTATAATAAATAGCTGTTTTAAAGCATGAGTGTAGCCGTCCCGTATGGGCGAGACTAGGGTCTCCCTCCTGGACAATAAATCACGCCGAGTGTTACGGTCCGACCCCTCGCTATTGATGGTGCGGTAGGTCTGGGGACCGTCTGTTGGAAGTAATAATACACCATGAGTGTTTAGAGTTTGTTAATGACCCGGGATTCGAACCGAGGTTCTTGTAGATAAAAGTTACCGCTTGCAAGTTCAGATCGTTTGCTTTCTTATGATATGATGGTCTTTTAAGACAAATAATAATAAATATAAATCCCTAATGTAATGGTATATTGAGGTAGGATTTCACGGGTTCTGTGAAGACAATTAGATTTCGGAAGTGATCTTAATTTTTGACTTTGTTCAAGTAGTCTTCTATAACTCGGGAGTACACAAGTATTTTTCCCAATCACTGTAGTGAATTTGTTAACTTGAGAGAGGTGGTAACATGAGAACATTGTGAAATGCCCAAAAATTTAAGTAAAGGAGTAACATTTACTTTAAATAAGATTATATATTGTTTGATTATAAGAAACTCCTAAAATAGATATTGAGATGTGTAAAGAATAACACAGTTTATATTGGAAAGTATCGAGCCATTGGAGCTCGTGATTGGATTGAATTTTAAAAGGGATACTTTATGGAAGTGAAAAGAATTATAAGTTTGTTGGTTTGAAGGAAACCATGTATTTTAATATAATATTTGTTTGATTTTATGTATTCCTTGTTCACTTTGAACAAGTTAGAAGGATTGGTCAGTAGTGTATTTGTTTAATTTGTTTGTAGCGCCATAATTTTGGTTAATTAAATGTTTTATAATAGGAGTTGATTTTGTTTTTATTTTGGAAGTGTATCCTCTATTTAATCCAAAATGTGTAAGTCACAGAGTGGGAGAGCATACCATAACCCCGAAAATCCCGATTTGAGCATTGCTGGCATACTGTGATTAGCATATTTCTTGCTAAAAGGGCACAGGGGGGCATAGATGTACTGTGCTTGGATTAATAATTAGAGGAACACTTAAGACGGTCATATCATGTAAAGTAAAGTAATGATAGGAATAGCTACAACATATAATGTTAACTGACCGCATGGGTCCCTGGAAACTCACTCCGAGCAGCCCTGAATAAATATAATTAAACCCCCCTCAAACAAAATAAAATGGCGCCCAGTACGCAGGGCTGAGTTTTCCTAGGTAAAACACGAGTTTTCATGAAAAATCAAAATTTTCATTTTTTTGAAAAAAAAAATGGTTTTTTGAATTTTTGAATTTTTAAATACTTTCATAAAGGTGTTGACACTGAATGAGTATATCAAAAGGGTACGTTTTAGTAAACACCCATACTAAGGTAAATTTTGGAAATTGGGACACAATAGTTCAGATTACCATCTCTGAAGCATGTACCAGCGATGTGGCATGATAGCCCACTGTATTCTAAGAAAATGGCATTAAGTGAAGAAATGCAGAGGCTTGCGGACGTTTTAAAGGCTGATAGTAAGGAAAAGTTGGAGCCTATAAACAATAAATTGGAAACGATAGACAATACATTGGGCCTTCAACAGGATGATAATAACAAAAAGTTAGGATCCATGAATCAAAGTTTAGAATCACTAAAAACTAATAGTGATAACATGGGGAATAAATTAGAAGCTATCGAGGCCGACTGTGTAAGAATGAACAGTGAATTGAAGGCTGAAATTGAGGGAATAAAAAAGGGGTCAAATGAACTCCGAGAGAGTATAGAAGGGACAATAAATACCAAATTTCAAGGTTTTGATACGGGGTTGGAGAGTAGGTTAAGAGAGTTCAAAGGGGAAATCACAAGTGAAATTCAAAAGGAAAATAATGTACTTAAGTCAGAATTGCAAGGCCAAATAAAGACCTTAGGGGAAAGTACGGTAAAGTCCCAAAATAAATGTCAAGAAAATTTTGGAATTTTGAATGAAAATTTGAGTTCCATGGAAACTAAATTAAGTAATATGGAGAAAAATGTAGATGTATGTAAAAATGAACTTGTAACCCAGATCCAAGGTGTGCAGAAAAAATTAGAAGATCAGATAGAATCTAACAAGAATATTTGTGAAAATTCCCGGAAGGAGATAAAAGATAGTCTTGATATGCTACAAGGCAGATTTAATGGGGTGGAGAGCCAAGTAGAAAAACTCGAGGGAAAAGTAGAGGAAGTTCAGGCAGAAATGAAGGATGTTAAGAAGCAAGGTGAGGTCGATGCAGAAAGAAGGGAGTTGCAATTTAACAACTTCACGGGACAGGTAGATGAGAACTTAAAGAAACACGAGGAGGGAATAAATAAAAAATTAGGTACATACGAAGAGCATCTCCAGAGAGAAAGAAAACAACGAGATAAAGAAAATAAGGAAAATACCCAGAAGATAGATGAAATAAGTAAGGGTATCAAAGGGGTTCAGGAAACCGTAAGTGGATTAACAAAACAGATGGGAGATACAAAGGGGGATATAAATAAGGTCATGACTGACATAGCAATTATATTCGAGGAACAAGGAAAGGCCCGAGAGGATATGAACAAAATTCAGGATAAAGTCTACAAAGGACAAAAGGAGATGGAGGAAAAGATAAAGGAGATACGAGAAGACTTAGATACCAAAGGTGACGTTAAGCCATAAATTATAGCACAACAGGTCATGGTCATCAAGAAAGAGGTAGAAGAACATTTTGCTGAAATGAGGGATAGTTTCAGGGAAGAGAAATTCCAACTCAAAAAAGATGTGGAAAACAATAAAAAGAATCAAGAAAGAATTCAGAATGAATTAGGATCCCGGTTGGAAAGGACTGAACATAAGTACAGTCAAATGGAAATTCAACTCATGGCTAATGAGGAAAGTGCCCGAAGAGAAAGGAAATTAGAATTTGAAAGTCAGGATGAGTTCCAAAAGACAGGATGGGTAGATCCCCATGAACGAGGCACAGATCAAGATAGGGACTTAGGAGGGGAGAGCCCTTATAACAACCCAGGATATCGGATGGCGATGTCAACCCCTTATATGAACCAAACAAATGGTCAAATAATAAATATCATCAAGTCAAATGAGGACAGACCGGTGAAGTTTACGGGTAATATTATGTCAATTACTCCTAAATACTGGTTAAAGGAGGTCGCAGAGTACTTGAATGAAATGAAAGTTCCTCAGGATCGGAGACTGAGAGCAATTGAGAAGCTGTTGGCAGGTGATTGTCTCACCTGGTTCAGGAGTTTCAGGTATACATTTGACACGGTGGAAGGTTTTAGAGAAGCTTTTCTGAAACGATATTGGGCAGCAGATGTCCAAGAGAATCTGAGGCTAGATTTGTACTCTAGGAAGTATAGCACAAATGCCCCAACTAATATTCAGAACTTTTCACCGCTCAGTTGTGTAAATTCCGGGAACTTGACATTGCTCCTGCTGAGAACGACCTGTGTGCCGCCATTGCAAGACAACTTCCATATGAGATCCAGAGGTTGTTAATCTCATCTAAAGCCAGACGTGCTGTGGATGTGGAGAGCGTATTACGTCAATTAGATATGACGACTTCACACGTTACTCCCAGGCATCCAAGACAGACTGAACAAGTACATATGGCTAGCAGTCAAGAAAACAGAGAGAAACCATCGACCAGAAATCAGTCCACTAGTACTGATACTCAGGGACTGGGTCGAGAATATGGACATCAAGAGCCTAGGGGAATACAGCCATACTATAGAGGAGGATATCGAGGAAGGAATCCTAGAAATACGGGTCATAGGCAACAAGAGAGCCGACCCTATAACAATAATAATCAGAGGCAGGATAACAGAAAGAGATGGGAAAATTATCCCAGAAGGAATGTGAGGCCGGAAGAGAGAAATGATGAATATCGGGCCGAAATAGAAGAAAGATATCAGGAAAGTCTTCGTTACATGAATGAACGAACAGACGAACCTGAAACGCAAAGAGTCCGTTGGAGTGAGGCAATAAAGAACCGAAAATCACCCGACCGACTAGAAGGAGCTCAAAGCTTCGAGTTACAAGCTCAATTGAAGAATGAGGGGAAAGGAAGCCCTCAGTTAAAAAAAAACTTCAAAATTAAATCATCAAAAGTGGAAACATACCAGGAGCTGGGAGGAGGTAGAGATTGTGAATTGGATAGCAAGACCAGATGAGCTAATTAAAGAGGATGTGGAAGGAATCCCACCTATTAGAAGAGAACTACCTATCATCATGCTGAGGATAGAAGGAGTACTGGTCAGGGCATTAATTGATACTGGATCAACCATAAGTTTAATTACGCAAACCCTCATAAATGAATTGGAAACAAGAGGCCGCGTATTGAAATTTCCCACCTCAAGTGTGAAGATTAAGGGAATTATTCCTGAAAAATCTTTGTCATGTAAATTTCAGGTATACATTGATTTGATCATAGGTAACGCTGAAATTTCGCAATGCTTTTTGCTGGTAAATCAATTGCCATATAATGTCATATTAGGTATTGATTTTATCCGTGAGAAGAAGGTCATCATAGACCTAGCGCAAAATTGCATTAGGATTCAAAGAGAGGATGTGGACGAACAAAACATTAATTTACAAGAACAGGATGCGAAAATAGGAGAACAGGTATGACATGTGGAAGAACTGAACGAAGAAAGTTGTAAGGACATAGAAAAGGTATTTGAAGTCCTAAACATAGAACTTGAAGATAGTTTGGAAACTGAGTTCGAAACCAACCTGTCAGGAAAAATAGAGGAAGCTAAAGTTGACCTCGAATACAAGGAAAAATTAAAGCAATTACTATTAAATTTCAGGGACGTATTTGATTCCAAGCCAGGAAAGATTGAATTTTTTAAATACGCTTTTCAAGTAAATGATTGGGCATCGTTCAGACAAAAACCATACCCGGTTGCAGAAAAACATTACCCACAAACGAAGAAAACACTGCAGGAGATGAGTGATGCAGGTGTTATAGAAAAGATGGCGACACCATATGTTAGTCCATTAGTAATTGTGAGTAAACCGGATGGCTCAGTAAGGGTGTGTTTGGATGCCAGGAATTTGAACGCGAAAATCATACCAGAAAATGATTCGGCACCACCCATAAAAGAAATACTGAGGAAATTTAAAGGCAAGAAGATATTCACAAATATTGACATGACTTCTTCATATCATCATCTCGAACTGGAAGAGAGAATCAGACTCTTAACTGGATTTCAGTTCGACCAACAAACATATTGCTTCAAGAGATGTCCGTTTGGCTTGAAGACCGCAGGATCTGCCTTAATAAGAGCGCTTGATCGTAACCTGTCAGAAGAAGTGAAAGATTGCACTATCCGTTATGTGGATGACATATTGCTTACCTCGGAAAACATTGAGGAACATTTGGAAAAGTTAAAGAAATTATTGGAAGATTTAAGAAGGGCTAACTTTATGATTAATTTGAAGAAATCAAATTTTTGTCAGAGACAAGTTACATTTTTGGGGCATGTGATAGACAAGGATGGTGTTAAAACAAATCCATGCAAATTAGAATCGATAAGAGATTTTCCCAGGCCTTTGAAGGTGAAAAACGTTCGCCAGTTTTTGGGATTGATTGGATTTTTCTCAGGACATTTTCCGTCATACACCAAAACTGTTGCACCACTACAGGACCTTCTGAAGAAGGGGGGCAAGTGGAAATGGACAGAGGAGACAGAAAAAGCATTTATAGAGGCCAAGGAAATGCTCTCAAATTATGTGAAGCTAGGATATCCTGATTTTAATCAGAGATTTGTTATACAAACAGATGCATCCCAGATTGGAATAGGGGCAATGCTATATCAGGAAAACCCGGATAACCCTGATAAGAAAAATTATCTAGCTTTCACAAGTCGGAGACTGAAACCACACGAGAAAAATTATACAATCAGCGAAATCGAGCTGTTAGCGATATTGCACGCGTTGCAATATTGGCGAAAGATCGTATATGGGTTTCAAGTCACATTAAGGACGGACCATAAAGCCTTAACCTTTTTGATGAAGACGGATTTATCCAGTCAAAGGTTGATGCGTTGGGCTTTATACATTCAACAGTTCGACGTAAATATAGAGTATTGCCCAGGGAAAGAAAATGTAGTTCCAGATTATTTAAGTAGACAGCCAGAGTCCACAGAAGAGGAAATAATGGCTATTGATTTGGAAAACAGGGATCAGCGTACTCTGGATGAATTAAGAAGCATTGGTCAACGACAACGTGAGGATCCATGGATGAACATGCTCATATCTTTCTTGGAAGGGAGTTTGATAAGGGGAACACCGGCGTACACTGAAGCTAACAAGATAGCTCAGGATTACACGTTCTTTAATGGATTGTTGTATAAGTTTGTGGACTCTGACCATACACGATTGAGGATCGTTGTACCTGCGATTTTGCAGAGGAAGATGGTATGGTTAGCCCATAGATCGTTCGGACATATGGGAGTCGACAAAACAGTCTCGATGCTGAAAGAAGCATTTGTATGGCCGAGACTGAGAGAGACTGTAAGGGATACGCTCTAGACATGTGATCTATGTCAAAGGATTAAGCCAAATGCGTTGTTGATGAGACAAAAGCCAATATCATTGTTGCCCGAGAGACCAGGTCAAATTATTTCTATTGACAATTTCGGACCTTTGCCAAAGGCTAGGCGAGGAAATCGACACATAATGGTGGCTATGGATGTTTTCACAAAAATGGTTGTCCTTGCTCCCATACAGAAGACTAGTACCAAACAGGTATTAAAACGACTCAAAGAAAAAGTGATACATATTCTGGGAAAACCCGAGAATTTGTTGTCGGATCACGGTAGTTGTTTTACACGTGTAGAATTCAGACAGGAATTAGAGAGACTTGGAATACGTCAAATACTGTCTAGTATTCGCCATCCTGAGGAAAATCCTGTGGAAAGGGTTATGAGGGGAACGGCCAAGTATTGTAGGATATACTGTGCCGAAGAAAATTGGAAATGGATAGATATCTTGGATATTATCGAATTTTGTATAAACAACACAATCCATGAATCTACGGGAGAGATACCAATAACGTTACTTAGGAATGAGCAACCAGAGAGACCGTGGAGTCTGGTAATTCCTAGGCCAGCTGACGCTCAGCCTGGAAGAGATGTACGTATTAGAAGAGCCTTTGAGCATCTAAAAGCTCAAGCTGATAGAAGGCAAAGAAGAAACAGGCACAAGAGGTATCATCGACCACTATTAGCAGGAGAAATGGTGTTAGTGAAAAGACCAGCCATTTCGGATCCAGGGAACCGCGTGTACAAGAAGTTCCAGAAAATGTACCACGGACCGTATCAAATAATAAGAGATTTAAGAAATAATGCCTATAGAATTCGGCACTGTGAAACGAATCACGAAGTGACCATGCACTCAGCGAATTTAAAAGTATATTACCCTCCTGAAGACTTCGATGAAGCAAATGAACAAGCCCTGGTTATGGAACAATTTAGAGATGATGAATCCACTTTTGATAGAAACAAGAGTAAGGTAGAACAAGGAAACAGAGCTCAACCATTCGATTGCGAATGCGAATTAGAGAAACTGTATTGGGAGATAAGAGAAATAATTGATTTTGTTGAAAAGGAAAATTTCAATTTAAGAAGAGAGAATGGTGAAATAAAGAAACGGGTAGGGATAGACCACACCCGTAACGAAGAATTATGTTCTGGAGACTTTTAATCCAGGAAAATAAGAAAGGAAGAAAGGCTAGGGACAGAGCGTACCCAACATACACTATTACCGGATATGACTTAAAAGGTGGAAAATCCTAATTATCGTGGGATGTTAAAAGAATAAAGATCAGAAGGTACTGAGAAATGTTATGATGGCTTCGACAATGAAGACAAATAAGATTTTATGAAAATTATTAAAATAAATTTCCTCAAAATTTTTCGAAAATTTATTTACCTAAGGAGGGGAGAGATGAACCCATGTACCATTGGTTCAAGGGGTCGAATCCATGTATTTTGGTAAAAGGAAGGAAGGAAATATACAGTCATCAGTGGAACATAGAAAGATATTATACAAGAGGGCTAGCATAACGTTGTGTAATAAACTGAAGCCCTGGTGGCCAGGAAATGAGATCATGCATGACGCATTGATAAGGAGCCGGTCACAAATATAAATAGAACGAGTGGAACTTTCCAAGCGAGTGACGAAGAGCGTGTTTCAGAAATCGCCCTTACATTGCAGGAAAATGGCAACCGCGCAGCTGTGCCAGAAGAAGAATAATTAGATTTAACCCATTTGCAAGAATAAGATTAACTAAAGAAATACAGCATTGTGAATCATTTCGGAATAGAGATTTTTGTGTGGAGAAAGATGTTATAATAAATGCCCAGGAAAGAAGTGCCGACGTGGCCATACGTCATTGGGAGTTCCCCGAGACCCGAGGAGGGGGGAATTAAAAATCAACTGTAACACCCACACAGCTGAGGACCAAATTTTATTTAATATCTCAGAACTGCACGATCGATTTTCATGTGCAAAGAAGTCAGTTTACGTTTAGAAAACGGGCATTCCAGTGATATAATTTTAAAAAATGTGCGACCATTACTTCAAAAGTTGGTTCTGGAAAAGACGTGGATTTCACCTCTTTTTTTTTTTTAGCCAAAGAGTATAAAAGTCCTGGCAGAGCCAAGCCAATCATGCAGTTTACTAGGAATCCTTGAGGGGAGACGCTGTATCACATCGTATAGACAGTATCCGACAGCCCGAGGGCGTCGCTGTATCGACAACCAACGTGCACCCGTAAGGAGTGGCCGAGAAGTATCATTATAGTATCGCCGTGTGGAGACTTAGGAAAATCCTAATACAGGATTTAATTCCGCCAGTATCAGTCTTATAGTAAAAAGTTCAGTATTACAGTCAAAGTAGGCTGCGAACTTAAAGAACAGGCGATAGGTCTTCAAATAAAAGTTCATTTAAACGACCGAAAGTATCATAACGTTTTGAAGTACCATAACAGCGAAATAAACATTCTATCAACGTTAAAGAACCCGATCAGGGTCGGACAAAATAAGGTCCGCATAGTATTCTGAAAAGATAGGAATTATAGAACTGAATAATCAGAAGGGAGAATTAAATTCAAGACGTTGTTTCAAGGAAACAAACGAACTATAAAAAGCACTAAGTTACGAGGAGCATTAGATGCTAGAAAATAATAGGTCACCGATAGAGTATCTGGGAGACCGTGAACAAGACAGACTTTCGCTAGACAAACTAATAGGGTCTAGAAAGAAGCAGTTTCGAGCTAATAATAATAATAGGCGATCGTCAGGAAACCGGATTTGAAGAAGTACCATTCCAGGGAGGGGTAGAGTGTTCGAGACTTTCATATTCTGGTCAGATAGGAAGCCGACATCTACTAGTTTCACCCTTGGAGACGGGGAATCAAGAAATCACGTGTGCAAGGCCTAATCAAAGCCTCAGTGATTAGAATCAGTGGAGTGTAAATATATAAAATTTGTGTTAGTATAGTAATTTTTCAGTGATTTTATTGTGTATAATAGAAAAACACAGAAGTGTATTTTAAAATGCTACCAGTGTTTAAGGTATATAAGTTATATGTGTGTCAAGATATGTCAGTATATGAAATGAATTTGAGCAAGATGGTTTAATCACAAATAGTGGGCGAAATGAAACATCGTTGGAAAGCACGGTAGTGGACCGTCTGAACGTGTAAGTAACCATTTTCATTATGTTATGTGTTGGGAAATATTTGTGTGCAATCCACCTGAGTTTGAGAAATAGGGATGTTTTTGAATAACAAATAACAGAATAAGAGCGCGATCTGAACAAATAAAAATTGAGAAATTATAAAATAATTATGTGAAATGAATAAATCCTTTAGAGGAAATGTAAGAAATAAAATATCAGTGTATTTGATAAATGTTATGAAAGCAAGCGTAATAATAATAATAATAATAATAAAAATTATATAAATGAAGATTAAGTTGAATTATATGAAAGTAGTAGTTTTTTGAGCTCTTGTAAAAGGATAAAGACATGGTGTGAATACATGTTCTTAAAGTATATCGATTATTGTCACGGGAGAGGATTAATATAAAAAAATTGAGATGTAGATCCAATGTTGATTTTGAATTTATCAGTTCTTTGGAAGACGCTAGGTCTTAAAGTAAAGTATAGCGCAATGTAGCGCATTAAAGTAAATTGTCACGCTAGGAAGGCGTTGAACCTAAATATACTTGGTAAATTATTTATGAGGGACAGTTGATTGCGGTAATTAAGCTATGATAAGTCCTCCATATAGTGATGTAGATCACGAGGCGTTGTATAATGGGTGCGAATTTATTGTATTGATGAGCGCAGGTTAGACCGAGGTCGCCCTAAGCCACGTATTGTTGTAAAGTCCTCCAGTATGGGATGTGTTTCCCGAGGCAGTGAAGGAATCAAACCAATGTTCGTTTGTGTAAAGCCCCTAAATATTGTTGTTGTATTGAATTATTCTTACCCATCAATGATGACACTTCATAATTAATAAATGCCAAGGTTACGAAAGTGGTCTATGAACCTAAAAAATGTTGTTAAAATAAATGAATGGAACGCCAGGTCTGTTCAGAGAACTGTGTATAATAAATAGCTGTTTTAAAGCATGAGTGTAGCCGTCCCGTATGGGCGAGACTAGGGTCTCCCTCCTGGACAATAAATCACGCCGAGTGTTACTGTCCGACCCCTCGCTATTGATGGTGCGGTAGGTCTGGGGACCGTCTGTTGGAAGTAATAATACACCATGAGTGTTTAGAGTTTGTTAATGACCCGGGATTCGAAACGAGGTTCTTGTAGATAAAAGTTACCGCTTGCAAGTTCAGATCGTTTGCTTTCTTATGATATGATGGTCTTTTAAGACAAATAATAATAAATATAAATCCCTAATGTAATGGTATATTGAGGTAGGATTTCACGGGTTCAGTGAAGACAATTAGATTTCGGGAGTGATCTTAATTTTTGACTTTGTTCAAGTAGTCTTCTATAACTCGGGAGTACACAAGTATTTTTCCCAATCACTGTAGTGAATTTGTTAACTTGAGAGAGGTGGTAACATGAGAACATTGTGAAATGCCCAAAAATTTAAGTAAAGGAGTAACATTTACTTTAAATAAGATTATATATTGTTTGATTATAAGAAACTCCTAAAATAGATATTGAGATGTGTAAAGAATAACACAGCTTATATTGGAAAGTATCGAGCCATTGGAGCTCGTGATTGGATTGAATTTTAAAAGGGATACTTTATGGAAGTGAAAAGAATTATAAGTTTGTTGGTTTGAAGGAAACCATGTATTTTAAGATAATATTTGTTTGATTTTATGTATTCCTTGTTCACTTTGAACAAGTTAGAAGGATTGGTCAGTAGTTTATTTGTTTAATTTGTTTGTAGCGCCATCATTTTGGTTAATTAAATGTTTTATATTAGGAGTTGATTTTGTTTTTATTTTGGAAGTGTATCCTCTATTTAATTCAAAATGTGTAAGTCACAGAGTGGGAGAACATACCATAACCCCGAAAATCCCGATTTGAGCATTGCTGGCATACTGTGATTAGCATATTTCTTGCTAAAAGGGCAGAATATATATACACTCATAATTTCCTTTGCGCACTTTGCGTCAAAGTCTGTTGTTATATTGGATTGCCCTATGCAATCAGTCCAATGGTTTTCATTTCGATTAACACGGATATTACCGCCTCTCAATTATCTCTATGTTGGGAAAGATATACATAAATAATGTGTGAGCATTGTGTATACATGATGTCACATCACACGCATCAGAGGTGTTCTGATATATATATCACCACAGAACTTCCTAATATCACTGGAGGTCGCATTCTTCAGGCGTAACTTAATCTCACTGATCACACGAGCACACGATCACACTATTGTGGCTGCGCATCGTGACCATAATACTTAATCTCTCTGTGTATTAGATAAAATTAATATTGATTTCTGAAAAAAAAAAAAGTAATTGCGCATTACATATAACACCAAATATTTCTGTGCCGTAATCGACCTGTCTTACTAAGTTCCCGTAGACCATATTCTACTTAATACTATTTCACCACCCAGACCAGTTCTCCTCACTCAAATAATACTTTTGTACTAATTACCTTAAATTTCACACCTACAGCTCTTACATGGCGAGGCCGTAATCTGAAATCACGTGTGCTGTTATGTATGAATTTCATGAAGGACTGTCTCGCCTTCTGGTGGCCCATCTTTTGTCTCGTGGACGCCTTAAGCAAAAATACCCTGTACTAGCGTTTCGCCATCACTAGGAGACAAATGGGAATCCACCAGCGCTACCAAATTCTGGCCTTGTTGTATCGAGACATTTTAGTGCTCAAGAGCATCCGACAATCCCGTCATATTTCCCTGTACCTTAAAAACTCTCAATCACTTATATACTAACTCCCCCCCTTTGTGACTTCTGATACGCCTGCCTGGAAGACCAGATTTCCCACGCACCAAATACCACACTTACTCATTTGATATGCTGGCTCGCCAGCTAAACACACTCACTTTATGACACATACTTTCGTAGACTATGTATATTATACGTCCCGTATAATCTGTTTCCCTTACCATCCTCCAGCACATATGCTGTTTTGCCAATATGTTTTGAAACTATAAATGGGCCCTCGTAGATATAAAAGAACTTGGACATGACATTCTCTAGCTTATTTGACTGTTTCGGCACTCTAAGTAAGACTCTGTCTCCCGGCTCGAATAGGTCAAATTTAGTTTCTTTTTGTTGGCGAATTCTCTTTTGTGCTGACTTAGATAAATTCTGTTTCGCCAACTGGACAATGGATTCCATCCCCGGTTGTTTTCCCTCATTTAAACCCAACACCCTCGCTAGTTCATTTTGTGGTCTCTTTCCGAAGTGAACTTCGTATGGCGTCAATTTCGTGCTCTCATGCTGGACAGAATTCAGCCAAGTCTCGACTTTGGGAAGATGTCCAACCCAGGCCTAATGCTTGTCATGCACCAGAGTCCGAAAAAGACGGGCTACTTCCCTTAATGGACGCTCTGCAGAATTACCCTGAGGGTACCTTACAGAGGAATGAACGTGTGAAATACCAGCTTCCTGCATACTGGTTCTCCATTTCTTTGCAGTAAACTGTGGTCCACTGTCAGATAGTATCCTGAGAGGAAAGCCAAACTCAGGTACATACTTATTAATGATCAGACGGCTACACGCTAGTCCCGTGCCTTTCCTTAGCGGATATAGCTTGACATACTAAGAGCGTCAATAACTATAAAAATGTACTCGTAGCCGTACTGTCCTTTAACGATCGGGCCAAATAAATCCACACACAGTAGTTCGCCGGGACTACTGGTGAGAACTGCAGATCTCTCCCCCACTAAATATTTAACTGGATACTTGCTCCTTTGAAAGGTGTCACACTTAGCTAAAAATCCTCCTAACATCCCTTCCCATTTTACTCTAAAGAAAGTCACGACCATTTTCATAGAAGACCTTGGCAGCACCAAAGTGTCCTAATTCCCTATGAATGAACCAAATTAGCTCCTCCCGCAAAGTGGCAGGAACCCATATTGCCCACCGATTATTCCTACATTTCCGTGCAAGAAGCCCATCCTGCATCTTGTACGTGAACCGTCCTACTTTCACATACTCTTCTTCACTTATTTCCAACCGAACCAGTGGCTCCCTTAACTTAACGTCATCACGTTGCTCCACTAGCATATTTCTCAGTGTCTGTAACGATGCCCTGTTGCTAATGTTCACACATGCACATAATAAAATACCGTCCTCTGCTTTAACCACAGGATAATCAATACATAAATTTGTGTCCCTAGATAGCATGTCTGCAAGAATGTTATCTTTACCTTTAATATATTTTATTGTGAATCCACCTACTAACTCGGTTAGAACTGAGTTTACAAGTCCTCATATACAGTAATGCATGGTGATCTGTATGGATCTCAAATTTCCCCCCTACTAAATACATTCTAAATTTCCCCAAACTGAAAACAATACCTAAAAGCTCTAACTCAGTAATCGTGTATCTTTTCTCTGCTGCTGTCAGTCCTCGCGAGGCTAAAGGTACAATGCACAGATTATCCTCATCATCTTTCTGACTCAATACTCGAGCTATGCCTATATGCGAAGCATCTGTCATAACCACATATTCCTTATCTTTCAAAGGATATTTCAGCACTACAGCTTTCTCAAAACCTTCCTTCAGCGCTCTAAAAGCCTGATCATGCTTGGACTCCCATCTCCACCGAGTCCCACTTTTAAGCAATTCCCTGAATGGTTCTACCAACCCTGAGTATTTAAGAACGAACCTTCTGAAAAAGTTGCAAATTCCCAGGTATGTTTTTAACTGTTTAACATTCTGTGGCACCTCTGCGTTAAGTATCTTATCAACCCTACTTTCTTCTGGTGTTACACCTCTACTCGACACTCTATGACCTAAAAATGTCACTTTTGACTGACAGAATGACGACTTAGACAGCTTCAAAGTGAACCCTGCCTGATCTAACTTCTGAAAAACTATATCTAAATGACGTAGATGCTCTTCAAAACTGCGTGAACTAATTACCATATCATCAATGTAAATGGTTACAAACTCTCCTGTGTCATCCCCTAATGCGATGTTTAAAGCCCTAATTAAAGCTGCTGAACTACTCTTTAACCCATAAGGTGTTCTACAAAATTGATAAAGGTTATATTTATGACTAAAAGCTGTAAATGGTCTATCTTCGTACATAAGTGGCACTTGCCAGAAACTGGAACTCAAATCTACACAAGTGAAATACTTCTTCCCCTCAAATGTTTGCATTAATTCCTCTATTGACATGGATTTCAGCTGGTCTGAACTGATTCTACTGTTAACTAAACGAGCATCTAAACAAATACGGACTGTGCCGTCGGCCTTGGGCACGGTGATCAAAGAATTAACATATGGACTGATAGAGTGCTCAATAATCCCATCTTCAAGCATCTGCTTAATCTGTGCCTCAACTGCACTCTGATAAGCGAAAGGTACAGGATATCTATGTCCTGTGAATACTGACCTATCAATAACGTTCAGTGAATGTGTATAGCAATTGGCCATACCAATGCGATCCTCAAAAACTCTCCTATTACACAATAACACATCATAGAGCAGAACACACTGTTCTTCCTCTATATTTCACTGAAATGCAGCATTACTTAACGAGTCCTCTAGACTACCGTTCGTAATCACACTGCCCACAAAACATGGAGAATACCGCTCTACGGCTGGCGATATCTCATTTAAAGTACAAATCACACCTTCAACACTACTTCTCTGAATATGGTCATTGAACGCTACCTCTACTTCAGAATCACCCCATTTAAATTTCAAACTCCCTATATCAAAACATAAGTTACCAGACACTCTACTTAGCCACTCTGAACCCAAAATAACACTGAATACTAAATTTGGAATTACAAGACAAATCTGCTTTTCTACATGATTATTAATTTTTAATGTCTACTAAAACTAGTTTAGAAATTACTTTAGACCTCTTCCCAACAGCTGTGATAACAAAAGTGCTTTTAATTGGCATCCCCTCAAAATTTACTCCAGTTCCTTTCATTTTATCATAAAATGCACTACTTGTGCAACTCTTCATACAACCACTATCAATTAAAACATCTGTGTATGCCTCGGACACGTAAAATTTAACTATCGGGCTCTTACTAGCCACATCCTTAATAATACCTTCATCATTTAGTTCACGTAATAATTCATTTCTTACATTTAGGTCATAGGGTTCCTGTATAAGTGTATGGACAGGGCATGTTACAGACTGAGATTCTGACCTTACATCGCAGCCTGGTTCGTGTTTAAAGTACCGCTACCGCTTGGTGTAGTACTATTCACTACTGCACTGGTCTGGTTGTTCTGGGCTATGTTAACGGTATTTCTCTGTTCGTTATTACCATTTGGCTGATCCCCTTCTTGACCCCTGTTCTGGTTATAATTATTATTGTTATTATTTCTCCCTTGGTTACCCCTAAAATCATTATTTCGGCCTTGAATTCCCCTGAAATCATTAATTCTACCTTGTACTGCGTACCATACCTTTTTCCTCTGTACTGATTTTGCTGATTATTATTATTATTATTATTATTATTATTATTATTATTATTATTATTCTGGTTGCCCCTATTTTGGACGTTGGCCCCTTCGCCACGGTTCCCTTGAACTTCCTGATTCCTATTCTCATTAGGCCTGTTATTATGGTTACCCTGGTTCCTACCGAAATTCTCCTCGTAACCACCTCTTTCCAGAGCATCGAATGTACTTAATAAATTGTCCACTTGTGAAATAGATTTAACATTTTGGATACAGGCAGCTTCTTTGATTCTATATGGAAAATGTCTTAGAAATAGCCTGACTACATCACTTTCCTCCCTCAAACCATCCAGATATTTACACGTCAATACCTGTCCTAAAAAGTACTCGGTCATAGTGTAGTTTCCTCTCGGGTTATATTTCCCACACACAATTCCCTCACAGTGGTGAGACTGAATTACCTCATTCCAAAATTTCTCACAAAATTTAACTTTAAAATCTGAAATGTCCTCGAAATTGTCTCTGTAGACAGCAAACCAGTTTCTTGTCTCCCCTACAAACGCTTGCTCTAAAATCTCAACTACCTGGCACCACTCAATAATACCATCTTCCAAACTCTCCCTGAATTTATTTTCTATTGCATTCATGACTTCCATGGGACAACCCTGTCGATTGCTGAACTTTCCCAACTCTATCTCCCTGTGTGTGCTATTCACATAAACTGGCCTGCTCTGACTATTTTCCTGCCTAATTCTTGCTTTCAACTCCTGTTCTAATTCAGCAATATTCTCCTCAGCTTTTCTTTCAATATTAGTTACAGTTAACCTAATGCTCCCTTCCGATGCTTCAACTTTACCACTTAACTTAGCTTGTTTCTCATTAATCTCATTAATTCTTTCCTTATTCCTCTCCCTTAAATCATTAACTTCAGTGATTATTTCTGCATGAACTTTATCAATTCTTCCCCCCAGCTGTTCTTTAACCTCTTTAGTTGCTACCTGAATTTTGTCAATTTCTTCCCCCAATTGCTTTTTGACCTGCTGTGTTTAAAGTTGCACTAGTTCTTTTAAATTTTCAGCCTGTGTACTGATTCTAATTTCTAACTCCTCCTGTATTTTTCCTAATTTTCTGTCTACATCTGCAATAATCTCTTCAGCCTTCTCTTCCATCACCCCTCTGATCTCACCTCTAATCAGCTCAAATTTATCACTAATTTCCCTACTGTTTTGATCCAATTGAACATTATTCTGTTCAAGTTTGGCATTTAAAGTTTCAGTACTCTCTTTATTTTCCCTACTATTTTGTTCAAGTTTAGCATTACTTTGTTCGAGTTGAGCATTTAAAATTTCAGTAACTTACTCTCTTTATTTTCCCTACTATTTTGTTCAAGTTTAGCATTATTTTGTTCGAGTTTATCATTTAAAGTTTCAGTACTCTCTGTATTTTTCCCTACTGTTTTGTTCTAGTTTTAGATTTAAAGCATCTGCGCTAATTTTATTTTGTTGCATAAACTGAAGAAGCAAACTCTCTAACCCTGCTTGACTGTTTTGATTACCCCCCTCAGTAACGGGATTTACCTCCGACATCCCTGTACTGCTTTCATTTTCAAGACTAGTCATGCTGCTCGTATCTTCATTATCCTACTGGTGACCACTACGCAACTTCATCTCTTCCTCAACATTACCCATGCTGATACACACCCATAAATGAAAACCCCCAAAATACAGGCACAGAAATAGATATATCCTTCTCCTTCCACAAATGTTATTAGGTTTTCGGCCTCACGTTGGTAGCGACAAGTGTAACGGTTTTGCTCCACGTTGTGCGCACAAGTGTAACGGTTTCACTGGGGAGAGTGTGGAAAAACCACAACAAGTCCCACGTTTGAGGTGATAAATGTAATGTTTACACACACTAAGATACGTTGTATTAATGGGCGCTAAGACCTCAACGCTATGTTGAAATCTAAATTTATTTTTAACAACACCTAGCTCATGCAGAACACCTTTGAGAATCTTCACACTCAGATCTTGGTATGATTTGATCATTAACCCAACTAACAATTGTATCAGGAGCAGGAATTTGGTCTATATCTAATGCTACCTACTGAAAGCAAAGATTGCATAGTATAAGAAATGAATTTATTAAAACAAGTAGGGGCAATTTTAATAATAATAATAATAATAAATTTAAATTGGAGCGTAACGATTTGAATTTTACCACTAGAGAATTACGTGAAAACGGAGTCGGATGAATTACTGATTTTACTATTATTCCCAAGATAAGAAGTTACTGAAATTCTGAATATGAAACAATGAAGCGAGAGATTATGTAGTTCTGAGTCATTCGCGCTTACCATTGGAAATTGCCGTAGCATTTCCCTCGTACGTGATGGTTCAAGAGAGCTTCCATCAGCCTTCTGGACGTCGCCATCTTCTTCGTCAGTTGTGGAGATTGTTGTTGAAATGATAAAGTTATGGTCCGATCACACCGGAACCAACTAAACGAGCAACCACATCGCTCAAGTTTTACAATGTTAATAGTCCTTCCTTCTCGGCGCGAAAACAATATATACACTCGCCGAATCCCCTCTCCGGACACGTCTCCTACTGGCCCGGTCTCCTCTGATTGGCTGAGCCACCACGCGATACTCCCGACATGAGGGTCAATTTACTCGGCGCGACGATGTCGATTTCCGTACCAGGCAATTTCGCCTTTTCTTGATACAGCCAGCTGGAAGTGTCCCTCGGTTTTCGTCATCGCTTCTCGACAAGAATATACCTGTAGCTGAATTCCCAATGACTCATCTCTCTCACAATAAACCCTAACTGACTAAAATCCGTAAAATTCCGTAATCATATAATTTTCCGCGATAATGTTGTTTGTAATAATTCGCTTGATAGTGTTTTCTATAACATCGAAAACCTATCTGTATACTTATAATCTTTAAAAAAACGCTCCAAAAATACCTTAATAATAATAATAATAAGTTAAATGAAAATTGTCTTGGCTGAACATTGAATGGCTTCCTACTTACTTATGTCAGTGGCGTAAAATACCCTCGAAAAACACGTTACAAAGTTAAGATTAGGGTACAACCAAATGTACAATTTATGTTATGCTTTTACCAAAGCAACATTTTCTTAATTTTTATTGACTGTTTTTTCTTTTTTTTTGGGGGGGAGGGGAGTGGCTGGAGCTCCCACGGCTCCCCCCTAATATACGTCCCTGTATTTAAGGGTGTTTGATTGTGACAGCCTTGTGTCGATATATTCACTCCTCCAAGAAAACATTCCGGTAACCATGCGTCTTAAATGTTAAACGTTAAAATTATTATTATTATTATTATTGCATTTGGTGTGTGAAATTGGGTGACATTTACATTAGAAACATTTAGAACGCAAAAATGCACCAAGAATTATATTATTAATAATAATAATAATAATAATAATAATAATAATAATAATAATAATAATATCGTATGGGCTCGGGTGCCTGGTGCAAGCTTTGCTATTTGACACCCAGAGGGTAGCTAGCATGTCGAATTTTGTTGTTCCTTGACTATGAAGTGCAAGGAGGTTGGATGTTAGATATCTAAACTCCTTGAATAAAAATAATAACAACAGAACAGTTGTCAACAACTATCATTTTGCGGATAAAATCAGTACCAGTACCAGGTATCCTTGGACTGAAGAACGGAAGAAACTCTTCAGTGCCCAGACGAAGAGAATTTGGGAGCAGAAAAGATCAACATCATTTGCTAAGTGAGTTCTCTCGCGCCCCTTGGACAGGGCTGGCATGCGAAATTAAATGCATGGCTGTGGGGCGAAAATAATTTAATATCGCCGTGAGCGCGATATTCGGGAGCGAAATTATAATGATTGTCGGCGCGTAATTAAATCAAAGCGAAACTTAATTTGAAGCGAAATTAATTTCGTTACTGACTTTTAATTTCGCTCCCAGTGCGAAATAAAATTCCCAAACGGTATTTAGTTTTGACCCCCGGCGTGAATTTAAAATGCATGAAACATTTCATTTCGTCGTTGAAATTAAAATAGGCCTATATTCGTTTCGAGAATTAAATTATGTGTGGTACCAAATTCAAAGTCCCAACTTTGGCAACGGTATTAGCGCAGGCTACCTGCACAAAATGCTGGGCCACAACAGCAACGTGAGTCATTCAGTGGTCATCACTCCAGTGTAGGAGAAAGTCAATGATGTGGCATCAACATCACCATCGTCGTTGACTGAACCTCGGACTTGGGGCCAGCCCATCTTGACGTTCATAACGCAGTAACTTGTGTACATGAGGCAACAAGTACTTCTACCTTTTCCATAGCGGACAAGATAAACTAATGTGCCGTGCGGACAGACATTGAAGGTAAGTGAACAACTTCCAATTGGCTGCGTCGTCTGGGGGTGCCGTCCCATTACACAGGGTGATTCATAAATCCTATTACAAACTTTCGTGGTTTGTAGAGCGGACTAAGTAGATCACATTTTGATTAGGAACCCATGTCCGGACATGTATCGTTTAGATACCAAATCAGTTTGACTCAATTGCACATCTCCCACTTCACTACAAGAGTTGTTCCACGTGGCGACCCTGCTGTTCATTACTCAACGTGTACCTGTGCAGCATGTTATCATACACACATCCCACGAGACCTGGTTTGTGTTCAATAATGTGTGCTGCCGCAATAACAAGTACATCAAGATCTTCTTCCGACTCTACAGGAGTCTCATAAACAAGGTTCTTCATGTGGCCCCATAGGAAAATGTCGAGGGGAGTTAAATCTGGCAATCGTGGTGGCCACGAAATTGGACCACCTCGACCTATCCATCTTTCCCCGTATTTGGTCGAGATGTTCGCGGACTGCTCTGCAAAGTGCGCTGGTGCGCCATCATGTTAGCACCACATTTGCTGACGTAGTGCCAATGGCAAATCATCACAGAATTAAACTAGTACCTCTTGCAGGAAGTGGACCAGTTAGGCGGTACGGAAGAAGGTACGACCCAATCAGATGGCCAGCCCATACATTGATGCCGAACCATTGCTGAAATCCACATGGCTGTGGGCATGCGGATTTTCTTCAGCCCAAATGGGACAGTTTCGACAGTTAACAAGATGTTCAGTAAAGAACATATAGCCTACTTTCTCCTGAATGCATGGGTATTGTTATAACTCTTTGTACTTTTGAAGGTGCATAATTGAATGTTGGTTGTAGTAGCTTGTTGAAATACAACTTGCTATACGGATATTAAAAATGAATATGACGTGCCCTTTGCTAGTGCTACCTCTGTAAAAAAATGTCATTCAATTCGGTTTCACCGTGTTTGAATTGATATGGGGAATCGATTTACACACATACATGGCCGCTATCTGCAAACTATTGGGCTGATGACCGTGTAGTTCAGTCAAACGATGCTTCCTTCAAAAAGGTATGTTGTTGCAAAATTTAGTAGAGATCAAATGATTAGGTTGGTCGTAATTGATTTAAGCTTTTATCATTAGGGTGGCCGCCATTCCATTTAAGTCAAGATGGGGGCGATATAAAATATGACACTGAGGTATCCTTTGCTAGTGCTACCTCTGTACCAAATTTCGTTCGATTCGGTTTCACCGTGTTTGAATTAATATGGGGAATCGATTTGCACACATACATGGCCGCCATATGCAAACTATTAGACTGATGACCTTGTAGCTTAGTCAAAGAACGCTTCTCGCATAAAGGTATGTTGTTGCAAAATGTGGTAGAGATCAGATGATAAGATTGGTCGTAATTTGATTTTAGCTTTTTACATTTGGGTGGCCACCATTACGTTTCCATGAAGATGGCGGTGATTTAAAACATGACACTGAGGTGCCCTTTGCAAGTCTCTACCAAATTTCATTCAATTCGGTTTCACCGTGTTTGAAAGGATAGGGGGAATCGATTTGCACACATACATGGCCGCCATCCGCACATTATTGGGGTGACGACCTTGTAGTTGGGTCAACATATATTGTTACGGCTGTGAGTTTGTGTCATCGCTCGCCGCATGAGCCACAACTGCCCCAGGGCTGGGCTGTGCCCTGCCTCGTGTATTGCGTTCGCCTTATGCAACAGGGCTACCAGGACAAAGGGATGGTCCAGAATATTCGTGACCCAGCCAGTGAAGGAAATATCTAGAAGCCGTGTGTCCTGGACGATTCTAGAATTCATTGAGCCACCAGCCTGCTATATAAGCGGCCTCAAAGTGAGGGGACTGAGTTTTCTGTGGGTGTGTGTTTCTGAGCTAGTGCGTGTTTTCCTGAGCGACAGAAGTGTAGTGACGAAGTGCCGTGCGAGTTACGAGATCCAGTGACATTGTTTCCCAGCTTGTGAACAGCGTGCAGCAAGCTATCGTAAGTAACTGGAGTTGGTGAACATAAGGGAGAGGAGCCGGTAGTTTCTGTCAAGGCCACCGTACTCATTTAGACGGTTTAACTTCTGTGGTTTGTTGACAAGTGAAAGTGCCAAGAGCGCTCAAGGAAGAGACTTGAGGAAACTGGAGTAAGGTTCCAATTGCTTGTATTTGCTGATGAGTAGTGTACCTCTTCCTGCAAGCAATAAAGCTAACTTCTCTTTAAAGCAGTAATTGGTGTTGTGTTTTCTACCCTCCGTAATCCAGTTAACAAAAGTGCCACTAGGGGTGGCACGTAACAATATGTTTATGCATAAAGGTATAATGTTGCAAAATTTGGTAGAGATCAGAAGATTAGGTTGGTCGTAATCTGATTCAAGACTTTAACATTTGGGTGGCCGCCATTACGTTTTAGTCAAGATAGCGGCGATATAAAACATGACACTGGAGTGCCCTATGCTAGTGCTACCGTACCTCTGCACCAAATTTTGTTCAATTCGGTTTCACCGCGTTTGAATTGATAGGGGAATCGATTTGCACACATACCTGGCCGCTATATGCAACTTATTGTGCTGATGACCTTGTAGTTTAGTCAATAGGCGCTCCCCATATGAATATATGTTGTTGTAAAATTTGGTAGAGATCGGATGATTAGGTTTGTCGTAATATGATTTAAGCTTTGAATATTTAGTGGCCGCCATTACGATTCCATCAAGATGGCGGCGATATAAAAGTCACACTGAGGTGCTCTTTGGTCGTGCTATCTCTTTACCCAATTTCGTTCAATACGGTTTCACCGTGTTTGAATTGATAGGGGGAATTGATTTGCACACATACATGGCCGCCATCCGCACTGTATAAGATCAATGACCTTCCAGTTTAGTCAAAAGAATGTTCATACATAAAGGTATAATGTTGCAAAATTTGGTAGAGATCAGATGATAAGGTTGGTCGTAATTTGATTTAAGCTTTTAACATTTGGGTGGCCACCACCACGTTTTCGTCAAGATGGCGGCGATATAAAACATGACACTTAGGTGCCCTTTGCTAGTGCTACCTCTGTACCAAATTTCGTTGAATTTGGTTTCACCGTGTTTGAATTGATATGGGGAATCGATTTGCACACATACATGGACACCATCTGATAACTATTGGGCTGATGTCCTTTTACTTTAGTCAAAAGACGATCGCCATATAACTATATGTTGTTGCAAAATATGGTAGAGATCGGATGATTATGTTAGTCGTAATTTGATTTAAGCTTTGAACATTTGGGGGCACCATTACGTTTTCGACAAGATGGCGGCGATATAAACCATGACACTGAGGTGCTATTTGCTTGTTCTATCTCTGTACCAAATTTCGTTCAATTCGGTTTCACCGTGTTCGAATTGATAGGGGGGATAGACATTCAGAGTACACACACTCACACACACACACACAGACTCACACAGAGAAGACACACTTTTTTTTGGCCCTGTGTGGATCTCATAAGTCTACTTTCATTTTTTGCAAAATTCGAAAGTAGGCTAAAAACAGCTACCCTGGGGAATTGAGCTTCATCGGTGAAAATAACGTGACACGGAAAGTGGGGTGTGTTAATACACTGGTGTAGAAACCAAGCACAGAAGTTGGCGGGAAATCTGCCGGGCCCATTGCTTGAACATTCTGTGGGTGAAAAGGGTGCAGTTACTGGTCGCGCAAAACACGCCAGACGCTCGATTGGGACCCATTCACGGCATCGGCAATGTTTCGCGTACTCGTCAACGGGTCCTCTTCTACGTGATGGACATCCTCTTCAAAGTCGACAGTGCGACGCGTCTGAGCAGCACCACAATCCGCCCTCCTCGGTTGGAATGAACAAGTTTCTCGTAGCCTTAGTTTTAGTTTCACAAAAATGTGTGTGATGGGTGGGGAGATGCGGAAAACCATTACGTCCAGCTTCGCCGTCCATTAGTAACATCTCGGTGTACTCATCAAAAGTGTATGACTGGATCACAACTGCTGTCAAATAAGACTCACTGTAGTAGGGCGGTCCCGGCGCAGGGGCTAATGGGCAAGATGGCCGCCGCGTGCAACCAGCCCTATGTTATTCTAATAGATGGGCAGTCAGAGCTGGCGCAGTGGCTAATTGGCAATATGGCCGCCACACCCTGAGACTGTGTATGACGTCACAGGGAGAGGTCGGCCGTATAGTTGCTAAATGGAATATTTTTTTTATTATTATGATTATTATTAGGTAATTATTGATTGATCAAGTACCATTAAGAGCAGTCTTAAATTATCCACTTTAAGGTGAAGTGGTTAGCATTTTTGTATGTCACTGCGGAGCCAGGGTTTCAGTCCTGGCTCTGCGAAGAAATGTAATTTCTGGTCAAATGGTTGGAATGGGGTACACTAAGTCTTGTGAGGCAAAAGTGAGAAAAAGCGGGTTTAATTCATACCTCAACCATTCTGCCTAACCCAACTTGATCTAACCTAACCTTACTAACCTAACCTAACTTCAAAGTGAGAGCAAATATGACAGCAAATGAGAGAGCACACATAATAAACTAAGTTATAACCTAACCTAACCTAACCTAACTTACCCTAACCTAACCTAACCTAACCTAACCTAACATAACCTAACTTCAAAGTCAAAGCAAAAAAAGTAAGAGCAAATGAGAAAGCACAAATAATAACCTTAGTTATAACCTAACCTAACCCACAGAAACCTCATTTAAAAATTTTAACATGTTACATTTTAACATTTTATATTTTTGATTTTTCATTTTACATTTTATAGATTTTACATTTTTTATTTTTTGTGTTTTAAGTTTTACTTTTTTAGATTTTACATTATAAAATTTAAGATTTTTTGATTTTAGATTTTACATTTTACATTTTCCGAAAAGAGTAAACTACAAGGTCTCATACCTAACCTCACAAAAACTAACTTTACCAAACCTAACTTCAGCTAATCCAAAGGCTAATGCACATACACAAAGTATATATAAGGGCACATGCAACTATCCTTATGCTAGTCCTATTGACGTCCGAAACGGGGGAGGAGCTTACGGTCAGCTGTTTGCAATATGGCGGCGATATGGTGACGTGAAGTAATTGGGTGTGCGTTTGTTATGGCTTCTAATTTATGATGACAAAATACTACATATTTCCTTTCATTGTTAGAAATATTTTTATAATCAATTTAATTGCAGTGCCTAATTACTACCAGTTAAAAATATTACCCACATGTAGATAGTCAATTTACTGTCTGCTGTTACATATATGAAGCCTGTACTTGGGAGCCTAGCGGTATCGATGTTTTTTTTATTAATTTCACAATATATATATATATATATATATATATATATATATATATATATATATCTCACATAACACAAAGGATGACTCCCTGATAATAAATTGAATCAAGCAACCCTGAATTTGCATGAATGTTTTGGGTTCAAAGAAGCGTTACTTGGGATGCTCAAATCATACTTCAATATTGCAAATATTGACCTACATACTTGCTGTTCAAAGGCAAGAATGTTAATTTATTAATCTCTTGCCACAGGCAAGTTAAAATGGAGGCATCCTCTTTATCAATATATTTAATTAAATATTTAAAATACAGATATTTAACAAAGCTGGAGTCTTCATTTGAACTGTCATAAGCAAACGGAACAGATCAAAAACTACACTAAAAGCCAAACCAAATTCACTCCTCAGCTCGACATAAACCATAATACCAATTAAAGCCTTTACAAAACATACTCTCCTTACTGTTGTACAACTTTCAAACCAACTATTCGCACTCAAAACTGTAAAACCCTGAAATGAGAACTAATTAAAGTTAGAATAGCCTAGGCCGATCCGGTCTCCCACTACATTACCGCATATGTAGCCTATACTTAACATCACTATAACTTTAAAATTACGACTAAGTGACCTATCTGCCTGAGTAGTATAGGTGTTACCGGCCTGCCTGGGATGATGGGTCACCAAACCGGTACTTAAAACTAAGATTTTACATTTTAATTAACTAAATTCAACAGTAGGGAGATCATAGCGAAAAACACAATTTAAGCCAAATCATACTTCAATGACCTACATACTTGCTGTTCAAAGGCAAGAATATAAATTCTCTGGCAAATTAAGGCTAGGAACAGCATTTTTCTTAAGTTTTCTAACCATTCGGCTATTGTCAATCGGAAGAAACCCTTAAATAAGTTTACGAAGAGCGGATTACATTCTTTGTACGGCACAGAAGTAATAGGCTATAAGTTTATCAGTATTTTTGATGTAGCTAAATCCATGTGAATACAAATTAGAGACAATAACTATCAATAATCAACAATACCGGTGGAAAGAAGTCGTCTTCACAAAAATGCAGGCTGCACACTGTCATGTAACATGTAACACGTTTTCCAATTGACAGCGACGAAACCCATCTTTCTCTCTGAACTTTTTGTACAGGAAAGTAGTGAAGATATTTCGTAGCCGTTTTATACGTTTTGCAACCTTATACAGAGCAGTACCTCCTCGAATTTGACAAATTTCTTTCTGTTTCCATCACGACGTCAATGCTTCACCATCTAAATAAATCTCACCAATCACAATGTTACAGCTTCAACATTCTGCCGCGTGGCTGCGCCATCCAACTTTTCTGACGTCAATAGGCTACTGTACAACATCATCACTACCCCAACAGTTTTATTCATTTTGTTGTGTACACATTTGTCAATTTTCCAATTTCCCATTTTCAGTTGTTTTTAATGTCGGTTTTAAGTTTTTCAATTTCATAATATGGAAACATGGATTTTGCATTTTGTTGTTTACACATTTGTCAATTTTCCAATTTCCCATTTTCAGTTTTATAATGTCAGTTTTAAGTTTTTCAATTTCATAATATGGAAACATGGATTTGCATTTCGTTGTTTACACATTTATCAATTTCACAATTTCCCATTTACAGTTTTTAAAATTTCAGTTTAATGTTTTTCTATTTTGTCAAAAAGGGAACATGGATTTTCCAATTTGTGTTTCATATGTTTATTTTGCATTAGGAGTGGAGATAGGTGGGTACTAATTAAAAATGTACAAGCAGTGTCCATACAATATGTTCTATTTTAAAAACATGAACACTATTTACACATAATACATTTTTATATTGAACCCTTGCAAAGAAGCATATGAGACTCAGATTCGGGGCGTAACGGGTCATATTCGTAAGTTGCTGTCAGGGCGCTTCATTAACTTGCAGGGTAACATATAACAAAATAACACGCAGGAAAGAGTGAAGCCAGGGTTAAAAACAACTGAATTTAATAACAAATCACCATATTTACACATAAACAATTAACAACAAAAACTCCCAACTGACTCCCGCTTAATAAAAATGCCAAGAAAACTAGGCGATATCTCAGGAGAGATTAATTACCTGGACCAAGTGTCCTTAAATAAAAAGATACAAAAGTGACCATATAAGTGCGTATGCTGTTCTACATGCATCACGATGTGTACTTTGAATGCGTGATTCGTTATCATCCGGAATGACCCTTCAAACAACGAATCCGCATTTTCTAGAGCTAGACCGACACGGGGGAACACAACTACAATACTTAAATTAAACCGACACTTCCTAAATCTACTATAAACAAACACAAAATTTCCGTGTGAAATTGGACTTAGATTGCCGTAGCAACATTTACTGCCTAAAAACTTAGGACTTCTCACACAAATCAACACAAGTACATTAACACGTGACCAATAGAAAAATACTCAAATGACCGCTGTCAAAATTTACAAATACTCTACCACTACACCACACAGGTGTGACACACAAAATTATATGAATCGAGTCATCAACAAAGCAATAGGCAAACAGCCAACATTTACGTTAATCACAATATTTTACCCATACAAGGTACAACAATCCGTTACACACATGGCGAACTCCCCAATTAATTATGGCTTAAAAAATTAACCATCACAATGAACAGGTTTGCTATATGAAAGCTTACAGGGTTCAGTCGGACAAAAATAGGACTGCCTATCAAAATAAGTCACAGGCAAAACGGGCGGTTTGTGGAACTCTGCATGTCTGTCAACCCACGTGTCAAATACCTCGACCTCCCAGAACATGGGGTCGAACCTCGAAGAAATGTGCCCCCAAAGCACAATAATACATGTGTGTCAGAATAACCATATGGACAAGAATCAGCAGTCTCCCAAGAGCACTCTGTCTTTCCATCTAAAATACAATAGCAGCAAAAATATATAAGGGCGGTAGGACAACTACCCCCTCCTCACGTAGAATCAACACACACTAGACACATCAACACACACAGAATCACACGTATGGGTTTTGACAGACCCTGAAATAAAAGACACAAATAATATCCACATGCTGGCGCCATCGTTCTATGCCGTGACTAGTCACCTGAAAAGGACTCAAGAAAAATCTATCAAAATTAGAACGAAGGTGTTCTACAATTACTTTTAAGTTGGTGCACTCGGCTACCCTAACATGAATAATAACCTGTTCAGCAAAATGTTTTACAATCATTTCCTCCCATTCCTATATTAATATTAACGTTAATAAAGCACCATTTATCGAATGTAACGGGTTCCGCAATTGCAAGGATAAAAATCACGCACGCACGCCGCGTACATTACACTTGACTCAAGAAAGAAAACAAAATATCAACAAACACTTTGGCCACGCGCCAACGGACATTTAAACATATAGTGTCGGTGCAAGAAAAACTCTAAAACAACAAGAAAGAAAAACATGACTATTTACAAAGTTCCCCGGCCAAATCTAACTACATAATTGAAATAATCCAATTTTAGTACATCACCGCTTCTGCATGTAGACCAAGGACATCCTCCTCAACCCATTGCCCTATGGACAATTTAGCTCTCCATAGTAGTCGTCTGCATTGATTTCTTGAAGCTCATCCCAACTTCAAACCACGTGCTGTTCATCTTGGTCTCGACTCCTTGGCAGAAAAGTTCAATATTAAATATTTGCCTATCTATAATCGCTTGCAGGCTACTCAGTTCACCCACAATTGTCCTAATGCGATTAATAGCGAAGACTGGCCCTCATTATATCGGACACACGCACTATAAAAACATACATAAAATACACACAATTTATACATAAAATATACATCTCGAGTCCGCGCCACTGGCTCGTTAACACGTTCAAAATCCTGGCTGCACTAGCAGTCGCTATCTCGTCCGGTATTCCGTTCTGTACTATGGACTTCGGCTCTGGTAAGCGCTAATTAGGGTGATACGATACTTCCCTCTTAAAGTTGAACTCGTCGTCTTGAAATAAATGTTACTGTTTATCACGCGCTAGCGTGAAATACTTAGATCACAAAATAAAGTTGATTTTACAACAAAACGTATTATAGCTTTTAAAATTCGATACTGCAATCGCTGCGACTTTAGCTCCTCAGAGCTCACAAAATAAATTAGCTTCACTGATTTTAGAGCGTAAAAATCATTTTTCAAACCAACTAATGACTTAGATAAATTCGAGCGTCAAAATCACAATCCAAACTGGCGTGGAGTATGCCTCTGAAGGCTCCACACAATAAGGCTTTAAAATTCACACTTCAAACTGACGTGGAGTATGCCTCTGAAGGCTCCACAAGATAGGTACTTTAAAAAATCACACTTCAAACTGACGTGGAGTATGCCTCTGAAGGCTCCACAAGATAAGTACTTTAAAAAATCACACTTCAAACTGACGTGGAGTATGCCTCTGAAGGCTCCACAAGATAAGTACTTTAAAAAATCACACTTCAAACTGACGTGGAGTATGCCTCTGAAGGCTCCACAAATTAAGTACTTTAAAAATCACACTTCAAACTGACGTGGAGTATGCCTCTGAAGGCTCCACAAGATAAGACTTAGATTGGCGTCAAGCCAAGCTATTTATGAGAAACTGACAAGGGCGGTGGAGTGGGGCAAAGTCGGATAAAAACTTCCAGAGTTTTTGTCTCACAAAGATGTAGCTAGTGTCATTCTTCTCCAAATAAATCCAACGTCTCAAATTACTCGAGCGGAAATTAATCCGTTCGGCGGTTCCTTAGATACACACTTCCGCGGGCTTTTTACTACTGACGCCGTCCACCTCGTGGTCATGGCTTGGTCTCTTGCGATTGGCTGATTCAATCGTATGTTCGTTGAGAGGACCTCGTGATTCTTCCTTTATGTCTCCAATTTTGGTACAGTAGTTGCACAATTTAGCCTTGAACTCGACTAATTCTGGCCGTCCCCCAGGAATAGCTACCAGCTCAGCTTCTGTTGCAATCATTACGAAATGCTGGCCTCCCTAATATCCAAGTCGACTTCCTTACGTGCTGCCTGGGCCGTAGTAATAATAATAATAAATATGAATACTTATTTATCGAAGATCAATAAGGGTTCAATATATATTCTTTTTTGTTATAAATTGTACAGTTGTTTTCATTTTGTTTTCTATTTTATTTATTTTTTGATTATGAATACCATTTTTGTTCTTTTTGTGTTTTTCTATTTTTGTAGTGCTATTGTTTTAATTTTTTTAATTGATTTGCTTTATGTATTTGCTAGACTCATGCAGAGGATTTTGATATTCAAAACTTAATTCTTTAAGCATGGTCAATGACTGAGTAATGACCATAGGCATATGTACCTAAACCATTAGCTTCAATCACACTTTTATCATCACCAGGACACAAAGTAATTTTGTTTAGTCTTATAGATGATATGTCATGTTGTTTAGAAGCGATAATGTTCATTGGTATTCTTTTTACATTGTTGTTCATGACACAATCCTTATAATCTTTAAAGCTTATACAATTTTTGACAACACCTCTGTTAATACCTTTAATCTTTTTGATTTCTTTACCATTTATAACTAAAGCGTACATTTTATCTCTAAGTCCAACAAATGCTTTTATAATTTGTCCACAAGCCTCGTCTTTAAATTTCCCCAACGTTTTCTTGTTTGATGTAGATTAACATATTTGATTAGTAGGATAATCTGACGTGTCCAGGTGTTCTAGGAAATCCAACTTGTCTTCATATACATCTTGGGTGTTAACCAAATAAATGCACGAGTCGGTATCCATATACATGAGTTTAAGATTGTTCATTCCATAATAGGGTAGCAGGACATCATAGTGGTGGGAATACATTAGAGTTTTTGAAATATCCAGTATACACATTCCAATATATATAGGGTTATTGAATACAATGTTACGTTTAGCCATGTGGAAAGCAGCTAGGTTAGGACCATAAATTGTTCTGTCTATAAATGCCGGCTTTACTATTAGCTTTTCTGCCTTTTTGCTGTCAGTCACAAGACGTATGTCTATTCTTTTACGGATATTTTACATTGTTTTTCCAAAAATGGCATTGCTGAATAATTTGTACAGATATTTCTCAAAATCATTTTTGGCTTGTTTTCGAAGGTTGTTATTAAAATCAACGCATGCCTTTAACCAAGGTCTTTGCTTAAACTTGAACACACGAAGCATTTTTATCAATTTTATTCCCTGATCTAAAGCCTGTTTTAATGCCATGTAGGGAACAACATATCGCCTTCGATTTCCAAGATGAGGAATTAGTTTTTTCAGAGACGAATCCTTAGGTTGTGTACACTCTGGTAGGAAAGGTAAATCGTTGTGTAGATCATGAAAGTCAGATGGTTAATCAACATCAACGTCTAGAATGTATCCCACAGGATCGTCTTCCTTTAGTTTTTCTAGATCAACGGTATCTGGAGAAACCCACTGAAATCCACCATAAGGAAGAGAGTGGCCCATTGCCCACCCGTATTGGTTGTTGGCATCATCGTAGGTAATAAACTGCGATGGTTTCTCAGAATCATAGGTTTCCATGTATTTATTGTTAGCTTCAGCATACCGATGAGACATCTGGCATATGCCTCCACGTATTCCAGACTCGATTAAAAGAATCTGATCGTAATCCTGTAGCAATTCCAGTTCAATTCCTGTGTAAAGGAGCATTGGCTCGAAACTTAAACCAGGCGAAGTGAAAAAGTGTGCAGCATCCACTCGGTGTGTTTCTAGTGTTTTGTTTCTAAACGTTTCAAAGCTGTCTGCAAGAAGGAGTACATCTGAAGTTAGGTTGATGTCACTATATTCCCCTAGAATTTTAATGTTGAACTGATTCCAGACATTTTTGGCATGTTCATAGTCTTCTTGACTAACATCATCTTGACTTAATTTGTTAAAGAATACCTCTTTTGGAGGTAAACACGTTTCACTTAACTTTTCCCATGAGTCAATGTAGTCATAACAAAATACCCCTTTACGAGTCATGAGCATTGCATTTTCTTTTCCAAAGTCTTTGTCTGTTTCAGGGTATAATGTTAAGTTGGAAACTAAGTTTTCCAAACTACTTGGCATTAACCGAAACGTGTCCACAAATATAAGCTTAACATTTCCTACTTATTTGGTAAAGGAAATGTACTTTTCTTTGGAGTTCGCGATAACATCCACTCTCTCAGTAGTACATCCTAATTGCTTTACAATGAAATTTGCGTCGTAGCCACTCATATTATGTAGAAACACAGGAACGGGGTTACTTGTCTTACACCTCAAATTTCAGTTATTGTGAGCACTTCCACGGTATTCCCCTGTAATATGGCAATGGTCTCGAACTTTCCAGTCCTCTTTGGTAAATGGTTTTTGACACAAATAACAGGCTTCAGAACATTGGAACTCTGCTTCTTGATCCTGAGTTAAGGCCTTTGGAATATTTAAGCTGTAAAGGCGATCGATTTCATTAGCTATTGAGATCAAACAGTCCATAAACTTTTCTGCAGCATCAGGTCCACGATAAATAACAGGTTGGCTTGGAAGGTTTGTCTTTATGTGTTCCACAGCCGGTGAGGGTTTAACGTATATACTGAACCCTTGCAAAGAAGCTTATGAGACTCAGTTTCGGGGGGTGTAACAGTCCATTTCGTAAGTTGTTGTTAATGCGCTTCTATAACATGCAGGGTAACACATAACAAAATAACATGCAGGAAGAAGTGAATACCAGGGTTAAAACAAATGAATTTAATAACAGATCAACTATTTACAAATAAAAATAAACAAACAAAATCTCCCAAATGACTCCCATTTGAATTAATTACTTGCCATAACTAGGCCTAATCTCAGGAGAGATTATAAACTGGACCAAATGTCCCAAACCCTTCAATGGCATTGCGTACGTGTGCGGCTGTTCTACATGCTTAACGATGAGTACAAATAAATGCGAGATTCGTCATCATCATCCGGTAAACCTTCTGAAGACGAATCTGCATTGTCTAGAGCTAGACAGACGCGGGGAACCAACTATACACTACATAAATTAATCCGACACTTCCTATACTAAATAAAACAACAAATAATTTCCGCATGAAATTGGAATCAAGGAACCACCGTAGCAAACGACATTAATGCCAAAAATTAGGACTTTTCAAATCAACATAAGTAAATTAACACGTGACCAACGAAAGAAATATACATATGACCGCTTGTCATTTTTACAAGTAAATACCACTACACCAACAGGTGTCACAACAGACAAACTAACATGAAATGAGTCATAGGAAATCACTAGGCTCAAAGCCAACATTTAAATCATTAAAAACAATATTCCATTCATACGATATGCGATAATTCGTAACAGACATGGCGAACTCCCCAATTTATTATGGTCCAATGACCATCACAAAAGAACAGGTTTGCTAAATGATAGCTTAAGGGAGCAGTCGGTCAGCTGGACTGCCTAAAATGAGTCACCAGACCTAGACGGGCGCTAAGCGGAAATCTGCACATCTGTCAACCCACGTGTCAATAACCTCGACCTGCCGTGGCATGGGTTCGAGTCTCGAAGAAGCGTGCTCCCAAAGCACAATATACGTGTGTGTGTCGGAATAAAATATCTCAGCATTTCCCCTAGGAAATCCAAGAATCAGCACTGGACAAGGTACAGTAGCCTCCAAGAGCGCTCTGCCTTTCCATCAAAAATACAACAACAAAAATAATTGAGAGCGGTAGCACCACCTACCCCTCATCACGAAGAATCAATACACACACCTGACACAAGAACACACACAGAATCACACGTATGGGTTTGACAGAAACCTGAAATAAATGACATAAATATTTTCCACCAGCTTGCGCTTCCAATCTAGTCCGTGACTACAGAACCTGAAAAGGACTAAAAAAATCTAAAAAATTAGAACTAAGGTGTTCTACAATTACATCTTAAATTTGTTGCGCTCGGCAACCCTAGTATGAAATAAAACCTCTTCATCAAACATCTTACAATAAATACCCCCTTTTCCGATTAAAAAAATGAACTTTAAAAAACACCACTTATCGAATGTACCGATTTTCGCATTCGCATGGATAAAATGAAATACACACGCCGTGTACACTAAATATGACTCCAAAGGAAAATATACAACAAACAAATTTGGCCACGCGCCAACGTACATTTACAGATAATAGTGTCGGCACACAAAAAAAATCTAAACACAAGAAAAACAAAGAATGAACTATTTACAACGTTCCCGCATCCTATCTAACTACATATTGAGTAAATCAATGTTTGTACATCACCGTTTCAGCTTGCAGAACTTAACCTTCATCCCGGTGCATTTTCCTACGGGAAATCTAGCCCTCCATCGTCGACGTAGTTGTAGAAGCGATGCACATCAATCCATCACACGACCATACATCCGACATCTTGGCGTAGCTTCTTGGACAGAAATGTTCAATGTTAATAAATTGCCTAGCTATAATCGCTGTGAGCTACTACTTTCACTCACAATAATGTCCTAATGCGATTATTGATCGTAGACTTGCCCTATCTCAGCATTTGCTTAACACACGCACAAATATCACTCAAAAATATAATACAACAATTTACATAAAATTGCACACTTCAAACTCATCGTAACTGGCTTGAAAACAAGTCTTAAACATTTATATCTTGCAGCTCTTATCTTGCCTAGAGATCTCCACTGCTAAACGTGAACACTGCTCCCTTGAGCACAAAATGAAATGTTAGTGAAGTATGCTCATTTGAGCTAGAAAAATCGTGACGCAGACTGACGTGAACGTTGCTCACCAGAGCTCAATAAAGTTGAGTCCTAAACAGCTAATCACCGATCAATTTATTGGAAACTGACAGAATGAGGTAGGGCAGGGAGAATTTTTAAAAATAATCTGGAGTTTTCACCTCACAAACTTGGGACTAGTATCAATCTTCTTTATTTTATCCCAACGTCTCAATGCACTTATGCGCAATTAATTCGGATCGGCGGTTCTTTAGATATGCGTTTCCGCGCCATTTTCCAGGGTACGCAATTCACCGCGTGGCTTTGGCGTCGTCTCTTCTGATTGGCTGATTCAATCCTGGATCGGTTGAAACTTTACTCATGACACTCCCATAATGACTCCAATTTAGGTGCGCGTTGGTACAGAATTTGTCCTTGAACTCGGCTTAACCAGTCGCCTTCAGGAATATCTACCAAGCTTGCTTCTGTTGTAATCATTGCAACACACTACCTTGCCTTCCCTTGTTAATTTCAACATGTACCGCCTGGGCATCAGGAATAATAATAATAATAAAATCATGAAGACTTATTCATCGACCGATTAATAAGGGTTCAATACCAAAGCTCATAGGAACATGACTCTGGTATGGTACTGTATAACTTGCTTCAGGATTAGGTAGACATGTTTGATAGGGTATCAGTATACTTTCAAAATCCGCGTAGATAACGTAAGTTATTCTCAGCATTTTTTCGACATTTAAGAATTTGACAATGGGATTTTTACTAGGAATTTCAACCCTAGCAATGCCATGCTGGACACACAAAGCTCTATGTTCTTTCAATTTTTCCATTCCTTCTTGACCTTATCGATTATCAAGGTGAGTAAAACATCGTTTACACGTATATATCTTATGTTCATGGTGAGTAATCTGATGTCTTACTAGTTTATCAAAATCTTTGATAAAGACGTAGTGGTTCTGTCCGGATGATGAACTTAGCAAAAGGAGGTCGCGATGGTCTTGCAGCTCTTGATCCACAACCTTTAGAGGGAACAGTTTACGGTCTTGTTCCAATCCAAATACATTAATGGATATATCGTTGGCTTTTTCGAATTTGGGAATGTCAGCTAGCGATGTAGGAAACGATATTACTGAAAAATCATACTTGTTTTCCATATCCTTGTATTTACTAATGCGTTGAGCATCCTTTTTAACCAGTTTTGCTAAAATGGCATACAAGAAACACATTTCATCTTTCAAATTTTCAGGATTAATGCTACCACGCAAGGGATTGTACTTATTTATTTTCTATTGCACTCTTTCCACTGCTAACAAAGCCCAATTACTGCCTTTTAGCTCAGATCCCTTCATTTCCGTAGTTAACTTTGTAAATTGTGTTTCCAAAAAACTACTTAAATCTGTTTCCAAAAACAGGGCCTGATTTCGTGTTTTAAAAGCCCGATCTGTAATTTCGTTGGTGGACGTATGAATGAACCTACATTCAGCCTCAAGATTAACTTTGATCGACTTGTGCATTGTTAGTTCTTTCTCCACAGCTTGTATTATTTGCTGTTTGGACTCTTTAAGGTATGAATTTAAATCCTTACACGAATCACAACTTATGAAATAGTATTTAAATCGACCTTCAAAAGATGTCTCATATTCAATAAGTCCATTTTTGTCAGGGACCAATGACAGTAGGTAATGTTTTGTAGGCTCAGATTTTTGTCTTTTAGCTGCCGACACAACATTACAACATTCTTCATGACGACGTCCATTGTAGGCATTGTTGAATTTATTGCCACACGTTTCACACTCATGAAATTCCCCACACGAAACTTCATGACGCCTCCTATGATAGTCCCGAGGAATTTTTTTTCCACCCTCTTTGCATATATAGCTAGGAATGGGTTCTTCCATCACGAATGTTGATTTCTACAAACAGCTGCTTACTGCGTATCACAGGGCTAGAGGTTGGTCGGTGAGACGGTCTTTCACGATTTGAACACCATGAGAGGTAGTACTCAACTAGTGATATTCTTGTTCAGGGTCCTCTAATATACCCCAAGTCTAGACCAACAGCTCTTTACAGCGTATGACAAGGCTGTAGACTGGACAGTGAGACGGTCTTTCACGATGTGAACACTGTAACAAGTAGTAGTCAACTGATTATATACCGGGTTCTCTAATATACAATAGCCAAGCCCAACAGCTACTTACTCAGTACAATTGTTGTTTTGACAGTCTTTCACGATGTGGTCACTGTGAGTGGTGGTAGTCAACTGATGATATTCTCGATAAGGGTCCTCTAATATACCCCTAGTTAAGGGTAACAGCTGCTCACTGCTTATGACTAGGCTAAAGACTGGTTGTTTCAACGGACTTTCACAAAGTAAACACTGCGACAGGTAGTAGTCAACTGAAAATATTCTTACACCCTACTCAAGGTTATCAGGTACTTACTTCATATCAAAAGGCTGTACACTCATGTGTTAGACAGTCTTTTTTTTTTTTTTTTTTTTGCTAAAGACCCTCTATATTCCCTACACAAGGCTATACATGTTAGTTCTAAACACTTAGTGGTTAATTGTATAACGCATTTTAATACACAGCATATACGAGCACGTTTTCACTTGGGAAAACTTTACCAAATAGTCCAATGCGACACGCAAAGTATGTTGCCGCTATCTAGCGGTGACTATGAGAACAACTTGAACGACCAGCATTCTACCTAGCGCTCCAATTCAACACTCTCTCACTGAACGACCAGCATCCTATCTAGCAGTCGATATGAATACTCACTCAACTACCAGCCTGCTACCTATCGGTCAATATAACAACTCACTCAACTACCAGCATGCTATATGGCTTTTTTTCCAGTTTTTTGTTGGCTTTTTTGTTGGCTTTTTTGGCTTTTTTGCTTTTGTTGGCTTTTGTATTAGCTCTTTCATATTTGCTCTTGCTTGTTGGGGCTTATTTGGTCTTGGAAAGTATGTCAGTCCTTTTTTATGGCTGCATAATGCTTACAGCCATGTTTGTAAGCAGCAACAACAACAACAACACAGAAAATTCTTAAAAAATCCAAAGTAGTCTGAGGTTTATCAATGACTCTCAACTCTTACACTTACCTCTATCCCATGCCTAGTCAAAAAATAGTGTATTTTTCAAATTTTTCAAAAAATATTTGGAAAGTAGGCTATGTCATTAATCTAAAAATCCTAAAATGACATATGTTAACTCCATCAAAATACCACTCTCAGTCCAAAAATAGTGTATATTTCAAATTTTCCAAAACATATTTCCGAAATGGGTTATATTTCCAAATTTAAAAAGTTTACAGAAATGTTTGTTTGACATGAATGAATGGCCTTTACCCCCTCTAACGCCGTACCAAGTCCCAGGCCTCAAGGACAACAAAAATAAAAATTTTGAAAATGGGCTTATATTTCCAAAATTAGGAATTTTACAAAAACGTTTGTCTGACGTAAATCAGTGGTCTTTACCCCCTCTACCCCTACAGTAAGTCTCAGGTCTCTAGGACAACAAAAATAAATTTTGAAAATAGTTTACATTTCCAAAATTAGGAATTCTGCTAAAACGTTTGTTTGACATAAATGAATGTCCCTGATCCCCTCTATCCCCATACCAAATTTCAAGCCTCTAGGACAAAACAAAATTAAGTTTGAAAATAGGCTATATTTCCAGAATTAGGAATGTTACCAAAAAAGTTTGTTTGACATAAATCAATTGTCTTTACCTCCTCTAGCAGAATACCAAATTTCAAGTTTCTAGGACAAAAGAAAAATAATTTTGAAAAATGGTCACTATTTTGGAAACTAGGAATTCTACAAAAAAGTTTGTTTAACATAAATGAATGGTCTCTATCCCCTCTACCTGTAAACCAAGTTCTAAGTCTGTAGGATAAAAATTAAAATAGTTCAATTGGGAAAGTAGGCGATTTTTTTAAAACCAAACATTCTTAACAGTGTTTTATGGGCATAAAAGAATGGTCTCTATATCATTTATTTTTCATAATAAAACTTTTTCATTTTTTTACATTTTTTGAAAAAAGTGTAATTTTGAAATTCCTATATTTTGGAAATTAAAGAGTTTACAAAAAAGTTTGTTTGACATAAATGAATGGCCCTGTCCCCCTCTACCCTCAAAATAAATGTCAAGCCTCTAGGTCTAAAACTGGTAGTAGTGAAGGCTTGAAATTTATTTTATTTATGTATGCCATTTTAGCAAAACTGGTTAAAAAGGATGCTCAACGCATTAGTAAATACAAGGATCTGGAAAACAAGTATGATTTTTCAGTAATATCGTTTCCTACATCGCTAGCTGACATTCCCAAATTTGAAAAAGCCGACGATATATCCATTAATGTATTTGGATTGGAACAAGACAGTAAACTGTTCCCTCTAAAGGTTGTGGATCAAGAGCTCCAAGACCATTACGACCTCCTTTTGCTAAGTTCATCATCCGGACAGAACCACTACGTCTTTATCTAAGATTTTGATAAACTAGTAAGACATCAGATTACTCACCATAAACATAAGATATATACGTGTAAACGATGTTTTACTCACTTTGATAATCGATATGGTCAAAAAGGAATGGAAAAATTGAAAGAACATAGAGCTTTGTGTGTCCAGCATGACATTGCTAGGGTTGAAATGCCTATTAAAAACCCCATTGTCAAATTCATAAATGTTGAAAATATGCTGAGAATACCTTACGTTATCTATGCAGATTTTGAAAGTGTACTGTTACCCTATCAAACATGTCTACCTAATCCTGAAGCAAGTTAAACAGTGCCATTCCAGAGTCATGTTCCTATGAGCTTTGGTATATACGTTAAACCCTCACCGGCTGTGGAACACATAAAGACAAACCTTCCAAGCCAACCTGTTATTTATCGTGGACCTGATGCTGCAGAAAAGTTTATGGACTGTTTGATCTCAATAGCTAATGAAATCGATCGCCTTTATAGCTTAAATATTCCAAAGGCCTTAACACAGGATCAAGAAGCAGAGTTCCAATGTTCTGAAGCCTGTTATTTGTGTCAAAAACCATTTACCAAAAATGACTGGAAAGTTCGAGACCATTGCAATATTACAGGGGAATACCGTGGAAGTGCTTACAATATCTGTAATTTGAGGTGTAAAACACCTAAACCCGTTCCTGTGTTTCTACATAATATGAGTGGCTACGACGCAAATTTCATTGTAAAGCAATTAGGATGTACTACTGAGAGAGTGGATGTTATCGCGAACTCCAAAGAAAAGTACATTTCCTTTACCAAATAAGTAGGAAATGTTAAGCTTATATTTGTGGACACGTTTCGGTTAATGCCAAGTAGTTTGGAAAACTTAGTTTCCAACTTAACATTATACCCTGAAACAGACAAAGACTTTGGAAAAGAAAATGCAATGCTCATGACTCGTAAAGGGGTAGTTTGTTATGACTACATTGGCTCTTGGGAAAAGTTAAGTGAAACCTGTTTACCTCCAAAAGAGGTATTCTTTAACAAATTAAGTCAAGAAGATGTTAGTCAAGAAGACTATGAACATGCCAAAAATGTCTGGAATCAGTTCAACATTAAACTCTAGGTGAATATAGTGACCTCTACCTAACATCAGATGTACTCCTTCTTGCAGACAGCTTTGAAACGTTTAGAAACAAAACACTAGAAACACACCGAGTGGATGCTGCACACTTTTTCACTTCGCCTGGTTTAAGTTTCGAGGCAATGTTCCTTTTCACAGGAATTGAACTGGAATTGCTACAGGATTACGATCAGATTCTTTTAATCGACTCTGGAATACGTGGAGGCATATGCCAGATGTCTCATCGGTATGCTGAAGCTAACAATAAATACATGGAAACCTATGATTCTGCGAAACCATCGCAGTTTACTACCTATGATGATGCCAACAACCAATACGGGTGGGCTATGTGCCACTCTCTTCCTTATGGCGGATTTCAGTGGGTTTCTCCAGATACCGTTGATCTAGAAAAACTAAAGGAAGACGATCCTGTGGGATACATTCTAGACGTTGATGTTGATTACCCTGACCTTCATGATCTACACAACGATTTACCTTTCCTACCAGAGTGTACACAACCTAAGGATTCGTCTCTGAAAAAACTAATTCCTCATCTTGGAAAACGAAGGCGATATGTTGTTCACTACATGGCATTAAAACAGGCTTTAGATCATGGAATAAAATTGATAAAAATTCATCGTGTGTTAAAGTTTAAGCAAAGACCTTGGTTAAAGGCATACGTTGATTTTAATAACAACCTTCGAAACAAGCCAAAAATGATTTTGAGAAAAATCTGTACAAATTATTCAACAATGCCATTTTTGGAAAAACAATGTAAAATATCCGTAAAAGAATAGACATACGTCTTGTGACTGACAGTATAAAGGTAGAAAAGCTAATAGCAAAGCCGACATTTATTGACAGAACAATTTATGGTCCTAAACTAGCTGCTTTCCACATGGCTAAACGTAACATTGTATTCAATAAGCCTATATATATTGGAATGTGTATACTGGATATTTCTAAAACTCTCATGTATTCCCACCACTGTGATGTCCTGCTATCCTATTATGGAATGAACAATCTTAAACTCATGTATATGGATACCGACTCGTTCATTTATTTGGTTAACACCCAAGATGTATATGAAGACAAGTTGGATTTCCTAGAACACCTGGACACATCAGATTATCCTACTAATCAAATATGTTACTCTACATCAAACAAGAAAACGTTGGGGAAATTTAAAGACGAGGCTTGTGGACAAATTATAAAAGCATTTGTTGGACTTAGAGATAAAATGTACGCTTTAGTTATAAATGGTAAAGAAATCAAAAGGATTAAAGGTATTAACAGAGGTGTTGTCAAAAATTGTATAAGCTTTAAAGATTATAAGGATTGTGTCATGAACAACAATGTAAAAAGAATACCAATGAACATTATCGTTTCTAAACAACATGACATATCATCTATAACACTAAACAAAATTGCTTTGTGACCTGGTGATGATAAAAGAGTGATTGATGCTAATGGTTTAGGTACATATGCCTATGATCATTACTCAATCATTGACCATGCTTAAGGAGTTAAGTTTTGAATATCAAAATCCTCTGCATGAATCTAGCAAATACATAAAACAAATCAATTTAAAAAATTAAAACAATACTCTACAAAAATAGAAAAAATGGTATTCATAATCAAAAAATAAATAAAATAGAAAACAAAATAAAAACAACTGTACAATTTATAACAAAAAAGAATATATATAAAAATGTATTATGTGTAAATAGTGTACATGTATTTAAAATAACAAATATTGTATGGACACTGCTAGTACATTTTTAATTACTTCCTACCTATCTCCACTCCTAATGCAAAATAAACATGTAAAACACAAATTGGAAAATCCATGTTCCCATATTGACAAAATAGAAAAACATTAAACTGAAATTTTAAAAACTGTAAAGGGGAATTTGGTAAATTGACAAATGTGTAAACAACAAATTGGGAAATCCATGTTTCTATATCATGAAATTGAAAAACTTTAAACTGACATTTAAAAAACTGTAATGGGAAATTGTGAAATTGATAAATGTGTAAACAACAAAAAGCAAAATCCATGTTTCCATATTATGAAATTGAAAAACTTAAAACTGACATTAAAAAAACTGAAAATGGGAAATTGAAAAATTGACAAATGTGTAAACAACAAAACGCAAAATCCTTGTTTCCATATTATGAAATTGAAAAACTTAAAATTGACATTAAAAAACTGAAAATGGGAAATTGGAAAATTGACCAATGATTAAACAACAAATGAAAAAACCCGGTTGGGGTAGTGATCATGTTGTACAGTAGCCTATAGGACTAGCATAAGGATAGTTGCATGTGCCCTTATATATACTTTGTGTATGTGCATTAGCCTTTGAATTAGCTTAAGTTAGGTTTGGTAAAGTTAGTTTTGGTGAGGTTAGGTATGTGACCTTGTAGTTTACTCTTTTCGGAAAATGTAAAATGTAAAATCAAAAAATCTTCAATTTAAAATGTAAAATCTAAAAAACTAAAATTTAAAATACAAAAAAATCAAAAATAAAAATCTAAAAAATGTAAAATCAAAAATCTAAAATGTTAAAATGTAAAAACTAAAATCTTTAAATGAGGTTTCTGTGGGTTAGGTTAGGTTAGGTTATAACTAAGTTTATTATTTGTGCTTTCTCATTTGCTCTTACTTTTTTGCTTTGACTTTGAAGTTAGGTTAGGTTAGGTTAGGTTAGGTTATAACTTAGTTTATTATGTGTGTTCTCACATTTGCTGTCATATTTAATCTCACTTTGAAGTTAGGTTAGGTTAGGTTAGTTAGGTTAGGTCAAGTTGGGTTATGCAGAATGCCTGAGGTATGAATTAAACCCGCTTTTTCTCACTTTTGCCTCACAAGACTTAGTGTACCCCATTCCAACCATTAGACCAGAAATTAAATTTCTTGGCAGAGCCAGGACTGAAACCCGGGCTTCGCAGTGACATGCAAAAATGCTAACCACTTCACCTTAAAGTGGATAATTTAAGACTGCTCTTAATGGTACTTGATCAATCAATAATTACCTAATAATAATCATAATAATAAAAATAATAATAATAATAAAATAATAATAATAATAAATATTCCATTTAGCAACTACACGGCCGACCTCTCCCTGTGACGTCATACATAGTCTCAGGGTTTGGTGGCTATATTGCCCATTAGCCACTGCGGCAGCTATGACTGCCCCCTCTATTAGAATAACATAGGGCTGGTTGCGCGCGGCGGCCATGTTGCCCATTAGCCCCTGTGCCAGAACCGCCCTTTATATCCTACTCACTGTCACAATGGTTTGTAAACAGAAGACATACGTAGCCTACTGTATGACATAAGGTGACTGCACACGTTTCCCTCGGCCAATGTTTTTGCGTTCCGTGAAGCGGGCGATGTAAATTGAAAGTGCTCTTCAAACTGATTTGGTATCGAAACGATGAATGTCCGGGCAGGGGTTCCTAACCAAACTGTGATCGACTTAGTCCTCTCTACAATCCCCAGAAGTTGGTAATAGGAATTATGAATCACCCTGTATGGTAAGGGGGTTGTGTGGTGTGGAGGTCTTGCCGGTTAACCGGTTTACGTGTCGCCAGAAGGTAGAGAGAGAAGAAAACACTCGGTTTAGTCGGGAGTAAATGGTGTGCCACGAAAGGCGCTAGTGGGCCTGGATGTAGGATTTGACCCGTCGAAGTGACTGTCTGTGTCGCTGTAGGAAATAGCGGTCACGGGTCCGTAGATATGAAGTGTAGTAGGAGTGGGATAAAGTGAAGAGACGACGTACCTTGGGGAGGATAAGGAGGCGAAACGGGGTCGTAGGGATGAGGGGGATGGCTAGCTGGGAGGCTTGTCGTAGTGTAGTTTCTATGTGTGCTGTATATGCATCGACTGACGTCTAGTCATCTAGTGGATGAAGGTCCGTACGGTGGTGATCGTTGATGAGGGCGCGGTATTCCTGCCAGTTTGCTGTGCAGAAATTCTGGACCATTCTGGGAGGTGATGGTGGATTATTGCGAGGGGGGAAGAGGGAAGGTGAGTAAAACGGGAGCGTGATCACCTCCTATGAGGGACAGGACAGACACGTCAAACAGATGGAGGGGGGAGTTATGAGCAATGACTGCGTCGGGGGTGGTATAGGAGGGAGAACGGGTAGGTTGTGAGAGAGGGACGGGGGTGGCGTACATGTGACGTAGGTAGATGTCTAGGTTACGAAGTTCTAGGGCCAAACGGGAATGAAGGTAGAACGAAAAGGAGGATGACTTCAGCCACGTTGGCAATGAAGTATTTGGGGATGGGGTGGTAGGGACGAATGTAGATGGTGGCTAGGTGTAAGATGCGAGGGGAGAAATACACGGAGCAAATAAGGCTTTCGGGGGAAGAAGAGAGACAGATTTTATTTCAGACACGAAATGAAATGCTCCATGCATTTAAATTTCAGGTCGGGGAGGGATTAAATGCTGGGAACGAAATTGATAGTCGTTAACAAATTGTATTTCGTGCCAGGAGCGAAATTAAAAAGTCTGCAACGATTTTTATTTCGCTCCAGGAGCGAAATTAAAAGTGAGTAACGAATTTTATTTCGCGCCAGGAGCGAAATTAAAAGTCTGTAAAGAATTTCATTTCGCGCTGAGAGCTAAATTAAAAGTCGGTAATGAATTTAATTTCGCACCAGGAGCGAAATTAAAAGTCTGTGAGGAATTTTATTTCGCGCAAGGAGCGAAATGTTATTCCATTGAACAATTCAATTTCTCGACACGAAATTAAATTGTTAATACATTTCGTTTCGCATGCCAGCCCTGCCCTTAGATGGGCCTAACGATGTGAAAAAAAAACCCAACAACAATGAGGGTTGAACGTGCTGTGGTTTTAAGACACATGGTTGCTATGACTCACGTTAAACGCCGCTATGCTGTTGCAGGATGGAGTCATGGTTGTCCGGATATAGGAGTGCCCCAGAATCACGTAGAGCATGCTGAAGGAGCGGATACCGTGCAGACAGCTCAGACTTTCCTCGTTTGTTTCCGCAGTGCTCATGAGCCTCTTCAGGTTAGTGTATGCCGAGAACGTGACGTATAGCTCATTGCGATCACCTGGAACAGCTAAAATGCACATGTTGCAACAGCCTGAGTTCACGAGTTAACCGTAGCAATACCGTGCTATTTTTCGAACCACGGGCTACCAACGGGGGGGGGAATATTTTGTGACCACCATAATAAATTCCTTTTGTGTGATTTGCATTATCCTTTATTCAGCATATATTGTATTTTGAACCTTAAATGGCAAAAATATAACCTAATTAACAACAGTTGCAAACAAAATCAAAATACCCTACCACTGCCTACCGGTCCCTACCGCTCCTACCACCCCCTACCTCAGCCTACCACTCCGTACCATTGCCTAACACTCCCTACCTCTGCCTACCACTCCCTACCACTGCCTACCATTGCCTACCACTCCCTACCACTCCCTACCACTGCCTACCACTGCCTACCACTCCCTACCACTGCCTACCACTGCCTACCACTCCGTACCACTGCCTACCACTTCCTACCACTGCCTACCACTCCCTATCACTGCCTACCACTCCCTACCACTGCCTACCACTGCCTACCACTCCCTACCACTGCCTACCACTGCCTACCACTCCCTACCACTGCCTACCACTGCCTACCACTCCCTACCACACACTACCACTCCCTACCACTCCGTACCACTCCCTACCACTCCATACCACTCCCTACCACTCCCTACCACTCCGTACCACTGCCTACCACTCCCTACCACTCCGTACCATTGCCTACCACTCACTACCACTCCCTACCACTCCGCACCACTCCCTACCACTCCGTACCACTGCCTACCACTCCCTACCACTCCCTACCACTGCCTACCACTGCCTACCACTCCCTACCACACCCTACCACTCCCTACAACTCCCTACCAATCCCTGCCACTCCCTACCACTCCGTACCATTGCCTACCTCTCCCTACCACTCCCTACCACTCCCTACCACTCCGTACCACTCCGTACCACTCCCTACCACTCCCTCCCACTCCGTACCATTGCCTACCACTCCCCACCACTCCCTACCACTCCCTACCAATCACTACCAATGCCTACCACTCCCTACCACTCCGTACCACTCCCTACCACTCCCTACCACTCCCTACCACTCCCTACCACTCCGTACCATTGCCTACCACTCCCTACCAACCCCTACCTCTGCCTACCACTCCATACCATTGCCTACCACTGCCTACCACTGCTTACCACTCCCTACCACTCCCTACCACTCCCTACCACTGCCTACCACTGCCTAGCACTCCCTACCAATCCCTACCACTCCATACCATTGCCTACCACTCCCTACCACTCCCTACCACCCCCTACCTCTGCCTACCACTCCCTACCACTGCCTACCACTCCCTACCACTCCCTACCACCCTCTACCTCTGCCTACCACTCCCTACCACTGCCTACCACTGCCTACCACTCCCTACCACTCCGTACCATTGCCTACTACTCCCTACCACTCCCTACCACTCCCTATCACTCCCTACCACTGCCTACCACTCCCTACCACTCCCTACCACACCCTACCACTCCTTACCATTGCCTACCACTCCCTACCACTCCCTACCTCTGCCTACCACTCCGTGCCATTGCCTACCACTGCCTACCACTCCCTACCACTCCCTACCACTCCCTACCACTGCCTACCACTCCCTACCACCCCCTACCACTCCCTACCACTCACTACCACTCCCTACCACTCCGTACCACTCCCCACCACTCCGTACCACTCCCTACCACTCCCTACCACCCCCTACCGCTGCCTACCACTCCGTACCATTGCCTACCACTGCCTACCACTCCCTAACACTCCCTACCACTCCCTACCACTCCCTACCACTCCCTACAACTGCCTACCACTCCCTTCCACTGCCTACCACTCCCTACCACTGCCTACCACTGCCTACCACTCCCTACCACTCCCTACCACTCCTTACCACTCCGTACCATTGCCTACCACTCCCTACCACTCCCTATCACTCCCTACCACTGCCTACCACTCCCTACCACTCCTTACCATTGCCTACCACTCCCTACCACTCCTTACCACCCCCTACCTCTGCCTACCACTCCGTGCCATTGCCTACCACTGCCTGCCACTGCCTACCACTCCCTACCACACCCTACCACTCCCTACCACTGCCTACCACTCCCTACCACCCCCTACCACTCCCTACCACTCACTACCACTCCCTACCACTCCGTACCACTCCCCACCACTCCGTACCACTCCCTACCATTCCCTACCACCCCCTACCTCTGCCTACCACTCCGTACCATTGCCTACCACTGCCTACCACTCCCTACCACTGCCTACCACTCCCTATCACTCCCTACCGCTCCTTACCACTCCATACCACTCCCTACCACTCCCTACCACTGCCTACCACTCCCTACGACTCCCTACCACTCCCTACCACTGCCTACCACTCCCTTCCACTGCCTACCACTCCCTTCCACTCCCTACCACTCACTACCACTCCGTACCACTCCCTACCACTGCGTACCACTCCCTACCACTTCCTACCACTCCGTACCACTCACTACCACTTCTTACCGCTCCCTACCACTGCCTACCATTTCTTACCACTCACTACCACTCCCTACCACTCCGTACCACTCCCTACCACTTCTTACCATTGCCTACCACTACTAGCTGTTACCCTCGGCTTCGCCCACAATAACATTTGGAATCCCGTTATAACATTAGTTATATAGATAGAAAAGCATGGGTCCTAGTGGAAAATAATTCATCATCTGAAATGAAAAATGCATGGGACGAAAAAAAATCATCAAAATATCATGTTGGTTTTGGACTTTTAAAGACGTGAAAAACGTAATAAAAGTATTAAAAAACTATTTTATGAAATTACATTCCAATCAATTTTTATGTCATTCCTGTGACTTAGAAAATTCCGGCCAAAATGTACAAAATCATTAATAACTTCCTAAGAATTCGTCGTATGATGAAATAGCAAGAGACAAAAAAGATGTAATGTGTTATTGTCTACAATATAGGCCATGTATAATTTTCCACTCAGACATATTGCCTGTTTTTTTCGCCCAGAATTTCACCCCTCCCCATGGGCCCCTTAAATTGGATTTATGAAAAAAAAACTGTCAAACACCTATTTACTTATTTTTTATGCTGATTTTTTCCCGCTGAGTTTCAAACTCCTCGCCTATGTCGTTTAAGAGATACACGCTCCGTTAGGAATCCTTCAACCCCCACTTTTCATCCCTTTCACCTCATAATATACACCACATCGAAAATCCCTCAGACACATGTCTTCTTATTTTTAATGATGAGTTTATATGCCGAGTATCACATCCCCCAATGAAACCAATCGGGAAATGCAGGTACACCCCCTTAGCACCCCTTCAGAACCTGAATATCCAAAAATCCTTTCTTAATGGGCGTTTGCGGCCCTTGAGGAAGCTGCATACGAAATTTCATTCCAATCCGGTCGGTGGTTTCTGAGATTTTGTGATGAATGAATGAGTGACATTTGAGCTTTATATAATAGATTAAAGTACGTTACCGGATGACTGATGTGTCAAGTCGTAGACCGTGCTGCTTATAATCAAGGCCAGGATAGACGTGAATATCACCCTGCAACAAACACCATATCTTTAAATATCTGGCGAGCAAAATACTAAATAGTAAAACATAATGAAAAATGAAAATCTGCATCCTGCTTCCAGTCTCCGAACGGGTCAGGAATGGAATGAATGAAGCCCCCATCTAGCGGCGAGGATATGAATTGTGCCGGCTGCTGAAGCCTGTCTCACTCCTCTGGGACAATGATTAAATGAATGACAGATGAAATGAAATGATAGTGGAGAGTGGTGCTGGAATGAAATGTTGACAGGGAAAACCCGAGTACCCGGAGAAAAACCTGTCTGCCTCCGTTTTGTCCAGCACAGATCTCACATGGAGTGACCGGGAATTGAACCACGGACGAAGCGGTGAGAGGCCGGCGTGCTGCCGCCTAAGCCACGGAGGCTCAAGTAAAACATAATGTTTTGAGGAAAACAACAAATCACGGAATACCAACGTTTGTCGTCTCCAAAGCGTACAAATGAGCATCATGAGTGCCAACTATGCTGCACGTTAACCAACCATTTATTTCAGAAGAATGGTAACTACTGAAGAATACCCTTTATAGGTCGTTGGGATAATATCCTCCCACCATGTATTTATAGAACGGTGTTAGGAAGAGAATATTCCCATCCCTTTCATTTCAAGCAGTTCCACATGCATCCACAAGATAGCCGCACAGAAATATTGAAAACCCATTAATTTGATGTATACCGTCATCAGAAACCAAAGGTGGGAAGCATATCCCAGTGGTCTCCACAGTGCACGTGCTCGCCAGTTCGGTGGTGTTGAGTGAATGCAATGCATTGTTTTAGAGAAGAAGGTGTCTTTATTGAAGTTAGGAGATTTGTAAAAGTTGGTATAATTGAAATACAATGTTAATAATGATTTTGGTCACTTGAGTAAATATAATTCAGCTAGATAGGAAATCATTATCCCCTTTAGAGTCTTTGTCATAGAATTTTTTAATTGATATTCTGTGGTTTTACTAAATACTATTTTGAAATTATATTCGAATATACTAACTTTTAACATTCCAAAATCACTTTTATATTTTTTGTGCAGTTTTCGGCAAAGATGTTATAGGTCACTGACCTTGTGTTGCGTGGGAGTTACGTTTTATTAAATTATAGAGTGTGATGTGTGTTTTGTATATATTATATCATGCTAAATAAACCTCATTATTGAGTGATAAACTCAGTGTCATAATAATTTGGAGGTGGGAATTTTTTACCCCATTGCCCGTTTAAGGAAACATACGGTCGGGTATTGGTAGTGGGTGAATATTTTCCCACCCCATCCCTATATACAGGGTGTATCTTAATTATAACGACAAACAAGATGTTCAGTAAAGAACATATAGCCTACTTTCTCCTAAATGCATGGGTATTGTTATAACTCTTTGGCCTTTTCAAGGAGTACAATTGAATGTTGGTCGTAGTAGTTAATTGAAATACAACATGCTATACGAATATTAAACAAGAATATGAGGTGCCCTTTGCTATTGCTAACTCTGTACAAAAATTCATACAATTCAGTTTCACCGTGTTTGAATTGATATGGTGAATCGATTTGCACACATACATGGGCACTCTCTACAAACCATGGGGCAGTTGACCTTGTAGTTCAATCAAAAGATGCTTCCCACAAAAGGGTATGTTGTTGCAAAATTTGGTAGATATCAAATAATTAGGTTGGTCGTAATTTGATTTAAGCTTTTAACATTTGGGTGGCCGCCAATCCATTTCCGTCAAGTTGGCGGCGATATAAAACATGACACAGAGATGCCCTTTGCTAGTGCTACCTCTGTACCAAATTTCGTTCAGTTCGGTTTTACCGTGTTTGAATTGATAGGGGGAATCGATTTGCACACATGCATGGCCGCCATATGCAAACTATTAGACTGATGACCTTGTAGCTTGGTCAATGAACGCATTTCACATAAAGGCAATGCACCCGAATCCCGCATAGTCATAGCCTATATCCGCAGAGATAGAGAAGGATTGTAGGGAGGTCGATACCCGGCCAGGTAGATCAACACTACCCTACTGGGATAATGACTGGGAACCCTCGATGCATACCGGTCATGCAATAGCACTACCGATTATTTACAAATTTACATAGAAATAAACTATCCTAAACACAAAATGGTAGGACGAGAATCTCGGCTCTTGGGTGTGAACGGTGAACGTTGAGACTAACTTGAACTCTAGTAACTAATTCGCAGTATTATCGCATGTCGATTGCCAGAATGAAATGATGATCATATTTACAAAAAAAAAAAAAACGAACACGCAAACAAAAACTAGTGCCTGGGATTTATTTTCAAACAAATACAGATAATTAAATAAAATAACCCCTATCACCATGAATAAATAGACATGTTAAAATTATCTAATGCACACGTCCAATAAATCTACTATTTGTAGAATAAGTGTTTCTGAACTATTCTTGTTACCGTAATGTAACGATATTAAGTTTCATAAAATGTTTACATAAATTCACAGTCACCCTGTGGCTGTGTCATTAAAAATGGTCTGATAAAAATCAGCTGTTCACTCACGAAAAATGGAGTTAACAATTAAATACCCTACATTATACACGAATGTGCGTAGAATGTAACTATCTACTCTATTAAAACTGCTATTAATAATATATGGTTAAAATATTTACATTATTTACAAATCTCGTGCTCCACACGGTTCTAAAATTACCATTAACACTCGCGCTCTGACAGCTTCATAGTGTCTCTGTTATACAAAAACAGTTCTCCAAAAATGTTTCTACCAACGATAAAATTCTCAGATACTTGTGTTGTGTCATGATAAATAAGCCTGAGTATCGAACAATTAAGTTAAATACAGCTTGGAATGTCATGTCAATAAATAAAACAATACGATAAAGATCGATGTAAAACTACTACAAGACTTTATACATTACGTGGATCATTTACAAATACTCTCAAACATAAACAATTCAAACAATAACCTCTGTGTTAGCACTTTCACTCATCTTGTAACAATTCATTGCTCCACATAGCAATATATTCCTTCCATCCGCAATACAGTGAACAATACTTATCAAAGGCGTCTTACTACGCTCTAAACATGTTATACATCCTTCCTTTCCTCTCTATAAACAATCTTCATAACTCCGCATGGCATTCCTTTCTTGAAAAACCCATCTTGCTACACACTTGTAGAAGACTCAGTGATTTTACTAGATAACTACACTAGAGTATGTTACCGTTCAGAATGCACTCCTAACACTCACCTCGTGTCTAAATTATTAAACCTCATGCCTCAAATTACAACAATTACATGTTCGTTCACATTAATACAATTCACAAAGTACTTCTTATTCCTTTCATTAGCGCTCTTAGTTCTCTATGATCCATAATAAACTTGTTCTTTCATGTTAACAAACGTTAACAATGTTACTTTGTAGTTCCCTCGTCTTTTAGTTATTAATAAAAATAAATTCATATCCTCCCGCTTCTGGTGTAAGTTTAAATATATGAACAATTCGTATTTAAGTTGTTTTTACCATACAAGACCACAGGTAGACTAGCATATCTCCTGGTCTGTTCATCTCAGTTAAACAATGTTTATACTTTAATTGTTAATAAATATAGGCAATTGTCAATACCATGATCGTAATGTATAGTGTATATTCGTAATATAATAGTCCAAGGCTATTTAGTTGTCTAATAAGTTGTATTCCGCTATTGGAATTTTATAACACTCCAATTGTTATAAATAATTATATCAGATGTATGTTAACATCGTAATGTTTGTTACATAGAATTATAGCATCTCACAATTATGCTTTACTTGATAACAATACATTATAGACATAAGAATGAATACTTTCGCTGTTACGCATAGAAATTGTTAATAACAATTATAATGTTTAAATGTTCTTACAATTTGACAATATTTACGCTCTTCTCCAAATTACAATGTAATCGAACAATGGAATAATCTCTACATTCTCAAGTTACCTTAGCATTATCGAAGTTTCTTAGTTTTATTGAAGCATTCCTTTATAAAACGAGTATCGTTCAAAAGTGAGAGTCAAATAACGTTTCCTTCAAAATTAAAAAAAAAAAAACAGAAACGCAAATCTAAGTAAAAATATGAATTAAATAACGTCTCATACGACACATGAAGACGTATCAAAAATTACAATGAAACTCTTCAATTTAAGCTATTAAAAGACAAAGTATAAAGATAAGAATAACTACAAATGATGTTAGTCACTCCAGAAATGGACCTCTACTACTACAGAAAAACTACAGACATGAAACAAACGGTTGTTCTACCTTGAGACGTCTTCTACAGCCAGGGTATACCTCTGTCAGCTGTCCTAGATGTTGCGTCGAAGCTGTCATCGTTCGTCTCCCAGCGGAACCAGTTACTGCCAAGCTCGTGCGTCAGTTGCGGTCGGCCCCAACTCACTTGGCTTGCCACCTGTTCTGCATCACGGCCTGAGCTGCTAACGGTAGATGCGTCATTTTCTCGGCCAGTGGCCTGGAAACTCTGATTCACGGTTCGATCGGCTGCAAATGGTCTTCTTCTTCTTCTTATCTCTGTCCTGCAGAGTGGTCTCGCCATTGTAGATCCGCAAGTCCTGGGTTGACATCTCGTCCTGGTGAAGTTGGGCATCTTGCTTGTGGTGTAGAAATTCATATTTGAATGCTGCAAGTTGGTGTGCAGTTGTAGCTGTGTCAATCCTTGAATTTCCGAGTCACTCTGACCTCCCAATCCATGGTATAGATTAACCTCCTTTCATTTTACTTAGTTCTCCATAATCTCTTCTTCAATGGAAGTATAATAAGCTTCTCCTCCCCGACTTATGATTTCTGCCATCATGTAGACTGTGATGTAGCTTGTGATGAAATACTGCTGAATGTATATATTTGAAATAATTGCAGCAATATCGTTGCTTTCGGTAGATAATGCTCTTAATTATGGCTTCTGTGTGAAGTGCTGCTTATAGGCGAAGTCTCGTTCTAAAATTGTGACGCATTTACACTCACTGTTCTCTCCAATAATGCAAATGCGTTTCGCCGGCTTCTCTTCTTATCTTCCTCGGCGATGCCTTGGTTGTTTTATGGTACAACGGTGCTTATCGTCCGGGCTAATGCTGTGTTCAAAAACTGCTCCTTTTCTGTGCACGTGCGTGAAACACGTCTACTCGTGGACAGTCGCTATGAGAGAGTGTTCTGCCACGCTTCTCCCTCGCGGCGCGTGTCATAGCGTGTCGCTTCGCTAGCCTCCAACACATGAATATTAATGGAAATATACTCATATTCGCTCTACTATCCAATTATTTATATTTTTTTCAACCAAATAAATTTTATATTGCATTCTACACTTGTAGATGTGCTTATTTCTCTTAATATCTACCAAATTTATATAAAAGCGATTCCCACAAAAATTATGTGCTATTAATTGATTGGTTGTTGAAATATTCTGAAAACGGCTCCTGGGTCTAGCCTCTTCTCCACTGGTCGTGTGCATTGCTTTGTTATGATAGCCTTGCTAACCAAACTGGTTTTCTCGTGCCAAACATGAAGCTTTGTACAAAATCCAGCTTCGAATGATCGAGCTCTTCCTTGGTTAAAATCTCATTCACCAGAATATTTCCGAATAATAAATTCCTCAAAATGCTTCAAATTTCTCCAAAATACTTTCATTATGTATCATTTGCATCCCATAATACATATATATTTATTAAATTATTTTAATTCCAAATTTCCAAATTTTCCTTTCAATGGTGCACAAGTCGTTCGAACCTCGGCTCGGTCAAAGGTCCTAAGCTGGTCTGAATTCGAGTTCAGTATGTTGTTGCAAAATTTAGTAGAGCTCAGATGATAAGGTTGGTCGTAATTTGATGTAAGCTTATGACATTTGGGTGGCCGCCATTACGTTTTCGTCAAGATGGCGGTGATATAAAACATGACACTGAGCTGCCTTTATACGAGTGCTATCTCTGTACCAAATTTCGTTCAATTAGGTTTCACCGTGTTTGAATACATAGGGGGAATCGATTTGCACACACTCATGGACACTACCCGCAAATATTTGGGCTGATGACTTTGTAGTTTGGTCAAAAGATTCTTCATACATAAAGGTATAAGATTGCAAAAATTGGTAGAGATCAGATGATTGGGTTGGTCGTAATTTGTTTTAAGCTTGTAACATTTGGGTGGCCGCCATTACGTTTTCGTCAATATGGTGGCGATATAAACATAGGACTGAGATGCCCTTGATAGTGCTACCTCTGTACCAAATTTTGTTCAATTCGGTTTCACCGTGTTTGAATTGATAGGGGGAATCGATTTGCACACATACGTGGCCGCGATCTGCAAACTATTGGGTTGATGACCTTGCAGTTTAGTCAAAAGACGCTCGCCATACAAATATATGTTGTTGAAAAATTTGGTGGAGATCGGATGATTAGGTTAGTCGTAATTTGATTTAAGCGTTGAACATTTGGGTAGCCGCCATTACGTTTCCGTCAAGATGGCAGCGATATAAAAAAAAGTCCTCTCGGCGCGCCGGAAGGCGGAGGTAGATTTCACCGGACAAACTTGGGGATAGGCGAAAATAGGCAGAATATGCAGGTTTTCGTAGAAGGATCAGACCTCATTTATTGCGAGAAGGTATTTTATAATTGGAGCTTAATTAACTTTTTTTTCCGTCATTTTATGCTTATTTTAAACATTTTATTGTCTTATGGGAACGGTAACCTTCTTGTCATTTGGGGTCCATTTTTATACTTGTGGTCACACTGTCCTTATGCAAGGTTTCGACACTGATGTGTAACTATGTAACGGTCTGTTACTTCTTCACGCAAAATTATATCTCCCTCAGAGATTTTGGTTGGTTCATCAGTTTAGGGGCTGCGACAACGCGGTCATGTAACCCCGTGTACTTAGGGATGGCTGTATTAGTCTGTAATTCAGGTAAGGACTGCAGACGGTCAATTTCAAGCAGTAGTTCCTAATGTTGCTACCAGGTACTACCGTCAACGACACCTACCTGTGAACTTGGCTACTAGGAGCCACCGCAGCCAGCAACTCGCAACGAACGTTGGCTCTTCCCCTCCAAAGGAAAGCATACTGAGGGATTTTTAGCGCTCTTAGAAAATCCGACAACTTCGGCCGGCTTTGAACTCGCGACATTGGGCATAGACATTCAGCATGCTTGCTACCAGTTACGTCACGGAAGCCGCTTCACACTTAGTCAGATGGAATTCTGAATATGATCTCGTGCAAGTGCGTTATCTTGGCAACGTCTGATGGCTCATCCCTCATCAATTTAGTAGTGTTGCCATGGCAACCACTGATAGCTCTTGGCATTTTCTTATAATTCCGAAATCATTTTTCTCATCCCTTGGCATAATGGTGGGTCATATCAAAAATTCTTTCAGACAAAAGTTTTAGGTAATTATTAGGGGAATATTGTCGGTTTCGTACGGTTTTGATACTGTGCCTATTAAGAGAGATATGATTAATGTTTCCCGAAAAACCCACTTTTTCCCACTCCTTTGGTCAATGGTTGGTGATATAAAAAAACTCTTCAAACATAAATTTTTGGGCTTTATCCGACACATAGTATGAACGTTGAACGGATTCGATATTTCACATATTAAGAGAGTTATAGCAATATTTCACTTTTTCGAAAAAAAAGCCCCCCATTTTCACCCCCTTCGACCGATTTAGCCCAGTAACGAACTCGACCGAGATTTTATAGGTATACATATTCGGTAAAATATTCAAAGTGATTGGTGCAAAATTACGGCAGTTATCGTGTCCACAAGAAACTGATATGCATATATATACACATACATAAATTATATATAAACTTTTGAACTGACGGTGCTTTTGGGGCCTGGGGGATGTGAAACGCGAAGATATGTCGAAATTTTCCGGAAGTCGAAACATGGTAGCCTACCCATTGCAATAGTTAGCTTTCTAATGAAATCTACCTCTGGTTGGTTCCTCAGTTTAGGGGCAGCGACAACGCGGTCATCTAACCCCGTGTACTTTGGGTGAGTGTAGAATCTGTCTGATAAACGGTGTGAATTGTAATGGATGTATTAGTCTGTAATTCAGGTAAGGACTGCAGACGGTCAATTTCAAGCAGTAGTTCCTAATGTTGCTACCAGGTACTACCGTCAATGACACCTAGCTGTGAACTTGGCTACAAGATGCCACCCCAACCAGCAACTCGTAACGAACGTTGGAACTTCCCCTCGAAAGGAAAGCATACTGAGGGATTTTAGCGCTTTTAGAAAATCCGACGACTTCGGCCGGCTTTGAAACCGCGACCTTGGGCATAGACATTCTGCATGCTACCAGTTACGTCACCGAAGCCGCTTCCCACTTAGTCAGATGTCAAAGTCAACCCCTGGCACCATCCAGCCCATGACGGGCTAAGGCCGACCAAGCGACCGCTGCCCAGCCATTTGGCCTGCAGATATTGGGGTGACGCGTGATCAGCGCATCGGGTCCCCTCGGCCGTTAATATTGGTATTCGTGATCGGGGTGCTGTCGCCCTGTCAGACAGCTACTCAATTGTTCTCACGAGGCTGAGTGCACCCCGTTCCAACCCTCACGTCAGTTTTAAAATCCCTGACGGAGCCGGGGATCGAACCCGGGGCCTCCAGGTGAGAGGCAGGCGCGCTACCCCAACACCACGGGGCCGGTTTAGTCAGATGGAAATACTGAATCTGATCTCGTGCAAGTGCGTTGTCATGGCAACGGCTCATCCCTCATCAATTTAGTAGTGTTGCCATGGCAACCTCTGATAGCTCTTGGCATTTTCTTATAATTCCGAAATCATTTTTCTCATCCCTTGGCGTAATGGTGGGTCATATCAAAAATTCTTTCAGACAAAAGTTTTAGGTAATTATTAGGGGAATATTGTCCATTTTTTACGGTTTTGATATTGTGCCTATTAAGAGAGATATGATTAATGTTTCCCGAAAAACCCACTCTTTTCCACCCCTTTGGTCAATGGTTGGTGCTATCAAAAAACTTATTTGACATAAATTGTTGGCACTTATCCGACACATATTATGAACTTTGAATGGATTCGATATTTCACGTATTAAGAGAGTTATAGCGAAATTTCAATTTTTCGAAAAAAAAGCCCCCCATTTTCACCCCCTTCGACCGATTTTGCCCATTAACGAACTCGACCGAGATTTTATAGGGATACATATTATGTAAAAAATTCAAAGTGATTGGTGCAAATTTACGGCAGTTATCGTGTCCACAAAAAACTGATATACATATATATATATACATACATAAATTATATATAAACTTTTGAACTGACGGTGGTTTTGGGGTCTGGGGGATGTGAAACGCGAAGATATGTCGAAATTTTCCGGAAGTCGAAACATGGGACCCATTGCAATAGTTAGCTTACTAATGAAATATACCTAACATGATACTGAGGTGCCCTTTGCTGGTGCAACCTCCGTAACAAATTTCGTTCAATTCCTTTTCACCGTGTTCGAATTGATAGGCGGGGACAGACATTCTGAGTTCACACACTCGCCGGCGTCTCTTCTTATCTTCCTCGGCGATGCCTTGGTTGTTTTATGGTACAACGGTGCTTATCGTCCGGGCTAATGCTGTGTTCAAAAACTGCTCCTTTTCTGTGCGCGTGCGTGAAACACATCTACTCGTGGCCAGTCGCTATGAGAGAGTGTTCTGCCACGCTTCTCCCTCGCGGCGCATGTCATAGCTGGCTTCGCTTCGCTAGCCTCCAACACATGAATATTAATGGAAATATACTCATATTCGCTCTACTATCCATTTTTTTTTTTTTTTTTTTCAACCAAATAAATTTCATATTGCATTCTACACTTGTAGATGTGCTTATTTCTCTTAATATCTACCAAATTTATATAAAAGCGATTCCCACAAAAATTACGTGCTATTAATTGATTGGTTGTTGAAATATTCTGAAAACGGCTCCTGGGTCTAGCCTCTTCTCCACTGGTCGTGTGCATTGCTTTGTAATGATAGCCTTGCTAACCAAACTGGTTTTCTCGTGCCAAACATGAAGCTTTGTACAAAATCCAGCTTCGAATGATCGAGCTCTTCCTTGGTTAAAATCTCATTCACCAGAATATTTCCGAATAATAAATTCCTCAAAATGCTTCAAATTTCTCCAAAATACTTTCATTATGTATCATTTGCATCCCATAATACATATATATGTATTAAATTATTTTAATTCCAAATTTCCAATTTTTCCTTTCAATGGTGCACAAGTCGTTCGAACCTCGGCTCGGTCAAAGGTCCTAAGCTGGTCTGAATTCGAGTTCAGTATGTTGTTGCAAAATTTAGTAGAGCTCAGATGATAAGGTTGGTCGTAATTTGATGTAAGCTTATGACATTTGGGTGGCCGCCATTACGTTTTCGTCAAGATGGCGGTGATATAAAACGTGACACTGAGCTGCCTTTATACGAGTGCTATCTCTGTACCAAATTTCGTTCAATTAGGTTTCACAGTGTTTGCATACATAGGGGGAATCGATTTGCACACTCATGGCCACTATCCGCAAATATTTGGGCTGATGACTTTGTAGTTTGGTCAAACGATTCTTCATACATAAAGGTATAAGATTGCAAAAATTGGTAGAGATCAGATGATTGGGTTGGTCGTAATTTGTTTTAAGCTTGTAACATTTGGGTGGCCGCCATTACGTTTTCGTCAATATGGTGGCGATATAAACATAGGACTGAGATGCCCTTGATAGTGCTACCTCTGTACCAAATTTTGTTCAATTCGGTTTCACCGTGTTTGAATTGATAGGGGGAATCGATTTGCACACATACATGGCCGCGATCTGCAAACTATTGGGTTGATGACCTTGCAGTTTAGTCAAAAGACGCTCGTCATAAAAATATATGTTGTTGAAAAATTTGGTGGAGATCGGATGATTAGGTTAGTCGTAATTTGATTTAAGCTTTGAACATTTGGGTAGCCGCCATTACGTTTCCGTCAAGATGGCAGCGATATAAAAAAGTCCTCTCTGCGCGTCGGAAGGCGGAGGTAGATTTCACCGGACAAACTTGGGGATAGGCGAAAATAGGCAGAATATGCAGGTTTTCGTAGAAGGATCAGACCTCATTTATTGCGAGAAGGTATTTTATAATTGGAGCTTAATTAACTTTTTTTTTCGTCATTTTATGCTTATTTTAAACATTTTATTGTCTTATGGGAACGGTAACCTTCTTGTCATTTGGGGTCCATTTTTATACTTGTGGTCACACTGTCCTTATGCAAGGTTTCGACACTGATGTGTAACTATGTAACGGTCTGTTACTTCTTCACGCAAAATTATATCTCCCGCAGAGATTTTGGTTGGTTCATCAGTTCAGGGGCTGCGACAACGCGGTCATGTAACCCCGTGTACTTAGGGATGGCTGTATTAGTCTGTAATTCAGGTAAGGACTGCAGACGGTCAATTTCAAGCAGTAGTTCCTAATGTTGCTACCAGGTACTACCGTCAACGACACCTACCTGTGAACTTGGCTACTAGATGCCACCGCAGCCAGCAACTCGCAACGAACGTTGGAACTTCCCCTCCAAAGGAAAGCATACTGAGGGATTTTTAGCGCTCTTAGAAAATCCGACAACTTCGGCCGGCTTTGAACTCGCGACATTGGGCATAGACATTCAGCATGCTTGATACCAGTTACGTCACGGAAGCCGCTTCACACTTAGATGGAATTCTGAATATGATCTCGTGCAAGTCTGATGGCTCATCCCTCATCAATTTAGTAGTGTTGCCATGGCAACCACTGATAGCTCTTGGCATTTTCTTATAATTCCGAAATCATTTTTCTCATCCCTTGGCATAATGGTGGGTCACAAAAAAAATTCTTTCAGACAAAATTTTAGGTAATTATTAGGGGAATATTGTCCATTTTGTACGGTTTTGATATTGTGCCTATTAAGAGAGATATGATTAATGTTTCCCGAAAAACCCACTTTTTCCCACCCCTTTGGTCAATGGATGGTGCTATAAAAAAACCTCTTCAAACATATTTTTTTTGGCTTTATCCGACACATAGTATGAACGTTGAACGGATTCGATATTTCACATATTAAGAGAGTTATAGCAATATTTCACTTTTTCGAAAAAAAGCCCCCCATTTTTACCCCCTTCGACCGATTTAGCCCAGTAACGAACTCGACCGAGATTTTATAGGTATACATATTCGGTAAAATATTCAAAGTGATTGGTGCAAAATTACGGCAGTTATCGTGTCCACAAGAAACTGATATGCATATATTTTGCATATTAAGGCTTTCACGGCCCGGATTATTATATAAACAATTCATGCTTTTGGGCTAATGCCGTGTGTATTTTAATTTAAACCATACGTTTCGGAGAAACCATGCCTCCTTTTTCGGCATTATCCCAAAAGCATGAATTGTTTATATGATATGCATGTATATATACACACATATACGTACATAAATTATATATAAACCTTTGAACTGACGGTGGTTTTGGGGTCTGGGGGATGTGAAACGCGAAGATATGTCGAAATTTTCCGGAAGTCGAAACATGGTACCCATTGCAATAGTTAGCTTTCTAATGAAATCTACCTCTGGTTGGTTCCTGAGTTTAGGGGCTGCGACAACGCGGTCATCTAACCCCGTGTACTTTGGGTGAGTGTAGAATCTGTCTGATAAACGGTGCGAATTGTAAAGGCTGTAGTAGTCTTAATTCAGGTAAGGACTGCAGACGGTCAATTTCAAGCAGTAGTTCCTAATGTTGCTACCAGGTACTACCGTCAACGACACCTAGCTGTGAACTTGGCTACTAGATGCCACCCCAACCAGCAACTCGCAACGAACGTTGGAACTTCCCCTCCAAAGGAAAGCATACTGAGGGATTTTAGCTTTAGAAAATCCGACGACTTCGGCCGGCTTTGAAACCGCGACCTTGGGCATAGACATTCTGCATGCTACCAGTTACGTCACCGAAGCCGCTTCCCACTTAGATGAAAATACTGAATCTGATCTCGTGCAAGTGCGTTGTCATGACAACGTCTGATGGCTCATCCCTCATCAATTTAGTAGTGTTGTCATGGCAACCTCTGATAGGTCTTGGCATTTTCTTATAATTCCGAAATCATTTTTCTCATCCCTTGGCATAATGGTGGGTCATATCAAAAATTCTTTCAGACAAAAGTTTTAGGTAATTATTAGGGGAATATTGTCCATTTCGTACGGTTTTGATATTGTGCCTATTAAGAGAGATATGATTAATGTTTCCCGAAAAACCCACTTTTTCCCACTCCTTTGGTCAATGGTTGGTGATATAAAAAAACTCTTCAAACATAAATTTTTGGGCTTTATCCGACACATAGTATGAACGTTGAACGGATTCGATATTTCACATATTAAGAGAGTTATAGCAATATTTCACTTTTTCGAAAAAAGCCCCCCATTTTCACCCCCTTCGACCGATTTAGCCCAGTAACGAACTCGACCGAGATGTTATAGGTATACATATTCGATAAAAAAAATTCAAAGTGATTGGTGCAAAATTACGGCAGTTATCGTGTCCACAAGAAACTGATATGCATATGTATATACACATACATAAATTATATATAAACTTTTGAACTGACGGTGGTTTTGGGGTCTGGGGGATGTGAAACGCGAAGATAGGTCGAAATTTTCCGGAAGTCGAAACATGGTAGCCTACCCATTGCAATAGTTAGCTTTCTAATGAAATCTACCTCTGGTTGGTTCCTCAGTTTAGGGGCAGCGACAACGCGGTCATCTAACCCCGTGTACTTTGGGTGAGTGTAGAATCTGTCTGATAAACGGTGTGAATTGTAATGGATGTATTAGTCTGTAATTCAGGTAAGGACTGCAGACGGTCAATTTCAAGCAGTAGTTCCTAATGTTGCTACCAGGTACTACCGTCAATGACACCTAGCTGTGAACTTGGCTACTAGATGCCACCCCAACCAGCAACTCGTAACGAACGTTGGAACTTCCCCTCGAAAAGAAAGCATACTGAGGGATTTTAGCGCTTTTAGAAAATCCGACGACTTCGGCCGGCTTTGAAACCGCGACCTTGGGCATAGACATTCTGCATGCTACCAGTTACGTCACCGAAGCCGCTTCCCACTTAGTCAGATGTCAAAGTCAACCCCTGGCACCATCCAGCACATGACGGGCTAAGGCCGACCAAGCGACCGCTGCCCAACCATTTGGCCTGCAGATATTGGGGTGACGCGTGATCAGCGCATCGGGTCCCCTCGGCCGTTAATATTGGTATTCGTGATCGGGGTGCTGTCGCACTGTCATACAGCTACTCAATTGTCCTCACGAGGCTGAGTGCACCCCGTTCCAACCCTCACGTCAGTTTTAAAATCCCTGACGGAGCCGGGGATCGAACCCGGGGCCTCCGGGTGACAGGCAGGCGCGCTACCCCAACACCACGGGGCCGGCTTAGTCAGATGGAAATACTGAATCTGATCTCGTGCAAGTGCGTTGTCATGGCAACGGCTCATCCCTCATCAATTTAGTAGTGTTGCCATGGCAACCTCTGATAGCTCTTGGCATTTTCTTATAATTCCGAAATCATTTTTCTCATCCCTTGGCATAATGGTGGGTCATACCAAAAATTCTTTCAGACAAAGGTTTTAGGTAATTATTAGGGGAATATTGTCCATTTTGTACGGTTTTGATATTGTGCCTATTAACAGAGATATGATTAATGTTTCCCGAAAAAACCACTTTTTTCCACCCCTTTGGTCAATGGTTGGTGCTATCAAAAAACTTATTTGACATAAATTGTTGGCACTTATCCGACACATATTATGAACTTTGAATGGATTCGAAATTTCACGTATTAAGAGAGTTATAGCGAAATCTCGATGTTTGGGAAAAAGCCCCCCATTTTCACCCCCTTCGACCGATTTTGCCCATTAACGAACTCGACCGAGATTTTATAGGGATACATATTATGTAAAAAATTCAAAGTGATTGGTGCAAAATTACGGCAGTTATCGTGTCCACAAGAAACTGATATCTCTTATATAAAAACAAGTGTCCTGACTGACTGACTGACTGACTGACTCATCATCGGCCAGCCAAAACTATTAAAGTTAGAAACATGAAATTTTGGGAATATGTTCGTTGTAAGTCGAAAACGCCCACTAAGGAAGGGTTTTTGGATATTCAGTTTCTAAAGGGGTGTTAAGGGGGTACACCTGCATTTCATTGAATAACAATATCTCCAGATTGCTTTCATTGGGGGATTCGATACTCGGCATATATACTCATCATTAAAAATAAGAAGATACGTGTCTGAGGGTTTTTCGATGTGGTGTATATTTTGAGGTGAAAGGGGTGAAAAGTGGGGGTTGAAGGTTTCCTAACCGAGCGTGTATCTCTTAAACGACATAGGCGAGGAGTTTGGAACTCAGCGGAAAAAAATCAGCATAAAAAATAACAAAATAGGTGTTTGACCGTTTTTTCATAAATCCAATATAAGGGGCCCATGGGGAGGGGTGAAAATATGGGGGGGGGGCGGAACGTAATATGTCAGAGTGTAAAATTTTGCATGGCCTATGTTGTAGACAATAACACATTACATCTTTTTTGTCTCTTGCTATTTCATCGTACGACGAATACTTAGGGAGTTATTAATGATTTTGTACTATTGGGCCGGAATTTCTAAGTCCCAGGAATGACATAAAAATTGATTCGAATGAAATTTCGAAAAATAGTTTTTTTAATACTTTTATTATATTTTTCACGTCTTTTAGGGTCCGGAACCAACATGATATTTTGATGGGTTTTTTTCGTCCCATGCATTTTTGGTTTCAGGTGATACTTTTCCACTAGGACCGTTGCTTATCTCTTATATAAAAACAAGTGTCCTGACTGACTGACTGACTGACTGACTGACTGACTGACTGACTGACTCATCATCGCCCAGCCAAAACTATTAAAGTTAGAAACATGAAATTTTGGGGATATGTTCGTGGTAAGTCGAAAATGCGCACTAAGAAAGGATTTTTGGATATTCAGGTTCTAAAGGTGTCTTAAGGGGGTACACATGCATTTCATTGAATAGCAATATCTCCGGCTTGGTTTCATTGAGGGACGTGATACTCGGCATATAAACGTATCATTAAAAATAAGAAGACATGTGTCTGAGGGTTTTTCGATGTGGTGTATATTATGAGGTGAAAGGGGTGAAATGTGGGGGTTGAAGGGTTCCTAACGGAGCGTGTATCTCTTAAACGACATAGGCGAGGAGTTTGAAACTCAGCGGAAAAAAATCAGCTTAAAAAATAAGTAAATAGGTGTTTGACCGTTTTTTTCATAAATCGAATTTAAGGGGCCCATGGGGAGGGGTGAATTCTGAAAAAAGATAATTGGAAGATACAAAGTCCTGACACACTCATCATCGCCCAGCCTAAATTATTGAAGTTAGAAACAAGACATTTTGGGGATATGATCATTATATGTCCAAACCGTCCACTAAGGGAGGTTTTTCGGATATTCAGGTTCTAAAGGGGTGTTAAGGGGGTAAGACCTGCATTTCATTGAATAACAATATCTCCGGATTGGTTTCATTTGTGGATGTGTTACTCGGCATATAAACTGATCATTAAAAATAAGAAGACACGTGTCTGAGGGTTTTTCGATGTGGTGTATATTATGAGGTGAAAGGGGTGAAAAGTGGGGGTTGAAGAATTCCTAACGGAGCGTGTATCTCCTAAACGACATAGGCGAGGAGTTTGAACTCAGCGGAAAAACATCAGCCTAAAAGATAAGTAAATAGGTGTTGACCGTTATTTTTTTCATAAATCCAATTTAAGGGGCCCATGGGAAGGGGTGTAATTTGGGGGGGGGGGGCGGGGGACAGGAAAGAAAGTGTCCTAACTGATTGACTGACTCACTTACTCTTCAATCTCAGAAAGTGAAAACTGCTTAAAAATAAGTAAATAAGTGTTCGACAGTTTCTTTTTCATAAATCAAATTTAAGGGGTTCATGGGGAGGGGTGAAATTCTGGAGAAAAAAATGAAAGAAAATGTCCTGACTCACTCACTCACTCACTCATCATCGCCCAGCCAAAATTAATGAAGTTAGAAACATGACATTTTGGGGATATGTTCGTTGTATGTCAAAACCGTACACTAAGGGAGGATTTTCGGATATTCAGGTTCTAGAGGCGTCTTAAGGGGGTTGAACCTGCATGGGAAGGGGTGAAATTCTGGGGGGGGGGGGGGACAGGAAAGAAAGTGTCCTAACTGATTGACTGACTCACTCACTCTTCAATCTCAGGGAGTGAAAGCTGCTTAAAAATAAGTAAATAAGTGTTCGACAGTTTCTTTTTCATAAATCAAATTTAAGGGGTTCATGGGGAGGGGTGAAATTCTGGAGAAAATGAAATGAAAGAAAATGTCCTGACTCACTCACTCACTCATCATCGCCCAGCCAAAATTAATGAAGTTAGAAACATGACATTTTGGGGATATGTTCGTTGTGTGTCAAAACCGTACACTAAGGGAGGATTTTCGGATATTCAGGTTCTAGAGGGGTCTTAAGGGGGTTGAACCTGCATTTTATTGAATAACAATATATCACGAGTGGTTTCATTTGTGGATGTGATACTCGGCACATAAACTAATCATTAAAAATAAGCAGACATGTGTCTAAGGGTTTTTCGATGTGGTGTATATTATAAGGTGAAAGGGGTGAAAAGTGGGGGTTGAAGGTTTCCTAACGGAGCGTGTATCTCTTAAAAGACATAGGTGAGAAGTTTGAAACTCAGCGGAAAAAATCAGCTTAAAAATTAAATAAATCGGTGTTCGAACGTTTTTTCATAAATTCAACTTAAGGGGCCGATGGTGTGGGGTGAAATTCTGCGAAAAAAGGAGAGAAAGTGTCCTAACTGACTGACCAACTCACTCACTCATCAAACTCAGGGGAAAAAGACAGCTTAAAAAATAAGTTAATAGGTGTTCGAGCGTTTCTTCATAAATTCAATTTAAGGGGCCCATGGGGAGGGGTACAATTCTGGTAAAAATAATTGAAAGAAAATGACCTGATTGACTCACTCACTCATCATCGCCCAGCCAAAATTATAGAAGTTAGAAACATGAAATTTTGGGGATATGTTCATTGTATGTCGAAAACGTCCACTAAGGAAAGATTTGTGGATATTCAGCTTCTAAATGGGTGTTAAGGGGGTAAACCTGCATTTAATTGAACAACAATATCTCACGAGTGATTTCATTTGGGGATGTGATACTTGGCATATAAACCAATCATTAAAAATAAGCTGACACATGTCTAATGATTTTTCGATGTAATGTATATTAAGAGTAAAGGGGGGAAAAGTGGGGGTTGAAGGATTCCTAACGGAGCATGCATCTCCTAAACGACATAGGCGAGGAGTTTGAAACTCAGAAGAAAACAATCAGCTTAATAATAATAAATAAATAAATAAATAAATACATAAATAAATAATTTAATAAACAGGTGTTCGACCGTATTTTCATAAATCCAATTTAAGGGGCTCATGGGGAGGGGTGAAATTCTGGAAGAAGAACGTCCACTAAGGAAGGAATTTTGGATATTCACTCTCATCGACCAACCAAAACTATTAAAGTTAGAAGAATGATATTTTGGGATTATGTTTGTTGTGCGTCGAAAACGTCTACTAAGGAGGGATTTTTGGATATTCAAGTTCTAAAGGGGTGTGAACGGGGTTAAACTTGCATTTCATTGAAGAACAATATGACACGACTATGACGCGAGCGAAGCCGCGGGTACCTGCTAGTCTCTTATATAAAAACAAGTGTCCTGACTGACTGACTGACTGACTCATCATCGGCCAGCCAAAACTATTAAAGTTAGAAACATGAAATTTTGGGAATATGTTCGTTGTAAGTCGAAAACGCCCACTAAGGAAGGGTTTTTGGATATTCAGTTTCTAAAGGGGTGTTAAGGGGGTACACCTGCATTTCATTGAATAACAATATCTCCAGATTGCTTTCATTGGGGGATTTGATACTCGGCATATAAACTCATCATTAAAAATAAGAAGATACGTGTCTGAGGGTTTTTCGATGTGGTGTATATTTTGAGGTGAAAGGGGTGAAAAGTGGGGGTTGAAGGTTTCCTAACCGAGCGTGTATCTCTTAAACGACATAGGCGAGGAGTTTGGAACTCAGCGGAAAAAAATCAGCATAACAAATAACAAAATAGATGTTTGACCGTTTTTTCATAAATCCAATATAAGGGGCCCATGGGGAGGGGTGAAAATATGGGGGGGGGGCGGAACGTATTATGTCAGAGTGTAAAATTTTGCATGGCCTATGTTGTAGACAATAACACATTACATCTTTTTTGTCTCTTGCTATTTCATCGTACGACGATTACTTAGGGAGTTATTAGTGATTTTGTACTTTTTGGCCGGAATTTTCTAAGTCCCAGGAATGACATAAAAATTGATTCGAATGAAATTTCGAAAAATAGTTTTTTTTAATACTTTTATTATATTTTTCACGTCTTTTAGGGTCCGGAACCAACATGATATTTTGATGTTTTTTTTCGTCCCATGCATTTTTGGTTTCAGGTGATTGAATTATTTTCCACTAGGACCGTTGCTTATCTCTTATATAAAAACAAGTGTCCTGACTGACTGACTGACTGACTGACTCATCATCGCCCAGCCAAAACTATTGAAGTTAGAATCATGAAATTTTGGGGATATGTTCGTGGTAAGTCGAAAACGCGCACTAAGGAAGGATTTTTGGATATTCAGGTTCTAAAGGGGTGTTAAGGGGATAGACCTGCATTTCATTGAATAACCATATCTCCCGATTGGTTTCATTGGGAGATGTGATACTCGGCATATACACTCATCATTAAAAATAAGAAGACACGTGTCTGAGGGTTTTTCGATGTGGTGTATATTTTGAGGTGAAAGGGGTGAAAAGTGGGGGTTGAAGGTTTCCTAACCGAGCGTGTATCTCTTAAACGACATAGGCGAGGAGTTTGGAACTCAGGGGGAAAAAATCAGCTTAAAAAATAAGTAAATAGGTGTTTGACCGTTTTTTCATAAATCCAATTTAAGGGGCCAATAGGGAGGGGTGAAATTCTGGGGGGGAAAAAACAGGAAAGAAAGTGTCCTAACTGATTGACTGACAGACTCACTCATCAAACTCAGGGAAAAAACTGCTTAAAAATAAGTAAATAGGTATTCGACAGTCTTTTTCATAAACCCAATTTAAGGGGTTCTTGGGGAGGGGTGAAGTTCTGAAAAAAGGAAATTGAGAGAAAAAGTCCTGACTCACTCACCATTGCCAAGCCAAAATTATTGAAGTTAGACACATGACATTTCGGGGAATATGATCATTGTATGTCGGAACCGTCCACTAAGGGAGGATTTTCGTATATTCAGGGGGTCTTAAGGGGGTTAAACCTGCATTTCATTGAATAACAATAACTCCCGATTGGTTTCATTGGGGGATGTGTTACTTGGCATAAGAACACATAAAAAATAAGAAGACATGTGTCTGAGGGTCTTTCGATGCGGTGTATATTATGAGGTGAAAGGGGTGAAAAGTGGGGGTTGAAGGATTCCTAACGGAGCGTGTATCTCTTAAACGACATAGGCGAGGAGTTTGAAACTCAGCGGAAAAAATCAGCTTAAAAGATAAGTAAATAGATGTTCGATCGTTTTCTTTTTCTTAAATTCAATTTACGGGGCTCATGGGGAGGGGTGAAATTCTAGGGGGGGGGGCGGAAAGAAAGTGTCCTAACTGATTGACTCACTCACTCACTCTTCAAACTCAGGGAGAGAAAACTGCTTAAATATAAGTAAATAAGTGTTTGACTGTTTATTTTTCATAAATCAAATTTAAGGGGTTCATTGTGAGGGGACAAATTCTGAAAAAAAAAATGAAAGAAAATGTCCTGACTCACTCACTCACTCACTCACTCACTCATCGTCCAGCCAAAATTATTGAAGTTAGAAACATGACATTTTTGGGATATTAAGTCAAAACCGTACACTAAGGAAGGATTTTCGGATATTCAGGTTCTAAAGGTGTCTTAATGGGGTTAAACCTGCATTTTATTGAATAACAATATCTCATGAGTGGTTGCATTTGTGGATGTGATACTCGGCATATAAACTAATCATTAAAAATAAGCAGACATGTGTCTAAGGGTTTTTCGATGAGGTGTATATTATAAGGTGAAAGGGGTGAAAAGTGAGGGTTGAAGGATTCCTAACGGAGCGTGTATCCCTCCAACGACATACGCGAGAAGTTTGAAACTCAGCTAAAAAAACAGCTTAAAAATAAGTACATCGGTGTTCGACCGTTTTTTCATAAATTCAATGTAATGGGCCAATGGGGTGGGGTGAAATTCTAGAAAGAAAAAAAAGGAGAGAAAGTGTCCTGACTGACACTCACTCACTCATCAAACTCAAGGGAAAAAGACAGCTTCAAATATAAGTTAATAGGTGTTCGAGCGTTTCTTCATAAATCCAATTTAAGGGGCGCATGGGGAGGGCGTAAAATTCAGGTAAAATAATTGAAAGAAAATGACCTGACTGACTGACTCACTCATCATCGCCCAGCGAAAACTATTCAAGTAGGAAAAATTAAATTTTGGGAATATTTTCGCTCTATGTCGCAAACGTCAACTAATGAAGGATTTTTGTTTATTCGGGTTCTTAAGAGGTATTAAGGGGGGTAAACGTCCATTTCATTGATTAACGATATCTCACGAGTTGTTTCTTTGGGGATGTGATATTCGGCATATAAACTAATCATTAAAATTAAGCAGACATATGTCTAAGGGTTTATCGATGTGGTGTATATTATGAGGTGAAAGGGGTGAAAATCGGGGGTTGAAGGATTTTTAACGGAGCGTGTATCTCTTAAACGACATAGGCGAGAAGTTTGACATTCAGCGGAAAAAACAGCTTAAAATATAAGTAAATAGGTGTTCGACCGTTTTTTCATAAATCCAATTTAAGGGGCCCTTGGAGAGGGGAAGAAATTCTGGGGGGAAAAAACAGGAAAGATAGTGTTCTAACTGATTAACTCTCTCACTCATCAAACTCAGGGGGGAAGAACAGCTTAAAAAGAAGTAAATAGGTCTTCGACCGTTCTTTTTAATCATAAATCCAATATAAGGGATTCATGAGAGGGGTGAAATTCTGAAAAATAAATGAAAGAAAATGTCCTGACTTACTCACTCACTCACTCATCATCGCCCAGCCAAAATTATTGAAGTTAGAAACATGAAATTTTGGGGTTGTGTTCGTTGTATGTCGAAAACGTCCACCAAGGGAGGATTTTTGGATATTCAGGTTCTAAAGGGGTGTTAAGGGGGTAGACCTGCATTTAATTGAATAGCAATGTCTCCCGATTGGTTTCCTTGGGGGATGCGATACTCGGCATATAAACTCATCAATAAGAATAAGAAGACACGTGTCTGAGGGTTTTTCGATGAACTGTATATTATGAGGTGTATGTGTGAAAAGTGGGGGTTGAAGGATTCCTAACGGAGCAAGTATCTCTTAAAAGACAGAGGCATAAAGTATGAAACTCAGGGGGAAGAATCAGCTTGAAAAATCTGTAAAAAGGTGGTCCATCATTTTTCATGAATCCAATTTAAGGGGCCCATGGGGAGGGATGAAATTCTGGAAGAAAAAGTCCACTAAGGAGGGATTTTTGGATATTCACTCTCATCGACCAACCAAAACTATTAAAGTTAGAAGAATGATATTTTGGGGATATGTTTGTTGTGTGTCGAAAACGTCTACAAAGGAGGGATTTTTGGATATTCAGGTTCTAAAAGAGTGTTAACGGGGTTAAACCTGCATTTCATTGAATAAAAATATGACACGACTATGACGCGAGCGAAGCCGCGGGTACCTGCTAGTACATATATATATATAGATATATATACATACATAAATTATATATAAACTTTTGAACTGACGGTGGTTTTGGGGTCTGGGGGATGTAAAACGCGAAGATATGTCGAAATTTTCCAGAAGTCGAAACATGGGACCTATTGCAATAGTTAGCTTTCTAATGAAATCTACCTAACATGACACTGAGGTGCCCTTTGCTAGTGCAACCTCCGTAACAAATTTCGTTCAATTCCTTTTCACCGTGTTCGAATTGATAGGCGGGGACAGGCATTCTGAGTTCACACACTCGCCGGCTTCTCTTCTTATCTTCCTCGGCGATGCCTTGGTTGTTTTATGGTACAACGGTGCTTATCGTCCGGGCTAATGCTGTGTTCAAAAACTGCTCCTTTTCTGTGCGCGTGCGTGAAACACGTCTACTCGTGGCCAGTCGCTATGAGAGAGTGTTCTGCCACGCTTCTCCCTCGCGGCGCGTGTCATAGCTGGCTTCGCTTCGCTAGCCTCCAACACATGAACATTAATGGAAATATACTCATATTCGCTCTACTATCCAATTATTTATATTTTTTTCAACCAAATAAATTTCATATTGCATTCTACACTTGTAGATGTGCTTATTTCTCTTAATATCTACCAAATTTATATAAAAGCGATTCCCACAAAAATTATGTGCTATTAATTGATTGGTTGTTGAAATATTCTGAAAACGGCTCCTGGGTCTAGCCTCTTCTCCACTGGTCGTGTGCATTGCTTTGTTATGATAGCCTTGCTAACCAAACTGGTTTTCTCGTGCCAAACATGAAGCTTTGTACAAAATCCAGCTTCGAATGATCAAGCTCTTCCTTGGTTAAAATCTCATTCACCAGAATATTTCCGAATAATAAATTCCTCAAAATGCTTCAAATTTCTCCAAAATACTTTCATTATGTATCATTTGCATCCCATAATACATATATATTTATTAAATTATTTTAATTCCAAATTTCCAATTTTTCCTTTCAAACCTCGGCTCGGTCAAAGGTCCTAAGCTGGTCTGAATTCGAGTTCAGTATGTTGTTGCAAAATTTAGTAGAGCTCAGATGATAAGGTTGGTCGTAATTTGATGTAAGCTTATGACATTTGGGTGGCCGCCATTACGTTTTCGTCAAGATGGCGGTGATATAAAACATGACACTGAGCTGCCTTTATACGAGTGCTATCTCTGTACCAAATTTCGTTCAATTAGGTTTCACCGTGTTTGAATACATAGGGGGAATCGATTTGCACACACTCATGGCCACCATCCGCAAATATTTGGGCTGATGACTTTGTAGTTTGGTCAAAAGATTCTTCATACATAAAGGTATAAGATTGCAAAAATTGGTAGAGATCAGATGATTGGGTTGGTCGTAATTTGATTTAAGCTTGTAACATTTGGGTGGCTGCCATTACGTTTTCGTCAATATGGTGGCGATATAAACATAGGACTGAGATGCCCTTGATAGTGCTACCTCTGTACCAAATTTTGTTCAATTCGGTTTCACCGTGTTTGAATTGATAGGGGGAATCGATTTGCACACATACATGGCCGCGATCTGCAAACTATTGGGTTGATGACCTTGCAGTTTAGTCAAAAGACGCTCGCCATATAAATATATGTTGTTGAAAAATTTGGTGGAGATCGGATGATTAGGTTAGTCGTAATTTGATTTAAGCTTTGAACATTTGGGTAGCCGCCATTACGTTTCCGTCAAGATGGCAGCGATATAAAACATGACACTGAGGTGCCCTTTGCTAGTGCAACCTCCGTAACAAATTTCGTTCAATTCCTTTTACCGTGTTCGAATTGATAGGCGGGGACAGACATTATGAGTTCACACACTCACAGACACACAGACAGACACACAATTATTCGCCCTGTGTTGATCTCATAAGTCTACTTTTATTTTTTGCAAAAATGGAAAATAGGCTAAAAAATCAGGGACGCTCTCCGTGTCTTGTAAAAAGCGATGGCGCAATCGTATTGGAGGAGAACATTTTTCCCTTTCCCTTTCGAGAAAATTCGATGTTACTTTGTTACTTCCGGGCGCGCGATTCAAATTGACGAACCCGCCATATTTGCTGAGCCAGAGCGCAAGCCGATGGCCACTGCTGTACTTCTGGCAAGGGAAGGGAGTGTGATAGGTGACAGAGATATACTAGCGGGAATGCGCAAGTTTCCTCGTTCGCCGCGCGCAGAATTGTCCTTGTCCCTTTCAGGCAATATCCAAATTTGTTTACTAAGCAGCCGTAATCGCACACACAGTACAAGGACACACAGTAATAAAGACACATTTGTCAGTCATAAACTGTACCCGATAGTTTCTCTCCTCGTCTGTTCGTCTCAATAACTTTCTTTATTATTTGACATACGCAAAGATGCTGTTGTACGATCGTTCATTCAATTACTCACAACATTGTAGGCCTAAGTGGAATGTAATACTGAACGAAAGAAAAAATACACCCAATGTGTTGTGGTATGAAGGTGTACGTTCTGGTGGACTGTATAGGAGTATAAATCATATGAAAGGCAGATTATTCAAATATAAATTCATATTAATAACAAAGAAACAGACACTACACGACATGATGGCTGCGCATTGTTAATCTCACACAGAGAAAACAAACAAGTCAAAGATAAAAGATCAGTTCACAAAGAGAATACATACCATCTCGTGGTGAAATATGGAACTAAAATAAAGGTAACTGATGAGAGCTGTACATTCTCCCACCTGTTGTTTAAATATCAATCAAAATAATTGGAACTGAAACAAAGCATAAAACAGAGAACAATATACAATGATGTTAAAATTCTTGAATATTACTCCACTGGAAATGGACATAGTTTTACTATGGATCTCTTGAGTTCTCCATTGACAGTCCTTACAGTTGCCACACGAACCATTCCGTCTGCTCCTGGATGAAGTTCTGTCACGACTGCTAACCTCCATTTTAACGGTGGTAAGTTGTCATCCTTGATGGCGACTACAACTCCAATTTGAAGATTGATCTGGTTGTCTCTCCATTTGGGCCTGTGTTGAAGTTGAGTGAGATAATCCTTATGTCATCTATTCCAGAAATGCTGAACTAGTTGTTGAGTTCTTTTCCACTGTTTAAACCTATTAGAAGGTATTACGGTCAGGTCGGGATCTGGGATTGCAGTTAAACTCTTGCCGACCAGAAAGTGACTTGGAGTTAATGCTTTGGGATCAGGCGGATCTGACGAAAGAGTTGTAATTGGTCTGGAATTTAAGCAGGCTTCAATTTGAGTTAGTACTGTACCCGTATTACCTACCAATACCTGTTGAAATCCCTCGATGACACCTGGATCGTACAACCTGAAAATCCCCGGCTAGAAAAACCCCCAAGTTCTACCAATAAATAAAGGAATAATAGGGTAACTAGAATTCCCAACATGTTGCATTAAGAATGACCATGGCTCTAAGAAAGTAATTAGCTCATTGAACACAAGATTCCTCCAGAAAGGAATATCTCAAAGGAGTGGTGTACCCTAGAAATACCTATCTACGGCCTTCCATCACCTCTACAAAACATCATGTAATAATTAAAATCAGATAACGAACAAATTTATTGAAAGAATAAACATGACAAAAATAAATAAAATTTTCGACGAAACGACCAATCAAAAATCCAAAATAAATATCTTGGATTATATTCAAGACATGAAATAAATGGATCACTTTCAAAATGGTGTGTCCATAATTGGAAAACCTTCAATTTCCTAAACATGAAATCTGCATTAATTTTGATCCCATACACATGAAAAATCCTGGAGATGTTTACGAGCGAAGAGAGTCCCAGAGAAGTACGTGCAGTTGGTTCATGAAATGTACAAAGAAACAAGAACACAGGTTAGAAGCAGTGTTGGACTTACAGATTGGATTCTGGTTCGAGTAGGTTTACACCAAGCTTCGGCTTTAAGTCCATATCTGTTTGACCTAATTCTGGACGAAATGTCTTGTGGATTAAGAGACCAAGCCCCCTGGTGCGTGATGTTTGCGGACGACTTTGTGTTGTGTAGTACCACCAAAGATGTCACAGAGGAAAGACTGGAACAGTGGAGGGCAGCCTTGGAAGACAGAGGACTCAGGATTAGCAGGAAGAAGACGGAGTATATTATGAGGTTCAATACAGACCATGACTGTGAGATCAGAATGCAAGGGGAAACGTTAAATAGAGTGGATGAGTTCAAATACCTGGGTTCGGTGGTGACCTGAGATGGAAATCTGGATGTGGAAGTGTCACACAGGATTCAGGTAGGATGGATGAACTGGAGGAAAATGTAAGGAGTGCTGTGTGACCGCAGGATCAAGCCTAAGGTTAAGGGGAAAATATATAAAACTGTCGTAAGACCTGCATTGCTGTATGGCTCTGAAACATGGCCTGCACGCAAAACGCACACAAATAGGCTTGATGTCACGGAAATGAAAATGCTCAGGTGGATGAGTGGAGTGACTAAGCGTGATAGAGTGGAAAATGTCAAAATAAGAGGAACTTTGAAGGTTGTGGAAATATCTAAGAAGTTAGAAGAAAAGCGACTTCAATGGTACGGGCATGTGAGAAGAAGGGAGGAATCCTACGTGGGGAGGAAGATCCTAGACATGCAAATACAGGGAGTGAGAATGCGAGGCAGACCTAAACAAAGATGGATGGATTGTGTACGGGAGGTCCTCAGAGAAAAACAGTTGTCAGAAGAGGATGTGCATGGCCGAGTTAAATGGAGGAGAGCTGTTAGAAACATCGACCCCACATAGGAGTGGGAATGACGTAAAGAGAAAGAAGAAGAAGACACATGAAAAATCCTGGATCCACTTCGATTGATAGAATGAACACTTTTGTCAAAAATCACGATAAATGTGAGTGATCAGTATTCATTATTATTATTATCTTGTTAATCGATGATGACATTATTATAGCATATTTACATAATTTACAACTTATACATTAATTTAGAATAATATCAATATACATTCGTTTCTGTTTAAAGTTAATTATCCATGTATTTTCTAATTAATCCAGTATAATTGTACCGAACGATCAAGTTAAGTAGTATGATTTACATAAATTCGATTTTAAATAAATATATATCATATTTATTATATATATGCTATGGCATAGTAATCCTTACCTCAATGGTAATATTTGATTGAATAACCACTCAATCGTATCAAACTTTTGTGCTTAGAGTAAATAGAATTCATCACGCAGGCCTAACATTACATACAAGAACAGCGATTATGTCACCTGGGACATATTATAATAACCACACTAGGTTAAATACACCACACATCTGGTGTGAGACTTCTTTAAGTCTACTCTTGATTGGCACACATGGCCCAATCTTCGACAAGAAAATTGCTTCAAAAAGCACAATACCTAAAACACTTATAATCATTGGCATTATCCATAATATTTGCCTGATACATAAATACACACATGCACCCTTAATCGGTGTCTAACCATCTTAATTCACTGTTAAAAAATCATTGTGGTGTTTGAAGCCATATTTTCAGTGTTGCCTTAGTAAACAAGAGTTTAGTGCTTTTCAGTCGGTCAACACGAATGTACCCAAAAGAGATTAATCTCATGTAATTTATTTCAGGATTAGGGCATAACCCATCTCTTTTGGGTACATTCGTGTTGACCGACTGAAAAGCACTAAACTCTTGTTAAAAAATCAGCTGTTTATTACAATGCCTAAACTCGTACTTAGAAAAAGTACTGAACACTGTAGCACGTTATTGAACTTATTTTCGATTCCAAAAATATCCCAAAAAATCTAGAAATTTGCCTTACAATAATATAGTACAATATTCGTCATCACTAAATCGTATGACTGATAGTAGGTCCTCCCTGGGATTTGCTTCGCAAACTTGGATGTATCTCAAATACATTATTAATTTCAGCAAACTATTTCACCAATTGCAATTATTTAATTTATTCCAATGCTAAATTCATAAGTGAAAATATCACAATCATCAAATCCACTCAATAAATGAGGCTATAAAATGTAAGATTGATCCTCCCCAAAAACTAAGATTGTCCATGAATTCCCTGAACTTGAAAATGTCGATGGATAATACCTACACCATGAACCTAGGTTAACTACAGAGGTTAAGCGGCTATTGATTCATTAGGAAAATCCATCTCGAAAATCTTGTTCAGAAAAGACAAGTAGAATCTTTAAATAATTGAGAAAAAGAATCAAAGTCTCTTTCTAATAAACTGGATGCGAAAATTTCCTAATATCAATTAGAAAAGTAAAGATTCTCATCTGTGAAAATGTTAACTCGAATGTAAGTGCTTAACAAAATGTGCATGAAATACTAGTAAAGTCAGTCAGTGTTCTTAACGCTGCTGAAAGAATACGCATCTAAAATAACCTTACACAAAAATCTTCCCCTAAATGGCCTTCACGACAATCACTTTAAATACTACTGAAAAATACTGAAAGATAAATTTACCAATCTAAAATTACACAAGGGATGCATTCACTTAATTGAACCAAAATCCTGGTTGAATAGAAGGTCAGTTCCGAAAAAGACATCGAACCTGCGCCCTCCACTCAACCATTTAAACTATAAAAAAGAAAAATATGGTAATCGTGGTTGTTTTCAATGCCCCACTACACTACTGTAACAAACTGAAGTTCCAGTACCTTTCGTCGATTCTAGATGAGGTGAAAAAAGGATATATGTTGGCCATGGTAGTCTCCAGACTAAACCAAGACATAGGATACTCCATCTCGTTCACCTGCGCTCGAACCTAAGGACTTCCCAAGCCCGAACGACGTTTGGCCGGTCGAAATGTTCCATCGTGGCCTAGCGATATTTCTTCGCACACGTTAGAATGAGCATGGTCCAACCGGATACGGTTAATCAGCTTGTCACATCGTGTGAGCGAACTTGTACAGCCACCGAATAAATCCATATTAGAAATAGAAACGGAACTACTTTCATGCCTTTCCGTATGTCCCATAGTAGCCTGGAGTTCGTTTTTGAAATTCATGGCGAATAAGTGTGGCTGCACAATGCTCGCCGATGCCCATTAATGCAGTATTCTCATCCCGCTTTAGCTGCCATAGTAGCAGTTACAGAACTCATAATTGTTCCCTCCGACGTCTCACTCGAAAATATGTCGTTCATAGATGTAAAACACACTTAAAACTGTCTTAATAACTTTGGGCTGTATCCCATAAAGTTTTGAATACGCCCGTGTTTCGGTGAAAATCACACGAAATGGCGGCTCGAAGCAACGACAGATCCTTCCGCGCTTCTCGCTACTAGAAGTTTGTGCACGTCCATAAATGTAGGCACATAATGGGTTTAACATAATGTCTGAATCCCATTATAAAAGCTTTTGCTGAATGCTGAGTGATACACGATCATTCTCAGATAACGCGATCCAGTCGCACGCTTTATAATATCCGTAATTTGCGTATTTCACTTCATCTTGTGGAGGTAATATTCCCACACGGTGTCTAAACAAGGATCGCCTCTCTACATGCTTGCTTCGATGAGGAAGACACAAATCATCCCCACTCCTTGACGTCATGTATCGATGTTAATCGCAATAGGTGTGAGTAAATACAAATAATTCAATGGATCTTCTTCCGTTTTTCATACATGTGTCTGCAATAGCTTTCTGCTATGGAAATTTGTATTCTAACACATACAAATCCTGGTAAATGGTGATAAATATCCTTTATTATATATATATCAATCTAAGGAGTAGCAATAGATACGATAGATGACATTGATTTTATTATAATCGAAGCATCTTCGGCTCTCACTTCAGAAATGCTCGCTGGCGCGACTTACATCACCGAGTGAAACTCTCCTTACAACATAACAGCTGTGTGGAGTGACTTCTCTGTCTGGCTCAGAAGTTACACGTCGCGTCACAGTACTGTACTCACAACTGTACTGAAAAACCATTAAAATAATGGTACAGTACGGTATATAATTCTTCAAACGTCAGCGCGCAATTACCAATAACTCGACGAAGATGATACATGACTGATTTAATTCCAGCCTCCCATATGCCTCCAAAGTGAGGAGATTTTAAATTATGTGCACTAACACCTCGGGTTAAAAATCAGCTGGGGTGTGTTGTGACTGAAGGTGGTGCCAATTTTCAATCTCTGTTAGTTTTTGAATCTGAGCTACTCTGTTGGCTACAAACGTTTTCCATTGAGACACTGGTGCCGCTAACCATGAGAGTACTATGTTTGAGCCTGTCCAGAGGTAGGTTTCATTAATTTCTAAGTTTAGCGCTGTCATAGTTTTCTTCAATAGCTGGGCCAGTAAGGTTGTGCCAAGAAGTTCTAATCGATGGATTGTTAGCTTCTTTACTGGGGCGACTGTGGATTTAGAGCAAAGCAATCGAATCAGAGTTTCACCATGTTGATTTACGGAGCGAAAGTAAATGTATGCACCATAGGCTCGTTCTGAAGCATCACTGAAACCGTGAATTTGAATGTTAGTGACTTTACCCTTGATTGTTACTAAACGATCAACTTGAATGCTATTGATATAATGTCAGCTGATGTTCTAACTTGATCCACTCCAATCTTAAATCATCTGTCAATAATGAATCCCAATCTATGTGATTTAACCACAGTTTCTGCAGAAACATCTTGTATTGAATTACCAAAGGACTGATGAGGCCTAAGGGGTCGAATATGGATGCTACAACTGATGTTGTAGTACGCTTTGTAATTTGGTTGGTCTTAATGTGTCTGATTTTTGTTGCTATGATGAGTTTATCAGCAATGGGGAGCCATTATGTGTTTTTAAGGTTTTTACAGTGCTCTTGCCATCAAATTGGAAAGATGCAATGTGTCTAATCTGAATCTGGAAGTGCTTCAAAAAGATCTGGATGATTGGAGCACCATTTCTTGAGTGGGAATCCCCCTTTCTTGAGTAGTGCGATTAATTCCTTCTGTGACACTTGAAGAACCACTTAGGACATCGTCTACATAAAAATCTCTCTGAAGGACTTGGGCTGCTGTTGGGTGGAAATTATCTTCTTCTTCTGCCAGCTGATTCAAACACTGGGTTGCTGAAAATAGGGCTGATGCTGTACCCTAAGTTACTGTCTGTAGTTCGTAGGATTTCAATGATTCTTCATGAGAATTTCTCCATAATATTCGGTGCAATTTTGTGTCATCCTTGTGCATTCTAATCTGTCTATACATATTCTTTGTGATGTCAGCTGTAAATGCAATTTGATGGGTTCTGAAGCAAAGTGTGATCGAATATAAACCTTGTTGCACAGTAGGTCCTACCATGAGTATGTTATTCAATGAGACCCCGTTGGAAGATTTTGCTGAACCATCAAAAACAACTCTTGTGGCAGTTGTAGTGCTATCTGGTCTGAATACTGCAAGATGTGGAAGATAGTAACACCCGGTGTTGTTGGTGTCTGTGGAGGTTACTTCCGTCATATTACCTAAATCTTTGTATTCTGTCATAAATTGTGTATATGTTGTATATATAAAAAAATGAATGTTCATTTGCTCGTCTTTTATGCGTTCATAAACCATTCATCCGACTGCGATCAAATTTTGGTGAGTTGTTTAAAACACTTCCGGGATGGTCATAGGCATAGTTCATCCATTTCACAATAGATAGCACGCGAGTAATTTAAACAAATGCGTAATGGCGATGCGTTCATAAACAATTAGTCCGATTGTGATCAAATGTTGGTGAGTTGTTGTGCACAGTCCCGGAAAAGTTATAAGCGTAGTAAATACAATTTACAATAGATGGGGCGCGAGTAGCTTCAACAAATTGGCGTGCGTTTGTTACAAGAAAGTCCCACATGAATTCAGATACCATTCATCCCATTGCGATGAAACTTGGGTGAGAAGTTCTGTACACTACAGGCAAGGTTTCTGGCTTAGTAAATCCATATTTTAATAGGTAGCGCACGAGTGATTCAACAAATGCGCGACGACGCGCGAAGCGTTTCAACACAGTCCCGTTTGCGTTCATATACTATTCGTCTGATAGCGATGAAACTTGGGTGAGATGTTGTGTACACTTCAGGGAAGGTTTCTGACTTAGTAAATCCACTTAACAATAGGTAGCACACGAGTAGATTCAACAAATGAGCGACGGCTGGCGAAGCGTTTCAACAAGTTCTGTTTGCGTTCACATACCATTCGTCCGATAGCTATGAAATTTGGGTGAGAGGTTGTGCACACTACAGGCAAGGTTTCAGGCTTAGTAAATACACTTAACAATAGGTAGCGCACGAGTAGATTCAACAAATGAGCGACGACGCGTGAAGCGTTTCAACAAAGTCCCGTATGCGTTCATGTACTATTCGTCTGATAGCGATGAAACTTGGGTGAGATGTGTATACTTCAGGGAAGGTTTCAGGCTTAGTAAATACACTTAACAATAGGTAGCGCACGAGTAGATTCAACAAATGAGCGACGACGGACGAAGCGTTTCAACAAAGTCCTGTATGCGTTCACATACCATTCGTCCGATAGCGATGAAACTTGGGTGAGAGGTTGTGTACATTACATGCAAGGTTTCTGGCTTAGTAAATCCATATTATAACAGGTAGCGCACGAGTAGATTCAACAAATGAGCGACGACGCGCGAAGCGTTTCAACAAAGTCCCGTATGCGTTCATATACTGTTCGTCTGATAGCGATGAAACTTGGGAGAGATGTTGTGTACACATCAGGAAAGGTTTCTGGGTTAGTAAATGCACTTTACAATATGTATCGCACAAGTAGATTAAACGAATGGGTGAAGACGCGCGAGGTGTTTCAAAATAGTCCGGTATGCGTTCATATACCATTCGTCTGATAGCGACTAAACTTTGGTGAGTTGTTGTGTACACTCCAGGGAAAGTTTCATGCTTAGTGAATCCATTTTATAATAGGTAGCGCCCAAGTAGATTCAACAAATGAGCGAAGACGCGCGAAGCGTTTCAACAAAGTCCCGTATACGTTTATATACCATTCGTCCGATAGCGATAAAACTTGGTTGAGATGTTGTGTACACTTCAGGGAAGGTTTCTGGCTTAGTAGGCCTACATCCACTTTACAATAGGTATCGCATAAGTAGATTCAACAATTGAGTGACGACATGCAAATCGCTTAAGCAAAGTCCCGTATGCGTTCATATACCATTCGTGCGATTGCAATGAAATTTGGAGAAATGTTCTTTCCACTCCCGCAAAGATTTCTGATTTAGTAAATCCATTTTTCAATTGGTAACGCACGAGTAGATTCAATTAATGAGCGACAGCGCGTGAATCGGTTCAACCAAGTCCCGTATGCGTTCATATAGGCTACCATTCATCCGATTATGATAAAACTTTGGGGAGTTGAGTACAGCTCTGCAAAGGTGTATGAATTAGTAAATCCGTTTTTCAATGGGTGGCACACAAGTAGATTCAACAAATGAGTGACGGCGCGCGAATCATTTAAACAAAATCCCGTATGCGTTCATATGCCATTCATCCGATTGCGATGAAACTTTCATGAGTTCTTGTGTACACGCCAGGGAAGGTTTTCGACTTAGCAAATCCATTTTACAATATGTAGCGTACGAGTATATTCAACCAATGGGTGACGGCACTCGAATCGTTTCAAGAATGTCCCATATGCGTTCATATACTATTTATTTCATTGCGATGAAACTTTGTTGAGTTGTTGAGCACGCTCCCATGATTTTTTGAGATAGTAAATCAATTTTACAATACTATAGAGGTGGTTAACGGAAAAAGAAAAAAAATATTGGGAATCCAAAAGCACTTCAACAAACAAAGTTACAACGCCAAAACTTTCTTTGATTGGCATTGCAACGCATGCCGGGTACAGCTAGTTCCCTATATAATTCTGGCTGTTTCTGAAATTTCTGATCTAATAGTTGAAACCTTTGTCTAGCTTGTTCATTAGCTTTTCCCAATTGCTGATGGTTTTCCTTGAATGGAATTCTTACTCTGAATCTGCCATCACTATCCCTTGTGGTAGTGTTTTTGAAATGTTGCATGCACTTTTGCTCCTCTGCTGTTCTTGGTTTAGTGCCTAATTCCTCAATTTCCCGAAATTTGCGTAGTTGATGATCGAGTGTTTCTTCTGTTTCGATTAAGAATGAATTTACAGTGTTGTGACTGACATAATTTCGTGACAATATTTTCCAGAGATTACCCATCCCAATTGAGTGATTTGTATTACTGGATAATCACCTTCGCGTTGTTTACGATCTGCCCTCAGGATGTTGTAGAACAATTCTGCACCAATTATTAAATCGACATTTCCTGGCTGGTAGAAATGTGGGTCTGCCAATGTAATGTTTATTGGAATATACCAAAATTTATAATCTAGTTGAATTGAAGGCATTTGACCCGTCATTTTAGGAACAATGAAACATTTCATTTTGGCCTTGAATGGAGTTGCCATTGAAAGAATTTCAATCTCTATACTGTGTTTCATGATGGATGAAGCAATGTTAATTCCTAAAATTGCTGTGGTTTCCTCATTGCGTTTTAACATCTTCTGTGATTAAGTGTACTTGACTGCCACAATCAAGGAGGTTGGTTTGTTGGTTGGTAGGTTGGTTCCTCAGTTTAGGGGCTGCGACAACGTGGTCATGTAGACCCGTGTTCTTTGGGTGTGTGTATAATCTGACTGATAACCGGTGTTATTTAGTGGAATGTATTAGTGTGTGTTATCTGTTTCTTAATTCATCTAAGGACTGCAGACTTAGACATTTTCTAGTTGTTCCTACTTTTTCCGCCAAACGCCACCGTCAACGACTACTAGTTCAGAACTTGTCTACTTGACGCCACCGCAGTCGGCTCCTGGCGACGAACGTAGGAACCTGAGCGTTGTTTACATTTTTAACCTAATTTAGCTTCACACAGGTGTAATTAGTGGAAGGTTCTTTAACATGCCATAAATCTATGACATGGGACCGCCGACTTTACTTCCCCTCCGAAGGAAGGCATACTGAGGGATTTATAACGCTCTTAAAAATCCGACGATTTCGTCCGGGTTTGAACCCGCGATCTTGGGCATAGAAGCTCGGCGTGCTACCAACTACGCCACCGAAGCCGCTACAATCAATGTAATGTGCCATTATTATCTCGTACCTTCATAACAGCGGTTGTGAGTAGGATATAAGGCTTCTTGACGGTGTGACTGTATGGATTTGTGTTTGTATGTATACTCGCAATGGTTACTCTCTCTGAGATAGGTTGATTGACACGTCTCTCACTGCTAGTGTCCTCATGCATTAATGAATTGTGTTTTCTATCACATTTACGACAATTACTTGAAGTAAATTGCTTTGTTGTGTGTCCTTGTTTCAGACAATTGAAACTAATCCTGTTTTCACGTACACACTGAGATCTCTGTCGAGGGCTTAGTTCTAGAAATTATGGCATGCAAACAGTCCTGCCTTAGGCTCTTGATGGCAAAATAAACACTGGTTTCAACACATGTTACATGAGAATAGGCTGGTTCTTTATTCTTGACTGTACTGGGTTTACTTGCTTGGGATTTGGTTGGAACGTTAATGTCGTTTTGAATTTTTTCAAGTGACAAGCATTGTTGTTCTAGAAACTTAAGTAACTGTTGAAGAGCAGGAGTTTCTGTTGGGCTTGTCGCTAATTCCCAACTTTTCCTGGTATTTACATCAATTCGATCAAGTACATGCTATGTTACAATTATTTATTCTAAGGGATGGTCTAATGATAGTGCCTTGAGAGCTTGTAGGTTGCTATTAATTGAATGTATTGGCAACTCCAGCTATCTGATATGACATCTAGCGGTAAAAATGAGAAACTTACCAAGTAGGGTACATTTGTCACGTGGTGACTGTTTGTATATGGTTTCTTGTATTGGTAAACAGATCGTGGTAAATTGTTCGTGTCTTTATACATAAGTAATAAGTTTTACTCGTTGATAGAGTGAAAAATGAGTAAAAGCAAATTGTATTGCTCAGTTTACGGCTGTAAGTCGATGTATAAGAGGGCTGCGGATATACGTTTTCATCGCTTTCCAAAAGATGCAAATAGCAATAGCCGAAAAGTGATGATACCTAATACCTAATAATAATACCTTTCCACCCCGGGAAGGATCTAACACTTGTCGAGGTAGACAGACAGAAGACCTGCGACGTAAAGCCAGCGAAGGTTATTCAGTTTAAAAACAGCTGTTATGATGGGCGCGCTGGTAAGATTGAAGTTACTTGAATAATTAATTAAATAATTAATTATTGGCTGCTTGGTAGGGAGAAGGGATGAGTTTAACTTGTATTAAAACTCGGGGGGCGACACGAATTGCTAGATTTGGATGGTTAAAGGGTGGGTTTGGTGTTGAATATTTGAATGGTAGCGGAATCACTCATTCTACAGTGCCCACGGGGAGGCAAATTAGGCCTATATGACTCGTAGTGGAATAGCTCTAATATCGAAGAACTTAGCGATTACGAGGTGTAGGCTTGGCGGAAAGGATGGCGGATCATCAGTTTGACATCAATTCACGATATAAGTTGGAGTTTAGAACAGTGGCGTCTGGTTTGCGTGGATGCTAGTCTCGGAATGATAAAAGTAGCACAGCTTCGGTGTGTTATTTATTTATGTACCGTATTTCTCTATTTGAATGTCCTCGGCGTTGACTCAGGATCGACATTTACATTATATTGCGCATAATAGTACCGAAATAATGTCCGAAGTGTAGCCCTATGTAAATTTGAATCAGCTGATCTACATCAACCATAAAAACTGATGCTTGATAATATGCAAATGACACCAAAAAATTCAGTGGAACACACAAATTAGATCACGTGTATCGCACAGTTATACATATATACAATTAAAAATAACACTGTCATTACTTTAGAGACCACATTTACTGATTATAACCGAAAAATAAAAAGTGTTCCATATCAAACGCGTGTTATTGAGTATTTTAAACCCTACTTATCCAGACCGACCGCAGCGCCCCAAGTGTTAGTTTGAGTTGCCAATTGATGAATTCCCTAAGATCACTGACCGATTCATTTTGCACAGGCCTGATATTCAAGATTTCCCTGATATACTTTGAAGTTATAGCTTTCTTTTCAAATCTACAGCAAAGCCATTCCCAGGCTACATTGTAATTGCCTTCAGTAGTTGGTAGATGTTGTATTAATAGTTTGGCACTGTCTTGAACTGAACTAAGGAGATAGTGAAACTATTGAATTGTTCCCAAACTATCATTGTTGTGTACAAGCAATTTGTAATTATCAGCAAAAGGGGTCCAATGTTCATAATTCACACTGAATGTTGGAAGTTTAATTGTTGGTAGTTTTATATTCGTGACTTCATTTAAACTATTAGACTTTTAAGTCAATGAACTACTGGTACTGCCTTGATCGGGGAATAGCAAGCCTTCGACTTTTGCCTTTGGTGAATACAAGGTTGTTTCCACTTCTTCCCTAGCTGCAAAATTATCTGAATTAATATTTTCTATTTCAAGTTATGTTAGAACCGAGTCATACTCTGATTCGAGTCCCAGGATTGCATCGTACCTAACCCTCAATTCATGCAAATTAATGTTGGTTTCTTGATTGAGTTGTTCAACGTAATTTTTAGTTCTTGTAATTCTACCCTTTACGCTTCCACGTTCTCTAATATGTTTGCTTATTTGAATTTGATACATTATAATGCTGAATAGTCTGAGTACACAAAGGAAGGAGTTGATCTGACCTGTTATAGTTGCTTGTTGAAATCACTGCCATCCGTGCCCGTGATGGACCAAAAAATGTTGTGGTATGAAGTTGTACCTTCTAGTGGACTGTATAGGCGTATAAATCAAACGGAAGGCAGCTTATTCAAATATATATTCATATTATGAACAGGGAAACATACACAACACTACACATTGTTAATGGCACTCAGCCAATACAAACAAGTCAAATATAAAAGACTGGTTCACAAAGAGAATACATACCATCTCGTGGTGAAATATGGAACTAAAATAAAGGTAACTGATGAGAGCTGAACCAAGACCATCTACAATACTCAGACCTTAATGCAGGTCTCGAAAGTGTAAAAATGGCGTATGCTGAAGCCCCGGCATATTTTTTGTTTACATTCGTTGCTGGGATACACTATTTAGCTTTGATTAGCTTCGTTTGATGGCAGTTGGGATAAACTGTCGCTCATCTGTAATGTTTAGTGTCTTCTGTATGTTTGTAAAGTCCAGTTCGCGTTAATGTACTGCAATCGTATCTAAATATGTGATAATACGCTTACTATGGACTGGTTCGTTTGTGTGATGATTGTCCAGTCAACCGATGGCATTTTGTCATTTACTTCGGATGTTGAAGTACCGGTACCTAAGACTAAAGCATAATAGAAGTGTCTCAAGCATATACTGAACCCTTATCATTGTGTCAAATAATAATGTTTCATATGATTAAAATTGCTGGAAATACTAAATACATGATATGCTGGATATTTGAGTAAAAATTGATGTAGCAAGCAAACTGGACTTGGCAAGTTGGGCTACGTGCTGGGTGGAAGCTACTGACAGTTTCACAACCAATGAATGCTATTCTTATTCTTCTGAGAAAATCAGGTATGACGCTGAGGCGTACGTGACTCTCGATGCTTGGTCCAAGGCAAGGAGTGAGAGAGAGGAGAAGTGTCGTGACGTCAAAATAAGGGCGGGATTTGTAAGGTCAGGACTCCGACGCTAACTTAACTGACCAATGAGAGGATAGGACGCCAGAACATAGCATCAGTGTGTTTTTGCGCGCCAATCGGTTATAAAAAGATCTAGCGATCGGTTTGCGTGTTCGGCGGCAGATTCGCGACCTGTGAGAAATTACAAGATTTTTGAGAGGTCACACATAATTATAGGCCCATTATTTAAAATATTGAAGAGCTGATTCTCCATCCATGGGAACTTTTAGGCTTTTTGTATATAAACAAATGTCTGAGATGAACCGGGGCACTCCTAATTATTATTCGACAGTCAATTTAAGACGTCCTTATGACGGGCTATGTTTTAAATTTCTAGTTGTGTGTCGATAACTATAATTTCATAATTTGTGAGATGGCAATTAGCCATAAGATAGGGAAAGTCTACGATTCTGCACAGGACTATATGAGGAAATAAAATACTCATAAAGCAGATAGAATAGTTTTAAAACTTTAATATAATTGTGTTTTTAACAGCGGCAAGATGTCGACCATGGAAAGAAGGCAACAAGTTTCATCCTCCATCACCATGAGTGAAATGGGCTAAAGGCCTAATGGTGGGAGATGACGAGGCGGGAGGCCTCTGGAAAGCGGTTTAAGTGATGAGTATTAAAAAATTGATTTATTGATTTTGGACGAGGGGAATTGCGAGAGATGTGTGGAACACTGTACAGATTTTAATTGTGTGGATTAATTTAAATTTAGGGTTTGATTTCTTAACTGACATGCGTGTAGTAATTTTAGGCATTGCGTGACAATTATGTTGTACAATAAATTTTGTAACTTAAATGTTGTCCTTATGTATACGTAATTCTTATAGCGAAATGGACGCATATGATTAACGTATCAATAAAAAGTGTAGCCATGAATGAGAACCTAGGAACGACAATGATAAATGGATTGAATTAATGATAATGTAAAACAAAACTAGACGTGGGGGAAATTTAATGTTTTATTTGCTTTTATAACTCGGGCTAATTCTGATTCCAGTTATTAATTCTTTTTTTTTTTTGTCATTTGGACAAGTCATGTGTCATTTATCTGAAGGGTGTGCTGATTCATATGCTGCGACGAGATCTTCGAGAGAGTGCCACGTATTTTTGGGTGTAAGTGTGATGATGAGGAAAGGTAAAGCCTGTCCTTGACTGCGACATCATTCCGGCAAATTAGTTACCCTTGGGGCTATGTTTGAACTGGAGATGTGTTCTTGAAAATCCCTGAGAGGATGTTTTGAGATATGTGATATTTTGTATTTACGCGTTTAACAGGTGACGATTAGAAGGTCGCTGGACGCTGGCTATGGGCCAGAATCTATATTTAGCGTGGCACACATTACTACGTTGGGGGAAGGAATCAGCCACTTACTCAGATATGCGATAACAGACGCGGCTGTCTCCAGCTCTGTTATGACACGTAAATGGTTGCCTTAAAGTCTAATGAGTTAAGGTTATTTTATTTGGTTTAATTTGGGGAGTTGCCATATTGTCGATCCGAGGGTTTTTATCATGACTACGACTTATTTGTTCATTGTTTAGTCGCCATATTTTCCGGCGTGAAATTAAAAATTTGTATTTGTTGTTGTTGGCTCTTATTTTCAAGGCCATTGTATTCATTATAAATATAATTTGGCAACCGGCCAAACTTGTTCATGTCATGTTATGCTTTCCTAGTGTTTAAGGTATAAGACTGTAATTCCGCAGCCCTTATTTTAAATAATACACACGTGTATTTGGTTGTGGTAATCTAAGGCTAGAGCATGTCAGTAGTGTATTTAAATATGTAATTGTTGTTCCCACATTTCCGTAATTCGTCTTCGCAGTACGGAGTTCGTTCCCGAACCGACTGTTTTGGTCGGAAACGAGCACCCGTCAAAGTGCTCATTACTTGAACTAGTTTTAAGACACGTGTCGCTCATAAATATTAAATTCTTGTACTATTATTATTTGTTGTTATTTTTGGATCCTGTGATCCGTTTTCCTTTGTTACTTTGAATTAAGTGACATTGCAGTCACAACGCTTGTTTGACAGCTGTCATGCCGTGATATCATGGTACGTCAGACTAGTCAGTGTCAGATCTGTTCACGTGCGAGTGAACTAATTTAAGGGTGGTTTATTGTTAAGTGTTTTATGTTTGATTCAGTTATTAAATTTCATTTGTTAGTAGATCCTGTTGTTTTCTTGGCTTTGTAATAATTAGTTAACCTTATGAACCCTGGAAGTTATTTTGATAGCATAAAATCTCTAAATCACATTAACAAGAATCCATTACGACCCCGAAACCTCGAATCTTGTCTACATGCTATTTTCCAAGGGTATATAAGAGTTACTTTGGCTTCCGAAAGTGTGGCATTTTGTGTTTAGAGTAAAAAATAGGTACTGGCATGTGATAAGTTTATTAACATAAGTTAGGCGAAGACAGTACCGCCAAATGTTTGAAAATATAAAATCGTGGAGTTTGCAATAAAGAAAATGTGGAACAAGTTTTTGAACTTGGATTAAAATTAGAACAAACTGTTCCAGGCGCCCAATAAATTTAAATTAGCTTTGTGTATAAAGCCAAACTCAAAGAATTATTTGACAGGAAGGTTAGACCTTAAAAACTAATTAATACTCTATTAATTGGTTAAAATTTGTAATTGAAGTAAGGCCAGGAAGATTATAACTGAATCAAAGGGTTAAAATATTAAATGGAATAATAAGTAAATTATACTCAGTGATGCTATAGTTTGTGGGAGTAATTTAAAGTAAATGAACTGAGTATGTAAAGGGTTAATGTGTGTATATTTAATATATGTGAGCGCGCGTATCCAGGGCTCCGCCCTTATGTCATTTCCCTATGTCTCAAATATATTATTGTTGTGATGGCAACTCTGGGAGAAATTCGCGAAGTAATTGAACTAGCATCCGCTCGTACGCGAGAATAACTTAGTGAGATGAGAAAGGACATAACCAATGAAATACAAACACAGTTAGCGGCAAATAGTGTAGAAATGCAGACACAGTTAGCGGCAAATAGTGAAGAAATGCAGACACAGTTAGCGGCTAATAATAAACAATCGGAAGAAATACAGACACAGTTAAACACAAAACTATCTGAAGTTAACGAGAATATAAATCAGAAAATCGCTACACAAAACATTCTGGTTAGTGAACAACTACATAGGCAGTCTGAGAAAATCAATAAAATGTTAAACGCACAAGACGAAAGGAACACTCAAAATTTAGCTGCGCTAACGGTAGAAATCAAAGAGCACACAAAAGAACAGCTAATCCAATTAGCAAAGGACGTTAGCACTAACAATACCAAACAATTAGGAATAATAAAAGGTATCGAAGATTCGTTTAAAAAGGAAATAAAAGGAAAGGATGAGACTGTTATGGCAAAACTAGCACAAATCGAGCAAGCGTGTTTGACCAACTCATCTGAGATTAAAGAAGCACACACAAACTTAGAAAAAAGGTTTGAGAAGATCGAACGAGGGACACAGGGTATGCAAGATCAGATAATTACAGTAGATAACAATATCACGGGCTTAGTGACAGAACTCAACAAATTAGAAATACAATCAATTGAGAAATGGAAAAAGTTAGAAATTGACCAGGAAGAAATTAAACAAACATTAGAGCAGAACAACATTTCTCTGGGAGAAAGGATAGATAAACTCGAAGATAATCAGGAGGCTAGTCAACAGAAAGTCGAAAAGCATATTGATAAATTGAAGGATACTATTAGAAAAGATTGGACCAAGATGAGCGCTGATTCGAAAGATGAACGGCTCGCAGAAAGCAAGAAGCTAGGGGAAAATAACGCGAAAATACAGGCGTTAGAAGAAAATATGAAGTTAAGATTTCAAATTCAAGAGTACCGCATGATAAAATCGGAATTGCAGTCACTTGGACATAATACGATGTTTGCGACACTAATGGAAAAGGGGAAAGGGGAGAATGCGGAAAGAGAGCACACAGTAGACAGCCACGAGCTTGGGCAAAGTCCCAGAACGATAGACACGCAAGCATTCCAGAATTATGAGGGTCGTAGCTCGACACCTCAAAACACACAACTTCCCACGCAAGTTATACAAGTCATCCGTGGAAACGAATTTAAACCAAATAAGTTTTTACCAGAGAGCGGAGGGACACCTAAAGCTTTCTTAAGAGAACTGACAGAATATTTTTCGGACCAAAATGTTAGCTCAACGCGACAATTTAGAATGGTTGAAATTTTTTTGGCGGGCTCAGCACTTACGTGGTATCTTGGATTTAAGAACACATTTAAATCAATGGAAGGGTTCCATAAGGCCTTCCTAAGCAAATACTGGAGTGGGTCATATCAACAAAGCTTGCGAATGGACTTATACTCGCGCAAATACCATTCCACGCTTCAGACGAAATATGCAGATTTTTTCGCCATGCAACTTGTCAAATTGCAGGATCTTGATAATCCCCCAAGCGAAATGGAGCTAATAACTACTATAGGAAAACAGATGCCTATTAGCGTTCAGCAATTCTTGGTGGCGGCAAATATTACGACCGTGGTCCAGGCAGAAGAAGTACTGAGGAGGATAGATGAAACCACTATTTACATCAACCCGAGAGAGAAGAGACAGATAGAGTTAGTTAATGCAGTCGAAGTAGTCAAGACACCGAACAAAAACACGAGGTCGCAAGCTGCAAACACTGGGGATAATCAAAGACGGCAGAACACCGAAGAATATGCGCCTAGATCTCAACCGAGATATGAAAATAGGGACAAAAACCATTTCAATCAGGAACAAACTAACCGCTACCGGAACACAAACAATCAGCAGTGGCGAGATAATAGGAGATACCAAACATCATACAATAGGAATAATAATAATAACGCACCTTATAATCAGGGATGGCGTGGAGGACACTATAATCAACAATACAGGCCCAGGGACAATAGGCGTTACAACCAACAACATAATGCACAAGATAACCAGCGGTTTAACGAGCAATCGGATCTCAGGGAGGACCGAAGAAATTGGAACGAGAGACACGCTGACCCGCAACAGTACCTGGAGGAGCCACGTAACATAGAGGGAAACAATAAGGATAAATGGGAAAGAGCAATAGATCGGCGGAAGAATCCTGACACCCACGAGGAGGAAAACGGAACACATCAAATGTTGGAGGCCATGCATGTAGAAACCCAGAGATATTTGGAGGAGCTGCATGGAGAAGAAGAAAATAGAGCAGCCGACAATAGGAAACAGAAGAATAGCAGGAGAGATTCGCAGGCCGTGTCAGGCAAGTGTCTCGAAATATGGTGAAGAACGTTATTGTGCGGGAATCGGAGAAGAAGAAGGGAGAAGGAAGAAGATGACAACGCGGGGAGAAGAAGGAGATGACATCACGGTAGAATGGAGAAAAGACAGGAGCGGCTTAAGGAAGTTCAACTAGGGGTTACGAATTTAGGTAACAACGCCTACAGAGTCCGGGAGGTGAGCACAGGAAACATGGCAGTGCATAATATCAAACTTAAAATTGTATCATCAGAGAGAGCCATACGAACCGAGAAATAATGTTACTGCAGCAAATTAAACATTCGCGTGATAGCATACAACAAAAGATACGGGGGTACACTAGTATTGAATGCGCTCGAAAGACAGTCCTGACGTGTTTACTAATTCAGGCGGAAGTTGTAAATGAGCAATGTTGATGTTTTGAAAGAGTGAGAGGGGAGACGAGTAGCGAGGAAAGAGGCCGGAGGGCACAAGCGTACAGGAATTTCCTAATGAGTTTGGAGCGAGACGGCTACTGAAACAGACAGAGGCGGACAGTCATTATATTTTGAGGGTGACCAGCAATTTCAAATTTGAGCCAGAAAAGTTAAGGGTGTGAAATTCGACTTCCCGGAGTTCGAATTTTATCAACTAGGGGTCAGATGAACCCTTATCATTGTGTCCAATAATAATGTTTCATATTATTAAAATTGCTGGAAATACTAAATACATGATATGCTGGATATTTGAGTAAAAATTGATGTAGCAAGCAAACTGGACTTGGCAAGTTGGGCTACGTGCTGGGTGGAAGCTACCGACAGTTTCACAACCAATGCTATTCTTATTCATCTGAGAAAATCAGGTATGACGCTGAGGCGTACGTGACTCTCGATGCTTGGTCCAAGGCAAGGAGTGAGAGTGAGGAGAAGTGTCGTGACGTCAAAATAAGGGCGGGATTTGTAAGGTCAAAACTCCGACGCTAACTTAACTGACCAATGAGAGGATAGGACGCCAGAACATAGCATCAGTGTGTTTTTGCGCGCCAATCGGTTATAAAAAGATCTAGCGATCGGTTTGCGTGTTCGGCGGCAGATTCGCGACCTGTGAGAAATTACAAGATTTTTGAGAGGTCACACATAATTATAGGCCCATTATTTAAAATATTGAAGAGCTGATTCTCCATCCATGGGAACTTTTAGGCTTTTTGTATATAAACAAATGTCTGAGATGAACCGGGGCACTCCTAATTATTCTTCGACAGTCAATTTAAGACGTCCTTATGACGGGCTATGTTTTAAATTTCTAGTTGTGTGTCGATAACTATAATTTCATAATTTGTGAGATGGCAATTAGCCATAAGATAGGGAAAGTCTACGATTCTGCATAGGACTATATGAGGAAATAAAATACTCATAAAGCAGATAGAACAGTTTTAAAACTTTAATATAATTGTGTTTTTAACAGCGGCAAGATGTCGACCATGGAAAGAAGGCAACAAGTTGCATCCTCCATCACCATGAGTGTAATGGGCTAAAGGCCTAATGGTGGGAGATGACGAGGCGGGAGGTCTCTGGAAAGCGGTTTAAGTGATGAGTATTAAACATTGATTTATTGATTTTGGACGAGGGGAATCGCGAGAGATGTGTGGAATTTTGAACAGATTTTATTTGTGTGGTTTAATTTAAATTTAGGGTTTGATTTCTTAACTGACATGCGTGTAGTAATTTTTGGCATTGCGTGACAATTATGTTGTACAATAAATTTTGTAACTTAAATGTTGTCCTTATGTATACGTAATTCTTATAGCGAAATGGCCGCATATGATTAACGTATCAATAAAAAGTGTAGCCATGAATGAGAACCTAGGAACGACAATGATAAATGGATTGAATTAATGATAATGTAAAACAAAACTAGACGTGGGGGAAATTTAATGTTTTATTTGCTTTTATAACTCGGGCTAATTCTGATTCCAGTTATTAATTCTTTTATTGTCATTTGGACAAGGCATGTGTCATTTATCTGAAGGGTGTGCTGGTCCATATGCTGCGACGAGATCTTCGAGAGAGTGCCACGTATTTTTGGGTGTAAGTGTGATGATGAGGAAAGGTAAAGCCTGTCCTTGACTGCGACATCATTCCGGCAAATTAGTTACCCTTGGGGCTATGTTTGAACTGGAGATGTGTTCTTGAAAATCCCTGAGAGGATGTTTTGAGATATGTGATATTTTGTATTTACGCGTTTAACAGGTGACGATTAGAAGGTCGCTGGACGCTGGCTATGGGCCAGAATCTATATTTAGCGTAGCACACTATAATTGTTTCTTTTATGTGATATACGTTTCCGGGAGGGCGCCAATTCATAGATAGAATACTACGAATGAATATAATCTTAATACAGACACAAGAACTCATTCATCTCAAGGTGTGGTATGTCTCCGACACAAACTAATACACTTCAGTATATAAGAGCAATAATGTTTTACCGTAACATACATATATTTCATACGGTTGCTACTTACTTTTATGATGAATAGGGAATGTATAAAGATTGTGACATTAATCCAGTCACCATAAAATATAACTTCCAAATCACGTAGCACCATTCACCATTATTCGTTAAAAGAATCGGAAGAGCTTTATTTGAAATATCTGCCATATAACCATAAAGATGCTGCGAAGAATATAGAATAAATTTACTGTTACTTTCTGTAACAAATATTATACATTCAGTATATCATATGTGTTCAATAAATTTGTTTCGATACTTCATGTATCATCTATAACCTCTAAGAATCCAATGTCCCACTTTCATACTCTCTGTTGTCATTCTTGTCTATCTCCTCTTTGCTATTCCTAGAGTTGTCACTTCATATAAAAGTTCATGTTCTCACCACTCTAGCGCTCCATCACCACCAAAGAATACAAAACAATCCATAGATAAATACTTCATGGTAACTCAAGACCCTATAACTATTACATCGCCCCCAGAAATCCTGATAATAGTATTACATTAGAGGGATTTATGAAACACATTCAACACAAAACATATTAAATCTTGTTCCATTGGGACCTGGTCTCCCATCCAAGCTTTCCTAATGTATTCTAATCCACCATGGGTTGCATAAATTTGCAGCTTTTTCTGGAGTCATAAAGTCCACAGGAACCGAGGCCTCCTCATCATCACGTTATTCCAGGGTATTCTTTGTCGTCTCCATGAATACACAGAGAATAAATTTACCCTCTAGATTTGGCTCAAATGTAAAAACAATTATACAGTACGTTCCATGGAAATGTAGAATCTGTCCACACATTTTTATGCACACATCACCTTGTATGGTAGGCTCAATCAAGCTGTAGCGATACAACGACTTGCACTCATGTACACAAATAATTCCTACAACCATCTGCTGACGATCTCATAACTCACTCATCTTTAAACATTTTTTTCTTTTTTAAACACTTTCGATAACTTCTTCCATCATGTTCGGACAAGTACAGATCTCAATACATCGAACAAATTAAAGGTATTTAAGGAACCTATGACTTGAGGATCGAACATTCAGAATTCATTCCTCCAATATCTAATGACATCCCATAGATCCAAGACCTCTTCTCTTCCAATCAGGCATAATCTTTTAGCAGAAACCTCAGATAGCACACTTCAAATTCCCAATGACAATCAGCTGAATGTAAATATTGCTCCTCCATCATAAACTTGACAAGGCTCACCACATTAGAATGCAATGTAGGGCATTCCTTGAAGTATTCTGTACAATGTTCCAACTTTAATTCGATGACTTAGAAAACTTGGAAATTATATTTTAATTGTTCAGAATTACTACACAAAATGAAGTAAAGAAAAGCTGCTATAATATGAATGGACAAAAGGTTAAATAGAAGATAACGAAAAATATCCACAGCATAACTCAAAATTAAGAAAGATACTAGGTAACACACACAATGAAAAACATATACATCACAGCATACAAACGAATATATATATATTGTGCAACTGTATCAAAAATTAAGAAAATAGACATATACTGTATATGCCTCCAATACTGAATTCATAACTAGAACAACAAATAGCGGCACACGCCCCCCAACACATTAATTTTACGTCCAGATAAAAAAAGGATCTTGACAACTTCCTATAACCAAATCTAAGTAATATTCTTCCATTTCTTCTTGTTCTCTTAATTCAGTGTCTCTGTGGATTTTCTTCTCAGCTTTAACTTCCAACTTAACTCTTTTCTTGACATCAACTTTATCAAAATTGTCAATACATTTAGGCTCATTATCATCATCATCATCATCATCATCATCGTCATTAGATTCATTATAGCATTGGGCTGTTTGTCTTGTCCATGCTCTAATATAGCGAACTCCTACTGCTCTTCTAGACTTATCTGTATCATTTATTCTAAAATGAGACGTATCCCCAGTACCATTTTCATCATCATCACGCCTACAATATCTATCCCCTCTATTTCCATTTATATTAAAGCGTCCTCCTCTGCTGTGTCGGCGGCGACCTCTACGTCTACCTCCACAACCTTTCTTTCTTATTTGCCTATTATGGCCTATCCCACGTCTACCTCTATAACCTAAGCGATTTCGACCTATACAACCGCGGCGTCTACCTCCAAATCTGATTCCTCTTTGACGCTGAACCGTTTTTATCAGGTTCATTATTTTTTGTCATATTATTATTATTATTATTATCATCATTTCCTTCATGTCGCATTATTGTGACATACGTTTCTCTGTCTCACCTACTGCGTTCAAACTTTGTAATTCTGCGTAAACGTTTCACCAGATGGTGAAACTTTTCACCCCTACTGACACAGTTTTACCATTGGTTGAAGCATAACTTGTTGCTAAGCTTTGCTTCTCCCATTGGCTCCCTTTATGTTCTGGAGAGGGGGTGTTTTACGACTTATTTTTCTCGAGCGCGTTACTGCGTTCCTTTAGAGAAGTTTGCTTCCTTCCATTTCTGACCATCATGTGAAACGGTCACAGCCGTGTGTGTCGGGCTTTCGCCGTGCCCAATGCAACTAAGCGTAAGTACGATTCGATCACTTGATTTATCTGGCATGCTATCATTTTTGAATTTCAGTTTATCCATTTTTTTATTTTATTTTTGTGTCTCCTTTGATTCACTTACAATTTCCCTTTCTTATGATGATGTGAATTCGATCCATGAACCCAAGTCCCTTCGCCTTTGTTTACGTTAGTTTAGCGAAGCCTCTGTGTTTATTTGTCATCCCTACCTTTCATGTAATCGGTTTTATTTTTACTCAAATCTCTCAGGTCTGAAATATATGCTATTTTTCTGCGAGGCTTTCTAGCGCTCTGTATTACGTCACAAATTGATGTGCACTCTTTCGAGGCATCTTTCATTTGATTGTCGTATCAGAGTTTGTTTTTTTGGGTCAAGGTATCATTGGAGTAACGGAGCCATGTCTCATTTCGCCTCGAAGTTGATCCTTCCCTCTGTTTTAGGAAAAGTGTGTGAGCGATGGTCTTTGTGTTAGTCACCGTCCATTCGTCATACCTTAATTCCTTTGTTTCTTCGTATGTCGTTATATTTAGACATTACTACCTCTATGTAAGCCTATATTTTCCGACAAAGCATATTTCTTAGCTGATTGATTTTTCCTTTCATTTCCTGTCCCGGTAATGTCAATTAATTTAATGTAATGCTCATTTCCTTTATTTTTATGTGTTAATTTTGTGTTGCTTCCTCTGGCTTCGTTATATTACGTAACTCCGTGTCATGCCCCCACCCCCGTTTCCTACATACGCACTCCTCCAATCCCCACCACTTTCACCCCCTACCCCATGATTTCACAACATCATGGGCGTCTTAGTTCTGTTTTTGGCGCAGGGATTCTAGTCCAGGTCATCCTCGTAAGTAGAGGTGTTCTCTTATTCGACTCGTCCATACTCTCTATCTTTTTTTATTTTTATTTTTTTTATTTTAAATTTTGGTTATCGAGTCGCGCTTACGGTTTAGTTGCACATTGATTGTAAGTACATTTTAATTAATCTTGTTTCATCTTTGTTTGTGCTTAAGTTCATTTATACACTTTTCTCTTGATATTGTTTTTGTGTACCCCTTTCTTGGGTACCATCTTTAGTCATTAATTTTATTTTGTTTGTTATTAAGTGATTTTAATACCTCTTCAAGTTTACCTTTCATTTTGTGTTTAGATTAATCCTTACTCTTATGCGCACCTGTTTTAGTTTACTTTAAATACATTAGTAAGTAGTTCACTTTGGTTTCGTCCTCTTTCATTTGTAATTTTAAGTTCCCTCATCTCTCGTTCGATTTCGTCGGTCTTGGCTTCGTACTGTAACGCAGTCACGACCTACACGCTTCTGGGTTCTTCGATCAATTATATAAATTTAATTTCGCTTTTGATTTGTTTTAAACAATTCATTCGTTTCCTTTTTTGGAAAGTATCTTTCTTTCGATCCGGAATCTTGGGCCCAGCACGCATCGAAAGAGACATCCTTTCCCCGCTCCTTAGCGGTCCTGTTTAAGTTGTTGTTTTCGCTTCCACTGTATTCCTCATGCCTCTGCTATTTTGTTTAACGTAAAAGCACAAGCGGTGCAACGCCTACTACGTCCTCTCCAATATCTGCCTTTACAACATCGCCTTATCTTATATCGTAACTTTTCTTCAAGCTCAACTATCTTCCTCTCATCTACTCTATTCTCCTCTACAATTTCCTCTAACTCTATGCTACTTTCGCGTAACGTCTCCTCTAACAAATTCTTCCCCTCATCTACTATATTCTCACTCACAATTGCCTCTAACTCTATGCTACTTTCATCTACCATCTCCTTTAACTCCAAACTACTTTCACCTACAGCCTTTTCTTCCTTTATAATACTTTTAGCCTCTTCTTCTAACATATTCTTAATTCCACATCTGATCTCCTGTTTCGCCCCCTGAATACTCTCCTGCAGAGTCCCATACTTCCTACTTAATTCCTCATTTTCCTTGACCACATTGTCTAACCTTTGATGAATTTCCTTATTTTTTTTATCTATCGTCTCTCTCATCTTCTGATTTTGCCTACTTATTTCATCTTTCATCTCCTGATTTTGCCTACTTATTTCCTCTCGCATCTCCTGACTTTGCCTACTTATTTCCTCTCGCTTCTCCTGACTATCTTTCTTACTTTGCCTACTTATTTCCTCTCGCATCTCCTGACTTTGCCTACTTATTTCCTCTCGCATCTCCTGACTATCTTTCTTACTTTCATCGAATCTTTCACTCAACATTCTCATGATCGCAGCTAATGAATCTTCCGAAATTCCTTTCTCTTTACTAGTATTGGGGCTACTCTCTGACATCATAGTATTATCATCTACGCTCTCTTCACTATCAAGACCACTTCTTAGCTTCATATCTTTCTCCGACATACTGAATTACACCTCTAAACACATGCCCCAAAATCACTCGCACAATATATAAGAATTCGTACCCCTACACTGATGTGTCCTGGTTCTCGTGCCCGACGTTGAGGTGTCATTTGTAATTGTTTCTTTTATGTGATATACGTTTCCGGGAGGGCGCCAATTCATAGATAGAATACTACGAATGAATATAATCTTAATACAGACACAAGAACTCATTCATCTCAAGGTGTGGTATGTCTCCGACATAAACAAAGACACTTCAGTATATAAGGGCAATAATGTTTTACCGTAATATACATTTATTCATACGGTTGCTACTTACTTTTATGATGAATAGGGAATGTATAAAGATTGTGACTTTAATCCAGTCACCATAAAATATAACTTCCAAATCACGTAGCACCATTCACCATTATTCGTTAAAAGAATCGGAAGAGCTTTATTTGAAATATCTGCCATATAACCATAAAGATGCTGCGAAGAATATAGAATAAATTTACTGTTACTTTCTTTAACAAATATTATACATTCAGTATATCATATGTGTTCATTAAATTTGTTTCGATACTTCATGTATCATCTATAACCTCTAAGAATCCAATGTCCCACTTTCATACTCTCTGTTGTCATTATTGTCTATCTCCTCTTTGCTATTCCTAGAGTTGTCACTTCATATAAAAGTTCATGTTCTCACCACTCTAGCGCTCCATCACCACCAAAGAATACAAAACAATCCACAGAGAAATACTTCATGGTAACTCAAGACCCTATAACTATTACAACACATTACTACGTTGGGGGAAGGAATCAGCCACTTACTCAGATATGCGATAACAGACCCATCTGTCTCCAGCTCTGTTATGACACGTAAATGTTTGCCTTTAAGCCTAATGAGTTAAGGTTATTTTATTTGGTTTAATTTGGGGAGTTGCCATATTGTCGATCCGAGGGTTTTTATCATGACTACGACTTATTTGTTCATTGTTTAAACGCCAAATTTTCCGGCGTGAAATTAAAAATTTGTATTTGTTGTTGTTGGCTCTTATTTTCAAGGCCATTGTATTCATTATAAATATAATTTGGCAACCGGCCAAACTTGTTCATGTCATGTTATGCTTTCCTAGTGTTTAGGGTATAAGACGGTAATTCCGCAGCCCTTATTTTAAATAATACACACGTGTATTTGGTTGTGGTAATCTAAGGCTAGAGCATGTCAGTAGTGTATTTAAATATGTAATTGTTGTTCCCACATTTCCGTAATTCGTCTTCGCAGTACGGAGTTCGTTCCCGAACCGACTGTTTTGGTCGGAAATGAGCACCCGTCAAAGTGCTCATTACTTGAACTAGTTTTAAAACACGTGTCGCTCATAAATATTAAATTCTTGTACTATTATTATTTGTTGTTATTTTTGGATCCTGTGATCCGTTTTCCTTTGTTACTTTGAATTAAGTGACATTGCAGTCACAACGCTTGTTTGACAGCTGTCATGCCGTGTTATCATGGTACGTCAGACTAGTCAGTGTCAGATCTGTTCACGTGCGAGTGAACTAATTTAAGGGTGGTTTATTGTTAAGTGTTTTATGTTTGATTCAGTTATAAAATTTCATTTGTTAGTAGATCCTGTTGTTTTCTTGGCTTTGTAATAATTAGTTAACCTTATGAACCCTGGAAGTTATTTTGATAGCATAAAATCTCTAAATCACATTAACAAGAATCCATTACGACCCCGAAACCTCGAATCTTGTCTACATGCTATTTTCCAAGGGTATAATACATCGCAATGATTTGCTAGTTAGTGACAATATAATAATAGCTTAGTACACTTCAGAAGTGTCGAACTTAAGTACGTAAAGGGAAAACGCAATGAGCATCTACGGCTAGACCAAACCGTTGACGTTATCTTGAACGCTCAGCAATATGTGTCTCCGTAAATCCTTACCAGTCTGGCAGATGTTCTACACTGCCTTGTATACACGCCAAATAATACAATGAACTTCTGTTTTATTGGTTAAGGAAGATATTCCCCCTGTGCCAAACAGTGAACTCATTGTGTTCCGTCTTTATTCATACTTTTGTGATTCTTACAGCTTGCAAGTTATTTTTTTTATTATGATGTGTGTTATAAAGTATTGTGAGTACCTTGCCAATTATGTACTTATATTGCGAGATGGTGTGCCGCGATAATTCCGTAAGGGGAAGATGGGGCTTTCCAACCTATAGTACTTTACTAAATCAACTACAGTATTTCCAGCGTACAACTATTCCAAACGGTAACAGCGACTGTTTAATAGGTAAGATGGTAACATATTATCGTGTCCCTTGTGTGTAGTATTCTCCATAATTATGTTCTGATATCCACACGACGACTTCTTTGCATATTTCAATCAACTAATTCGGTGTGATGTTTTACCCGAGATTTTAGACAATTCCACGAGAGGTCTCAATTGAATTGTATGTCTATGGCGTTAGTTCGATTATTTCAGTCAACTATTCTCATTCCGATTGTGTACACAAATACTCTGCTGGGACAGCACTTCAGTAACCGGGTACTTTCTTCTCTCCTACTTCAGAATCTGTTTGATTTTTTGCAAATAATATTAATCTACAATTACTGAACTTAAATACAAATCGTGATAACTTGCCAAAAAGCTTCTAATTCTACCACAGAAACAGTGAGACTATTGTAGCTGTCCCTTGGGTAAAGACGAAGAAACCTATAATTCGAGGTCAGCACTATATAGAAAAATTAATTCAGGTAAGTCTAAATTACTGATGCATATTTCTTCGGAACCTAGTGATATCTTTTATGCTCTTAGGCGAGTAAAAATAATAATTTACACGAACTGTGACAAGCCCGATGACATGAGCTTAGCTATTGGTAGGGCAACCATCGCCACCATGTTTTTTCTACATTAAGGTCTGAGGATTGTAGTTGGTCTTGGCTGAACACAATGGTTTGATTACAGTTAATGTTCAATATGTCCCCCTCCAATTTCGATGCACAGTTTGCAGTGGTGTATTAGTGACATTTGGACTCTCTTCAGAATTTGCGGTGTGTTACGAATGACGTGGAAAACTGCCTGGATTCTTGTTATAAGTTCATCCTCTCTTTATACGCGGTTCACATACACTAAAGTCTTCACATAACCCCACAAGAAAAAGTCCATGGGAGTTAAATCAGCCGAGCGTGGAGGCCATTTAATTGGATAGTGAGCAATTAAGTATCGTGTGACACGGTGAGCTAAATGCGGTGGAGCACCATCATGACACAGTCACATTCGCTGCCAAATACCCAGGGGAACATCTTCCAATAAATCAGGCAGTGATTCTGCCAAGAAACGGTAGTATTCTTCACCATTCAGACGAGGAGGAAGGACATACGGCCCAATTAAATAGTCACCAACAATGCCGTCTCAAATATTAACACAAAACCTATGTCCCATGTGGTTTTCATCCGCCCAAAAATGCCGATTTCTGGAGTTTGACACGCCTTCTCTCGTAAATGTAGCTTCATCCGTGAAAAGGAGCGATGACAAGAAGTGTGGAATATTTCCATGGCTGTTTAAGACCCACCTTGCAAATGTTAGGCGTTGTGGGTAATCCAGAGGTGTTAGTTCTTGCTCTGACTGACAGCGATAAGGGTACAATTGCTGGTCCTTCCAAACCCTCCACACCGTCATATGAGAAGCGTCAACATTCCTCGCGACAGATCTCGTATTGGTTGAAGGATTATCATTTATTTCTTGCAATGCAGCCTCTTCAAACTCTGGGGTCTGTACCGAAGACGTCCTACCAGCGTCTTACATCTGAGGTACGAAGCTCCCTCCTTCAGACAGTCGCCTGTCAATTGACACGAAGGTTGAATGATGAGGTTGGCGGCGATTAGGGTGGCGGACGCTATAAATCCGTGTGGTTTCACTCCCGTTGCCATTTGCTGCGTCATAAGCTAGGTGCATATCACCAATTTATGCCGAAACAGTAGTTGCCAATGTGTGTAGAACATAGTGTACACTGCCCACTGGGGCCGAGTAGCGAGTGCGTCAGTCGCACCAGCATATCTCTGTCTCGGTCTATCATCCCTTCCCTTGCCTGAAGCAAGCTTGTTGTTGTTTGAGTCTTCAGTCTTTTGACTGGTTTGATGCAGATCTCCACGCCTCTCTGTCCTGAGCTAATCGTTTCATCTCTACATAGCTACCACACCCTACATCCGAGGCAATCTGTTTAACATATTCTAACCTTGGTCTACCCCTACAGTTCTTGTCCTCGACCCTTCCTTCCATAACTAAGTTTGCTATTCCTGGGTGTCTTAGTATGTGTCCTACCAACCGATCTCTTCTCTTCATTAGCATTCGCCAGAAACATCTCTCCTCTCCCACTCGTCTTAATACCTCTTCGTTTGTAACCCTATCTACCCATCTGATCTTCATCATTCTCCTGTAACACCACATTTCAAACGCTTCAATTCTTCTCTTTTCTGCTGCACCAATAGTCCAAGTTTCACTTCCATAGAAAGCGACGCTCCAGACAAAGGTTTTCAAAAATGACTTCCTAATACCTAAATCTATATTCGATGTCAACAGGTTCCTTTTCTGTAGAAAAGCTTTCCTTGCATGAGCCAACCTACTTTTTATATCCTCTTTGCTTCGTCCATCACTGGTTATTTTGCTTCCTAAGTAACAGAAGACTCCTACTTCCTTTAGTTTCTCCCCTACCAATTTGATTTCCATAGAGGTTTCTGATTTATTGCGTCCGCATTCCAATATTTTTGTTTTACATTTATTATTTTTCATCATGAATTCTTTCCTCAAGACGGAGTCCATACCATTCAAAAACTCATTCAAATCCTGAGGCGTGTCGGCCAAGATGACGATGTCATCAGCAAATCTCAGAGTTGAAATTATTTCTCCTTGAATCTTCACTCCCACTTTAAATTTCTCTCTAATTTCCTTCATTGCTTGTACAATGTAAAGATTGAAGAGTATGGGTGATAAGTTGCAGCCTTGCCTCACAGCTTTCTGAATTCCAGCTTCTCTCTCATGTCCATCAACTCGAATGACTGCTGTCTGGTTTCTGTACAGATTGTAGATCACCCTCCTATTCCTGTACTTTATTCCATTCATTTTCAAAATGTCAAACAATTCAGTTCAATCAACGTTATCAAAGGCCTTTTCTAAGTCTACAAATGCCATGAACGTTCTATTATCTTTTCTTATTCTACCTTGCAAAATCAGCCTAAGACTTAGTACAGTTTCCCTTGTTCCTACATTTCTCCTGAAACCATACTGATCTTCACCCAACTCCGCTTCTATCTGGCTTTCCATCCTCTTGTAAATTATTCTAGACAGGATCTTTGAAGCATGAGTAATCAAGCTGATTGTACGGTAATCCTCACATCTGTCAGCTCCTACTTTCTTCGGTATAGGGCTGATAACATTCTTCTTGAAATCAGACGGTACCTCACCTGTCTCATAAATCCTACACACCAAGTGAAATAACCTGATCAGACCTTCATCTCCTATGCAGCGTACCAACTCAATCGGTATATCATCTAAACCTGGTGCTTTGTTCGTGCTTAAGTCTTCCAATGCTCTGTCAAATTCTGATCTCAATATTAAATCTTCTTTTGCATCCTCATCAGTTTCCTCCTCCCTTTCCATTACACGATTCTCAATCTCCTTTCCCTTATACAAACACTATATGTAAGCTGTCCGTCTCTCTACCTTTTCTTCCCTATCTGTTAGAGGCATTCCATTTGTGTCGTTAATATTACAGCACTTAGTCTTCTTTTCCCCAAATGTATTCTTAATCCTTCGATAAGCTGTGTCTACTTTTACTAATTTCAGACAATTTTCTATACCTGCACATTTTTCTTTCAACCATTCTTCTTTCGCTACCTTGCACTTCTTGTTAATCTCATTTCTCAGACGTCTGTATTCTGCTCTCCCCTTTTCACCTCTTACATTCTTGTGTTTCCGCCTTTCATCCATCAATTCTAATATATCCTGCGTGTTGGAGACAGTAAGTGAACAGTGTTATGGGAGGGAACAAGACGTGACAACGTGGTGATGGTGATGCTTGGCAACACAGTTTCATTCTATTGTCCACCCCCAGCCCTCTACCTGGCTTTTGGGACACATTCTGTCAAGGCGTGCCTCAGGCAGCACGCACAAGCCGCAGCTCCTCGCAGCGCAATAACAAAATAATGTCAATATGTGTATATAGTTGTGTGTATATTACTGTAATAAATGTATATAATTTAAATGCATACGTGGATTAATTGTTTGTACGCGCGCGATTCTTGTTCCGGCAAATTATTCGCCCCAAGTGCTTCATTCGGGTCCGAATACGATTCGAGACGTGGCTCGAAACATTGGTCCTCCGAGCCGGGTGATATACTGTATTACGTTTACTCGCATAGGGCCTACATGGTTATCACGTGTGTGAATATAACTTCTACGGATTCGTGAATGCTTCTACGGCAGCTAAACAGGCAAGATCAGCAGCACAGCTGTCCCATCGGTGACACAGGACAGGACCCAGGTAGCGACAGCAAGGCAATCCTTTCGCCGGAAGCCCAGCCCAGCGGGAGGCGAGACACAGGTAGCGGGGGACACAATACAGGTGAGGCTATTTCAAACAGCTCAGAATTCCTTTCTGTATTTCCCTTCTCACTCGACCCTTTCCTCACCATGGAACTCAATGAAAAGAAATTACTAGTTAAACAGAGAGCGATAGTTAAAGCAAGCTTAACTCGAACAAGTAAGTTTCTTGAGAAATGTCAAGCACGCCAAGGAACTGATGTAACTACCGTTCGGCTTCGATTAAATGAGCTTAGTGCAATTAGAAATAGGTACGAGGAACCGCAAAGCAAATTAGAGCTTCATGACGATGATGATGATGATGATGATGATAGTCACGCAGCAGATCGTGAAGAGTTTGAAACACAATACTTTGACTTAGAAGCAGCACTGACTAAATTAGTTGAGAGAGGCACTGGAAACACCCGATCCCTTAGTGACAATAGCACAGGGTGCCTAACAAGTAACGTCAGACTTCCAGTGATCAACATCCCTACATTCACCGGAGATTATAGCTCATGGATAGCATTCAGAGACACCTTTAATGGGTTAATAACACAAAATTCAGACATTCCTAATGTACAGAAATTGCATTATCTGTTATCAGCCTTTAGAATTTATAAGCAACCTGCCGATATCAAATGAAAACTTTGACGTAGCATGTGAACTGATTTGTAGTAGATATACTAATAACCGCTTAGTAGCCACTAAGCATATCACGCAGCTATTATCATTACCATCTTGCAGCAAGGGCTCGGCAGCCGATATTAGGCACCTAACTAACCAGTTACTATCTAATCTGAATGCCATTAAGGCTCTGAAGTTAAAAACACCGCTAGAAGAGATTATCCTATCGCAGCTAGTACTGGATAAACTAGATCCCTTAACTAGAAAGGAATACGAGATTAATGCTAAAGGACAGGACTTCCAAGAATTATCCGAATTGCAATCTTTTCTGGAAGGCAGATGTCAGGCATTAGAATTAGCTACATCCAGCCGTGACACAAAATTGACCACGACAGTTCAAAAGGCAAGTCATTCAAAGACCATCTCACCCAAGTCACCCTATTCAAATGTGTCTGTATCTAACATCAGTGCATGTCCATTTTGTGAATCCCAGCATACCCTTCATAAATGTCAGCCATTCATTAATCGCAGTGTTGAGCAACGCTATGCATTTGTTAAGAGTAAAGGATTGTGCTTCAATTGCTTTCGGCCGCACAATGTCCAACAATGCATTGCAGGCTATTGCAAGAGTTGTGGCAGGAAACATCACACCCTGTTGCACTCTGACATAGCACCCAATCCGAACGTCACAATGAATAGCGGAAGAGACGCGAGGCGTGAACCGGGGTCAGGATCACGAGAATCACCCAATAGAAGAACTGATGACAACAATGAACTGCAACAATCAGGCTCTTTCTGTTCTTTAAAATTTCGCTCACAAGCACAGGTACTGCTGTCCACTGCCTTGGTGAAAGTGAGGGACAACAATGGTGAACTACAACAATGCCGAGTTCTACTTGACAGTGGATCGCAGTCTAACTTCATAACGGAGGCGATGGCGCAACGTTTAAGACTGAAACGACGTAGAAATCCAATGCCTTTTAGAGGGATAATTAATATGACTGTAAATTCGGATCACAGCGTCGATGTTGAATTATATTCTAACGTTACCAATTACAAGGCTACTATTACATGCTCAGTACTTCCCAGGATCAAAGGGGAAATGCCTGGAGCCTATATCAATTGCAGAAGTTGGAACATACCGACCGGCATACAACTAGCCGACCCGCAATTCAACATACTAGGCAACATCGATATGTTAATTGGCGCGGAACTCTTCATGGAACTCCTGGCAGAGGGAACGTTCAAGTTACACAGCGACCTGCCTGTAATGAAGAACACGCAGCTAGGCTGGATTTTCTCTGTCTCTATATACTCCGAGTCCCAGAGGAGTCAGTTTCAATCAAGTTCATCATTCTTCCTGAGGGATGGCGACGATCTACACCGTCAAATCGAGAAATTCTGGGAATTAGAAGAGATTCCAACGATTATGCCACTCACCAAAGAAGAACGATATTGTGAAGACCATTTTCAACGCAACACAAAACGTGACAAGTCTGGAAGATTCATTGTAAGATTGCCTGTCCGTCAGCAGTGAAAGCCACTAGGTAGATCGCGTAACAATGCAGAGAAAAGGTTACTTCAGATCGAGCGAAGGTTACAGAACAGCCATGAATTACAGCAAGAATACGTCGATTTCATGGACGAGTACGAACGCCTGGATCATATGCTGCTTGCAGTGGACCGACCTCCCAGGAACGAGCCTTCTTTCTATCTCCCTCACCATGCGGTTGTAAAGGAAGGTAGCACCACAACCAGGATGCGAGTCGTTTTCGACGCATCTTGCAAATCGGATAACAATGTCTCACTGAATGATGTGCTAGCTGTTGGAGCTACAGTGCAACAGGATCTTTATTCAATCGTGACAAGATTTAGAACACATCAAATAGCCATCACAGCAGACATCGCCAAAATGTACAGGCAAGTGAAGATAGATCCCAGGGATTATAACATGCAGAGGATACTATGGAGGAAGAGCTCTTTTGAACCCGTTCGGGAATCCCAGTTAAAGGCCGTGACGTATGGAACTTCATCGACATCCTTCCTGGCAACAAGGTGTCTGAGACAGCTTGCTGATGACGAAGAAGTTCAGTATCCTACAGCTTCACAGATCCTCAGACGCGATTTCTACGTCGATGACTGTATCACTGGAGCGGACTCAGGCCCAGTTGTACGAACTCGGGTTATCCATCGGAATATCTATACCTGGGCTAGCGTCTTTCTTGGTATATCTCCAAGGGTGGGTTGTACGACAAGATTATATTCCGGGGCTCGCTATTCCACGTTTGTCTGAGAGACTAGCTAAGTTGGTAACAAACGGAGCTATCTTTGTGGACACATCGACACGAAATTTGAACTTCTTCGGAAACAGATGAATATCGAATTGACCACTGCGATACTCCATGAGAGGCCGTGAGAATAACAAACCACGGCCGTGGACAAACATACCGTAATAAATCCATGCATTGGTTACAAATAATAGTATAAATCGTAGGCTATACATAAATATAATGCAAACTAATATAGCATATCCAAGAATTAAGTACCGGTAGGTGCAGGATAGGCTACTACATGTTATTATCATACATTTTACCTGTAAGTCATATGTTCCAGTCCATCGATAATTTGATCTAATAACCTCAAAACTGTGTATTTTTCCAGTCTGAACCATATAAAGAATTAATTTTCATCACAGTTCAGAAAATGAGCCGGTCTCTGTCTGATCTTCTTTGCTTTTCTCCTTTGCAGAAATATTATTTCTATTAATGGATCCTCCGCATCAGCATGAATGATCTCTTGAATAATTACGAGTACGGTATCCTAGGCTCTTGGCTGACGCAAAATTATTATTAATACCCTGTTGAACCAAGGATCACCCCAAATGATTACCGGTACATATATAAGATAATACAGAAACACCAAGCATAACATAAAAAAAATTATAAGTAAAAAATGTAGGATCTGGTGAGATTCGATCCGCAAAAAAAACGTAAATTTATACTCGCGAGAATAGCATACTAGCCACTGGACCACCGCTACCTAACGTTAATTTCTGTAATAATATGTATGTAATTACTGTGCTGCTATTAAGATTATACATTTTCATGTACATATATGAATAGTTCCCACGAATTAAGAGTTTGCGATGATTTAACTTCGTTTTTCTTTTCTAATAAGTCAGCCTCTGCATCACTTTCTACATTAATTCCTGGCATCTCCAGCATGATGCTCTCGACTGACGCGGAGTTATTATTAATTACCCTGTTGAACCTAGGATTACCCCCAAGTGATTACTGGTAGGCTACATATAAAAGATAATGCAGAAACACCAAGCGTAACATAGAAACAAAAACTAATAAGCAAAAAAAGGTGGAACTGGTGGGGTTCGATCCACAAAATTTACGTTCTTTCTTCGTGAGTCATTCGAGTTGAAGGACATGAGAGAGAAGCTGGTATTCAGAAAGGTGTAAGGCAAGGCTGCAACTTATCACCCATACTTTTCAATCTTTACATTGAACAAGCAATGAAGGCAATTGGAGAAAAATTTAAAGTGGGAGTGAAGATTCAAGGAGAAATAATTTCAACTCTGAGATTTGCCGATGACATCGTCATCTTGGCCGACAAGCCTGAGGATTTGAATGAGTTTTTGAATGGTATGGACTCCGTCTTACGGAAAGAATTCATGATGAAAATTAATAAATGTAAAACAAAAATACTGGAATGCAGCCGAAATAAATCAGAAACCTCTATGGAGATCAAATTGACAGGTGAAAAGCTGAAGGAAGTAGGAGACTTCTGTTACTTAGGAAGCAGAATAACCAGTGATGGACAAAGCAAAGAGGATATAAAAAGTAGGTTGGCTCAGGCAAAGAAAGCGTTTCTACAAAAAAGGAATCTGCTGACATCGAATATAGATTTAGGTATTAGGAAGTCATTTTTGAAAGCCTTTGTCTGGAGCGTGGCACTCTATGGAAGTGAAACTTGGACTATTGGTGCAGCAGAAAAGAGGAGAATTGAAGCATTTGAAATGTGGTGTTACAGGAGAATGATGAAGATCAAATGGGTAGATAGGGTTACAAACAAAGAGGTATTAAGACGAGTGGGAGAGGAGAGATATTTCTGGCGACTGCTAATGAAGAGAAGAGATAGGTTGGTAGGACACATACTAAGACACCCAGGAATAGCAAGCTTAGTTATGGAAGGAAGGGTCGAGGACAAGAACTGTAGGGGTAGACCAAGGTTAGAATATGTTAAACAGATTGCCTCAGATGTAGGGTGTGGTAGCTATGTAGAGATGAAACGATTAGCTCAGGACAGGGAGGAATGGAGAGCTGCATCAAACCAGTCAAAAGACTGAAGACTCAAACAACAACAACTTCGTGAGTCCGGCGCGCTAACCATTTTTTCAATTAGCTCTCTACAGAATTACAGAATTTTCAGATATGATAAATACCATACCATTACATCACAAGAAAATCCAGATAGTGTCCATATTTATCGTACAATTGTCCACTTTCACTAAGCTTCCAACGCTCTTTCTACAGGTGATACCTGAGATCCAGGAACGAGAAATGTTGCTCATTGTCCATCACGAAGTGTACATATTGGCCCATTATCCACACAATGGCAGTCTGTTTAATTTGGGGGAAGGCGGTCACCGACAAACGAATCAACTTCCTGTCATCAAGGTCATCCGTGGGCACATTTAATAGTTGACATACTTTTCCCTTACACCACAGCCACGTGGAGGCAACTCGCGTGCATGATGTGAAGCGGTGTATCGCCGTATCAGTTTGACCACATATAGTACACCATGGGTAAGCTTCAAGACGGATGGTATATCGCCGTAGAGCCGTTGGGATGAGATCGTTGAGGAAGATAAAAACCTGGGAGTGTACAGCAGAAGAAATGGTCATAGCCCCAAAATTTTTCCAAACAGTGGGCCAATGGACGTAGAGGGTGGTGGCCTCGATTCGCGGTTTGGAGTGTACCACTTGCCGCAACATGTTATAAATACTTTTCGTCGTTGGAACAGTCCCTGAAGGCATTTGGCGAACAGTTTCCAGAAGGTGTTGTTGATGGTCCCTAAATATCTTCGGCAAAGCTCTATCACAACCACGGGCTGTGTTTCGAATATCTTTGTATAGCGCTTTCGTAAAAGTGTCCTGTTGGGAAAGGATGATGATATCGTTCTTGCAGAGGAGTGCACGGCATTTCATGCCATGAGCTGTTAGCCCTAGCCCGCCTTGCCGGGATGGGAGATACAACTGTTCCCGTTGTACTCGAAACAGAAATCCTTGCCATATAAACCAACCTGTATATTTTGACAATTGGCTCTGAAACATTTTGGGAAGTGGGAAAAGTTGTGCGACATTGAGCGGAAGCAAAGCAGTTTTCTTGGGGTTCGATTGTGCTCCAGAGGCGATATGGTAGAGCTGAAGGACGCTATCGATGTGGGAGATGTCTTCATTATTGCGGATCAATATGGATACGTCATCAGCATAGGCGCACATGCCAAAAACATGTGTGGACAGTTTGTAACCCTGTCCGAATGAACGGTTCAAGGCCAATGACAAAAAGTAGCATGGAAAGGGGACATCCTTGCCTAACTGATCGTTGTATTGGAATCAGAGGGGAAAGAAAACCGTTGACGAGCACTCGAGACGTAGCATTACAATTTATCATACGAATGTAGTCAATAAGGATTGCAGGAAATTCAAAGTGCTGCAAGACCATGTACAAGTATTCATGACTGATGCGGTCGAAAGCTTTATCAAGATCTAAGGTGAGAAAACTCATTGGCTCAGTGGGGAGCATTTCGGCTTTTAGGTGTAGGTCCCGTAGTATCGCTAAGTTTGTTAACAGAGTTCTTCCAGGAATACTGCAACATTGTTCATCACCAATGATATCATGTAGAACAGTCTTCAATCGGCATGCAAGTACTTTGGTAAGGACTTTATAATCACTGCAGAGCAGAGTAACTGGTCGGAAGTCACCAACTGCCATGGGAGAGGATGTTTTTGGTATGAGGACTATGGTACCCTCGTGATGTGATTGACAAAGAGCACGACGTTGGAGAATGGTACGCAAGACGTGACAAAATTATTTGCCAATGAGAGTCCAGAAGTGTTTATACAGTTCATATGGCAGTCCATCAATGCCAGGTGAGCGGTTATTTGGGAGGTGCTTAACCACAGAGTGAATCTCTTCATCCGTAATATCCGCGCTGAGCAGAGTTTTGTTGCCCGGAGATAGTTGGGTACTGCAAGATGAAAGCAATAGGGTCACCTGCTGTGGATCAATTGGAGCCTTAGCGTAGAACCGTTGATAAAATAATGATATTTCACTACGTATAGCGTCAGGGGAGGTGACGACACTTCCAGTACTGGTGCGGAGGCGGTGGATATATTTACGTTGCCGCTCACGTTGTCCTTTGGCGATATGGTATACACTTGCACTTTCGTCCGGGAGCACTGTACGATCTTTTAAAGCCACGTTTATATGAGCGAGCGTTCGGTGCTGTAGAGACAGGAGCTTGGTTTTAACTTCCCGAATCTGGTCATACATACGCTCCCCAGCATCAGATCTTTGCTGGAGCTGGCGAAGAACTCGATAGTAAAATTCAACTGTATCCCGTCTTTCCCGACCTCGTTGGTAGGATATGTTCTTAAAGACGCGGCGGATTCCTGGTTTAACTAAAATATCCCACCAGTCTGCACAGTCGCGAAAGTTGCATTTTTGTTGGACCCATCGAGTCCAGTTTTGTCTGAAAATATCTTGGCATTCCTCCTCCAGTAACAGCGAGCAATTCAGTTTCCAATAACCTCTTCCTATGTGAAATATGGGATGGGGGTAAGAGATTGTACATACGACTGCATGGTGGTTAGTGAAACTGGCAGGTATCACTTCATATCGTCTAGGCTGGATAAGTTCCTGGGAAAAGTAGATGCGGTCAATTCGTGATGAGGAGTTGTGACTTATACAGGTGTAATGGGCCAGGGGCACCCTTGAACTATCCACAGCATCAATGAGGTGTAGGGAGGTAAGGAGGGTCCTGAGAGCCGGGTTGACACCTTGGTATGGACTAGTGGAATCCTCTTGGCGTTGAATACAATTGAAATCCCCTGCAAGAATAAGTTTTTCCTTAACGTCGTGTAGATGAGGCAGTATACTCTGTTGAAAGAACATTTTTCGTTCCACACGTTTATTGGACCCGGATGGGGCATATACATTTATCAGGGTGGTATTGTTTATGTGTCCAGATATTATGATGACATAGCACACCTTTGAGTGGGATATCATGTCTTATGAGGAATCCGGTCCCCCTATTCGTAGAACCGGTACTGATGTATTGTTTATAGAAGGCAGATATGGGCAGACAGGGTATAGCAACTTCTTGAATGAAAGCAATGTCAATGTCTGCATCTCGAAGGAATCTCTCCAACAGTTGAAATTTCAGAGGGCATTCTATTACATTGATATTCACAGTGGCCACAGTGAGAAATTGCGCCATTAAGAGAAGTATAAAAGCTGTGCTAGACATACTGGAATGTGGACTCGAGAAAAAAAAACACGGGTGAGAAATATACTGGTGCACTATGTCAAATTAGGTTGAGATAGTTCCTTATGACTGCCATTCATAGGCCGGCTGTCAGCGTTTGAGGGCGTTCGTGGGTCCCTAGATGACGTAGAATGAAGATTTTGTTTCTTTTTCACAGCTGCGGGAACGTTTGTAGAACCAGTTTGATTCTTCGGGGCTGGTACGGCAATCGAGGCGTTTGTTTTAATCTTCTTAGATACGTTCTCAGATCCCCGATCAACCTGCTTAAGTGAGTCGGTAGGTACCAGAGAAGGTGGGGTCAGTGAAGGCAAAATTTCTGTGGCAGCCTGTAGTGACGGCAAAGTTGGTTCTAAGGCTGCTATACAGGTTGCCGATAGCACAGGGGCACTCTGTGGCTCGCTGATCTGGTCAGTGCAAGGTTCGTGTTCTGCGTCATGTGTGTTCGAGGCCTCTTCTGCTGGTGTCCCATCTGACTGATCCATAAGCATGTTTTCATGTGACGTTTGCTGTGACACAACATCCGAGTATTGGACACGTCGTTGTTGTGTAGGAGTTATACCGAGGGGAATCATTTTCTTTGGGCAGTTGATACGTAGATGTGTGTTAGCATTGCAAATTAAACAGGTCTGTTTCTGTCCATTATACGATATATAGCCAGAATGGCCACCAAAAGTCTCAGCGGAGGGGATATCTTGTTTGATTTCCATAGTGACTGCACGTATTCCATTATACACCGGGAACTGATAAGAAGAAGACCATTGTTCTTTCCTGACGTCACTCACAGTGCCATATTTCGACAGGACGGATTTGAAAATTTCAGGGGGAACTTCGAGTGGGACATTAAATATACGCACTGTGGTAAAATTTTAATCCGCTGTGGAGAGCTTAACATTAGTCATTTCGCCTGAGTCATACTGAAATTTAATAGGAGCTGCAAAAGTATTTAGCAATTTCTGATAAGTAGATATGCTGATTACCTTGATGTACATGGTTCTTTCTTGCGCATTTAACTGGATGGCTTCTACTTGGTCGACAGTCAACCGGAGGGTATCGCTAATCCAGCGGTGAATTTCTCCTGGTGTGGGGCGAGAACTCTGCCTGTCCCATTGACAGCGTACGGTGTTTTTCCTCTGGTATCCGGACATGATTTTCAGCGGGGTTTTCTGGGTTTCTGGTTTTGTTGTCCTATCTGGAACACTACTTGAAAAAGTATTGTCCGAATGACACACGGAAGGTCAGTACACCCGTGGAACTATCGGAAGCACCGGTATTAGGAAACGTACACTCTTCCAATGCGGTCACACAGCGCGCACACACGCACCTCACTCGGCCACGACTAGTGACCAACTCACCATTGGACCACTGTGACATGGCGTTCATTGCTGAAGACAATGCATATGATGCGTACATTTGTAATGTCGCTGGCTTGCTTTGGTATTTTGTCTGTAAAAATGTGTATGTAATTACTGTGCTGCTATTAAGATTATACATTTTCATGTACATTTATGAATAGCTCACTGAAATTAAGAGTTTGCGATGATTTAACTTCGGATGTTGTAGTGGTCTCTCCCGTCCGCCATATATATACTCCGTATAAGCAGATAGCTCGCCATTCCATGCCCGGTTAGCTATGCCGTCGTTTATACCCGGATTATCTCTTATACCAATGTCGTACAACTCAATTCTGCGCTAACTACGGAGATAACATTAGCCGAGGTATAATCCGAGTTCGTACAACTGGCCCTCAGTGGAACAAGCCGTAAAACTGCAAGAGGATCTCCAACATCTACTACGACTTGGTGGCATCCAGTTAAGAAAATGGTGCTCCAATCACTCAACAGTCTTGGAGAGCATACCACAACAGCTCAGAGAGACACAGATACCGCTGAAATTTGATGAGAAGAACAGCGTCAAAACTCTGGGTCTTCTTTGGCACCCTGCACTGGACAAATTTCAGTTTGAGATCAACGTAAAACGAAGCACTGATGAATTCACGAAGCGAATTGTGTTGGGAATCATTTCGTCTATATTTGACCCATTGGGTTTACTTGGGCCTGTGATCATGGCTTGTAAAATCTTCATGCAAAGATTATGGAAAGAGAACTTGAACTGGGATGACAAAATTCCTAATGCACTACGAGTTGCTTGGGAAGACCTCTATAGTCAACTTCCATGTCTAAATGACATACACGTTGATCGATATGTCGTGATCAAGGGGAATGTATCCAGAATCGAATTGCACGGATTCTGTGATGCATCAGAAGCAGCATATGCAGCTTGTTTGTACGTGCGCAGTGTTGAAGATAATGGCAATATATCCGTGCATCTGTTGTGCTCCAAGTCAAGGGTTGCACCCAGGGGCGGCGCGAGATATAAGCGAACTACGCGGCCGCGGGTGGCGTCGTGAGACGGGGGGCGCCACGGCGCACAGAAATATCAAGTTAGGGTCGCCCGGAGCTAGTTTGTAATGTTGTAAACATTACGAATTCTAATTTTTACAACATTAATAAACTGGAACCATTCTGTTTATGTTTCGTCTTTTCAATTTTACTTTACTATTTCACTAACAAACAAAACGAAATAATATTTGAAAAATTCAGCCGCTTTACGGGTGATGCTACCTATGAAACAAACTTAGAACTATTATGAAGTGCCTGGAGCCGTTCAGTCGAAGTATGACCGCTCGCCATTCACGAAAGGGAGAACACCCCTTCCACTAATGACTTAGACTCGTCCGCGTGACTCATACGTCTCTCGTCTTTATCCGCACAGTGGCTCAGTATTGCCAGCTAGCTGACAGCCTTCACTCATCGTTGTAGTTTGTAGTGTGTTGATGTGTTGTCGTAAGCTGCACTGTGTTATTGCCCCTTCTTAGATGAGGAGATGAATTTTTAGACACACAAAATGTCCAGTAATGAAAAGCCATCAGGTGCATTTCACCGTAAAAGAAAGTTGCTGCATTCTAAAGAAGATTATTATTATTATTAGCGTATGGTACAACACAAAACAAACAACATAAACAATATACATACATACAATAAGTAACACATTACAACTATTACAATCATGCAAGGGAAAGGGTGTTCAAAGATTAATGTCTAAATTTTCTAGCCATCTTATGGCTTCAGTAGAGGCTATTACAAAGTCCTGTGTTGATCCAGTGAATGCCCTACTAATACACTCAGTGACAATATGGTTCATAGTCTGTCTAACTGCACCACAATCACAGGTTGGGGAAGAACGCATGCCCCATTTAAACATCATTGATCCGCATCTCCCGTGGTTAGTGCGGACTCTGTTGAGAGTTACCCATGTCTTGCGGGGCAAATCAAATCCGGCTGGCATATTTTGAATGTTGAACAATGCCTGCCATTGCATTGGAGCTATGCTGTTCCACTCTTTTTGCCAATCAGCTTTTGGATCATAAACCTGCCTAACCAGTTCCTGTGCTGTTTGAATAGGTGGAGATCTTGACTTGAGACGGCTATATCTGATGCTAGCATCTTCATGAATGGGGAGTTCAGGATTGGCCAATATCTTGTTGTATTCCCTGTCCAAGTTGTTCAGTCTTCTAATTCTAGGCGGTTCTATGTGACTAAGCACAGGCAACCAGAAAAGAGGGGTAGATTTTATCGTGCCACTAATAATACGCATTGTCTCATTCAGGACTGTGTCCACCTTTTTAACATGAGAGCTGTTGACCCAAACTGAGGAACAGTACTCAGCTGTTGAAAGTACCAGTGCCATCGCCGAAGTACGCAATGTAGTTGCAAACGCTCCCCATGTGGAGCCAGCAAGTTTGTGGATGATATTGTTACGTGTCCTTAATTTGGCTGCTAGGTTGGTGAGATGCTTCCTGTACGATAACGTTCGGTCAAGAGTAACTCCAAGATATTTGGGGTTGGCATTATGAGGGAGAGGGCCTCCATTAAGAGACACTTTCAGGGTAGAGTTCGCTTGCCGATTGTTTAAATGGAAGAAGCAGGTTTCCGTTTTACTAGAGCTGGGCTTCAAGCACCACATTTCGAAGTATTTGCATAGGACATCCAGGTCTGCATTTAAAGTTCTCTCTATCACATTAGCATCAGCATGTTGAGTAACTATTGCTAGATCATCAGCATAAGCAAACTGACGAGAGCTGGTAGTAGGTATGTCCACAATATATAGATTAAACAATAATGGAGAAAGAACAGATCCTTGTGGAAGACCATTATTGAGTACCCTTGTTTTGCTGTGGTTTTTATGCATAACTACCTGGATTATTCTATTTGAAAGCATATTGTTAATCAAACGTGACATTTGACTGCACTTTGTCAGTTTAAAGAACTTGTACACAATACCTTCTCTCCACACTGTGTCGTAGGCAGCTGTTAGATCAATAAACACTGCCCCACTCTTCAATCGCTTTTCAAAACCTGCCTCAATATGTGTTGTCAAGGCAAGCACCTGATCTTCACAATTACGCTGAGGTATGAAACCAGCCTGCTCGATAGGAATGCTTTTACAAATTAGGGGGCTTATTCTATTGTAAATAAGTCGTTCCAGGAGCTTAAAACAAACGCTCATTAAGGCGATTGGTCTGTAGCTTTCAACAGAATTCGGAGGTTTGCCAGGTTTTACGATAGCTAGAATCTTAGTTCGTTTGAACTCGGAAGGAAGTTTACTTGTTTGAAGGATGTTTGAAAAGAACTGCACTAACCAATTCCTTACATTCTTTCCAAAGTGCTTCAGAAATTCTGGGTGTATACCGTCAAAACCCGGGGCTTTTCCATTTTTCAATACTTTTAGGGCAAGCAGTAGCTCTTGTTCAGTAAAAGGATCAGAAATGTTGGAGGAGGTAGTATAAAGCTTTCTCAACTGAGACAGTTCATCTTTTATAATCCTTTTATGACACTTTTCAGGCTTGACTTTAGACAAGCTGGCAATGCGACTGGCAACATGATTGGGTGAAATCTCTGGCTTCAGCTGGGGACTATGTGGTATTCTTCCTAGCTTACTTAGGAGGCTCCAAGCTTTTCTACTCGAGTGTCTGAAGTCTAATGTTTCCACAGTTTCCGTCCATCGGTTTCGTCTAGCTTCATCTAGGTTATGAAGGAGGTCATCAGCTACATCCTTTTCGCTATTTCTCTGGTAATCTTCGTACAGTGCTTCACAAGCCTCATCCCAACCTGGGATAAATTCCTTTCTCATTCCGCGAGGAATATGCCTTTTAGCACATGCCAGAACTGCTTTCATAAACCTAGAGTAGTTATCTACCTCTGGAGGAATCCATCTAATGGTTCTGTCGAGATCGGCTGAGAAACTCTCCCAATTAGCTTTACTGAAGTTCCATCGAGGAAGTGGGGACGATCGTATAATGGGAATCTGCATTCCAATTTCCAGGAAGACAGGCCGATGTTGACTATGTGGGAAGTTCATAAGAACTTTACGAAACACAGGTACATTGGAACCCTGATGATCATTTGATACAAAGCACAAGTCAGGATTAGTTTCTGATCCCCATCTTCCTGACTTAAATGTACATCTGTCTTTTGGATTGAAGATCAGTTGCATGTTACAAAGCTCTGCCCACTCTATAAGTTTCTCTCCACACTGATCGTTGTTCCTATAGCCCCACTGAGTATGATGACTATTGAAATCACCCACATAGATGGACGGAAGAGAGATGAGAAGCAATCTAAAGCTCTGAAAAGTTTCTTTGCGCCTTCGGCTGCATCGTCATGTGCAAAAATGATCGACGAAACAACTAACTTAACGGAATCCGTTCATAACGATGAGGACGACGACAAGTTACCAATATCAGAGCTGCCTGGACCATCAATGAGTGAAGAATCCCTAAAAAATGTAAGTGTAACTGTAAATAATTTTAAGTTATATTTTTTTGCTAATGACTCTAAGTGCCTAAATTAATTTAATCTAAATTGATGAGCATTTGTATAAACAATTTACCCTTATAATGTAAATTATAATAATATTATTGATTTAATTGCACTACTTTGCTGAATACTGTCGTAATTTATTTAAAGTATTATAGCACGAATCCTTAAGTAGTATTAATTTATACTTAAGTTGTATATTTAGAAAATAAATTTAGGAATTGAGGGTAGCTTAAGAAGATATATTGGTGCTTAAGTATACTTGGCCAACAGCTATTTTTATTACAGGATGAGGATCTGACACTGACTACAGGAACACCATTGGCACTACCAATTGGCTATGACATAACCGGGACCGAAGGTGTTGACAAGGATTCATCAGAACTTACAGACCTGGCGTCTACAAGCCATTGCAACTGAAACTGTAAGTTTATGTTGATACAATACAATGGGTTATTTATTAGGTATGTCTTTAAGAATTACAATTTACAATGGTGTAAATTGAATATTAGTTAACGGAGTACAGGTCTTGTTAAAATATAACTAGACCTAGTAGTCCATAGTTAGTTTAGCCTCTGTTAGGTTGAGGGAGGAAAGAAGGCAGAGAAGGAAAAGTTTACACATTATAGTTATTTTTAACAGTTTGAAAATGTTCAATTTTTTCTTACCATTTTTATAAATAAAAATATTTTTTGAAAATAGAAATATTTATTAATACTAATTAAATTTTGGTTTAATGTACTCATCAAGTACCCATAATTATCAATGCAAAGTTTAAGGACTCTATGTATTACGGCTGTTAAACTATGTGCCGTATAGCTAAAGATAAAAGTTTTAAGGTCGGTGGTTTATTTGCAGAAACTGAGCGCAGAAACGTCATCAGTTTTTTCAAATGACTGTGGAGAATGGCCTCCTAAAATAAACGATGATGTACGAAAAAATCTTGTTGAGCGAGGAGCACAGCAGGTCACAAACCAAGAATTTCCTGTGGACCTTTTAAAGGTAGGCGATTTTCCTCAGCGCATTACACAAGGAAGCTTTGCAACGGAGAGCAAGTCCGCAGGATTTGGTTAATATATTCCATATTGAAAAACGCAGTTTTTTGTTTTGCTTGCAATCTTTTTGGAAATGATAATTCTCATCTTGCTGGTAGCCAAGGGTATTCTGATTGGCAAAACTTGAGCAAAACTTTGACCAGTCATGAGAAATCCCCTATTCATATTCAAAACTGCAAATGTTGGCGCGAACTCTCGTTAATTTACGTTAAGAAAAAAACTATTGACGAGGAAAATGAAAGACTTATTCGTGCTGAAACTGAACATTGGAATCAAGTTCTGAAACGCCTACTATGTATTGTACAATTGTTGGGAACTCAAGGATTGACCTTTAGAGGGAAAAAAGACACCCTATTTGAACGTCAAAGTCAACAAGTCAACCCCTGGCACTATCCAGCCCATGACGGGCTAAGGCCGACCAAGCGACCGCTGCCCAGCCATTCGGCCTGCAGATATTGGGGTGACGCGTGATCAGCGCGTCGGGTCCCCTCGGCCGTTAATCTTGAAATTTCTTAAAGCTGGTAGAACACATAGCTAAATTTGATGGTTCTATGACTGAACATGTGAGAAGAATAAGTTCAAAAGAAACACACGTACACTACTTGAGCAAGAGTATCCAAAATGAGTTTGTTAGTTTCTAGTCGGCCAAGATTCAAGCTAACATTTTACAACAGATACAGCAAGCAACGTACTATTCTATTATATTAGACTGTACTCCAGACATTAGCCACACCGAGCAAATGACTCTTGTATGTACGATTTGTAAAAATTTTAGCAAATGAGGATATTTCAATTAAGGAACATTTTTTGGGCTTTGATCCCATTACAGATTCTTCAGGTGAAGGCCTCATAGAGGTATTGCTCAAACAGTTAGAAGCACGAGGCATTCTTTTAAAAGCCATGAGAGGCCAGGGGTACGACAATGGATCCGCAATGAAGGGAAAAGATGTGGGAGTCCAGAAGAGTATCCTTGATTTAAATCCTAGAGCTTTTTATGTACCGTGTGGGAACAACTCCTTGAACTTAGTCATTAATGATGCAGCTCCGTCGTGCAACATTGCTGTGGACTGTTTCAGCACTATACAAGAAATGTTTAATTTTTTTCCAGCTCTACTCAAAGATGGAATATTTTGCTGAAACATGTTCCAAGTCTGACAGTAAAACCACTCTGCAATACTAGATGGAAAAGCAGAATTGAGGCATTGTTGCCTTTGAGGTACAACATTGAAGAAGTGTATGATGCCTTATATGAAGCTTCTCAAGATCAGAAACTTGATGCATTTGGTAGGAACACTGCCGTAGGACTTTAAAAAAATGCAAAACCTCAAGTTTCTATGCTGCTTAGTGGCATGGCATGATATCCTGCATAAAACCAATATGGTTAGTCAACTGTTGCAGAAAGTCACAAATGACCTACAAAGTTCAATGGATCTCTTAAAAGTGTAAAATCATTTCTGGAAAAGATGAGATCAGATCAAGGACTAAACAGCGTCATTACAGATGCAAAAGAACTTGCAGAAAAAATCGAGGTTGATGCTAACTTTGAAAAAGAAACCCTACTTCGACCAAGAAAATTAAACAAACAATTCTCCTATGAGAGTGAAGATGAAGCTGTACTTTCCGGAAAAAAATCATTTTAAGTTAACTTCTTCTTTGTCGTACTTGACACAGAAATAGCCTCATTAAGGGAGAGATTTGAGCTAATGGAACACCATAGTGAAGGTTTCAAATTTCTTTATGGCAAAAGAACTTGCAGAAAAAATCGAGGTTGATGCTAACTTTGAAAAAGAAAAAGAAATTCGAGAAGAATTTGAACGAACTTGAGTTGAAGAAAGCCTGTAAGCACCTTCAAACCGTTTTGAGTGGAGGAGACTGTGATGTGAACGGAGATGATATGTTCGAAGAACTGCAAATATTTTTAACCAATGGAAGTCACCCAGCTGGAGCCTTGTCTTTTATAACCAAACGTGGTTATGTGGACATTTTTCCAAATATTTTTGTTGCATTGAGGATTCTGCTAACGCTCCCGGCATCAGTGGCCAGCGGAGAAAGAAGTTTTTCGAAGTTAAAACTAAAAAAAAACATACTTGCGATCAACTTTAAGCCAAGAGCACTTGAGTGAACTAGCTACTTTGGCCATTGAAAATGATTTTTTAAATGAAATGGAAACAGATTTGCTGCTGAACGAGTTTTCTAAAGTAAAATTCAGGAAAACCTCGTTTTAATTTTAAAAGATTTCAACAGTGCAAAAAATCAACAATAATTGCCATTCTATGTAATAATAATGACCTGTAAATAAATGTTTGGTTTTATGTTATTTTTTGTGTATCACTTTGTCTTTTACTTTTTGGCCATATAACACGTTTAGTAAAATAGTAAAGGTACTCTGATGAGTATAGGGTGGGGGGCGCCAAAATTTTCTTTGCTTACACTACAAAAAGACCTAGGGCCGGCACTGGTTGCACCCCTCAAGCAGCAATCCTGACCCCGTCTTGAACTGTGCGGCGCTTTATTGCTAGCCCGCCTAGTCAGCAAGAAGATATTTCCCGTCGCTTCTCGTCACTTCGCCGAATGCAGAAGGTCATCGCCTACTGCATTAGGGTTGCCCACAATACAAGGAATCCAAGCACCAAGCGAACTGGTCCATTGACGCCTATGGAACTTGAAGGAGCCTTGAAGGTGTGCATCAAACAAGCGCAGCGGTTCAGCTACATGGCGGAGGTGGAAGAGCTGAAAGTTATATCAAGTGTAGCGATCAATAGTACGTTGAGAAGTCTCAACCCATTCCTCGACGGAGAAGACCTCCTCAGGGTGGGCGGAAGATTAGAAAACTGTCCAATGCCTTTCGGTGAACGTCATCAGATCATTCTTCCCCCTAAACACAACTTGACAAAATTGATCATAGAATCTGAACACCTACGCTTACTACATGCTGGTGAACAATTGCTGATCGCCTCTCTACGGCAAAAATATTGGATTGTAAACGCCAGGCGAACAGTACGGCTGCCAATCCACAAGTGTTTACGTTTCTTTAGGTTGAAGGCATCTGCTTCGAAGCAACTAATGGGTCAACTATCAGCTCCTCGGGTGACAGCAGCGCGCCCATTTATGAACTCTGGAGTGGATTTTGCTGGACCAATGTTTATAAAGCAAGGATCAACAAGAAGCAAGGTGAAGGTGAAGTGTTACATTGCAGTATTCGTATGCCTCTGCACTAAGGCAATACATCTGGAAGTAGTTCGCGATCTCACCTCAGAAGCCTTCAATGCAGCTCTGCGGCGCTTTACCGCGAGGAGGGGAAAGTGTCTTAACCTCTACTCGGACAATGCAACAAACTTTGTGGGAGCGCGAAATGAGTTGAACGAATTGCACCGCCTCTTCAATTCCGAACACTGCGTGGAAGAACTTCAAGAGTTTGGTAGTAAAGAAGGATTCACGTGGCATTTCATTCCTCCGGATGCCCCTCATTTCGGTGGCCTCTGGGAAGCTGGGGTTAAGTCAATGAAACATCATATGAGAAGGGTGGTTGGCAACACCTGCTTGACATACGACGAACTACAGACGTTGGCTTGCCAAATAGAAGCTTGTCTTAATTCTAGGCCTATCTTTCGTCTTTCTGACAATCCCAATGATCCCTCTTATCTCAGTCCCGGTCATTTCCTAATCGGTTCCCCATTGATGTCCATCCCTGAACCAAATCTGACAGAGGTAGCCTCCAACCGTCTATCCAGGTGGCAGCATCTGCAGAAAATGCAGCAGGACTTTTGGAGCAGGTGGTCAAAGGACTACCTCAACAGTCTACACCAAAGATCCAAATGGATTAACAAGGAGGTGAACATTCAGCCCAGCATCATCGTCCTTGTAAAGGAGGACAATCTCCCACCCACAACATGGAGGCTTGCAGTGGTCGAAGACGTGATATCCGGCAAGGATGGATTGGTCCGAGTAGCCATCGTCCGTACCAGCAACGGAACTCTGAAGAGACCAATCCAGAAACTGTGCCCCCTACCTGCACCGTGACGTGTGCTCTTGTGACTGTATATATTTTTGTTGTGTAATTTTCTTTTGTGTTGGTGTTGTTTTCTCAGTGAACTTTTGGTGTGCCCATCATTCATGTTTGTGTTTAAATGTAGTACATTTAGGTGGGCGGTATGTTGGAGACAGTAAGTGAACTGTGTTAAGGGAGGGAACAAGACGTGACAACGTGGTGATGGTGATGCTTGGCAACACAGTGTCATTCTATTGTCCACCCCCAGCCCTCTACCTGGCTTTTGGGACACATTCTGTCAAGCCGTGCCTCAGGCAGCACGCACAAGCCGCAGCTCCTCGCAGCGCAATAACGAAATAATGTCAATATGTGTATATAGTTGTGTGTATATTACTGTAATAAATGTATATAATTTAAATGCATACGTGGATTAATTGTTTGTGCGAGCGCGATTCTTGTTCCGGCAAATTATTCGCCCCAAGTGTTTCATTCGGGTCCGAATACGTTTCGAGACGTGGCTCGAAACACTGAGTGATCCACGGTTTTCCGCCTATTCTTTCTTTCCTACCAACGTTTTCTTCTGCGGATTTTGTTATTTCGTTCTTCAAAAGTGCCCATTCGTCTGCAATGGAAGTTTGTTTAGGGTTTTTCATTAGTCCTTCCTTTATACTCTTCTTGAATCTTTGATTTACATCCTTCTCTTTGAGTCTGTCTATTGCCCACCTTTTTGGCTTTTGACTTTTCTTCAGTTTCTTCAACTTTAATCTGAATTTCATAACAACCAGATTGTGGTCAGAGTTTATGTCAGCACCGGGATATGTTTTACAATCCAAAATCTGGTTTCGAAACCTCTGCTTGACCATAATGAAGTCAATTTGGTAACGCCCTGTATCTCCTGGTCTCATCCATGTGTATATTCTTCTATTGTGGTTATTGAATAAGGTGTTAGCTATGACCAACTCATGCTCGGTGCAGAATTCTATCAGCCTGCTTCCTCGATCATTCCTTTCACCTAATCCGAAATCTCCTACTATCTTCCCTTCTCTCCCTTTTCCTACCACAGCATTCCAATCTCCCATTACTATAACATTTTCATCACCCTTTACATACCTCAGAATTTCAACTAATGTTAACGCACACATTCTACACAATTTTACTTCATTAAATGGTCTTAAAAGAATAGGCCTATCTTTAGGATACAGGAAGATACCGAGCGAAGCTAACTTAGAGGGGCCCAGAGCTCTACGGTGCCCCATCAAACTCTTTTCTGGTGGCTTCGGTGGCGTAGTTGGTAGCATGCTGAGCTTCTATGCCCAAGGTCGCGGGTTCAAACCCGGCAGAAGTCGACGGATTTTAAGAGCGCTAAAAATTCCTCAGTATGCCTTCCTTTGGAGGGGAAGTGAAGTCGGCGGTACCTTGTCCCATGTCGTAGATTTATGGCATGTAAAAGAACCTTCCACTTACTACACATGTGTGAATCCAAAATTTGTAAGTTAAGTTTGATTAATGATCTTAACTTCCAACGTTCGTCACCAGGCGCTGGTTGCGATGGCATCTAGTAGTAGCCAAGTTCACTACTAGGTGTCGTGGACGCATTTGGTAGCGAAAGTAGGAAATACTTGAAATTATCGTCTGCAGTCCTTACTTGATTTAAAAACAGACTAGCGTACCCGTGCAAGAAATCTCGCATTTTCATAATCCACACTTTCCCCAATAGGTTTACAATGTGAGACTTAAGAAGAAAGGTTGGTATGCTTTTATTTCATACAAATGATTATAGAACACTATTTACATTTCAGGACAAAGGAAAGACCTCCGATTGTTAAAATTACATGAAACAGGCATCACAGCGGCCCGTGGACAGCAATTATGGAGCGTATTTTACTACAGAAACAGTAGCTGCAAATCGCACACTTAGTACATTTTTTAAAAGTGATTTGTTAAAGAAATTATAGATATTTATGAAATTATAGTGCGATTCGTCACTGCTAATGTCTATTTTCTTTCATTTGACTGCTCATTTGTCATGATCGGTCGCTTGTGAGCGCCGCAGGAGGGATCTATACTACTGAAATACTATATAATATGATGATATGATGATAACACACACTAACACAGCCATCACAATTTACACCGGTTAACAGACAGATTCTACACACACCCAAAGTACACAGGGCTACATGACCACGTTGGCGCAGCAACTAAACTAAGGAACCAACCAACCAAACTCTTTTCTGAAGTATCTCAACCTAACCATTGTGTAAATAACAAGAACCCAATCCAGTCCCTTCCCTCCAACACACTGCCTCCTAAACCTCCAAACATTTGGAGACAGAGCTGAAAATATCCTCTGGAAAACTATTATTTCCGCAGGAAATAAGCTTGAATCCGAGATCCTTGGATCTACATTCCCACTTATATTGTTAATTCATTTTAGGGGCTTGGAATATCTTGGTCATCAGCCCCGTGTACTCTTATGTTTGTTGAATTTGTCTTATAACCTGTTTTTTTGTGCTGACTGTAGTAGTGTTTCTACCTGTAATGTTCAGTGTCGGGGAAGGAGAAATACTCCTGAAAGTACTATCCTGGCCTTTGCCTGGAGGGAGTGTGTAAGCGCCGGTGTTCGAACCTCCAACCTCCGGACTTTCTGCAGCTGCCCATTAATAACACGATTACAGCTGTCATATTTTGGACACATTATGAGGCGTTCTGATTCGTTGGAAAAGACAATTATGCTTGGAAAGGTGGAAGGGTCTCGGAGACGAGGGCGGCCAGCATTGAGATGGATCGACTCCATCAAATCCAACATGAATATGTCACTGAAGGATCTGAAGTATATGGCTGATATGGAGACAGTCCATCCATGCAGTCGCTAGGAGTCGACGCCGACTTGATGGCACCCGATCATCATCATCACTTTTGGTGACGCATTTCGCAGACTACAAACAACAGCAACATGTTTCTAAACACGATATTGGTGCTCGTAGTTGAAAGAATATGAAGGATTGAGTTATACATTTCCAGTTTATCAATTTATGCTTTTCAGTCGGTAACACGCTGACTAGACTCTTAAAGTCAGCCATTTGACCGTCGGGAAAGTATCAATTGATTGTTTGCAGGCAACGCTGAAGGAATACCGCACATTTCCCGTTTATTCATAGTGAATGAAACTGGACCAGGATGTGATCAACCAGAGACGATGGATGGTTGGTTCCTCAGTTTAGGGACTGCGACAATGCGATCATGTAGCCCCGTGTACTTTGGGTGTGTGCAGAATTAGTCTGATAACCGGTGTTAATTGTTATGGCTGTATTAGTGTGTGTTATCTGTAATTCAAGTGAGGACTGCAGACGATAAATTTCAAGTTGTTCCTACTTTTTCTACCAAATGCTACTGTCAACGACACTTAGCTGTGAACTTGGCTACTAGATGCCACCGCAACCGGTACCTGGTGACGACCATTGAAACTCAATATGCCATTAATCCAATCTAACCTACACATTTAGCTTCACACAATTGCAGATAGTGGAAGGTTCTTTTACATGCCATAAATCTATGACATAGGACCAACGGTTTTACATCCCCTCCGATGGAAGGCATGCTGAGGGATTTTAACGCTCTTTCTGACGACTTCGGCCGGGTTTAAACCCAGAATCTTGGGCATAGAAGCTCAGCATGCTACCACTACACCACTGAAGCCACCTAAACCAGAGACGTTTGGTCAATATTCTAAACGGGACCTACTGCGATATCGCCGCCATCACAGAGTACGATCATCGGTAGCCACTTCCCTGAGGAATTGGAAATGGGAAGTTTATGACGAGGTGCACTGCATTTCGGAAAATGGCAGTCAACGGAGATATTGTTGCTATTGGCAGGAATAATAGAAGAGGTTTGATCCTGGACCCCACGGTAGACATTCAACAAGCGGTACGAGTCAACGAGGATAGTGTGTCCATGCACAACTCACCTGAGATTTAGTCTGCCTGAAAATACATAAAAAGTGAAAGGACTCCTTTTCAGAGCTCGGGGAACATTCTTAAAGAACTTGGCCTCACTGTGAGCATGTATGCCCATGACCTTTGCCATGATCTACTTATTTTTCCCGTATTGATTTCACGATCTATAAAGATGATGTCCACTTTTAAATACAAATTTCACTCTTACTCCTAAGTTTTGTTTTAGAGAGACAGTCGTATAAAATGAATCCAAATAATCTAGGCGAGCTACTCAGTGGGATATTCAAGCGGGTTTTTCCAATGGGATGCGTCACAGAAGATTGGAAAAGAAATTAAAATCTTTTATCAACTTGATTGTAAATATTGTTATGCCCCGAGCCCCCAGGGGGGGGGGGGGGCATAATCACCCCCTGCCCACGCCTTAACCACAAAGAAGGCAGCAGCAACAACTACACTATCCCGGCGAACTAGCTTACGCACATGAAGAAACATTTCAACACAAGACAAGCATCGAGCCATCAACATTATCTGGGACACATAAACACATACAACGCTGACTCAAGGTTTCGACACGATGATAATTACTTTAAATAGAGGAGCCCCGAAGAGTAGGGATCTCTCTCCTGAGGGACCGCGGTCCATCACGCCACCCGTCGCTGCCTCTGCAAATCTACAAGCTGGTGAGTGTCGCTCTTAGGTTAATCCTTTAAACTTTCCTTGCAGTTCCGCACCTTAATTGTCTTGTGATCGTATTGCATTTCATTTCATTTTACTCGATTCATCTTGTGCTACTGGAAGCTCTGCAGCATTTCTGCATTTCCCATTCTTATGGAATTAAACCACATTTACACACCTAGACTGACTCCTTACATTTCTTAAACGCCCTCGTCGAACCCCTGACTCCCGGCTTCCTACGAGCAGGCCTCCTTTCACACACATCCGCTGCGCCGGCGACTTGCCTGCCAGCCAGTCGCTCCTTCAGCAATCTTTTACGCACGCACTGAGGCAAGGACGCTAACCGACCTTTAACTCAGCTCGCCTGCCGTCCTTTCAGTACAACCACCAGTGAGGGTTGCCCCGAACACGCCCGCCTTAATTCACACACCTTATAACACCCTTGCCGCAGCTACACCCCCGGGGGCAATGCACTATGCACTCACCGGCGTAGAAAGCAAAAACACGACGAATACCAGACAAAACTCAGTTTGACCGTTTCAAACCTGGTATAAATTGAATGCTGTGACTTTGCAGCGATATGGCAATGTGTCGTGATTTAATTAGCTTATTTGACAACTTTCTGCGCAACAATTGATAAATATTGTTGATCGTGAAAATCACAACACCAATGTTACCGTTTGCCGCCTTTGGACAACAATAACCACAAACGGCTGTCCTAAGGTTTATTGCTGTGAATTTTCGTGTTACGTATTTTTGTGAACATTACAATTTGTATACAACATTCGTAATCATACAGCGCAACAGGTCGGAAGACAGTAGCCTACGATGGACTCAAAGGTTCAACATTTCCAAATTCGTGTTTGCGCACTGTTGTGATTATCAATTACTGTGCTAATTAGGGTGATTAACTTATGATACATTGCCATATTGTTGTAATGCCATCGTATTTGATTATTACAAGGTTTGGAACTGTCCAACATTGAGGTTAGTCCGATATTCCTAGTGTTTCGCTTTCTTTGCCGACGAGTATAGTATCGACAAAGGCTGTCCTCTGGATTTAAGATTATCTTTAAGAATTTTATTTCTGTTTTTATGGCGTTGACGCCAGTTGATGTATAGCCTAATTTTTAAAATACAAAACAAGTGTTAGTATATTTTAAGATCGAATATGACGGAGTGTATGTCTGCTGCTAATTGACTGATGAAGGCTAATAATAGCCGAATCATGTATCATTGTTGGGAGTAAGAGTGAAATTTGTATTGAAAAGTGGACATTATCTTTATAGATCACTGAGAGTCTCAATTTACATGCTACATAGGTCTAATCATGTATATGGTGTATCATAATGTACAGTATATCGTAGAGCCAACAATGTACTTATAATTATGCTATTCTGGATCGTTGTGGTCTCCCGGAATGCCGGGCTGATGTTCAGGGAAGCGAGAATACTCACAGGGTTATGTGATCTATGGGGTCGAAGGCGCGACCGTTGACTGTATGGCAGTCTTCTGGAAGCACATCAGCATGAATGTCCTTGGTGACCTGTGAGATGATGCCGTTCATCAGGGCCGCCACATCCCCAGGTCCGCAGGTCGACGGCACACAGACTCCCCAGTGAAAAGTGCTGGTGTTTGTCAAGCTTATCACTTTGGGGAGCAAGTCACGTGGCTTTACTCGGTCATGCTCCTGTAAATGACGTGATCAAATTATTATTTAGAGATTCTCCAAGTGCAAATACTCCTAAAGTAACTCCTTCACTATACATAATTATCCTTCTTTATAGAAGACATAAAGCACTCCTTCGATATACCGGAAACTCAAACTTATAAAACCATCATCGAGGAGAGACGGAAAATAGCCGACGAGATACCCCAAGAAGTAATGGAGACTGAAGCAATAAAGACAGATATCTGGAAGGGACCAAATTTCAAACTTCGGCATTTGTATACTTGATACGCTGTCCATGGGTTACATGGAAGGATCTGTCACAATGATACATTTCATGAGCCCAAGGAGGACTGCGTCTGCAAGAATTGCAATAATCCATGCCCCAAATACCACTTGGTGGAATGTGTAGGCTGGTCTCAATCTCTAATCGCAGAAATGACAGAGTGGTGAAAAACGTGATTGTACACATTGTGTTTAATTAGATCATATATCTAATTATACGTTTATACAATCCTTGTTGGCCTGTTCGCCATCTCTTGATGAATACAGTACATTTGCATTTGTCAGTTGGCACAGGCTAGAGTAAAAGGTGGCTTTTCACTGATGTCTCAGTCTCACTCATGGTTGTGATTATATGGAAGCTACTGAGGTATGGGTGGTGCTTAGTAATGGCATTCAGGGCACAGTCAGTGCCTGTGAATGCTGTGAAAGGTTCTACTCATAGGGTTAGGACTACTGTTCTGACTCAGTGAGGAAAGCAATGGCAAACTACCTCACTCCTCTTCTGGCCTAGAACGCCTCAATATAGCGCTGCCTTGGGTTTTTGTGGGTATCTACTCACATAACGTAACGGCGGTGCTTTTTGAGGATCCAACCAGCCTTCGGGCTGACTACCTAACACACAATCCTTGTGTTTGGTAAAGTATAAATCCAAAGTGCACGTGCTAGGAATTCAAAGCAACTGCATACCGTATGTAAATTACTAGGGACCGTATTTTTTTGGTAATAGCTATACGCGCGAACATTTTCCATATCCTCTTTCTTGCCTATTGTATATATGACCGTCTATGCCTACCGTATTTTAGCAAAATGAACTCGAGAAATATCACGAAATCTTGTTTATTGCGCGAATTGCGCAAATAATCACGAAATATGCTCCACTTAGCAAGAAAAATGCTAAGCATTATCGATCAAGCTCGCCAATAATAGATTTATGCTTCTGAGGAATTGACCGTCGTGGTTTCCTTCTCATTTGATTGATAGTGCTGCATATTCTTTTCACAAATGCCCACAAAGCCGGAAGTATGTGTTTTAAGCACCACGATCTCTAAGGCTATCGATGAAAATCGATATCCGCTATCGATTACAATAAATGGCGTTGTGGTCGTAGATAGAGCAGTGCGAGTTCGCGACCGATATAACTTGATCGGCAAACATCCAGCATTTAAGTATAAAAATGCCGAAAACTATAGTCACAACAGTTTTCGTGTGGGTAGAGGAATATAACAGTGAGGAGTTCAATGTATTTGACGCTGCATGAGAGATTCTAATGTGTAAATACTGCAATGTTCGTATTCAGTGGGAACGAAAAGACACGTGCGATAAACAATGCAGGGATTCAGAAACGCATAAAAAAGAAGAAGATTTAATAAGGATACATTAAAATAATGCTCTTTAAAACCCTTATCACATAATTTGTTAGATTACTCCATGCTATAAGGAAGATTTCAGAAGAAACATCGTTCATTACGACCATTTATTTCGTGAAATACCAACCGAAATAGCGTCAGTTTTAACACCGAAATCAACAGTTTTATTTCACCAAAAAACAGGACGTCCCTGCACCTTTAATACTGTCGCGAATGAGGTACAGAGGAAGTTAATCATTATTCATCACCATCATCATCACACTCAGATGAACATATAGCCTACTTTCTCCTAAATGCATGGGTTTAGTTATAACTCTTTGTCCTCTTTAAGGAGTGTATAATTGAATGTTGGTTGTAGTAGCTTGTTGAAATACAACGGGCTATACGGATATTATACGTTGATTGATTGAATCCTCAACTGAATGATATATACACACACTAATACAGCCATCACAATAACACGGGTTATGAGACAAAATTCAACACTCACCTAAGTACACGGGACTAAATGACCATGATGTCCATGCATCTCAAATGAAACAACAGCAACAACATCTTCTTACCCAAATCCTTCCTCGTGTAAAAGTACACACACTAGTAAGAAACATACCTCACAGTGACACAGGTTAACAGACAACTTCTACACATACACAAGTACACGGGGCTACAAGACCATGATGCCGTAAAACCCCTAAAGAATCAACAACAAAAATAACAACAATAGACTCTACCGCGTATCAAGGACAAAGAATTTAAATAGCTCCACTAGTCGAGTGTTGAAATTTGTGGTGTTACGAGTACAGCATATTATATAATCTTTCCGATTCCAAATACACACTATAGGCTATATGCTTAACATTATAACGTGTGAGTAGTTATGAAGTCGCCTCCGTAGCGTAGCGGTCAGCATGGTTAGCTGCCGCCCCGGAGGTCCTGGGTTCGATTCCCGGCTCTGCCACGAAATTTGAAAAAGTGGTATGAGGACTGGAACGGGGTCTACTCAGCCTCGGGTGTTCCAAATGAGTAGAGGGGGTTCGATTCCCACCTCAGACATCCTCGAAGTGTTTTTCCGTGGTTTCCCACTTCGTCTTCGGGCAAATGCCGGGATGGTACCTTCTTCAAGGCCACGGCCGCCTCCTTCCCTCTTCCTTGCCTATCCATCCTCACCTTCCATTACCTTCCCTCATGATGCCCCTGTTCGCTTTGCAGGTGAGGTCGCCTGGACGAGGTGCCAATCACACCTCACCAGTTGTATCCCCTCCGATTAGATGTTCCCAGCTCTAGGACACTGCCCGTAGAGGCGGTAGTGGTGAGTTCCCTCGCTGAGTCCGTGGGTTCCACCAACCTGGAGGGTAAACGACTAAGAAAAGAAAAAAGGAAGAAAAGAAGAGTAGTTATGAATCAATAAATACAAAAAAAAACGAAGTAAAAATAAACTAAACCACGGGGATTCGAACCATGGAACCCTTAACTATTATGCTAGATCGCTACCACTGCGCCACGAATGCGGTACATGATAGTTGTGTAAATGACTTCTTTAGTACGAATGTATCATATTTTGTGTTGTAATCAACAATTTCATTAGCGTTTTTTTATGCTTCTAAACCATTTGATACTAAATATGTATTATTTTATTCAGTACATTCCTAAAAGGAATACATACGCAGTTACGGATATATATGGATTTACGAGCACAAATAGCGGCTATTTTGTCTACGACCCACAACCATATGGCATGTTCAATCAGACCTGTTAAGTCAATTCTACGGTTTCATATTCTATTATAATAGGCTAGTATCCTACCGGTCACCTCCTTGAGGACAGTTTAAACCTCCATATGTACGATAGGCTGAATTTTTGAGATCAGGCCTTGTTGAATCGTAAGTTATGGTTGGGCTATAATACTTGCATGATTCATACATCCACAATCCTGAAACTATTAGCCGGATAACCTTCTAGTTTGGACAAAAGACGATTCCCACATTAAGATATATTGTTGCAAAATTTAGTAGAGGTCGGATGATTAGGTTAGACGTAATTTGATTTAAGCTTTGAACATTTGAATGGCCCCCATTACGTTTCCGTCAAGACGGCGGCGATACAAAACATGACATTGAGGTGCCCTTTGCTAGTGCTACCTCTGTACCAAATTTCGTTCAATTCGGTTTGATCGTTTTTGAATTGATAGAGGGAATCGATTTGCAAACATACATGGGCGCCATCCACAAATTATTGGGCTGATGACCTTGTAGTTTGGTCAAAAGATCCTTCATACATGAAGGTATAATGTTGCTAAATTGGGTAGAGATCGGATGATTAGGTTAGCCGTAATTTGATTTAAGCTTTGAATATTTGGGTGGCCGCCATTACGTTTCCGTCAAGATGGCGGCGATATAAAACATGACACTAAGGTGTCCTTTGCTAGTGCTATCTCTGTACCAAATTTCGTTCAATTCGGTTTCACCGTGTTCGAATTGATAGGAGGGACCTCCGACAGAAAGGCCGAATGCCCCCAGAGTAATCAGAGATAAAGCGACTCTAGCGCTTTTAGCAATATTTTTATTATTATTATAAATCTTCAGAGAGAACCAATTGTTGAATTTAAAGCAGGCTAAACTTTTATCCAGGACAGACATTCAGAGTACACACACACACACACACACAGACAGACACACAATTTTTGGTCCTGTGTTGATCTCATAAGTCTACTTTCATTTTTTGCAAAAATCAAAAGTAGGCTAATAAGGCCCTTATAAATTAGGAACAAGTGAACGGCGAGCCAAGACCAACTACAATTCAAGAGCCCGGCGCAAGAACCGCACAGCTCCAAAATATAAAATTGTAGAGGAGACACAAAGAACTGAAGAAAATTACTAGACTATCCTGCATGTCGTAAAAGTAAGGGTTATCTACGTATACTAGCTAGACGCAATAGTAACGTGCATATTGAAGTGGGAATGATACGGTTTGTATTACTCAGGTTATCCACGCAACCGCTTTAGCTGTCTTGCTTCTTGCTCCGGTAAAGTATGTTTACTACGGAGAATGAAATAACCAGTAGGCCTACTATTTACCGGAGTTATCACTGTAACTAATGTCTATATATAGAAGACTCACGATGAGAGTAAAGATCATTACCATTGCACCAAGATTTACAGACACAAATGACATTGTGGGGTTTGAAGCCATTTTTCAGTGTTGCCTTAGTAAACAAAAGTTCAGTGCTTTTCAGTCGGTCAACACGAATGTACCCAAAAGAGCTGGGTAATGCACTAATCCTGAAATAAATTACATGAGATTAATAAACACACCAGGATGACCAGTTTCGATCGTCAAGCGAACATCACCAGATCCATTACACGTAGGCTATAAAATCTATGTTTGAAAATACAGGTGAAAATATTTACAATATTTACAATTATTTAGTTGCAGTATTGGTAATGCAACTGTCGGTGTATGCTAAATGTAGTATATATGATGTTAGGTGGAATGCTAAAATGGTGATAGAAATCCGGAGTTTGTCTATTTGGAGTGACTATATGGTTGTAAAATGTCAACTATGGTTATACTGTCATATTACTTATCTGGTTGTCTTCCTTGCTGGAGCTACGAACAGTTCACTCTTGCACCAGTTGTGGTCGACTGAAATGGGATGTTATCTCAACGAAACTGGTTTTTCCCTTTCTACCCCCTCCCCGGTTCTTATGTGCTGTCTGAAGGCAGTGCAATGTGTATTTGTGGGATGTTGCCAAATCTAAATAAGATGTATGTTGTTGAATACAGGTAGGTGTACAACTATTAAAGACCGTGGAACAGTCCTCGCCACGTGTGGTCCAATAGCCATTCATACTAAGCGCTGCCCGGTCTTTGAGGACGTCCCGGCACCTTTAATACTGCCGCGAATGAGGTTCAGAGAAAGTTTATCATTATTCATTACCAACATCATCACTCCCAGTTGAAACTATCTGCTTGTAGAACCACAGAAGGCCAGGTGGAACATATTTCGAAGCTATATACATGCTTAACATCCTTAGCCTTATTTGTATTGACTTGGGGCACTGCGATGTAGAAGACTTGATGCGTCTGGTAAGGAGAGAGTAGCTCCTGCTGTCTCCGAAACATAGAAATCTCTTAACATGGTGACACTGCACCATAGTCCTTTGCTGTTCAATGGTTCTCCTGCCTCTAACTTCTGACTGAATTATAACGTTCAATTACTACGGATTTTCAGTACATTAGATATTCTTATCACATTATTAACATTGCTCCATCATTTAAAAAAATATTGCTCCATTACAATTGGGAACATGTGTAATTTTCAAAAAAATAATTTTTGAAAAGTACACCCATTAAATAGTATGGAAACATATTGTATTGTGATAAGCTGATTTGTTTTCTGTCATTAAACAAATATTTAAAAGTCCCTTTCCGCAAGGCGAGTAAAACGTCCTGTGACGTAGGTGGCGGGATGTGACGTCACCGTCTAGTACCGCATGAAGCTTCGCCAGCCATCGTGCATCTGCTGCTGCTAAAAGCCGAAAATTCATTATCCGTGATTGCGAAAAATTAAAAATTGATTTCAAAATGACAGAAGAAGGCTTTAAAAGAGCACAGTCGGACAATCTACCATGTGTGGATGCCATCATGGTAGCATCATTCTTGAAAACTAATGACTGTTTTGTGGCTGCAGAAATTCGCGGATCAAAAGCGAATAGGTAAGTGGGATCTTGTATATACGTTCTGTAACTCTTCGTGTTAGGATAACAAGGAACGTGAAAAGACACAAATCACTTAAGTCACATTTGCCATATGTCTTTCTAGATTGGTTCACATGTTAGAAAATAAAATATATTTTCGCCATTACCAAGGTATGGTACGAATCAAGTCGGGCCTAAAACTAACATAACAAATTTTGCCCTTAAAACATTTTAAAAATGACTCTTATGCTACAATTTCAAAAATAAATGCTTCTATAATCTATCAATCCTGAAAATAGGTAGATTTTTAGTTGGGGCAACTGCCCTCCCCTCAAAAGGCCAATGAAAAGGAAACATTAAGTAACTTCAGTTAATTTCCTTGCACCTATATTGTACAATAAAATATAATATTGTTACAGTGCTGGCACAGAAAATTATGGTGGCAGCGCTATAGGGTATGTTCAAGTGAAGCGACAAAGTGGGAAATGCATAGTAAAATGCAAAATATGTCCTGAGCACAAGGTCAGTTCCACAAATTATTGAGTCACACTTATTGTGGATGAGGAACAGTAGGCCTGCATAGACAGTATAGAATGCCATGACTGTGCTGAATCTTCTGGTGAGTACCGGTATATAAACTTGGTAAACAGCATATTTAGCCCTAAAAACGTTTAACTCTTAAGCTAAGGAGTAGACCCCTTGGAGGAAAATAAAATGATAACAATACCGTGGACTAATAATTGCTAGTAATCTTAAGTTTGAAAAATTATAATATAAACAGAAGAAAAGAAGACACAGTATGTAGGCCTACATAAAACCACCAAAGAGGAAAATATAAAATTCTGTCATGTTATTATTTGTATTATTATCTTATTATTTCATCATTTTGTTCATTATTATTTTTAATATAGAAACACAGCCTAAGGTTTTCTCTACCTTTGCCCATTTATATGTAAATCCATAGTTGCTGTCATATTGATTTCTTTCCATACAGGTGGTTGTAAACATGCAATAGCATTTCTGATGTGGGTGCATCATCGAAGTGAGGAGAAAGCCACGACATCTGGAAGTGCTACTGGAAAAAATCAGAGCTATCTGCTGTTGTGATATCAAAGAAATTTATCACTGCAAAGGACTTGGGTAAAAAGAAGCAAAGTACTGGGGTTACAACTGACAGTAGTTCCTCTAATGGCAGCTTCTTAAATGATGTATTTGTTGCAGGAAAAGAGCTTATAATTGAAAATCAACTGTGCAGGTATTTCTCAGAAAGTGACTGCATCAAGAAGCTGCCATTGCACTATATTGCAAAAACATTTGCAGAAAGAAGTGGAGATAGTGATTCTTTTCTCACATTTGCAAAAGAGAACATGGACTTCGAGTCTATTAAGTTGGCAGAAAGGCAAACTTTGCATGGAGGAAAGAATAAGAGGAGATGCCCTGAGCTCGTTTGAGTGAAGCCAAGCGCTGCAACCAAAGTGGGCGTAACCTGAACTAGTATTCGGTGTTCTATGACTTGCATGAGGCATTGTGCATGGTCGGACCTTTGGAACTTAGATAGGATTGGCTAAACCTTATTTTGGCCCTATATTTTTTTACGTGCTCTGGTTATGCAACTTTGGAAAAGTAATAGCAGTAGTGATATATTGTATTATTTAAAAGAACTCTTCAATTCTAATCTGAGCATGTGCACCCTATAAAAAATCCTCTTCAAATCCCAAATTTTCAAACGGCTGTCGGTCAATAATTACAGTAGGCCTAAGTAATTAATCAATTCCAGGCTAATCGTCAAGCTTCTACCCCCACAAAGAAAATACAGTGCGGTACCGAAAAGTATAGGCTATACCGTATTTTTGTGCAAATATGCGTCCTTTTTTAAGTGTTCTGTTAATTAATTTTAAGGTTCGTATTCTTGAATATCAGAATGTGTACGACAAATGAGTGAAAGTGTCTATGCTCGAAATTAGGCCCAAAAACTGATGAATGCCTCAACACCAATAAGGACTTAAAAGTCAATTTGGTGTAAATACCTTAATAAGTTGGGCATCATTAGTTCCTAAGATGTTCCTTCTTTGGTATAACTCGCACCTTCAGATACTTGTAGGCTATTCAATTTAATCAGTGATTCAGCGTATCATTACGTTTTGCTGCGTCTTTCTTACTAAACTAGCCTTGCATAGGTGCTCTCATATTTCTATTTAAATTGGCTTTTAAGACGATAATGCAGCTCATTTGTGCCAAGTACCGTGATGTACAGATTGTATTCTGCCTATCCAAGAACAAAATCTTGAATTGTCATTGAAGTTTTATGTCACTAAAATCCATTTACCGGTAATAGTAGGAGTGGCTTACGGATTTAAGCATAGGAACAGCCATTTTCTTGCTCCCCAAAGTGGGCGTGCCGTTTGGCTTCAGCGGCTTGCGCTAGGCAGCGCAGTGAAGGCATCTCCTTCCGTTCTTTCCTCCATGAAACATAATAATCCAGCTTGGCATGAACTCAGATATATGAGAATCACAGCCTCCAAGCTCCATGTAACAACTAGGTGCAGAACATCTTATGGGACATTTGTGGAACGAGTGATCGGTGCTGTGAAAACAACACAGCCTAAGACAATATTTGAGGATGTACACTTGAAACGGAAGTCATCGCCACTTTACGAGAACTACTTGGCACCAAAATACAAAAGAGTGGTCTCCTGCTTTCTGCATCACATCCTGTAATGGGAGCTTCACCAGATGGCATTGGAAAGGACTTAGTTTTGTCCAGCTAGAGAAGCTTTAGTAGGAAATTATGTCAACAATGGAAAAATAAGTGACAAGGTCCTACTGCAGATTCAAATGCAGATGCATGTTTCAAAAAATGGAAAAGGGTGTTTTTTGTGTTGCTGATCGATGTTTTGAAGCAACAAAGCGTATTTCTATTTTTTGGGTAGAATACTATGAGGAACTGGCTATTAGAGCCATTAATGAAGGTGAACATTTCTGGAAAGAATGCATATTTCCAGTACTAATGAGGAGTGTTGAGCCCATACCGAGCCTAAGTTTTTAGTAGGCTGATTGATCATTGTTTATAGTTTGATTCAATTTCTGAAGTTCCTTTTGTAGTAAAATAGGCCTACTATATTTCGCCATATGTACACTATAAGATTATACCATATACTAAAATGGATTAACATGAGAAAAATAGGCCTAAACTGTTCTTCATGTATTACATGTGTGTGTTAAAAGGCTCCACAGAAAACATTCCTAAGCAAAATGAAATAAGATTGTGCCATTGACGCCAATATATAAAATAAAGTAAATAGGCTTACCTTACTTCAAAATACAAATACAATTACATACACATATATATGCAAGGAATTGGAATTGGAATTCCGGAAAATGAAATGGAAAACAAGACACGGCATCAACATAGATGGACAAAACCTGACACACCTACGGTTTGCAGACGACATCATACTCATGGCAAAATCTGCATCAGACTTAGAACAAATGGTATCAGAATTAAACAAGGTCAGCAAAGAAGCTGGCCTAACCATGAACCCGAGTAAAACGAAACTGATGACAAATGCGACAGAAAACCCAGTAAACAATGACGGTGAAACATTAGAGTATGTCCACGACTATACATACCTAGGTCAAAATATTTCATTCCATAACAATACGGAGAAAGAAATCAAAAGAAGAATTGGGCAAGCATGGAAAAAATTCTGGTCCTTGAAATTCATTTTAGGAGATAAATCTCATAAACTAAGACTGAAAACACAAGTTCTAGAGAAATGTGTAATCCCAGTAATGCTGTATGGATGTCAAACATGGTCACTAACTTCGCAGCAGAGAAAAACTCTCCAGATAGTCCAACGCAGGATGGAACGAAAAATCCTCAATATCACGCTGAAAGACAGAATTCGGAACGAGGAGATACGCAGAAGAACCAGTATTAAAGACGTCATCAACACAGCGGACAGACTAAAATGGAAATGGGGAGGCCACGTAGCGAGGATGGAGCATAGAGGGTGGACGCACAGACTAACGATGTGGGACCCCAGAACCGGCAGGAGAAACGTAGGAAGACAGAGGACACGCTGGGCTGACACATTCAAGAAATTTGCCGGACCACAATGGACAAGAAGAGCAAGAGACAGACAAGAGTGGAAGACCCTAGAGATGATCCTTTTCAAAACATAGTATATGCGAGGAAAGGCAAGGAGCAACTCAGTGCAACATAGTGAACCCTTAAATACAATAGCGATAATGTATTGAGGACAGTTAAAACTCTACTAAAATAAAGTGAACGTGCTAGAAACATTAACAATTTTGCAAATATTAGATATAAGAACAAGAATACAGAACATAGACAATACTGTAACTAGGTTAAGAATAGGTATATCAATAGCTATAAGAACATTCAAGAACAGAGACTAACAAGCCAGAAAAGTGCACCACTAGGTGCCTCACTACTCTTTAGGACTGCTCACCTAATGAGTGTAATGGAGCAAAATCCCTGCCTAGACAGGAGGCCATTGCCCTTAGGGGATTAAAGGGCTGTATTTATTTATTTATTATTATATATGCAAGCCTACATGTGTAGGCTATATATAGTGTATGAACAGACTGACTATATACAGATGGTTTCATTGATTCAATGCGTCTACTCGTTGTCTTAGCACCTTACCAGTGGTGTTTGCAAATTAATCAGTGCACTAGCTATTACAATAACTTCATCAATCACAGGTATTAAATTATGGTCAACACATGCATGAGGCTTCAACATATTGAATTCTCTTAGTCTTCTAATTAAACGTTCTATATGAATTCTTAAACTGGCTATTCTATTGGTCTGCATTACATCTTCCTTTGATATTTTTTCTCCATTACCTACAGTAGGTGGTCGAACCAGCGTGCACCTATTTTGTATCAGAAGTGGTTCCACGTGTTTAAAACCCCTGTCAGCCATAACTGCACAGTTACAAGGTAGCACATCTTTCAAACACGAGGGAATCACTCATAGGGCCACTATACCCTTCAGAAATTAAATTAATGAAACCATCTGGTGTGGAAGATATAAGGTACGGTACTTAATAGTATTGCAGTGTCTATATTCTGCATTGAATTGGATGGTTTCTCAATTTCTATATCTAGACAGTCAGTAATAGACTGGATATTACTGTATCTTGCTCTGAAAGGCATGGGCAAAAGTTCTACAATGTTATTTCTTTCAGGCCAGAATATTAACTCCTTAAGACACAGTGCTAATAATAGGACAGTTTTACAAAATATGCGACTAGCACAACTGGCTGAAATTCCAAAGTCATCTGCGAGAATTGAGAATGATTCAGCTAGCCTATTTTTTTAGTGTTAGTAAAATGTGGTTCATTTCAAGGTTAGTTTGCTTGACAAGAAAATCCAGTACACATACACTTTACTCTGGCAAAACCAAGATACAATTTAGTATTACGTTTAATTATTTCTTCAAGTCGACCCTCGACTACTTCATTTTTGTTTAATAACGTAATTTCACGTGAAAGTTCCTCATCTAGTTCTTCGTCACTGTCACCATCTGCGACGAGTCCCTACTTCCACAGTCAGAACTACAGCTTTGCCCGAAATTGTCTGTTTCAATTGGAGATGGAATTGGATACTTGAATTTAATTGGAGATGAGGCAGTACTTGTCACAGGGAATATAGTTTGAATAGCCTTACTTCTAAAATGAGGAACTAAGTTTACTTGAATTCCAGAAATGTAGTTTCCAGTTGACACGAACCGCATCGTTTTAAATACTGCAAAGCCTCCATTCAGGTGAACTTTTATGTGAAGTAGTATTGGTTATAACATTTTTGAATGTTATGGTTGATCTTGTAGTTAAGCGAGGGATGTTGAAATTTAGGAGCGATAGGAAAAATGAGTTATCAATTTGACCGTTCATAGTTTTGTAAAGGAATTTCATATCATTCACTTGCCTTCGAGACTCAAAACTAGTCATGCCGAAATTCACCGAAAGTTCACCGTAGGGTACTGAGCCCGAATTTATTGAACCTCATGTATGCAGCAGTCGAGGATCGAACCTGCTTTTACGTAAGAATTGTATCTTTTCACATAAAGGAGTTAGGTATTCTATACGCGATACATGCGTGCAGTTAAACACAGTCTAGGAGCTGTGGACTTGCTACATGATTTTATAAAGCTGGAAATAAAAAAGAGAAATGCATCGATTTGTAATCTGAATAATTTAACATGGATAGAATGAGATTTGGTTGGAGCTGCAAGGTGATAATTTGACAAGACCTTGACAAATTTCGCTGACCAGAACAAGTTTTATAAGGGTGTGAGAGAGAGGCATAGAGTCTTCCGACACTCAAGTTCTTTGTGCACGAGCCTAGAGTAAGTGCGACCGACCTCACTTCACGGCACACGACACCAGTGTTGACTCAATACACGTAGGTGTCACGTGATCTCAGTTTACCCAATCAAATAATTTACAGATATTGGCGCGGATATAATTATGATTCCTAATTAGAATAATTATAAATTATTAGAGCATGGAATTACGAAGTCAATTGGAGATAAAAAATAATGGACTGAAGCATATTTTAACCCGCCATCGGTAGCGTTGTCCTCACTTACGCGAGAGGTATCGTGTATAGGCACTCCCTAACATCAGCTTGGTATATGATTTAGTGCTTATACGTGCTCTTCTTGGCAATTAGAATAAATGATACTAGTCTTTGGTTATTTATTAATATATCTAGGTAAGTATATACTTACATATTTGTATATATCCATAATAGTTTATTACCTAAAAAAAACTACTACAATTTTGACTCCTACATTATTTTCGTTCTTTAGAAGGTAATTATAATTTTGTTTTATTAGACTCGTTTTATGTTACCCCTTTATATACATATAAATCTACATAAACATTACTAAATATTATGAAAAGTAACAAATAACCTTGGCATTACATTGCTGAGCAACAAATTTGATCATGATTTGTAAACAACAATATTTTCTATCATTGTCCTATTCACTCATTTCACTATCTGAATACCGGGTGAGTTAGCCGTGGTTGTTACGGCGTGGCTGCAGGCAGTCGCTCACATCAGGGAGGCGAGGAAGTTCGAATTGCCCCGACGGTAACCTTGAAGATGGCTTTCTGTGGTTTCCCATCTTCCTTCCAGGCAAATGCCGGGGTTGGTCCCTAACTATAGGCCACAGCCGATACCTTCCAATTCCTAGTCCTTACATTCACAATTTCCTTCCCCAGACAACGCTCCACACGCGACGGTACTTGTAGCTCCCCTCATCGGTGTCCGCTAGAAGCAGCTACTAACTCCGGCGAATCGAACCCTCCCGGCACTAAAAGCCATATGCTAAAAAAAATCTGAATCGATGGATTGCTCAGTATCAGTTTGATGCATGGAATGTTCTCTAGGAGCATCACTTAGACATTCAGAAGCACAGTCTTGGTCGTCAACATCTGTAAATACGTCGTCCTCTTCTTCAATCCAGCCCAAAAGAACAGATTCACTCAGCCTATTAGCCTTTAAAACTTCACTTTGACACTTCTCACAAAAATTTACACCAGCACGGAACGCGCAAAAATGTAACGCCAAAGGTATCGAGGCTAGAAGCCACCTAACATAGCCTGTGACACTGACTTACCACCTTCCCACACGTGACACGTGTGCGTGAATCATCGCATAACAAAACAAAACAAGAGACTCATATACTCATTTGAGAATACCTGGAGTTTGAAAAGGTTGAGTCTTAAAACAAAGAACTTTTCTTAATTAGGAATGTTTTGTTAGGAGCAAACTAACAACGATACCGATGGCGGGTTAAGATAAAGCATAGTTGGAAATATATTTAACTAAGAAGGGGACATCTATTGTTAGTGCGCGAAGACGCCATTTTAGGTACCGAGGAGAGGAGACTTGCTGCGACACCCAGTCACTCCATTCCGAACGATTGAAGCGACAAGTCGTAATATTTTAGGATCCGCTAGATATTGAATTTGAGTCAGCGAGGAAGGCAAAGTTACCGGGAGACGAGTGACTTCGTCCGGTCAAACTATTTTGAAGAAGATCCGATGAAATATTAGCAGTACAATTGAAGTTATAATTTGAAGTGAATACAGAATATAGCAATATACGATATAACTACAGCCAAAAAGAAGATTGACTACAATTATATAAGACAGAAGCACATATATTTCCACGAATTCTCGAGATACACATTAAATCTCCAGTGAATAATATTCAACATCATACTTCGAAATATTCAAGCAATTATTTCTACATGTCGACAAATATGAGTCAGCGAGGACATCATAATATGAACACAACAGAAGGAGTCATGTCTTGTTAAACGTTATGATAGGGAAATAATTTACAACTGATGATGTGGACACCAGGGGTAACATAATCAGACGAGACAGGAATTATGAAGATGAACTACTATATTTCCAACTGTAGTTCAACGATGTCACGAAACGCAATGAAACTATTGGAGATTCCGATAACACCATAACATTCCCCGAATATCACCGTAATATCATATAAATTCACCGACGACCGTCCAGAGAGCAGCCGTATGAAGTGAATATCGACAGAATCATCTGATTCAGAAGCGAACGTGAAATCCCAGAACGAGTTCCGATGTACGAGACAAGGAGGTGGTGATGGTTCAACTCCGATCTTACGAGACATCGTCATGGAGCGGTCTGTCCCAGCCGACACAGGTCCCGGCCAGGCAGGCAAGCTCACCTCGCTTGCAAGCATTCGAGGAATGCTAACAGAAAAATGCAGTTCTCAACTGTTCACCACCAACGCAGGTTATCAACAGTTATAGGGGCTGAAGGTATTTGAAGGTTTACGATATATTTAGCAGCTGTTGCCATGTTATGAATATCTTATGATGACCAACATTTTGTTGATATTGTGACCAGTTAATTGTTCATAGATTTAATAGTTCGTTTTAGTCATATTAGGTGACATCCCAGTCATATTTAATTTTGTAATATTTATACGTCATCGTGTGTCGATTTTTGACGTAATGTAAATTCTTTAATTTATTTTTTGTCTACTTTAGTAATAGTAATTAAATTTCCGATATGCGTGAATAAGTTTTATAGATCGTGGAACGCTTCAGAAAACTTCAGAAGGTTTCAGAACGCTTCAGAAAGCTTCAGAAAGTTTCAGAACGTTTTAGAATGCTATATAACAATGTAATATACTAAGTGTATTTAATTATATTTTATCAGGTATTACCAGCATATTATTCAATGCTGCGGTAAAATGTTTCAAACATTTATGGAAAGTTGTATAAGGCTTTGAAAGCATTTAAATATTTAAAAATACTTAAAGGTATTTCTTCATTCAAATCGACGAATTTGCATTAAACGTTTGACTAGTTCAACGGTGAATGATAATGTATTATTCAAGGAAAGCAATCACCTGCTGTCAAAGTAAGAAGTAATGTAACGAAGGAGCGCCGCTAGCTCATTGTAAAACGAAAGACGTAATAATGCTAATGCAAGCGTAAAATGTAATGGTGATGCGAGGTGTAATTATTACAATCATTCAATGATACGACGAAAGGTAAAGAGAGAGAGTTGTTAAGCATTTATTTCAGTATATGTTAATTAAGAACGTGAGGAAATGATTTATATTTATTAATTCGATAGCATATACAGACGTAAAAATTCGAGGTATTTGGTTCAAATTGTAACGGATTAATTATTGAAAGTATACGACGAATAAGATATTGATATCGCAATTGAATCGCTACAATAAATGTGTTGAAATTAAATGTTGTAAGAACAAATAAGCGTTGTATAATAGAACAAGTTAATGGTAATTCAAAGGCACGAAGACGATTGTATAATCGCTAGTGAGGTATCATGTAAATTGAAAGTTATTGCACAGTACAGAATAACAAGTAGGATTACTGATTTTCTCGCATCCAAGACGGTGTGTTGAAATGGTTTATTATTATTGTTATTATTATTACTATTATTGTTGGAATTCCGTGTATAGTTGTGAGGCGCAGAAAGTTGTCAGAAGACGTATGCGCAGTTGGTAAGACGCAATTTTAAGGAACTTGTTCAACGCAGCGATATATTATTATTTGAAATGTCTACGAGTATAAGCGATATATATATAATGTAATTAATGTTGCCAGTGGAACAACACGATAATGCGATATATGCAAGGTTATAATGAGTACTACGAACCACGATATTAGGAGGTATATTTAACCACGAAGATAGTCTGATATACTGCTCATCTGTTATCGTTTTTATTAATTACTACCGGTATATCAATTTTGATCACTCCATGTGAGATCTGTGCTGGACAAAACGGAGGCAGACAGGTTTTTCTCCGGGTACTCCGGTTTTCCCTGTCAAAATTTCATTCCAGCAACACTCTCCACTATCATTTCATTTGTCATTCATTTCATCATTGCCCCAGAGGAGTGCGTCAGGCCTCGGCAGCCGGCACAGTTCGTATCCTCGCCGCTAGTAGGGGGCTTCATTCATTCCATTCCTGACCCGGTCGGAGACTGGAAGGAGGCTGTGGATTTTCATTTTCATATCAATTTTGAACAGCAATTACCATAACTGTTTGTTGCAAATGTTCACATGGACGTGACGTATTAACCAATAGAGACAGGATAAATGTGAATCTTATAACAAGAAGTTTTTGAAGAAATAGAAGATCTAGAAGGATCTAGGAAGGAGTAGAAGGAAATATCATGCAGGACGTGATATAAATGAATAAATATTGTAAATATTATAAATAGTAACAACTTGAATAATTTTAATAATTCTACTTAACTACGTTATATTTAGGAATGTGATCTAATAGGAAGTTAGGTATCATCTAGGAACATAAGAATGTGAATGGTAGTGTTTATTCAGGAGATAAATTGAAGGGCCAGGGGGAAAAACGATGAGAGTCATAGAGGATGAGTTTTTCAATAATCCGATTTTAAAGTTCAAAACGTTCTATTCTGAAGCAGCCGTTAACAATGTGTAATGTGAGACTGTAAATGAACAATAAAAGTACTTGACAACAGTATTCTAAAACAAAATTTTTATTTCCTCAACATTTCAAAATGTTATAAACTTGTAAATACACTTAATACATATTGTCAGAGAGATGAACGATGAGAGTCAGTAGACAAGTTTTACACAAACTATCAAACCAGGATGCCATTTCACTAAAGTTTTTCAAACATTATTCTATTTTTAATTTCACTTTTAAAGTTCAGTTTTGCGGTGGCATCTAGTAACCAAGTTCAGAACTAGTTGTCATTGACGGTGGCGTTTGGTAGCAAAAGTAGGAACTACTAAAAAGTGAATGTCTACAGTCCTTACTTGAGTGAGTGGTTAACGTGCCAGTTTACTAACCTCATGCTTGCAGGTTCGCTCCTGGCCGTGGTAAGTGATTTTTTGAATGGCGGAAAAAATACGGCATGCATGTCATACGATGTCGGCATGTCAAAGAAGCCATTTGAATTCAGTAGGCCGTGTTCATAATAGCAAAATTAAGCTTGGGAGTTTCCGCCAACACAAAGTTCCTCATTTATCTACTAGAAAGCGCTGTTAGTGTTCAAGGAGCTTAGATATCTAACCGCCTTGATTTTCATAGTGCTTCAAGGAACAAAGGAATTCGACATGCAAGCTTCCCTCTGGGTGTCAAATAACAATGCTTGCACCCGGCACCCAAGGCCATACGATATTATTATTATTATTATTATTTATTTTGCTCATGCGCTTACACATTCTCAGCATTTGCTGGAAAGAAAACATTTACAATCCCAGATACCGTACATATCACAAGGAGCAAATTCTTGGTGACTGCATTGAGTAGTAGCTTCATATTCCCCTCATTGCTTCAGGCCTGATTGCCCAAGAACAGCCTTACTACGCGACACGTAGAAAGTATGACTGTTTTCTGCATCAGTTTGAAAAGGCCTGGGTCTAATTTCAACGCCGTGAGCGATTCCTTTAAGTTGTTGGGAATCACGCCAGTGCTGGAGATAATAATAGGAACTGTCCTGACTTGTGCCATGTGCCATTGCTTCCTTATCAGTTCTGAAAGCTCTGTGTATTTTGACAGCTTTTCAACATGCTTTGTTAGTATGTTGCCACTGTTTGGGATCGCCACATCTATGAAGGTGGTGTGCTTCATGCATTTGCCAACAAGAACTAAATCAGGTCTGTTGTGCACAGTTGATTGGTCTGTCAATACAGTACGATCCCAGTACAACGTAAAGCTGTCATTTTCCAGTACACTTTCAGGAGCATATTTGTAGTACGGCACTTTCTCTTGGCTCAGCAGTTGAAGTTGTATAGCCAATTCTTGATGGACTATCTTGGCAACAAAAGCATGTCTCTTCCTATATTCTGTCCCTGCAAAATGGCGACAACCCGATATAATATGCTGAACAGTCTCAGATGTTGGGCAACCGTATCTGCAATGGTCATCTTGCACAGATGCATCCTTGGTTATGAACTTTAGGTAGTTCCTCGTGGGGACAACCTGGTCCTGAATAGCCATCATAAAGCCTTCTGTTTCAGGAAACATCTGCCCAGAAATCAACCAAAAGTTCGACGCTAGCTTGTCGACGTGAGTTTGGATGACTTCATTGGGATGTCTTCCGTGTAGTGGCTTGGACAACCAGGCATTGAATCTATCCAAATCACTGCGCACCTGAATTTGAGTCTCTTGCTGACTTAAGAGTAGTGGAGTTGAATCATTTGCTTCTGTGACAGCCCTGTGCAGCATCGAATGGTTCGATACAGAACAGAAGTATTTTCTTAGCTCATAGATCTGTCGAGCTACTTGGTTGTTTATATCAACAATTCCTCTCCCACCCATATGTCCCGGTAACATGACTCGTTCCACAGATGCCCTGGGATGGTGTTTTCGTGACTTGGTCAGTGATGTTCTAATTTTCTGTTCTAAGCTTGCAATGTCAGTTTTACTCCACTTGATGACCCCAAACGAGTAACTAAGAATAGGGACAGCATAAGCGTTGATTGCCTTAACCAAGTTTTTACTGTTGAGGCTGGTGTTAGAAACAAGCTTAATTCTTCTGACAAATTCCTTCGTCAGATCTTGTTTCACTACTGAGTGTTCCATGTGTCTGGCTTGCTTCATTCCCAGATACTTGTAGGTCTCGCTAGTGAGCATTGTTGCAATCTGATGGCCCTGAGCTGTTTCATATACACCTTCCTGCAGCTTGCCTTTCATAATGTTCAGCGTCTTACATTTCTCCAGCCCGAATTCCATTTTCACATCCTGTGAAAAGGTTTCCACTATCTTCAACAGAAACTCTAGTTGTGCTCTGGTGGCAGCATTTAGCTTTAGGTCATCCATATACAGGAGATGGTTGAGCTTTGCAAGCTCCCTGGAGTTCTTCTTGATACTGAATCCTTATTTTGTTGAATTAAGTTGGTTTGATAGTGGGTTCATCGCAAGACAGAACCCTAATGGGCTCAAGGAGTCTCCTTGGAATATTCCCTTGTGGATTGGGATCATACTTGTTGCAATACTGCCATTTGTAGTACTAAGGCTCATCACTGTACGCCACGATGTCATGGCGTGTTCCAAGAAATATATAATCTGAAGATCAATCTTATACACTGACAAAATATGGATCAACCAATCATGGGGCACGGAATCATAGGCCTTCTTGTTATTATTATTATTATTATTATTATTATTATTATTATACTTGAATTAAAAACAGATAACACACACTAAAACAGCCATCAAAATTAACACCTGTTATCAGACAGATTCTACACACACACAAAGTACACGGGACTATATGACCGCGTTGTCGCAGCCCCTAAACTAAGGAACCAACCAAAGTTCAGTTGAGTCTTAAATTGATAATTAGTTGAGTTTGAAGAATCTATCAATCAATCAATCAATCAATCAATCAATTCTTGAGTTTTCGTAGCAAAATTTTCATCAAGTTGAGTTTTTCGGTTAGCCTCGCCCTAAGTTTGGTATGCTTCTAATCGCATTGCGCTTTGGCTGAACACAAAAATAAGCATTAGCCTATTTTTAAATGTGCACTCTTTTTTTTGGAAGTCCATACATATTGTCTCTATACTTTCAGTATTTTTGGAAGCCTTTCTTGCTGACCTTTTACATTCATAAAAACTTCAGCTTTCCTTAAGTGAAGTTCACGGATAATTTTGATTTGTTTCATGGATAATTTTGATTTGTTTCATTTCATCTTGTACAGTTTTTATGTCTTCTTTTGCGTTGTCGATTTTCACTTGGAGGTCTCGTTCCTTTGCTCTAAATTCGTCACATGTACTACTAATAACTTAGTGATAAGTAAAACACACTGAGAAAAGACAACACACTCAATGGATATAACCCCAAAACAAAATACTAACACAAAAACAACAAAACAGCCAGGAATTCTGGGAGCAGCTGGCAGACCCTCATCAGTCTTGCCACCTAGCAGCTTGACTCTCATCACTTTTCCCCCTTGTGGCAAATATTTCCCTGCTCATATCTATTGACTGCCATCACTTTTCCTCATGCTGGTATTGCTGGAAGGTAAAGCATCACCATAGCTACCGACTGGCACTAATAACTCAAGTTTTTCATTTTCATGACTGTCATCGTTTTCCCCCTGGCCCTTCAATTGCATCTCAGAAATACAGTATGATCAGTAAGTGATCTATATTTTAAAATATTTTAGACTTGATGTCTAACCAAAAGAATTTTCTTTTCTTTTTGAAGTAGGACAGGGTGACGTCTTAAGTAGTGACGAAATTCACAATTTGTTTAACTATTACAGGAGAAGGTATTGTTTTCACTTAAGCATGGAATGCTATTTAAGCATTTAAGTGATAGTTAATGTTGAATTTTTGTGAGTAAATCTTGTCAGGCACGATTTAGTCTGCCTGTTCCCTTTTTATAGAAATTCACGATCTCTTCATTTAACAATCAATTGCGGTGGTACTACTGCTAGTACTAGATACAGGCGCCCACATTTTTTTTAAACCGTTCACCGTCGAGATTCCGAGAGCCTTGTTATACCATACTTTATAGTAGGAGATTTTGAATGTAGCTAGGTAGTAGTACTGTCGTGTTTTAAATATGATGCACCAAGAGGTTCCTAGCTAATCATCTAGCGGGATTTGTTGGTTTATCTAGCTGGGTATCAGCAGTCCTTGCGATCCATCCCATCCTTCGGATAATAAATAGGTGGTGGCTATGTGGATTTCGTGTACAGTACCACGTGTGGGTAATTGCCCGTTATTTTGAGGTGTAAATATCTGAAGAATTTCTTTTGAACTTGCTCAATGGATTTAATGCATGTTTTCTGCCAGTGACTCCATACTTGGCTGGCGTATTGGAGCTTGGATCTCACCATGGCAATTAAAGGTTTATGCAGGTACTGGTCCTAATGAATGGCTTAGTATTTCTTATTATAAAACCTAACATGCGGTTAGCATCTCCGACCGTCCTTTGCACATCACAAGTGAAAGCAAGCTCTCGGTGAAACAGAATCCCTAGATCTTTCTTCTCTCTTACTGTGTGCAATGACTTGGGTCCAATTCCATAAACAAATGTGATTGGGTTCTTCTTATGTATAAAGGAGAATATCAAGGAGGATTTCGCCCTTATAGAAGTTGTCCAGACCAAATCCTTAGCCTGAAATTAATAATGGAATATTACAAAAACAGAAATAAGCAACTCTTTCTCTCTTTTATAGATTTCAAGAAAGCCTATGATAGTATTCATAGACTGACACTGCTAAAATTCCTCAGATCATACGGTCTCCGTCCTAAATTGATAAAAATCATTCAATTAACATTAACAAACACAAATTCGAAAGTTAAATTTAGGGGAGAAATATCAACAGCTTTCACAGTAAAAACAGGTCTCAGACAAGGTGATGGATTATCCCTTCTGCTTTTCAATGTGGCTCTTGATTATATCATGAAGGTTTGGCAAAAGGAAAACCCTCCTAAGATCAAAATTGGAACAAAACTATCAATAAAAATAAACTGCTTAGGATTTGCAGATGACTTGGCTCTTTTAGCACTAGACAAGGAGGGGGTTTGTACTCAGATCACTAGTCTCCAAGAAATTGCTCAAGGAAAAGGATTACAGATATCCTTTGAAAAAACTGAGGTCATGACTATGAAACCCTTAGATATAAATGAAGTCTATATAAATGATCATAAAATTAACCTAGTTCCCCAATTTAAGTATCTTGGAGAAATTATAACACATAACTTAAACGAAAAAGTAACTTGGATAAATAGAACAAATAAAATGAAAAAGGCACAATCTCTAACCTGGTCAACATATAAAAAAATGCCTATCAATAGCTACTAAGATCCAACATTATAAAACTGTAACTCTCCCAGAAGCCACTTATGCTTGCGAAACACTGTTCCAAATTAAAAATGAACAAAGAACTGATCAGCTCCTCAAAACGGAAAGAAGAATCATTAGAACGTGCATAAATAAAAAGTATCAGGTTGAGGGAGTCTGGAGGATTCTCCCAAATGAAACTGTCTATCGTGAGATAGATCCAATCACCAGCACAATGAAGAAGAAAAGAATTTCATTTTTTTTTCACATCTTACGGCTTCCAGAAAACAGAATTGTACGCCAACTGGTGATGAGAAATCTAGAAAAGAGAACTGGAGGAAAATGGATCCAAGAAATCCAACAAGATCTCAAAGCAGTTGGACTCAAGATAACAGATGCCGAGGAGAAAAATTAAATTAACACCATTCTTAAAACTCACAAATTTTCTGCCGAAATGACACATAGAAAGCCTATGGAGATTTCAGATGAGTTGAGAAAATCCCGATCTGAAAGAATGAAAAAGTACTGGAAAGAGCGCAAGAACCAAGCAGTACTACCTTCAAAGAAGAAATGATTGTGGAACGACTCAAGTGGTCCAATGTGACCAATCAAGATTAATAATAATAATAAAGGTCATAACAACACACTTCGGTACGTTTAAGTATAATATGTTTTCTATACTCATTGGTGTATATTATTTAGGACATTTTGTAGCAGAGTGCAGTCATTAGTGGAAGAAATGGATTTAAAAAATGTTGGAGTCATCTGCATATAAAAGACTATTTGAGTGTACTATATAACGCGGCAAATCGTTTATCATTGCTAGAAACATCAGAGGACCAAGGTTCGAGCCTTGGGGTATTCAGGAAAGAACTATGTATTCCTTTGAGACAATTTTCTCGAACAAAACAAATTGTTTCCTGTCTCTGAGCTAGGAGATGAATAATTTGAGTATTGGGAGGGATCCCAAAATTCTATTTTTTTTAAGAAGGATATCGTGATTTATTGTCCGAACGCTCTCTCAAAATCTGTAAATATGACATCCATTTGCCCTCCTTTGTCTAACTCTTTAGATTTAATTTGAGTAAAATTAGTTCCATTCGTCACCTAAGATTTGCTGGATAGGAAACCATGTTGGTTATCTCTTACGAGCTTTCTGAGAAATGCTGATATCCTTCCGTGCAATATGACTTCAAATACCTCGGCTACCGCAGATAAAATTGATATAGGACGGTAGTTATTAAGTAGTGATTGATCTCCCGATTTTAGTATATGGCAGACGCGAGGGATTTTCCAGGCGTCAGGGAACGTACACGTTTGTATGGCTAAGTTAAATATAAAGTTTAACGGGTCCCTGAGACTTTCAGCACATCCTTTCACAACATACGGTGGAATATTATCTGGACCAGCCGACGACTTAGGTTTTATTTTTTAATGGTATTTCAACCTCATCCTTTGAGACAATTTTTATGTGAAGGGTGTTGGGAATATTCGAATTGCAGGCTGGACTTTGTATTGGGCTGACTGAGAGTCATACACTGTTTTGAAATATGTCACAAAACCATCAACAATGGAATCACCCCTGACCAATTCTTCATTATTGCATTTAAGAATGTCGCATGTGTTCCTATTTTTTCTTATTTTTAAAAAACGTCCAACATTTCTTTGAGTCCCTGCTAATGTTTTGTTCAATATTATGGATATATTTCTTATAAGATAATTTAATGTCCTTTTTAATTTCTGATCTTAATTCTTCAAAACGTAGTCTATGATGATCTGAGTAATATATTCTCTTCCTATGGTATTCCTTCTCCTTCAATTTACTATTTCTTTCCTTAGAGAACCAGACAAGATATTTTCTGCCCGTTTGTCGTTTACATAATATGTATTATAGGAACGGTCTCGACAAGTACTGTGTTAAAAATCTGATAAAACCGGTCTACTGCTGTATTTACATCTGTGCAATCGTAAATTTCACCCCAGGCACCATCCCTCAACCGAGTGTACAGCTGCTCAAAATCGGCTTCCCGGAAGTTAAAGGTATCGGCTGGATATGTACTTGGCTTCAACATATTGTTAGAGATATTTCCACATCCAGAGCAGGGTGGTGGCGATCCAGCGGCGAGAGTGGGTCAGTGTTTTCAGTTACATCTATGTTGGGTTTGTTGGATAGAACTAAGTCCAGCGTCCTCCCGTTACGGTTTAGTACTGAATTATAAGATTTTAGATGAAGATAATTAATAAAATTTACGAATATTGTCGTCTTTAATTATTGTACTCAGTATTGTTGGGATATTGAAATCACCGAAGATTAATACATTTTTATCATACTGTATATTTCTGTGTTGGATTCCAACCACCGGTATAGTTCCCTGTATGTTTCTACTTTTGAAGCTGGTGGAATGTACACATTACAAACGTACCAAATATTTCCTCTAATAACTAGTTTCACTAATAGACATTCCAAGCTGACAGTCATTCTTTCAACCTTGAGTACTGTTAATCCACTACGGACCAAGACAGCCATCCCAGCCCCTGGTCTGGCAAACCTCTCAGCCCTGTATACTCTATATATATCAGAACAGACCTCACTTACAGTGATTTTATTAGATAACCAAGTTTCTGTAATTGGAATTTAGTCATACTTCTTGGTGATCAGGTTTTCGTTGAATAAATCTAATTTTGTATTCATTCCTCCCACATTTTGATAATAAATTCATAGTCTAGGTTTTGATACCATTAGAGAGTGTTCAGGTCATCCTCATTTCGAATTACGATGACCCGAGATCCTTTCAGATTTGCGTGCTTTAATATGTCCATTTATTATCCACGGGATAGCATACTCCTTCTCTCTTCTGAGCTTGTGCCAGCAACTTCCTCTTCTCTAGGGACAAACTCTCGTTCACATAAATTACATTGTCGCCAGGAGGAACGGCGTGACGATTGGAGAGATTCCGTTTCACCCGGCGTCGCTCCATGAGATGCTCCTTGTCGTCCCGCCGAACGAATTTTAAGATGATGCCACTTTTTGATGATTAGGTGACTGGCAGTCGACGACAGGCATCTACCATTGTTTCAGCGATGACCACATCTAGAGCTTGACCTACTTTCTTCACTGTTTCAATAATGTTTTCGTTAGGAACTTCCGGGACACCGTGTATTTCCACCGTATTCCTACGTGTGTACTGCTCAGATTCTCGTAGGCGGTTTTTAAGGGATTTTAGCTTAGCCTCGAGATTGAAATTTTGCTGAGTTAATGTCTCAATATGTCCTTTACATTCCTTAATTTCAATCTACAGGTTTGAAATTAATGTTACTCAATCGTCCAGTTTTTATGGCACAATTCCATTGAATTACCTAGATCAGTCTCTCTCGCTCATTGTTCGTCTTTTATGATTTTAAGTTGTCCTTTTAAGTCATTCAGCATTCCATAAATATTGTCCATTGATGGAGTGTCTTTGTTAATTACACTGTCACTTAAGTTGCACTATAGTTCACACATTGCACACAGCCACTCGGTGAATTTGTTCAATGTATTCACACACTTCTTGTAGAACCACGTTTTACATGAACCACACTGTACCTTTCCAGCCTTTCCCAAGCTACCACCGCATTCTTCACAGTCGCCCATACAATTTACGAGGAGTTAGTAATTGTAATTGATTTCCTTATTAATAACTGGGCAACGTATACACTTATATTGTCGGGTAACAAATATGGTTTAGTTTCTTCCTCGAATGCACTCTTAAATACACAATGTTTTCGGAGTTACTCACTGCTGTGTTGTTCACTCAGCCGCCATGTTACTTGTTGTTACACATAACATCAGAGCAAATTGATAGTCACACTGTTTACATCGTTCTACCGCCACCTTGCTTTGCAACGTTGCCATACGTCGCTTGGCAACAATAGTACATGATAAGTATAATAGTTTTTAATGTTTTAATTCATAAACACCCCCTCCCCCTTATACCTAATACGTCCCTGACTACAGTTATCACATAAATACAGGTTATCAGACGCGTTCAGCAAACACACAACTACACGGGACTAATGCCCAAGATGTTCCAAGCCCCAAAAATTAATTAACCACAATAGCCTCCACTTGTTGGCCATGTAGGATTTTTTATCTCTTAACGCAGAACTGTCCACGGTAATTACAGCCTATAAACGTATTGCCGCCATATGATCCAGATGAGATTATACACTGCATTTAGTTGAATAGAGTAACATCGGAATAATATTACTTATCAATAATTAATTACATTGGAATAAAGAACGTAGCTAGGAAAGCTTTGTTTAGGCCAGGGATTTCGACCGCTAGGAGTCAGGAGTGATAACTCTCGTCAGCAAATGATCTGGAGACTCCGCCCACTTTGTTAATAAAAAGGAGTCTAGACTACCTAATAATTAGGCGAAGAGCTCACCAACTCCCGAAAATTCAGCTCACAATTAACAGGGAGGAATATGTTTTAATAAGTTTATCCAAAATAAATGAAGCAATGATAGTCTAGGCATTTGGTAGTTTGGACAGGAAAAGATTGCTGAAGAATTTTTCTCGACGGTTCTATATGTTTCTTGGGGTGCTGAAACTGAAAATCCAGTTATCGAATAGATTCAGATGTGGCTTCATCATAAAAATGGCGAAAACCCATAAAATTTCAGAAGTTGTCTTAGTTTCTCGCTTATAACTCCAAACCGACGAATCCTAGAGAAAAATCACCTCGTATCAAAAGGAAAGCTGATAAAATGTCCTATGAAATAAGACTAGAACCAGCTCGCTCGCTTTTTTTCGTTTGGCCGCTAGAGCTCACTAACCATTGACCATAGTTTTCAGGTTATCCAAATTCTTCGTATTTAGACTTTCAACGCCTAGCACACCCCGCCATGCTAGTGTGTCCAGCCATTTAGCCCCCTGACCCCCACCCCCTAAACAGGTCACTCTGGTTCTTTCTTTTGCATGGATAGAACGCAGTTCTTTCTTTTGTCAAGGTCGCCATGTTGCCTCTCTCCCCCTCTCCACCTTCCTTTGTTTTAGGTCCCTTTTCCAAACTCAAACAGTCACACAGTTAGTTGACTTTCAATTACCAAGTGAGTTGTTTCAAATGTGTGTTAGTTTTTCGTACAACCTTAGCCAAAATAGCTCTGCAATCAATGGAAATTGCCCCGAGGAAAGCAATAAAATAAAGGAACTGTTGTTTAGTTGTGACATGACTGTTGTTCTCTGTGCACCTGAAGACGACATTCTAAGAGGATTATCAGATCAAATTGCTGATAAACTTCAACAGCTGGCTCAGCAGGGGTTCACATCAAATCTGTGGGTTCAATAGTTTGAGATGGTTACCCTTATGAAATGATTTATCGAGGCAGAGAGATTAGGAGATTGGAATCTTCATCTACAAACTACAAACTATTTATAACATGCTTTCTTTCTTTCTTTCTTTCTTTCTTTCATGCCGGTGGATATTATTATGTGCTGTACCTACAAGACATGAAGGATCTCGACAAAAATAAGACGCCAGAAGAGTATAACGCTTTTACCACTGATGGAGTCTTCACTGTTCGTCGAGCAGATAAGGTGTAGTGTGGCACCTGGAGTGATTTGACGATCGAAGAGCACTTATGAAATATATCAAAAGTGATGGCGGCGTCGGCTTAGAGGCTTCAGTCCTGCAGTTTTGTCAGATGGACTCAGACAATGCCTGTGCCACGTGTGTGAGGTGATGGAGAGCTTTTGTGGTGTCAATGTCTGTACCTCAGAACAGCACGTAGACAGTCAAGAATCTCTAGTTGTGCGGGACAGAGCCGATAGGGACACCATGTTGGCGTTCGAAGAACATCCTCCTTTCCCAGCAACTTCTGATTTAGTGTCCCTGGGTTCAGTGATTGTGAGAGATGACAAAACCGACTGTCACTTAACAAGAGAAGTAGGGAGTGAAGGAATGAAGCAGATGGCGAACTAAATCTCTAAATATAATGACAGAGTGTGCTCTTGGAGCCATGCAGAACAGCGCACGATCGACCAGTTGTCATAAACTTACTGTCATATTCCACAGAATGGCAGTTGTTAAAGTATCCGACGAAGAACTCAAAGATTTCCTATGCTTCGAGCTCACACTCTATCCCATGTCCATCTTTGATGAGGGAGGCATGAAGAAAGGAACCAAATCCCCGTTGTATAAATCCTTCAAACCTGACGAAGGAATACAGTTCCCGGAAGGGTGTGCCTTTGTTATCGATGGGGGCTTCTTGCTTCATCGCGTGGTTTGGCAGAAAGATGTAACCTACGGAGAAATTTGCTCTCGGTATGTGTATTATGAAAGAGCCCATTACTCGTCATCAAGCAATGCAGTGGTATTCGATGGGTAATGTTGCATCCCCAACCCTTCCAGAATGGTTGTGTCTACAAATATACCTAATTATTTAGAGGTACAGAGAAGGGCTAAAGCTTTACGAACAGCTGGCTGAAGCAAGTTAGTTACGGCCTACATTCGCGAGTACGGTAAACGCTAGCTTGCAATCTTATGCAACAGTTACGAAAGTTAGCATAAACCTGTACAAACTGCTGACATGCTATGACCCACTTGAGAATCTACAAATACGGGAGGCAACTCCACGCCTGCCCTCTCTTGATCCTGGGTTCCTACGCTGAGTGTTAGTGCTACGTGAACCGGCGCCCGCCGGGCGACTGAGCCCAACGCAACATCATGGATAACTTGTAACAACGGTATTTTATTTACCCCCTCTATCCCCCATTAGTACGAATAACCCCCTTCTTTCACAGACAAGGGATCTATCTTTTTTAATTCACATAATTAGTTATAGAACCCTTTCCCCCTCAGCTTGTAGTTAGGTTAAGATCCAGTGTTTCCCGCTGCTGCATACTGTCAAGCAGTACGGTGAAAACGGCTAGCAAGCGCTTGGCTTACTAAGACTCCCCAGGTAAGCATGGTGAGTAAGTCTCCCACAACTCTTCTTTAAGCCCCGCTTTTACATTAATTGCTCCCTAGACGTCTCCGCTAATCACCTAAACTTCGTTAGCCTAAAAACCCCAATTTCACTACCCTCTTTACTTGTTTTATCAAAGTAAAGCAATTTGTAGAGGCGCAGGGTAGTTGCCCACATAAAGCTCAACCAACGAGTTTGACAACTAACGATACCCGGCGCCCCCACCATGTAAGGATAGCTTCACGCATGCGCTCAAAATCCAACATGTCGTACATCTATTAAATGATTTTAAAGTTCAAATTGGATATCGGATCAACCATTGTAGTTAAAATCCCAAACACAAAGAGAAAATCAGCACGAACCTTTACGGTAACAAGAAAATACCATGACATATGCAATAAATTTATGAATCTACGTCCAGAAGTCAGAAACACCGACATGGAAAGTGCACCGTCCCAATTGATCGCGTAAATGAACCGGCTAATATGAGATAAGAAATAACACTGTACCTTAATATCCACAACCCCAATTTCTACACAGTGCATTGTTTTCAAACGACTTCGGTGACAATATTAGTGAAAGCTAGTTTTGATCGGCACTAGACACCATGCAGACTGTAAACAATAGCATTGCCAAGCAATGTAAATGGCCTCTGCTTTCGAAATTCTTTGACCCACGCATGCGCTCTGTTCAGTCAGCATCACCCAGGGCGCTCTGTTCACTAACTGAAGTTACTGAATCCCGCATATATTTATGAATATTTATTTTAAAACATATAATAAAGTTACAATTATCGTCGAACATAAACAGTCGTATGCAACTCGCCTATAATGGTAATTAAGACACTCGTATGGAAATTATAAAACTCGCTACGCTCGTTTAGTAAACCAACTCGTGGCTTAATTATTGCGTTTAGAGGCTCGTTGCATAATTTACTAGCGTTGTTGCTATAGAAACGTTGTTAATATAAGATGATTGTAAGCAGTTAACAAAATAGTTGATATTAAATACAGTGCTAATAGTATTAGTTTGTAAAAGTTCATATAAAGTAGTGGTACTAATTCAGTGCAGAAGATGGTGACCCCGACGTGATCTTGGTTTCCTGGCAGCTAACAGCGGATTGGGTCCATTGTCGCATATCACTTGTGATATTCGGAACTCTACTAGTGAACAGCTTCACTGTAGTCTCTAAGTTCGTAAGAATAGTCCTCATTTTTAGCCTACTTTTGATTTTTGCAAAAAATGAAAGTAGACTTATGAGATCAACACAGGGCAAAAAAAGTGTGTCTGTCTGTGTGTGTGTATGTGTGTGTGTGAGTCTGTGTGTGTGTGTGTCTGTGTGTGTGTGTACTCTGAATGTCTGTCCCCCCCCCCTATCAATTCGAACACGGTGAATGCGAATTGAACGAAATTTGGTACAAAGGTAGCACTAGCAAAGGACACCTCAGTGTCATGTTTTATATCGCCGCCATCTTTACTAAAACTGAATGGCGGCCACTCAAACGTTCAAAACGTAAAATCAAATAACGACTAACCATATCATCCGATCTCTACCAAATTTGGTAACAACATACTTTCATATAGGATGCGTCTTGTGACCAAACTACAAGGTCGTCCGCCATACCATTTCAGGATGGCGGCCGTGCGAATTATGCAAACTTTATAATCCATATCATGGGACCCACCAGTTCCGATTATCGAGCCGAGAATCGTTTTAACTGTTCTAAAGGAAGAGGCACGTTCGAAATTAAAAGTTTATTTTGTAATACTATAGTGCAGACGTGATTTTAAAAAGCTGAGCCGATTCAGTAATGAGACAAGATGGCAGTGGATATCTTGTGCCTGACTTATATTTCACTAATTTGAGTATTGCATGCAATATAGCGTACTGATACAAAATAAATAAACGTTGTAGGAAATGCTTTATATATAAATAATATACTCCAGTGATGAAATCGTTTAGTATAAATCATTATTTGCTAACAAGTTCTATGTATGTCATTTTATATAGAACGATATTCGTTGACACAATTAGCTCAGTGGTAGAGCGTTAGCCTGTCGATCAAATGCCTATGGTTCAAACCCGATCAGAGCTAGGTTTTTTGCTTGAAATGTTATATGTTTATTGTTTTGTAATGACTCAGATGTTTTAAAATTAAGCGTTATATTGTGCATATTATGGTGTAAAATATATATTTAATTAAAACATAATTCGCCAGCAGATTTACTCGAGACATCTAGCTGCCAAAAAGGTAACTGCACGCCGACCTACTTATTAACTTCCAGATTTTATTGAAAAGTTTCTTCTTCTGACCGCTAGAATGCACTCGCTCTGTTAGGATTATATTGTTCGATATTTCACCACTAGATGTCATGACTAGTCTACGTGGGGCTCCATTGATTACTATACCATTGGCATTCTATGCGCATCGAATTTGAAGAATGACAAGATGATACTACGATACATTTTTACTTTTTATTTTAAACGGTTTGTAACAGCCTATTGTGCGTTATTTGAAAATGTTAATTGAAGTAAAGAACAAAACGATTTCACATAGTCATTCATTCATTTCCGTGTCCGATCATTTCCAGAATGTAGCAACTCCGATGGCCTTGTTGTTTGCCTCGATCAGGTCCTGGGTAGTGCAAGGTTGTTCTAGTAGTGGACAAATGAGCAGGTGGGCTGGGTCTTGTGTTGCTCCACACTCGCAGGACGTGTCTCCATCAGCTGGAAGGATACCCCATTTCTGCATGTTGGTCTTGCAACGAGGGACGCCCACCCTGAGACGATTAAGTGATCTCCAAACAGGGTAAGGCAGGTCATTTCCTGGGGCTAGCTCTTCCTTAACAGGGATATCCGGCGGCAGCTTGCTCTTCCACCTGGAGATGCGGTTAGATTCCGATGTTCCCTCCAGTGGTTGAGTCCTGGCGATGAAACTCTTTCTTGATTTCAGTCGACGGACAACAGCCTGATGATTATGCAGTGGATGACGGGGATCATTAATCTGCTTCGCCCTCTCTGCATCAGCAGCAACAGCCCTTCTGATAGTTGGGGGAGCTATCCCAACAATCGGGTAAAGTTTGTCGACTGGAGTAGGCTTCATACATCCCGACAAGATTCGTATGGTCTCGTTGATGGCAATGTCAATCTGCTTGGTGTGACTGGATGCACTCCACACAGGTGAAGCGTACTCTGCAGCAGACATGCACAAAGCAAGAGCAGAAGTTCTTAGGACGTGAGGACTTGCCCCCCAGGTGGTGGCTGTGAGCTTCCTCAAAATATTGTTCCGTGAACTAACTTTCAGCCTGGTCTTATGGCAATGTTTCTTTGAAGGACAGTGTTCGGTCAAGAGTAACACCTAGATACACGGGTGTTGGACAATGTTGGAGTTGTTTGCCTTGCCATGTAACATCCAGTTCCCGCCGAGTTTCTCTATTCCTTAAGTGAAATGCACATACTTGAGTCTTGTTGGGATTTGGCTTAAGATGATTGGCTTCATAGTAAGATCCAAGGGTATCTAGTGCAGAAGTCAACTTTCCCTCCACCTCTTCAAATGTTTTTCCTTGGGCAGCCACTGCAGTATCATCAGCATAGATGAAGAGCCTAGAATGTTCTGGTATGGGCTGATCGTTAGTGTAAATATTAAATAGCACAGGAGCGAGTACACTGCCTTGAGGTAAGCCGTTCTTTTGTATGCGCCATCTGCTCTTTTTACCATGGAGAAAGACTTGGAACCTTCTATTCTGCAGGAGAGTGCCAATAAGGGATGTTAGTTGGTAGTCGTTGGAGGTCTGGTACACTTTCCTCAGCAACTTTCTGTGGTTGATAGTGTCGTAAGCAGCTGTTAGATCGACAAAGGCAACTCCAGTTATCTCACCTTGTTCATACCCATCCTCGATGTGTTGAGTGAGGTTCAGTATCTGACTGCAACATGACTTTCCAGATCGAAACCCAGCTTGTTGGGGAATGAACTTATCTTCAAGGATGCCGCTAATTCGGTTGAGGATAAGGCGCTCGAAGATCTTGAAACAGTGACATAATAAGGATATTGGGCGAAAGTTTTTAGGATCGTTTGGCTCCTTACCAGGCTTAAGCAGTGCAACCACTCGGGCTTTCCTCCAGAGCCTGGGGATATAAAGCTTAGATACACACTCATTAATCATCGTAAGCAGCCATTGTAGGGTGGTCTGGCCGAACTTTTTGATCTACTCTGATGTCATCGATGCCAGCAGCTTTATTCAATTTCAACGTGGAGATGGCAGATTCTAGTTCATTCAAGGTGAAAAGTTCTCGTAGGTTATGGTTCTCATGTCCTGAGGTTCGTTCCAGTTGCTCCCGTGAGCTCCGACCTTTAGTCTTCCCGTTCATGAGTAATTGGGTTGCAATCTGGTCTGCTGTTATTGTGGTGAAGTTTCTAGATGTCGTTGGGTCACCGCTGAGGTTTTTCAGGAGATTCCAGGCCCGCCTACTATTTAACTTCATGTCGAGATTCTCTACCAGTGAGGTCCACTTAGCTTTACAATGTGCTGAGATAGTTTGCAACAGTTCCTCGCCAACATGGATAGTATCATCAGAAAATGGGTCTGCCTCAAAGAGATCTTTGTAGTGGTTCATCAGCTGTTTGCTGCTATCAGTCAGTCCTGGTATGTAGCTTGTTCTACAACCTCTTGGGATAGTCCTTCTAGAAACTGTATGGACGCATTTGACAAATGCCTCATACATCTCAGGTTGCGGCGGGATTTTGGCAACTTCTGTATCAAGCTCTTTGGCAAATCTTTCCCAGTCGGCCTTCTGAAAATTAAACCTTCGCTTGAAAGGCACCTCCTCTGGCACAACCATGGCATTCACTGTGCAAATTATGGGCCTATGTTGGGTAGATGGAATGGGCTTACCCATCATCTTCAAACAACTCCCAGCAACTTTGGATGACACGAAGATATTATCTTTCACATAGTATCTGAACTCTACCGTTGGTGCTAGTTCAGGATATTAATTAATACTTTTATTTCAGCCAAATAGCAATCGAAAATATCCACATAGTTGGTATACACACGTCTCTGTAGGGTCATGGAAAGATTTGTTAATTCAATTAGGGTTGTGAAAGTCATACGCAGCCAGACGTGTAAAGACATGCCTCAACTCAAAGTTGGATGCTGCCCGCGTCAGGCCGATTATGTAATAATAATAATAATAATAATTATAATAATAATAATAATGTTATTGGTTTTACGTCCCTTTTAACTACTGTTGCTTTTAGAGACGCCGGGGTGCCAGAATTTTGTCCCGAAGGGGATCTTTAACGTGCCAGTAAATCTACTAACACGGCTCCCTCGCATTTGTGCACCCTCAAATGCCAGCTGACTGCGCCAGGATACGAACCTTAAACATACGGTCCAGCAAGCGAGAACGTTACCGCTGAGCCACGCCGCCAGTCCGGTCGATTATGTCTCCAGATCCATAACATTCTATAGATACTTCTTATCTTTCTTTCTTTCTTTCTTCAATGATGGTAGCAGTTTTTATCTAGGTTGTGGCGTTTGGTAGAGGTAAATCGTTTCTAAGGTCTTCAACAATGAATAGTTCTATTATACTCTTTGATAATAACAACGAGTTATAACTATAGTCATACATTTAGGAGAAAGTAGGCTATATGTTCTTTACTGAACATCTTGTTTTTTTCTGAGCGCCTTATGCCAGGATGGGCAAACCCATGAAAATGTAAAAATATTGGGTGACGAAATGCTCATGGAATGTAAGGTCTGATATTTGCAGTTGAAGTGTCTCACTAAAGGGAGTTTGGTTGGTTGGTTGGTTGGTTCTTAAGTTTAGGGGCTGCGACAACGCGGTGATATAGCCCCGTGTACTCTGGGTGTGTGTAGAATCTGTCTGATAACCGGTGTTAATTGTGATGACTGTATTAGTGTGTGTTATCTGTTTTTTAAATTTAAGTACTGCAACTTAGAATTTTTCAAATAGTTCCTACTTTTGCCGCCAAGCGCCACCGTCAACGACTACTAGGCCTAGTTCAGAACTAGCTACTAGACACCACCGCAGTCGGCTCTTGGCAACGAACATAGAAACCTAAGAGCATTGTTTACATTCTTAACCTAACCAATTTAGCTTCACACAGGTGCAATTAGTGGAAGGTTCTTTAACATGCCATAAATATATGACATGGACCGCCGGCTTTACTTCCCCTCCGAAGGAAGGCATACTGAGGTTAAAGGGAGTTTCCTGATGGTAGTTGGTATTGCTTGAAATTTAAGGAGTTTTTGCAATTCCTGATCTTTTAGCTAGCTCTTGGCAATCTCAAAATAATCCAGTATTGCTATTTAAATTGTTATGGTTAACTGTAATATAAAACTCTCCTCACACATCTAATGTTCGTAACTTTGTTACTGGTTAACGTTGTTAAAGAAAGATGTTTGTAAACAGTAAAAAAAATGGTTGATATCAAAACATTACTAATACGAAGTAGTTTTAGTTTGTAAAGTTAATATAAAAATGGAGGTACTAATTCACTGTCGACGATTAAAACACAGTTCGTTTCACATTGCAACGGAGAATCTATGTCGTCCGCAGTCGTATCATTGTAGCACAGTCTTCCTTCATGAACATAGAGCGAGATAAAGTCCATTTGATCCGCACAAGTACGTGAAATTGTCCCTTCAAGACAATTATAGTCGTATGATAATATTAATACCAGACAGTTCTGTGAGCATATTATACTGACTTTTACGAAGTTCCACAACCTACTTGAAAAGGGGACATAATAGCTTAGCCCTAACCATCGCCATCTGCAACTCTCAAGCCGTGTCATAAGGTTTGGCAACACTGCCCATCTGTCATCTGAGAGGCCTAGCGCAAGCACATGGTAATTGATAACACTGCGTAAACACATAGATGTACTTGTATTGGTATCTTATTATCTGCACTCTGATTTTCTAGCAAGGAGTAAAGAAACTATGGAGAAGGTATTATAATGGAAGCGAAACAGACTTTATATATATAACTTGCAAGATGGCTTCTGAAGCTGTTATTGTGGTTAAACGCAAAACTAAAGAAGCTTTACTAAGACGTGCAAGATGCCTGCTGCGGCTTTTAGTTTGTAGTAGTGGTGATTTGGTGAACTAAAAAACTAGATCGTCAAGAAAAGCCGAGAGACCTACTCTTATTGTTTATTTGGGGAGAAGATATATAACATTTAAGAAAAAGAAGATTATCCGTGAAGGAATTGAGATTTGGACTTTTGTGACAGTCAAAGAAAACTAATGTGTATGGAGAGATCGAAATTGAGTTGCCAGAAGCTATATATGAAGCGAATAGAATCAAGAAAATAATGTGCATTATGATGTAACAACCAGAAAGGGAGTTTGCCCAAACCAGAGCCATTTTGCCTGGGAGTGTATATTTACTGATATTGAAAGTGTTTTCTCATTTATGTCAGAGCTGCAGTCAACTCTTTTATTACGGATTCCAGAACTACCAATTGTTGTAGGTTTTCAACACATGTGTAAGATGTTATTAAATTATATTACGGTATATACCTTAGTATCTTACCTCTCGTCTAATGATTCTGGTTGGTGATTGTGTCACACCAAGCCTCAAGAAGGGAGAGTTCTGCTTGCTCTACCAAATATTATTCGATTGAAACATATTACACTATGTCTGATATTGAAGATTGTAAATTTTGTTGATGTGGTGTGTTATGACATCCAACAAGAATTTCTTGTTGATCTACATATTCATTTTATTAGAGGTTTGAATTAATTGATAGTAATGTCATTAATGGATCAGCAAGTAAATTTAAGTTGCTGAGCATCATTTCATGCCTTGCCCGGCCCAGGTCTAAAATTGTAAAAGCCGACAATTGTCTTGTGTACAATTGTTCACTCAGCATTACATATTATCAATCCTACCCGTCAGAATGTGCCATAATATTTTGAAATCCTTGGAACCTCCAGATAGGCTCCTAATATTTATCTATGTCAGGACGGTTACAATATCGAAGTTAAAACCTTTATTTCCTGGGCTACCTACCAGGCGATTGCTGGGATCGACCCCGACCCTGTGCTAATGCTGGCAAATCTGATAGCCCGCACCAGTATACAAGGATATCTTACCGACAGTTAAACGTACTTACGATGTCCTCCATGAAGAGCAGAAATTTCTCTGCAGTTTCCGATGACCTCTCTACGCAGGGTCCACTTGTAGTGCAGATTCTCGTCATACAGTGCTGCCCGGAGAAACTTCCTCGTGCGGTGTTCACGTCCTGAACTCTGAGACACTGCTCGTAGTTCCCTACTTGCCACATTGTTGCGGCAGCCACGCCTTCAGGGAACTTCATACTGGCGTCCAACACTGTGAAGATACAAATACTATTGAACAGGGGTGCCAACATACACTGCTGCTACTATAATTCCCTACTTGCCACATCGTTACGGCAGCCACGCCTTCAGGGAACTTCATACTGGCATCTAACACTGTGAAGGTACAAATACTATAGAACAGGGGTGCCAACATACACTGCTGCTACTATAATTCCCTACTTGCCACATCGTTACGGCAGCCACGCATTCAGGGAACTTCATACTGGCATCCAACACTGTGAAGATACAAATACTATAGAACAGGGGTGCCAACATACACTGCTGCTACTATAATTCCCTACTTGCCACATTGTTGTGGCAGCCACGCCTTCAGGGAACTTCATACTGGAGGCCAACGCTGTGAAGATAGAAGTACTATACAACAGGGGTGCCAACATACTGTGTTCACTCTGTTGGAATTCTAGTTCACTGCTTGCAACATCGTTACGGCATCCACGCCTTCAGGCACTTTCACGCTGGCTTCCAGCACTGGGAAGAGAGGAATATTATAAATCAGGTGTACCAACATTCAGTGTTGTTCGTGTTCACACCCCCAACTCTAAGAAACTGATGGTACTGTAGTTCTCCACTTCGACATCCTTATGCTAAGCAGACAATCAGCTATCGCGTCCAGCAATACGCACACGGAACGATTAAACCATGGTGTATATTGGCCTGCTGAGCTATAGTTCCCATTTATAGATTTGAGTTCCCATAATGCACCTTTAATCCAGTGGCTTCGGTGGCGTAGTCGGTAGCATGCTAAGTTTCTATGCCCAAGATCGAGGGTTCAAACCCGGCCGAAGTCGTCGAATTTTTTAAGAGCGTTAAAATTCTTCAGTATGCCTCCCTTCGGAGGGGAAGTAAAGCCGGAGGTCCCATGGCATAGAGTATTATGGCATTTAAAAGGACCTTGCATTAATTAAACTTGTGTGAAGCTAATATTGCAAGTTAGATTTCGTTGAAACGCTCTATCAAAGTTCCAACGTTCACCACTATTGTAATTGTTCAGACCCGTAAATAAATTCTGTTGGGCGCCACTCTTACTATAATGAGAATAAAATATAAAATACATATGACTTTACTCTCGGGCAACAGGACAATACGCTTGCTGTATGGCAACTCACTCTTCCCCCTTTCCTAAAAAACATACGTAACTATTGAAATAATCTCATCACTTTGTAATTGCAAGGTAAATTTATAATATTTCATGAATCGAACTATGTTTTACTGACCGGAACGCGCCGTACATTACATTTCCATTTAGCTAACCTTGTCCTACTTGATATTTGGGCCATATCGTTCATATAGGTGTTCTTTATTTTCATCAACATACGATAGATATCTCTGGTTCCTTTTATGAAGAATCCCTTTACGGATACTTCTCCGTTATATATAAGAATGTGAATCCTTTCTAGAATACAATTACAATCACAAATACTTGTAGCAGCTCGTCGTATTATATAACAGAATGCATCCATTCGACGCCAATCAACTCAGGGGGAGCCACTCCGGGCTCCGCGCTTCGGCTTGCCAGAGCATAGGCTGCTGCCTGACTTCACCGGTTGGGCACTTTCGTGGCGACCCTGTATAACAACAGTTCTCAGCTGTCTCTAGCAACAAAAAGGGACGCCTTTAAAGAGAAATATGAATGTGGTGGTCCTCGCATGCCCTCATGCAGTTAACGAATACCCTATAAAGGGCGTATCACTACAGTTTGTACCATTGAAGTTGCTACCCTCCTGTCAGGAGACTGATAAAATAACCCGGTCAATGCATGTGAGATCTTCGAAGTGAAATGAAATGGTTCGGAATCCACGTAAAAAAAAGGAGGTCCCGTGACTCATAATCACAAGATTCACAGTTACGTAAAACTAATAAATAGAACTCCAAAATGGTTATGTTGAAAATTAATCAGTGAGGTAAACAACATTGAATCAAGAGCTAAACGGTTATCGGAGTCCCAAGTCAGACTACTGTGTGACCACCAAGTAGTGTAGCAGGTAGTATTCGTGGCTGGCCGGGTACACTCAGCCTCGTGAGGCAAATCTGAGAAGATGTGGGTTCGATTCCCACCTCAGCCAGCCTGGAAGTGGTTTTCCGTGGGTTGCCACTGCCGGGATGGTTCCTAACTTAGGCCACGGCCGCCTTCTTCTCAATCCTCATCTGATTTACAACTACACAGACACCACAATAACACAGGTTACCACACAAATTTGACACACACCCAAGTGCACGGGGCTAAATGGCCACGATGTTCAAACTCCTCAAATGAATCAACAGTTAGTCTATATTTTGGGCTGCACCCAACTGATTTACTACTTCTTGAAAAGTACTGTAGTTTTAAATAAGGAATATAATAAAATGCTAATTGCATTGGACACTTAAATTCTTTGGCATTGTATCGAGCAAATAACTTGAAACGTGAGAGTATTCTGGACTCTCATAATATGCATAGATCATACAAATGCATATCTTTTAAATATGTTAAATACCTTAATTCTCAGTTCTTAACGTTTTCGGGAATCAGGCACACCCTCGAAGGAAGTTGTGTTACAGTTACAAAAGGGCAAAGGGTCTTTCTTATCGATCTATATAGTAATATATAGGCTGGCTGCGTGGCTCAGCGGTAACGTTCTCGCCCGCTATGCCCAAGGTTGCTGGATCGAATCCTGGTGCAGTCAGCTGGCATTTGAGGGTGCGCAAATACGAGGGAGCCGTGTTAACAGATTTACTGGCACGTTAATGATCCCCTTAGAGGCAAAATTCCGGCACCCCAGCGTCTCTAAAAGCAGCAGTTTAAAGGGACGTTCAACCAATAACATTAATTATATTATCTAGCAATATAGCAGCTGCATTAATATAATCTCTCGGCTGTGAATCACCCGGCTATGCACGCATTTTGCCGGTCCCCGCTGTATTGCTAAACCGATAAATATGTCCCTGTAATATTGTGAGCATCTGAGTTATAGTCTACTTATCTTGGTATTGAGTCATCTAACATGCTCGCCAGTAGCTGAAAATTAAAACTTGCTACCAGTTGCATCGGTAATACTTCTCCAGTACGGACGGAAAAATTGAGCGTTTCTTTTTCAAGTTTAATCCCTATTGCTTACATCGTTGTGTAAATAATTTGACTTTACTATCGTTGGTTATACCGCAAATCTTTATTTATATCGTCTCATTAATAGTTTAATTTAAGAATAGTTTAGTGTTGTGAAAAGTCGTGTGTTGTGATGTTGTGTATTTTCACATATCGTTAAAAATGAGCAAATCTGGCGCTTCTTGTGCTTGGGGGTATAGGGTACAAGGGAACCACAGATTTCCAAAAAACGGGGAGTCGAGACGTGTGTGGGGTTCTCGCTGTAAACGAGCTGATACATTTAACATTAATAATGACCGAGTGTTCTCTATTCACTTCCGTCCAGACGATTACGAAAGGGATTTAAAGAATGAACGTCTCGGTTTACCAACTAGGAAGTGAATGAGAAGATAATTCGTTTATACGTGAGGACAAGGACTTTTATCAGAATCCGTCACCTGAATAGGCATATCAAGATCAAATTACTGGAGAAATATGCAGCAATAAGGAACAAACTCTGGGTCGTTTCGTCATCTAAAATTCAAGTCGCATAAAAGGTAAGTGTTTATAAACTGATCATTTTCATACCAATGTTACATTAATAATGTATGTTGTTGGGACTGGGACATCTTGATCATCAGCTCCGTGTACTTGTGTGTTCAATTTGTAATCCGTGCTTTTAAGGTGACTGTTGTAATGTGTGTGTGACCGTAATTATTAGGGACGGAAATGGGGTAAGTGCTCGGGAACTTGAAACAAGCTAGGCTACTATCTCGGCATTTGCCTGGAGAGAGTGTGGAAAGCCGCTGTCAGCGCCGGGATTTGAACCTCTGAACTCCCGACTTCCTGCAGTTTCCCATCGCGGTCATAGCGAGCAATTTAACGCACTTAACTACACCGCAGGATCGCTAAAGCATGATTATGTAGCCTATCTATTGCTATATTTCGTATTTTTATCCTTAGCACGTCTGTTATTGTATTTCGTGAGGCTCTTCTTTAGCTCAGCTGATATGGCACGGTGCCGTAGTTAATCTGAAGTATTATTTTTTGTGTGTTTATGAAGTATATTTCGCATTATAAACCACTGCAATATATTGTTTATACCTTTCTCTTTATAACGAGCATATTGCCATTATTGTGATTGAATACCACGAGTGGAAAAGAGAAGCGAAATATGACTGTGTTTCCCGTAAGAATGCATTGTAAATATCAGCTGGTATGCGTCTGCTACATCCGAGCTGCGTCACAGCGTATCAGACAATGGGAGCGAGAGGCACCGGAGTGTCCTACCTTATAGTCTACTTACATTGCAATCAACTAACAAACTTTTACCAGAGTATCTATATCTCGTTTCACCGCCACTTAGATCCTTATTCGTTTCAAACAAATCATTAGTTCTACGTCATGCCGTGTCGCTTCTTAGTCGGTTTCACTTCATATGACACAAGGCCATCAGGCAACAGCCTGGGTACTAATTTCTACACTATATACCTGGGCACTTTCCGATTGAATCAATATAAACTATCACTATATATATATAACAATAAACAATAATGAGGAGTGTCTGTGCAGATCCAAGATATGTCACCCTATGTGTCAGTGACATCTAGTAGCGAAAGTTGGAACTCCTTGAAATTGAACGAACTTGTAGCTCACCCGCTTGAAGCAGCTGCAGCCTCTAGCGATCCGAGCATGTCCTCAGACACTCCCGGCACTAAAAGCCATAAGCTAATTAAATATATAAATGATCCAGCCGAAACAAGCTATGGGCAGACCTATGTGGGGCGATTACTGATGGCGTTGCTGGAAACAAGCGACGGGCAGATCAAGTGGGGCGCTTACTGATAGCGTTGCTGGAAACAAGCGATGGGCAGATCAAGTGGGTCGCTTTTTGATAGCGCTGCTGGAAACAAGCGACGGGCAGATCAAGTGGGGCGCTTACTGATAGCGTTGCTGGACACAAGCGATGGGCAGATCAAGTGGAGCACTTTTTGATAGCGCTGCTGTAAACAAGCGATGGGCAGATCAAGTAGGGCGCTTAGTGATAGCGTTGCTGGAAAAAAGCGAAGGGCAGATCAAGCGGGGCGCTTATTGATAGCGTTGCTGGAAACAAGCGATGGGCAGATCAAGTGGGGCGCTTACTGATAGCGTTGCTGGAAACAAGCGACGGGCAGATCAAGTGGGGCGCTTACTGATAGCGTTGCTGGAAACAAGCGATGGGCAGAGCAAGTGGGGCGCTTACTGATAGCGTTGCTGGAAACAAGCGATGGGCAGAGCAAGTGGGGCGCTTACTGATAGCGTTGCTGGACACAAGCGATGGGCAGAGCAAGTGGGGCGCTTACTGATAGCGTTGCTGGAAGCAAGCGATGGGCAGAGCAAGTGGGGCGCTTACTGATAGCGTTGCTGGAAACAAGCGATGGGCAGATCAAGGGGGCGCTTATTGATAGCGTTGCTGGAAACAAGCGACGGGCAGAGCAAGCGGGGCGCTTACTGATAGCGTTGCTGGAAACAAGCGACGGGCAGATCAAGCGGGGCGCTTACTGATAGCGTTGCTGGAAACAAGCGACGGGCAGATCAAGGGGGCGCTTACTGATAGCGTTGCTGGAAACAAGCGAAGGGCAGAGCAAGCGGGGCGCTTACTGATAGCGTTGCTGGAAACAAGCGACGGGCAGATCAAGCGGGGCGCTTACTGATAGCGTTGCTGGAAACAAGCGACGGGCAGATCAAGTGGGGCGCTTACTGATAGCGTTGCTGGAAACAAGCGATGGGCAGATCAAGTGGGGCGCTTACTGATAGCGTTGCTGGAAACAAGCGACGGGCAGATCAAGTGGGGCGCTTACTGATAGCGTTGCTGGAAACAGGCGACGGGCAGATCAAGTGGGGCGCTTACTGATAGCGTTGCTGGAAACAAGCGATGGGCAGATCAAGTGGGGCGCTTATTGATAGCGTTGCTGGAAACAAGCGATGGGCAGATCAAGTGGGGCGCTTACGGATAGCGTTGCTGGAAACAAGCGAAGGGCAGATCAAGCGGGGCGTTTACTGATAGCGTTGCTGGAAACAAGCGAAGGGCAGATCAAGCGGGGCGCTTACTGATAGCGTTGCTGGAAATAATCGACTGACCGAATATTAGATTAACCGTAGAGCCATTCTTTTTCAGTATTGCCTATACATATTTTCATTTGTAGCTTTTCAGTCGGTCAACACGATCTGAAAAGCTACAAATGACAATTTCATTAATCAGCTAACCGAAGAGTCGATCAATTGATTAGTAGACACGAGATGAGAAAAGCAGCTTAAATGATATATCTTTGTTTAAGTTGAATTACGCTTATTTTCGGAATGATGTATAGAAATGTATAAACGTTACTTTTAGCCTAAATATACAAAGTGTGCTTCCTTGGTTATAGACAATTATTTATTTTACGTGTCCAAGAAAAATTACAAAATAAAGGGATCAATACAAACAAACTTACTGAAATGATATCAAAAAAGAATGCAAAGACCAGAATTTGGCAGTCTTGATGGCCCTGTCATTTGCTCTCCAAAGATCGTCGGTGGTGCAAGTCTCAGGTAGGTTACTACATACCAGAAGATGGTGTTGGTCCTGCAGTTCTCCACATTCACAAAGTCCGTCTTCAGTGTAGCCTAGCCCCATGTCTTGAGACTAATTCTGCACCAAGATATTCCGGTTGTCAGTCTATTGATTGCCTTCCAGGTGACATACGGCTGAAAGAACTCCGCAGCAGGTTCTTCCTTGACATTGTTATGTTAACAATAACTAGTGACAGTGGAAGGACAAGCATCAATGAAATTGGGAAGGCTTTCGAAAACAGAAAACGAAGAGTTTTCAGCAAAGATTTTGAATTCTTGTTTTAATGTTTACAATTGAGGAGAGGAACATTTTTGTTTGACTTTATTTTGGCCTAGTTTTCACAACGGAATATATGATACATTATATTTCAATTAAATACACTGAAGAAAATGGATAGTGCAACACCATGAAGACATTGGTCGTTTGTGTTGATTTTCAAGATATGGAACGATACCATGTAGGTATGTAAACGATCAAAGTTTCAGACCCGTTGGATTGTTGCTACAGGTCTCCCCACGTGATTGGTCGCTGAGGAATCAACTCCAGTATACGGACTCTGGTGTAGCGTAGTTGACTTGCAGTCTGTGCAGTGAAGTGTTCCCCGTCAAACATGCCTCGACGACAGAGAAGAGCACGCTATCAACAACTGTCGCCGTTTGAGAGGGCTCGGATAATTGGGCTGTGTGAGGCTGAATTATCGCTAAAGACTGTCGCTGCACGTGTTGGCCGACAGGCATCTACGGTACAACGTGTATGGCAGCGGTGGTCAAATGAAGGTACCCACACTCGTAGACCTGGCACAGGCCCAGCGCGACAGACAACTGTGAGAGAGGATCGCCGCATCATTCGGATGTCCCGGATGGAACCCCATGCAACAGCAGCGCAAATTCGAGCAGCTGTGGCACCCCACGTTACACAACAAACAGTTGATAATAGCCTGCGTGCAGCTGTCTTACGATCCCGTGTCCCTGCAGAAGGTGTTCCATCGACCCCACAACAGCGACGTGTAAGGCTGGCCTGGTGTCGAGAACGATCGACGTGGGTCGACGAATGGCATAGGGTCGTCTTTGGTGATGAATCGCGCTTCTGTCTTACCCGCAGTGATCGCCGGAATCGTGTGCACCGACGTACCGGGGAGGGGGCCGCCCAGACCTTATTGTCCATAGGCACACAGGGCCAACACCAAGCATTATGGTCTGGGGAACTATTGGCTTTAATGTGAAATCACAATTAGTGCTTGTTGAGGGCACTATGACTGCTCGACAGTACGTTGATAGGGTACTCAATCCAGTGGTTGTCCCTATGATGGCGAACATTGCTACTGGGATGTTTCAGCAGGACAATGCCCGGGTTCACACTGCACGCATCTCCAGAGAAGCTCTCCACGACATCAAAACCTTAGAATGGCCCGCCAGATCCCCGGACCTCAGTTCTATTGAGCATGTGTGGGACGTGATGGTTCGACAACTGGCCAACCGTCCTCAGCCACCCACAACTCTGGAACAACTGACCCGTGCAGTGCAGCAAGCATGGGCCGCAATTCCTCAGGAAGCGATCCAGGGCCTTATTGACTCCATGCCTCGCCGAATTTATCAATGTATTGCAGCTCGGGTGGACACATCCTGTAATGATTGTTGTTCAAACTTGCGGTCAGAGGGACCTGAAAGTGTAATCGTCGAATCACAACCGAACACTCGTCCTGCATGTTCAATTGCAGCAATGTAGCACCACTCCTTCTGGGTGTTGCAATTTCCATTTTCTTCAGTGTATATGCCAGTTTCATTTCTGTGAGAGCGAAGTGAAGGGGGCCAAGTAGATCCATTAATTGACCAGCCGATTAATCGTTAATTGTTGCAATTAATCGATCTTTCTGAAACTTAACAAACCCTCCATTAGTAGTGTGTAATATGACATGCAAAAGTTAGTCAATACAGGGTTAGTAATCGTGAGTTCTACAAGGTAAACTGTAAGGTTGGCAGCGCTGGGTTGGTTCTATTACTAGCGCTTAGAGACAGCCCAGCGGGGCTAACGAAGCGACCCGAATACTCACGACCGCAACCGATCATCCATCCCCCTTCACGATCTTTGGACACGCACGGAGACAGACCAGCGCAGCGGGGCAAACCCAACGTACCCGAAACTTGACAACCTAGACCGATCATTAGTACTAGGATTTTTATATAAATACATATTCCTTCCTTTGCTTATACATAAATAAAAATGATAAATGTCCATGAATTAGAACCTTAGCTATCATCTAATTTCATTTTATTGTTACATATTTGATCATAATTACATTTCTTTTAGACATTTTTACTTTGAAATTAATATTCTGTGTTTTTATTTTACATATTTGATCAAAATGACATTTTTAACATAAATTTGCTTGATTCATTTAAAATTACATATTCTGTCTCTTACTGTAAAAGAAAAATATGTTTTCGCAAGTGAAATATATTTGTTCACAAGTAACTCAGGTACATGAAACGGATTCATAAGCTGTTGAGAGAGGGCCAAGAAGATATTAGTGGAGATAAGGGGATGGACACCCTGCTGGGGACTCAGCGGCTGGACTTAAGTTCATTTCAGTTGTCCAGTGAGTGCCTGAGACTCTAAGAATTAACGCACAGAACTACAAATCAAGCGATTATTCACAGAACAAATATACGGTCGATAAACGAAAGAAAAAATGGCTGCCCAAGGATCATGCCCCGCTTGGTCTGTCTAATATAGTACGTGGAAGTGGTTGGCTGATCGGTTATATTCGTGAGCATTCGGGTCACTTCGTTAGCTCCGCTGGGCTGCGGTGGTGCACACTATAGATACCGTAACACATTGAGCCACTGTCTAAGGTAACCAATCCATGATTCAAATTAGGCCTAATAGGAGTTCATGTCATGCAATCTATTGGGCGCTTGCTTGTACTGTAGGTCCAAGGACGCAACACAGCGTGAGGTGAACAATCAGCTTGTTTGTGTAAGTAATTAAAGAATACCCACAAACATGATAAAATATGCCACATACTGTACCCAATTGGTCACGGCAGTCTGGCATCGAACTCAGGTCTCATCAGAAAAGACCAGGCACATGGTTATGCCTAGAGTCGAACCATTGATCTCTGCGGGGGAGCAATTATTGGGAACCCAAAGAGCAATGAGAGGTATACTGGCATATAAGAAGGTAGCGTGATTTCACGATCTATAGGTGAATATCATAGCAATTTAAGGGAAGAACTGTAGCCAAATGCAAGGAAATATACATTTTCAGAGCATACGAAAATGAGAGGAGGCCAGTTTGAAGTTTTACAAATGACCCTTAGCAAGTGGGCGGGGAATCTAGGCGCCTACCGAACTACTTACGTCTGGAGCGGAGAGACAGCTCAGAATTAATGACTCGGGTATCCACCGCTTGACAACGGTGCAAGCTATGGCGGGATCGACTGCTCATGGAAATTAATTAATTACAGCTAAGTGGAGCATTGAAATGCATTGAAATATACACCCAGGTGAATATATTCACGGAAAGGTAATTTAGGAATGGTTTTTCACCTAAATTAAGGCCTTTATCTCCAAATGAATGCATCACAACCTAGCCTACGCTCAAGAGCATTGACTTTGTGACCAGTCAACGGGGAAGTACCACGATAGCGTGCTCACGCGCTGAACTAAGGCAATTAATTGTAATTAATTGGCCGAAGCGATCGCCGGCACGCGAATGTTTTTGATACCTCCACACCTAAATAAACAAGATGTAGATGTCATTTCGGCTGAAGAGGTATTATTTCAAGAAAGGAGTCGCTCTCATGTGTCCAGTGGACTATTTTGTACAAGAATCCTTTATATAGGGGGAGCGAGGCAAGCCAAGCCAGTTGCTCTACAGTTCATCTCAGTTCATTCTACAGTCTTCACAGGTCGCTCTACAGTTGTTCTATAGTACACACGTAACTAAGACGTTGCTAGTAGCGCGCCAAATGTTAAAATATCAACGCGTCGTCGTTGGAGAACAATAGAAGCAAGTTATAAAGCTTCATAAGTAATCATGAAGTGCGTCGAAAGTAAATTATTACAGATATTTACCTATTATCTGACGCCAATATAATTTCGCCACAGAAAAAAGGAACTTATAATGTTTTTGAACAGTTCTTATACCGGAAGGTATTGTCAGAATTATATATGACAGCATCATCAGACATTACAATGATGGGAGCTTGGAAATCATTGCCACCTAATTTGGATAGTGAGCTGAACAAGATTGCAGGGAACGAGGATTGAACGTCCGTAAAACGCTGTTAGATTGTCACGGAGACCAGCGGTTGTCATAATTGCAGCGCATCTCTGAGATCAGGCGTAGGAGAAGTCCAATTTAAGGATCAACATGTGAAGTAGTGGATAGATGTATATAAATTGTGAAATAGTGATTTAAAGTGTTCATGTGTATAGTGATTAATATGCAGTGTATTGCAATGATAAAAGCCACTGATAAAAAGATGTATATCATGTGGAAAGTGTATGAATCTAAGTGTTGTGTCAAGGATAACATGATGGCTTAAGTCAAGCGTCATGGTAGCGCTAAAGCTGAGGCGCTGGCACTATCCAGCAAAGAGGAAAAAGTGAGTACCCATTTTTATAATGTAATGATAACTAAGTAGTTCACCATGTAACGATTTATCACTTTGAGAATAAGATGTAATAGTCACGTACTGAACGAGTTTTCACCACTCGTCTTGAATGAAATATGGCTTGGAAGGTGATTTGTTTGAGGCCATTCAGGCAAAAATAGTGATGGATGTAACGGTAACGTTAAATGATAATAATAATACTATTATGGGTCGGCAACAGTAAAGTAATAGGCATTTTTGGCCTAAATAACGTTCAAATAGTGTCATGTCTAATGTAAAGATACTGTATTTGATAAACAGTAAGAGTATAACGTGAAATATAAAGAAATACGAGAGCTTTTTCAGTGTCAGTGAAATATGAATGAATATTTGATATGGTCAATCCTTAGGATTATGTTTGAGGACCATTAAAGTAAAGTAAGCCAGTAAATTTTATTACATTTTGTGTTAGGAGCTATGTAAAGCTTTGGCTTAAGTGGTATGAAAGAGAACGCGGGTGCCTTAATAATGGAGTCATATATGTGAAGTATTGTTTGAGCCGCATGTAAGCGTGCAGAATTAACGTAGAATCCAGTGATTTACGTAATAAATATTGCGGGGACAAACTAGTATAGTTTGCGCGTTAGGTGAGAAGTTGGCTAAATCTACGAGTAGTATCGCCCTTGAGCATACTGTATTATTTCGCAGCGAATTGGACAGAGCCTGTCTGTATCCAACGCTTGCTTGAATTATGCCATTATTGACGTCCGTCGAGACGCTGTGAGCATGTGTGTATTAATGACCTGCCGTGTGAGGTAAAGGATCATATTCGTCGTTTAGGAACGCAGGGTTCCTTATATTTTATTGACAGCTGCTGGTGAAAGTCGTGGATTTTCACTATGATGCGCGTCTAAAAGCCACTAGTAGTCACCATAGAACGGCAAGACTATCACTAGAATTCCACCCCAGCCATGAATGTTAATTAAGGAGCCAGTTGAGCCCAAGACACTATAAGGATAGGTGTTAAAATATTTAAATGACTCAATTATTTAGGAGCCACACTCAGTGTTACTCCAGTCTGCATTTCGTAAACAAACCTGACCTTGATCTTGACAGAGAGAGGGGGAATGGTAGACCACTTCTGCAGCGGCCATCTTGGATAGCCAGCTGGAACGAATTGTATTGCCTGCTGAGGGGAGGAAGGTCGTCCGACCGGTCCCTTGTAAATTAGAGTCACACTAGGGCACTGAGGAATCTCGATATTTAAATATGCAATTAAGATATGATTATTTTGATGATGCCAAGTGAATTGAACGGTGGGTTGCAACTCACATACGTTGTGGAATCATAGAAATCAGATAATATTTGGATCAGTTATCCTCTGAGGAGAAAAGCTGAACCAAAATAATGTAGGCATCTTCTTTTAGAGTGCATTTTGCCATTCCTGCTAATTTATGCAGACGGGTATGTGTTTTTCCCAGAACATGACACATTTGTAACGATGATAAGCCCGACAAGACCCAGAAAATCGTTATATGGTGAAACTATAAAATTAAGTACCACTTTTCTTAAAGCGTTCATATGGATGGAAGGAGGGAAGATGATTCACACGACACAACAAATATCTGTTAATGATTGCAGAAAGTAATGAATTCATGTTAATCAAGGTAAATGCCATAAGAAATGGAATAATGTTTTATTGGTATCATTTTTATGTGACATGTGATTTTTGTGTTATGATACTCCCATTAACTAAAATTGTGTTAGTTGATGAACACTATGGAAACCCATGGAAGTCTGAAAATATAATTGACAGGATGTTAGAATTAGATTTGAGTGCAGTGTAGCACTATTTTACGAAGAAAGCTCACAGAACAACCCTATTTTATTTGTGGGAATTAAATATAATTTGTCCTTTGTTTTGTATTTGTTGTATAGCCATGATTTTAGACCAGTAAATGTGTTATTTTTAGGAAAATGTTGTGTATTTCCTGTAGAGTAGTTACCTGGTAGACTCTAATCCTGAGCATGTGGTCGTATGGTGGGCAGGAACGTCCCATACCTCGAAAGACCGTGAGTTAGTTGGGATACGAACACATGGTCCACATGATGACAATCGGGTACATGGAGGAGATGTCTCTGTACTGGGATTGAGTCACGGGTACTGCTAAAGTCGGCCAAGATATTAATGGTAGAAGCAAATATAGCATAGAAATTAGGACAGAATAGGAAAGGCCGCGTCCCATTTGTTAATAAGCCATCGCGTGAAATAAATTTTTGATAATCCTCCATCAAACATGCTTAAATGTAAATGTAATTTACACACAAACCCCTTTAATTATCATGTCACCCAGGTGTGTGGGGCAAAGCGTGTTATTCCCCTATATATTACCCTATTCATTATCAATGTCGCCCGTGAGTGGGGCCTGTTGTAATTACGGGTCACCATAGGCACATGAGCATGAACAATACCCTCATCATTATCAATGGCGCCCAGTACGTGGATGGCTTATGGGATTCAGATAAACCCCATAGTAATAGCATGGTTTTCATGGGGAAAACCATAGAAATAATATTTTTCCTCAAACTTTGTTTGAGCGATTGTGAGTCTTTCTAGATGATATTCAGACGTCAGACATTGTTGTCAGACGGGTACGAGGGTCTATACCCATTCCATAGTTGGTTTTCACATTTTATAATATGTTGTTGTTGTCGTGGGATCGGAATCCTTTCCTTTCCAATAGAACGCGCCAGCATAATCAGCTGCGGCCTACCTATATCTCAAATTAAGAAGTACAGGATGGCTGGAACTGAAGACGTACTCAGGTGTATTGCTGAGTTAAGGGAGCATTTTGATAATTGTAATGCTAAGAGAAAGGAAGAAATTAGAGAATTTAAAGATGAAATAGCGGGTAGATTGGATGCCAATCAAACCGAAATAAATACTAGATTGGATGCCAATCAAACCGAAGTAAACACCAGACTAGAGGCTAATCAAGCCGAAATAAACAATAGATTAGAGGCTAATCAAGCCGAAGTCAATACTCAATTAGAGGCTAATCAAGTTACAATAAACACGCAATTAGAGTCAAACCTAATAGAGGTTAATAAGAAAATGGATGACGTTAAAGAGTCTCTCCAGCGTGAGGTAACTAAGAATATTGTTAGCGTGATCTCAGAAATGCAAGATGATAACGATAAACGCTTTGAGTCTATTGAATTAAAACTAGAGAATAATCTGCAAGCGTGCAGAGAGTCACAGCGTGAAATTAACGATAATTTAAGCAGTATGTCCATGGAGCTTAAAGACATTCAGAGTCAGAATGAAGCTAATACTAAACGTCAATTAGAACAGTTTAATACGTTCACTCAGACCGTGGATCAAAGGTTCGAGGATAGCGATATAAAATGGAATACGCGAATGGCAGGTTAGCCAAGGCGGTAGACGAAGCCTTAAGAAAACAGGATCAGAATATCCTTGACCAATGCAAGGAAATTCAAGAAATAAAAACTTCTGATCAAGAGAATAAGGAGATAATGTCAAATATGAAGAGGCAAGTCGGGAAATTACAGAAAGAGTTGGAACAAACTCAGAACGACTTAGCAGTTATCCATAAAAGACAAGACGAGGACCAGGGAGAAATCACGAAAATAAGGACTGAAATCTCTCATATACAAGGTCACATTCAAAAGGAAGTCACAGGCTTACGAGAAGAATTAGAACTTCGAGAAGGCTTAAAGATTGAAGCCAGTGAGAAGACTCTTGCCGAAGTAAGAGAGAGTCTAGCAGGGGAAATTATCCACCTGAAGGAAAACCTTAAGGACGATAAGGAAAAGGTATTTTCTATGGCAGAAAGAAACCGAGATCGCCTAGAGAAAATAGAACGAGAGGTATTAGCTCGTTTGGAAAGGGCAGAAAATAGACACAGTCAAATCGAGACGAGAATGATCGCGCAGGAGGAATCTAAGTTGCGGAATCCTAGGTCTAGCGAAGGAAGTATAGACGAGAATAGGAGAAATAAATGGGCAGAGATAGAAATACAGCCCACTCCAAAGAATGCAGTCATGCCAAGTGACAGTCCGTATACCACACCTGGTATGCCAATTGCCATGTCAACACCGCATGAAAATGCTGTTCAAAGTCAAATAGTCACAGTTATAAGGGCTAGTGATGAGAAACCAAAGAAATACTCTGGGAGTAATTCTAACATGACACCCAAGTACTGGCTTAAAGAAGTTTCCGAGTACTTGAATAACGCGAAAGTACCGCCAGACCGCAGGTTGAGAGCGATTGAAAAACTAACCGAGGGGGAGTGTGCCCTATGGTTTAGGAGTTTTCGATACACGTTCGACACCGTTGAAGAATTTCGCCAAGCATTTTTAAGCAGATACTGGAACGCGAGCGTACAACAGAACCTCAGATTGGACTTGTATTCCAGGCGTTACAGTACTAGTAATCCGACTAAGTACGGGGAATTCTTTGTGAATCAATTGTGCCGTTTTCGAGAGCTTGATGAAGGGCTTAGAGAGTCAGACTTGTGCATAGCAATAGCCAAGCAGCTACCGTATGAAGTACAACGTCTGCTAATCTCGGCAAACGCCAAAACTGCAATTGATATGGAGGAGGTGCTGAGACAACGTGATCTAACCACAGTGCAGCACACAAGACAAAGTCGAAATGCGGAACAAGTTAACATGACGACTACACCGATCGAGTCAACCAAGGTGCAAACAAAAAGCAAATCTACAAGCACCGAAACAGAAAAATCCGACTGGCAACGCGAAGGACGCGAAAACCAAAATTGGAGGCCAGCGTATCGAGGAGGATCAAACCGTGGTAACCGAGGAAGGAGAAACTGGAATCAGCGTGGTACCAGAGACCAGCAGCTTGATCACAGAAGGAGTTACGGCCGAAATGGGAACAACCAAGGATGGAGATCCCAAGAGCAGAGTCGCGGATTCGATGAAGAGGCGGAAGAACGTTATCACGCATCTTTAAGATACATGGAAGAGCGCGGAGATGATCCAAGACAATCGCGAGTTCATTGGGATGAAGCGATTAGGAATAGAAGGTCACCGACATATATCAAAATGATGACGGTGCCAAAAGTCTGGAACTTCAGCAGCATGAAGACAGACAGAAGAACTCCACAAAGAATGGAGCAATTGAAAAAACACCAAATTTAAATGACCAAAGAGAGATAAGTTCAGGATAGAATACAGTGAATGTTGTTAACTGGATTGCCAAACCTGAGGAGCTTATCGAAGATCTCGATGAAAGGACGGTCAATGTAAGAAGGGAACTACCCATTATTATTGTAAACATTGCGGGTATGAAGATAAGAAGTCTCATTGATACAGGATCAACCGTGTGTTTGATAACCCAGGCATTATACAGTGAAATCCAGAGTAAAATTCACGTATTGAAAATACCTATTTCAAGCGTGAAAATAAAAGGTGTCATACCAGATAAAGTTATGATATGCAAATACCAAGTATTTTTAGATTTGCATATAGGGAACTCTACATTTTCACAGAGCTTCCTACTTGTAAATAAGCTGCCTTTTAATATCATTGTTGGGATGGATTTCATAAGAGAGTATAAAGTTATTATAGATCTCTCGCAAGACATTGTGATGTTTCGCGCAAGTGAGGGAAAGGAAGAGTTAGAACTCTCATTAAAGCAGAATGAAACGAGACCAGAAGAATACGTATGGCGTACATACGGAGATATGACTGGAGGTGCAGTGTCGACAACAGAAGACATCGAGGAAGAGTTGGCAACACTGGCCGCAGACATTGAAAAGGATCTCGAACCAAAATTTGAAGTATGCCTGGAAGAGAAGATTGAGGAAGCTAAATTTGGTCCAGAATATAAGCAAGTGCTAAAGGAACTGCTATTTGAGTATAAAGGAGTCTTCGATTCGAGACCTGGCCGGATCAAGAACTTCCAGTATGCGTTCCAAGTCAGCGATTGGACACCATTTAAACAGAAGCCGTATCCTGTAGCTGAGAAACATTATTTAAAGGTTAAAGAAGCGATACGGGAAATGCTAGAAGCAGGCGTCATTGTAAAGACAGCCACACCCTATGTCAGCCCACTGGTAGTTGTACCTAAACAGGACGGAAGTGTGAGGATATGCCTGGACCTAAGAAATTTGAATTCCAAGGTTATACCGGAATTTGATACAGTGCCGCCCATTAAGGAGGTACTCAGAAGGTTCAAAGGAAAGACTGTGTTCTCAAATCTTGACCTGACGGCAAGTTTTCACCATCTTGCTCTGGAAGAGAAAACAAGTTTGCTAACTGGATTTTTATTTGACCAGCACACATATTCATACGTGCGTCTCCCATTTGGATTAAAAACAGCAGGTGCAGCATTGATACGAGCGCTAGATCGGAACCTTTCCGAAGAAGTAAAAGCTACAACCATATGTTACGTAGATGATATACTACTGACATCTGAAACTGTCGAAGAGCATGTCAAAGATCTACGCAAGTTGTTATATGACCTAAGTCAGGCTAACTTTAAGGTCAATATAAAGAAATCTAACTTTGCTCAGAGAGAAGTTAAATTTCTAGGCCACGTGATAGATGCACAAGGAGTCAGACTAAATCCGGGAAAATTGGAAGTCATTAAACATTTCCCGAGACCAACGAAGGTAAAGAACGTCAGGCAATATCTAGGCGTTATTGGATTCTTTTCAAACCATTGTCAGAAGTATACCGAGACCGTAGCACCACTCCAAGACTTACTTAAGAAGGGAGGAAGATGGCGCTGGACGGAACAATGCGAGGAAGCCTTCGTGAAATCTAAACAGATGTTGTTAGATTATGTGAAATTGGGATATCCTGACTACACTCAGAAATTTATTATCCAGACTGACGCATCATTTATAGGGATCGGAGCTATGTTGTATCAGGAGAACATGGACAGGCCAGAGGAGAAAACTTACATTGCATTTATCAGCAGAAGGTTGAAGCCTAATGAAAAGAATTATACGGTCACGGAGATCGAATTACTCGCGATACTGTATGCCTTGCAGTATTGGCGAAAGCTAGTTTATGGTTTTAGAATTATATTGAGAACAGATCATAAAGCCCTAACGTTCCTGCTGAAAACTGACTTGTCGAGTCAAAGACTGACAAGGTGGTCCCTGTACATACAGCAATTTCAAGTGGAAATAGAGTATTGCCCGGGGAAGGACAATATCATACCTGACTTGCTGAGCAGATACCCTACAGCTGAAGAAGAAGAAGTTCTAGCTATCGAGATAGAAGATAGAGATCAGAAGACCCTAGATGATCTGAGGAACATCACCGTTTTTCAACGTGAAGATCCCTGGATGCGGTTGATGATTAATTACTTCGAAGGAAAGCTGGATAGAGGAACTCCGATGTATGTGGAAGCTGAAGCATTATCAACGGAATATCTATGGTTTAACCAGATGTTACATAAATGGAGCGACTCAGATCACACCAAACCTAGGATAGTCGTACCACCAGCATTGCAAAGAAAGCTAGTATGGTTAGCACACCGAGCTTTTGGTCACCGCGGTGTAGATAAGACTGTTGCCCTGCTTAAGGAAGCATTTATTTGGCCAAAACTTAGAGAGACAGTCAGGAATACTATCAGGACTTGTGATATGTGCCAACGAGTAAAGCCTAACTCGTATTTAATGATCAAGAAACCTATACCACTCTTACCAGAGAAGCCATGTCAGCTTCTGGCACTGGACAACTTTGGGCCGCTTCCTAGAGCTAGAAGAGGAAATAGACACATCCTAGTTGCACTAGACGTGTTTTTCAAAATGGTAGTCCTGTGTCCAATCCAGAAAACCAGTACAAAACAGGTACTTAAGAGGCTGAAGGAAAGAATCATTCCTATGTTAGGACAGCCAGAGAACATCTTATCGGATCATGGGAGTTGTTTTACCAGCATAGAATTTCGCAGGGAGTTGGAAAATCTGGGCATAAGACAGATTTTGTCCACAGTTCGACACCCGGAGTCGAATTCCGCAGAAAGAGTTATGAGGGAACTGCAAAAGTACATGAAGATATATTGCTCTACTGAGAACTGGAAATGGATCGACGTACTTGAGATTATTGAATATTGTATTAACAATACCGTACACGAAGCGACAGGAGAGGTGCCAGTGAGCCTACATCTCGATAGAAGACCAGAGAGGCCATGGAATAATGTCATTCGGACACCCATCGATGCACAACCTGGACGTGAGTTGAGGATCCAGAGAACGTTCGAGTATCTCAAGAAACAAGCAGATAGAAGGCAGCGGAGAAACAGGAGGAAACGTTACCACAGACCGTTACTCGTAGGAGAATACGTCTTATTGAAGAAACCCGCCAGTTCAGATCCAGAGAGCAGGAAATATAAGAAATTTCAGCATGCTTATCACGGACCCTACCTGATTATAAGGGATCTGCAAAATAATGCCTATCGGATCAAAGACGAAGCAACAGGTAGAGAAGTTGTTGTAAATGCAGCAAATTTGAAGTTATATAGTCCACCAGAAGACTATGATACAAGAGAGGAGCAAGCATTGCACACCCAAGTGGATGGGGAATCATTACGTATGCACGGAAAGAATCTTGAGAAAAGCTTGCAGTCTCAGGAAGGGACGGAGCGAAGCGACCAGCTCGCAGACCTAACGGATACGAGGGGAGAATGCAGCTGTCAACTGCAGGAACTTTATGACCAGTTGAGGGAAGCCGCTACGGAGCTAGAGGGGATGAATGAACAATTGCGAAGGCAGAACGAGAGTCTACGAGAAAGCAGACAGAGTGGAGTGGGAAACGAGAGAGCCCATTGCCGAGAGCACTGACAACTTAAAGTAAATATTGCATGGAGTCGATGCCATCTGAAAGGCCCGAAAAATTCACTTATGAAATGAATTTTCCGAGCTTAGCAGGGGAAAGATGTACCCAATTGGTCACGGCAGTCTGGCATCGAACTCAGGTCTCATCAGAAAAGACCAGGCACATGGTTATGCCTAGAGTCGAACCATTGATCTCTGCGGGGGAGCAATTATTGGGAACCCAAAGAGCAATGAGAGGTATACTGGCATATAAGAAGGTAGCGTGATTTCACGATCTATAGGTGAATATCATAGCTATTTAAGGGAAGAACTGTAGCCAAATGCAAGGAAATATACATTTTCAGAGCATACGAAAATGAGAGGAGGCCAGTTTGAAGTTTTACAAATGACCCTTAGCAAGTGGGCGGGGAATCTAGGCGCCTACCGAACTACTTACGTCTGGAGCGGAGAGACAGCTCAGAATTAATGACTCGGGTATCCACCGCTTGACAACGGTGCAAGCTATGGCGGGATCGACTGCTCATGGAAATTAATTAATTACAGCTAAGTGGAGCATTGAAATGCATTGAAATATACACCCAGGTGAATATATTCACGGAAAGGTAATTTAGGAATGGTTTTTCACCTAAATTAAGGCCTTTATCTCCAAATGAATGCATCACAACCTAGCCTACGCTCAAGAGCATTGACTTTGTGACCAGTCAACGGGGAAGTACCACGATAGCGTGCCCACGCGCTGAACTAAGGCAATTAATTGTAATTAATTGGCCGAAGCGATCGCCGGCACGCGAATGTTTTTGATACCTCCACACCTAAATAAACAAGATGTAGATGTCATTTCGGCTGAAGAGGTATTATTTCAAGAAAGGAGTCGCTCTCATGTGTCCAGTGGACTATTTTGTACAAGAATCCTTTATATAGGGGGAGCGAGGCAAGCCAAGCCAGTTGCTCTACAGTTCATCTCAGTTCATTCTACAGTCTTCACAGGTCGCTCTACAGTTGTTCTATAGTACACACGTAACTAAGACGTTGCTAGTAGCGCGCCAAATGTTAAAATATCAACGCGTCGTCGTTGGAGAACAATAGAAGCAAGTTATAAAGCTTCATAAGTAATCATGAAGTGCGTCGAAAGTAAATTATTACAGATATTTACCTATTATCTGACGCCAATATAATTTCGCCACAGAAAAAAGGAACTTATAATGTTTTTGAACAGTTCTTATACCGGAAGGTATTGTCAGAATTATATATGACAGCATCATCAGACATTACAATGATGGGAGCTTGGAAATCATTGCCACCTAATTTGGATAGTGAGCTGAACAAGATTGCAGGGAACGAGGATTGAACGTCCGTAAAACGCTGTTAGATTGTCACGGAGACCAGCGGTTGTCATAATTGCAGCGCATCTCTGAGATCAGGCGTAGGAGAAGTCCAATTTAAGGATCAACATGTGAAGTAGTGGATAGATGTATATAAATTGTGAAATAGTGATTTAAAGTGTTCATGTGTATAGTGATTAATATGCAGTGTATTGCAATGATAAAAGCCACTGATAAAAAGATGTATATCATGTGGAAAGTGTATGAATCTAAGTGTTGTGTCAAGGATAACATGATGGCTTAAGTCAAGCGTCATGGTAGCGCTAAAGCTGAGGCGCTGGCACTATCCAGCAAAGAGGAATAAGTGAGTACCCATTTTTATAATGTAATGATAACTAAGTAGTTCACCATGTAACGATTTATCACTTTGAGAATAAGATGTAATAGTCACGTACTGAACGAGTTTTCACCACTCGTCTTGAATGAAATATGGCTTGGAAGGTGATTTGTTTGAGGCCATTCAGGCAAAAATAGTGATGGATGTAACGGTAACGTTAAATGATAATAATAATACTATTATGGGTCGGCAACAGTAAAGTAATAGGCATTTTTGGCCTAAATAACGTTCAAATAGTGTCATGCCTAATGTAAAGATACTGTATTTGATAAACAGTAAGAGTATAACGTGAAATATAAAGAAATACGAGAGCTTTTTCAGTGTCAGTGAAATATGAATGAATATTTGATATGGTCAATCCTTAGGATTATGTTTGAGGACCATTAAAGTAAAGTAAGCCAGTAAATTTTATTACATTTTGTGTTAGGAGCTATGTAAAGCTTTGGCTTAAGTGGTATGAAAGAGAACGCGGGTGCCTTAATAATGGAGTCATATATGTGAAGTATTGTTTTAGCCGCATGTAAGCGTGCAGAATTAACGTAGAATCGAGTGATTTACGTAATAAATATTGCGGGGACAAACTAGTATAGCTTGCGCGTTAGGTGAGAAGTTGGCTAAATCTACGAGTAGTATCGCCCTTGAGCATACTGTATTATTTCTCAGCGAATTGGACAGAGCCTGTCTGTATCCAACGCTTGCTTGAATAATGCCATTATTGACGTCCGTCGAGACGCTGTGAGCATGTGTGTATTAATGACCTGCCGTGTGAGGTAAAGGATCATATTCGTCGTTTAGGAACGCAGGGTTCCTTATATTTTATTGACAGCTGCTGGTGAAAGTCGTGGATTTTCACTATGATGCGCGTCTAAAAGCCACTAGTAGTCACCATAGAACGGCAAGACTATCACTAGAATTCCACCCCAGCCATGAATGTTAATTAAGGAGCCAGTTGAGCCCAAGACACTATAAGGATAGGTGTTAAAATATTTAAATGACTCAATTATTTAGGAGCCACACTCAGTGTTACTCCAGTCTGCATTTCGTAAACAAACCTGACCTTGATCTTGACAGAGAGAGGGGGAATGGTAGACCACTTCTGCTGCGGCCATCTTGGATAGCCAGCTGGAACGAATTTTATTGCCTGCTGAGGGGAGGAAGGTCGTCCGACCGGTCCCTTGTAAATTAGAGTCACACTAGGGCACTGAGGAATCTCGATATTTAAATATGCAATTAAGATATGATTATTTTGATGATGCCAAGTGAATTGAACGGTGGGTTGCAACTCACATACGTTGTGGAATCATAGAAATCAGATAATATTTGGATCAGTTATCCTCTGAGGAGAAAAGCTGAACCAAAATAATGTAGGCATCTTCTTTTAGAGTGCATTTTGCCATTCCTGCTAATTTATGCAGACGGGTATGTGTTTTTCCCAGAACATGACACATTTGTAACGATGATAAGCCCGACAAGACCCAGAAAATCGTTATATGGTGAAACTATAAAATTAAGTACCACTTTTCTTAAAGCGTTCATATGGATGGAAGGAGGGAAGATGATTCACACAACACAACAAATATCTGTTAATGATTGCAGAAAGTAATGAATTCATGTTAATCAAGGTAAATGCCATAAGAAATGGAATAATGTTTTATTAGTATCATTTTTATGTGATATGTGATTTTTGTGTTATGATACTCCCATTAACTAAAATTGTGTTAGTTGATGAACACTATGGAAACCCATGGAAGTCTGAAAATATCATTGACAGGATGTTAGAATTAGATTTGAGTGCAGTGTAGCACTATTTTACGAAGAAAGCTCACAGAACAACCCTATTTTATTTGTGGGAATTAAATATAATTTGTCCTTTGTTTTGTATTTGTTGTATAGCCATGATTTTAGACCAGTAAATGTGTTATTTTTAGGAAAATGTTGTGTATTTCCTGTAGAGTAGTTACCTGGTAGACTCAAATCCTGAGCATGTGGTCGTATGGTGGGCAGGAACGTCCCATACCTCGAAAGACCGTGAGTTAGTTGGGATACGAACACATGGTCCACATGATGACAATCGGGTACAATACTGAGCGCTATCTATTCCTTGAATGAGAAACAGATTCATATTCTTCTTCTTCTTCTTCTTCTCCTTCTTCTGGCACTACAGCCTGGCGTGAGCTTTGCCCTCCCCAACCACAGATTTCCATCCATCTCGATCTTGGACAGCTGTTCTCCAGGGCCATACGTTCATTGTTAGCAAGTGCACCTCCACTTCATCTTTCTATCAATTCCTTGGTCTACCAGGGCGTCGTCTTCTTTCCATTCTGGCTTTATATATAGGGAGCGGCAAAAGATCTGACGGTTTTTAACTCACAACAACACAAACATTTTATATTATACAAACTCTTTTATTACTTATAACAGCAAGGTGTACGTGTCAATTAACGGAAAACATGAAAGAACAATAGATTTTAACTTTTAAGATTTGAAGATAACGTCTTTCAAATGCTGCCCATCTTTCGCCATGCATTCGTCCAGTCTTGCGCTGAAGCTTTGCATAGTCATTAGGCTTCAACTGCTGGACAATAACCATTTTATACGGATGAAAATGCAAATCGAAACGCAATATTCGTCTCACTGTTCGATCAGACATTTGCAAAGCAGCAGCTTGTTTACGAGCCGGCCGCCGTGGACTGGTTTCCACAGCTGGTCTCGCTCGCTCTGATCGAACAGTGAGACGAATATTGCGTTTCGACTTGCATTTTCATCCGTATAAAATGGTTATTGTCCAGCAGTTGAAGCCTAATGACTATGCAAAGCTTCGGTGCAAGACTGGAAGAATGCATGGCAAAAGATGGGCATCATTTGAAAGACGTTATCTTCAAATCTTAAAAGTTAAAATCTATTGTTCTTTCATGTTTTCCATTAATTGACAAGTACACCTTGCTGTTATAAGTAATAAAAGAGTTTGTATCATTTAAAATGTTTGTGTTGTTGTGATTTAAAAACCGTCAGATCTTTTTGCCGCTCCCTAATCTTTGGTGTTCTTTTGTCTTCCATCCTTTCAATGTGTCCCAGCCATCGTAGTCATTGTGACTTTATATATCGGACAATGTCTGCCCTTTTGAGGATTTCATCTATTTCCCTATTAGTTCGTATCCACTATTCTCCTCTATACAATACAGCACCATACATTCTCCGTATTATTTTCCTCTCAAACACCCTAAGTTTATTGCAATCCTGAACCAACATATTCCATGTTTCTGAGCCATAAGTTAACACGGGTCTGATCAAGGTCTGGTAAATTTTGAGTTTTATGAGAAACACATTGTTGTCGGAAATTATGACATTCCAAGCCTGCAGGTTCGCTCCTGGCCGTGGCAAGTGATTTTTGATAGGCGACAAAAATCACCACACGCAAGTCATACGTTGTTGCAATGCTAAATAACCCATTTGAATTCAGTAGGCCATGTCATACAGGAAAAATTTATCTCGGGATTTTCCGCCAACAGAAAAGTTTCTCTTTTCTATACTAGAAAACGCTATAGTGTCAAGAAGCATAGATATCCAACCTCCTTGATTTTCATAGCGTTCCAAGAAACAACAAAATTTGACATAGAAGCTGTCCTCTGGGAGTCTAGTAATAAAGATTGCACCCGGCACCCGAGGCCATACGATATAATTACGGTATTATACCACACTTGGTAAGTTTTCTGCTGGGTTTTCTTGTATTCTGTTTTTGTAGAGCAGCGTGTCACGGTAGGTTTGGTAGTGTTTAGTAGAGAAGAGACTGTCTGTGAGTGTCACAGTAGGTTTGGTAGTGTTTAGTAAAGCAGAGATTGCCTGTGAGTGTCACTGTAGGTTTGCTAGTGTTTTGTAGAGCAGAGACTGTGTGTGAGAGTCACTGTAGGTTTGATAGTGTTTAGTAGAGCAGAGACTGTCTGTGGGTGTCACTGTAGGTTTGCTAGTGTTTTGTAGAGCAGAGACTGTCTGTGAGTGTCACTGTAGGTTTGCTAGTGTTTTGTAGAGCAGAGACTGTGTGTGAGAGTCACTGTAGGTTTGGTAGTGTTTAGTAGAGCAGAGACTGTCTGTGAGTGTCACTGTAGGTTTGATAGTGTTTAGTAGAGCAGAGACTGTGTGTGAGAGTCACTGTAGGTTTGATAGTGTTTAGTAGAGCAGAGACTGTCTGTGAGTGTCACTGTAGGTTTGATAGTGTTTAGTAGAGCAGAGACTGTCTGTGGGTATCACTGTAGGTTTGCTAGTGTTTTGTAGAGCAGAGACTGTCTGTGAGTGTCACTGTAGGTTTGCTAGTGTTTTGTAGAGCAGAGACTGTGTGTGAGAGTCACTGTAGGTTTGGTAGTGTTTAGTAGAGCAGAGACTGCTGTGAGTGTCACTGTAGGTTTGATAGTGTTTAGTAGAGCAGAGACTGTCTGTGAGTGTCACAGTAGGTTTGATAGTGTTTAGTAGAGCAGAGACTGTCTGTGAGTGTCACAGTAGGTTTGCTAGTGTTTAGTAGAGCAGAGACTGTGTGTGAGAGTCACTGTAGGTTTGCTAGTGTTTAGTAGAGCAGAGACTGTCTGTGAGTGTCACAGTAGGTTTGATAGTGTTTAGTAGAGCAGAGACTGTCTGTGAGAGTCACTGTAGGTTTGCTAGTGTTTTGTAGAGCAGTGACTGTGTGTGAGAGTCACTGTAGGTTTGCTAGTGTTTAGTAGAGCAGAGACTGTCTGTGAGTGTCACAGTAGGTTTGATAGTGTTTAGTAGAGCAGAGACTGTCTGTGGGTGTCACAGTAGGTTTGCTAGTGTTTTGTAGAGCAGAGACTGTCTGTGGGCAGTGGCGAAGCGTGATATTTTTTGTAGGTAGGCTGAAATTGAATGAATTCCGAAAGTAACAAACGTGCTCAACTCCTCAAAATTCACAGCTTTAGTCTACTGGAAAGGCTGTGTCCTCACCCCCAGTGTCCCATAACTCATCAGAGGTCAGGCCTTTTTTTACTTTAATGTGGCACACACAGTTACTCATACCATGTATGAAAAAAAAAATAGAACAATTATCTCAACTAAATGGTATTCTTCACTTTCACAGTCATAATAAAGCAGATGTGTTATTTCAAATAATTAAATCTAATTCGACAAGGAGCATCAGCAAATTAATACATTATCACTCACCATTAATTTTTTTGTAGATAAGTTCGATCCTTCTGTCCTTTTTCTGGGCGTAGACCTCGATAACTCGGGAAATGAATTTTTGACGTTTGGAAGAAGATTTAACAGTTCTCTTTTCTATAGCCAAAATTGCCAAATTCGATAGTCTATCGTTCGTCATTGTGTTGCGGAGGTACGTTTTAACACGTTTCAATGTACTCATGCTTCTTTCGCATGAAGCAGTGGTCGCCGGAACTGAAAGTACCAAGGAAAGTAGCTTCACGCACTCGGGGAGCACATTTTTTAATCCATTGTGTATAATGTATTTGAACAAATCCCTAGGCGATAGGTGTTTATCCTCACTACTATAAACGAACATAAGTTCTCCTGTCAGTTTTTCATGATCGAAGAATGGATACACTTTAAACAATTTTTCGAGAATAAATGTCGGGAATTTATTTGGCCTACTGTAATACAAAAATTCTTCCTGATCTACCAATTCCGTAAAATCTACCTTCTGATAGTCCTGGAATCTGGTTTCCATATTCACTACTATAGTGTCAACTATTTCAAACGCAAGTCTCTTCAATTTCTGTGATCCTGCTTCATTTAGAGTAGTTGAATTTAGGAGAGAGTTAGCTTTCTCAATGTAGGCAAGAAATACTTCTTCACATCTTAGTTTATCAACCGCCTTGGTGCAATTTTCAATTTCGTACTTGCAACGTCTTATATCTACGGTTTTGCTTTGCAGGATGACAAACAATACACCCGTATGCTGAAAAATCAAATTATAAAGCTGCAGCAAAAAAGGAAACGTCAGATCATTAATATATTGCCGAGTCCAATTGCCTGATGTAAGGAATTATCATCCCATCCATCATTGTCTATAATATCATGAAATGCGGCTTTTAGTTCCGCTTAGTGAATGATAATTGTTGCAACAGCGCGCGAATGAAAGTTCCAACTTGTTTCACATGAGCTTGGCAATTTGAAACCCCTTTCTCTAAGAAGATCGCTTATTTTACTAGAACGGCTCAAGAAAGTATGGAATCCTGCGAGGTTTGCTACAAAAATCTTAACTTGCGTAATTGTTTTACAAGCATAAAGCAGAACCAAATTTAATTGATGCGCGTAGCAATGGATGAAGAGGGCATGAGGATATTCTTGTTTTACAATACAGTGAACACCAGCATTTTTACCTGCCATTGCACTGCATCCATCGTACGTTTGGGATATTAATTTCCCTTTCGAGATCTTCCAGGTTTTGAGGACGTCAAGCAAAACAGCGGCTATACCTTGAGCACTTCGGTCTTATGAAACGTCATAAAATCCGACGAATCTCTCTTCAATTTCTCCCGATTCGTTATTGGCATAACGGAAAATAACGTTCATTGGACTTGTAGTTGAGACATCCGTGGTTTCATCAGCCTGTATGGAAATAAACGGACTATTTTCAAATTCACTAAAAATCTGTTCTTTAACTACTTCCGTAATACATTCGAGTAGTTCATTTTGTGTGTCAGAGGAAGGGCCTTTATATACCCCATCGGATGATAAATGATCTTTCATATACGGTTCTTCCTCTGCCAAGAAATCCAATAATTCTAAATAATTGCCTTTGTTTAAAGACGTCTCAGATTCATCGTGACCTCTTGCCGCGCCAGGAAACAGAGAGTTGAAATCAGTCTTTTCATTATATTCCTATTTCGCTCGACTTTTTCATTGTGTTCCAAAGCTGCAAGACGCATCGCCTCAGAAAGTGCATGGTCAATTCTAGCGGTACCTAAATGATTATATTTAACAGCTGCTGTGATGTGTGAAATTGAACATTCATTTTTTTTTGCCTTAGAAAGACAATTTTTAAGACTTTCCTCACCAACCCCTCTTTTGCCCCATTCTAAATTGTCTTTAGCAAAAAGCACACAATAAAAACAAAATAATCTATTTCGGGTAGCACTACCACTCAACCATGGTTTCGACTCGTACCATTGTCTCTGAAACCGTCTTACAAACTTTCCATCGGTTTTCTGAAGTGACAAGCTTGGCGTGGGCTTCCGTTCTTTCACCTGGAATTTTTCCTCCAAAGAGAGTTGAGAAAAAAATGTTGGATTTTCAATAAGAAAATTCAATGGATCATGAGATGTATTGAACGCATCCGTTGAAACGCATGTGTCGTGTAGATTAGCGTACTTATGCCTACTATTTGTTTTCAACTACTCTGTAACACAAACACCCCACACAGTAAGATACAAATATATTAATAGAAACACACTTCACTGCACTTAACATTCCACACTGGCAATAGGCTGCACAGATTGGTATCATTCACCGTGTAGCCAGGACTGCCAACATGTCAAAAGAGCACATTAAAAAAACCATTCTGCAAGTTAAGTTATGTATTTTAAAGTAACACATAATGAGATTTATCTTAAATTCATTTTTTTGCGTATGTCTGGGTCCTGTTCAGATTTATGTCCATGTTCAATAATTTTTCATGTCAGAAAATTATGCTATCTTGCATTTAATGTCGTTGACAACCCTGTAACCAGTGCTGTGCTGTCTTAGTTCTGCCAAACACCCCTAGATTGCAGCAGTTATCGTTGTGGCGTTTCTATCTCCAGGAGTCCTTGGGCAAGCCTTAACGCACAAGTTTACAAGATACACCCCCTCTTCACCCCGCCCACCAAGTAGTTGCTACTGCGTCTGCGCGCGTGAGGCTGAGTTTAGGTGAATAGCTATTGGTTGATTTGGTTGTGAGCAGACACGACGCTAGGCAGCGCGAGTTCAAATATATAATATTCGAAATATCAATCGAAAAACACCAATAACAGCCGAAGAAAACTAATTTAACTTTTTTTACGGATAGGCTGAGCCTCAGCGCCCTAATGGGCGCCTCGCCCCTGTCTGTGGGTATCACTGTAGGTTTGCTAGTGTTTAGTAGAGCAGAGACTGTCTGTGGGTGTCACAGTAGGTTTGATAGTGTTTAGTAGAGCAGAGACTGTCTGTGGGTGTCACTGTAGGTTTGCTAGTGTTTTGTAGAGCAGAGACTGTCTGTGGGTGTCACTGTAGGTTTGCTAGTGTTTAGTAGAGCAGAGACTGTGTGTGAGAGTCACTGTAGGTTTGATAGTGTTTTGTAGAGCAGAGACTGTCTGTGGGTATCACTGAAGGTTTGCTAGTGTTTAGTAGAGCAGAGACTGTCTGTGGGTGTCACAGTAGGTTTGCTAGTGTTTAGTAGAGCAGAGACTGTCTGTGGGTATCACTGTAGGTTTGGTAGTGTTTTGTAGAGCAGAGACTGTCTGTGAGTGTCACTGTAGGTTTGCTAGTGTTTTGTAGAGCAGAGACTGTCTGTGGGTATCACTGTAGGTTTGCTAGTGTTTAGTAGAGCAGAGACTGTCTGTGGGTGTCACAGTAGGTTTGCTAGTGTTTAGTAGAGCAGAGACTGTCTGTGGGTGTCACTGTAGGTTTGGTAGTGTCTTGTAGAGCAGAGACTGTCTGTGAGTGTTACTGTAGGTTTGGTAGTGTTTTGTAGAGCAGAGACTGTCTGTGGGTGTCACAGTAGGTTTGCTAGTGTTTTGTAGAGCAGAGACTGTCTGTGAGTGTCACAGTAGGTTTGCTAGTGTTTAGTAGAGCAGAGACTGTCTGTGGGTGTCACAGTAGGTTTGCTAGTGTTTTGTAGAGCAGAGACTGTCTGTGGGTATCACTGTAGGTTTGGTAGTGTTTAGTAGAGCAGAGACTGTCTGTGATTGTCACTGTAGGTTTGGTAGTGTTTTGTAGAGCAGAGACTGTCTGTGAGTGTCACAGTAGGTTTGCTAGTGTTTTGTAGAGCAGAGACTGTCTGTGAGTGTCACTGTAGGTTTGGTAGTGTTTTGTAGAGCAGAGACTGTCTGTGAGTGTCACTGTAGGTTTGCTAGTGTTTAGTAGAGCAGAGACTGTCTGTGGGTGTCACTGTAGGTTTGCTAGTGTTTTGTAGAGCAGAGACTGTGTGTGAGAGTCACTGTAGGTTTGGTAGTGTTTAGTAGAGCAGAGACTGCTGTGAGTGTCACTGTAGGTTTGATAGTGTTTAGTAGAGCAGAGACTGTATGTGAGTGTCACTGTAGGTTTGCTAGTGTTTAGTAGAGCAGAGACTGTTTGTGAGTGTCACTGTAGGTTTGCTAGTGTTTTGTAGAGTAGAGACTGTCTGTGAGTGTCACTGTAGGTTTGCTAGTGTTTAGTAGAGCAGAGACTGTCTGTGAGTGTCACAGTAGGTTTGCTAGTGTTTAGTAGAGCAGAGACTGTCTGTGAGTGTCACAGTAGGTTTGCTAGTGTTTTGTAGAGCAGAGACTGTCTGTGGGTGTTACTGTAGGTTTGGTAGTGTTTTGTAGAGCAGAGACTGTCTGTGAGTGTCACTGTAGGTTTGGTAGTGTTTTGTAGAGCAGAGACTGTCTGTGGGTGTCACTGTAGGTTTGGTAGTGTTTTGTAGAGCAGAGACTGTCTGTGGGTGTCACAGTAGGTTTGGTAGTGTTTTGTAGAGCAGAGACTGTCTGTGAGTGTCACTGTAGGTTTGCTAGTGTTTAGTAGAGCAGAGACTGTCTGTGGGTGTCACTGTAGGTTTGCTAGTGTTTTGTAGAGCAGAGACTGTCTGTGAGTGTCACTGTAGGTTTGCTAGTGTTTAGTAGAGCAGAGACTGTCTGTGAGTGTCACTGTAGGTTTGGTAGTGTTTTGTAGAGCCGAGACTGTCTGTGAGTGTCACTGTAGGTTTGCTAGTGTTTAGTAGAGCAGAGACTGTCTGTGGGTGTCACAGTAGGTTTGCTAGTGTTTTGTAGAGCAGAGACTGTCCGTGGGTGTTACTGTAGGTTTGGTAGTGTTTTGTAGAGCAGAGACTGTCTGTGAGTGTCACTGTAGGTTTGCTAGTGTTTAGTAGAGCAGAGACTGTCTGTGAGTGTCACAGTGGGTTTGCTAGTGTTTTGTAGAGCAGAGACTGTCTGTGGGTGTTACTGTAGGTTTGGTAGTGTTTTGTAGAGCAGAGACTGTCTGTGAGTGTCACTGTAGGTTTGGTAGTGTTTAGTAGAGCAGAGACTGTCTGTGGGTGTCACTGTAGGTTTGCTAGTGTTTAGTAGAGCAGAGACTGTCTGTGGGTGTCACTGTAGGTTTGGTAGTGTTTTGTAGAGCAGAGACTGTCTGTGGGTGTCACTGTAGGTTTGGTAGTGTTTAGTAGAGCAGAGACTGTCTGTGAGTGTCACTGTAGGTTTGGTAGTGTTTTGTAGAGCCGAGACTGTCTGTGAGTGTCACTGTAGGTTTGCTAGTGTTTAGTAGAGCAGAGACTGTCTGTGGGTGTAACAGTAGGTTTGCTAGTGTTTTGTAGAGCAGAGACTGTCTGTGGGTGTTACTGTAGGTTTGGTAGTGTTTTGTAGAGCAGAGACTGTCTGTGAGTGTCACTGTAGGTTTGCTAGTGTTTAGTAGAGCAGAGACTGTCTGTGAGTGTCACAGTGGGTTTGCTAGTGTTTTGTAGAGCAGAGACTGTCTGTGGGTGTTACTGTAGGTTTGGTAGTGTTTTGTAGAGCAGAGACTGTCTGTGAGTGTCACTGTAGGTTTGGTAGTGTTTAGTAGAGCAGAGACTGTCTGTGGGTGTCACTGTAGGTTTGCTAGTGTTTAGTAGAGCAGAGACTGTCTGTGGGTGTCACTGTAGGTTTGGTAGTGTTTTGTAGAGCAGAGACTGTCTGTGGGTGTCACTGTAGGTTTGGTAGTGTTTAGTAGAGCAGAGACTGTCTGTGAGTGTCACAGTAGGTTTGCTAGTGTCTTGTAGAGCAGAGACTGTCTGTGGGTGTCACTGTAGGTTTGGTAGTGTTTTGTAGAGCAGAGACTGTCTGTGGGTGTCACTGTAGGTTTGGTAGTGTTTTGTAGAGCAGAGACTGTCTGTGGGTGTCACTGTAGGTTTGGTAGTGTTTTGTAGAGCAGAGACTGTCTGTGGGTGTCACTGTAGGTTTGGTAGTGTTTTGTAGAGCAGAGACTGTCTGTGGGTGTCACTGTAGGTTTGGTAGTGTTTTGTAGAGCAGAGACTGTCTGTGGGTGTCACTGTAGGTTTGGTAGTGTTTTGTAGAGCAGAGACTGTCTGTGAGTGTCACTGTAGGTTTGGTAGTGTTTTGTAGAGCAGAGACTGTCTGTGGGTGTCACTGTAGGTTTGGTAGTGTCTTGTAGAGCAGAGACTGTCTGTGGGTGTCACTGTAGGTTTGGTAGTGTTTTGTAGAGCAGAGACTGTCTGTGAGTGTCACTATAGGTTTGGTAGTGTTTTGTAGAGCAGAGACTGTCTGTGGGTGTCACTGTAGGTTTGGTAGTGTTTTGTAGAGCAGAGACTGTCTGTGAGTGTCACTGTAGGTTTGGTAGTGTTTTGTAGAGCAGAGACTGTGTGTGAGAGTCACTGTAGTTTTGGTAGTGTTTTGTAGAACTATTTGTCTTCCATATTTGATTTTGATGATGCTCACTTGACGAGTGAAACATTTCAACCCTTAGTTTCTTCTTCTTCTTCTTCTTCCTCTTCTTCTTCAATAGTGCATAACAATATAGAAAACTTAATCACATGTAATTTATCCAGGTTATCCCTCCCCATATTATTCTGCTAAGGTCCCATTCCAGTATTGTACTGAAAATAAGGTCCCGTTAACACCAACCTACACATTTCGGGTACCTACATGTTCCGCATAACCCAATGTGGGCGCGGAACACACTCACTTACTCCTTAAATGCCTCACAATTAAATAAATACCATTTTGCACTCGATTAAAGGCTTATAATTTCATAAAATAAACTCATGAAGGAATGGCAAGTCATGTCGTTTTCAGGCAACAGTAGCTCTAGACGTGACACGGCCGACTGGATGCGAGTAGCGCTCTTCATTACCGGTATAGAAAATGAGGCTCTCTACATGAAATTCCACTAGTTACTCTACTGCTCATACAGCACTGTTAATCTAGTATAGCTTAACTAAGACGTACTGCTAGGCGAACCTGCCGCTAGAGCGCAGGACAGCGTGGCGACATTGGCAAGATAGCTAACCTATATGTCTTTCTGTATTTCCAGACTGTATTTATGCTTTGAATTTCTTGCATTGCATTGGCATGTTTACTTCTCATGTGCCTGAACCTATGTGAATAATGTGAGACCTACAATAGACTACTACCTAATCTCAGATTTCTGTACAATACGTTTACTCATTCATTTCCCCTGCAGTGACCTACATGCTGCGTGAAATATGCCGAGTTCTTTGTGTTCTTCTCATGTACATATGCCGTTTGACAACAATAAATACATTTCTTCAATATTTAAAACTTCCTTCTCCCACATTCTTCCCTACTGCCCCATAAACCTACATTCACGTTGCGAAAGCTCGCACGGGCCCACTAGTATTTCACATATTCCAGTAATTTATGTTGACCGACCAAAGGCTACAATATTAATAACTGAGAAATGCCAGGTCGGATCGTAACTTAGGAGCACGGCTAGTATATTCGGCCAGTGTGAACAAGCTCTGGACTGACACCAACTGTTACATATTTTGCGTTAGTACTTCCATCAAGGGGAGTCCTCGTTAGAATAAAGAACTTTTAGTATAAAGTTTGCTTGGAAATTTCCAGCCTATTCAGTGCACCAGGGGAGAATGTTGATTTGTTTGGTTCCTCAGTGTAGAGGTTGCGACAACGCGGTCATGTAGCCCCGTGTACTTTGGGTGTGTGTAGAATCTGTCTGATAACCGGTGTTAATTGTGTGTTATCCGTTTTCAATTCAAGTGAGGACTGCAGACATTGAATATTTTCAAGTAGTTCCTACTTTTGCCGCCAAACGCCACCGTCAACGATTACTAGTTCAGAACTTGATTACCAGATGCCACCGCAGTCGGCTCCTGGTGACGAACGTCGGAACCTAAGAGCGTTTGTCGAATGTTTAGCCTATATATAATTTAGCTTCACACAGGTGTAATTAGCGGAAGGTTCTTTATCATGCCATAAATCTATGATATGGGACCGCCGACTTTACTTCCCCTCCGAAGGAAGGCATACTGAGTGATTTTTAACGCTCTTAAAAATCCGACGACGTTTCCTGGGTTTGAACCCGCGATCTTGGGCATAGAAACTCAGCATGCTACCAACTACGCCACCGAAGCCGCGGAGAATGTTGAACATAGTTATTTTAAAATCTAACCCATGTACTGTATATACCTCTTCTTGTAGCAGTTGTTTTGTTTTGAGATTGACCGGTATTTGTTTCGTTTGCACGTACACTTTTGAAGTGTCGAAAGTAAATATTCAGCTCCGGTGTTTTCGTCGGGTCCAATCTTCGATAAATACAACATTCAGTTATTCAGCTGTTCGCATCATTGTATTGAGTGCAATTGTAATTTAAACAATGCAATTACAGTTGTAGTTCATACCGCGTTGTCCATGTAACTTAGAAGTTTCCAAGGTAAGCTATTGGACTTTGGACAACGTGTCACTCATGTAGAAAGTTAAATACTGCTGTAAAAGTAACCTTCTAGTTTACTTCTACAACAGTGAAATTTGATCTCATGTTATCTTTCCCTCTTATTTGAGGTAAAAGAACGCTTCAGACCAGACCAAAAGTTAATTCAAATCGAAATCCTAAAACTGTTCGAAGGTACACCACACTCCTCTAAAACACAAAATTAGCACACAATTTGAGGATCATTTTCTCTCATTCAGCCTTTTTTATTTTAGGACGCACAGGAAGTATAATTACCGCATGTATCTCAACCCATCAGGACACGCTGTCTCATTTGTAGCGTATGGACTCGTGCTGGGTTAATTTCACCCAATCAGTTTGAGCGTATAAAACACATTGCACAAGTAAAACTGCATTTCTTTAAGATGCTAACATATCTATGCATACATACGGACATCAGAGGCGTATCCTGATAATAATTTAATGGGGGATTGTGGATGTAAATATAGACTGCCTCACATGAAAGATCCTGAGGTCATCAATACAGGGAGGATGTGACAGTTATTTCACTTTTGGCTGAGGGATATATCGTCCTCCTTGGTAAGTACCAAACGAGCTTCAAATAATAGATCAAAGGAAATACTTAGGGAGGAATTTCATTGATCTATTTAGGGTGATATTGACGTCACGCTTCTCTAATCTTATAATGAGTTATTGTTTCCCAATATTAATGTATATAATGAGTATTGGGAGGTCACCGGTTCTGCCCCGCTAGACGCGGCTGTGCCCATAAAACGAACATGGCGGCCAAGCGAATGTGAAAATGAAAATCCACAGCCTGCTTCCAGTCTCCGACCAGGTCAGGAATGGAATGAATGAAGCCCCCCATCTAGCGGCGAGGATATGGACTGTGCCGGCTGCCGAGGCCTGACGCACTCCTCTGGGGCAATGATGAAATGAATGACAGATGAAATGAAATGATAGTGGAGAGTGTTGCTGGAATGAAATGTTGACAGGAAAAAACCGGAGTACCCGGAGAAAAACCTGTCTGCCTCCGTTTTGTCCAGCACAGATCTCACATGGAGTGACCGGGATTTGAACCACGGACCCAGCGGTGAGAGGCCAGCGTGCTGCCGTCTAAGCCACGGAGGCTTCGGCCAAGCTAATGTGAAACATTTAAATAGACTTTTCTCGTGAACCCATGGTCGGATTAGGACATATGAGGTATTGTAGGACTCAGGGTGACGCCCCCTTTCCTATGGACTACATGTTATATTTTTTTGTAAAAAAAAATTGAAAATTTTTGTTTTTGAAAGTAGGCGATATTTTTTTAACTAATGATGATTGAACGATTCAATGGCTTAAACGAAAGGTCTCTATGTCCTTTATAGTTAGAAAAAACTTAATATATCCTTTTCTTTATTTTAAATTTGAAAAACTAAGAATTTTACAAAAACTTGTATTTGACGTAAATACAATAACTTTCAAGTCTCTAGGACAAAAACTAGTACGTGGTTTTTTTTGGTCATTTTTAGTGATATTTTGGGAAGGTGTTGTTGGATTGGGATGCGCGTGGTAGGGTTATTTTTAGGGTATTGCCCTGTTTGACATGAGGTTGGAAGAGGGATAAATTGTCGTAAAATGTGGAAAACGGAACGGTTTTTATGGGGAGAAAATGAGTTTTTGAAGTTTCTTAGTGGAGGATCGAACCCAGGGTCTTTGTGTTGACAACCAAGCCTGCTAGCCACACCACCAACGATGACAGAGAGACTCACTGTGTGGAGATGGTAGGTTTGTGGTAGTTGAACATTGGAGGGCTGTTATGAAATGAAACTATGGACCTGTGAGTGATGAAGAGTCTGAGGCCTGCCACTGTCTGCTTGTCTTAGTAAACAGCGTGAGTAGTGGACACCCTATCTCTCTCTGTATGCTTTATGGCAGGCTGATTGGTTACAGCAGGCATGTTTAGAGGTGTGGCTATTGGTGATTGCTGCTTTTTCTTCGTCCCACGCAGATGATAAGGAGACTGTTGCTATGATCGAGGTGGGGTTACACTACGTACGTCAGAGCTGGCGGCCATCATGGATTTGTTGGCAAGCGCCAACTTTGAAATGGACTAGGAGTAGGAACTGAGTGATTAAGGATTGAATGGGGTGGAACGACGAGGTCATCCACCCTCTGAAAATAGGGATTAACCTAAGGAGAGGTCATCCGCACTCTCGAAAAGGGATTAGCCTAAAGGGAGAATAAATAAATAAATAAAAAAGACATGGTTTTATTAGAAAAATATTTTTATTAATCCAGGAATTATATGTGGGAGGAAACCTCAGCCATTTCACAAAATATTGAGTGCCTCTGACTGTAACTATTTTCTCAATAAGAAAATCATGGGGGATAATGTTTTTTGTATTTCCTCATAGTAGAATGCGCCTTGAATGGGCTGTCCAGTTTGATCCTCTAGAAGATAAGTCACTGGTTGTCCGAGCTTCACATGGCGGATTTTAAGAATTTCCGTTGTCCAACTTGGTGTGTAGGATTTAGAAAAGATAGATTTATGTCTATTAATCCGAACAAAATCTCCAATTTTGAGGCGGTGTCGTCTAGGGTTGGCCATTTTTATCGGATTAAACAGTTAATTCAACCTGGGAATATTCTTGGTTACTAGTCGTGGCTTGGTTCCAAACGTTCTATGTTTACTGTTGTTGTAACGTGAAACTAGCTCAGGTAACAAGTCTAGCCAGCGGTAAGAGCCACGAGCGGTAATCTCTCTCCACATATTAGTTTTTAGCGTTCGGTTAAATCGTTCAACTACACTCGCTTTTAAATGACTAAATGTAGAATAGTGATGAATATTCAAAGATTTCAGAAAGGTGAAGAAATCCATGCTGAAAAATTCTTTGCCCTGGTCGGTTTGAAAAAAAAAAATGGGTTGACGTTTGGATCGTTGAATAATACCTTTAAAAGCCTTGGTCACCAAAGGTCCAGTTTTATTTTTCAATGGGTCTACAAAGGCCATTTGGAATACACATCAATCACAGTCAACATACAGCGTAAACCATCGTTACGCTAGCATAAGGGCATTTCCACCAAGTCGCCTTGCCCCAAATCATCCACACCCTTTTAAATGACACGTCGCCTTGGAGTTCATGAGCGATGCCCACTTTGATAGGGGATGGATTATAAGATAATTTGTGCATCCCGGAGTTGCTGTTCATTGTGTTGGATTTCGGAATCATGGCCAGCGTGAAGCAAGTATAAGCGTTGTACTAACTCATTGGGATTAATCCAATAGGTTATATCCACGAGTGGTTTTAATTTTTAAACCTAACCACAGGGGCAGAGGCATAGTTACGCTTACTAAACATTTTTGCAATGATGGTTTTATATATTTGTGATATATTGGCATTGGGTTGCTGAGAGGATTTATACTTTCTTTAGTCCGCATTAGTTTCTAATAAAATGGATTTATATTTGTCACGGTCCTGTGGCGTAAAATCATGTAAATATGGGGTACGAGAATACAAGAGCTTTAACAGACCTGGCGTTAATTTACAGTTTATGTTTTTAATTATGACACTAGTACCACTAAATTTAATAGATGAGTCACCAATTTTAAAACCGTCCTGTTCATAGCGAACATCATACGTCGTGTCTGTCTTTCCAGTAAATAGTTTTGTCAAATACGGCACCAGTAGTAATCCATAATATGTTATTAAAATGTTTTAGTTGAGCTTTATTTTGAGGGGAGGACAACAGTTGTGAACACGGAGACGACCTGGAAGTAGAAGGTGTTCAGCCATGGCCGTTTTTTTTTTGTAACAGTTGAAGGGGTGAGAATTTTTTTGAGGACTAAATACAGCATCGCTCCCACTTTCACTTTCATGATGTTGTTGTTCTTCTTCTTCTTGACTATCATCGGTTGATGATTTTACCAGCTGTGGTGAAAGAGTTTGAGTAGATTTTGAACGTGTTAATGGTCTCGTCTGAGAGGTAGCAGCGTTTTGTTTGAGTCATGTTATCAGCAGGCGATGGAACATGTTTTAACAGAGCCATAGGGTTGATGCTTTTAAACGTTGTAATTCATGACATTTGCGTCGAATATTATATTGTGCCTCAATGATACGCTGCTTTATTTGAACATTTTTCATGTACCCTGTGGGTGTCTCCATGGTGGTAAACTAACTAACAAGAAATACCAAAACATCAGTCTATTTAAAGAGAAATAAAATGATCAAAGCCCAGGCGGTATCGGCCTTCACATCGTTCACGTTGTTTATTAATCACCAAACATGCATGCGGATGACTGTTCTAACATGTTGCAACAACTGTGTGAAAGCCGTAAATGACATATCAGGATTAACGTGATCTTGAAAAATATGATAGACATTTCTGGAATCTTGTCGAAAGAGAACAATCAGATCTGCATTATCGCGAATCAACTGTTTTGGAAGTTTTGAATACGTCTGGGCGAGATAAAAACAGTTGACCTGTTTATGGCGGCCCATGCTACAATACTCTTGGATAATGGCCTGTAGTTGATTAGCAATATCATCAGAAATAATAATAGAATCAGGACGTATACTGTCTGGTTGAATGACGTCTTGAGGTGATGTAAATGTAAAATATCCCATGGATTCTTTATTTAACGAATACATAATTTGTTCCAGATACACGTACAGAGGTTGGAACAAAGATTTAGCAAAAATATGAATATTTTGAAATCGTAGGTCATGAGGAGCGGTAATGATGTTGAGCAAAACATTGGTCTTCCCACAGCCAGAAGGTCCCACGATAATACATAGAATCGTGGATGGAAATAGTGAGCCGTGGCGTTTTGGTTGACACACAACCAGCGAAAGCCCTGAAAACAAATCGGTGACGGGCAAGGCGTCTGGTTGTTTCATCAATTCCATAGTAATTACAACTGAGTATTTTTCATGTGTGTATCAGGTTTATATATATACAGAACCAACCACTAGGACAGGATATTTTGATGCCTATCACCATGGATGTGTTTGGGCGAGCTAGAGTAACTCTGTCCACGGCCGCTTCCTTTCCAAAACAGCATCAAGAGGTGACAACCAAATCCTATGTCAATCGCAAAGTGCAAAGTTTATACCTCATGGTCCAGAGGCTAACAGTCAAAGGCCATTCGGCCAATCATAACCGTATTATTCACGTAGAAGTTCCTCAAGACAATGACAATGTTTGCACCAAACGCTATCTCACCAACCAAATGAAAAAAAACTTTATAAATCAACAAGCTGTACCCGGCATGCGTTGCAATGCCAATCAAAGGAAGTGTTGGCGTTGTAACTTTGTTTGTCGAAGTGCTTTTCGATTCCCAATATTTTTTTTCCTTTTTCGTTAACCACCTCTAAACTATTGTAAAATTTATTCACTATCTGAAAAAAATCATGGGAGCGTGCTCAACAACTCCACAAAGTTTCACTAAACATTTTTGCAATGATGGTTTTATATATTTGTGATATATTGGCATATGGTTGCTGAGAGAATTTATACTTTCTTTAGTCCGCATTAGTTTCTAATAAAATGGATTTATATTTGTCACGGTCCTGTGGCGTAAAATCATGTAAATATGGGGTACGAGAATACAAGAGCTTTAACAGAACCTGGCGTTAATTTACCGTTTATGTTTTTAATTATGATACTAGTACCACTAAATTTAATAGATGAGTCACCAATTTTAAAACCGTCCTGTTCATAGCGAACATCATACGTCGTGTCTGTCTTTCCAGTAAATAGTTTTGTCAAATACGGCACCAGTAGTAATCCATAATATGTTATTAAAATGTTTTAGTTGAGCTTTATTTTGAGGGGAGGACAACAGTTGTGAACACGGAGACGACCTGGAAGTAGAAGGTGTTCAGCCATGGCCGTTTTTTTTTGTAACAGTTGAAGGGGTGAGAATTTTTTTGAGGACTAAATACAGCATCGCTCCCACTTTCACTTTCATGATGTTGTTGTTGTTCTTCTTCTTGACTATCATGGGTTGATGATTTTACCAGCTGTGGTGAAAGAGTTTGTGTAGATTTTGAACTTGTTAATGGTCTCGTCTGAGAGGTAGCAGCGTTTTGTTTGAGTCATGTTATCAGGAGGCGATGGAACATGTTTTAACAGAGCCATAGGGTTGATGTTTTTAAACGTTGTAATTCATGAAATTTGCGTCGAATATTATATTGTGCCTCAATGATACGCTGCTTTATTTGAACATTTTTCATGTACCCTGTGGGTGTCTCCATGGTGGTAAACTAACTAACAAGAAATACCAAAACATCAGTCTATTTAAAGAGAAATAAAATGATCAAAGCCCAGGCAGTATTTGCCTTAACATCGTTCACGTTGTTTATTAATCACCAAACATGCATGCGGATGACTGTTCTAACATGTTGCACACAACTGTGTGAAAGCCGTAAATGACATATCAGGATTAACGTGATCTTGAAAAATATGATAGACATTTCTGGAATCTTGTCGAAAGAGAGCAATCAGATCTGCATTATCGCGAATCAACTGTTTTGGAAGTTTTGAATACGTCTGGGCGAGATAAAAACAGTTGACCTGTTTATGGTGGCCCATACTACAATACTCTTGGATAATGGCCTGTAGTTGATTAGCAATATCATCAGAAATAATAATAGAATCAGGACGTATACGGTCTGGTTGAATGACGTCTTGAGGTGATGTAAATGTAAAATATCCCATGGATTCTTTATTTAACGAATACATAATTTGTTCCAGATACACGTACAGAGGTTGGAACAAAGATTTAGCAAAAATATGAATATTTTGAAATCGTAGGTCATGAGGAGCGGTAATGATGTTGAGCAAAACATTGGTCTTCCCACAGCCAGAAGGTCCCACGATAATACATAGAATCGTGGATGGAAATAGTGAGCCGTGGCGTTTTGGTTGACACACAACCAGCGAAAGCCCTGAAAACAAATCGGTGACGGGCAAGGCGTCTGGTTGTTTCATCAATTCCATAGTGATTACAACTGAGTATTTTTCATGTGTGTATCAGGTTTATATATATACAGAACCAACCACTAGGACAGGATATTTTGATGCCTATCACCATGGATGTGTTTGGGCGAGCTAGAGTAACTCTGTCCACGGCCGCTTCCTTTCCAAAACAGCATCAAGAGGTGACAACCAAATCCTATGTCAATCGCAAAGTGCAAAGTTTATACCTCATGGTCCAGAGGCTAACAGTCAAAGGCCATTCGGCCAATCATAACCGTATTATTCACGTAGAAGTTCCTCAAGACAATGACGATGTTTGCCCCAAACGCTATCTCACCTACCAAATGAAAAAAGAACTTTATAAATCAACAAGCTGTACCCGGCATGCGTTGCAATGCCAATCAAAGAAAGTGTTGGCGTTGTAACTTTGTTTGTCGAAGTGCTTTTCGATTCCCAATATTTTTTTCTTTTTTCGTTAACCACCTCTAAACTATTGTAAAATTGATTCACTATCTGAAAAAAATCATGGGAGCGTGCTCAACAACTCCACAAAGTTTCATCGCAATGAAATGAATGGCATATGAACGCATACGGAACTTTGTTAAAACGATTCGAGCGCCGTCACACATTTGTTGAATATACTCGTACGCTCCCTATTGTAAAATGAATTTACTAAGTCGAAAACTTTTCCAACTCATCAAAGTTTAATCGCAATCGAATGAATGGCATATGAACGCATACGGGATTTTGTTTAAACGATTCGCACGCCGTCACTCATTTGTTGAATCTACTTGTGCGCCACCCATTGAAAAACGGATTTACTAATTCCTACACCTTCGCAGGACTGTACACAACTCACCAAAGATTTATCACAATCGGATGAATGGTATATGAACGCATACGGGGCTTGGTTGAAACGATTCACGAGCTGTCGCTCATTAGTTGAATATACTCGTGGGCTACCAATTGTAAAATGGATTTACTAAATCAGAAATCTTCGCGGGAGTGGAAACAACATTTCACCAACTTTCATTGCAATCGCATGAATGGTATATGGACGCATACGGATTTTATTAACGATACGCGCGCCGTTGCTCATTTGTTGAATCAACTCGTGCGTTACCTATTGTAAAAAGGATTTACTAAGTCAGAAACCTTTCCTGGAGTGTGCACAACAATTCACGAAAGTTTCATAGCAATCGGATGAATGGTATATGAACGCATACGGGACTATGTTGAAACACTTCGCGCGTCGTCGCTCATTTGTTTAATCTACTTGTGCGATACCTACTGTAAAGTGAATTTACTAAGCCAGAAACCTTCCCTGAAGTGTACACAACATCTCACCCAAGTTTCATCGCTATCATACGAATAGTATATGAACGCATACGGGACTTTGTTGAAAATCATAGCGCGTCGTCGCTCATTTGTTGACTCTACTCATGCGCTACCTATTATAACATGGATTTACTAAGCCAGAAACCTTGCCTGTAATGTATACAACCTCTCACCCAAATTGCATCGCTATCGGTCGAATGGTATGTGAACGCATACAGGACTTTGTTGAAACGCATCGCCCGTCCTCGCTCATTTGTTGAATCTACTCGTGCGCTACCTATTGTTAGGTGGAATACTAAGCCAGGACCTTACCTGAAGTGTACAGAATATCTCACCCAAGTTTCATCGCAATGGGATGAATGGTATATTGAACCCATGTACCATTGGTTCAAGGGGTCGAATCCATGTATTATGGTAAAAAGAAGGAAGGAAATATACAGTCTTCGGAGGAACATAGAAAGATTTTATACAAGAGGGCGAGTATAATGTTGTGCAAGAAGTAAGGGTCCAGGTGGCCAGGAAATGATATCACGCATGACGCACCGATAGGAGCCGATCATGGCTATAATTAGAACGAGTGGAACTTTCCGTTCGGAGTGACTGCGAGCATGTTTCGGAAATTGATCTTACGATGCAGTAAATTGGCATCGTCACAGTTGTGCAAGAAGAAGAATAATTAGATTTAAAGCACTTGCGAGCATATAATTAACTAAAGAAATACATCATTGTGAATCATTTCGGAATAGAGATTTTTGTGTGGAGAAAAAGGTTTTAATAATTGCCTAGAAAAGAAGTGCAAACGTGGCCATACGTCATAAAAAGTTCCCCGAGACCCGAGATGGAGGGATTAAAAATCAACCTCAACACCCACGTACCTCAAGAGTAAATTTCATTTAATATCTCGAAATTGTACGATCGATTTTCACGTACAAAGAAATCAGTTCACGTTTAGAAAACAAGCTTTCCAGAGATATAATTTCCAAATATGTGCGACCATTACTTCAAAAGTTGGTTCTGAAAAAGCAAGAAATTTATCTTTTTGTCGCCGATTTGTATAAAAGCCCTGGCCGTGCCAGGCAAATCATGCAGTACTTACTAGACCTCGAGAGGTCGTGATACTCTGTATCACCAACGAGCACCCGTAGGGAGTGGCCGAGAAGTATCATCATAGTATCGCCGTGTGAAAACTTAGGAAAATAAGTACAGGATTTAGTTCCACCAGTATCAGTCTTATAGTGAAAGTTCCGTATTACAGTCAAAATAGGCTGCGAACTTAAAAGAACAGGCGATAGGTCTTCAGATAACAATTTAGTAAAACGACAGAAAGTGTCGTAACGTTTGAAGTACCAACGATAGATAAAACGAACATTTCTAGCAAAGTTAAAGAACCCGATCAGGGTCAGACGAAATAAGTGCCGCCTAGTATTCTGAATAGGATAGGGTCTAGAGCGAAGAAAATAATAAGGGAAAATTTAATCCAAGACATTGTCTCACTGGAGACAAACGAACAGTGATTAAAAGCAGTAAGGAAGAGCAGTAAATGCTAGAGAATCATAGGTCACCGATAAATATTCGAGAGACCGTAAATAGGACAAACTGTATCTAGACAAACTAAATAGTGTCTAGAGAGAAACGACTTCGAGCTAGTAAAATAAAGCCGAATAGTCAGGAAACCGGATCTGAAGAATTACCGTTCCAGGGAGGGGTAGATTGATCGAGACTTTCAACTTCTTACCAGATAGGGAGCCGACATCTAAGAGTTGCACCCTTGGAAACGGGAATCAAGAAATCACGTGTGTAAGGCAAAATCAAAGCCTCAGTGATTAGAAGCAGTGTAATGTAAATATATAAAATTTGTGTTAGTATAGTAAATTTTTAGTGACTTTATTTGTGTATAATAGAAGAATACAGAATTGTATTCAAAAATGTTACCAGTGTTTATGGTATATAAGTTATATGTGTGTCAAGAAATGTCAGTGTGTGACATGGAATTAATCAAGATGGCTTTAACACATTAAGTGGGCGAGATGAAACATCGTTGGAAAATACGGTCGATGACCGTCTTATCATGTAAGTAACCATTCCATTATGTTATGTGTTGGGGAATATTTGTGTACAATCCACCTGAGAATGAGAAAATAGGGATGTTTTTGAATAACAAATAACAGAATATAGCGCGATCTGAACGATAAAAATTGAGAAAGTATAAAATGATTATGTGAAGTGAATAAATCCCTTAGAGGAAATGTATGAAATAAAATATCAGTGTATTTGATAAATCATTTAATGATATGAAAGCAAGCGTAATAATAATAATAATAAGAATTATATAAATGAAGATTAAGTTGAATTATATGAAAGTAGTAGCTTTTGAGCTCCTGTAATAGAATATCTACATGTTGTGAATACATGTTCTTAAAGTATAGCGATTATTGTCACGGGAGAGGATTAATATAAAATTGAATGTAGAGCAAATGTTGATTTTGAATTTATCAGTTCTTTGGAAGACACTTGGCCGTAAAGTAATGTATAGCGCATGTCGCGCATTGAAGTAATTTGTCACGCTAGGAAGGCGTTGAACCTAAATATACTTGGTAAATTAATTATGAGGGGCAGTTGATTGCGGTAATGGAGCTATGATAAGTCCTCCATATAGTGATATGATCACGAGGCCGCTGTGTGTATTTTATAAAAGGGTGCTATTTATTGTATTATGAGCGCAGGTTAGACAAAGGTCGCCCTAAGTCGTTAATGTTGTAAAGTCCTCCAGTATGGGATGTGGTTCCCGAGGCAGTGAAAGAATCGAACCCAGGTTCGTCTGTGTGAAGCCCCTAAATATTGTTGTTGTATTGAATTATTCTTACCCACCAATGAGGACACTTCATAATTAATAAATGCCAAGGTTACGAGAGTGGTCTATGAACCTAAATAATGTTGTTAAAATAAATGAATGAAAAGCCACGTCTGTTCAAAGAACTGCGTATAAGAAATAGCTGTATAAGCAGAGAGTAGCCTGTCTCTGTGGGCGAGACTTGGGGTTCCTGCTCCCGGACAATAAATCACGCTGAGTGGTACGGTCCGACCCTTACTATTGACGGAAGTGCGGTAGGTCGGGTGACCGTATGTTTGAAGTCATAATACACCGTGAGTGTTTAGAGTTTGTTAATGACCCGGGATTCGAACCGAGGTTCTTGTAGATGAAAGATACCGCCTGCAAGTTCAGATCGTTGCTATCTTATGAGATAATGGTCTTTGAAGACAAACAAATAATAAATCCCTAATGTAATGTTATATTGATGTAGGATTTCACGAGTTCAGTGAAGACAATTAGATTTCGGGAGTGATCATAATTTTTGACATGTTCAAGTAGTCTTCTATAACTCGGGAGTACACAAGTGTTTTCCCAATCACTGTAGTGAATTTGTTAACTTGAGAGAGGTGGTAACATAAGAACAATGTGAAAAGCCCAAAAATTTAAGTAAAGGAGTAACAGTACTTTAATAAGAATTACATATTGTTTAGATTATAAGATACTCATATAATAGGAAGTGAGGTGTTGTATAAGAATAACAGAGAGTATGTAAAGGTATCGAGCCGTTGGGAGCTCGTGATTATATTGAATTCTAAAAGGGATACTTTATGGAAGTGAAAAGAATTATAAGTTTGTTGGTTTGTAGGAAACCATTTATTCTGATTTAACATTTGTTTTATTTTATGTATTCCTTGTTCACTCTGAACAAGTTAAAAGTATTGGTCAGTATTTTATTTGTTTAAGTTGTTGTAGCGCCATATATTTGGTTAATTAAATGTTTTATAGTAGGAGTTGATTTTGTTTATTTATTTTGGAAGTGTATCCTCTATTTAATCCAAAATGTGTAGGTCACAGAGTGGGAAAACATACCATAACCCCGAAAATCCCGATTTGAGCATTGCTGGCATACTGTGATTTGCATATTTCTTGCTGAAAGGGCACAATATGAACGCATGAGGGACTTTCTTGAAACAAACGCACGCCATTTTGTTGAAGCTATTCGCGCCCCATTTATTGTAAATTGGATTTACTGTACCTGTAACTTTTCCGGGACTGTTCATTCCAACACACCGAAATTTGATCGCAATCGGATGAATTGTATATGAACGCATCGCCAACACGCATTTGTTTAAACTACTCGCGCGCTGTCTATTGATTAACGATGCCTATAATGATTTCGGAAGTATGCACAACAACTCACAAAAATTTGACCGCAATCGGATAAATGGTTTATGAACGCATAAGAGACGAACAAACGAACATCCTTTTTATATATATAGGCCTACTAGCTGTACCCGGCTTGAGTGGCAATGCCAATCAAAGAAAGTGTTGGCGTTGTGACTTTGTTAGTTGAAGTGCTTTTGATTCCCAATATGTTTTTCTTTTTCCGTTAACCACCTCTAAACTATTATAAAATTGATTTACTATCTCAGAAACATTCAATGGAGCGTGCTCAACAACTCACCAAAGTTTCATCGCAATGAAATTAATGGAATACGAACGCATACGGGACTTTGTTTAAACGATTCGCGTGCCGTCGCTCATTTGTTGAATCTACTTGTGCGATACCTATTGTAAAGTGGATTTACTAAGCCAGAAACCTTCCCTGAAGTGTACACAACATCTCACCTAAGTTTCATCGCTATCATACGAATAGTATATGAACGCATACGGGACATTGTTGAAAAGCATAGCGCGTCGTCGCTCATTTGTTGACTCTACTCGTGCGCTACCTATTATAACATGGATTTACTAAGCCAGAAACCTTGCCTGTAGTGTACACAACCTCTCACCCAAATTGCATCGCTATCGGCCGAATGGTATGTGAACGCATACAGGACTTTGTTGAACGCATCGCCCGTCGTCGCTCATTTGTTGAATCTACTTATGCGTTACCGCTTGTAAAATGGATTTACTAAGCCTGAAACATTCCCTGGAGTGTACACAACATCTCACCCAAGTTTCAACGCTATCGGACGAATGGTATATGAACGCATAAGGGCTTTGTTGAAACGCTTCGCGAGTCGTCGCTCATTTGTAGAATCTACTCGTGCGCTACCTATTATAACATGGATTTACTAAGCCCGAAACTTTCCCTGGAGTGTACACAACAACTGACCCAAGTTTAGTCGCTATCGGACGAATGGTATGTGAACGCATACAGGACTTTGTTGAAACGCTTCGCCGTCGTCGCTCATTTGTTGAATCTACTCGTGCGCTACCTATTGTTAAGTGGATTTACTAAGCCAGAAACCTTACCTGAAGTGTATAGAACATCTCACCCAAGTTTCATCGCAATGGGATGAATGGTATATGAACACATGTGGGACTTTCTTGAAACAAACGCACGCCATTTTGTTGAAGCTACTCACGCGCCATCTATTGTAAATTGGATTTACTACGCCTATATCTTTTCCGGGACTGTGCACAACAACTCACCAAAATTTGATTGCAATCGGATGAATTGTATATGAACGCATCTCCAACACGCATTTGTTTAAACTACTCGCGCGCTGTCTATTGTACATTGGATTAACTATGCTTATAATGATTTCGGAATTGTGCACAACAACTCACCAAAATTTGATCGCTATAGGATGAATGGTTTATGAACACATAAACGACGAACAAACGAACATCCATTTTATATATAATTATATAAGATTCAATATCAGATAAGATAAGATGACGTAAGCTTACATTGATGACGATTTTTGCGTAGGTTCATTATTCAAACGTTCACTTCGGTCGCATGATTAGTACACAAGAAATAAAAACATAATTTTAAAATTGCGCAAAGTCACCGACTTGAGGTTATGTGAACAATTGAACTAAATTAGATGCCATTGCATAACAATGTGTACATACATTTACTGTACCATATTTCACTGCGCTCAGGTGCTTAAATCACGATTAATGTTTATTTAAATGCTTCACCTTCGCATGGCCGCCATGTTCGTTTTGTATTTTACAGGTTTTTGGAAGTCTTATAGCTGAACGTCTAGCAGTACCCTTTATCACCGTACAAAATTTCAGGGTGATATCAGTTATAGTTTTTGAGATATAGAATGCCGGTGAAATATTTCGCACAACCACCATCTTGAGGTTATGTAAACAATTGAATTACCCTAAACTAGATGCCAGTGCATTTCAATGTCTATAAACATTTGCTGTACCAAGCTTTATTGCGTTTGGACAAGTTAATCACGAGAAAAGTCTATTTGAAAGTTTCAATTTCGCTTGGACGCCATGTTCGCTTTTTAGTTAACAGGTTTTCAAAAATTTAATAGTTTAACTTCTAATGGTGCCCTTTATCACCGTAAAATCTTTTAGGGTGATATCAGGAATAGTTTCGGAGATATACAATGCCGGTGAAATATTTTGCACAGCCACCATGTTGGATTGGTGAGACGTAATAACATTTGAAGGACACGGTCGGGGTTAGGCAAAATACTACTATGACCCTACCGTGTTTAATTGAAATCGCTTCGCCGTTTAGAAGTTATACGGGGCACACACACATACGCACACACACACACACACATACACACACACATATTCAGTATAAACACACACACGGACAAAAGGTTATCCCATAATAAGACTATTTTTCCATAAGTGAAAATAGGCTAAAAATGGCTTCTATCACTTTAATTTTAAATCTGCAGTATGATAAGTATAATAAATGCTTCATTACTACCAGTATGGCCTATGTCTGAATGTGAAAAAGACGGAGTATCTGGAGTTAAACCCAAGCGACGGTACCATTCAAGTCACTGGACAAAATCTAGTCAAGACAGAATGCTTCAGGTACCTTGGATCTCGTCTTCAGAGTGATGGCAACTTCAATGATGAAGTAAGAGCCAGGGTAAACGCAACCTGGTTGCGGTGGAGGGAGGTCACGGGCGTGCTTTGCGACAAGAAAATGCCACTTCGTCTAAAATCGAAGATATATCGGACAGTGGTACGGCCAGTTGCGCTGCATGGCGTCGAATGTCGACCATCCGACAAAATTTCAGAACGTCGCCTGCACGCCATGAAAATGAGAATGCTTCGTTGGACAATGGGCATCTCCCTTATTGACCATGTCAGAAACGACACAATTCGGGAGCAAATGGGTGTGCCCCAATTGTGGACAAAATGAGAGAGAAACAGCTCCGATGGTATGGGCATGCCCTGCGTGCAGCGCCTGATACTGTTACTAACCCTGTCCTTCATTATGAGGTTGAAGGCCTAAGCCCCAGAGGACGACCGAAGCAGCGTTGGCAAGACACAATAAATGGTGACTTAAAAATTACCGGCCTAAATCCAGCTGACGCACGAAACCGGACAGAATGGAGGTCAATGACCAAAAAAGCGGACCCTGCACCAGCGGGACAACGCTAGGAAGAAGAAGAAGCTTACTACCAATAAGGCATCACCAAAATACACGAGATTTTATAACTACTTCATAAAGAAATTACAACACATGTTTTCATGATTTTACCATCAGATGGTAGCACTTGAAAATGAAAATCCACCGCCTGCTTCCAGTCTCCGACCGGGTCAGGAATGGAATGAATGAAGCCCCCATCTACCGGTGAGGATATGAACTGTGCCGGCTGCCGAGGCCTGACGCACTCCTCTGGGGCAATGATTAAATGAATGACAGATGAAATGAAATGATAGTGGAGAGTGTTGCTGGAATGAAATTTTGACAGGGAAAACCGGAGTACCCGGAGAAAAACCTGTCTGCCTCCGTTTTGTCCAGCACAGATCTCACATGGAGTGACCGGGATTTGAACCACGGACCCAGTGGTGAGAGGCCGGCGTGCTGCCGCCTAAACACGGAGGCTTCACGGTGGTAGCACTTGTTGTTTCGAAATTCATAGCCTAGAGAAATTAAATAGCTGACTGAACAAAACAGCTGTTGCGCTGAGGAGTCACTGCAGGGAAAGTACATTTCAAGTGGTGAGGAATTAACGAAGTGTCCCCTTGGGTTAGTTGGGATCTGTATCCTAAGCACCTAACATTCAAGATGTACTTACTTGTTTGGGCCCAGTATTGATTCCTCTTGATGCCATTTTCCATGAGCCTGATGTCTTCCAGACAGATTTTGTTTGGTATTTTGGAGTAGACCTTCTCTCGCCTCGCTTCTAATTCTCCTCCCGCGACCATCTTGATTAAGCTGGGATTAACGCCCGTCCGTAGTAACTTCGACACACTGCTGGAGACTGTCGCTCCCAGAACACCAAGGACGAGGAGCGACTTGACCCACATGGCGACAGACGAGGAAAGAGTGAACCTTCCACACTGAGTTCGATATCTTATGTAAAATGTTCCCAAGGTTGACATGTTCTTTCAAAAGTAACCACGAATGTGGAAATTGACACGACAAACCAATAACTTACTGTGACAACAATGATTAATTTACGAGCTCTAATCATGCCAACTGTCAAGTGCTAATGAAATAGACTAACCATGATGGTAAAAACAAGTAACAGATAGCCTAGCCCGTCTATTTTTTCCTTCAATATTTAACTTCAATCAATTTTGGGTACAGAATCCTTCACGTAGTTTTGTTTAATACTATTAATTTCTAACTAGTTTTAATTAGAATTAATTTGATTTCTTTAGTTCAACATGAGATATCTGTAATAATTAAGCTACTAGCAACCCGGGCTTCGCCCGGAAACTGAAGCACCATATATATAATTTATGGAGGATTCATAATTCATCTCAGAATTCTCTTTTTCGACCAAAAACCATGGCCATTTCTTCCCTGTGTCGAAGGAACTTTGGGGATGACTCCCTTTGTCACTGTGAATTCCTTCTTTCTCTCTCTTGTGACAATCAAGAAATTATTTGTTGCTCAGTTTCATTGTTAGTTGACAAGCGTATTTTTTATTTCAATGAACTACGCCCTATATCCTTCTTCCGTCTCGGCATGATGGGTTAAAATGACTGACTGGACTATTAATTATATTATCATGGAGATAGCATATGCAACGAATGAAAAATATTGAAACCCACACATTAATTGTATTTAACAGTGAAAATTATTAACAAAAGTAATGGAATGCAGCCAAATGAAGTCAGAAACCTATATGGACTTCAAATTGGCAGGTTAAAAGCTAAAGGAAGTAGGTGACATCTGTTACTTAGGAAGCAAAGTAACCAGTGATGGACGAAGCAAAGTGGAAAGCATTTTTACAGAAAAGTAATCTGTTGACATTGAACATAGATTTTGGTATTAGGAAGTCATTTTTAAAATACATTGTCTGGAGGGTGGCGCTCTATGGAAGTGAAACTTGGACTGTGGGTGCAGCAGAAAACAGGAGAATAGAAGCTTGAAATGTGGTGTTACAGGAGAATGATGAAGTTCAGATGGGTAGAGAGTAACAAATGAAGAGCTGTTAATATGAGTGGGAGAGGTAACTGCCAATGAAGAGAAGATATAGGTTGGTAGTACACATACTGAGACACCCAGGAATAGCAAGCTTACTTATGGAAAGAAGTTTCGATGACAAGACCTGTAGGGGTAGACGAAGGTTAGAATATGTTAAACAGAATGCCTCGGTTGTAAGGTGTGGCAACTATGTAGAGATGAAACAGTAGTGCTGACAGGCCGGTTCTGAGTCGCCCCCTACTTTCATATAAAACTTTACCGATATCTCCCGAACGCGTGGTTGGATTTTAACGAACGAGGTATTGTTGGCGTTGGGATGACGTTATCTTGGCTAAGCATGTGTGTTGGTATTTTTTTTTAAATTAAAAATTGTTGTTTTTTGGATTGGCGCTATTTTGGAAACGGTGAATTTTGGGGAAAAGTTTGTTTGACGTTAATGAAAGGTGGGTATGCCCTCTAGGTGAGCAGCAAGTTTCAAGGGTGTAGGAGGAAAAAAATGATAGCCTACTTTCTCGCGAACATTGGCGATAATTGGCGAATGAATGGTTGGATTTTAACGAATGAGGTATTGTTGGCGTTGGGATGACATGCTCTTGGCTAAGAATGTGTGTTGGTATTTAAACAAATTTTTTTGAAAATTCATGGTTTCGGATTTTTGATTATTTAGGAAACGGTGAATTTTGGGGGAAAAAATTGTTTGACGTTAATGAAAGGTGGGTATGCCCTCTAGGCGGGTAGCAAGTTTCAAGGGTGTAGGAGGAAAAATAATTGATAGCCTACTTTCTCGCGAACATTGGCGATAATTGGCGAATGGATGGTTGGATTTTAACGAATGAGCTATTGTTGGCGTTGGGATGACATGCTCTTGGTTAAGAATGTGTGTTGATACATTAAAAAAAAAATGAAAATTCTCGGTTTCGGATTTTTGATTATTTAGGAAACGGTGAAGATAAGAAAAAAAGTTTGTTTGACATGAATGGTTGGTTTTTACCTCGTCCACCCGCACCATAAATTTCAAGTCTCTAGGTGAAAAAAAGGCTTTTTAGTATCTCGCTAACCAATAATGCGATTTAAACATATGAGGTGTCGTAGAACTCGTGGTGAACTCCCCTTTTCTATAAACGGGGTATATGCACCCCAAAATAAAAACAACACTTACCCGGCAAATAAATATTATTTTTGTATGTGCGCACACGGACGGCTTTTGTCAAAAGGACCTAACGACACGTTTGTTAATATTTTCTTAACCCCTGATGGGATTTTGCCATAGGCAGTATCCTAGCCCTGGGGGTGACGCCCCGTTTTTGAATGTATGATTCATTTCTTTTGTCAAAAAGGGCCTAACTACACTTTTGTTCATATTTCGCGAACCAATCATGCTAGGGACTTGTATGAGGGGTCCTAGCACTTGGGGCGACGTCCCCCTTTGCGGGGTGAAACAACCCCCCAAAATTGAAAAATCCATATCTTGGGAACGAAGAAGCCTAAAATTAGGTGTGATACCTTAAACAATAGGGGATGATATGGGCTTTTACCTCGATTGGTCATTTCACCCCTAAAACAGTAAATAGTCATTTTACGAGAAAAAAAACTGTTAAACACTTAGAAATGATAAATGACCTTAAGATCTTTTGTTTTTCATAAACATAGAAGGGGGTGGGGGTGGAAACTACCCCCCAAATAGAAAAATCCATATCTTGGAAACAAAGAAGCCTAAAATTAGGTGTGATAGCTTAAAAATAGGGGATGATATAGGCTTTTACCTCGATTGATCATTTCACCCCTAAAACAGTAAAAAGTCATGTTACGAGAGAAAAAAACGTGTTTAACGGGTAAAAATGATAATTGAACCTAAGATCTTTTGTTTTTGATGAAAAATAGCAGGGGGGGGGTGAAAACTATTCCCAAATTGAAAAATCAATAACTTGAAAACGAAGAACCCTAAAATTAGACGTGATAGCTTAAAAATAGGGGATGATATAGGCTTTTACCTCGATTGGTCATTTCACCCCTAACACGCCACATAGTCATGTTATGGGGGAAAACGTGTTAAACACCTAAAAATAATAATAAATGATCTTTTGTTTTTGATGAAAAATAGCAGGGGGGTGAAACTACCCCCAAATTAAAAAATCAATATCTTGGAAACGAAGAACCCTACAATTAGGTGTGATAGCTTAAAAAATAGGCCATGACATACGCTTTTACCTGGATAGGTCATTTTACCCCCAAAACAGTAAATAGTCATGTTATGGGAAAAAATGTGTCAAACACCTAAAAGCATAAGCGTTTTGTGAAACCATGCTTTAATGGATATGTGTATGGAGGATGATTGTTATTATTATCATGTATTATTATTAGGTAATTAAGGATTAATGTGTGTATAGATAACTAACCAGTGGGGAGCGTGATGGCGCGGGTGCTTAGCTGCTCGTCTTTACCCGGACGGCTGGGGTTCATATCCCGGTGACAGCGGGGTGGAATTTTCACATGAAAAATCACGTGGCATGAGGAAGGGCATTCGGCCTTAAATCCCCGGCCAAAACCAAAATGAGCCTGGTTGGCTCCGGCGACTCAAAATAATTGGGAAAAGCCGAAGAAAGAAAAAAAAAGAAAAAAAAGGCAACTCACCAGTAATAGTAAACATTTGTTTAAGGTGTTGAAGAAGTCAGGATGGCCAACCCGTTGCCATGGTTCACGAATGGACCCCAAAAGTTTTATCTGTCAAGACTCAGTGTACCCTGTTGCCGCCTTTAGGAAAAAAATCGAACCCGGGGCCTCTGTGGTGACAGTGGACTTATATTCATGATGCGTTTTAAACAAACATACGCTTGCATACTACCACTGGGTTGAATCTGCACACAGACACTGGCTTTGGTTAGTGTAGTGTGCCTTGGTGATAACAGCACGGCGATCTTGTCAGCAAGTTTCATATTACTCGTCTGCTTGATAGTGGACGTGCTCTGCACTGTGTTATCATACAGGACATGACTAGATAGTGGTTGGGTAAAGGTTTAACAAAGGCTCAGTGAACCTTATTGCAACCTTGAAATGAATGTCTTGGTATAGTCGGGGTTGGAAGCCAAGACCTTAGCGTTGACAATGAAGTAGGTTTACCACTACACGGTGAGATGGTCAAATAATAATGTAACAGAACATATAGAAACGTTTTGTATAGTTTAACGAATTGACTAAGAGCCATACGATGAGAAGTGTAGGTAATGGAAATTGAATCCTTAGCTGATGACTATACTACTTGTAATCTATAGCAATGCCCACGTATAAGCTATCATGTTAGAAAAAGAATAGTGTGGCTTGTTTTAAAAGGAAAATAATTGTGTTTACTGTGAAACACAAATCTGAATTTAAAATTAGTTTATGTCCTACATGATGTTTGAACTCTTTTTTTTATTTATATTTTAGACAAACGCTAACATAGTTGTAATTCAGAAGCCATGGCCGCCTCTTTTCCAATCCTACACCGTACGCTGAAGTTAAAATGAATAATGATCACGTTACAGACAGCCAGTTTCAAAGCTATGAGAACTAAGTGAACAAAGAATAAAATTCATGAGCCAGTGAGGAATTCAACATGCTGTCCTTTGGACAAAAGAGAAGCGTTCTACAAACTTAACCACCAAGCTGTCCTATCGACCCTCAATGGTTTGGGTCATCGTAAAGATGAAAATTAAATCTAAGTTATAACTAAAACTAACTACACTCTTATATACTAGAAGAAGAAATGGAAAACAAAAGGACAATAGGCCAAATAAAGGACAGAAGGAATAAAAAATGGCTCTCAACCCTCAAGAATGTGGATTGAGGGAGTAATGGTAATGGATAAAGAGGAGGAGAACTGGACTCAGCTGAGAAATCCCTTGGAGTCGCCAACTTCCAAACTGAACAGCCGTAAGCCCCTTGAGGGTGTAGCCATATGCAGAGTGCACCGCAAGTGGTGGGGCTATATACACCCTACCTTCTTGAGGGGGCTTGAGCAAAAGACAGGAAATAACATGAAAATAAAAACAAGGCTGCCTCCTCACTCTAGTAGGATATCAGAAAAAATAAATAAACAAGGGCCAATTAAGTTGCAAAAGGAAGAGTCTCCCTAGGCCTCGGATACCCTAATCATGTTGGGGTCGGTAGAGAACAAGAGTTGAGCAAGTGTGGTCGACAGGAAAGAAGACAGAGAGGAGCCTAGCACAAGTTAGTGGAAGCAATGACGGACTCAGCTGGGACCCCATGATTGTCAACCTACTTACACTAGATATGACGCCCAGGGGTGGAATTAAAGACCTCTTTTGTTTTATATCACTGGCTTTTAAGGACGGTAACACATGGCATGCCTTGTAATGCAATACTGGTCCTAGGGTATGCAAAATTGTATTAGATACTCAGCTAATAATAGTGTGCATGACCATGATTATTTTCCCATGTACAGTACACGGGACTGATGACCATGATTTCCAAGCCCCTAAGTAAGACAAAAACAAATGATTTTCATTTTCCAATGAGTTGGGGTGAGGTGAGGTGAGTTTTCTATACACCAAACTGATGTGGTTTCCCACTTCTACTCCAGGCAAATGCACATTTGACGTTAGGAATAGTGAAATGGTTTGCAACTGCCCAATGCTAGGACCTGATTAGTGGCTTTTAAAAATGGAATGGAATGGAGTGCACTTCCCCCAAAACCATCAACAGGAGTGTTCGATCCCCCACAACAGCCATTCTTAAAGTCAATATAAATGGCTATGCACTTCAGGTCATGACGGTCTCCTCTCTCAAATCCTACCCCTTGGTGGTGAAAGGCACACTCTAATACAACCATCATAGTGACAGGTTATCTGTTAAATACCTAACTATCCCCAGATTTACCTTGAATTTTCCTAAAATCCACTAAATTTTCCGCAAATTGACTAAATGACACAAAATTCCAGCAAAATTCAACAAATGACTACCAGATTTAATGAAATTCCATTGATTTACCTAAGCATGGTTTAAACTACCTCAAATTCATATAAAATTAGACGAATGTAAATGAAAATTCACTAAAATTTACCGAATTTAGCCAAGTGGTGTACAAACCATGAAATTTAACCAATTTTTTAAAATTAAAATTGACTACATGTACTCGAAAATTCCATAATATTCCCTTTACATGTATGCTTTTTGTTGTTGTTGTTTCGTTTACCACAATCTCTGCAGACAAACACCTCAACATGACTTCCTCCTAGACTAGGAGCTTCACATTCGACATGATAGCTGAGTTTCATTTCCCATAAACTTGTCTCTGAGGTGGGTGTCAGGAAAAGGTATCCAGCTGTAAAAACCACACCCTCACATAGACTTTCATAACCTCTTACGTTGAGGTTCCTAACGCTAACGATATTGAATGATTGAACGGTTTCCTTTTCACAATTCCTGTCTATACTTTCCTCTTTAAGGTTGCAAGATGTTTGCAAGATTCCTAAAATGCAATTAAACTTAATAAATACCTTAACATGGTTTGATTTGTTTAATGATAATGGTGTTGATGATTGTTATATACGTTAAGAATAATTTTTTAGGTCTTGACTGGCCTTGCAATAAGAATTGACTAACCAAACATGAGTTACCTATGAGGGAAACATTTGACCCACTATGTTGGTTATTGACCAGTGAGTACAGTTGTAGAAAGCTGTTTATTATTTTTTGAAATCATATACAACAGAGGCTTAAACCTATAGACAAACCGTGTGACCATGTTTGTTAAACATGACATTATACCAGAGACAATTAGGATACTTATGTAGAGCTTACCAAAAATAATGTTGTGTAACAGTAAATGCTAGTCAACAAACAGTTATGCCATACTAAAAAATCATCATACAATACCTGAGAGAGCTCTTCTAAAAGTATTGATGCGTAACATGTTTCCACTAGCTTGCTATATATTTTTCGGCGTGGGAAATGATTCTCAAGAAATGAAATGCAAATGGAACTGAAATGCAACACAAACAAACAATGAGCGCGCGCGGTGACTGAGATTGACGTACTGTCGGTTATGTAACTATGTGGAATGTTTATCACATATGGTTTACTTTAAGCTTTGGAGATCCCATTAAAGATATTCCTACAATAAATGATCTTGAAATGGTCATTCTTTGGTGTGAAAATATGTATTATATGATATTTAATGAAAACAATTATGATTTATTAAATGTTTATACGTTTACTGTATTCTTATTTAATGTAAGCACTCGAGGCACTATCGACCATAATACAGCACTATCTGGAATGTATATTGCATACTTGAAGGTTTGGTGATCCCATTAAAGTTATTCCTACAATAAATGATTTTTAAGTTCTCGTTTTATGGCATGATTATTTAATATATGCTATTTGCTAATAGGATTTGGCACTGGAATTATTTTACAAGTAGTTATTTTAATGACCAACAGAGTTCACTGTTAAGAAGGTAGAGCCCTATGTGGAATGTAGGATAACATGTAACATGTTATACATGATACGTGACAACTGTAAGGCTTGTGATTTTTAAGATGCCTTCATCCCTATATTTAATCACCCCAGTTTACAATACTGATAACTGTAATGTTCCCGAATTAATTGAAACAAAACAAAAATCTGCATTGAAAAATCAAAAATTGGTTAAGCAAATATATACTGGGAAAAAAAAGTTTTGTAAACATAGATGTTCAACAAGACTAATTAAATCAGTAACTGTCAGGGTGGCCGAGTGGTTTAGGCGTTTGACTTAAGATCAAATTTCCAAATATATAAGGAAGCAAGGGTTCGAATCCCTTCCCTGACATAACTATTGCTTCAACATGCAAGAAAACAAGAAATATACACAAACTATGTTTATCAATTCAATCACTTTTTTTTACAAGAGATAGACACATAGAATACAGCTCTTTTTGTTTATCGTTTCTTTTAAACATAACACTTGTTGAAAATTATTTTTTAGGGGATGGGGGTGTTGCTACGTTGACCCATTACACAATAATAGCAGCTTTACGAAGTTCATTTTCTACTGTATATTTAATAGCTCTTTCTCATAACCAATATGACCAACTGGTTTACAGGCATGCAAGATCTGTAGACGTTCGACTAATATATTAGGAGCGTTCCATTTGCTATTTTTTATGAATGGTTTCAAAAACTCGGGAAGCAGTTCATCATTATCACCATTATCATGATTATCATCCTCATTATTATAATCATTTTCATAATGATGATCATCATCATTAATATCATTACCATTATAATTTCCACCTATGTCCACAGTCTGTTCACTGGTTTGAGTTGTCTTTGATAGTGTTGAAAGCTTTTTTTTAGATATGCTAGAATGCTTTAACATTGTTATGTTATTATTATCACTATTACCTTTCTCCACTAACTTTTTGATGGAGTATATTGTCTCTGATAGGGTTGAGGGCTTTTGAGATGTGGGTGCGTGTCTGAACATGGGTTTTACAGGAGGTGTTAAAGGTTTCTCATTAAACAACTCGCTAACAGCATGTGTGCGTTGTAGGGTATTAAACTTGAGGTTAATATTATCTTGAACAGCACTATCTTTTTCTTGGACTTGGTTTCTTGCTTTGGTTTGGGTTTCCCTTACATTTAGACTAGCGTGATTATTAAGTTTACATTCATGATTGTTTGAAGAAAGTATGTCCAATTCTTTTGAGCATTCCTCGACACTGTTTCGATCGTTGCTTTGAACAGCGCCAAATAACAGTTCCATTTTTATTGCTTTTTTTTCACAATATATGAATATCCTTTATAGTATGCATAAGGCTTACCATACCTAGTCACTGAAACTTCCATATCAACCGTCAAACACAAACTAATCTCTAGTAAAGACAACTTGGTAATGACATCAATAGTTTAATGTGGGAGCATATATACATGCAAAAAGAGGGAGCAAAGGTGGGGGGGAAAGTGGGAGCAAAAGTGGCAGCAAATGTGGGAGAAAAAAAACTGTGAGCAAAAAGTGGGAGCAAATATGGGATCAAATGTGGGAGCAAAGCAAATATAAAAAGTGGGAGCAAATATGCTAACAAATATGTCAACAAATATGCCAGCAAAAGTAAATACACAAGTCAAGATGGTTTAAAGTGCAAAGAAAATATGGAAGCAAATATGAGAGCAAAAGTGTTGTTTTTCTAAAACAACTAGACATAACAAACTTAGTCATAACCTAACCTAACCTAACCTAACCTCACCTCACTTAACCTCAACTAACCTAACCTAACCTCACCTAACCTAACCTAACCTAACCTAACTTCACCTAACCTAACTTGACTGAACTTTACCTAACCTAACCTAAACTATCATAACTTCACCTAACCTAACTTTACCTAATCTAACTTCACCTAACCTAACCTTTCACCTCTCAGAGAAAAATTAAATTCTAGGCATAGTTGAGTTGGTACCCAAGACTTCAGGTATAACACCCAAGTATACTAGCCACTACACCGCAAGATGGGCAAATTATCATGCAACACAACATAAAAATAAAAGTTTCCTGTAGTGTAACTCATTGGCTGACAACCATAGTTGGGAATTCAAACCCAAGACCTCAGGATTTTTGTTTTGAACATTATCAGAAATATTATTCCATTTACATTTTGCTGCTGCTTATAGTTATAAGAGTTGGCATTAATATGGGGAAGTAAAAAAGTGGGAGCAAATGTGGGAGTCAATATGGGGGCAAAGGTGGGAGCAAATATGGGAGCAAATGTGGGAGCCAATATGAGAGCAAATGTGGGAGCCAATATGGGAGTCAATATGGGGGGGGGGCAAATATTGGGAGCAAATGTGTGAGCAAATCAGCTCACCTCGGATATCACCAGTGAGTACTCATATCCACCGCTAGATAGCGGAAACATACTTTGTGTGTTGTATGTAACTATCTTACAAAGTTTGACTGCATGCAAAACGTGCTTGTATAAGCTGTGCATATAATTTTAATGTACAATTAACACTAAGTGTTCAGAACTAACATGTATAGCCTTGTCTAGGGTATATAGAGGATCCTTAGCAAGAAAGACTGACTAACCCAGGAGTGTAAAGCCTTGCCATGTGCAGTAAGCACTTGTTGGAAGAAAAAGGTTCCTAATAATAACGGACTTAATGAATATGAGACGTTTGTGTCGTCTTAAATCCTATTTTATACGTTGTGATATGTAGGGTTTTTGACTTTGTTTACGTTAGGACCATTATGGTAAAGTCATTAGATGACTCGATGAACAAGGGGTAGACATGAATAAATATAACAGCTATGTGAGGGCCGAATTAATATAATTTACTTGAGGAGCAGTGAGGCTTCCAGATGGCACAAGCATGTGGCTTGATATAAAAATATGAGAAAAAAACAAAATGGGGAATTTGTTGTTCAGTTGCGAACGGAGTTGATTAGAATACAATAAATATGTAATATGTGATGCGTCAGCCACAGGGATGGTTGTACGCTTTATAAAAAATGAAGTAAACAATTATGAAATTTGATAATGGGTAAAACCCAACTGTTGTTATATTATTGTCCACAGTCATCATGAGTACAGTTCAGTTCATGTCAGATCAGGTTTGACGTACCCATTTTTCAGTCACTATAGTGCGATATTGTTCGAAACACACCGTAGCTTTGCCGATGCCTTGCCGTATGTCTAGATGAAAATAAGATTGAGAAATATAACGCACCGAAAGAATGAGTATGTGCAAAATATGATAATTATTGTCATTTGTTTGTTAATAAGAAACCATACATAAATAGTAAAGGATATACTGTAATTCTATTTTGTTTGAACAGTTTAAACTATTTGACTTCAAATAACTGAATAAATAGATAATTAATTGGTCAAACATTTGGAAGTTAAACAATTTTATATTTTAGGATAAATAAAGTAAATCAATTCATTAAATAATAAAAATACATTTTTGTCTGAGTAGTAAATCGAATACTTTTTCGAAAGATATTGAATCTTGATACACAATAGGGAATTAGTTATGAGAATTGAAAATGGTAAATAACTAGAGAATGTGTGGTCAAGTGCGATAAGATATTCATTGAGTGAAGATTTGATAGAAATCATATGATCAATTTATATCCATGACATAGAAATAATTCTGAGTAGGTTACATCCCTAATCGAACAAACACAAATATTTATGTTTAAAGGAATACAACCCATGAACAATTTACCTTAATGAAAGCAAGTGTGACAGTGATCCCATATATGTTTCTTGGATAGTGAAGAACAGTGAGTGTTTGTAAATATGAAACACAGGCATCAGGACGGACAAACAAATTTTACCTGAGCGACCTGTCGTCATAACTGTAAATATTTTTGCTATTTTCGATACCAGATGGACTGGTAATTTCTGGTCATCGATTATTTAATGGGTGTAACAGTGTTGATATTCCTATATTTGTTGTTGTTGTTGTTGTGGAAAGTTTTTTCCAGTTTCCTTGCTCTTTTTCATTTTAAATTTAATATTAACTTTATGTAATTAATAAAATGAGATTTTAAGAAATTGTGCTATTTTCATTTCTCCTTTCTTATCCTTATTTTTGCATCGAACCGGGAATAAGTGAAGCAAGTTTAGATTTTGATTGTTTTTCTTTTGCCCAGTTTGGCACCCTGAGATGTGTTTTGAGTCTCGTGCTAACTGATTATCGGTGACATGCGTATGTGGTCGTTGGACTTCGGTCCAAACGGGCACGATATATATATATATATATATGAAATATAAATACTTTATCCTTAGGGAGCCATTCAAATTTCCAGGTCTCTTGCTGTGCTCCCTGAAATATGCCCACCGGCCACCAATAATATTGGTTTGCATAATCTAGTCCAATATTAACAGCTTGGGATATTAACAATTAAATGCTAAAAGTTTAATGTTTCAAATGTAAAAGTAGAGTAATGTGCGTATTAACTGACCGATCAATGTATTCGGTTCTGTTAGTACGCACCGACCGGGAACCCCCCACATCTCTCCCCATCGTCCGCGATCCTCATTCCTCTCAGTGTACCTTCCTTCGGAGGGGAAGTCAAGCTGGCGAGCCCTTGTCATAGATTTATGGCATGAAAAAGAACCTACCACTACAATCGGTAGTGTGCAGCCAAATTTGTAGGTAATATTTCATTAGAAACGCTCTATCAAATTCCAACATTCGTTGCTAGGTGTCAGTGACGTCTGGTAGCCAAAGTTGAAACTACCCGAAATTGAACTTGCTCATTAATCTTCATTCATTTAATCTCATTCACACGCTACGGTACTTGTAGCTCACCCCATGGGTGTCCACATAGAAGCAGCTACAAACACATGTCTTCGGACACTTCCGGCACTAAACGCCATACGCTAAATAATAATAATTCCTCTCGGGTTTACAGAGCTTGGATTCGAGCAATACACAATACTTCTTAGGCATCTTGAAATATTAGTGAAGAATTTGTATGTTGAATTCATTACCAGGCATTGGTTATTCCGGAAATACTCACTTCTACATTATCAGCAGGTCTGTTTTACCGGGATCACGGGGAACCTCACAGGTGGTGTAATACTAAATAAAATTGATTTTAAATGCTGTCTTATTAAAATAAACTGTGTTTATCATCCTTCCCACAGTGTTGCCAATTCTACCAACAGCATGCATGGCTTGAGAATTATAGACGGCAATGCTGGTACTGAATATTATTGCAAGTAATACATTTATGAAGAAGCTGTAAATATTATAAATTTTAACAAATAATAACATATACCGTACTAGTTTCTAAGTAACAAACACACGGTATCTACCAATATTCTTTAATATGTTTACATCGATAATGTTAAATGTTTTTAATGACACAAAAATATCCTTATGATTGTAATGAATGTCTGATGGATACCGTAAGTTTAAATTAATAACATTGTGCTGAATATGTGTCTCATTTGGATTGGAAGCTTGTTCACATCTTAATTCTCAATCATATATATCTAAAATATTGACTACGTTAATCAAATAAATTGAATATAATATAGATAATGTATAAGTAATTCATGTAATTTATTTCAGGCACTAGGGAATTCTTTGAAACGCTCACCCCCAATCTAATTTGAGCACACAAATGTGGATCGACTGAAAAACTCCTAATAGTAGATTACTCAGGTAACACTGCAAAATGGCTTTAATGATTTCAATTATTAGATAATAGCCACCCTGCCGCATCTTTGGCTCAAGATGTAGCATATTGTTACGGCTGTGAGTTTGTGTCATCGCTCGCCGCTTGAGTCACAACTGCCCCAGGGGCTGGGCTGTGGCCTGCCTCCTGTATTGCGTGTGCCTTATGCAACAGGGCTACTAAGACAAAGGGATAGTCCAGAATATTCGTGACTGGACCAGCGATGGAAACCTCGAGAAGCCGTGAACCCTGGATGGATCTGGAAGCATGTATTGAGTCACCGGCCTGCTATATAAGTGCGACCTGTCATACAGGGGTTGTTGTTGTGTTTTACGAGCTAGTGTGAGCGTTTATTCTGAGCGACAGACGTGTGGTGACTTGCGAAACCCCTAGTGTAGCGGCGAAGTGAGGAACATACAGGGGACTGCCGTGTTCTGAGTGAGTGTGCTTTCACTGAGTGTCAGATATTGTGGTGTCGGAATCCAGTGACATTGTTTCTCCCAGCTTGTGAACAGCGCGCAGCAAGTGGTCGTAAGTACTGTAGTAGGCGCACATTAGGAAGAAGTGGCATGTAGTTATGTCAAGGCCACTAGGCTCATTAGCGGCAGGATTAACTTCTGTGGTTTGTTGACAAGTGAAAGGGGCAAGAGCTCTCCACAAGCAAGAGACTTTTAGGAAACTGGAGTAAGGTTCCTATTGTCTGTAATTGCTGATGAGTAGTGTAATTTTCTGGCCGCAATAAAGTTAATTACTTCTTTAAGCAGTAATTGGTGTTGTGCTTCCTACCCACCGTAATCCAGTTAACAAAAGTGCCACTAGGGGGTGGCACGTAACAACTGGTGTCAGAAGCCGGATTACGAACTCAAGCACAACACCTGACGGTCCTGGTTTCAAAACCCGAGCAGGTCATTTTCTTTAATTTTCCTGTGAGTGCATGCCCTTTACAAGACAAACAACTAAAATGGAGGAGAAATTGGCAGCATTGCTTGAAAAGTTAAATGGCATGGAAACCAAGATGGGGGACGGCCAGAAGAAGATGGAGGACGGCCAGAAGAAGTTAGCCGAGGACCTAACTGCCAAACTAGAAGACGGCCAGAAGAAGTTAGCCGAGGACCTAACTGCCAAACTAGAAGACGGCCAAAATAAGCTAGCGGAGTACCTGAAGAGGATAGAGGACGGCCAGAAGAAGATGGAAGACGGTCAGAATAAGTTGACACAGGACCTGAAGAAATTAGAACTGGGTCTGCGTGAGGAAGTCACGGCAGTGGAAAAGAAGTTCGAAGCCTTACAAGTGGAAGTTGCCGAGCTGCGCCAACGCCCGCTGATGGGGGTGGAGGAGAAATTCAACGTCTTACAAAAGGAAGTTGCCGAGCTGCGCCAACGCCCACTGACGGGGGTGGAGGAGAAATTCAAAGCCTTGCAAGTGGAAGTTGCCGAGCTGTGCCAACGACCGCTGATGGGGGTGGAGGAGAAATTCAACGCCTTACAAGTGGAAGTTGCCGAGCTGTGCCAACGCCCGCTGATGGGGGTAGAGGAGAAATTCAACGCCTTACAAAAGGAAGTTGCCGAGCTGCGCCAACGCCCACTGACGGGGGTGGAGGAGAAATTCAACGCTCTACGAGAGGAAGTTGCCGAGCTGCGCCAACGCCCGCCCACCGTTACACCGGGAATGTCGGGAACGGGACATAGCAGAGTGACGCCCCCAACCTTCGACGGAAAGGTCCCGTGGAACACCTTCTTACGTCAGTTCGAGGCGGTCTGTTCCATAAATAACTGGAACAACACAGAAAAGGCTACAGCTCTCATTGTAGCGCTGAGAGGTGACGCCCTTAACGTCATTCAGGCCATCCCGACTGGATCCCAGGACTACGCTTCCCTGATCGCCCATATGGAGTCCCGATATGGAGATAGCCATCTTCAGCAGGCCTATCAGATGCAGCTCCGGACTCGGGTACAGAAGAACGCGGAAACCCTGCAGGAGTTCGAGATGGACATCGCACGCCTCGTAAGGCTCGCCTACCCAACAGCGCCGGCCGACTTTCTGGAGCAGATAGCGACGCAGACTTTCACCGACGGGCTACGGGACTCGGACACTCAACAGGCGCTGCGTCTCGCGCGCAATAAGACCCTGGCAGATGCGCTGAGCCACGCACTTGAGTTCGAGACGGCAAAACAGGCATCCAGAATGCACGCGCGGGTGCGTCAAGTGGACGTCGACGAACCAGTAAAAACCAACGAGACCAAGCCCCTGGCCGACGAATTGATGGAGGCGCTAAGCCGTTTCTTCAAGAATCGCAGTACCACCAACAAAAACGTAGCCGAAGGACATCCGGAGAGGCTGCCCGGAAGAGGACTACCGACCTGCTGGACCTGCCGTAAGAGAGGCCACCTGAGCAAGGACTGCGGTGATCGCCGCCGCCAAGGGTTTCCGTCGGGATAGTCAGTCGTAGGGAAACCGCGCGGCCCAGGAAAGCAAGTATCAGCCAGCCTAGGGGGGCAAAGGTTGGCTTGTGACAGTCGTCAAGCCCCGGCAGTCCAAGTTCGTGTGACGCAGTTACGGAGGGATAATAGCAGCCTGATGGTCGACGGAGTCGTCAACGGAGAGAGCTGGCCCATGCTAATCGACACGGGAGCATCGAGGACCATCGTCAGTCCCACCGTGATCCCGAAGTGGAGAGTTCAACCCACACAAAGGAACCTCCAGCTAATAACCGCGACCGGAGAGACCGCATCGGTACATGGCGAAGCATCACTGGAGTTCGTCATTGGTCGACGGGCGATAAAGCATCCAGTGCTTGTGGCTGACGTATCAAATGAAGTGATCATCGGACTGGACTTCCTGGACCAGAACAACATCATCTTGGATCTGAGTACCAACACTCTGCACTTCGGAGGTGAGGAACTTGCTTTGCAACCTGCGCACGAGTCCATCACCGCACGACGAGTAAGGCTGAGAGAAGACGTCATCGTTCCCGCCAGGACGGAGGTCAGCGCTGCCGTAATTGTCGACGGAACTGCTGAGGGAGTGGCGGCTGTCATCGAGCCAAAATATGAGGACATCCTGACAAAAGGATTGCTAGTTGCCAAGACCCTCATCAACACGACGTCTCGGCCGTACGTCCGCTTGTCCAACCTGAACGACTACGACATTACGGTTCACCGGGACACCAACCTAGGAGTCTGCGAGCCCGTTACCTGGATTGCCCGCATCACCGACACGACGGACGGACACCCCCTGACGGACAACCGAAGAAGACGCACACTGCCAGAAGAACTACAGAAGCTGTACCAAGGATCCCAGGACCATTTAGACGAAGAGCAATCACGCCAACTTCAGGACCTGCTACGCGAATTCCAGGATGTCTTCTCCGTGGGGAGCAAAGACTTCGGCAGGACAAGCTTGGTCCAGCACAGAATCGACGTTGGGGACAGCGCACCGATTAGGGCCCCATTCCGACGTGTCCCGCTCGCCAAGCAAGCCGAAGTCGACCGGATGGTAGAAGAGATGAAGGAGCAAGGGGTGATCGAGCCATCACATAGCCCTTGGAGTTCTCCGGTCGTGCTTGTGAAGAAGAAGGACGGTTCCACCAGGTTCTGCGTGGACTACAGGCGGGTGAACGACGTCACGAAGAAGGACAGCTACCCTCTACCCCGGATCGACGACACGCTGGACACCATATCAGGGTCAAGATGGTTCTCCACCTTGGATTTGAAGAGTGGCTACTGGCAGGTGGAGGTCCACCCTAAGGACCGCGAGAAAACGGCGTTCTCTGTGGGCAGCGGGCTCTGGCAGTTCACCGTCATGCCATTCGGTCTGTGCAACGCCCCTGCGACTTTCGAAAGGCTAATGGAGTCCATTCTGAGGGGACTACACTGGAAGACCTGCCTGGTCTACCTAGACGACGTCATCGTTCTGGGGAGGAGTTTCGAGGAGCACTACAGCATCCTGAAGGAGATCTTGTTGAAGCTACGGGCTGCCCAGCTGAAGTTGAGCCCCAAGAAGTGTCAGCTCTTCCTGAAGCGGGTCCAGTACCTTGGGCATATCGTCTCCGAGGAAGGGGTGCGCACCGACCCAGAGAAGACCGCAGCTGTGAGGGAGTGGCCAGTCCCGAAGGACAAGTCCCAACTACGAAGCTTCCTGGGACTCTGCACTTATTACCGTCGCTTCGTAGGGGATTCGCCGACATCGCCAAACCTTTACATCGACTGACTGAGAAGGACCAACTCTTCACGTGGACAGCAGAATGCCACAGTGCCTTCGAACAACTCAAGCAGGCTCTGTGCACCGCGCCTATTGTGGCCTACCCCAGACCTGGAACAAGGTTCATCGTCGATACCGATGCCAGCGACTTTGGTATAGGGGGAATCCTGTCGCAGGTAGTGGACGGCGAGGAGAGAGTAGTGGCCTACTTCAGCAAGGCCTTGTCAAAGCCAGAAAGGAACTACTGCGTCACCAGGAAGGAGCTGCTCGCCATCGTGAAGACCATTGAACACTTCCACAAGTACCTGTACGGGCAAGAATTTCTCATCAGGACCGACCATGCATCCCTGCGGTGGCTCCTGAACTTCAAGCAGCCCGAGGGTCAACTCGCGCGGTGGTTAGAGAGGCTACAACAGTACAACTTTGAGATTCAGCACAGGAAAGGCCAACTGCATTCTAACGCCGACGCCCTGTCACGAAGACCATGCCCCGAAGACTGCACCTTCTGTACTAGGAGGGAGGAGAACACCGGGATACAGTGCCGAAGGACTACCGTGGAACTTCAAGGGAGCTGGAGCCGCGAATCTTTCACGCGGGCACAAGCAGAGGATGATGACCTGGGACTGATAGCCGAATGGAAGAGGGCCTGTGTCCCCAGACCCGGGTGGAACATTGTGAGTGACTGCAGCCCAAAGTTTAAGTCCTACTGGGCACAGTGGGACTCGCTGATTGTAAGGGATGGCCTCATCTGCCGTACCTGGGAGAGCACCGACGGGAAGACATCTCGGGAACAAGTCGTCGTTCCAAAGGCTATGACGGAGGAAGTCCTGAAGGAAGTTCATGGAGGATCATCTGGTGGACACCTAGGGATAAAGAAGACCCTGGAGAAGCTGAGAGAGCGGTTCTACTGGATCGAATGCCGAACAGACGTGGAGAACCACTGCGCGAGGTGCCACGATTGCGCAGCCAGCAAGGGCTCAGGACGAAAACGACGGGGTCCACTGAAGACCTACAACATGGGCGGCCCCATGGAGAGAGTGGCCATCGATGTTGCTGGGCCATTCCCGTTAAGCGAGGCAGGGAACCGCTACATATTAGTCGTCAGCGACTACTTTACCAAATGGCCGGAGGCGTATGCGCTCCCTAACCAAGAAGCCGCGACGATTGCAGAGACCCTGGTGAAAGAATTCGTCAGCCGGTACGGAGTACCCCTGGAGCTGCACTCCGACCAAGGGAGGAACTTCGAGTCGCAGGTGTTCCAGAACCTATGCCAGCTGCTGGGAATCCGGAAGACAAGGACGACGCCGCTACACCCTCAGTCCGACGGGATGGTAGAGCGATTCAATCGCACCATCGAGAACCATCTCCGAATAGTCGTCAGCGAGCACCAGAGGGATTGGGACAAACATCTTCCACTATTTCTCCTGGCCTACCGCGCCGCCGTGCATGAAGCCACCGGGTGCACACCAGCCCGGGTCAAGTTTGGGAGGGAGCTCCGTCTACCTGTCGATCTTGCCTTCGGCCGACCTGGGAATGATCCGATCCCGGTAAGCCAGTATTGTCAAGAACTGGTCGACCAACTGGAGGACGTGCACGAGTTCGCGAGGAGGAAACTGCGGATCGAGACCGACCGAATGAAGACCCGATACGACCAGCAGACGGATGCCGGCGGATTCCACGAGGACGACCTGGTCTGGCTCTTCAACCCATTACGGAAGAAAGGCCTGTCACCCAAACTTCAGAAGTCCTGGGAGGGCCCGTACCGAGTCGTGAAACGGATCAACGATGTCGTCTACAGGATCCAGCGGAGCCCGAGGGCGAAGATGAAGATCGTGCATCGAGATCGCCTGGCAGCCTACGGAGGGACACAGACGGACCAATGATTGATCGGGACGATCAGCCTTTTTAGGAAGGGGGTGGTGTTACGGCTGTGAGTTTGTGTCATCGCTCGCCGCTTGAGTCACAACTGCCCCAGGGGCTGGGCTGTGGCCTGCCTCCTGTATTGCGTGTGCCTTATGCAACAGGGCTACTAAGACAAAGGGATAGTCCAGAATATTCGTGACTGGACCAGCGATGGAAACCTCGAGAAGCCGTGAACCCTGGATGGATCTGGAAGCATGTATTGAGTCACCGGCCTGCTATATAAGTGCGACCTGTCATACAGGGGTTGTTGTTGTGTTTTACGAGCTAGTGTGAGCGTTTATTCTGAGAGACAGAAGTGTGGTGACTTGCGAAACCCCTAGTGTAGCGGCGAAGTGAGGAACATACAGGGGACTGCCGTGTTCTGAGTGAGTGTGCTTTCACTGAGTGTCAGATATTGTGGTGTCGGAATCCAGTGACATTGTTTCTCCCAGCTTGTGAACAGCGCGCAGCAAGTGGTCGTAAGTACTGTAGTAGGCGCACATTAAGAAGAAGTGGCATGTAGTTCTGTCAAGGCCACTACGCTCATTAGCGGCAGGATTAACTTCTGTGGTTTGTTGACAAGTGAAAGGGGCAAGAGCTCTCCACAAGCAAGAGACTTTTAGGAAACTGGAGTAAGGTTCCTATTGTCTGTAATTGCTGATGAGTAGTGTAATTTTCTGGCCGCAATAAAGTTAATTACTTCTTTAAGCAGTAATTGGTGTTGTGCTTCCTACCCACCGTAATCCAGTTAACAAAAGTGCCACTAGGGGGGTGACACGTAACAATATCTTCAATATTTGTGTTAAAAGAACTTCATCAAACCTTTCTGTTTTTAGAAGTTGGTCACAATTTTTGTTGTAGACCTCATATTCATACGATACCTACTAATTCTTCAACTCTGGAAGTCAGTTTAATGTCTGCATTGTTTCCCTTTTGTCTATAGACATCGTGCGAATGAACGTTGCTGCGCTCTGGCGGCAAGCCACTCGAATATTATGTAGGACTTGCATGTGTGTGTGTGTGTGTGTGTGTGTGTGAGTGTGTGAGTGGAGCAACGTGATTAGATCATGTTGCGGAAAGATTTCAAGTTCAAAATGGTAAAAGTTCTTCAGAGAGTAGAGCAAGTTGAATGTAACCACACATACAGAAATATCCACCTGGAACGTAATTCTTCGTATTCAGAAACAAAAACAGTACATTCGTAGAAGGAACGCCTCCTTAATTGTGGTATATGTAGTCGTCATTTTTAGCCAATTTTCATTTTATGAAAAAAATAGGCTTATGAGATCACCTTTTGTCCGTGTGTCTGTGTGTGCATGTGTGTCCCTAATAAATTATAAACGGCTGGAGCGATTTCAATGAAACTTGGTAAGATAATAGCACCATTCTGGCCGACCCAGACCGTGCCCTTCAAATGTTATTGTGTCTCACGAATCCAACATGGCGGCTGTGCGAAATATTTCGCCAGCATTCAGTATCTCCGAAACTATTATCGATATCTCCCTGAAATTTTGTACGGTGATAAACGGAACTACTATAGAGCATCCAGCGTTTAGAAAAGACTGTGGAGCCTTATGGCGACAGTGTTGCTAACTCTAGGCAGAGGTAGCGCTGACGTCATACGTTATGTTCACCCGCTTTGAGTACTGCGCTTTCATAAGTTAGCGAGAAAACCACAACCCCAGCTGCTACCTGAAATAGAACACGCCCATGAAGGAGCAGTTTTGCAGGTGTTAACGGATTGGACCAGTATTAAGGATACTGTATGCGAAGAGAACCAATAACGACATTCATTTCGTTGTGATATGACGCATTACTGATTGACAGATGTCGAGAGCACAACCCTTCCTTCCTTCTCGGATGTATGCAGACGATGTTAACAATTGTTAAGTCATCAATACTGTTGATCATCACCTCTTTAGTTTTTAGTTAGGCTGTAGTTTAGTTTCTTTCAATTTAATTCTTGTTGTTTTGTTTAGATTAATATTTGTAATATTGTAGTGAGTTAGCCGTGCGGTTAGGGGCGCGCAGCTGGGAGCTTGCATTCGGGAGATAGTGGGTTGGAACCCAACTGTCGGCAGCCATGATTCAATCGAACAGAAAATAAAGCAGACACACAACAGTAACACCAATGACGGATAGTGCTTCAGAACTTATGTTGTCGGCGGAACTGAGCACGTGCTCCACTCCGGGCGAGCATGCAGCACTGGACGAGGCTCTTCTTTCCAGCGTGCTAACCTCGAAAATTGTTAAATTACTAAGTCGTAATATAAACGATACTTGTACGCAATAACAAAGGTAATCAGTTGGCAGATAATTGTAGGAAGCTATTATGACGAAAAATATATATGTTCCGAGTTCCTTCATGATAAAAGGTGAGACAACAAAACCAGTGTAGGGGGGATTTCCGTTAAAAGTAAAAGCCCATAAGCCCCAAAGTCTTTTCTAAACGCTGGATGCTCTATAGAAGTTCACCTATGAGACTTTCAAAAACCTGGTAACTACAAAACTAACATGGCGGCCACGGGAAATTGAGACATTTAAATAGACTTTTCTCGCGATTTAACCATCCAAACGTAATGAACCATGGTACGGCAAATGCTTATACACATTGTAATGCACTGACGTCTAATTTAGTTCAATTGTTTACATTACCTCAAAATGGCGGCTGTGCGAAATATTTCACTGGCATTCAATATCTCCGAAAATATTTATGATATCACCCCCGAAATTTTTAACGGTGATAAAGGGCTCTGCTACAAGTTTATCTACCTACCTTTCAAAAACCTGTAGAGTACAAAACGAACATGGCGGCCAAGCGAAGGTGAAACAATTTAATAGACTTTTCTCGTGATTTAACCACCCGAGCGCAGTGAAATGTGGTACAGTAAATGATTTTAAATATAGTAATGCATTGGCATCTAATTTAGTTAAATTATTTTCATAACCTCAAGATGGCGGCTGTGCGAAATTTTAAAATTAAGTGTTTATTTCTTGTGTCGTAATCATGCGATCGAAGTGAAAGTTTGAATAATGAAGCTACGCAATAATTTTCCTTTAATGGCACATAACTCTATGGCCTATACATATAACTATCCAAAATGGCAAGCATCCGAAATATTTTGCCAGTTCTCAATATCTACGAATATTTTACAGCAATCAAACTGAATTTTTTTGTGGTCATAGAGGCTATGAACATAAGTTCACCCATAGTACTTACGTAACTAACGTAACTAACGGAAGATGCAATCTGGAACCGGGCAGCAGCGGGCACCAGTATCGACTTGATGCACAGAGCAAATGATGCTTTAGATGGATCAAGATCGAAAACTCATGGGCGGAATCAATCATAGTCTGGTTCTTCGGTCATGATACTGCGATGTGGAAAGGAAATGGAAAGACTACCACATTATTATATTTCCTGAACGTCGGAGGACGGAGAATAGATGATGGCACTTCCTGGAATAAAACGTTCCAGAGGTAAACTACTCCCCCGATCGGATCTCCGGGTGGGTAGTACCTTAGGGGAAGTCATCGAAAGAGTTGAACATTTTAATTTTAGGATTGGGACATGGAATGTAAGAACACTTCGAAGAGCAGGGAAACTGGAAAATTTGAAGAGAGAAATGGAAAAATGTGAAGTTAACATAATGGGTTTAAGTGAAGTGAGATGGACAGATAGTGGTGAAAGAGTGTCAGGAAATTACACAATGTTCTATTCAGGTCGACAAGGTTTTGAACGTGGTGTAGCAATAGTGATGGGAAATCAATTAGTGCACAGTGTGACTAAAGTGGTGTGCCATAGCGATCGTTTAATGTTTGTGAAATTAAGTGCACAACCAGTGGACATTATGATAATTCAAGTGTACATGCCGACATCAGATCATGACGACGACGAAGTGGAGAAATTGTACGATGAAATAGAAGATATCATTCACTCTGAAGGCAGAGGAAGAGTAAACACCATAATTATGGGTGATTGGAATAGTGTGGTTGGACAAGGTAGAGAAGCAAACATTGTGGGACAATATGGATTAGGCAGAAGGAACGACAGAGGAGGGATGCTAGTGGAATTCTGTCAGAGAAACAATTTAGTGGTGATGAACACTTGGTTCCAGAAAAGAAAGAGCAAATTATACACATGGAGGAGCCCAGGAGACATTAACAGATATCAAATAGACTACATACTTGTTAAACAGAGGTTTAGGGGCAGTGTGAAAGACGCTAGGAATGCCGGCTGCCGATATCGACTCGGATCACAACCTTTTGGTTGCAGACATCAATACATGGCTGAAGAGGATTCGACAGTGTGGGAGGAGAAAGCAGAGATGGGACCTGGAAAAGTTAAGAGTGAACAATGAGAGAGTAGGAGAATCATTGTAGCAGCAATTTAGTGAAATGAGAGGTGAAAATGCAAGTAGAAGTGTGGAAGTGCAATGGCGAAATGTTAAACTGATTTTGTTGAATACTTTAAAGAGTGAAGTTGGGAGGGAAGCAAAGAGAGCGAGGAAACCCTGGATCACCAATGAGATGATGGAGAAGATGGAAGAAAGGAGGAAGTGTAAAAATATAAACGAAGAAGAATACAGAAGACTTAACAATGCACTCAGGAGAGAAACAGACAAAGCAAAGGAAAAGTACATGGAAGAAATGTGCGATGACATAGAGGAACTACAAAGAAGAGGAAGGTACGACCTCATGTACCAGAAAACGAAGGAGCTGGGAGGAAGCGAGAACAAAGGAGTAAGGTCATTCGGAATAGAGGACTCTAGAGGACAAATGGTTTCTGAACAAGCGGGAGTGCTGAAAATATGGGAAGAATACATAAAGGAACTCTACGATAAGGAACACCGTCCGCAAGACATCGACATGGAGACAGAGGAGGCGATTGATGAAGACGAGAAAGGGCCCAGCATACTGACAACGGAAGTAGAGAAGGCAATTGAGGACATGAAAAAAGGGAAAGCTACCGGAGAAGACGACATACCGGTGGATTTGCTGAAAGAAATCAGAGACGGAGATCTGAAAGTGCTGACACAACTTATCAACAACATTTATGAAAATGGAGAATGGCCTAAAGACTTTTTTGGACGTCACAATGGTTCCTCTTGAGAAGAAAAAACAAGCTACGAAATGTAGTGATTACCTAACAATTAGTCTGATCTCACATGTGGCGAAGATCATTGCAAGAATACTCAATAGACGGCTGGAACACAAAATTGAAGAAGTAATGGGAGAGGATCAATTTGGATTTAGGAAAGGAAAAGGAACCAGAGATGCTATCGGTATAGTGAGGATATTGTCGGAGAGAGTTTTGACTGTTAACGAAGAAGTTTGCGTTTGTTTTATAGACTGGCAGAAGGCCTTCGACAGAGTCAACTGGACAAAATTGTTGAACATCCTTAAGGAGATAGGAATCAACTGGAGAGACCGGAGACTAATTTTTAATTTGTACCTGGGACAAAGAGTAAAGGTGCGACTGAAATACGGAGAAACGAACAGCGTGGAAATAGGAAGAGGAGTCAGACAAGGATGTTGTCTATCGCCAAGTCTCTTCAACCTGTATGGTGAATGGCTGGTGAAAGAAGCTTTGAAAGGATGCGGAAATTTCAGGATAGGAGGACGCCTCATAAACACCATCAAGTATGCAGATGACCTAGTAGTGCTCGCCAAAAATCAAAGACAACTGCAGCACATGATGAACCGGTTGGTGGAAACTGGAAGGATATATGGCATGGAAATCAACATCGAGAAATCAAAAGTGATGCGGATTTCAAAACGGGAGAAACCTTTGAGGGTAAATATCGACAATCAAGAATTGGAGAATGTGAAGCAGTTCAAGTACTTGGGAAGCTTGCTGACAAAAGATGCTCAATGCACAAATGAAATTCGCGCCAGAATTGCCATTGCCAAAGCCGCATTCAACAAGAAGAGGACTCTGCTCACCGGAAAGTTGAGTTTAGAACTAAGGAAGAAATTGGTGAAGTGTTACATCTGGAGCATTGCACTGTACGGGGCAGAGACGTGGACAATGAGAAAAAGGGAAAGAAAATACTTAGAAAGTTTTGAAATGTGGTGCTGGAGGAGAATAGAGAAGATCAAGTGGACAGATCGGGTGACAAACGATGCAGTACTGAGAAGAGTAGGTGAGAATAAAACTTTTCTGAATACAATTCTTCAGAGGAAGGCCAACTGGATCAGACACATACTTAGACATGAGGGGCTCATACACGACGTCATTGAAGGTAAGATTAAAGGAACGACAGGACGGGGAAGAAGAAGAATCCAACATTTGGATGATATGAAAGATAGAAAGAGTTACAGCAGACTGATGAAAGAAGCTGAAGACCGGGAACGTTGGCATCAGAAATTCTCTGTACGAAGACATGGACCTGCCACTAGGCAGAATACTGTATAATATATAATAATATAGGACTTTCAGTAACCTGGTGAGCACAAATCCATCATGGCGGCGACGCGAATTATAAATATTTAAATGGACTTTTCTCGCGATTTAACCATCCGAGTGCAGTGAAACTTTGTACGTTAAATGCTTTTACAAATGTTAATCCACTGGCATCTAATTTATTTCAATTGCTTGCATCATCACAAGATGGAAGCTGTGCGAAATTTTAAAATCTCCTTTTTACTTCTTGTGTTCCAATCATGCGATTGAAGTCTGAATACCACACGTAGGCTACACAATCTTCATTTGTAATAGTACATCAATAAAAATCCATCCTGGCGACCATCTGAGATATTTAGACGGTTCTCGATATCTACGAATCTATCACAACAATCAAACTGAAATTATGTATGTAGATAGAGGTAATTAACATAAGTAGGATATATAAAATTAGGCTGTATAGTTCTTCACGGAACTACTTGTTACAAATAGAACACCAACAAGAGGTACTGACAGATCCAGACATTGTCTTATATGAAACCAAACTAATCAGATCTGGGTGATCGAGGAGCGGGTAGCAGATTAACTGCGCGAAGAGAGATTGAAATGAAAGATGGCAGGGAGTAGCTCAGCTCAAGCGGAAGTAATGCCATGCTCAGCTGGTGTCCCGTGGCCACAAACCCACGTCCTACTATTTGTGAGCCGCTGGGGAGTTTCACTGTTTCATGAAAATGAGGGAAGTGAAGTAAGTGTGTTGAAATAGGCTGATTATGTAACGCGAGTATATCGACAAATATCATGACCATAAATTGTGTTAGGACTGAGGTAAGCTTGATGTCACCACCACAGCTAACATTGCACGTGTTGTCATCAATCACAACATGAATAAGGGCAATCAATCTCCATAAGAGACAGTCCACACAGCATGACCAAAAATAGTGGTACGACTGAGGTAAGCTTGATGTCACCACCACAGCTAACATTGCACGTGTTGTCATCAATCACAACATGAATAAGGGCAATCAATCTCCATAAGAGACAGTCCACACAGCATGACCATAAATAGTGGTAAGACTGAGGTAAGCTTGATGTCACCACCACAGCTAACATTGCACGTGTTGTCATCAATCACAACATGAATAAGGGCAATCAATCTCCATAAGAGACAGTCCACACAGCATGACCATAAATAGTGGTACGACTGAGGTAAGCTTGATGTCACCACCACAGCTAACATTGCACGTGTTGTCATCAATCACAACATGAATAAGGGCAACCAATCTCCATAAGAGACAGTCCACACAGCATGACCATAAATAGTGGTAAGACTGAGGTGAGCTTGATGTCACCACCACAGCTAACATTGCACGTGTTGTCATCAATCACAACATGAATAAGGGCAATCAATCTCCATAAGAGACAGTCCACACAGCATGACCATAAATAGTGGTAAGACTGAGGTGAGCTTGATGTCACCACCACAGCTAACATTGCACGTGTTGTCATCAATCACAACATGAATAAGGGCAATCAATCTCCATAAGAGACAGTCCACACAGCATGACCATAAATAGTGGTAAGACTGAGGTAAGCTTGATGTCACCACCACAGCTAACATTGCACGTGTTGTCATCAATCACAACATGAATAAGGGCAATCAATCTCCATAAGAGACAGTCCACACAGCATGACCATAAATAGTGGTACGACTGAGGTAAGCTTGATGTCACCACCACAGCTAACATTGCACAAGTTGTCATCAATCACAACATGAATAAGGGCAATCAATCTCCATAAGAGACAGTCCACACAGCATGACCATAAATAGTGGTAAGACTGAGGTGAGCTTGATGTCACCCCCACAGCTAACATTGCACAAGTTGTCATCAATCACAACATGAATAAGGGCAATCAATCTCCATAAGAGACAGTCCACACAGCATGACCATAAATAGTGGTAAGACTGAGGTGAGCTTGATGTCACCCCCACAGCTAACATTGCACAAGTTGTCATCAATCACAACATGAATAAGGGCAATCAATCTCCATAAGAGACAGTCCACACAGCATGACCATAAATAGTGATAAGACTGAGGTGAGCTTGATGTCACCACCACAGCTAACATTGCACGTGTTGTCATCAATCACAACATGAATAAGGGCAATCAATCTCCATAAGAGACAGTCCACACAGCATGACCATAAATAGTGGTAAGACTGAGGTGAGCTTGATGTCACCACCACAGCTAACATTGCACGTGTTGTCATCAATCACAACATGAATAAGGGTAACCAATCTCCATAAGAGACAGTCCACACAGCATGACCATAAATAGTGGTAAGACTGAGGTGAGCTTGATGTCACCACCACAGCTAACATTGCACGTGTTGTCATCAATCACAACATGAATAAGGGCAATCAATCTCCATAAGAGACAGTCCACACAGCATGACCATAAATAGTGGTAAGACTGAGGTGAGCTTGATGTCACCACCACAGCTAACATTGCACGTGTTGTCATCAATCACAACATGAATAAGGGCAATCAATCTCCATAAGAGACAGTCCACACAGCATGACCATAAATAGTGGTAAGACTGAGGTGAGCTTGATGTCACCACCACAGCTAACATTGCACGTGTTGTCATCAATCACAACATGAATAAGGGTAACCAATCTCCATAAGAGACAGTCCACACAGCATGACCATAAATAGTGGTAAGACTGAGGTGAGCTTGATGTCACCCCCACAGCTAACATTGCACGTGTTGTCATCAATCACAACATGAATTAGGGCAATCAATCTCCATAAGAGACAGTCCACACAGCATGACCATAAATAGTGGTAAGACTGAGGTGAGCTTGATGTCAACACCACAGCTAACATTGCACGTGTTGTCATCAATCACAACATGAATAAGGGCAATCAATCTCCATAAGAGACAGTCCACACAGCATGACCATAAATAGTGGTACGACTGAGGTAAGCTTGATGTCACCACCACAGCTAACATTGCACGTGTTGTCATCAATCACAACATGAATAAGGGCAATCAATCTCCATAAGAGACAGTCCACACAGCATGACCATAAATAGTGGTACGACTGAGGTAAGCTTGATGTCACCACCCCAGCTAACATTGCACGTGTTGCCATCAATCACAACATGAATAAGGGCAATCAATCTCCATAAGAGACAGTCCACACAGCATGACCATAAATAGTGGTAAGACTGAGGTGAGCTTGATGTCACCCCCACAGCTAACATTGCACGTGTTGTCATCAATCACAACATGAATAAGGGCAATCAATCTCCATAAGAGACAGTCCACACAGCATGACCATAAATAGTGGTACGACTGAGGTAAGCTTGATGTCACCACCACAGCTAACATTGCACGTGTTGTCATCAATCACAACATGAATAAGGGCAATCAATCTCCATAAGAGACAGTCCACACAGCATGACCATAAATAGTGGTAAGACTGAGGTAAGCTTGATGTCACCCCCACAGCTAACATTGCACGTGTTGTCATCAATCACAACATGAATAAGGGCAATCAATCTCCATAAGAGACAGTCCACACAGCATGACCATAAATAGTGGTAAGACTGAGGTAAGCTTGATGTCACCACCACAGCTAACATTGCACGTGTTGTCATCAATCACAACATGAATAAGGGCAATCAATCTCCTTAAGAGACAGTCCACACAGCATGACCATAAATAGTGGTACGACTGAGGTGAGCTTGATGTCACCACCACAGCTAACATTGCACGTGTTGTCATCAATCACAACATGAATAAGGGCAATCAATCTCCATAAGAGACAGTCCACACAGCATGACCATAAATAGTGGTAAGACTGAGGTGAGCTTGATGTCACCACCACAGCTAACATTGCACGTGTTGTCATCAATCACAACATGAATAAGGGCAATCAATCTCCATAAGAGACAGTCCACACAGCATGACCATAAATAGTGGTAAGACTGAGGTGAGCTTGATGTCACCACCACAGCTAACATTGCACGTGTTGTCATCAATCACAACATGCATAAGGGCAATCAATCTCCTTAAGAGACAGTCCACACAGCATGACCATAAATAGTGGTACGACTGAGGTAAGCTTGATGTCACCACCACAGCTAACATTGCACGTGTTGTCATCAATCACAACATGAATAAGGGTAACCAATCTCCATAAGAGACAGTCCACACAGCATGACCATAAATAGTGGTACGACTGAGGTAAGCTTGATGTCACCACCACAGCTAACATTGCACGTGTTGTCATCAATCACAACATGAATAAGGGCAATCAATCTCCATAAGAGACAGTCCACACAGCATGACCATAAATAGTGGTAAGACTGAGGAGAGCTTGATGTCACCCCCACAGCTAACATTGCACGTGTTGTCATCAATCACAACATGAATAAGGGCAATCAATCTCCATAAGAGACAGTCCACACAGCATGACCATAAATAGTGGTAAGACTGAGGTGAGCTTGATGTCACCACCACAGCTAACATTGCACGTGTTGTCATCAATCACAACATGAATAAGGGTAACCAATCTCCATAAGAGACAGTCCACACAGCATGACCATAAATAGTGGTAAGACTGAGGAGAGCTTGATGTCACCCCCACAGCTAACATTGCACGTGTTGTCATCAATCACAACATGAATAAGGGCAATCAATCTCCATAAGAGACAGTCCACACAGCATGACCATAAATAGTGGTAAGACTGAGGTGAGCTTGATGTCACCCCCACAGCTAACATTGCACGTGTTGTCATCAATCACAACATGAATAAGGGCAATCAATCTCCATAAGAGACAGTCCACACAGCATGACCATAAATAGTGGTAAGACTGAGGTGAGCTTGATGTCACCACCACAGCTAACATTGCACGTGTTGTCATCAATCACAACATGAATAAGGGCAATCAATCTCCATAAGAGACAGTCCACACAGCATGACCATAAATAGTGGTACGACTGAGGTAAGCTTGATGTCACCACCACAGCTAACATTGCACGTGTTGTCATCAATCACAACATGAATAAGGGCAATCAATCTCCATAAGAGACAGTCCACACAGCATGACCATAAATAGTGGTACGACTGAGGTGAGCTTGATGTCACCCCCACAGCTAACATTGCACGTGTTGTCATCAATCACAACATGAATAAGGGCAATCAATCTCCTTAAGAGACAGTCCACACAGCATGACCATAAATAGTGGTAAGACTGAGGTAAGCTTGATGTCACCCCCACAGCTAACATTGCACGTGTTGTCATCAATCACAACATGAATAAGGGCAATCAATCTCCTTAAGAGACAGTCCACACAGCATGACCATAAATAGTGGTAAGACTGAGGTGAGCTTGATGTCACCACCACAGCTAACATTGCACGTGTTGTCATCAATCACAACATGAATAAGGGCAATCAATCTCCATAAGAGACAGTCCACACAGCATGACCATAAATAGTGGTAAGACTGAGGTAAGCTTGATGTCACCCCCACAGCTAACATTGCACGTGTTGTCATCAATCACAACATGAATAAGGGCAATCAATCTCCTTAAGAGACAGTCCACACAGCATGACCATAAATAGTGGTAAGACTGAGGTAAGCTTGATGTCACCCCCACAGCTAACATTGCACGTGTTGTCATCAATCACAACATGAATAAGGGCAATCAATCTCCTTAAGAGACAGTCCACACAGCATGACCATAAATAGTGGTACGACTGAGGTGAGCTTGATGTCACCACCACAGCTAACATTGCACGTGTTGTCATCAATCACAACATGAATAAGGGCAATCAATCTCCATAAGAGACAGTCCACACAGCATGACCATAAATAGTGGTACGACTGAGGTGAGCTTGATGTCACCACCACAGCTAACATTGCACGTGTTGTCATCAATCACAACATGAATAAGGGCAATCAATCTCCTTAAGAGACAGTCCACACAGCATGACCATAAATAGTGGTAAGACTGAGGTGAGCTTGATGTCACCACCACAGCTAACATTGCACGTGTTGTCATCAATCACAACATGAATAAGGGCAATCAATCTCCTTAAGAGACAGTCCACACAGCATGACCATAAATAGTGGTAAGACTGAGGTAAGCTTGATGTCACCCCCACAGCTAACATTGCACGTGTTGTCATCAATCACAACATGAATAAGGACAATCAATCTCCTTAAGAGACAGTCCACACAGCATGACCATAAATAGTGGTAAGACTGAGGTGAGCTTGATGTCACCACCACAGCTAACATTGCACGTGTTGTCATCAATCACAACATGAATAAGGGCAATCAATCTCCTTAAGAGACAGTCCACACAGCATGACCATAAATAGTGGTACGACTGAGGTAAGCTTGATGTCACCACCACAGCTAACATTGCACGTGTTGTCATCAATCACAACATGAATAAGGGCAATCAATCTCCATAAGAGACAGTCCACACAGCATGACCATAAATAGTGGTACGACTGAGGTAAGCTTGATGTCACCCCCACAGCTAACATTGCACGTGTTGTCATCAATCACAACATGAATAAGGGCAATCAATCTCCATAAGAGACAGTCCACACAGCATGACCATAAATAGTGGTACGACTGAGGTAAGCTTGATGTCACCACCACAGCTAACATTGCACGTGTTGTCATCAATCACAACATGAATAAGGGCAATCAATCTCCATAAGAGACAGTCCACACAGCATGACCATAAATAGTGGTACGACTGAGGAGAGCTTGATGTCACCCCCACAGCTAACATTGCACGTGTTGTCATCAATCACAACATGAATAAGGGCAATCAATCTCCATAAGAGACAGTCCACACAGCATGACCATAAATAGAGGTAAGACTGAGGTGAGCTTGATGTCACCACCACAGCTAACATTGCACGTGTTGTCATCAATCACAACATGAATAAGGGCAATCAATCTCCATAAGAGACAGTCCACATAGCATGACCATAAATAGTGGTAAGACTGAGGTGAGCTTGATGTCACCCCCACAGCTAACATTGCACGTGTTGTCATCAATCACAACATGAATAAGGGCAATCAATCTCCATAAGAGACAGTCCACACAGCATGACCATAAATAGTGGTACGACTGAGGTAAGCTTGATGTCACCACCACAGCTAACATTGCACGTGTTGTCATCAATCACAACATGAATAAGGGCAATCAATCTCCATAAGAGACAGTCCACACTGCATGACCATAAATAGTGGTACGACTGAGGTAAGCTTGATGTCACCACCACAGCTAACATTGCACGTGTTGTCATCAATCACAACATGAATAAGGGCAATCAATCTCCATAAGAGACAGTCCACACAGCATGACCATAAATAGTGGTAAGACTGAGGTGAGCTTGATGTCACCCCCACAGCTAACATTGCACAAGTTGTCATCAATCACAACATGAATAAGGGCAATCAATCTCCATAAGAGACAGTCCACACAGCATGACCATAAATAGTGGTAAGACTGAGGTGAGCTTGATGTCACCCCCACAGCTAACATTGCACAAGTTGTCATCAATCACAACATGAATAAGGGCAATCAATCTCCATAAGAGACAGTCCACACAGCATGACCATAAATAGTGGTAAGACTGAGGTGAGCTTGATGTCACCCCCACAGCTAACATTGCACGTGTTGTCATCAATCACAACATGAATAAGGGCAATCAATCTCCATAAGAGACAGTCCACACAGCATGACCATAAATAGTGGTACGACTGAGGTAAGCTTGATGTCACCACCACAGCTAACATTGCACGTGTTGTCATCAATCACAACATGAATAAGGGCAATCAATCTCCATAAGAGACAGTCCACACAGCATGACCATAAATAGTGGTACGACTGAGGTAAGCTTGATGTCACCACCACAGCTAACATTGCACGTGTTGTCATCAATCACAACATGAATAAGGGCAATCAATCTCCATAAGAGACAGTCCACCCAGCATGACCATAAATAGTGGTAAGACTGAGGTGAGCTTGATGTCAACACCACAGCTAACATTGCACGTGTTGTCATCAATCACAACATGAATAAGGGCAATCAATCTCCTTAAGAGACAGTCCACACAGCATGACCATAAATAGTGGTAAGACTGAGGTGAGCTTGATGTCACCCCCACAGCTAACATTGCACGTGTTGTCATCAATCACAACATGAATAAGGGCAATCAATCTCCTTAAGAGACAGTCCACACAGCATGACCATAAATAGTGGTAAGACTGAGGTAAGCTTGATGTCACCCCCACAGCTAACATTGCACGTGTTGTCATCAATCACAACATGAATAAGGGCAATCAATCTCCATAAGAGACAGTCCACACAGCATGACCATAAATAGTGGTAAGACTGAGGTGAGCTTGATGTCACCCCCACAGCTAACATTGCACAAGTTGTCATCAATCACAACATGAATAAGGGCAATCAATCTCCATAAGAGACAGTCCACACAGCATGACCATAAATAGTGGTAAGACTGAGGTGAGCTTGATGTCACCCCCACAGCTAACATTGCACAAGTTGTCATCAATCACAACATGAATAAGGGCAATCAATCTCCATAAGAGACAGTCCACACAGCATGACCATAAATAGTGGTAAGACTGAGGTGAGCTTGATGTCACCCCCACAGCTAACATTGCACGTGTTGTCATCAATCACAACATGAATAAGGGCAATCAATCTCCATAAGAGACAGTCCACACAGCATGACCATAAATAGTGGTAAGACTGAGGTGAGCTTGATGTCAACACCACAGCTAACATTGCACGTGTTGTCATCAATCACAACATGAATAAGGGCAATCAATCTCCATAAGAGACAGTCCACACAGCATGACCATAAATAGTGGTACGACTGAGGTGAGCTTGATGTCACCTTCACAGCTAACATTGCACGTGTTGTCATCAATCACAACATGAATAAGGGCAATCAATCTCCATAAGAGACAGTCCACACAGCATGACCATAAATAGTGGTAAGACTGAGGTGAGCTTGATGTCAACACCACAGCTAACATTGCACGTGTTGTCATCAATCACAACATGAATAAGGGCAATCAATCTCCATAAGAGACAGTCCACACAGCATGACCATAAATAGTGGTACGACTGAGGTGAGCTTGATGTCACCACCACAGCTAACATTGCACGTGTTGTCATCAATCACAACATGAATAAGGGCAATCAATCTCCATAAGAGACAGTCCACACAGCATGACCATAAATAGTGGTAAGACTGAGGTGAGCTTGATGTCACCACCACAGCTAACATTGCACGTGTTGTCATCAATCACAACATGAATAAGGGCAATCAATCTCCATAAGAGACAGTCCACACAGCATGACCATAAATAGTGGTAAGACTGAGGTAAGCTTGATGTCACCACCACAGCTAACATTGCACGTGTTGTCATCAATCACAACATGAATAAGGGCAATCAATCTCCTTAAGAGACAGTCCACACAGCATGACCATAAATAGTGGTAAGACTGAGGTGAGCTTGATGTCACCCCCACAGCTAACATTGCACGTGTTGTCATGAATCACAACATGAATAAGGGCAATCAATCTCCATAAGAGACAGTCCACACAGCATGACCATAAATAGTGGTAAGACTGAGGTGAGCTTGATGTCACCACCACAGCTAACATTGCACGTGTTGTCATCAGGTGCGTATATAAGGGGGGGGGGGGGCGCCCCCCCCCCACGAAATTTTTGTCACATATATTATTTGTTTATGAATTCAAACATTAAAAACCAATATAATCATGCACTATTGTTACTAAGTGACGTCTGGCAACGTTGCAAAGCAAGGCGACGGTAGAGCGATGTAAACAGCGTGACAATCAGTTTGCTCTGATCTTATGAGTAACAACATAACCTCTTATTACTCTCCAGTGCCTTCGCTCTTATGAACGTACCAAGAACAGCAACAAGTGCCCTCGAAGCGTGTAACCAAAGTTTTTTCCCTAATTTTTATACCCTTATCAAACTTTTGGCAAATTTGCCTCCCTCTGTAGCTGCTGGTACTGCCGAACGGAGTTTGAGTTGGTTGAAAACATACTTAAGGAATTCTACTTCTGAAAACAAACTCAACGGTCTAGCATTGTTACAGAAACATACATCTCACTGTCGATGAAGTTATGAACCAATTTGGCAATGCTTCAAGAAACCCCGACTTTATATTATAGTGTGAGTTGTAAATCAAAACAGTAACAATAATTCTTTCCATGTAAACACTATCAAGTGAGCAAGATGATTGTATTAATAAAAAGTATCATAAAATGGTCGTAGTTGTGTTTGACATTAACCGAACATAAAACATCACAACAAATTGGTTGAAAAAGTGATGCCAAATGGCCTTAAAAACTCATCATTTCGCCCTGAATCATACAAAAGTTTCCCGGGGAGAACCCCGGACTCCCTATTCTTTGGGCCTATACCATGCCCCCTAACCCCCGGTTGGGCACCCCCCGAAATAAAATTCTATATACGCCCCTGGTTGCCATCAATCACAACATGAATAAGGGCAACCAATCTGCATAAGAGACAGTCCTGACCTAGCAATATTCTCTCCGGGTTGCAGTAGCATCAATGTTGTTCTTTTAGAAATCCAGCTCCCCTACGCAGTAAACAACTCCTGAAGTTCCCTGCTCATTGTTTGTGCCCATGTACTTGCCTGTGTGTAGACATTGTTTAAAAACCTATGTTACTAGGAATCATCCCGGCGTTTTCCTGGGGAATCCAAGAAAAACAACTTGGTCTATAGGATGCCTGAGGTTGGAATTGAACCATCCTCCTCTCAGCTTTATTAGCCTACTTTTCACATTTTGCAAAAATTAGGAAAATGTAGACATGAGATCGGGCAAGTGTGTGCCTGTCTGTCTGTCCTTATGTCTGTCTGGCTGGCTGGCTGTGTGTGTGCCCCCCCCCCCCCCCCATCAACTCCTAATCGGCTGCAGCAATCGAAACAAAATTTGGTAGGAATAAAGATCTATACCTGAATATCTCACGGCCATATTTGAAAATGATGTCAGTGCTACCAACTGCTGAAAAATCGCAATTGAAATTTGAGCTCCATGTTGGATATCCTGGAAGGTATGAATAGGACCTATTTCAAAATTGGCACACGTATAGATAATAATATTGCAGTTTAATTTCCAGGAGGTCCTACATGACAGTGTTGCCAAAATGATTATAAGCCTGCTGATAAGTCCAAGTTTTAAATGCATATAACTTCTACACTATCAACTGGATTTCAACCAAATTTCGTATGTGCTATGTGTACATAAAGAGATATGACTGAGCGTATTTTTAAGAGCCACCATGGCTGCTAACTGTTAATAAATGCTCTCAATTTTTATAATCCAAATACCCATATATCAGAAAGTATGCAAGCCGACAGCTTTAAACTATGCACACGTATAATACCTGACATTCTATATTAATTTGGAGTAACTAATATACGTCAGTGCTGCCAACATGATTCTAAGCCTGCTGATAGGTCCAATTTTAAAATGCATTTAACTTCTATACTAACTAATGGATTTCATTCAAAATTGACACAACAATAGATCATATTATTTCAGATTTTTTCTGACCAATACATGTATGTCATTGTTGCCAACATGATTTTACGCACGCTGTTAGATCCAATGTTTAACTGCATGTAAACGTCCATGTTATCCATTGGACTTCAACCAAATTTTGTATTCTGTACCTTAAGAGATGGAACTAAGAATATATTCAGTCACCAGGGCTGCCAACTGTAGTTCTCTATAAGGCTACATTATGCCAGGTATACAGTATTTCGAACTAATTAGAAATGTAGATATTACCAATTTAATTTCGTCATTATTCTAGATAGATCCACATAGAATAACATTGGCATGAATCTTAAATTTTAAGAAAAGTAGGCTCTTTAGTTCGCCACGGAACTTCTTGTTTTTTTTATATTTTTATTGCAGTCAAACGGTCATACATCTAGCCTCACTATTCTGAGTGTACCGTGTTCTAACCCTCAGAGGCTCAGACCCTCTCGTTTACAATATTCCACGGTAACGTTCTTAGGTTTTTCCCATTGTTGCAGGAAAGTGTTTAAAACCTTTTGAAACCTAAAATGGATAAAATTTTGAAAGACGTGGTTTACATCCTCTCTCAAGGGATTGATATTTCTTATTGCAAATAATCTGTTAAATAAATATTTTAACAAGAAGTTCCATGACGAACTAAAGAACCTACTTTTCTTAAAATTTAAGATGCATGCCGATGACTAATCTATATGGATCTATCTAGAATAATGACGAAATTAATTTGGTAATGTCGAAATTTCTAATTAGTTCGAAATACTGTATAGCTGGCATAATGTAGCCTAATAGAGAACTACAGTTGTCAGCCCTGGTGACTGAATATATTGTTAATTCCATCTCTTAATGTACAGAATACAAAATTTGGTAGAATTCCAATGGATAGCATGGACGATACATGCAGTTAAACATTGGATCTAACAGCTCGCGTAAAATCATGTTGGCAACAATGACATACATGTATTGGTCAGAAATAATCTGAAATAATATGATCTATTGTTGTGTCAATTTTGAATGAAATCCATTAGTTAGTAGCCTATAGAAGTTAGATGCATTTTAAAATTTGACCTATCAGCAGTCTTAGAATCAAGTTGGCAGCACTGGCGTAGGCCTATATTAGTTACTCCAAATTATTCTAGAATGCCAGGTACTATACGTGTGCAAAGTTTAGAGCTATTGGTTTGCATACTTTCTGATATATTGATATTAGGGTAATAAAAATAGAGACAATATTTATTAACAGTTTGCAGCCCTGGTTACTCTTAAGAATCGGCATAGACATATCTGTTATGGTACGCATAGCATACACGAAATTGGTTGACATCCAAATGATAATAGCCTATAGAAGTTACTGGCAGTTAAAATTGGACCTCTCAGCAGGCTTAGAATCATGTTGGTAGCACTGACGTATATAACTTACTCCAAATTAATATAGAATGTCCGGTACTATACGTGTGCATAGTTTAAAGCTGTCGGCTTGCATCCTTTCTGATATATGGGTATTTGGATTTTAAAAAATTGAGAGCATTTATTAACAGTTGGCAGCCCTGGTGGCCCTTAAGAATACGCGAAGTCATATCTGTTTATGTACACATAGCACATACGAAATTTGGTTGTAATCCAATTGATAGTGTAGATGTTAAAATGCATTTAAAATTTGGACCTATCAGCAGGCTTATAATCATTTTGGCAACACTGCCATGTATGGCCTCCTGGAAATTAAACTTCAATATTATTATCTATACGTGTGCCAATTTTGAAATAGCTCCCATTCATACCTTCCAAGATATCCAACATGGAGCTCATATTTCAATTGCGATTTTTCAGCAGTTGGTAGCCCTGGCATCATTTTCAAATATGGCCGTGAGATATTCAGGTATAGATCTTTACTCCTACCAAATTTTGTTTCGATTGCTGCAGCCGGTTAGGATTTGATAGGGGGGGGGGGGGTGACACACACACACACAGCCACACAGACAGACAGACAGACAGACAGAAGGACAGACAGACAGACACACATTTGCCCGATCTCATAAGTCTACTTTCCCTCATTTGTGCAAAATGTCAAAAGTAGGCTAAAAATGGGAAAGAGGAATGTAAAGTTGTACGTTGATAATACTATTCTAAATTAATATAGGCTACATGATTTACAGTGCAAAAAGTAAGGCACTGCAAATCAAATTTAACAGCATGAGATGGTTGATTAATGCTAGTATCTCGCAAACACAAACTGTATAATTATGTATTTTCTCAACTTTTATTTCACAATGAGATTTCCGCCTTTCTTAACCTGAGAGGCTGTGAAATACGACATATCCCTCCGAATATTCCCTAACCCCTTATTTATTTATTTATTTATTTATTTATTTATCGTATGGCTTTTAGTGCCGGGAGTGTCCGAGGACATGTTCGGCTCGCCTGAGTCTGCAGCTGCTTCCAGCGGATACCCTGAAGGGTGAACTATAAGTTCCGTTCAATTTCAAGTAGTTCCAACTTTCGCCACCAGATATCAATGATACCTAGTGGTGAACGTTGGAACTTTGATAGAGCGTTCTGAAACCCTGATAAATTTCCATGGATGACGACAATTCATCATAAATAACTTATTTTACTGTCCTACTCGGTTCTCCAGCACAAGCCATCACACACACTATTCCTACGGTCTCAGTGAGCGAATTGCCGCTAGGGGCGCCAGCAGCTACAATATCGCCATTCGCACTGGGTCTATATTCCCGGTATTTTCTTAGTCGCTGAAATGAATAGAAGCTCGAGTTCAATTTCTAGAAATCAATTTATACGATGTGGTATTCTTAAATACCATATCGAACAATGTGTGTCTTGTGAAGTATACTTTTTGGATAGGGCCTATTTATTTTCGTTTACTTATCTTATATATAACAAGTAGTTCCGTGAAGAACTAAACAGCCTATTTTCATATACCCTACTTATGTTAATTGCCACTATCAACATACAAAATTTCAGTTTGATTGCTGTAATAGATTCGTAGATATCGAGATCCGACTAAATATTGCGGATGGTCGCCATGTTGGATTTTTATATATGTAGGTCTTAGAGTTATGTAATGTTATATGAAGATTAATGTGTACGTGTAGTATTCAAACTTCAATCGCATGATTAGGACACAAGAAGTAAAAACGAGATTTTAAAATTTAGCACAGCTGCCATCTTGTGGTTATAGAAACAATTTAAAAAAATTAGATGCCAATGGATTAACATTTGTATAAGGATTTACTGTACCAAGTGTCACTGCACTCGGATGGTTAAATTGCTAGAAACGACCACGTGAAAATTTATACTTCGCGTGGCTGCCATTTTGGATCTGTGATCACCAGGTTACTGAAAGTCCTATAGGTGAACTTATATTCATTGCCCCTATGAACATACAAAAATTCAGTTTGATTGCTGTAACAGATTCGTAGATATTGAGAGCCATCTAAATATTTTGGATGGTCGCCATGTTGGATTCTTATATGTATAGGCCATAGAGTCATGTACCATTAAAGGAAAATTATTGCGTAGGTCCATTATTCATACTTTCACTTCGATCGCATGATTACGACACAAGAAATAAAAACTTAATTTTAAAATTCGCACAGCCACCATCTTGAAGTTATGTAAACAATTGAACTAAATTAGATACCAGTGCATTAAAATGTGTATAAACATTTGCTGTACCAAGTTTCATTGCGTTTGGATCATTAAATCGCGAGAAAGGTCTATTTAAAATTTTCAAATTCGCTTGGCCGCCATATTCGTTTTGTAGTTAACCGGTTTTTTAGAGTCTTATGAATGAACTTCCAGTAGTTCCCTTTATCTCCGTACAAAATTTCAGGGCGATACCGTTAATAACTTCAGAGATACAGAATGCCGGTGAAATATTTCGCACAGCCGCTATCTTGAGGTTATGTAAACAATTGAACTAAATTAGATACCAGTGCATTAAAATGTGTATAAACATTTGCTGTACCAAGTTTTATTGCGTTTGGTTGGTTAAATCGCGAGAAACGTATATTTAAAAGTCGCAACTTCGCTTGGCTGCCATGTTGGTATTGTAGTTATTAGGTTTTAGAACGTCACATAGGGGAACTTCTAGTAGTTCCCTTTATCTCCGTACTGAATTCCAGGGTGATATCGGTAATAGTTTCGGAGATATTGAATGCTGGTGAAATATTTCGCACAGCCGCCATGTTGGATTGGTGAGACGTAACAAAATTTGAAGGGGACGGTCGGGGTCGTCCGGAATAGTGCTATGAACTTACCGAGTTTCATTGAAATCGGTCCAGCCGTTTAGAAGTTAGTAGGGGGGACACTCACCATCACACACACTCGCACACACAGACACACGGACAAAAGGTGATCTTATAAGCCCATTTTTTTTCATAAATGAAAATAGGCTAAAAATGGAAATGTGTATCTGTCCGATGCCAATGAACTACGACACCGTTTAACCGATTGCATTGAAATTTTGTAGGGTTGTAGAGCACACCCCGAGGAAGGTTTTTGGCAACAATAATTTTAGATAGCCCTCTCCATTCCTTTCATTTAGGCCCTTTGGCGCAAATCTACACCGTTTACTGGGCTCAAATCTACACCGCTTCACCGAGCTGAACTTAATTTTATATACTTATCATTTGGAACAAAACCAGCAACACCATCTACTTGAAAATTCGGACAGTCCCCTCCATTCCCTTCATTTAGGCCCTTTGGCACAAATACTGAATTTCCATGCCCCACAAGCTTTATAATTTTATTTAAGGGCGTCGTCACGAGGATGTGGACTTACAGCATTGGCGAGGATTCGTTATTTTACAGTATGAGAGAGGAATTGTGACATTTTTATCATAAGAGCGCTCAGGTGTTGAAATATTGAACTAGGTGTTTGTGAGGTGAGTGCATATCTGTGGAGTCAAGGAGAAGAGGATCCAACACTAGGGTGGTGTCATATCTTTAAAAGAAAGAGAGGAAGATATGAAAAGGAGTTAGCGAGAGATTGTTGTTAATAAGAGGTAACAAACATATAAAAAGAGGATTGGATTATATCCGAAGTAATGTGCTCTTATAAAAATACTGGAAGTGAATATATATTATATAAAGGTGTCTAGACTGCTTCTTGATGATCATCCCATCAATCTTCTCACAAAGAAGGGTTCTTATAATAAAGAAAACTTAACAAAAAAATTATGACACTGCAGTACTATAGATATGTGTATCATAATATGACAACAGAGCCGTAAGTAATATTCTCGGTATATGCTTGTTTATTGCAGTGAATATCAAAACTACATCCCAAACTGATTGTATCCGGGTAGGTATATATTTTACCCTACACCCTGATTTTATTGAGAACTCGTGTTAATCTTGTTTTGAACTTAAGTTTATTACTCTTATACATTTGTATTTGAGTTGGCGCCCAACGGGATTTCTCTATTTTATATTCTGCTTGCTGGGGGGACTCTTCAGGGTAGGATACAGAGAAAACTAATTAGGAAAACATTACAATTGGCACCTTAACGTGGGACTCGAGAACCAGGGTACATCAGTGTGGGAGTAGGAGAGTGTGACTTGTGCAAGTGTTATCTGAGGGATAGGTTATTGTGTATGTATTTACATGGAGGATGAACGAATGAGAATAATGAATGGGAATGGAGTGAGTTGTAGCAGGATGGAGATGAATGGAGAAAATGTGGTGGTGTGCATGTTGGAGAGTGATGGAAATGAGATTGGCAGTAGTGTGATGGAAGGAGAGATGACTGATGTACTTGTACAGGATGTTGTAAGGCCAGTACAGGATGTGTTAATGCCGGTGCAGGATATCCTAAATATGTTAAGGGAAATGAATGAAAAATTTGATAAGAATAATCAGGAGATGTTAAGGCAAATGAATGAAAAATTTGATAAGAATAATCAGAAGATGTTAAGGCAAATTAATGAAAAATGTGATAAGAATAATCAGGAGATGAGTAAGAAATTAGATAAAGTAATACATGTTGGTGAGGAGTTAGATAGGAAGTATGGATTGTTACAGCATAGTATTGAGGGTGTGAGACAGGAAATTAGAGGTGAGGTAAGGAGTATGGTGGAAGAAAGGGCGGAAGCAATTGTAAAAGAAGTAGATCAGAAAATTATGATAATTGAAACGAAGATACCAGAGAAATTAAATGATATGATTAGAGAAGCAGATAATAAATTGGAAAGGGTACAGGAACATATTCTAGAGAAAATTGAGAGGGTTGAAGGGGCGATTGGTGAGTGGATATTAGATATGGAAGTGAGATTAAGGTCTCAAAACATGAAAATGGACATGAGAGGGAAGAAGGTGAAGGAGGACGTCAAATGGAGGAAGAGAACGAAACTGAGGACAGGGAAGAAGATGAGATAGAGGGCAAGGTAGAAGAGAAAGGAGAAACGTATAACAGAGAAGGTGAAATGGAAGAAAGTAAGAAAGTAGGTGAGATGGAAGAGACTGAAGAAGAGAAAGGAGAAGCAAAAGAGGTTAAAGATGAGGATGGAAGTGCAGGAGTGAATCATGATGACAACAAAACGGGAAAAATGAGGTGAAGGATCAGAAGAATAATAATAAGAAAATGAGGAAGGGAAGAAGAGAGGTACGGTGGAGATGGAAGATGAGGAGTACAAGGTATGGAATGACATGGCGGATGAAGAGAAAGACGAGATGGAAGGCAGAGAAAGAAAGAAGAATGGAGACGAAGGAGAAACAGAAGAAAAGGAAGAAGGGAAGGAGACAGGAACGGTGGAGATGAAAGATAAGGAGTACAAGGTATGGAATGACATGGCGGAAGAAGAGAAAGACGAGATGGAAGGCAGAGAAAGAAAGAAGATTGGAGACGAAGGAGAAACACAAGAAAAGGAAGAAGGGAAAAAGACAGGAACGGTGGAGATGGAAGATGAGGAGTACAAAGTACGGAATGACATGGCGGATGAAGAGAAAGACGAGATGGAAAGCAAAAAAAAAGAAGAACGGAGAAAAAACAGAAGAAAAGGAAGCACGAGAAAAGGAGACAGGAAGAATATGTACATCTATGCCTGGCATTTAGACATAGGTATTATGAATGCAGAGTTTATGATTTAGTTAATTATATTCATGTATATTCTTATGTGTGTAAGAAGTGTGTATCTGATGGAGGTATATTTGGAATTAAATGTGTAGGGGGCGTGTTACGCGACTTCGTTATTATTATGATTCATATTTTGAGGCATATTATGTCTATGTTGTGATTTATCTTAGGATATATTTGCACAAGGTACATTTGTTGGTTTGCTGTAATGTACATATCTTGTGGTGATAATATTATTTAATTTTCTTTCTTATTTTGTTTCAATACATTGATTTTGATTAATCTCTTAACTGTAATTTGAACTTTGTTTTTGCATCTAATTGTTTGATTTTGTACTGTAAATTTGTTTAAACGAGATATGAGTTCTAAGTTTTTAGATTCGAGAAGTCTAAATGGGGAAATGAAGATTGGTTATCATAGACAGGTGTGAATCTGTATCAGAGCAACGGATGTGGCATCTGTATTTCAATTACAAAATACATGATGGAAATTATATACACCAGTTTTGTGGAATGCACTATAGAAGTGCAGCTTATCAAGAAAAGGACCTTTAGACCCTATATTATGGTGAGGATCTTGGTCATCCACTTGAATTACTGGAAGTTCTTGGAAAGGAGCACAAGAAGAAGAGATTGTTCATGTTTATGGTAATCTGGATGTGTAGCCTGCCCTCAAGGAAGTTGGTTGGGACATCGAACATTTTGGTCTTTCAAAGTAGATGTGGAGGAATCTGGAAGAGCAGGCCTTGTGGAGTTGCTGCTTGCCATGGAAAATATGTTCTTTGTGACGGAGATTATGATTGTGGTTCTGACAATTTTCTGGCTTTGCACGAACTAACCTTGTATATCATTTGGTTTGCAAAGTAACTGCTATTTCTTCCTGGAGGTTGAATGCTGCCAAGTATTTTACAGTGGAGTGTTTGGTGAAACATTGTATGAAGATGTATATGGTCTTCGATTTAGTATCTTATGTACTGATGGATATTTGGGTAAAATGTGTGTTAGAAATCCCTCCAAAATAACATTGTTGTATAGATTTCTGGGGGCGAACGTGACATTTTTATCATAAGAGCGCTCAGGTGTTGAAATATTGAACTAGGTGTTTGTGAGGTGAGTGCATATCTGTGGAGTCAAGGAGAAGAGGATCCAACACTAGGGTGGTGTCATATCTTTAAAAGAAAGAGAGGAAGATATGAAAAGGAGTTAGCGAGAGATTGTTGTTAATAAGAGGTAACAAACATATAAAAAGAGGATTGGATTATATCCGAAGTAATGTGCTCTTATAAAAATACTGGAAGTGAATATATATTATATAAAGGTGTCTAGACTGCTTCTTGATGATCATCCCATCAATCTTCTCACAAAGAAGGGTTCTTATAATAAAGAAAACTTAACAAAAAAAATTATGACACTGCAGTACTATAGATATGTGTATCATAATATGACAACAGAGCCGTAAGTAATATTCTCGGTATATGCTTGTTTATTGCAGTGAATATCAAAACTACACCCCAAACTGATTGTATCCGGGTTGGTATATATTTTACCCTACACCCTGATTTTATTGAGAACTCGTGTTAATCTTGTTTTGAACTTTAGTTTATTACTCTTATACATATGTATTTGAGTTGGCGCCCAACGGGATTTCTCTATTTTATATTCTGCTTGCTGGGGGGACTCTTCAGGGTAGGATACAGAGAAAACTAATTAGGAAAACATTACAGAATGTACAAATTTAATATCCTTACATGAATTGTATTATTTATAAAGGTGGATTGTGGGGTCGGACACGAGCGTGATTTTGAGTCTGATTTTGAATCTAATTTTATAGTCTCTGTGTAGCTTATTGTATGTGACTATTTGGATCTTTGCACGGGATGCTTTCTTACTGTTTATAGATTTATTTTTGTTACTTGAATGCTTCTATTTGCAAATATTTAACTGCTTTTTTGGTCGTTTTCTGCCATTATGTGCTACCTAAATTCACAGACTACTGTGGCGTATTCTACCGACTCTCCAATTAGTTTAGGCTATTAAGTTTGCCTTATAAATCTCACTGGTCAACCCCGTCACAAGGCACTTAGAAATATTGATATGTTTAAAATGGTTTTGTTATTATTACTTGAAATGATTACAGTATGTTTTGTTACTTTTACTCTAAATCATGACAGTCATGATACGTAGTTTGCTCAATATTTCTTACTGCGGATATGACAATTGATTGGTACCAAGTTTTGATAGGGTTAGTTTTATCGTGGCCACAAGGTGTCTCTGCACTCCACTAATCAAATGCATATATTATTATGAATCTGGGATTCTAAGAGTTTATCTGCGGACTGCCATTATCCTTTTGAATTGATGCGATGTAAATGCAATTAAGAAAAGTAAATTCATTGGCCCTTAAAATGTAATATTTAGGCCTAGGTTAATAATGCATATTAAGATTAAAATAAGCTCCTTAAATATTCAGGTATATTAGCGAAGTTTCAGGATTAATCTATTATAAGCAACAAGCAGTAGAGAGCCGTCGTACCCACCTACTTAACAATTTCAACACAATTGTTTAACAGAAAGAAAAAAAACACGCACAACGACTTTGATTGGCAAAATATTGCACATTATAATCTTCCTTCGGGTTGCACACAATACGGCTCAGCGAGCAAAGCTCCACTATCCCAATATCCAATTGTGACCCCGAGCAACGCCGGGCTTAAGAGCTAGTATCTTTTAAGACTGCCTATTTCAATGAGGCAGTTGGTGTGTTCGCTTTTTAGCAACACGTTTTGCAATTCATTCAGCTTGACGAATATGCGCAGTGCCAAGTTCATGATGATCGCTGTGCGTGCGTCGCATAAATCCTTGGCGTACGCTGAATAATCCAATTTTATAATATAGCACCATGGAGGAAAGAATAAGAGGAGATGCCCTGAGCTCGTATGAGTGAAGCCAAGCGCTGCAACCAAAGTGGGCGTAACCTTAACTCGTATTCGGTGTTCTGTGACTTGCATGAGGCATCGTGCATGGCTAAACCTTATTTTGACCCAGGTTTTTATCGCGCTCCGGTTATGCAACTTTGGAAACGTAATAATAGTAGTGATAAGTTATTTAAAAAACCTCTTCAATTCTAATCTCAGCATGTGTATGCCTACCCTATACACCAAAAAAAAAGAAGAATCATTCCTCTGGAAATCCCAAATTATCAAACGGCTGTCGGTCAATAATTACGGTAGGCCTACGTAATTAATCAATTCGGGGCTAATCGTCAAGTTTCTACCCCCCACAAAGAAAATACCGTACGTTACCGAAACGTATAGGCTGTACCGTATTTTTGTGCAAATATGCGTCTTTTTTAATGGTTCTGTTTATTAATTTTGAGGTTCATATTCTTGAATATCAAAATGTGTACGACCAATGAGTGAAAATGGCTGTGCTCAAAATTAGGCCTAAGAACTGATGAATGCCTCAACACCAATAAGAACATAAAACTCAATTTGGTGTAAATACCGTAATTAGTTCGTCATCATTAATTCCAAAGATGTCCCTTCTTTGGTATAACTCGCATCTTCAGACACCTGTATTCAATTTAATCAGTGTTTCAGCGTATTATTACGTTTTGCCGCGTCTTCCTTACAAAACTAGCCTCGCAAAAGTGCTCTCATATTTATATTTAAATTGGCTTTTAAAACGATAACGTAGCTTATTTGTGCCAAGTACCGTGATGTACAGAGTGTATTCTGCCTATCCAAGAAAAAATCTTGACTTGCCATTGCAGTTTATTGTCACTAAAATCCATTACTATTTGGAGTGGTTTACGGCTTTAAGCATAGGGACAGCCATTTTCTTGCAACCAAAGTGGGCGAGCCGTTTGGCTTCAGCAGCTTGCGCTAGGCAGCGCAGCGAAGGCAACTCCTTCCTTTCTTTCCTCCATGTATAGCACCTAGGATGTTGTTAATTGACAGGAATGGCCATTTGGCTCATCAATATTTATCTTGAATTTGAAATGACATGGATGTAAAGACTCCCACACGAGTTCGAGTGAATTGAGTTCTGTCTAATGTAGGCTACTGTATTGCAAGTGAGATTATTACCTCGGTACAAATAAACCCTATTTAATATGGCTACAGTGCCGCAGTCGGTAGGGTTCAGTGCCATTTCGTCCAGCTCGGTTTTACAAATTATTACACAATTTAATTAGTGATATTTTAGTAAAGCAAATTTCGATATATTTTAATTATCGCCTTCCCCCAGGGGCTCACATCTAGTGGGACGTGGGTTGACGACCACGGGACCCCAGCTGAAATTCAATTGCACTTTGTGAGTATTTTGAATCTGTAATGCGCATTTTATCTACATTGCATTGTGTATTTTCAATCTCACTTGCATTTTGTAAGTATTTTGAATTTCACTTGCATTTTGTAGGTATTTCGACTCAGCATTGCATTTTGTACGTATTTTGAACCTGACGTACATTTTGTGCGTGTTATTCAATCTATTCCTTTTGTGAGTATTTTCGTTCTAAATTCCGTTTTGTAAGTATTACCGCTCTCCATTTTATGAATAGTTTCAATCTGAGTTCCTTTTTGTATTTTTCTTCTCACTTAATTTTTGTTCTGGTTTACACTTCATTGCCATTTTCACTATCACTCAGACCGTTAGGGGCCGATAACCTAGATGTTAGGCCCCTTAAAACAACAATTATCATCATCACCTGATTTCTGAAAATATTTGTTTCTCTTCTCACTATGTTGTTTACATTATAAGCATTTCATTGTAAAATATAGTTGACTGGTGGCAAACGAGCGGAGCGAGTGACGTCCATTATTACAAACATCAAAAAATTACTTATTACTAACAAGAAACGCAATGAAATAAAACAGTTATTGTAGACCTGTCAAACTGTCAATCATAGGTGTTTTAACGAAATAGCGCTAGTGGGCCGGCAGAGAGTCAACCCACCCGCCTCTGTTCGTGGAATTTGGACGAAATGGCACGACACCGTCGGTAGCATACTGAATTGCTATGCCCATGCCCAAGATCGTGGGTTCAAACCCGGCCAAGTCGTCGGATTTTTAAGAGCGTTAGGCTGGCTGCGTGGCTCAGCGGTAACGTTCTCGCTAGCTGGGCCCAAGGTTGCAAGTTCGTATCCTGGCACACTCAGCTGGCATTTGAGGGTGCGCAAATGCGAAGGAGCCGTGTTAGTAGATTTACTGGCACGTTAAAGATCCCCTTCGGGGCAAAATTCCGGCACCCCGGCGTCTCTAAAAGTCAGAGTAGTAAAAAGGGACGTAAAAGCAGCAACATTATAATTATTATTATTTTAAGAGCGTTAAAATCCTTCGGAGGGAAAGTAAGGCTCGCGGGCTCATGTCATAGAACCCACCTCTACCACTAGGTAGGTTTGTAGGTTATAAACGCTCTATCAAGCTCCAACGTTCGCCGTTAGGTGTCAGTGACAGTGGCGTCTAGTAGCCAAAGTTGGAACTACAGTAGAACGTCGTTTATCCGGACGTCAAACTACAGGAACGTCAATTATCCAGACGAGCAAAAAAAAAGCTTAAGCGGATGTACAAGAAGGAAGTTTTACGTCGTTTACTGTTTAGTTTTTAACAACAAATAATATATCCGCCTTAGTCAATACATAAACGAAAAGAAAATATAATTACATTTACTGTTGGCACAAGATGAGGAGAGTGTGATATCCTTTTCAACAAAGCTTTCTATTAAGGACTACTGTTATTTCATCGCATATGGATGGAACACATTAATACCACAGAATCTACGAAATGCATTGAATAAATTGGTATGAGAACAAGAGACCGTTAAGACCACAGACACTCTTGATGAAGATTTGAATGCAGTGACAAACGAGTTATTCCTCCAAGTTGCAGGATTTTCCGACTGTGATAGAGAAGGTGCACAAGCTTGGTTGGAAAGTGACAGTGACTCAGGTTTTCAAATCTTAGAAGATGATGAAATTACTTCTCTGGTGCAAGAAGTAAGTGGGGAAGACGAAAAGGATAAACGCCTAGATGAGAAAGTTGAAGAAAGACCAAGTCATGGAGAAGCTATTAGTATGGTTGTACTATGAAATAAACACATGTTCGATTATCCGGAAAAATCGTTATCCGGAATACTTTCTGTCCCAATTAGTCCGGATAAACGACGTTCCACTCTACTGGCAATTGAACTTGTTGGAGTCTACGGGCGTTCTGTTGATATGCCCTGATATGGCCATTGGATGCAAAAGTAAGCACACTATATAGTAATATTAATCACAAGGAACTCGTTTAACAAGACACACTTACTTAATAATTTGCATCAACACAATATGAAATGAAAATCCACAACCTGCTTCCTGTCTCCGACCGGGTCAGTAATAGAATGAATGAAGCCCCCATCTAGCGGCGAGGATATGGACTGTGCCGGCTGCCGAGGAGTGCGTCAGGTCTCGGCAGCCGGCACAGTTCATTTCCTCGCCGCTAGATGGGGGCTTCATTCATTCCATTCCTGACCCGGTCGGAGACTGGAAGCAGGCTGTGGATTTTCATTTTCATAATAAAGCTGAAGAGTTTCTTTGTTTGTGTGTTTAAACGCGCTAATCTCTGGAACTACCAGTCGAATTCGAAAAGTTATTTTTGTTCATGATAGCCAGATTCAAGAGGAATAGTTTAGGCTATTCAGAATTAGGCTACACCTCTCAGGTAACCTTAAAGATTGCTTTTTGTTCAGTAAGTCGGAAGAACAAGCGCTCCCGAACAGCTTCAATAATACCTAAGTCTGTTGTTGCCTGGCAATGCGGGCTGCATCACGTCGCCCTTGCTAGTGTTCTGGTGCCGAATTGCGAGCTGCTTATAAATTGCAGTCACGGGGAGTAATTAGTGCAAAAAGATTTGTTAGGCCCCTTAAACAGTTATCATCCTGACAATAGTATGCCTCTGTATAAGGGCGATGGTGTTGGTGCAGTATACTGAGGTTATCAGCTGCAATAAGCGTTGGTCCTTTCCGATCCTTATCCTTGAGCGCTCCAGTTCTGTAGTAGCATTCATATAACAACTAAATCCACCGGGCAAAGCTAGTAATTAATTACTGCTAGTAATTAATGTAGCATAAGTATGGTAACCTGTGATCTATTGAACCATTATTGCGACGAACTTCAGGTGATACTGTTATTTATGATTCTAATCAATCATCAGCTCATTCAAATCTCAGTGTTGAAATTATTTCTCCTTGAAACGTTACTCGTACTTAAAATGTTTCTCTGATTTCCTTCAATGCTTGTTTAATGTCCAGATTGAAATTACGGGTGATAAGTTGCAGCCTTCACTTCTAAGATCCTTCAAAATTCACTACTACATTCGTCACAATAACACAGGTTATCTCACAAGTTCCTTAAACCAAGGTAAAAGGGAAAGCCTAATAGATAACAATAATTAGCTAAACCATTGCTGTAAATCAGGTGTTTTATTAACTCATATCCAAAACATGTTGTTTGCTAGGGAATAGTTGTTGGTCTCCACATTAATCCTCCTCCTTCTTATGTGGGTGTCCCATCTGCAAACAGAAATAAACCACATGCAAACATCGTAATTAGGCTACTATTCACAACGCAGTGTGTATAATTATGTCGTGGTCAGATAGCGAAATCCATCATTTCATGAGAATCCTAGGCAGATGATGTAAACAGGGATAGTTGAATATCTGATGTGCTTCTTCGTGAAGTGATGGAGCGATTTAGTTAGATTGTGTAAAAAATTATTTTACATTATTAGCCGAGGCATTTCATGTAGATCCGGTGTTTGTTGATTGGACTCATCGTGAAATGACTGCTGCAATGGAGTGGTACATTAACTTTTCTCCGACATACACGAACTATTACAAGAAATAAATTAATGCGTCTTTCTTATGTTTTAAAATAATTAACAACAACGAAACAACAATATTAAAATGTGCAGGCTGAACAAACAATTACAGAAATCTTTAAGTGGCAAAACATAATTAAAAAAATCCTCAATAAACAACAGCCTTTGAGCGACCACGGTGACTGCATACCGCATGTTGACACTATTAACGTTTGAAAAGTACCACGAGGACACCGCAGCCGCTACTTTATGAAGTGACTTCCCGTCACAAAGGAATTACGCTATGTGACGGCGAAATTTAGTCATTTCATGAAACCATGCGTCAGATAGTGCACCAATACCTTTTTACATCATGTGCCGGCTTCACTGATCTCTATACATGGATGACTGGTAGCTAAGGCAGCAGAAGCCGAATAGACGATGACAGGTATAGCAAGATGGCAGCGAGCGCATGGTGCAATATTGCGAGTCCGGCTCTGTGATTGGTTCCTGGTAGTTTGATGTTATACATGTATTTATACTGGCAGTAAATATTTTGTGTTTCTTGTAGTTGTAAAATGGGCTGAATTTGGTTATTTAAAGCGCAAAATCTTAGTTTTAAGTACCGGTTTGGTGACCCATCATCCCAGGCAAGCCGGTAATACCTTTACTTCTCAGGCAGATAGGTCACTTAGCCATAATTTTGAAGTTATTGTGAAGTTAAGTATACATATGCGGTAATGCTGCAGGAGACGTAATCGGGCTAGGCTATCGCGTTTTTAAATTAGTTCCCATTTCAGGGTTTTTCAGTTTTGAGAGCGAATAGTTAGTTTGATAGTTGTTAAACAGTAAGCGGAGTATGTTTTGTATAGGTTTTAAGTTGTATTATGATGTATGGCAAGCTGAGAAGTGAATTTGGTTTAGCTTAAAGTGTAGTTCTTTGGTCTGATCCGTTTCCTTATATTATGAAGTTTATTGTGCTGCTAGCGTGATTAAAAGCTGTAGAATTTGATGTAGAGTGCTGGGATTACTTGGGGGAGTGTAGGTGAGAGGGAGAGAAGTGAGGGGATGGGTTTAAACTGCACGTTATTTCATGGAAACAGGAATTTATTTCCAAGCACCGATTACGATATGTCGAATCTAGGCCTGTATAGTGAGCTACGTTTATAGGTAGGCCTACATCATTTGAAGAATGCATAATTTCGTGGCATATATATACAGGGTGTATTTGATATGATGGAAGTCCTTTACACTGGTGATAGAAGATGGTATTCTAAGCAAATATCTTCATGAAATTAAGTCGGATCTTAATTAGTGTAGGTGGAATTAAATCACAAAAATCGTCGGTCAATATCTTGGAAACGGGCTTTCACTTCGTTCCCCTCAGCAGCAGAGCTGACTTCTGCCCGTCTCCCTCCCCTCCTACGCTGAGGAATGTTGACCAGAGTCTGCAGTTGAGTGACCTCCTCGCCTTGTCTGCCAATGACATTGAAATACACAAACCGAGCCTATGAACAGCTGATTCACACCTTCATGGGGAGTGGCTACATGACTAGTGATGGTGGATCTGTCTAGGATTTTTCCAGCTTCATGAACTATGCATAGAAAATAGAAATCCTAAAGATTTAGTAAATTAATTTAAGGAACTGTTGGTCTATCTTTGTGTGAAGATAGTGCAACAACTGTAATAAACTTATTAATAATACTAATAATAGTAATAGTAGGCTTTTAGACACACTAACTTCTTTTATGTTTCTTTTTGGTATGTCGAGTTGCCAGACTTTAATGTACGTAGGATTTCTTGTATGTGCCAAGAAATACATGGAGATGATCTTATTAGATCCCATTCATTTACTACATGACTGAACGTAGATCGCACCCTCGGGATGGTTAGCACTCTACCACCAGAACTACACATGCTGACTCTTATTATTATTATTATTAGACTATTATTATTATTATTATTATTATTATTATTATTATTATTATTATAACACTGTATTATAACAATGAATTTGTATTTTATTTTCATTTTCGTGTATTTTCATATGTATTTACATTGTTGATGGACCAATAAATCAATCCTCCCTCCCCCCCCCTCCCCCCTCTCCAGTTAATGGCCACCCGAGGGCTGGAGATGGGATGGGACAATTCACAATATGAACATGTGGTACCATACTAGTATTAAATCTTGGAAGTAGGTTTCCATGGGTTCCCACTTCTACCCCAGGCAAATGTCGGGATTGTTCCTAACTTAAGGCCACGGCCGCCTTCTTCTCAATAATCATAACCGCTGGCAGTGCAGCCCATGAAGGGCCTAGGCCTACCAAGCGACCGCTGTCCAGCCATTTGGCCTGCAGATATTAGGGTGACGCGTGGTCAGTGCATCGGGTCCCCTCGGCCATTAATCTTGATTTTCCTGACTCGGGCACTGCCTCACTGTCAGACAGCTACTTAATTGCCCTCACGAGGCTTAGTGCACTGCGTTACAGCCCTCACGTCAGTTTCTAATATCCCTGATGGAGACAGGAATCGAACCCAGGGCCTCCAGGTGAGAGGCAGTTGCACTGCCCCAACACCACAGGGCCGGCGCCTTCTTCCGAATCCTCACCTGAATTACAAATACACACATTACTACCGAAACCACAAAACACAGGTTATCACACAAATTCTACCCACACCCAGCTACATGGGGCTAAATGACCAAAATCGCCAAGCCTCTCAAACAAAACATCAAGTTTTTTACTTCCGTCCTAAATGCCTAGTTCTGAACAGACTGCGGGATGTCGGAATTTTGTCACACTGCATTTCATTAAGAGAATGTTTTTAGTATTTTCAGAAACTAGTCAACAGAAGGTCCGACACGGACGCCAATGATACATCAGGGCTGAGTATCGAAATTATTTTATACATGAACATCAATCAATGAATTCCACACTTACAAAGTAGGCTACACAATACTACCGGTCCTGACGTCCCAAGCCATTGCGTGCGTTGTCAACAACAACAACAAGAACAACGGCAATGCACATTTTCTTACGAGACGGTAGAGCTCATCCTCATAACAGCTGATAGCCTACCACCCCTCAAGTCAACCGGTAAGGTCAATGCTCCGATTACGTAACAACTTCCCCTTCGCGCGTCGTCACATCTGGCTCCACCTCGTTTCCCCAGCCAGCCGCACGACTTTCTGCCTGATTAGTTTCTGAAATAACTAAAAACATTGACTTTTTAATGATTAATTATCAATTTCAAGATAGGTGACATTTTTTTTACCTAGGAAGCTTACAATAGTCTCTTCTATCACTAGTGTAACGGACTTCCATCATATCAAATACACCCTGTACACCCTGTATATACAGGGTGTATTTGATATGATGGAAGTCCGTTACACTAGTGATAGAAGAGACTATTGTAAGCTTCCTAGGTAAAAAAAATGTCACCTATCTTTAAATTGAAAATTTATCATTAAAAAGTCAATGTTTTTAGGAATTTCCGAAATTCTTCAAACAGAAGGTGAGGCAGCAGACTGGGGTAAACGGGGCGGGGCTAGGTGGGGCGATGCGCGGAGGAGAAGTTATTACGTAACCGGAGCGTTGACCTTACTGGTTGAGGGGAGGTATCAGCTGTTACGAGGAGCGAGCGATACCTGTCTCGTAAGAAAGTTTGTATTGCTGCTGTTGTTGTTGTTGTTGTTGTTGTTGTTGCTGTTGATGTTGATGTTGAAATTGCACGCAATGTCATGGGACGTTATGACCGGTAGTATTGTGTAGCCTACTTTGTAAGTGTCGGATTTTTTAAGAGCGTTAAAAATCCCTCAGTATGCCTTCCTTCGGAGGGGAAGTAAAGCCGGCGGTCCCATGTCATAGATTTATGGCATGTTAAAGATCTTTCCACTAATTACACCTGTGTGAAACTAAATTGGATAGGTTAAGAATGTAAACAACGCTCTTAGGTTGCTACGTTCGTTGCCAAGAGCCGACTGCGGTGGCGTCTAGTAGCTAGTTCTGAACTAGGCCTAGTAGTCGTTGACGGTGGCGTTTGGCGGCAAAAGTAGGAACTATTTGAAAATTCAAAGTTGCAGTCTCTACTTGAATTAAAAAACAGATACACACACTAATACAGTCATCACAATTAACACCGGTTATCAGACAGATTCTACACACACCCAAAGTACACGGGGCTACATGACCGCGTTGTCGCAGCCCCTAAACTAAGGAACCAACCAACCAACCTAAGTGTCATTGCCGTCCGAAACTTTAATGAAATACAGTGTGACAAAATTCCGACATCCCGTATTCTGTTCAGAACTAGGCATTTAAGACGGAAGTAAAATACTTGATGTTTTGTTTGAGAGGCTTGGCGATTTTGGTCATTTAGCCCCATGTAGCTGGGTGTGGGTAGAATTTGTGTGATAACCTGTGTTTTTGTGGTTTCTGTAGTAATGTGGGTATTTGTAATTCAGGTGAGGATTCGGAAGAAGGCGCCGGCCCTGTTGTGTTGAGGCAGTGCAACTGCCTCTCACCCGGAGGTCCTGGGTTCGATTCCCGGCTCCATCAGGGTTATTAGAAACAGACGTGAGGGCTGTAACACGGTGCACTAAGCCTCGTGAGGGCAATTGAGTCGCTGTCTGACAGTGAGGCAGTGCCCCAGTCGGGAAAATCAAGATTAATGGCCGAGGGGACCCGATGCACTGACCACGCGTCACCCTAATATCTGCAGGCCAAATGGCTGGGCAGCGGTCGCATGGTAGGCCTAGGCCCTTCATTGGCTGCACTGCCAGCGGTTATGGTTACTGAAAAGAAGGCGGCCGTGGCCTTAAGTTAGGAACAATCCCGGCATTTGCCTGGGGTAGAAGTGGGAACCCATGGAAAACTACTTCCAAGATTTAATACTAGTACGGTACCACATGTACATATTGTGAATTGTCCCATCTCCAGCCCTGGGGTGGCCATAAACTGGAGAAGGGGGTGTTGATTTATTGGTCAATCAACAATGTACATACAAATGAAAATACACGAAAATGAATATAAAATACAAATACATTGTTATAATACAGTGTCCCCTGCTAAGCTGAGCAACCCAGTGGAAGGTTGGGTAATCAATCCCAGCGGGAAACTGGGTCAGTGAACAGACTAGTGTTGGGGGGGGACTGAGAATTATTTTCTCAGTTCTTTCACCTTTCTGAATAACATTCAGGATTGTAATTCGAGGATTTATCCTCCCCTCAAGGTGAAACCTTAGATAGTCGACCATGAAAAGTCATTTGAAGAATAATTCCGCCGTCTGTAATGATAGATTACAGAAAAGACAGCATTCGGATACGGTGGGCTGTCATGCGGAAGATAATGACGAATCGGAGCGTCTGAAAACTCATCAAAAAGCAAACAAACAAATACTACGGAAAATCAAACCTAAACAAGTCTCATTCTTTTCTACACATAATGTTAACTCTCTGGTTCAAACTGGAAAATTGAAGATCATCACGGATATCATGAGAAGTCATAAAATTCTAATTATGGCCCTTCAGGAAATTAGAAATAGTGATCAAGACCATCTGGAATCACAAGGATACAGACTATATAAAGGAATTCCAGGAAAACGAGTTATGAAAAATTGTCCACAATTTGGTAACGGATTCTTAATAGATCTCAGAATCATTGACTCGATAATAGAATTTAAATCTCAATCCTCCAGACTTGCGACCCTAACTTTGAAATCGGCAAATAAAACATATACAATTATTAATGCACATGCTCCTACTAATCAAAAAAACAACACCATTAAGGACAGAGAAGAAGTACAAAAATTCTGGGATCTTTTGGATCAAACTTTAATAAACATCCCTTCATCAAACATCAAAATTCTCCTTGGTGATTTCAATGCGCAACTTGGACAAGAGAGAAGATATAGAGATATAATTGGAAAATGGACAGCACATAAACGAACCAATAAAAATGGTCAAAGATTGGTCGAAATTTGTAGAAACCACAAATTAATCTCTAAATCAACATGTTTTAAAAGACAGCCCCATAAATTGAAAACTTGGAAACATCCTGACTTCAGAAGGGGTGAATGGCAGTTGGATCATGTCTGCATGGATAAATTTCACCATCGCGAAATTCACAATGTCAAGGTTCTAAGGGGAGTTGACTCAGGATCAGACCACTATGTGGTAAAGATAAAAATAAAATTAACTCCAATGGCCAAGAAAAAAACTAATAATAACAATAGGAGGAAATTTGATCCATCTACCTTAATAAAAAATATAAAGTACTGTGAAAGAACAGGAGAAGAATCTCTCAACACTAAAACATTGGACGAATTAATCACTAAATTAAAATCAATAGCAGAGGAGTTAGCACCAATAAATCCAAGGAAAAAACATGAATGGTGGAATGTAGATTGTGATCAAGCAATAGAGAAAAGACACCAAGCATGGATAAAACATCAAGCTCTAAAGTCAGAAGAATCAAATTTAGAACTAACTATACAAAGAAAATTAACCCATAAAATCATCAGACAAACGAAACGTAATCATCTTAAAAATACACTGGAAAAGATAGAAGACGATTTCAAGAAAAAGCAATCTCGAGATTATTACAAAACATTTGGTAAATATCTAAAAAAATTTGAAGCTCCAACATTAATGTTGAAAAATCAAACAGGAAAGTTAGCACATTCTAACCAAGAAAATACAGAGATCCTTGCAGAAGCATTCGAGAAACTGTTAAATTGTGATGATCCACTGGAAACCCTGCAAGTAAACACTGATACACCTATTTTAACTTCACCTGATTTAATAAATCCTCCAAACATTAATGAAGTAGAACTCGCAATTAAAGAACAAAAAAATTACAAAACTTGTGGCGAAGACTTAGTCTTTGCTGAAATCTGGAAAAATGCTGGTAAACCTGCGATTATAAATCTTCATCAACATCTAGTTAAAATGTGGATTACTGAAGAAATTCCTGCACACTGGACCACAGGAATAATCCATCCATTATTTAAGAAAGGAGACAAAACGAACCCAGATAACTACAGAGGAATTACCCTTCTGGACTGCACATATAAAATTTTCTCTCGTATAATTTACAACAGGATCAAAAACATTCTGGAACCACAACTTGGAGAATATCAAGGAGGATTTCGCCCTTACAGAAGTTGTCCAGACCAAATCCTTAGCCTGAAATTAATAATGGAATATTACAAAAACAGAAATAAGCAACTCTTTATCACTTTTATAGATTTCAAGAAAGCCTATGATAGTATTCATAGACTGACACTGCTAAAAATCCTCAGATCATACGGTCTCCATCCTAAATTGATAAAAATCATTCAATTAACATTAACAAACACAAATTCGAAAGTTAAATTTAGGGGAGAAATATCAACAGCTTTCACAGTAAAAACTGGTCTCAGACAAGGTGATGGATTATCCCCTCTGCTTTTCAATGTGGCTCTTGATTATATCATGAAGGTTTGGCAAAAGGAAAACCCTCCTAAGATCAAAATTGGAACAAAACCATCAATAAAAATAAACTGCTTAGGATTTGCAGATGACTTGGCTCTTTTAGCACTAGACAAGGAAGAGGTTTGTACTCAGATCACTAGTCTCCAAGAAATTGCTCAAGGGATAGGATTACAGATATCCTTTGAAAAAACTGAGATCATGCCTATGAAACCCTTAGATATAAATGAAGTCTATATAAATGATCATAAAATTAACCTAGTTCCTCAATTTAAGTATCTTGGAGAAATTATAACACATAACTTAAACGAAAAAGTAACTTGGATAAATAGAACAAATAAAATGAAAAAGGCACAATCTCTAACCTGGTCAACATATAATAAAAAATGCCTATCAATAGCTACTAAGATCCAACATTATAAAACTGTAACTCTCCCTGAAGCCACTTATGCTTGTGAAACACTGTTCCAAATTAAAAATGAACAAAGAACTGATCAGCTCCTCAAAACGGAAAGAAGAATCATTAGAACGTGCATAAATAAAAAGTATCAGGTTGAGGGAGTCTGGAGGATTCTCCCAAATGAAACTGTCTATCGTGAGATTGATCCAATCACCAGCACAATGAATAAGAAAAGAATTTCATATTTTTTTCACATCTTACGGCTTCCAGAAAACAGAATTGTACGCCAACTGGTGATGAGAAATCTAGGAAAGAAAACTGGAGGTAAATGGATCCAAGAAATCCAACAAGATCTCAAAGCAGTTGGACTCAAGATAACAGATGCCGAGGAGAAAAATAAAATTAACACCATACTTAAAACTCACAAATTTTCTGCAGAAATGACACACAGAAAGCCTATGGAGATTTCAGATGAGTTGAGAAAATCCCGATCTGAAAGAATGAAAAAGTACTGGAAAGAGCGCAAGAACCAAGCAGTACTACCTTCAAAGAAGAAGTGATTGTGGAACGACTCAAGTGGTCCAATGTGACCAATCAAGATTAATAATAATAATAATACAGTGTTATAATAATAATAATAATAATAATAATAATAATAATAATAATAATAATAATAATAGGATAATAATAATAATAGTCTGATAATAATAATAAGAGTCAGCATGTGTAGTTCTGGTGGTAGAGTGCTAACCTTCTGCGAGCTACGTTCAGTCATGTAGTAAATGAATGGGATCTAATAAGATCATCTCCATGTATTTCTTGGCACATACAAGAAATCCTACGTACATTAAAGTCTGGCAACTCGACATACCAAAAAGAAACATAAAAGAAGTTAGTGTGTCTAAGAGCCTACTATTACCATTATTAGTATTATTAATATTTTTATTACAGTTGTTGCACTATCTTCACACAAAGATAGACCAACAGTTCCTTAAATAAATTTACCAAATCTTTAGGATTTCTATTTTCTATGCATAGTCCATGAAGCTGGCAAAATCCTAGACAGATCCACCAGCACTAGTCATGTAGCCACTCCCCATGAAGGTGTGGAACAGCTGTTCATAGGCTTGGTTTGTGTATTTCAATGTCATTGGCAGACAAGACGAGGAGGTCACTCAACTTCAGACTCTTATCAACATTCCTCAGCGTGGGAGGGGAGGGGACGGGGAGAAGTCAGCTGTGCTGCTGAGGGGAACGGAGTGAAAGCCCGTTTCCAAGACATTGACCGACGATTTTTGTGATTTAATTCCACCTACACTAATTAAGATCCGACTTAATTTCATGAAGATATTTGCTTAGAATACCATCTTCTATCACCAGTGTAAAGGACTTCCATCATATCAAATACACCCTGTATATATACAATTTACAAGATTGTTTCCAGAAATTGTTTTTCACTCGTTACTTTGTTACTGATCGCTAATTGCGTGTACTCAGCACCTAAGTTGATATTTGACAGTCGTTATTATACATTCATTTTTATTGCTATTCCGGAGATATACTGACCTCGGAATGACGTGTCAGTGATCCCAATGCCCTTATGCTATGAGTGAACATATCTCTATATTTTTATTTGTTCCAAAGCACCATTAATTACGATTTAAAATTGACTAGATTATCATTGCTTCCCCATAAATAGAGCCCGAGAATGGGTACGCCAACATGGCGGACCGCGCGCTCAAGCTGGCGTACTTTCCCGTGCAGCGGAGAGCTGCCATCAGCGATCCATGTATAGAGATCAGTGGCCGGCTTTCATGAAGTGCCTAGGATTTTCATGAAATGACGGATTTCACTATCTGGCTAACAAGGTATGGCAGCTCAAACCTATCTTAAAACTGTGTGGACGCAATCCTTGTCCTATAAGAGGACAACATCCGGAAAATCAGCCTCCAGATTGAACTGCAAGGCTCCGAAATCGCGCCAGGATGTCTGACATGACGGCTGACGGAGCTGGACATCCCTACGGCACTCGTTATTGTTGTTGCTTGTTATTGCCGGACACAGTGCAAATAGAAATTACAATCGGCGGCTTCGGTGGCGTAGTTGGTAGCATGCTGAACTGCAGTGTCCAAGATCGCGGGTTCAAACCTGGCCGAAGTCTTCGGATTTTATAAGAGCGTTAAAATCCTTCAGTATGCCTTCCTTCGGAGGGGAAGTAAAGCCGGCGGTCCCATGTCATAGATTTATGGCATGTTAAAGTCCCTTCCACTAATTACGGCTGTGTGAAGCTAATTTATAGGTTAAACATTTGACTAACGCTCTTAGGTTCCTACTTTCGTAGCCGACTACGGTGGCATCTGGTAACCAAGTTCTGAACTAGTAGTCGTTGACGGTGGCATTTGGCGGCAAAAGTAAGAACTACTTGAAAAAGTTCAATGTCTGCAGTCCTTACTTGAATTGAAAACAGATAACACACACTAATACAGCCAACACAATTAACACCGGTTATCAGGCAGATTCTACACACACGCAAAGTACACGGGGCTACGCCTATTTCTTTTGGGTTGTGATCTAAATTCAAATTTCAGGTTTCTGATTTTGTCTCTATAAATGCTGCGGTCGTGAATGTCTTCTATGGTGATATTATGTAATTGTTGCAAGTCTTCCATAGTTTCTTTGTACCTAGATGTATCCAATTTCCACGTAAAAAGTATGTTGAATATTCCTCTAGTCAGTCTGGTGTCGTTCATTCTGGCGATATATGTAAAGAACTTCACCCTGCGTTTTCTGACGAGTGTCGTGATAGATTCTATATTTCTGTATAATTCTTCTGTGGGTCGTTTTTGCCACAAATTATCTCCGAATATGTTGCTGTAAATTTTTCTCCGAATTTTCGTTTCTTGATTTTCAATGTCTTTAATTTTGGCCATTCCCTTGGTGCTTGTGGTTTCTGATGCGTATCAGGCTTCCGGCAAGACCACCGTTTTATAATATAAAATAATAATATTATTATTATTATTATTTCGATTACGTTTAACACAATAAATAAGATGTGTTAAGAGGACATATTACACGATTTCCTTATATATAATTTGTTATTTCTTTATTGTTGGTAGTTCAGTTGCACGACTGGAAGTATACATATACAGGGTATTTCATATAAAATATGAGCGTCAAGCGGCGGCTTTGTTAACCGCAGCTGCGGTCACCTTGGCCGAGCTTGTGGCGCGCTAAGGCCCCCTGCTTTAAGCTTGTGTACAATCCTATATGATGCAGCGGCCTTGCTAGCGTGTGTACAATGCTGAAATCTTACTTTAGTTAGTTAGTTATTGTTGATGAAACCGAAACCCCTACTTGTGCTAATTTTGTGAGTGATTTATTCGGAGAGAGTTCAAGATTCTCGCCAATGTCATCTAGGTCATCCTCTGTTAAAACTGTTCGTGTGCGGGCATGTTTTTATTGAGCACCGAGCCAGTGGTGTCAAACTTATTTGCAATTACGTGAATATGTGCTAGTGAAGGTGGCACTTCATCAGGAAATTGCTGAACAAATGCATCTCGTACCCGCCGAGCCGACTCGTACTTAAAATAAGTTTTACATAAAAAATACGATGTTGCAATGATAACTGTCTCACCATGTTAGCACTTGAGGTTTAGACTGGCGACTGAGCACCTGCACGCTTATTGCAAGGTCAAGTTTGGTAATGTCAATCTGTTATTTTTATACAGTCCATCGGAACTTGAAAAAAATAAAAAAATAAAAAACAACCCTCGTATGTACCATGCGCGCGCTTTCAATACTACAGCAGGGGGCCGTGGCGCGCCACAAGCTCGGCCAAGGTGACCGCAGCTGCGGTTAACAAAGCTCTTATTTTATATGAAAAACCCTGTACTGAGGTGCTTCAGAAATTAAATGACTTTCTGAACAGTTTAGAATCCAAATATGCAGCATTTTGAGCTCTTAGAAACGTTACATTTCTGGGCATATGACCTTGCTATTCCGCCCTTTAAAGCAACAACAACTAATTAACGTTATGTTGGTAGTTCACACAAAAATTGAAAGGCGTAAGAAAACAGAACGGTTATCTAGATTCACAAAATAGTCTTGCCAATTTCTTTGAAGGAAGGAGACTAAAAGCTGTTCCCATGGTCAAGGGGATGACTCTCTGTAATTAATAACAATATACTTACGGGGAATTTCTTTTCCATCATACATGACGCCTTCTTGTGAAAAGCTTCACATTTGTCTGCATCGGTCACTGTAACAATCAACACATGCATTAAACGTAGTGAACAGTGTCTTTATACAACCTGTAACTAAAATACATTAAGGAGATATACAATAGAACACGAAATCATGACATGATCTGTTCGCTCAATCAACAGCTCATAGCATTTCCAGACTTACTTCAGTCAAATTCAATTTGTTGGTCACAGGAAATGTTTCTGTAGAGCAGTGGCTCCCAACCTTTGTCGGCTGACGGCCCCCTTTTCAGATACTGGAGTACATCCCCCCCCCCCTCTCTCCTCCCCTCTCCACCCACCCACCGCCCGTCCTCACCACTCATCGCTTCTATAACCTCCGTCGATAAACTAACGCGGAGGATATAGACCTAACCTAATAACAGTACTTAATGGAATAATTATTTCTGAAATAATAATATGAAGTACACGCTTTATATCTACTACATACTAACTTTATTTTAGCACAATACAAAGAACACACTTTTACAACAAATCCTTAAATTAGTCAACAAAAAATTTCAGTGAGAGGGTTGACACTGTTTTCTCTTGGTAAGATTCGGTATGTTTGATTTGATATTTGACAGAGCACAGCGGAGATCACTTGCAACATCAAGCCGACAGCGCTAATTTGTTTCTATGACACCAGCGTTGAAAATCCTGACTCGCATAAATATGTCTTTGAAAATGGGACAATGACACGCAATGCAAAGTTAGCTATTACAGGATACACTGCAAGACAGTTTACCCAAAAGTCAACCAGTCCTAACAATCTAGATCATTTTTTTAGCTTGGATTCACACTTCTTCTTGAAGCTGTGCTGGCGTGCTTCAATGTCAATGGCAAAAGAATGTCTTGTAACATCCAGGACCAGATATCAGGAAAATAGAAGTTGAATTCTTGTGCCAGGGAATCCAAATGTGACTGAATTTGCACTTAAGTTTATTACGATCACGTTCATTTTCCGGCAAAATTTCATTAAGGCGGTGAAAGGATGAGAAGTTGTTCAACTGACGCTGGCGTTTCCATAACTGTATTTTTTCCAGGAATGCATAATATTGGAGTTTTTGCCTTGGAACTTTAAGTTCATACTGTTCATAGCTTCAAAGAAATCACAAAGATATGCCAACGAGACGATCAAATTGGCATAATTTTGCTCCTTACAACACAGCAAATTCCTTATTTCACCTCCAACCTCGCGGCTCCACAGAGGTTTTTGCCGACAGTTGGCAATTACCAGTGCTTTTGAACGATTGACTTGGTGCGACAATCACTTGGAGAGATTTCGAAAAATGTTTATTTTACAAAATTGTATTATTCGAGTTAAAAGTCTTAATTGGGAAATCACTTCACGGCCCCCCCCCCCTTAATAAAGCCCCAAGCCCCCCGAGGGGGCGCGACCCCCGTTTTGGGAATCCCTGCTGTAGAGCTCGTTATGTAACCGTAACATTTGTCCCCCGTCACTACAAACATGGTAATTTTAGTATAATTTCTTTCTGTTTGGTTGTATTCACTGTTACCGCTCATGTTTGAAAGTCACCGACTGGCTGCGTGGCTCAGCGGTTATGATCGCGCTTGCTGGGCCCGAGTTTGCAGGTTCGTATCCTGGTGCAGTCAGCTGGCATTTGAGGGAGCCGTGTCCTTAGATTTACTGGCACGTTAAAGATCCCCTTCGGGGCAAGATTCTGGCACCCCGGCGTCTCTAAAAGCCAGAGTAGTTAAAAGGGACGTAAAACAAATAAAATTATTATTATTATATTATTGAAAGTCACCATTTTTGCAGGCACTGATAATGTAACTCTAAGGTTAACAACACCTGGAGATAGCAAACTAAGTTATGGTAGGAGAAGAACTGTAGGAATAAACCGAGGTTACAATAATTATTGCCTAGCTAAGTAGAGATGAAACGATTAGCTGCATCAAACATAATAGTATAATTGTTTCTCAATTGAGGCAGGTGGGAGAAATATCTCTTAAATGATTGATCTGTGGTAATTTTTCTAACAGTTTGGGGGCGTAAAATGAGCCAAGACCAATCCGTCTTTGATACTTTGCCTATCTTAATGGATAACTTATCTCGCGCCACCGTCAAAACATGGAGTTAAAATATGAATTTGACAATTTAACTACCTCTACCACCTCTTGAAATAAGGTGTAAACATTTGTTGCTGATCAGTGAAGGTGTGTAACAAACTAACTCTCTTTTGATTTTATGGATACTTACACTTGTCACATTCTTCAGCACTTGCCATGTGCTCTTCTTTGCATTTTTCATCGTCTTTGCAAATTCTTTCTAGCTTCCCCTTGACCTTCTCCTTATTCATGTTGCCTTCACTGTCGATCTGAAACAAAGAAATGCTATGCATTCATCATTGTTCCTACAAAGTGTCAGTTTTAAAATACCAGGGTGGGGCTACACACATCCTGCTTCCTTTAGGGCCTTGAGCAGAAGGCAGGAGATACTGTGAACCCATGAGGGCATAGCACTATCCAGGGTGGAGCTACACACACCCTGCCTCCTTCAGGGCCTTGAGCAGAAGGCAGGAGATACTGTGAGACCTGGAAGGTGCAGCACTATCCAGGGTGGGGCTATACACACCCTGCCTCCTTCAGGCCCTTGAGCAGAAGGCAGGAGATACTGTGAGCCCTGGAGGGTGCAGCACTGTCCAGGGTGGACCTACACACACCCTGCCTCCTTCAGGGCCTTGAACAGAAGGCAGGAGATACTGTGAGCCCTGGAAGGTACAGCACTATCCAGGGTGGAGCTACACACACCCTGCCTCCTTTAGGGCCTTGAGCAGAAGGCAGGAGATACTGTGAACCTATGAGGGCATAGCACTATCCAGGGTGGGGCTACACACACCCTGCCTCCTTCAAGGCCTTGAGCAGAAGGCAGGAGATACTGTGAGCCCTGGAATCTGCAACACTATCCAGGGTGGGGCTATACACACTCTGCCTCCTTCAGGGCCTTGAGCAGAAGGCAGGAGATACTGTGAGCCCTGGAAGGTGCAGCACTATCCAGGGTGGGGCTATACACACCCTGCCTCCTTCAGGGCCTTGGACAGAAGGCAGGAGATACTGTGAGCCCTGGAGGGTGCAGCACTATCCAGGATGGGGCTATACACACCCTGCCTCCTTCAGGGCCTTGAGCAGAAAGCAGGAGATACTGTGAGCCCTGGAAGGTGCAGCACTATCCAGGGTGGAGCTATACACACCCTGCCTCCTTTAGAGCCTTGAACAGAAGGCAGGAGATACTGTGAGCCCTTAAGGGTGTAGCAGTATCCAGAGTGGGGCTTCTCACACTTTGCCTCCTTTAGGGTATTGAGGAGAAGGCAGGAGGTACTGTGAGCCTTTGAAGGTGTAGCACTATCCACCCTGCCTCCTTTACGTGCTTGTGCCAAAGCAGAAGAGGTCTGATCCACTGGAAAATGCCTTCAGGAAAGATTAGTCGAGGACCAATTAAGGCGGGAAAGTGAAAGACACCGTAATACTGTCGGGTTAGGAATAGAACAAAAGTTATCCAACAGAGATCGTCCAGAGAGTTGAAGATGAGGAGCCCGATATGCCGGACTCAGCTACAGTTCCGTGGTCACCACTCCACGTCCCACTAGTCGTGAGCCTGTGGGGGAATGAGTGCACCTTTCAACAAAATCTTCGTGAGACATTTCTAAGGGCAATGATTTCAAGCAACCTCTGTAAAGGAATAATTAAAATACGAGGAGCAGGCCAGGAATGTAGGGAGGATGATCAATCCCTTCCCATCTTGTATTCCAAACAATGGTGTAGATGGATGACCTTGAAAATTCGGTGAATATCATTGGACTATTGGGAAATGGTGAACCACTGACCCCTCGTCCGTTCGGCACTATTTGCATACACACGGCTCAATCAGAACTAAGCAGTCCCTGTGTACTACAAATAGTATGGAACCGTGGCAATAAGTCAGGAAACATCCCACCGTTTGCGCAGAATAAGAAGTGGGAAATTCAAGAATGTCGGGGATGAGAATCAAACCTGGAACCTCAGATATGGTAGCCAAATGAACACAGTAAACACAGAAGAAATAAAAATCTTTTAAGATACTTACGAATTCCATTTTGGTCATCAGGCACATCATGAAGCACTGTAACAAAAAGAAAACAGCGAACATTAGAATATGTTAGTTTCTAATCATAATCGGCTACATTCAATTCGATCGGTGAGTGTTAGGTACAGTGCCTGGTCAGATTGTTATTATTATTATTACTATTGTTATGCATTTATTTACAGCGTATTTTCCCAATATTGGAAAGCGTTAAGCAATTTGACTCAATTCTTGACGTTCTTCTTATTTTTCCAGTATTGTTTCATTGTGTTGGAGAATGCCAATTTTCTTTCGTCAGACCATTGAGGTCTGTGAGGTGTAGGTTTTGGTTGCTCTGGTTGGACTTCCCAGTTGTTCACTTTGTTACGGAAGGAGTCTCTGTCTGATGTGTCGGTTATCTTAGTGGTTCGCATGTCTTTTTGTACTTCTTTCATCCATGGTGTTGTACTTTTGAGTGATGATATGTAATCTAGTATTATTTTGGTTAGTCGTGTATTCGGCAGTCTACTTAAGTGCCCGAAGAATTTCAATCGTCTTTTTCTGATGTTTGAGTATTTTGCAGTTGTCTTGATTGACTGTAGTCGGTATCCGTCAGGAGTGAGTCTTGCTCCCAGTATTTTCCGAATGATTTTTCTTTCTTCTTTCTTGATGTCTTCAAGTTCATATTTCTTATTGAGTGTAAGTGATTCGCTTGCGTAGAGACTTGCCGGTTTGACGACAGTGTTGTAATGTCGAAGTTTGGTTTGTCTTGACATGCATTTTTTGTTATAGAGGTTTTGGATAAGTCCGAGTGCTCTCCTGGTTTTCTGGAGACGGTTTCGTTGTGAGTTATTTTCGAATCCAGTTGGTTCGATAAATTCTCCCAGATATTTGAAATGTAGGACTCTTTGATCGTTCCGTATTTGGTTTGCATGTTGTCGCCTATGTGACTTAGCACTTGAGTTTTCTCGAGGGATAATTGAAGTCGTACTTTTTCGGCGCATTCTTGGAGTGTTTCTATTTGTTTTATTGCGGTCTCTTGATTTTCTGTTAGTATAACCAAGTCATCGGCGAAGGCAAGATATGGTATAGAGAAACTGTTTTTACTATAGCCAAGTGTAACTGGTTTCCAGACATTTTGTTTCTTGAGCTCCTTTTCCCATACTTCCATGACTTTATCCAGGACAATATTGAACAAGAGTTTCTACCGTGTAATGACGGTGTCCGCCACACTGGTCTTTTGTCGCAACTTGACGCGATCATATGTTAGATCTCGCTGGATACCTGTTATCTTCAGGTCTTTATGAAGAGTGTCAAAACTAATAATGTAACTTTATTGGTTTTACGTCCCTTTTAACTACTGTGGCTTTTAGAAACACAGTGGTGACGTAATTTTGTCCCAGAGGTGATCACTAACGTGCCAGTAAATCTACTGACACGACTCCCTCACACTTGTGCAGATGTGCACCCTCAAATGCCAACTGACTGCGCCAGGATTCGATCCCGCTATCTTGGCACAGCAGACGAGAACCTTATCGCTGAGCCACGCAGCCAGTCTGAGTGCCCCAGTCATCCTTTGCCCGTAGCGCGTGCCCATACGACCGTAGACAACTCTCCCTATCTCCTGTAGTAATATGGCCATGCAGTTGGACCTATTAAACTGGAGATCCAACGAAGCATCCTTGTTTCCATTACATCCCTCAAGGGCTCACAACTTGTATTTTCAAATACATTGCATTTTGTAGTATTTCCCACTCTGAATTGTGTGAGTCAGTTCATGTAGGTTACATTTTTAGCCTATTTTCAATTTTGAAAAATTCGGCTTATGAGATCACCTTTTGTCCGTGTGTGTGTGCATGTGTGTGTGATGAGTGTGTGTGTATGTCCCCCCTAATATCTTCTAAACGGCTGGAGCGATTTCAATTAAACTCTGTAAGTTCATAGCACTATTCCGGACGACCCCGACCGTGCCCTTCAAATTTTGTTATGTCTCACCAATCCAACATGGCGGCTGTGCGAAATATTTAACCAGCATTCAATATCTCTGAAACTATTCCCGATATCACCCTGGAATTTTTAACGGTGATAAAGGGATCTACTAGTTCACCTATGTGACTTTTGAAAAACTGGTAACTACAAAACCAACATGGCGGCCACGCGAATTCGCGACTTTTAAATAGACATTTCTCACGATTTAACCAACCAAACGCAATAAAACTTGGTACAGTATATGTATATACACATTGTAATGCGCCGACATCTAACTTGGTTCAATTGTTTACATAACCACAAGATGGCGGATGTGCGAAATATTTCACTGGCATTCTATATCTCTGAAACCATTAGTAGTACCACCCTGAAATTTAGTACGGAGATAAAGGGCACTACTGGAAGTTCATCTATAAGATTTTCAAAAACCAGTTGACTACAAAACGAACATTGCGGCCAAGCGAATTTGAATATTTTGAATAGACCTTTCTCGCGATTTAATGTTCCAAACGCAATGAAATCTGGTACAGGAAATGTTTATACACATTGTAATGCACTGGTATCTAATTTAGTTCAATTGTTTACATAACCTCAAGATGGCGGCTTTGGGAATTTTAAAATTAAGTTTTTAATTCTCTTGTCGTAATCATGCGATCGAAGTGAAAGTTTGAATAATGAACCTACGCAATAATTTTCTTTTAAAGGTACATGACTCTATGGCCTATACATTTAACAATCCAACATGGCGACCATCGGAGATATTTAGACGGCTCTGAATATCTACGAATCTATTATAGCAATTAAACTGAATTTTTATGTTCATAGGGGCTATGAACTTAAGTTCACCTATAGGACTTTAAATAACCTGATGATCACAAATCCAACATGGCTGCGACGCGATATACACATATTCACATGGATGTTTCTCGCAATTTAACCATCCGAGTGCAGTGAAACTTGGTACAGTAAATCCTTATACGAATGTTAATCCACTGGCATCTAATTTGTTTCAATTGTTTCCATAACCACAAGATGGCAGCGGTGCGAAATTTTAAAATCTCCTTGTTACTTCTTATGTCCTAATCATGCGATTGAAATTTGAATGCTACACGTACACAATAATCTTCATGTAACAGTACATAACTCTAGGACCTACATATTTAAAATCCAAAATGGCGGCCATCCGAAATATTTAGACGGTTATCAATATCTACGAATCTATTACAGCAATCAAACTGAAATTTTGTGTGTTGATAGAGGCCGTTAACATAAGTAGGATATATGAAAATAGGCTTTAGTTCTTCACGGAACTACTTGTTAAAATATTTTTAATCTACATTGTTTTTCTTTCATTGTCATTTTCGCTATCACCCAGACCATTAGGGGCCGATAACCTAGATGTTAGGCCCCCTAAAACAACAATTATCATCATCATCTGTCAGTAGTGTAGCCAGGATCGACCAAACTCGAAGCCAAATTCTACAATTATTTCGTCTCGCGGCGTAGCCGCGCTCGTCACACGTGCACTATTGGCGCGAGGGCAGCTGCGGTAAGTACGGATATCGTAGGTTCGAATTCCGGTGCTGACAGCGGTTATCCTGAGTGTGGTTTTACTCCAGGTTTTCCACACTCCCTGCAGGAAATTGCCGGGATAGTGCCTTACTTCAAGTCCCGGAGCGTCTACCACATCCCTGTCCCTGATATATGTTCACACATTACTACACTCCTCACAGCAATACAGGTTGCCAGACAACTTCAACACACACCCAACTATACGGGGCTGATGTCCAAAATGTCTCAAGCCCATCAAATGAATTAACAACAACTATACAACTATACAAGTATTTCCGTTTCTCAATGAGATAACATTACACAAGAAAATTTCGTGTATAAGGTGCATTCAAAAAGTAACGAGCCGGAGGCTGGAATGCGCAAACCGGTGACGACATCGGCTAATTGTGGCGTGCGTAACGAGGTGTGGTTCCGACCAGAGCGTGGAAGGTCACAGCCCGTCGCTAGAGGGCACGCGTGCACGTCATGTGGCGATACAAAGCGAGCAGCAGCATGCATCAATCGTCCAACCAAGACCAAGACAGTAGGCCATTCGACATACTTCCTGGTGTGGTTAAGGACTGTGGGGCACCCATTGGGCACACGCTTTCCGCAAGTGCAGTCGTTCCTTCATGATGGTGTGCACACTTCCGACGCTCAATCCGACCACGGCGGCTATGGCGTTCATTGTCACTCGGCGGTCCTGGGTAATGAGTGCATCAACCAGCTGGACGTTGCCATCGGTAATGCAGGGGGGTGCCCCAGACCGGGCATCATCGGCTAACGACACCCGTCCTTCCCTGAAGCGCTTGTGTCACGCCTTGACCCTTGCAAGGGACATGCAGTGTTCGCCGTACACTTGTGACATTCGGCGATGAATGTCCGTTCCCGTACTCCTTTCGCTGGCAGAAACCGAACAACACCTCTTTGGTCTTCGTTTGACGCCTCCATGTCACTGTTAGCAATGCGACTGGCAGCGTTGGACGATTGATGCATGCTACTGCTCGCTTTGTATCGTCACGTGACGTGCACGCGTGCCCTCTAGCGAGGGCTTTGACCTTCCACGCTCTGGTTGGAACCACACCTCGTTATACACGCCACGATTAGCCGATGTCGTCACCGGTTTGCGCATAACAGCCTCCGGCTCGTTACTTTTTGAACGCACCTTATATTATAGTCCAGAAGTTTTCGGGTAATACAACATGCACAAAAGACAACAAAAAGAAAACAGTTCTTTAAAAAATTCCCCTGAACATGAACAAAATAAAGTCGAATCTACCTCCGCCACCAACATGAAGACTGCGTATCTCTCAACAAGAGAAGTCATTTACAGAAGTCTCAGCAGTAGGCTAGTGGGCATGACCTCTCAGGATGTATCATGTTGATTTATAAGTTATACAATAGTCTACTCATTTGTATGTTTAGGCTATTCAGTTTTTTCAACAATACCCTGTGCTTTATATTGCAATTAGCCCTGAACACCTAAAATATCATTTTCGAAGCTTTTTGTCACCTACTAAGTCCTTTTTACCTTACAAATGTTACATGTAGCCGGAAAAAGGTTTACACTACACATGCGACAAATTTCACGCATTCGTAACTAGGAGAAAATCGTAATTCGGGGAATTGCTGGATATACAGTATACTGTAGCAACTCGGCTGACGGCGATCTCATGCTCAAGAAGTTAATAACGATCCCACAAATAGTGTTAATGTACCCATAGAATTTTCTAAGTCCTTATTGAAAGGCGTTATTTTAAATTAAAACTAGATTAATTTACATACAACTTCTCTCCCGCTAAGAAAAGAAAGAAAAGCTAATATTGCCTGCTAGGTGGGATTCAAAATTATTTGGCGCTGGCCTCAGTTTGAAATAAGCTATATTTCGCCGGGGAAAAGTTAGATTGGCAAACCTGGGAGGACGGAGTTGTTAACTCACCTGAGTGATTATAACAATTGCAAACATAAGTCATGTTAAATCACAATGTTGATATACTGTACACTTTTAATTCATAGGTATATAAAATAAATGCTCTGTTTTTATTAGTTCAGTCCTCTACAAGTATCCCTAGGTACAGTTGTATGACGTATTTAATGAGTCTTACGTAGAATTAATAGCCCATACTAGTTATAAATTCATGTATTTGTTTCAATGATAGTCGCGGGCATCTCGACATACTGTAGTATAAAACCGAGTCCCCGATTCTTGGATGTAACGAGTAATCTCGGGAACCACTGGATGGATTTTGATGCGATTTTCACCATTCTGTAAAGGATTTCTGGAGGAAGGTTTCTGTAGAAAAACATTTATTTGTGACCACAGGAAGCCGAGCAGTAACGATTTCAGTAAATCGAGTCAAAGAAAATCCTGCCGTCCGTGCACCATTTAAGCTTACGCTGGCTTAACCGTTAAAAATATCTGTATACCCCTCCTATGAGTGTATGAATTGGTCATAATGAAAAGTTCTACAATTAGGTCCACGACAGCATATCTCTATCTTTAATACATCGCCCACTATAAGTGATTTAACGTTTTTATTTCAGCCAACAACCTCCATTCAGTGGAAATATAAATTAGTAGCTTCGGAGCGAGTTTACGAGGTAGCGAGCGAGTCTATCACTCTAGCTTCGGCCAGCATCAACTTTCGAGTTGTGTCGAGTTAAGACTTCAGAGAAGAGTATATGTGTTTGGAGTTTCGCTGTTCACCTCGGCTTTTCTGAAGTGCGTCTGGAACCTGCCGTCCGTGCGCCTTTTATGCTTACACTGGATAAACCATTAAAGATACCGGGCGAAGCCGGGACGGGTATAATTGTAAATAGCTATGCTATATCAAATCCATAACCGTATCAAAAACTAGTTCTTCCAAAAAATTGAGTAGGCCTACTTAACATTATAATTATTTAGAAAAGTGACAGTCAGTCTGAATGACTTGACTTTGTATCATTTTAAATGCTACAAATGCTGAAAAATGATAGAAAAGCTGGAGGCTTCTCACTTTGCTCGAAGCCAAAGACTCTTGATAAGTTAGAAAATTATCTGCATAATACTTATCTTGCTTATCTTGTTTCAAATTACTCGCGAACGGCAAGTGCAAACCAAGGGCAAAGCAAGGTCAAGCGCGGGGGATGCCGTCACGCTCACCAGAGCGCGCGGGGACGTGCCCCTTCCATCCAGTCTAAAAACACTTATAGTGGGCGATGTATTGAAGATAGAGATATGCTCTCGCGAACGTTTTGTAGAACTTTTCATGCTGACCAATTCTTACGCTCATAGTATATTGATATTTTTAACGGTTTGCCCAGCGTAAGTTTAAGAAGCGTACGGACGCCAAGTTTGTTTTCGACTTTTTCACTGAAATCGTTACTGCTTGGCTTCCTTTGATCATACATAAATTCTTTTCTACAGAATCTTTCCTCGAGATATTCTTTACAGAATGGTGAAAACCGCATCAAAATCCATCCAGTGGTTCTCGAGATTACCCATGACATCCAAGAATCGGGGATTTTTGGCTTACACTAACGAAGTAGAGATTGTCGGGAACACATGCACCAAGCGGTACTATGACGTCACACACCTCAGTGCATCTGGGTACATTCATCCCGTCACCGTAACGTAACCCCAGACCCCAGCGTAACGACAAAGTCGACAAGATCATTTTAAATGATAAAAATACCGGTGTGATTTTTGAAACGAAAAATATAAAAAGATCTTAAGGTCTTGAATGGCTCAATTGTAAGTACTTCGTATTTTTCCTGTGATTTTGAAACCTTTCATTCCTGAATTTGACAATATAATACAACGTCAATTTTACAAATAATTTCAGCAACAACAATTGTGTACCGTACCTTCACAGCAGTCATGTGGGAGACTAGGTATTTCATTATAGAATTAACAAAAAGTGTACCCCATCTAAGTTTGTGAGCAATATCCTGACGACAAATTGGCTTACTTCAAAATGGTTCGAGAATAAGTTCATATTTTTGTACAAAATAGTCGACATATTTATTCATAAAATGAGCTCTCGATTTGAAAGCCATTTTCTACACCTAAAAATTAAAATATCGGCACGTGTTTGAGATGACATCATTTAGGTTTACTCATGTGTTAATTTGAAAATGCATTGATATGATTTATATTTGAATTGCAGCCAATCGCCATAGCAGGGCATTACAATTGAACACCCGTAGGGTCTCCAATTCCAAGTAGTTCCAACTTTGGCTACCAGAAGCCACTGACACTGACACTGGAACTTGATAGAGCGTTTCTATACACATAGCCTACAAATTTTGTCTACACACTACCATTGTAGTGGTAGGTTCTTTTACAAGCCATAAATCTATGACATGGGCCCGCCGGCTTCACTTCCCCTCCATAGGAAGGCATACTGAAGGATTTTAACACTCTTAAAAATACGACGACTTCGGCTGGGTTTGAACCCGCGATCATGGGCTTAGTAGTTCAGCATGCTATCGACTACGCCACCAAGACATGCTTCTGATTTTTAACCGAATGGCTGCGTGGCTCAGCGGTAACGTTCTCGCCTGCTGTGCCCAAGGTTGCAGGATCTAATCCTGGTGCAGTCAGTTGGCATTTGAGGGTGCGTAAATGCAAGGGAGCCGGGTCTATAGATTTACTGGTACGTTAAAGATCCCCTTCGGACCAAAATTTCTGCACCCCGGCGTCTCTAAAAGTCGCATTAGTCAAAAGAGATGTAAAACCAATAACATTATTATTGATTTATAACCAGTTAAAGGCTCAGTTCTGTTGTTTGTTTGAAAAGCTTTATAATAATAGACTAAAATCCATAGCTCAAATCTTACCTTTTAGGATCCTATGGAAACTCAGTTGTCGTCTTATTATTTGAACAGTCTACATTAATAGAATGCCTTCCCAATTCGATTGGGCGAGGAGTAAATATTAATTTCCCTGTGTAATTCACAAAGCAATAATTATTTATACCCTTAATAAAACGTTCCCCATACAACCCCCGCCCCCTCCCGGTATGCGACAAGTGTTTTATTAAGAGTATAAACAATTAATGTCTTTTTTATTTCAGGTACTAGGAGATAAATTGTCACTCTCGCCTACACTCGTGTTGACCGACTGAAAAGCGATGATCATATAGGTTACATAGCAACACTGAAATATAGTTTTTGTCATTTAAAATGATCTTGTCGACTTCGTCGTTACGCTGGGGTCTGGCGTTACGTTACGGTGACGAGACGAAATGTACCCAGATGCACTGAGGTGTGTGACGTCATAGTACCGCTTTGTGCATGTGTACCCCGACAATCTCTACTTCGTTAGTATAAGACAAAAATCCCCGATTCTTGGATGTCACGGGTAATCTCGAGAACCACTGGATGGATTTTGATGCGGTTTTCAGCATTCTGTAAAGGATACCTCGAGGAAAGATTCTGTAGAAAATAAGTTATGTATGATGAAAGGAAGCCAAGCAGTAACGATTTCAGTGAAAGAGTCGAAAACAAACTTGGCGTCCGTGCGTTTCTTTAGCTTACGCTGGGCAAACCGTTAAAAATATCGATATACTATGAGCGTAAGAATTGGTCAGCATGAAAAGTTCTACAAAAAAGTCCGCGAGAGCACATCTCTATCTTCAATACATCGCCCACTATAAGTGTTTTTAGACTGGATGGAAGGGGCAAGTCCCCGCGCGCTTGACCTTGCTTTGCCCTTGGTTTGCACTGGCCGTTCGCGAGTAATTTGAAACAAGATAAGCAAGATAAGTATTATGCAGATAATTTTCTAACATGTGAAGAGTCTTTGGCTTCAAGCGAAGCGAGAAGCCTCCAGCCTTTCTAGCATTTTTTAGCATTTGTAGCATTTACAATGATACGAAGTCTAGACTTTCAGACTGACTGTCACTTTTTAAATTTGATCTGTTTCTTGCACTGCATTGCCCCAGAGGAGTGCGAAATTGCCCAAGAGGAGTGCGACAGGCTTCGGCAGCCGGCACAGTTCATATCCTAGCCACTAGATTGGGGCTTCATTCATTCCATTCCTGACCCGGTCGATCGGCTGGAAACAGGCTGTGGATATTCATTTTCATTGCACTGCACATCTCCTCTTGTAAAACACATAGCGGTTACACAATGCTAACATACAGCAATAACATTCACCAACACAGAGCAGTCGGCACATGATTGCTGGCTGCGTGAAAGCGTTATTGTCTCGCGATAGAAAAATATGAGCCAAACTTCGCGATCTGTAGGTAGAATGTTGTCATGGCGATGTGTCTAGCCTCAAATGTGGAGCCGGGATGAAAGGCGACAACTGTACATCACCAGGGGTGAAACAGACACAAATCACAACCATGCCGATTTTCCAATGGGGGCGGAGGGGGTTCTAACTCCCAGTACCCTCCCCCCCCCCCCCCTGGCTACGCCACTATCATCTGTCTTCATTGCAGGTAGACGGTGTTCTGCCTCCTTTGTAACAGGCCAGCATTCAACACTGTGTAAGACACATTTCAGACTTGAGGCGGTCTAGGTTCTTGTTATCACAGAGTACATCAGCAGCCATGCGCTGCCTACCTGATTGGTTACAGTATTTCAGGTTTAAGGATGCTGCGTGCTCTGGAGCATGTGGATTGTGTACAGTGGTCTGCGTTATCAGGGATCATTATACTAAGCATTCGCTTGTTTTGTGTTGTCTTTGGATAACATTCTTGTAACGCACAAAAAGTAACTTATTCTGAACTGAATAATAACTGTCTTCTCTGATATCAAGCTGTATTTTATTCTCTCCAGCTAACTCTTCTTGGTGAAAATAGTGTACCGCATAGAACAAGTATCCGCTAGCCGCCACTGTCGACAGGTTTGCATACCTCCAAGGTGAAGATTATTGCGATTACCTGCACAGTTTTTAAAATAATGCAATAATCTTACTATTTCTCCAAAGCCTCAGAAGCTCTTACCTTTTTTTCCTTTGATGGCTCATCTTTTTCTTTAATTTGCTCTGTCAACAGATAATGGGACACAAATGTTATTAGTATAATTTAATGTTGGAAACATATCTTAGCAGACAAAGTAGGGATCCCCATCTCAACAGACACAGTAGGGGTCCCCATCTTAGCAGACACAGTAGGGGTCCCCATATTAGTAGACACAGTAGGGGTCCATATATTAGCAGCCAAAGTAGGGATCCCCATCTTAACAGCCAAAGTACCCCATCTTAACAGACACAGTAGGGGTCCCCATCTTAGCAGACACAGTAGGGGTCCCCATATTAGTAGACACAGTAGGGGTCCCCATATTAGCAGCCAAAGTAGGGATCCCCATCTTAACAGACACAGTAGGGGCCCCCATCTCTAGCAGACACAGTAGGGGGCCCATCTTAGCAGACACAGTAGGGGTCCCCATATTAGCAGCCAAAGTAGGGGTCCCCATCTTGGCAGACACAGTAGGGGTCCCCATCTTAACAGCCAAAGTAGGGGTCCCCATCTTCGCAGACACAGTAGGGGTCCCCATCTTAGCAGACACAGTAGGGGTCCCCATCTTAACAGCCAAAAATTGTAGGCACAATTTTTGGTAAATAAATAATAATAATAATAATAAAGTAGGGGTCCTCATCTTAGCAGACACAGTAGGGGTCCCCATCTTAACAGCCTAAGTAGGGGTCCCCATCTTAGCAGACACAGAAGGGGTCCCCATATTAGTGGACACAGTAGGGGTCCCCATCTTAGCAGACACAGTAGGGGTCCCCATCTTAACAGTCAAAGTAGGGGGTCCCCATCTTAGCAGATACAGTAGGGGTCCCCATATTATCAAAGAAAAATGAAGCAATCACCACAATTGTGCCAGTTGACGGAATAAAGGGCCCGTAATGATTTCAAATTGAGAGTCTTAGAGAGCTGTATGAAACTTAAAATCACTTCCTGTCGGAAAAACAGCTTAAAATAGCCTGTTTATTTACTCGTTTTTTCTTTATGATACAAATCCTAGCCAAATTAACTTATTTACGTAATTCTTTCTTTAATGTGTTCCTTGGTTCAATCGCTTATGGCGTTTTCTTTTAATTTCTTGAAAAATCTTCACACTGACTAATCTCTGAATGAAGTCGCTGACTGCGAGCGGAGTGAGCAGGTCAGCGACGCTAGGATACCAGGTACGCTGTGCGACTAAGCGCTCCTTTGCCTGGGATGTTATATAGAATGGGGAGTGATTTAATGAATGTATTTTTTAATTTTGCGTAATTGAATTAATTAATCGTTTAATTTGTCTGGCGCGGGCTAGTGTCGGTCGCGAGTCCCGCCAGCTTCGCTATTGAGATGTTCAGGGAGTTGGATTAATAATAATATAATACAAATTGTTGAGCTTGAATTTTAGGTTAGTAGTTACGGTGGATGATTAGTTGAAATAGTCCAAACTTTGTCTACCGACTGGCTAGATAGTGTGCCTTAAAGAGTTCGCTTTTAATGGCTTCCATGGCGACTTTCAGCAGCTGCTTCAGCGTGATCATAATTTAATAAAAATGAAGGTTAAGCTTTTAGTATGCTTTAGGAAGTGAGAAAGACCTCGATAAGGTTGATTGTAGTAGTATGAAAGGTTTTATAGACCTTTAGTAGCTATTGGATTGAAATAATAATTGTTTTAATAAGCCTCGCTTTATTGATTTGGAGTGAGATGACATGGAATGAATTGTAGGTGCTACACCGAACTCGCGACCCACGGGGCACCATCCCAAATAAGTCGGCGGAGGCCAACCCTCCGGGCAGGCACCGATATAACATTGTAGTGATGTGTAATTGTTGATTTAAGTGTGTCTCTGTAGCGGGAATTTGGATTTGTGAATGGACTGCTCTGATTGGCTGCTGGTCTGTATGTGTTTCAATGGGTTTTAAATGTATTTGAGAGGTCGGCTCCGGGTTCAAATTGATGGAATTAAGTGGCTATGGATGTGAGTTGCTGAAGCAAGGTCAGTAACTGTATCAGAGAAGTGGCGTGTGGTGTAGGATGGGGGTAGGGCTAGCGGAATGGACATGAGAGGTGGAATGGATGTGCTAGTGCGTTGTCCGATCTTTAACTGCCTTTGCCGTATGGCAGTTCTTATGTACCTGCAACCTCCATAAGAGGCCGCATGAGCTCCCCCACAATTGACGCACATAGGCGTGTCTCTGAGTACCGTACATGCAGAGTGATGATGAATATCACCACATCTGTTGCAGCGGGTTTCAACAGGGCAACTCGCGGCATTATGATACAATTTTTGGCAGTTAAAGCACTGAAATGTTAGAGTATCGTGTTGTTTTGGAGGGGGCGTCTAATCGCCCGTGTTCTTGGTTGTGGTGGTGAAGCCACCGTGTCTGGGAGAGGCGGACGGGAAGTTACTGCATTGGTAGTATCGTGGCTAGTTTCATCTGATGATTTGGTTTGTAAATTGCGAGTTTGAGTGGTTTTGTGTTTGCGTTTGGTCTTCTGTTTCTTTTTGGGCATTTGGGTACGTGTTTGAGTGAATCTGGTGTCAATGTCTGGTTCAGTTTGCATGGATTTGTGCTGGATTTCCATGGGATCTGTCTGTATGTTCCTATTGTGTTTGTAGATGGGCCAGGCGCGGATCTAGAGTTTGGTTTTGGAGGGGGTCAGAGAATCGAAATTGTTAAGAAAAATGGTATCACTAAAAACGCAATCAAAAAATAACCAAACGTACTGTAACATTTTTATAAAGTCCTTCATCGTGGTTGATGACTATTGTGGTTCAATAAAACAAACATGATATGAATAAATAATATACACTGTGGTGTGACCTTACCTGTGATAGTGTAATATAATAAGTTGTTGAGCGCCAGATTCCTATTTAAGATAGTGAATCGAAATTTATTGATTTAACCTCGGCTATCAGCAGTAGAGTCGAGAACCACTTACCCGGGCCGTAGTGAGACAAAGTCATCTAACCAATCCGTATTTAATCAAGGAGTATGATTGCCTTAAAGTACCAACTACAATGAAAGAAATAGGCATTACGTTGAAGAGAATGAATTTATTAAATGCAAAAACAAAATATTAATAAAACAGAATAGTGATAGTCACACAATTGAATTTAAAATTACTCAATGCGGCAATTAATTATTTAAAAGAAAATGAATATTAAAATGAATTGAAAGTTAAATGAAGTTAAATTATAATAGAGACGATAGTTTTATTGAATTGTTGGCTCACCCAGTCGAAGATTCGTCATATTTAAGAAATGATCGATGATCTCGATGTTACGTCGCTTATGTTTAAAAAAATGATGTGATATCTCATTTACTATGAAATATCCTCATTAAGTACGTTGCCATCTGTAGAAAGACTCTTGATCAGGGATATAACCCATTATGTATTGATATAGATGTCGGCAAGACATCGTTCAGTGTCGACTCTCGGTGCTCAGTCCATTAGGACCCAGAAAGCAAGGTTACAACTTCCTTCCTTCATTGATAGCTATAGATCAATGCCATTCTTGTCCGATGTTGCAGGTACAAATACTAATGACTTCCTTGTCACGTGGTGTCACAGCTTCCCTCTCTATTAGCCTTCTCCATTCTTGACTCATAACTTGCAATATATATTGACGCGTATATACCGTAGAAAATGGCGTGTTGGTTACACCATAGTGGGTTTCTTAACATCTCAGGAAAATGACGCAGTTTGCCGTGGTGAAATTCTTACTACGTCGTTCAGTTTGTGACGCACAGGGTTAGTCCATATCGCCAGTCTTGTTGCAATATATAATACTTCGTCTCTTTACAAGTAATTGTTAATAAAAATCTAATTGAATATAATAATCAAAACCGCTTACAATTATCTGATATAAAAATCATCTCATGGATGTACTAGTTAATAATAATAATAATAACATGATAATAAATGAATAACCCTTTAAATATAACAGCTATGGGATCGAATCGTTACAATCGCCCCTGGTATAAATAATTTAAAATAAAATGTAACATTATTTATATCACTACACATCCTACACAAATGAATACAAATTTAAATATTAATACCCCCATAACGACAACATACAAATAATACCCTTCAACAATACATAAAAATATACAAGAACATACTCTTTTCACTTTACATATTTGTACTATCATTTCTCATTCTTCCAAATGTTCATAATGTTCATTCTTCTTTATGTATTAAACGAGCTGTAAAAAATATACATATAAAATGCCCTTCACTTTTATTTTTGACATATATGTCAACGCTGCACTCGTTTATATTTCGGTGATCGTATGCATGACATACAATTTTGGCTTCATCTCTTTTGAACGTAGTTTTTGTATATCAGTCTGGCGTAGAAGTACATTGTTGTAATACCAGCTGATTAACCCATAATAACTATTACAGCACACGATAATAGGATGCAAACAATACAATATTCCTTTCGTCTTTATAAAGGGATTACTCAAATGCAGTAAAATTTCAATAATTGAAGAAAAAAATAACTTAGCAAGATACCTAAGGCAATTCCTATTTCAGTGCATATGTCATACATGTAAATATTTCCCCAAATACATAATGACATCGAAATACCTCAAAGCAGTTATTAAACAGTTCATTTAAATATCCAAGTTACTACTCACCTGCCTTCGTGGCTTAATTCTTTCTTAGGCCACGGCCGCCTCCTTCCAAATTAATACTTCCTAAGTCTCCACGACTTCTTAACTTCTCATAAAACCATAATTCCTCTTTACTACTTCTCGAAAACAATAACTTGGATTTTCAAAATCACCAATAAACATAAAATCTGACTTCTCGTTCACTTTATAAAATTTAACTTAGCGTCAAGATATAACTTTACCGTAACGTCATTCCTTACTTACCATAACAAAATGATTAAGACTTGGACAAAATACTACTCAATACCTGAATTACGTATATCACTAAACTATTTCACAAAAACACATGACAAACTCCTCGGAATAAATATTTCGTTCCACAAAATATTAATGCTCTTATACTTTGAACTTAGTCTATTCATGATTTGACTTTTTGCTGAATACCTTAAAAAAAACCATAGTTTTCTCTCAAAACTTATTGTGACATTACACGTCAACACTTCCTTACTTGCTTCGATTACCTGGACTATAGCTCACTCTTGCTATACCAGAATCTCTCAAAACTCATCGTGACATCACACGTCACATACAAAAAACCTCCCCTATTCGTGGTATAATCCCACTTCTTCGTATTGTTACAGGTCACCTCTTACTGACCAATAACACACTAAATTTCAGCTAAAAAAAATCGTCCATGCTTCGACTAATTCCTTGGAATAATAACATCACCCTTTGCTTTCCTAACTATTGTCTTCCTCAAATAATGACAGTGTTCCAGTTGACAGTCAATAACACTGACACTCATAATTAGCAAATATTCTCCCATAATCACTTCATAAAGCAAGTTCTGAGTTCTAACACAGTTCAGATACTTTCTTCTCTATCAAATTAAATGCGTAAATTACACCTGCCTTTAATTGTAACTTCATTATTACCCCTTAGGTATACACTTATCTTACCAACTTATTCTTCCTTCAAAATATTAACTTATCTTTACTAACTCCGTATGACATAAATAAAACTTTAATTTCCTGTCTACTAAAAAAAAGATTTATCTTTAAATCCTCAAACGTCGAATTATAACAAATTCCTTTCAATATTAGTAAATATTATGTCAACCTATTAATTATTATTATCATCTTTACTTTTACCTGTGTGTAGGACAACAATCTACCACATAATTAATTCGTTATTAATCATCAGTAACTTTTTACTACAAAGTGGTTTAGCTCGATAACAAGCCTTGTAATATCTTTAAAACCTGCGTAACTGTAACTAAAACTTGGGAGCATCTTACCTTTGTAATCTCTTATTACCTTGTGTGCATACAACCATATATACTTTAAAAACCTCCCAACATTAACTTCACGTAGTCCCGTAGACACCATTAAAAAAAACTTTGCTCAACGGAATATACCTCGCTGACCTACTTCATCTTACCAAAAACTTCCTCCAACCTACTTCATTTGGCATCTTACCAAAAACTTCCTCAAAAAACAACTTCATTTGGCATCTTACCAAAAACTTCCTCAAAAAACAACTTCATTTGGCATCTTACCAAAACTTCCTCCTTAAAAAACTTCATTTGGCATCTTACCAAAACTTTAAAACCACATTGCTCAACGGCATTACCTTCGTTGGCCTACTTCTTCAAACTCACGTCCATTTACGTGAAAATACACACATACACACACACATATCTGTCACCAAGTAAGTTACCAGATGTCCTAATTAGTTACTACTTCCTCATTTCAACCCGATGTTGGTTAATTCATACAACGCATTACCATTAACAATTCTAAACCACTTATAAATTTCTCAACATATATCCGCTGATAACCTCGCTGTCCTCAACTGAAACTTCTTTATTAAATCAATACTTAATTCTTCAACTCACTAGTTTTATTACCACTGTATCATCTTATCTTCACTCACTTTTGAATTAAATCTTTATTACCATTATATTCTTAATTATGGTTGCCATAATAATTATTACTTTCTTTCGATTACTTACCTATGTAATAACCTTCCTATTTTTAAAATTTAATTCTTACTTCATCCAACTTACCTGCAGTTTAAGGACCTACATTCAACTTACCTGCATTGCTCAATAGCACGACAACCTCTGTCTTCAAAATTAAATGATTTTAGTCAATCTAAATCAATAAGCGTAGGCACTACGCGCCCCTTACCATCCTAACTTCACGACTGAATTAAAATTACACACAGCAGGTTCCTTATCTACCTCTGTTAAATCCTATTAAACTTCATTACTTAATATTTAAGTCATACGGAACAGTAACTATCGGTAATATAAATTTACATAAATACGTTCACTGGCATTTCACCGTTCTTACCACATTCATCTTCAATTCTATCTTTAACTAGAATTACACATAATTCCTTCCGTGTTACATTAGTTTCTACTTCCTCTGTACTACATTCATCCATAGTAACACAGTACTTCGGCTTTCCCCCTCTCACATCCCCAAGTCTGGCTAATTCAGTACGCCGCTGCACGTCATATGCTTTCTTTCTCTCTCTCATCCTGATTTCTTTCTCCTCTAGCAACTTAATTCTCTTTTCTTTCATTTTACTTCTAAAATATCTACCTTTAGGTTTCATTTTCATTTCTCCGTTACTATCACTTAATGCTCTCTTTAGCCGTGGACTACTGCTTCTGCTCTTATCTATCTCTCTCCTCCTCTTAACCTGTTTACTAATTATGTTCTTCTGACTATGACTTAACGCACGCTTCTCTGCCACTAATAATTTCATATTAACTTCCTCTATCACAGGACTAAATTCTTCCCTAGTTTGCCTATCTAATTTATCTATGATTGTCTGCATCTTAATCTCTTGGGTGCTTAGTACTTTCTTTATCTTACCTACTTCTATCCCTATCTTTTCTCTCATCTTCTTCACTTCTTTTTCGCTACATTCTATAGTCTCTTCTACAGCTATCCTGCGTTCATCTAAAATCTCCTTCAACTCTACTATGCTTTCTCCTACTATCTCCTCTGACGCTAATCTATTTTCACCTAAAATCTCGTCTGACTCTAATCTGATTTCACCTAAAATCTCCGCTATTTGCCGTTCCTCACCTAAGATCTCCTCCGATTCCAATCTGCTTTCACCTACAATCTCCAATGACTCTAATCTACTTTCAATTACAGTCTCCACTAATTCCAATTTGCTTTCACCTAAAATCTCGTCTGACTCTAATCTGATTTCACCTAAAATCTCCGCTAATTCCAATTTGTTTTCACCTAAAATCTCGTCTGACTCCATTCTACTTTCAATTATAGTCTCCTTACAGGCTGTCTTTACTGATTCTACTTTCTTATTAACTTCTATCTCAACTTCCTTAATTTGATTTTCTACTGCTTCTAATTGTTTATGTATTTTTTCAACCATATCTTTAGCCTTCTTCTCTACCACTTCCTTAATTTCACCTCTGATCTCCTGTTTTACCCCCTGAATACTTTCCTGTAGCATATCATACTTCTTACTCAATCCTTCATTTACCTTAACCACACTGTCTGGCTTTTTACTATTTTCTTCCAGCTTTTGGTTGATCGTTTTACTATTTCTATGCAATTGTTCAAACTTCTCATTAAATTCCTTCCTACTTTCCTGATTTTGTCTACCCATCTCTTCTCTCATTTCCTGACTATTCTTATCAAGCTTCAAATTCAACTCCTGACAATTCTTTTCTAATTTCTCAAATTTAACATTGAACTCCTGACTATGCTTATTTAATTTTTCACTCATATCTTGATTTAGCCTACCCATCTCTTCTCTCATCTCCTTACTATTTTTATTCATATCTTTATCTAATTTCTCAAATTTACCATTGAATTCCAAATAATTTCTTTTATTCTCTTCACTATTTTTATTCATACTTTCAACAAATTTCGCACTTAAATCTCTACTCATCTGCCTTATGAGCGCAGTTAATGGATCTTCAGGAATCTCTATAGACTTTTCTTTCTCTAGACTACCACTAGTCTCAGGATGTACCTCTGTATCCGTCTCAAGATTTATCTCTGTATTCATGTCAGGGCTAACCTCAGGATTATTTTCAGGATTACTCTCAGGATTATTCTCAAGATTTACCTCCGACATCTTGGTATTATTCTCTACGCTCTCAACATCGCTACCGCTATCAACCTCCTTATAATTAACTTTCTTGACTGCATCCCTACTTCTCAACTGCCTCTGTTCCTCCTCCGACATCTTGAAGTACACCGTATAACAATTGCCCGTCCAAAATTTCACTTCACTTCACTGTCCCCCAAAAGCACTGACAATTTGCACTGAAATTATACACTCCTCTGACTAAATACCGAATGGTTTTCGTGTCCTACTTTGTGGCGCCAAATGTAACATTTTTATAAAGTCCTTCATCGTGGTTGATGACTATTGTGGTTCAATAAAACAAACATGATATGAATAAATAATATACACTGTGGTGTGACCTTACCTGTGATAGTGTAATATAATAAGTTGTTGAGCGCCAGATTCCTATTTAAGATAGTGAATCGAAATTTATTGATTTAATCTCGGCTATCAGCAGTAGAGTCGAGAACCACTTACCCGGGCCGTAGTGAGACAAAGTCATCTAACCAATCCGTATTTAATCAAGGAGTATGATTGCCTTAAAGTACCAACTACAATGAAAGAAATAGGCATTACGTTGAAGAGAATGAATTTATTAAATGCAAAAACAAAATATTAATAAAACAGAATAGTGATAGTCACACAATTGAATTTAAAATTACTCAATGCGGCAATTAATTATTTAAAAGAAAATGAATATTAAAATGAATTGAAAGTTAAATGAAGTTAAATTATAATAGAGACGATAGTTTTATTGAATTGTTGGCTCACCCAGTCGAAGATTCGTCATATTTAAGAAATGATCGATGATCTCGATGTTACGTCGCTTATGTTTAAAAAAATGATGTGATATCTCATTTACTATGAAATATCCTCATTAAGTACGTTGCCATCTGTAGAAAGACTCTTGATCAGGGATATAACCCATTATGTATTGATATAGATGTCGGCAAGACATCGTTCAGTGTCGACTCTCGGTGCTCAGTCCATTAGGACCCAGAAAGCAAGGTTACAACTTCCTTCCTTCATTGATAGCTATAGATCAATGCCATTCTTGTCCGATGTTGCAGGTACAAATACTAATGACTTCCTTGTCACGTGGTGTCACAGCTTCCCTCTCTATTAGCCTTCTCCATTCTTGACTCATAACTTGCAATATATATTGACGCGTATATACCGTAGAAAATGGCGTGTTGGTTACACCATAGTGGGTTTCTTAACATCTCAGGAAAATGACGCAGTTTGCCGTGGTGAAATTCTTACTACGTCGTTCAGTTTGTGACGCACAGGGTTAGTCCATATCGCCAGTCTTGTTGCAATATATAATACTTCGTCTCTTTACAAGTAATTGTTAATAAAAATCTAATTGAATATAATAATCAAAACCGCTTACAATTATCTGATATAAAAATCATCTCATGGATGTACTAGTTAATAATAATAATAATAACATGATAATAAATGAATAACCCTTTAAATATAACAGCTATGGGATCGAATCGTTACAGTACAAAACCAGACCAATTTTTTTGCAAGCCACATGTATAGAAATTTGATGCGTTTAGCGCACCAAAAATATTCGTACAAATTGCATCGGCGTGTTTTGTGACTTTTACATCGAGCTTCGAGAAAAGTATCAAGGTACGTTACAGTTTCGGCATGTCGAGTTGGTACCGACAAAGGGAGAAAGTCACAGCTTAAATTGCCAACGAAGCTTGCAGTTTGTATGTCGGCAATTTTTTTTGTGCGAAAAAGGCCCTGAATTCCTATCCACGTATATATATATGACAACAATTTTTTTATTTATTTTTATAAACCAACATATACTCGGCACAACAATTAGCGGACCACTTTTCAATGCATTTTAATGGCCAAGTGGTCCGTTAATTGTTGTGCCAAGTATATAAAAATAGTTGTGTAAGAAATAGTCGCCTCCGTAGCGTAGCGGTCAGCATGGTTAGCTGCCGCCCCGGAGGTCCTGGGTTCGATTCCCGGCTCTGCCACGAAATTTGAAAAGTGGTATGAGGACTGGAACGGGGTCTACTCAGCCTCGAGTGGTCCAAATGAGTAGAGGGGTTCGATTCCACCTCAGCCATCCTCGAAGTGGTTTACCACTTCGTCTTCGGGCAAATGCCGGGATGGTACCTACTGTAAGGCCACGGCTGCCTCCTTCCCTCTTCCTTGCCTATCCGTCCCAATCTTCCCCTCCCTTCCCATCCCTCATGAGGCCCCTGTTCGCTTTGCAGGTGAGGCCGCCTGGGCGAAGTGCTGATCACACCTCTCCAGTTGTATCCACCCCGACCAGATGTTCCAAGCTCCAGGAAACTGCCCGTAGTGACGGTAGTGGTGAGTTCCCTCGCTGAGTCCGTGGGAAACATCAACGCAGAGGGTAAATCGACTAAATACATAAAAGAATAAAGAAATAGGTATGTCTAAATGACAAATAGGTATGGAGTTGTAAATATGTACAGTTGTAACAGAACATAATAATTACAATAAAGATATTTGCAATAAAATGAAAAAAAAATAACTGTTTTTCAGTTAAAATTCTGGTTATTGTGTTTTCGTTTTTTGGGTTAGTAAAATTTTTGTCTCCGTTAGGGGGGGTGGTTCATGACCCCCGTGACCCCCACCCCTTGAATCCGTGCCTGAGATGGGCATAGGAGGCGGGATTGTGTTTGAGTTGGAGGACTGACTAGGATCTGTTTGTGTTGCCTTGGAGTGTTCGTCCAAGGGTGAGGGGCTGAGAAGTGAGTGAGAGGGGATGCCAGGGTGACTGAAAGGCGTATGTCCTTAGTGCGTGTAATTGTGATGAAATGGTTGTGCAGCTCCTCAATTACTGAAATGAAGCGAACTAGCGGTGTGAGCACACTGATTATTGCCTCCCTAATGACGTGTAGGGTAAACCTGGGTAATTTCGTGATAATTTTAGGATTATTTCATTTATAACGGTAAGAAAGTAATTTTAAAAAATTATCAGTTACTATGAGCTACAATGTTGGTGCGCAAAGCATCAAGGATAAAGTTGAAATTAAATGCACATGACTTCGATTTTAAATCAGTTGAGTCATGAAAGGAATATGTTGGTTATTTCCTGATATAATTGGCAATATCGTGACAACACCTTAATAATTTCGTGATAGTTAAATAAATATATTAAGCAATGCAACGAAAACTTATAATATACATTTATTGAAATATCTACCTCGAAATTGACTGATCAACCGCATGAAAATGTTGTAACAGCAGATATTTAGGAGGCATCTGATGGAAAGAAGAAAACACGGTATGGTAATTTCGTGATACATTGTTTAATTCGTGATATGTTAATTTACTGTAGTATATATTGCAAAATGACATCTTTTTTAATTTACTATCTCTATTTGATTATTGAATGACTGTATGTATGTCTACCCCTTATTAATCCCGTTTTCCAACGGGGTCGGGGATGAGATGCGATGGAAGACTTTGTGGCGATGGTTTTTACGGCCAGATGCCCTTCCTGACGCCAACCTCATGAGAGGAGTTAATGAGAGATGAAATGAATGATGGTGAATGAAACTGGGCAAGGATGTGGGAGGAAGCGGCCGTGGCCTGTCAGAAGGTACCGTCCCAGCATTTGCCTGGTGTTGAAAATGGGAAACCACGGAAAACCATTTCAAGGACGGCCGACGGTGGGGCTCGAACCCACGCGTCTACCGAGTCAGCAGAGAGCTTGGCCCCATGACCTAATGCTGCGCTTTAGCCAGCGTAGCCACTACTGTCGGTTGATTATTGATTGACTAATTTTATTAATTTTAAGGACACTTAATGGCTAACATATAGGAACGGTGCCGAGTGCGGTAAAAAATAGTTATAAAATCGTAAGAATTCTGTCGGCAAAGCTATGGTGGTACTGTGTAAACAAATAATGTAAAAATATCTAAATATGTCAAAAAAAACAGTAATGTAAAGAAAAAGAAATAAATAAAACAAATTGATACTGATCATAAAATGATTTAAGGTAAATTCATTACTTAATATTATTGTTTGTTATACGAAATCATAATCTCTTACCTTTCATATATCTCCAATTATCTGTTGTGAAATAAGCACACCGATTCCGCTGCGATAAATGCACTACAGCTATCCCCTCAACAAGCACAAAGACTCACTCAATCAACTAGCACTCAAGGACAAAGCCTAGCGTGGTGAATTTAGAAACACGACATGTATGAGAGAAATTTGACACTGCTAGTACGGTTGGTTACTTCATGAAGAAAAGATAAAAGAATATCACGAAATAATCAATGTCACGAAATAACCAAGGTTTAGGCTAGATGTTGTTTGCTTGGCGGGCGTACAACAATCAGTGTGCCTTTCGGAGCTCGGCGTGTAGGGGAAGTGTAAAACAGCCATGTCCCGTAATCGAAAGCGGGAAATGTGCCGAGGGCCGGTGTAGAAGGAGGTGAGCTACTGGACGGATCTCCGGCCGAGGAGGCGCAGAGTCATGCCCAGTAGTTGGTGTTTGTGCCCGTGTTCATGCCCGAATGTGAGTGTAAAGGAGAGAATGAATGAATAGATCAAATACCGTGGTAGACCTGATGACCGCAGATTGGCTGTGCCCAAGAGAAAGAACCAGTCGTCAAAGGTTTCCAGGTTTTATGCAGAGGGTCTGCGACAATTGACGAGCTGGTTTGAATTTAAATTTGATAATTAATTAATAATGTATTAATTAATTATTGGCTGCTGGGGGAGAGAAGGAATGAGTTTGGCTTGGCGGCAACTCTGGAAGATGGGATTTTCTTGATTTGGATTGATTGGGGGTGGGCTAAGAGCTAGGTTGTGGACGACAATGGGTAAAGCCCGGTTCACAATAGCCCGGGAACGAGAACCTGAACGAGAACGGGAACGAGAAGCAAGTTGAAATGCACGCTACCTTATGGGTCGGTTCACAACCAATCTCCGGGAACGAGAAGCTAAAAGTAGCCGGGGAAGGCCAACGGGTAACATGGTCAAGTTTCATGTTTTACGTTCTCGGAGCTTCCCGGAGCCAATCTGAAACGTTGTAAGTGCACAAGCGCAGTACAGAAGGAGTAGCCAGCGAAGTAAACATAACCTGTGAATGCGCTTTCTAAACTTGCTTCTCTAAAGCACACAATTTGTGTTTAATAAAGTTATTATAACATTATTATAACACTCTGAAGCATTTCAGTTGTGTAATTAGTATTTATTAGTGGGCGTTTGCTGATTGTTTTAATACGTATTATTACGCTATAGCTGATCGCGCGCTCATGTACAAGTTCACGATCCCGGGCCAATTGTGAACCAACCTTAACGGTTTCAATGGGGTTTGTTGCTTGAATAATGAAGGGCGGGAAGGAAAATTGGCTATTGGCTGGGTAGGGTTAGATGGCAGTGATGCGCTGGAGCCTCGGTAGAAGGTGGAACATCGGTTAGCTTCTGATCTCGAGGGAACTCGTAGTTCGTGGCGGAGCTTGGAGACGTGGCGTCTGTCCTGTTCAGATGCTGAGTTCGGAATGACGAATTTTTCTCTTCACACTGGATGTAGTTATAAGGTCTTAAGTGAAACTCTGCATTGACTCACACTAGCGCTCGTAGTGGTAATAATAATAATAATAATAATAATAATAATAATAATAATAATAATAATAATAATAATATCGTATGGCCTCGGTGCCGGGTGCAAGCTTTGTTATTTGACATCCAGTCGAATTTCGTCGTTCCTTGCAACGCTTTGAAAGTCAAGGAGGTTAGATATCTTAGCTCCTTGACACTATAGCGCTTTCTAGTAGAGAAAGGAGGAACTTTGTGTTGTGGGAGAAAATCCCGAGATTAATTTTGCCATCATGAACACGGCCTACTGAATTCAAATGGGTTATTGATGAGTAGCATCTTTCCACTCGGTATCTGGATATTTTTGTGGCACTCGGTAGCTAGACATTTTTGTGGGAGTGATTTTGGAAAAGAGACGGAAGTGGATGGGACGGAAACAATGAGCGCGCGCGGTGGCGGAGATCGGTACAACGACGTACTGTAAGCCATGTGACTATGTGGAATGTAAATCGCATACGGTTTACCTCAAGGTTTGGAGGCCCCATTACAGAAATTGCTTCAATAAATCATCTTTAAATTGCCGTTCTTTGGTGTGAAAATATTCATTATATCATATTTGCTAAAAACAATTACACACATCAAAAAGTGTATTCTCATACGTACCCCTAAAGGTACAGTGATCATTGAAGCTCTGCTCTATGACAACATACATTGCTTGTCTGAAGGGCGACTGGTAATAAGAGAAGAGATAGGTTGGTAGGACACATACTAATACATCCAGGAATACCAAACTTAGTTATGGAAGGAAGGGTCGAGGAAAAGAACTGTAAAGGCGGGTTCACACGGAGTCGTGAAGCGGGCGAGAGCACTACTAGTTTTGAGCATGCGTCACGACTTGCTTATTCAACTTAAGAACCCACGACCTTGTTCCATTCACACGGACAAAGTTTTCTCGATGGTCGTAAGTTTCTCGCCCGTTGTTCAATCATAGCAGAAGGGTTGGTTGGTTGGTTCCTTAGTTTATAGGCTGCGACAACGCGGTCATGTAGCCCCGTGTACTTTGGGTGTGTGTAGAACCTGTCTGATAACCGGTGTTAATTGTGATGGCTGTATTAATGTGTGTATCTGTTTTAAATCAAGTAAGGGCTGCAGACATTCAATTTTTTGAAGTAGTTCCTACTTTTGCCGCCTAAAACCACCGTCAATGATCAAATAGTTCAGAGCTTAGTTACCAGATGCCACCGCAGTCGGCTCTTGACGACGAACGTAGGAACCTAAGAACGTTAGTCAAATGTTTAACCTATATATAATATAATTTAGCTTCACACAGGTGTAATTAGTGGAAGGATCTTTAACATGCCATAGTCTATGACATGGTACCGCCGGCACTAAGTTACTTCCCATCCGAAGGAAGGCACACTGAATGATTTTTACATAGCAGAACGTGAAGCTGCGAAAGAATAGAATACGACTGAAGCGGTCGTGCTCACTCCAACCAGTCAGTGATTTCACGCCGCACGAGCACGACCCCCATTCCCACTACCACTGGTTCACACGAGGTCGTGTCCACGACCGGCAGATCGACCAGTAGTGTTCTCGCCCGCTTCACGACTCCGTGTGAACCCGCCTTAAGGTTAGACCAAGGAACAGATTGCCTCGGATGTAAGCTATGTAGAGATGAAACGATTAGCTCAGGACAGGGAAGCATGGAGGGCTAATAAAACCAGTCGAAAGGCTGAAGACTCAAACAACACACAATGGCTTTACGCTGCTCATGCAAACAGCTGCATATAACATGACATATCATTGAATCTGAAAAATAAAACACAAAAACTCAGGTATGATCAAATATATTTTGGCAACACTGCACGAGCGCCGAAACTTGCTTAACTACTGATGGTTGGTTAGTTCCTCAGTTTAGGGGCTGCGACAACGCGGTCATGTAGCCTCGTGTACTTTGGGTGTGAGTAGAATCTGTCTGATAGCCGGTGTTAATTGTGATGGCTGTATTAGTGTATCTGTGATTCAGCTTGAAGAACTGCAGACGATCAATTTTTCAAGTAGTTCCAATTTTTGCTACCAAATGCTACTGTCCTTGACACCAAGTTGCTGTCATAGCTACTAGATTCCATCGCAGCCAGCAGCTGACGGCAAAATTTGGAACTAATATAGCGGTATTAAACTAACCTAAAAATTTTAGCTTCCACAAGTGTAGTCAGTGGAAGGTTCTTTTTTCATGTTAAAATCTATGACATGGAACCGCCGGCTTTACTTCTCCTCCGAAGGAAGGCATACTGATGGATTTTTAACGCTCTTAAAAATCCGACGACTTTGTCTCCAAGCCTTACCTGAATCACAGATACTCATAACAATAATAATAACCCCTGGCACTACGGCCCATGAAGGGCCTAGGCCTACCAAGCGACCGCTGCCCAGACATAAGACCTGCTGATATTGGGGTGACGCGTGATCAGCGCATCGGGTCTCCTCAGCCGTTAATCTTGGTTTTGGTGATCAGGATGCTGCCTCACTATCAGACAGCTACTCAATCGTCTTTACGAGGCTGAGTGCACCCCGTTCCAACCCTCACGTCAGTTTCTAAAATCCCTGACGGAGCCGGAAATCGAACCCGGGGCCTCCGGTTGAGAGGCAAGTGCGCTACCCGAACACCACGGAGCCGGAGAATCACAGATGTTGTTGTTAGCGTATGGCTTTTAGTGCCGGGAGTGTTCGAGGACATGTTCGGCTCGCCAGTTTATAGCTTCTTCTAGGCGGACACCCAATGGGTGAGCTACAAGTACCGTCGCGTGTGGAGTGTTGTCTGGAGAGCAAAGTGTGAATGTAAGGACGAGGAATTGGAAGGTAGCGGCTGTAGCCTATAGTTAGAGACCAACCCCGGCATTTGTCTGGAAGGAAGATGGGAAACCACAGAAGACCATCTCCAAGGTTGCCGGCGGGGGGATTCGAACCTCATCGCCTCCCGGATGTGAGCGACTGCCAGGAGTCATGCCGTAACGACCACGGCTAACTCGCCCGGTGAACCACAGATAACAATCACTAATACAGCCATCACAATTATTAACACCGGTTAGCAGACAGATTCTACACACACCCAAAGAGCGGCTTCGGTGGCGTAGTCGGTAGCATGCTGAGCTTCTATGCCCAAGATAGAGGGTTCAAACCCGGCCGAAGCCGTCGGATTTTTTAAGAGCGTTAAAAATCCCTCAGTATGCCTTCCTTCGGAGGGGAAGTAAAGCCGGCGATCGCATGTCATAGATTTATGGCATGTTAAAGATCCTTCCACTAATTGCACCTGTGTGAAGCTAAATTGGATAGGTTAAGAATGTAAACAACGCTCTTAGGTTTCTATTCGTTGCCAAGAGCCGACTGCGGTGGCGTCTAGTAGCTAAGTTCTGAACTTCGCCCAGTAGTCGTTGACGGTGGCGCTTGGCGGCAAAAGTAGGAACTATTTGAAAAATTCAAAGTTGCAGTCTGTACTTAAATTTAAAGAAAAAACAGATAACACACACTAATACAGTCATCTCAATTAACACCGGTTATCAGACAGATTCTACACACACCCAAATTACACGGGGCTACATGACCGCGTTGTCGCAGCTCCTAAACTGAAGAACCAACCAACCAACTAACAATGTACGGCGATACAGTGCTGACCAAACAAAGTTGGCTCTGCCTATTCACGATCAACCAGTCTCATCGTTAGGATCGAAGCTTGTCCAAACTATCTCTTACCGTCCGTGGCTCCACTCTCAGCCTTACATTCCTCCTTCCAAGCCTCGAACTGCTCCTTCTTCCCTTCGCCAGCATGACTCTACAAAACAAAAACACATTTATTAGATTCCTAGAATTGGAATTTCACCATTACAATTATGAACAAGGAGTTCCGGGACGAACTAAAGAGCTTTCTCGCGATGATAGATCCGATGTCTAACTGCATGTAACGTCCATTGGACTTCAACCAAATTTTGTAATTTGTACAAAGGAGATCACAACACAAAAACACATATTTCGTTATTTATTGCTAAATATGCAACATGGGAATTTAATAACAATGCCGTTAATCCGTAGTCTCTACGTCCAACCGTTCTCAAGTTATGTGCGAAACTAGTAACTGCTCGTGACGTCACTGCGCTCTCGAGTCTACATAGCAGCCATGTTGCTGTGCACAAGCTCGGGCCCTCTTTTCCCGCACTCCATCTGCTGCTGCCGTGTTCTTCAGTTGCCATTGTTAGTGTTAGTCAAAAGACTTGTAATGGATGTAACTAACATTCGTCCGTATCAGTTTGAGCTAGAATGAACGACATTTGCTGATGTCCATTCAGATAGCGATCATGAAATGGATATAGTAAACACTACAGGCCGAGCCGGCATGCGAAATTGGTGTAAGTGTAATGAGTGTACCATCATGAATGCGAATGAAGAAAGTGTATGCTGTTGTGAATAAGACAATGTAAAAGTAGTGAAATCGGAAGAATTTATGCCTATAACAAGAAATCCCTCGTTTTCAAGGCTTATTTTAGACCGCGAAGTGTTGACAATGGCAAGGCATAACATGAGTTTAAGAGAAAAGAACAGGGCAAAGAAACGTTTACTGACAGCTTTAAATCCAACAAATAGCCTAGAACTTGGCGATTTATTTGTTACAATCCCCCAGGGGCTCACATTTAGTGGGACGTGGGTTGGCGACCACGGGGCCCCAGCTGAGTCCGGCATTGCATCCACTTACTTGTGCCGGCCACCTCTCCGTCTTCTTTCCTGTCGACCTCACTTGGTCAATTCTTGTTCTCTTCCGACCCCGACGGTATTAGGGTATATGAGGCCTAGGGAGTCTCTTCATTTCCCGCCTTGTCTCATCTTTTCTGATACCCTCCTTCTGCGAGGGGTCAGCCTTCTTTTTCTTTTCATGTTATCTCCTGCCTTCTGCTCAAGGCCCTCAAGGTGGCAGGGTGTGTGTAGCTCCACCACTTCTGCTGCACCCAGGATATTGCTACACCCTCAGGGGCTCACGGCTGGTGAGTTCGGGTGTTGGCGACCCCGAGGGATTCCTGAGCTGGTTCCGGTTTTCCCCCTTTTACCCATTACCTCTGGGGCGGACCCTCTCCTCTTTCACTTTCCTATCTGCCTTTCATGGCTCTCCTTCCTTCCAAGTCCCTCAATCCGCATTCTTCGAGGATTGAGGGCATTTATTTTCCTCCTGTCCTTTATTTGCCTTATTCTTCTTTAGTTTTCCATTTCTTCTTCTAGTATATAAGTTAGTAGTTACTTTTAGTTATAGTTTACATTTCATTATCTTCACGATCACCCAAACAATTAGGGGCAGATAGCCTAGATGTTAGGCCCCTTTAAACGACAACTATCATCATCATCATCATCATATTTGTTACAAGCAGTTCACTTCCTGGGTAAATTCATGGACTGCGATTGGTAAAAATAACAGAATTGTCGTGCCATCATGTGTTGTCAACATCATAAGAAACACATTTCCGGACCCCAGTGGCACCTATGTGGGCTTCAAGCTGTAAATTCAAACAAAGGAAGGTAGATTGTAGTTTTACGTGACCGTGAATCGTGTGATTATGAGCCACGGGACCTCCTTTTTAGGTGGATTCCGAACCACAGGACATGGCTTTACACTTCGGAAATCTCACATGCATTGACCGGGGATGAAACCCAGACCACCTTGGTGAGAGGCCAACAGCTTGACCGCTGCGCCAACACGGCCACCGTAAATTAGAACAGTAGAATTATGTGTGTTCTAAGATTGTTTAATTTACGATAAATATAGACATATTATTTTGATATGCAGTACGGTACATCATTTATTGTTACATGTGAAATCGTGAGAAGTACTTCATCAGGTCGTCCTTGGAAGGTCCTGAAACTCCCTTCGTCTTTTAGTCTCATACCTTTCCGTCCTGCTCAGTTCCTGACCAGGAACCCCACAGTGTACTTTGTGAAGCGGCTTGCGTATGAATTAGCATTCCTGCATCTGTCGGCGCCGGACACCTTACTGAAGGAACAGCTCCTGGCTTCAATTTTGGACCTTGTAGCTTTTCGGTAGGCATCAACTTCATTTTCAAAAGTTGCGTTTCATCATAGTCTGTCTTTTTAAAATGCATTGAACACACAGCAGCCTCATTACCGGAAGAAAAATATTTCCTCTTGCATAATTGTACCCAACTGCTAAATCTACGCGGCGACTTACTTCGATCTGGAAATCTATGGAAATGTACTTCTTTTTCTCTACAGTTTCGGTTTTTACTCGTTCTGTTGTTACAACCGTATACACTACACGAAGGTAGCTATCACACTCGATTATAATAAACAACACTAATCACCGGAAGAGTGGCATCGCGCGTATTGCAACAATCAACTGAATGGAGCGGATAGCTCACTCACCGCTTACGGCGCAGTGACGTCACAGCTACTCGTGTTTCCTTTGTTTACCGGCCTGCGGAGCGGCACAGAGCAAAAGCAAATATATAGTTGAATACTGCCTGATACATACCTTTGACTTTTGTGTTTTGGTCTCCTTTAAGAGATGGAGGTAAGAATATATTCAGTCATCAGTGCTCTATTAGGCTACATTATACCAGGTATATTTCAAACTAATTAGAAATTTTGATATTACCAACTTAATGTCATCTTTATTCTAGATAGGTCCATATAGATTAATCATTGGTAGCCCTGGTAGCTCTTCGGAGGCACAGACCTGCCTTAGGGCAGAATACCAATAATAATAATAATAATAATAATAAAGGGCACACACACTGTCACGTAACATAGCGATCTCACAGAATTCTCAATTGAAATTATGTTGGCAATAATGACATATCTGAAATATTATGACCTCTTGTTGTGCCAATTTTGGATGCAATCCATTTGTTAGTATAGAAGTGGCCGCTCCTCCTCTCCCCGCCAACATTGCGTGTGTCCGATTGCGATGGACATTTGGTGAGCTGTTGTGCACGCTCCCGTGAATGTTTCAGAATTAATAAATCAATGTTGCCATAGCTTAGAGGCAGTTAACGGAAATTGAAAAAAGATATTGTGTATCCAAAACCACTTCAACAATAAAAATTACAACGCCAACATTTCCTTTTATTGGCATTGCAACGCATGTGTTTTATAACAATAGTTTAAACAGTTCTATAATTAATAAGGGCTTAAAATTTATGATAATAAGAATAATTTTGCAAAAATGACGTATGTATAAATAGTTAAACGATTTTTGGTAACTTTATGAACGGAGTGAGGATCTATAACTGACTGACTGTGGGCTAAAAGGCTACGAGACTTTCGGTATGTTGGCCATTCTACCCTCATTGTATGTTGATAGAAGACAGAAAGAAAACAAAAGAAAAATTAATAAAATATGGCTACCAGTTCTATTACAGTAGTACAACATTTTTATCGGATATTACAATTACCTAGTGACTGAAATGAACTATTTAAACACTTGTCACATAAATGGGGAGGCTAAATATAAATATGTGAGAAGTGTACACATAGTTCTTGTAATTTATTCCAGTCAGTAGGGTCATTGGGTACACTCATGATGACCCATTGACAATGTTCTATTGATAAATTACTTGAGCAGCACTTAAATATGACTTATAATATTTCAACATAATCCTGTTTAAACAACGATTTTATGACACTAAACGATTATATTAATTTAATGATTATTGACTAAGCTGTAATATAGATTATTTATGCATTCTTCTTCATTTTTAGCCTACTTTTCACATTTTGCAAAAATGAGCGAAAATTATTATCAGACTTAAAACAACAATAACACTATTTATGGTATTATATAAGTGTCTACATGGTTCAACAACTGCTTGCCCTCCAACAATATTGGGATCTTGGTCTGCCTGCCCTTGTTGCCATGGTAACTCGTCTATACAACACACTCCAACAACTGGGATCTAAGTCTGCTTGCCCTTGTTGTCGTGGTAACTAGTTGTCGGAAAATACACCCATGTTAATATCATTCCCGCCGCGAACCACCAATGATGGTGGAGAGTAGTGAAACCTCTCTTCTTGAATTATCACCTCAACAGGAATAAACGGTATCATGTGGAATACTCACCATGGACATACAGGCCACCAGGACCACACATACTATCAGGAGCTTGCACATGACGACTTGAGTTCAGACTCGGGACAGAATGAGTTGACCGTCAGTGCAGTATTTATACTCGGTGTTATATGACAGAATTATATAAATTTACTTAACATGTGCTACAGGAAATAGCCGCACTTTTTATTGTGATGATCTGATAAATTGTACTTCCTGGACGACAAAGGATTTGTCATGTAATATCCGCAAAACGTTGTATCGTATAAAGTGAACCAGTTTTTTTTTAAATTGCTAGCAACTTCCTTTATAGCTACAATGATATGTGAACGTTTCGAAATAGGTATTGTCCTCAGTGTAATGATGGCGAAAATTACTACTAAAGCGCGATAGAGGATGAATATCTCAATCGGTTAGAGAGCTGTCTGTAATGTCGGCAGGACACAGGAATTTTTTATTGGACACTTCACTTGACGTAACAATTCGTCACGCTACGTGGAGGCTGGCTGGGGCAGCTGAGTATCATTCCTGACACTCGCATTCATATTTTATTTAATCAGTATCACCTGATTTCTGAACAAAGCCCTAAAGGAGGCAGGTTGTGTGTAGCCCCACCCTGGATGGTGCTACACCCTCAAGGGCTCACAGTATTTCCTGCCATCTGCTCAAGGCCCTAAATTTTGCAGGGTGTGTGTATCCCCACGGTGGATAGTGCTACACCCTCAAGGAATCACAGTATCTCCTGCCATCTGCTTAAGGTCTTAAAGGAGGCAGGGTGTGTGTAGCACCACCCTGAAAGGTGCTACACCCTCAAGGGCTCATAGTATCTCGTGCCATCTGCTCAAGGCCATAAAGGAGGCAGGGTGTGTGTAGCCCCATGGTGGATAGTGCTACACCCTCAAGGAATCACAGTATCTCCTGCCATCTGCTTAATGTATTAAAGGAGGTAGGGTGTGTGTAGCCCCACCCTGAAAGGTGCTACACCCTCAAGGGCTCATAGTATCTCCTGCCATCTGCTCAAGGCCCTAAAGGAGGCAGGGTGTGTGTAGCCCCAAAGTGGATAGTGCTAAACTCTCAAGGGCTCACAGTATCTTCTGCCTTCTGATCAACGCCCCAAAGGAGCACCATGACTTCTTGAGCCCATTCGTCAGTATCTACCATTTACGGAAGCGTCATCCGGTTTTATATGGAGCATTTGGTGGTATTCTTTGGTGTTTTTAAACCATGACATCGTAGTTTTGTGGTGTGAATAAAACAAGGGAAAGATCTTGGTCCATAAATTCGTGCCTGTAAGCTTCACTATTTTACTATAGACTTCCTTGTGGGATCTGTTTTGGTGGATGCCATTCTTTAATTGGATCCCATGATTTCTCTAATGATTCTGTGCTATTCTTTTTCCAGTTCTTTATTGGCATTTGGGGAAGCGGTTTTGGTTGCATACATAACTACTGGCTTCAGACCCGTTTCATAGTGACTTATCTTAAATGATTTGGGAAAGGCACTTTTTGTTATAAATCGTGCGTGATGTTTGGTAAGCTATTGAAAGTTAACGTATTCGGTCCCGAAGCGAATCTTTTTTCAGTCAATTTTTAGCCTATTTTCCTTTATGAAAAAAAAAAAAAAAAGGCTTATGAGATCACATGTTGTCCATGTGTGTGTGTGTGTGTGTGTGTGTGTATGTGTGTACGTCCGGGGGTGTGTGTCCTCCCTAATAACTTCCAAACGACTGGAGCGATTTCAATGAAACTCGGTAAGTTCATAGCACTATTTCGGCCGACCCCGACCGTGTCCTTCAAATTTTATTACATCTCACCAATCCAAGATGGCGGCTGTGCTAAATATTTCAACGGCATTCTATGTCTCCGAAACGATTACTCATATCACCCTGAAAGTTTGTACGGTGATAAAGGGGACTACTAGACGTTTACCAGCACCTTCTATACTACCGGACCTGACACTGGCGGCGGGTAAGATGCAAGATGGCTGACGTAGTTGGTTGTTGTTTATAATGATGTGTGGTTTTGTTTACGATGTGATAGTGTTGTGATAGCCTAGTGGTGTGAGTAATCCCTATATCGCTTAGCAATCGTCTCACTTGATTTGCTGTGCTTAGTGGTTATTGTTTTCGTGTAAATAAATGCCTGCATTATCATAGTGCTTCATAAACTCGAGATACTGGTACCTTCTGATTCCATCAATTCTACTAGTGGTAACTTGGTCTATTTATTATTCTGTTTAGGGTTTATAAATTATTAGTAATGGTAATCCATTATGAGCAAGCATAATAATAATTAACGTATTCCATTTTTAGGTCTGAGAAGATCTGAAAATTGATTACGAAGAAACATAGCCTGCTTTTTAAATTGGATGCAGTGTCCACTAATCCAGTTTTAAGCCTGCTAGTTCAAGGATCTTATCACGTACTTGGTGTGGATTCCTGTTTTTATAAACTATCAGTAGGCTTACCCGTGGAGATATGCCTCGGAACTGTTGTGTGCCTGGATGCAAATCCAATTATCATAAAGATAAACCATTAGTGCCTACTTTCCAATTCCCAAAGAAAAATAACTTAGGGATAAATGAACAAGAAGCATTCATCGTGATGCCTTTTCTCCGACAGCTAATTCAGCTGTTTGTGTCAAACATTTTGTCCCTGCATTAGTTATTACCGAAGACAAATTCCCTTGTGCAGATGGCTCATTTGTAACTGTACCTAGAAAAAGAACAAAACTACAAGAAGGTGCATATCCTACCATCTTTTGAAACCAGACATCATATTTAACAAAACAGTTGCCTCCAAAAAGAAAGGATCCAAAGGAACGCATGAAGCAAGTTCTTGCCCGTGATGAGCAACAGTATAGTGAGTGGACTGAAAGAGATGCAATATTAGGGTTTGAAGAATTTAAAAATGAAGTAGGCACTAGATATGTGGGGCCTTTCACATTATTTACCAAAGATAGGCATGTTTTGCTGTGTAAAATTGATGACAGCCCCAATGAAGCACCTAAAATTAATACCTCCATCAGAATTTCACCATCCTTTTCTATGGAAGTTTTCCACATCAATTTGCATCTCCCCAGCAGTCAGTTTCAGTGGTGTCTTGGCGATAACTTGCTTTGTGATAAATGGACCAAGTTTGATTGTCTACTGAGTCACCTAGCAGGTTTCCAGCTAGAAGATTTAGATGGTAAACAGAAACTTAATCTCTTACATGGTTGGTTCCTACATGTTAATATTGACAACTTCGACATTACCACTAAAAAGAAATTGAAATTCCTACAGGAACAGTTTCAACTTTCCCTGTCCACTCAGCCAAGATATTCTGCAGATACTCTCCTGTGGGCTTCAACATTATTTCATTCTTTTCCTGGGGCTTATCATTTTGTTCACTCCAGCCAAGTGTTAGCAGTACCTCATCCATCTTATTTAAGAAGACTGTTGTGTAAAATGGGAACAAACTGTGCAGGGATCAACGTTTCACAGGAATCATACTTACGGGAGAAATGCAAGCTTCTGAGTGACCATGAAAAAGTTGTGTGTATCTTGTTAGATGAGATTTATGTTGCCCCTAAACTAAGTTACAAGGGTGGAAAAATTAAAGGAGTTGCTTTGAACAGACCAAATGAAATTCATTGTGCGTCTACAATACAGGCATTCATGATAACGTCACCTTTGTGTAGATTTTCAGATGTTGTTGCTCTATTTCCTGTGAAGAACTTAAACAGTGACATGCTGTATAACATGACTTTAGAAGTACTCACTGTATTGGAAAAGAGTGGGTATGTTTCCCTTATCTTATATCGGACAATAATAAAGTAAACAAAGGGATGCTTCAGCACATAAGTGGAGGTTCTTTGAAAACCAGTATAAATAATCCAGCTGTTTGACTCTGTCCACCAACTCAAATGCATTCGCAATAATTGGCTGAATTCCCAAGACCAGGTTCTTAACATTCCAGACATTGGTGATCAGCTGTCAGCAGTTCAAGCTCAATTGCAAAGTCAACCAGGCGTTGAATGTTCAGCAACATGTGTGTATTACACCCAACAAGCAAGATTTCAGGACCTGATAAACTTGTATGAATCAGAGAAGAAATCTCTTCTTAAAGAAGCTCCTGCAATCACAAGAAAAGCCCTGTTCCCCACTTCCTTTGAAAAGCAGAGTGTGCCTTTAGCCCTAAAAGTTTTCGATGAAAGGAATGTTGTAGCGCTAGAAAGAAAGAAAGAAAGAAACTGGAGGTGGTTGCTCAGAAGGTACGATAATGATTCTCAAACTTATAATTCGATGGTGCAAGATCATTAATGTAAAAAATCCACTAAAAGGAAAGCATCTCAGGGATGAAGATTGTGTTCCTGTTACTGGACCTGAAGATAAGAAGTTAAAATTTTTAGAAGAATTTTCAATTTTTTTGAATGCTTCAGCAATTAATGGAAAGTTGACAAATGAGACACACACAGCTTTGACTCACACCATTGATTGTATTGTACAAATGTGTACATATATTTTCCATACCCTGAAATGGAAATATATATTATTGGGAAAGTTTCAAACTGACAAGCTTGAAGGTCGATTCGCTCAGTACCGCCAGATGAGTGGTGGTAACTACAATGTCTCAGTAGAACAGATCTTAGAATCTGAAAGAAAATTAAAGATATGTAGTGTATTGAAAATGAAATCAGCCTCTCTTGGCGAATTTTCCATAACATCTTTTGTTGAATCTTGTTCAGACTACAGTACTTGTGCTTCTGATGATGAAATTGTACCTGACATTAGCATGGACAAATTTGATACAGTACTGCAATGCATTGAGTCAGTCAGGGTTGATGAAAGCCGTGAAAGAGTGATGATTTGTATCGGTGGATATGTCGCACATAGTGTTCTAAATGTGCTGTGGATGAACAAAAAAAGTGTGAAACCTGTGTATCAGTGCTCATGACAGACAGGGACTTTTTAATAGAATGCCAAGACAAGTTCTCTTACTTTGATGCTCTCAATCGTGGTGGTCTGAAGTGTTCCTCAGACATTGTGGTGACTTTGTGTACAATTCTCTATAAGATCTTTTGTATTTTAGTCAGTGAACCTTATGAGAAATACTTCCTACTGTTGGTTAAACGCCAAAGGGAACTTGTCATGCAGTTAGCAGTGGTTCACTTTGAACTGTACTTTACAGACTTCGATATTGTCTGAGAATGTGGAATGTCTATGAGAAAATTGGCAGTTAAATGCAGTAAGGTGTTGAGTAACATTTTTCTCAATAATTACTGCAAAGTGCAGGCTGAAAGACTTAATTTGAAGGGAAAGTTTATTCGCAAGGCTTCCACATTAAATAAGTAGGTTTTATGTCTAAAACCAACAAATTAATGAATTATTTCATGAGCATATATTTCTCTACTGTAGGTTTATGGTAATTTTTTGTTCTTCAAATGTAAGTTGCATTAATTAACTTACTATCCAGTGTATTTTGTATACAAATTTTAGTTGATGCAATGCCATTTGATCTCATAAATAGGACTAGCCTTCATGTTTATGGATTTACATGGAAATTACGTATTTCTTGTATGTTGGCTACTACAATTTCCTTTTCTCAGATGAGCGTCATAGACCTTTGTTGTCTACTGGTATATGATATAGTTTAATTTAATTTTATGAATAGAACTAGCATACATGTGTATGAATTCACATAGAATTTATTTCTTGTATCATGTACAGTAGGCTTAATTATTATTTTTGTGTTAGATGTGCACACAATATGCCTTTTTGTCTACTGCTACCAGTATATTTTGTATCGATTCATTCGGCACTGTGATATTTAATTATTTGAATATGACTACCGTAGCTTACATGTTTAAGTATTTGTATGGAGGAATTTTTTTGTATGTAGTGTTAATTTATATTCTCAGATGTTTATCAAATAGGCCTTCATTGTCTACTGGTAGCCTATATTTTGTATTTTACAGAGTGGCATAGGAATGAATAGGACTAGCCTATTTGTTTATGGATATACAGGAGGCAGTCGTGACCTTATGAAAGGAATTAACTAGACATTTACCTTCAGTATGTGTGGAAACCCATGGTAAACCACTTGCTGGGTGGCTAAGGGGAGAATCGAACCCAACATTTCCCGGTTTACCTTACTAGCCCTCTTCCCCTCAGACTAGAATTAGATTTTGTGACAGTCAGGAATCAAACATGAATCCCAGAAGTGACAACCAAGAACTACACCACCTGGTTGGTCACATTTATTTTTAAGAATAATATGTACTAAAAAGAAATTGAAATTCCTACAGGAACAGTTACAACTTTCCATGTCCACTCAGGCAAGATATTCTGCAGATCTCTCCTGTGGGCTTCAACATTATTTTATTTGATTATTTTTCTGATGGAACTCCGGTATTTCAACTCCCGGGGTACCTCCCCATGCCTGTCCCTTATACAGCTACACACACTACTACATTCATCACGTAATCGGAGGAATTCAACCCACACCCAACTGCACGGGGCTGATGACCAAGATGCCCCAAGCCCATAAAACGAATTAACAGCAGACAAAATCACGTCATGATGTTATTTTGTGTTGTGTTGGATTCTGACATACGTCATGCGTTTGATGACCGATCACCAACTACGGCGGCCATCTTGGATTGCAGTGTCAGGTCCGGTAGTATAGAAGGTCCTGCGTTTACCTATGTAACTTTCAAAAACCTGTTAACTAAAAAGCGAACATGGCGGCCCAGCGAAGTTGAAACAATTAAATAGACTTTTCTCGCGATTTAACCCTCCGAACGCAGTGAAACTTGGTACAGCAAATGATTCTACAAATTGCAATGCACTGACATCTAATTTAGTTCAATAGGTTTACATAATATCAAGATGGCGACTGTGTGAAATTTTAAAATTATTTGTTTATATCTTGTGATCCAAGTCAACGTTTGAATGTTGAAAGTACACAATAATCCTCATCTAATAATACATAACTCAATGGCCTACATTAAAATCCAAGATGGCGATCACCCGAAATACGTATACGGTCCTCAATATCTATTAATCTATGACAGCAATCAAACTGAAATTTTGTATGTGATTAGAACCTATAAACATAAGTTCACCTATGGGACATTCAAGAATCTGGTGAGCACAAATACAACATGGCGGCGACGCGAAATTTAAATATTCAAATGGACATTTCTCGCGATTTAACCATCCGAGCGCAATGAAACATGGTATGGTATATGCTTATTTAAAGTTTAATCCACTGGATCTAATTCATTTAAATTATTTTCATAATGTCCGGCTCCATGGCTAATTGGTTAGCAGGCTAGGTTTTGGCCCGAAGAGTCCCGGGTTCGATTCCCGGCTGGTCCATTAGGGAATTTAATCTCCTGGGGTTAATTCCCGTGGTCCGGGGACTGGGTGTAAGTGACCTCTTCATCATTACTTCATCCTCATTACGACGCGCAGGTCGCCCACGGGCGTCAACTAGAAAGACCTGCACTCGGCCTCTCAGGTAGCCACATGAAAAAAAAAATTCATAATCACAAGATGGCGGCTGAGCGAAATTTTAAAATCTTGTTTTTATTTCTTGTTTCCTAATCATGCAAATTAAGTTTGAATAAAACAGATGATGATGATGATGATAATTGATGTTAAAAATGCCTTAACATTTAGGTAATCGGTCCCTAATGGTTTGGGTGATAGCGAAAATTAAAGATGATCAAATGAATCTTAGAACTAAAACTAATTACTCACTTACGAACTAGAAGAGGAAATGGGAAACGAGAAGAATGTGAATAAGAGACAGGAGGAGAGAAAATGCCCTCAACCCTCGAAGAATGAGAATTGAGGAACTTGGAAGGAAGGAGAGCCATGAAGGGACAGAGAGGAAAGGGAAAGAGGAGAGGGTCTGCCCCAAAGGCAATGGAAAAAGAGGAAAACTTGACCCTTTGGCACAAATCTACACCGTTTCACCGATCTGAACAAAATTTCACATACTTACCCTTTGGAATCAGGCGGCTTCGGTGGCGTAGTCGGTAGCATGCTGAGCTTCTATGCCCAAGATAGCGGGTTCAAACTCGGCCGAAGCCGTCGCATTTTTAAAGAGCATTAAAATTCCCTCAGTATGCCATCCTTCCGAGGGGAAGTAAAGATTTATGGCATGTTAAAGAACCTTCCACTAATTGCACCTGTGTGAAGCTAAATTGGATAGGTTAAGAATGTAAACAACGCTTTTAGGTTTCTACGTTCGTTGCCAAGAGCCGACTGCGGTGGCGTCTAGTAGCTAAGTTCTGAACTTGGCCTAGTAGTCGTTGACGGTGGCGCTTGGCGGCAAAAGTAGGAACAATTTGAAAAATTCCAAGTTGTAATCTGTACTTAAATTTAAAAAATACAGGTAACACACACTAATACAGTCATCACAATTAACACCGGTTATCAGACAGATTCTACACACACCCAAAGTACACGGGGCTACACGCCCGCGTTGTCGCAGCCCCTAAACTTAAGAACCAACCAACAACTTTTGGAATCCAACGAGTAACACTGTCCACTTGAAATTTCGACATCCCTCTCCATTCCCTGCATGTAGGTTCTTTGGCACAAATCTACACCGTCTCGCCGGGCTCAAATCTACACTGTTTCACCGATCTGAACCAAATCTCACATACTTACCCTTTGGAATCCGACGAGTAACACTGTCTACTTGAAATTTCGGACAGAACTCTCCATTCTTAGCATTTAGGCCCTTTGCACTGATTTACACCGTTTCACCGATCTGAACCAAAATTTACGTACTTACCCTATGGAACACAACGAGCAACACTATCTACTTGAAATTTCGGACAGCCCCCTCCATTCCCTTCATTTAGTCCCTTTGGCATAAATCTACACCGTTTCACCGATCTGAACGAAATTTTACGTACTTAACATTCGAAAGCCCGCAAGTAACACTGCCTAGTTGAAATTGGACAGCCCTCTCCATTCCCTAGCTTTAGGCCGATTGACACGCAGACTAAATATCGAAATTGTCATGGACCAATCTACTGATTTTAAGCCTCGCAAAGCAAGAAACAAAACTCGGGACGTAAACGTTGGTTCAGTTTAGTGAAACAGAGTAGATTTGTATAATTAACACAGAAACCACGATTTAAAGCCCTAGAACAAATCGCGTCGAAAGATTTTCGGTGTTGTACTAGGGGTCCAGAGATGCTAGGAATTGTGTAACTGTAAGGATATTTAAATAAGCCCATTGTTGACTGGCAATGTGGGCTGCATCACACCACCCCTACCAGCGTTCTGGTGCGGAATTTCGAAAATAGTTACATCTTACGCTGCTTAAACATTATTTGGACAGTCCTCTCCATTCCCAGGATTTAGGCCGTTTGGCACACGAACAAAATATGGTGAATAATGACACTATGCACCCTAGGACCTCGGGACAGCCGAAGTATTCGGATGTGCTCAGACTTTCCTACACCACTATGCGGCAAAAGACGATTGCTCTCTACTTTCCTTACAGCCAATGAGATAAAGGCAGTGTCTTTTATTTCACGTACTCCTCTTTGCAATCAATGTTTACAATTCGTTAGTAAATTATGTGTTCATTATTATGATTATTGAGCCATGAATAGGCTCATCCCTTAAAGAAGGAAGAAGTATTTAATATGTGACTGTCATTTTCTGAACTAACTTGTAAATTTGAATCTGGCGCACTGTTCATATACTGGTCACTCGAGTTCCCCTTGTGTCCGACAGATGGCAGTAGCATACAGAGCTGTGTGTTGAGTGCTTTGGATTTGAAAAATAAAATATGGCATACTACTAACAATTGAAAGAAACTATGTGTCGTGGTGTAGTGGGCACCACTTCTATTGCGCATTGTTACTAACCACGGCAAGTTTCCTAATTGGACATTTTTAAATTTAATGCTGAGTGCACAATTCATTCGTCAGTTGTCTGTCAGCCCTATTGGCTACATGGATCCTACCTTGCTGCTTGGCTAAGAAAGTCGTGTTTGAAACGCCTCTCTGATGGGGATTTTGTTGCCCCATCGGAGAGGGCTGGTTTGAAGAAGAAATCTGATATTTGCATATAAGAAGCATGGAAGTGAAAGAAACCCGTGAAGTGTGGGTTTTTGAAGGATATACGACTGGAATTGGATGATGGAAAGGTATTCAACAGGTTGTGGTGTCCAGCAAGACGTAGGAAAAACAAGTGTGTTGTTTTATTATTGTATAACACCTAGAGGGTAAATCTGTTTACCTTCTATACTAGAGCCATCCTTAATTCCGACTTGAAGTTTCAGTGCTACGTCACAGCTACACTCTAACCAGCCAATCACAGGCAGCCATTCAAATTGATATATCGAGATAAACCGAGTTTCACTGACGATGTTGCCAGCTAACATCTTGCGTTCACATGTTGTTTGCAATGTGCTCGGTTACTTTCAATGGCGGTCTTTGTGTGTTCTCGTATATTTTTATGTTGATATTATTCTAGTCTGTTGTTGTTTAATAGCTTAGTATTTGTTTGTCGTACCGGTAGTGTAGTATAATTAAGTAGAGTTGTAGGTTAGCTTTAGGTCTGTGAGAGTGAGTGTTGGTGTTATTTCTGCCGTGCGCGTGTGTGATAGTGTCATGCCAGGGTCTAGCACGAGGAAGCCAAGCGTCAGGAAAGGAATGGCCTTAGGAGTCCACTAAGGAGTCAAGCCCGGGAAATGATTAGTAATGTGCGAGCACAATTGTTATGGACAATGCCCCGTATCATAGTGCCATTCAAGACAAAGCTCCAAGATGGCAACAAGAGTGGGTGTGCTCATTGAGTAGGATCAGACGGCAATAGTGACTTCGAAATGAGTGGTGTGTTCCCTTTATAGGTTTTCTCGAACTCTGAACATCTTCGACTGCGGACGCGAGGCGATAATGGTGAGCAATTTATTTGTCACAATTGTTTTCTGCTTCATTATCAGAAATATTCTGTTAACCGCAGTATATGTGTAATTTCTGCTACTACAGTATGTACTTATGATGTTGTGTGTAAACATGTCTGTTCATATTACGAGTGTCTTGTTAACTTGACGGCTATAATCACCTTAGCTGATTCGCGTTAGTGGATTGGGAAGACCGTATCGCCAGCCGGTGAACTGTCAAGTCGGGAGTAACGATGGAGGCACTATAGTGTCCCTGGATTATTTTAAATAAGGTACTGCACCCGAAACTTGAATGCTGTAGGCTATGATAAAAAAATGATTATATTTTTCGAACCCCATGATCTAATTTAAGATTGGAATATGAATGCTGGAAGACGGCTCAAGCGAGTTATGTTAGCGAACCCGGGCTAGGGGGACAGCCCGATCACGTGATTTGAGACGGTCGAGAAGGATCTGGAACGTTGAAAAGTGCCTAGCAACAAGATTTTACCGCGAATTATAACAAATTTAATGTTATAAAATATATCTTTGGATGTATGCCCACAGCCAATGAGAAGAGGGTTTATGGAAGCAGATATGGATATTACCTAGTTAATTTGATTAACTATTCCATTTAAGCCCTATGTAAGACTTTTAGGCAATTGATATAAGGAAGAAAATTACTAGAAGACATTGGGAGTACTTTGAAAGTCGTAAGAAGCAAGAAATTTACTGTAATATGTATTCTTAAAGTGCGCGCAATTATTTTCCCGCGAGCAACAATGGCGCTGGGGAAATACGAGCTGGAGGGGGACCACAGTGAGGAGCGTTCTTATTCCAGCAGACTTTCAAGCGTTAAGACGTGTATTCCGGGAGAGTTGAGTCCCGAGGAATTAGCCGAGTGCGGTGAACAGACCACTCGAAGGTACAGTCATGACGAATAGAAATAAACAGTGTCATCACTCCGCTACTAAAGCATTGTAGTCCATGGTCCAGCCAGTGTGTGGCGCGGAAGTCGCGCCGAACCATAAGCAGGTGTGACAGTAGCCCACGAGGTTAGTACTGTAATATCCTGTACGCGAGAAGTCATATTATTCGAGGGAATTTGTTTCTTTGTAATAGTTTACGAATGTCTGTTCAGTGATTTGTGTGTGCAAACAACTAAGTTTTCTGTTGTTTCGGGAAAATGTCGTACTGTTTCGTTCCTGGATGTAAATCGGGTTAGGAAGAAAATCTGACGGTAGGCATTTTTTCACACCGCCAAAAGAAACAAATCTGTTTGCGAAATGGGCGACAGTTATTCCGCGGAAAGATAAACAATTGTCGAACAAAAATAGAGTCTGTGACGTGCGTTTTTCGGAAGATTTAATTATTATAAAGGCGGACTGTTCCGTAGTGAACTATGAGAATGTGGAAATTCGTCGCGTGAAGTGGAAATTAAAACCAGGATCAGTATCTCACATTTTTCAAAATTTACCGAAATATCTATCCACTGATGTAAAATCACGAAAGGCGCCCAGTAGGATATGGAATTAAGGCAGCCTCCCATGGTTACTTGTTCTATTTCGTGCCATCCTTACCTAAAACGAAAAAAATATATAAACCGTCTTAATAATAATAGGCCTAAAATAATAATAGTTGTTGATTCTTTAGGGACTTAACGACACCGTGGTCACGTAGGCCCGTGTGTTTGGGTGTGTTTAGAATTCGTCTGATAACATGTGTCATTATGATGTCTGTAGTAGTTTGTTTATTTGGAATTGAGGTAGGATTTGGGTAGGAAGCGGCCGTGGCCTTCTGGTAGGTACCTTCCCGGCATTTGCCTGGAGGAGAAGTGGGAAACCACGGAAAACTACTTCCAGGATAGCTGAGGTAGGAATCGAAATTGCCTCGTAACATTTTTGCCTCACGAGGCTGAGTGAACACCGTTCCAGCCCTCAGACCAGTATTACATTTATTGGCAGAGCTGGGAATCGAACCCGGACTTCCGTGGTGATAGCCAAGAATGAGTCGGACATATACTACTAATAATGGCCAACCTGCCAATAAAATAAACGGTCATCCAATTCTTCGCTTCCGTTACCGTCCTCCTGATCTTCGAATTTTGTTTCAACTTTGTCTTCAGTAGCAGAGTCACAAATTCCCTTGAAATTACTGAATCATGAACTAGCTATTCGTTATCTTTCAGCAGAAGGTGACACGCTTCATCTGCATCCTGAGGTTTTCGTAAGGTGCAATCTCCATACTGATATTAACTAAGGCAACGTACTAAGCAAAATAATCGGTATAACAGCACACCTGCCACTCACTGACAGAATGTAACATCATTGGGAGCGCTGGTACTATCAATCTCACGCTGACAAAATGTTACACGTGTTAAAGTTATTTTTAGGCACGCCATTTCACAACTCCAGAAACATTCTTACTAAGGTTTGGTGTAAGATGTCACGAGACGGTAAGATCATAACTTGAACTGTTGGGTTGATATTAAAACTAAAACGATCCATGGAGCTGTCAGAACAATGCGCGACTAACGGAGGGGAACTGAGAATATTAATAATAACTTTTTGACAGTATTAATCATAAGTCTAAACACACAATTTGTTGTAATCAACGTAGCCTTCGTAAAGAGGTTTACGTAGCCCAGCGCGTATCCCACCATTGAACAGCTGACTGTGTTGCGATGGGGATCTGCGCCGCTAGCGCTAGCCGAGCGGACCGCGGTTGAACTCGGTGAGTGATAACACTATGTATACTATTCGTCATGGTACAGTTCCGATGCGGCCAAGAATTTAGTAGAAGCTCGCTAGTAAACTAGGTGAAGTTAAGCGAAGGCAACATTAGTTTGTTTTGGGATTTCTTCAACGATAGTGAAACGAAATTGTATACGGAATATACTGATAGACTTGGTGTATCAGTTTATCAAGTTTTGGAATTACGAGTTCGCATAATTAGGCAGTTTTCAGACATTAAATATCTGCTGAGAAAGTTGCGTATCTCAGTTGAGATAAACTCTTTTGGTGCGACGAGATTGCAGCGTATACAAGTCCATGTTACTGAGACAAAGTGGGTAGCAAAGTGTTATATACATGAACAATGAGACCTTTTATTATTTGGACACTACAATGGCTAATAATATTCATCAAAATAAATTATCACTTAACATACTGAAGATGTTTAGTATGATGCACTAGAAACTTAATGCGATTGGGATATATTAATACAGAGCTGTGATTAGACAACATGGAACAACGTTAAGTAACGACGGAAATATGTATAACATCTAGAATGTCTACAGATTCGAGCATACATGAAACATTACGTACATTACCATCCAGTACAATTAATGTATTTTCATGCACATATACTTTCAACTATGAGCAAATATTATCTTTCATTGACCAACTAGATGAACATTAACAACTACGATAGTGATTCGATCTACAACTTACACATTTTATTTGTAACAATGAAACTATATCGTATATATTGCTCAATAATAATGTGGGAACTTCGAATGGAGTCGGCAAATGAAGAAACGTCATCAAGAAGTGAGACATTGCTAGGGACTAGGCCCAGCATTGTTCGAGACTTGGAATCCATGTACGAGAGACGCGGTTCGATGTCCGGTGGAGACGAACGTTTTCCGGAGAGGAAATTCTTCCTTCTCCGAGGTCGCAGTTTTCCCACTGGCGTGGAATGGATTTGGTTTCAAGAATTCAGTCTTGGGAAGATGAAACAACTACGTATTTTCCGAATACCTGATACGGGTTTCATGAGTCTAGAGTCCAGGTAGATGTGTTCAATATTATTATCTAGTTAGAGTATTATGATGGCATTTTGTGAGCAACTATTCCCCATATTTCAGATATATATTTTCACTTTGATGTTTAACAAGTATTATTCTACAAGATCTTATAGGATGATGGTTCTTAATCATCCATACTTGAAAATTCTACGATCCAGTTTCTAAACTGAAGTCTATCTGTTTAAAGAATTTATTTTCCACTTGGGAACATTTTAAGAAGTTAACATTCGACGATTTTCGATTTTTGATTCAGGATTTCAGACAGTTTTGTCTTAGATGTCTATTAAATTCATTTTGAGTAAAATGAATTGGGCATCTTTCTGTTATAAGAATATATTAGTCTAGGAGAAGAAGTCTACGTGTGATATACTGTATTGTGAAATATCACCCATTACTATGAGCATTTCGACGATCTGGCAACTAATATTCGTCACGATTATGATATGAAGTCATGTACATATCAACATTCTTTGTATAGAATGAAGATACATTCAGGAGTTGACAAACACATTTATAGAGAAGGAAAGCTTAGCTTTTCATTAAATGTAACATTATTTCAGACATATCTTCTTAGAAGATAATTTATCCGACAGTAATAAAATTTAGATAGAATCTAAATCCAGTCGTGATTGATTTTTATTGGACACTTAAATAACATTTGTCGTTATTTATACACAAATGTAATGCTACATTATTTGTAAACGTAATATTGCAACCGTGTAAGTTTGAAGTTATGATCAATATGGTGAAACGAATTTATGTATTATTATTAAGTGTATAGAAACTTGGTATTGATAAAAGAGTAACAACGTTTAGTAAACCTTGTAGGATCTTTCATTATGATCGTTTTGAGAACGAAAGTTAAGTCAATAGAATAGATTTTACTGTTAACAATGCAAGCTGCTGGTTTAGAACAACGCTAAAAAATACTAGTTAGAATTAATGCAAGTACTACAAGACAATTGTAGGGAACAATTGAGTTGATGTTATAGAAGTTATTTATTGAATATACGAGAAAATTCATGCCGTATATAGAAGATAGTTGGAGTCTGCGAGGAAATATTAGTTGAAATACGAAGGCTTTTGCCGTTTTTGTAGTACTGTTGTGAGGAGATTAAAGCATTGTTGTTTGTTAGTAGAGTTATTGAGAACTCCTATAAGATTGTATAGATCATTGAGATAGAAGAGAGAAGGCGGAACAACGTTTGGGAAATGTTAGCAATCCATGTTCACTAAAATGTATTAAAAACTAGCTGTACCCGGCATGCGTTGCAATGCCAATAAAGAAAGTGTTGGTGATGTGACTTAGTTTGTTGAACTGCTTTTGGATTCCCAAGGTTTCTTTCTTTTCACGTTAACCACCTCTAAACTATTATAAAATTGATTTACTATCTCAGAAACATTCATGGGACCGTGCTCAACAACTCACCAAAGTTTCATCGCAATGAAAGTATATGCGCTACTACACAAAATATAGATGGAAAGGTTCACGCCTCTAGTGTTCTCAAAGGAAGTAGAGTATCATTAAACTGCAAAATGTATATTATAATTATCTGATAAATTAAAGAAGTCTAAAATATATCACATTATTTTGGTGGCATGTCTCATGTCATCTGATTTAAAGTTTATACAACAACGCCATTCATTTTAGCTCATCCATTTTACAATAGTTTAGAGGCGTTGCAATGCCAATCAAAGAAAGTGTTCGCGTTGTAATTTTGTTTCTTGAAGTGCTTTCGGATACACAATACAGTTTTCAATTTCCGTTAAGTGCCTCTAAGCTATCGTAAAATGGTTTAACTAATTTAGAAACATTCGTGGGAGCGAAAACAACAACTCGCGAATGTTTCATCGCAATCCGATGAATTGCATAGGAACGCATACGGAATTTTGTTTAAACGATTCGTGCGCTGTCACTCATTTGTTGAATCCACTCGTGCGATATCTATTGTGAAATAGATTCACTAAGTTAGAAACCTTCACTTAAGTGTTCACAACAAATCATCAAAAGATCATCGCAATCAGATGAATGGCTTATGAACGCATATGGAATATGGTTAAACGATTCGTACTCTGTCACTCATTTGTTGAGCCTACCCGTGCGCTACCGACTGTGAAATGGTTTTACTAAGTTAGGAACCTTCACGTAAGTGTACACAACAACTCATCAAAGTTTCATCGTAATAGATGAATATGGTATATGAACGCATATGGGACATTGTTGAAACGATTCGCCTGCCGTCGCTCATTTGTTGAATCTACTCGTGCGCCACATATTGTAAAATGGATTTACTAACTCAAAACCTTTCCTGGCGTGTACACAAAGTTTCATCGCAACAGGATGAATGGCATATAAACGCATACGGGATTTTGTTTAAACGATTCGATTGCCGTCACACATTTGTAGAATCTACTCGCACGCTACCTATTGTAAAATGGATTTACTCAGCCAGAAAACTTGCCTGGAGTGTACTCAACGATTCACCAAAGTTTCATCGCAATCGGATAAATGGTATATGAACGCATAGGGGACTTTTTTGAAACGCTTCGCGCGTCATCACTCATTTGTGGAATCTACTCGTACGCTACCTATTATAAAATGGATTTACTGCGCCAGAAAACTTGCCTAGAATGTACTCAACGATTCAACAAAGTTTCATTTCAATCGGATAAATGGTATATGAACGCATACGGGACTTTGTTGAAACGCTTCGCGCGTCGTCACTCATTTGTTGAATCTACTCGTGTGCTACCTATTGTAAAATAGATTTACTAATTCAAAACCTTCCCTGGCGTGTACGCAACAACTCATCAAAATTTCATCGCAATCGGATGAATGGTATATGAACGCATACGGGACTTTGTTGACACGCTTCACGCGTCGTCACTCATTTGTTGAATCTACTCGTGTGCTACCTATTGTAAAATGGATTTACTAACTCAAAACCTTCCCTGACGTGTACGCAACAACTCATCAAAGTTTCATCGCTATCAGACAAATGGTAGACTATATGAACGCTTATGGGACATTGTTGATACGCTTCGCGCGTCGTCGCTCATTTGTTGAATCTACTCGTGTGCTACCAATTGCAAAGTGGATTTACTAAGCCAGGAACCTTCCCTGAAGTGTACACAACATCTCACCCAAGTTTCATCGCCGGCGCAATGGGATGAATGGTATATGAATGCATGTGGGATTTTGTTGGAACGAATCGCACGCCATTTTGTTGAAGATACTCGCGCGCTATCTATTGTAAATTGGATTTACTATGCCTTTACCTTTCCTGAGAGTGTGCACAACAACCAACCAAAATTTGGTCCCAATCGGATGAATTGTAGGCTAAATGAACGCATCGTCAACACTCACTTGTTCAAACTACTCACGCGCTATCTATTGTAAACTGGATTAACTATGCCTATAACCATCCCGGAAGTGTACACAACAACTCACCAAAATGTGATCGCAATCGGATGAATGGTTTATGAACGCATAAAAGACAAACAAACGAACATCCTTTTTTATATATATACTAGCTGTACCCAGCATGCGTTGCAATGCCAATCAAATAAAGTTTTGGTGTTGTAATTTTGTTTCTTGAGGTGCTTTTGGAAACAATCATTTTTCAATTTCCGTTAACTGCCTCTAAACTATCGTAAAATGGATTAACTAATTTAGAAACATCCGTGGGAGCGTGCACAACAATTCACCAAAGTTTCGTCGCAATCGGATGAATGGGATATGAACGCATACGGAATTTTGTTTAAACGATTCCTGCGATGTCACCCATTTTAAAATTTGCTCTTGCACTACATACTGTGAAATGGATTTACTAAGTTAGAAACCTTCACGTAAGTGTACACAACAACTCAACAAAGTTTCATCGCAATCGATGAATGGTATACGAACGCATACGGGATTTTGTTGAAACGCTTCGCGCGTCCTCACTAATTTGTTGCATCTACTCGTACACTGCCTATTGTAAAATGGATTTACTAACTCGAACCCTTTCCAGGAGTGTACACAACTACTCATCTAAGTTTCATCGCAATCAGTGAATGTCATCTGAAAGCACACGGGATTTTGTTTAAACGATACGCGTGGCGTCACTCATTTGTTGAATCTACTCGTACGCTACCTATTGAAAAATAGATTTACTAAGCCTGAAACGTTTCCTGGAGTGTACTCAACGATTCATCAAAGTTTCATCGCAATCGGATGTATAGTATATGATCGCATATGGGACTCTTTTGAAACGATTCGCGTACCGTCGCTCATTTCTTGAATCTACTCGTGCGTTACCTATCGTGAATGGCATGTACTAGGCCAGACACCTTCCCTGGAGTGTACACAACATTTCAGCAAAGTTTCATCGCAATCGAATGTATAGTATATGATCGCATACGGAACTGTGTTGAAACGATTCACGCACCATCGCTGATTTGTTGAATCTACTCATGCGGTACCTATTGTAAAATGGATTTACTAAGTCAGAAAACTTTCCTGGAGTGTACACAAAAACTCACCCAAGTTTCATTGCTTTCGCACAAATGGTATATGAACTCATATGGGACTTTTTGAAACGCTTCGCGCGTTGTCGCTCATTTGTTGAATCTACTCGTGCGCTACCTATTGAAAAGTAGATGATGTAAACCAGAAACCTTCCCTGATGTATACGCAACATCTCCCCAAGTTTCATCGCTATCGGACGAATGGTATATGAACGCATACGGTACTTTGTTGAAACGCTTCGCACGTCGTTGCTCATTTGTGGAATCTACTCTTTCGCCACCTATTGTAAAATGGATTTACTAAATCAGAAACCTTCCCTGAAGTGTACAAAATATCTCACCCAAATTGCATCGCTATCGGACGAATGGTATATGAACGCATACAGTACTTTTTTGAAACGTGTCACGCACGTCGCTCATATGTTGAAACTGCTCGTGCGCTACCTATTGTATAATGGATTTACTAAGCCAGAAATCTTCCTTGGAATGTACACAACATCTCAACCAAGTTTAATTGCAATGGGATGAATGGTATATGAACGCATGTGGTCTTTGTTGAAACGAATCGCACGCCATGCTGTTGAAGCTACTCACGCGCCATCTATTGTAAATTGGATTTACTATGCCTATAACTTTCCCGGTAGTGTGCACAACAACTCACCAAAATTTGATCGCAATCGGATGAATTGTATATGAACGCATAGCCAACACTCATTTGTTTGAACTACTCGCGCGCTATCTATTGTAAATTGGATTAACTATGCCTATAACCATCCCGGAAGTGTGCTAAACAACCCACCAATATTTTTTCGCAATCGGATGAATTGTAGGCTATATGAACGCATCGCCAACACCCATTTGTTTAAACTACTCGCGCGCTCTCTATTGTAAATTAGATTAACTATGCCTATAACCATCCCGGAAGTGTTCACAACAACTCACCAAAATTTGATCGCAATCGGATGAATGGTTTATGAACGCATTAAAGACGAACAAACGAACATCTCTATTGACGTCAGAAAAGTTGGATGGCGCAGCCACGCGGCAGAATGTTGAAGCTGTAACATTGTGATTGGTGAGATTTATTTAGATGGTGAAGCATTGACCTCGTGATGGAAACAGAAAGAAATTTGTCAAATTCGAGGAGGTACTGCTCTGTATAAGGTTGCAAAACGTATAAAACGGCTACGAAATATCTTCACTACTCTCCTGTACAAAAAGTTCAGAGAGAAAGATGGGCTTCGGCGCTGTCAATTGGAAAACGTGTTACATGTTACATGACAGTGTGCAGCCTGCATTTTTGTGAAGACGACTTCTTTCCACCGGTACTGTTGATTATTGATAGTTATTGTCTCTAATTTGTATTCACATGGATTTAGCTACATCAAAAATACTGATAAACTTATAGCCTATTACTTCTGTGCCGTACAAAGAATGTAATCCGCTCTTCGTAAACTTATTTAAGGGGTTCTTCCGATTGACAATAGCCGAATGGTTAGAAAACTTAAGAAAAATGCTGTTCCTAGCCTTAATTTGCCAGAGAATTTATATTCTTGCCTTTGAACAGCAAGTATGTATGTAGGTCATTGAAGTATGATTTGGCTTAAATTGTGTTTTTCGCTATGATCTCCCTACTGTTGAATTTAGTTAATTAAAATGTAAAATCTTAGTTTTAAGTACCGGTTTGGTGACCCATCATCCCAGGCAGGCCGGTAACACCTATACTACTCAGGCAGATAGGTCACTTAGTCGTAATTTTAAAGTTATAGTGATGTTAAGTATAGGCTACATATGCGGTAATGTAGTGGGAGACCGGATCGGCCTAGGCTATTCTAAGTTGAATTAGTTCTCATTTCAGGGTTTTACAGTTTTGAGTGCGAATAGTTGGTTTGAAAGTTGTACAACAGTAAGGAGAGTATGTTTTGTATACGTTTTAATTGGTATTATGGTTTATGTCGACCTGAGGAGTGAATTTGGTTTGGCTTTTAGTGTAGTTTTTGATCTGTTCCGTTTGCTTATGACAAGTTCAAATGAAGACTCCAGCTTTGTTAAATATCTGTATTTTAAATATTTAATTAAATATATTGATAAAGAGGATGCCTCCATTTTAACTTGCCTGTGGCAAGAGATTAATAAATTAACATTCTTGCCTTTGAACAGCAAGTATGTAGGTCAATATTTGCAATATTGAAGTATGATTTGAGCATCCCAAGTAACGCTTCTTTGAACCCAAAACATTCATGCAAATTCAGGGTTGCTTGATTCAATTTATTATCAGGGAGTCATCATTATGTGATATATATATATTGTGAAATTAATAAAAAAAACATCGATACCGCTAGGCTCCCAAGTACAGGCTTCATATAAGTAACAGCAGACAGTAAATTAACTATCTACATGTGGGTAATATTTTTAACTGGTAGTAATTAGGCACTGCATTTAAATTGATTATAAAAATATTTCTATCAATGAAAGGAAATATGTAGTATTTTGCCATCATAAATTAGAAGCCATAACAAAAGGAAGGAAGGAAGCTTGTAGTTTAACGTGACCGTTAATCTCGAGATCATGAGCCACGGGACCTCCTTTTTACGTGGAATCCGAACCACAGGACATGGCATTTCACTTCGAAAATCTCACATGCATTGACCGGGAATCGAACCCGGACCGCCTTGGTGAAAGGCCAACAGCTAGACCGCTGAGCCACCACGCCCCCGAAGCCATAACAAACGCACACCCAATTACTTCACGTCACCATATCGCCGCCATATTGCAAACAGCTGACCGTAAGCTCCTCCCCCGTTTCGGACGTCAATATACTATATAAAAATGAAAGTTTGTCTGTTTTTTCTGAATTTCCACGGTAATTTGAGTTATTTGCGCGTTTCAGACTGTTTTATGACGAATGCGCGCAAAAATAAATTTTTTGTCTGTCTGTCTGTCTATCTGTCTGTCTGTCTGTTTGTCTGTCTGTCTGTCTGTCTGTCTGTGGACAACTTTGAGTCCTTATAACTTGAGAACGGCTGGGTGGATCAACGTAAAATTTGATACAGATATCCATCAGAGGCACCACACTAATCATTGATGTAACTCTTCTCCGTACCTCTCATATGAGGAGCATACCCCCTTAAAATGCATGCTGAAATAGGTGTAGAAGAGCCATACAAAGCTCATTTTCAGCCCTTTAATATCAGAAACAACACTCGGAGGCCCAATGGGCCCCGAAAACTACATTTTAAGGCCCTAAATCCAATAGTTTTTGAGTTATTCCCAAAAAACTAATTTGATTTAATAAAATAATGAAGGTATGCAACCCGGTAACTATGGCAACAGAATCTCACAGGTCCATCTATTTCTGTAAGACGCAATACAATTCCAATTATTACATTACTGTGAAAGTTTTTAAACGGCTATACGGTTATCACGGAACCAAATTAAGCTGTAAAATGCATCAATACATACAGTATACTGCACTTAAGGGGGTCAAGAGGTACTCTACAATTTTTTCACGTGATTTACACGTGTGGGTGTGGTACGGAAGGCCTATTTAATCCCTATTTCTATATAATTATACAATTATTATTATTATTATATAATGGCACACAACGACGAGACAAAGCTCATTTTCAGCCCCTCGGTGTCGGAAACAAAACACGGAGGCCCTAAAGTGTCCCCGAAAACTAAATTTTAAGGCTCTATAACCCACAGTTTCTGAGATAATCCCTGAAAACTAATTGCATTTAACAAACTAATCAAGGAATGTATGCCGGTAACCATGACAACAGTATCTCAAGAGATGACATCCAACTTTCCATCTTTTTCTGTAAGAAGCAATACCACTCCATTTATTACATTTCTGTGAAATTTTGCAAATGGCAATAAGGTTATCACGTAACCAACTAAGACTGTAAAATTCGTCAATGCGCTTAAGGGGGTCAAGGGGCACTCCAGAATTCTATCACTCGACTTACACGTGCGATATGTTGTACAGAAGGTCTATTATATCTCCAAACAGCAATGTTATTTTCAAAAATTCCTGAATTGAAATAGTATTTTTATGGCTTTTTAGGAATTTGAGGTATTCAATTTTATTTTCACGTCAGGTAGTACACGTTAGGTGAATTTAGTTTGAGAGCACATTTTAACTAATCATTCTTTTTTGTCAACAAACGGGTACATCGTAAGGATGATTTTGTTTGAGTTGGTTGGTTATTGTTTTTTTAATGGGTGGAACTACGAGGTCATCTGCCCCTTGAATTTGTTGGATACTGTGTGGTTGATATATCCATATTTGGACATCTGGGTGATGCGTTGTAGTCAATAGAGTTAGTTTGCCTCATGGCCACTAGCTGCCTTGCTCTTGCATAAATACACCTATCTATAAACATATGATTGTTTTTAATTAAGTTTCAATTTTGTTTCTTTTACGCGTTTCGGTATGTTTTTTGGCGGACGCAAGCCAAACGTGGATTTGTGAGTCTGTATTTCTGTGTATCTTTATGTACGCCTATAACTCGTGTTCTGATGCTTGGAGCATCGTAAAACTAGGTAGGTATCCATGAGGGTCAATGCACCAATCATTTATAAAACTCTTCACTGTACTTCTCATAGAAGGGTGGGTATAGGGAAAAAGTTTCAAAATACATGCTAAAATAGGCGAAATATAAAAATTATTCTAGAAGGACGGCCAAAGCATATGTTGCGCTTCTCAATGTGAGACACACAATTCGGGGGTCTATAAAGGGTCTCCGAAAACCACATTTTAAGGCCCTTAAATTAACAGTGTGTGTGATATTCCCAGAAAACTTACTTCGTTCTGATAAAACTTTTGAAGGAATGACAAACCGCTAACCATTGCAACAGTAGCTGAATTGATAACGTCTGGTTATTCATACCAAAGACCGTTCGAAGAACGGGTACTTCTGCTAGTCCATATCTTTATATATATAATTCTTGGACACGTGTGTATGTCACTGAACTACTCCTAAACGACTGGACCGATTTTGTTGAAATTTGGTATGTACATTAGGGTGGGTCCATGTATGGTTTAGATTCACAATCTGACCCGGTAGGTGGAATGAACACAATTTTAGAACCACAATTTTCACACAATTTTAGAACCACAATATACAGTCAAAAACAGTCGTCATGGAAACCACTAGCCTTGGCCTTGGTGAAAGCTGATGTCTTTGGACGGTTTGTCTCTGCACGTTAGAGCCACCTGGTCGCAACCTGTGCAACTACCGCCATAACATACACTCCGTCCGTGGCGGAAAGTTGTGTTTTATACCAAAGGTGGCAGAGATGTCAATTCCACTGTTTGTCTCGGCACGATGGAGCGTTTCAAAGTCACGTATGCGTTCATATACCGTTCATCCCATTGCGATGAAACTTGGGTGAGATGATGAGTGTACTCCAGGGAAGGTGTTTGGCTTAGTAAATTATTTTACAATAGATAGCGCACGACTAGATTCAACAAATGAGCGACGACGCACGAAGCGTTTCAAGAAGATTCCGTATGCGTTCAAATACCATTCGTCCGATAGCGATGAAACTTGGGTGAGATGTTGTGTACACTCAAGGGAAGGCTTCTGGCTTAGTAAATCCATTTTACCATAGGTAGCGCACGAGTAGATTCAACAAATGGGTGACGGCACTTGAATCATTTCAACAAAGTACCGTATGCGTCCATATACCATTTATCCGATTGCGATGAAACTTTGGTGAATTGTTGTGTACACTTCAGTAAAGGTTTCTGGCTTAGTAAATTATTTTACAATATATAGCGCACGAGTAGATTCAACAAATGAGCGACGACGCGCGAACGTTTAAATTAAGTCCCGTATGCGTTCATATACCATTCATCCGATTGCAATGAAACTACGGTGAAATATTGTGTACACTTACGTGAGGGTTTCTAACTTAGTAAATCCATTTCACAGGAGATTGCGCACGAGTACATTCAACAAATGAGCGACGACGCGTGAAGCGTTTCAATGAGGTCCCTATGCGTTCAAATACCATTCGTCCGATAGCGATGAAACTTGGGTGAGATGTTGTGTACACTCAAGGGAAGGCTTCTGGCTTAGTAAATCCATTTTACCTTAGGTAGCGCACGAGTAGATTCAACAAATGGGTGACGGCTCGCGAATCATTTCAACAAACTACCGTATGCGTCCATATACCATTTATCCGATTGCGATGAAATTTTGATGAATTGTTGTGTACACTTCAGTAAAGGTTTCTGGCTTAGTAAATTATTTTACAATATATAGCGCACGAGTAGATTCAACAAATGAGCGACGACGCGCGAACGTTTAAATTAAGTCCCGTATGCGTTCATATACCATTCATCCGATTGCAATGAAACTATGGTGAAATATTGTGTACACTTACGTGAGGTTTTCTAACTTAGTAAATTCATTTCACAGGAGGTTGCGCACGAGTACATTCAACAAATGAGCGACGACGCGCGAAGCGTTTCAATGAAGTTCCGTATGCGTTCAAATACCATTCGTCCGATTACGATAATACTTGGGTGATATGTTGAGTACACCCTACGGAAGGTTTCTGGCTTAATAAATCCATTTTACAATAGGTAGCGCACGATTAGATTCAACTAATGAGTGACGGCACGCGAATCATTTCAATAAAGTACCGTATGCGTCCATATACCATTTATCCGATTGCGATGAAACTTTAGTGAATTGTTGTGTACACTTCAGTAAAGGTTTCTGGCTTAGTAAATTCATTTTACAATAGGTAGCGCACGAGTAGATTCAACAAATGTGCGATGGCGCGAGAATCGTTTCAACAAAGTCCTGGAGTTGTTCATATACCATATATCCGATTGCGATGAAACGTTGATGAATTGTTGTGTACATTCCAGGAAAGGTTTCTGGCTTAGTAAATCCAGTTTTTAATAAGTAGCGCATGAGTAGATTCAACAAATGAGTGATGGCACGCGAATCGTTTAAAGAAAATCCCGTATGCGTTCATACGGCATTCATCCGATTCCGATGAAACATTGATGAGTTGTTGTGTACACGCCAGGGAAGGTGTTCAAATTAGTAAATCCATTTTACAATATTGCTAGCGCACGAGTAGATGTAACAAATGAGTGACGACGCGCGAAGCGTTCCAACAAAATTCCGTATGCTTTCATATACTATTCATCGATTGCGATGAAACTTTGATGAGTTGTTGTTTACACTTACGTGAAGCTTTCTAACTTAGTAATTACATTTCACAGTTGGTAGAGCACGAGTAGATTCAACAAATGAGTGACTGCGTACGAATCATTTAAACAAAATCCCGTATGCGTTATATGCCATTTATCCGATTGCGATGAAACTTTAGAGAGTTGTTGTGCTCGCTCTCAAGAATGTTTCTAGATTAGTTAATTCATTTCACGACAGTTTAGAGGCAGTTAACAGAAATTGAAAAAATATTGTGTATCCAAAAGCACTTCAAGAAACAATGTAACAACACTTTCTTTGATTGGCAGGACAACGTCTGCCGGGTCAGCTAGTATATACTCGTATATAAGATAAGATTATTAAGCCTGGAACTATCAATTAATGATATGAACTTGTCTTAGATGATTGGCCATATAAGAGACCGGAGTAGACAACGAACATTATAAAGATTTAAATGGTGTAGCATTTTTGCATTTGGAACGTTTCGAAGGAAACTATAGAAAGGAACTATAAACTATGGCTAGTTTTATTATAGTACACAAGTAAACTTGGTGTGAGAGACGATGAGAAACTGTAAATAATCTATATATATATAAATGATTTGCTGTTCGTTAGTCTCGCTAAAACTCGAGAACGGCTGGACCGATTTGGCTAATTTTGGTCTTGAATTATATGAGGAAGTCCAGAGAAGGTTTAAAAGGAGAATAAATATGAAAGTTGTAGCGCACGAATAGATTCAACAAATGAGTGACGGCACGCGAATCGCTTAAACAAAGTCCCGTATGCGTTCATATACCATTCATCCGATTGCTATGAATCTTAGGTTGTTTTGTTGTGCACACTCCAGGAAAGGTTTCTGACTTAGTAAATCCTTTTTACAATAGGTAGCGCACGAGTAGATTCAACAAATGAGTAACGGCGCGCCTATCGTTTAAAAAAAGTGCCACATGCGTTCATATACCATGAAATTTGGAGAAATGCTGTTTCCACTACCGCAAAGATTTCTTATTTAGTAAATCCATGTTATAATCCGTAGCGCACGAGTAGATTCAACAAATGAGCGACAACTCGCGAAGCGTTTCAAATAAGTCCCGTATGCGTGCATATGCTATTCGTCTGATAGTGATGAAACTTGGGTGAGATGTTTTGTACACTTCACGGAAGGTTTCTTGCTTAGTAAATCCACTTAACAATAGGTAGCGCACGAGTAGATTCAACAAATGAGCGGCGACGGACGAAGCGTTTCTACAAAGTCCTGTATGCGTTCACATACCATTCGTCCGATAGCTATGAAACTTGGCTGAGGGTTTGTGTACACTTCAGACAAGGTTTCTGGCTTAGTAAATCCACTTTACGATAGGTGGGGCACGAGTAGATTCAACAAATGAGCAACGACGCTCGAAGCGTTTCAACAAAGTCCCGAATGCGTTCATATACTATTCGTCTGATAGCGATGAAACTTGGGTGAGATGTTGTGTATACTTCAGGGAAGCTTTCTGGGTTAGTAAATCCACTTTACAATAGGTATCGCACAAGAAGATTAAACAAATGAAAGACGACACGCGAAGTGTTTCAACATAGTCCCATATGCGTTCATATACAATTCGTCCGATAGCGACTGCACTTGGGCGTGTTGTTGTGTACACTTCCGGGAATGTTTCTGGCTTAGTAAATCCACTTAACAATAGGTAGCGCACGAGTAGATTCAAAATGAGCGACGACGGGCGAAGCGTTTCAACAAAGTTGCGTTCACATACCATTCTTCTGATAGCGATGAAACTTGGGTGAGAGGTTGTGTACACTTCAGGCAAGGTTTCTGGCTTAGCAAATCCACTTTACTATAGGTAGGGCACGAGTAGATTCAACAAATGAGCGACGACGCGCGAAGCGTTTCAACAAAGTCCCGTATGCGTTAATATATCTTCGTCTGATAGCGTTGAAACATGGGTGAGATGTTGTGTACACGTCAGGGAAGGATTCTGGGTTAGTAAATGCACTTTACAATAGGTATCGCTCAAGTAGATTAAACAAATGAGGGACGACGCGCGAAGTGTTTCAACATAGTCTCGTATGCGTTCATACACCATTCGTCCGATAGCGACCAAACTTGGGTGAGTTGTTGTGTACACTCCACGGAAAGTTTCAGGCTTAGTAAGTCCATTTTACAATAGGTATCGCACAAGTAGATTCAACAAATAATCACAGGGAACGCGAATCGCTTTAACAAAGTCCCGTAGCGTTCAAATGCCATTCATCCGATTGCTGTGAATCTTTGATTGAATTGTTGTGCACCCTCCAGGGAAGGTTTCTGACTTAGTAAATCCTTTTGACAATAGGTAGCGCACGAGAAGTTTCAACAAATGAGTAAAGGCGCGCGTATCGTTTTTAAAAAAATGTATGCGTTCATATACCATTCATGCGATTGCAATGAAAGTTAGAGAAATGTTGTTCCCGCGAAGATTTCTGATTTAGCAAATCCATTTTACAATTGGTTGCACACGAGTAGATTCAACTAATGAGCGACAGCGCGTGAATCGTTTCAACCAAGTCCCGTATGCGTTCATATACCATTCATCCGATTGTGATAAAACGTTGGTGAGTTGAGTACAGTCCTGCGAAGGTGTATGAATTAGCAAATCCGTTATTCAATGGGTGGCGCACAAGAAGATTCAACAAATGAGTGAAGGCGCGTGAATCGTTTAAATAAAATCCCGTATGCGTTCATATGCCATTCATCCGATTGCGATGAAACGTCCATGAGTTGTTGTGTACACGCCAGGGAATGTTTTCGACTTTGTAAATCCAGTTTACAATAGGTAGCGTACAAGTGTAAATAGCAAATGGGTGACGGCGCTCGAATCGTTTCAACAAAGTCCCGTATGCGTTCATATACCATTCATTTCATTGCGATGAGACTTTGGTGAGTTGTTGAGCACGCTCCCATGATTTCTTTTGAGATAGTAAATCAATTTTACTATAGTTTAGAGGTGGTTAACGGAAAATAAATAAATATTGGGAATCCAAAAGTACTTGAACAAACAAAGTTACAACGCCAACACTTTCTTTGATTGGCATTGCAACGCATGCCGGGTACAGCTAGTAATTTACAATTATTTAATTAATGGTTTGATTTTTTTTTTAAATAATAATGTTTTATCTTGCGTGTTTAATGTTTTTAGAACGGTCAGGTGTAGATGTTTTTAGAAAGGATGTGTGTGTATTGAAAGGAAAGTGAAATTGAAACTACGTCAGTTGCAAATGGCGCTAGTCTTGTTAATATTTAGTATGGTTTTGTATGAAAGTAATCGAGAGAGATACTTTATTTTTATAAAGGACTAGCTTTAGTACCCGTGCTTCGCTACTGGTCATAAATAAATTAAAATGTGAAGGTGACAGTTAAAACAGGGGATAGGAGAGGTGCTGCGCGGAGGGAGAGTTAGGATGGAACATTTTGTCCAGCTACCCCGCTCGGCGTTGACCGTGTTTATAGCACACAATTAGGTTTTACTCGCTAACAGTTAGAGATACATGAAAAGTGATAAGGATCATTCGGATAGAAATTTACCTTCCGTTATAAGGTAAAGATTCAAAATCTCCCGTAACAGCAGCGGCATCAAGAGTATGAAATTACACCCTAAATGTCACATTTAGACGACCACGTGGATTAGCAGCTAACATTCTCGGCTGTCGCCTTGGAGGTCCGAGTTTGAATCCGGCTCTGCCAAGAAATTTTAATTCTGGTCCGAGAGCTGGAAGAAGGTACACTGCCCCTCCCATGGCAAAACTTGGAAGAAGTTTTCTGTGGTTTCCCACTTCTACTCGAAGCAAATACCGGGATAGTTTCTAACTGAAGGCAACAGCAACCTCCTTTTTAATCCTCAACTGAATTACAAATACACTCACTATTACAGCCATCACAGTAACACAGGTTATCAGAAAAATTAATACACACTTACGTTCATGGGGCTACATGGCCATGATGTCGCCAAGCCTCTAAATCAATCTATAACAGAATCATTTAAGCTCATTTAATCTTAATACTAAGTTTCGTGATGATATATATAGCCGTTGTTACTTTAGGCTTCGTGTTTACGTCTTGACTGTAGTCATGGAGAAAATGGAGTGGCATGGCCCCTTTCAGAGACAGGTGGAAAACTGGTGATCACTTCTTGAGATAGTGTTGCCGTTGAGAAAATTGAGAGGCATGGCCTAGATGAAAACTTGATGGACCCGTCTTGTGCTACTGTTGCCATGGAGATGGCCGGCCTTGCCGTTCCTTCATAGTTAATTTTCTGACTTTATTAGCCTTTGCTGGAGTGCAAAAAGGCCGATATCAGAAGAATGAGAAAGACTATCGAAAATTCATGTAGCCAGTGGTTTCTTCAGGGTCCTACACTATGTTTATGCAAAATTTGGTTGAGATTGGTGGAACGGTGTAGATTTGTATACGGAACATACATACATACATATATACAGACTTCCATTTATATATATATTAGATTTTGTCATAGTTAAATGAAAAGAGATTTAGACCAAAGATAAGTGACAAAGCTACACATTTGTAAACCGAATGACTGTTGAATGACCCTAATAACTTCTTGTTTGGTTATGTATGTGTGTAATAACATTATGTTTCGTTCGTGCATATTGTAGTGTTATCTGGTGCTAATCATAGATATTATAAAATCGGAGCACAGGCCAGAGATAATATAAAACTGACCGTAGTAATTAACACACAATCTAAGCGTCGACACTAGCGATCCTAGTAGCACCTGACCGAAAATCATTCGATACTTCAGATAACAGATTAACAGCTCTTTGCCTTGCACATTTCCGTGAACACACGTACAACATGAGCAATAACGATCAAACAGATGGAATGTTACACAGTCTAAGAAGAAAGCGAACCAGACAGAGGGCAAATACAACACGCTTTGTTACGGAAATTAACAATTTCACTGATAATACTTCATTCGAAGACTGGCAGCACTACCGAGATAGACTACAGGAAACTCTCAACAACTTAACCTCACTTGATGATTCTATACATGAGTTACTATCGGATACTGAATACGATACTGATGTTCAGAGTTGTGAAGAATATATAGACTCAGCGAAACGCGCTATCACAAGGGCATCGAGAACAATTGCAAGTAAATTGTCAAATTCAGCCGCTAATTTAAGTATCCCTGAATCACTGCCAACTTCACCTACTATTCCAATTCAGGCTTCACACTCAGTTCGACTCCCGCCAATTAAGCTAGAATCCTTCGCTGATGACATCGCAACTTGGCCACGTTTTTGGGAGCAATTCGAGTCATTCGTTGATAAAGACTCTTTCCTTCCTACCATAAATAAACACATTTTTTGCGCGGGTACTTGGAAGCCGAAGCGGCTAGTCGATGGAATCGCCATAATAGCAGATACATACGAGGAAACGAAACGGATTCTGCAAGCTCGCTATGGCGATAAAAACAGAATAATACAGGCGCACATAGACTACCTAGAGGGGATCAGACCTATCAGCTCGCTATTCCTGAAGCACTCAACGATACGTTCATCGATTGCCATCGACACATACAAGCTCTTCGTGCGCTGGGAGAAGACGTAAACGGCACGGGAGAGTTCTTACTCCGAAAATACTTAGAACGTTTCCCGCTGATATTTGTCGTCGTTGGATAATTCAGACGAAGAGGGAAATATCTCGGAAGGCGATAATCTCAAGCTCATGGAATTCTTGGGAGAAGAAGTAGATGGGGCTATGGTGACGCACAAGATTCGTGGATCTACGTCTGCTTCGACTCGTGTTCCCGCGACAGCAGCGCTGCGCGTTGATTCAAATAAGAAACAATCCAACAAGAAGGTTGTGCCAGAACCATTTTGTATCTTTTGTGAATCCCGCGGACACTGGGCGCAAGAATGCAAGACAGTTTCTAACGTTAAGGATAGACTTACCAAACTCAGGAATACGAACCGCTGCTTTCTATGCCTAAACCGTGGACACTCCGTGATGAACTGCAACCGAAAGGGTAAGGCATTCTGCTCTTCCTGCAAAGCTTCACATCACAGATCTGTTTGCAGTAGAAACTTATCTACTAATGCAGCGGCAACCATTACGTCCGTTAACAAGATAGATTCTCTTCCATCCGACTTGACTTACCTGCAGACCGCGCGAGTTTGGGTTACGGGTCCCAATAGGCGAACCAAACAGACGCGTTGCATACTGGATGCTGGAAGTCAATCCAGTTTTATCCTTGAGTCTCTAGTTAACGAACTGAAACTCGAGGTTATTCGCCGCCAAGACTTAACTATTGGCGCCTTTCAAGCGTCTCCAACCAATCGGAGTGTACGTAACCTTGTTAAGTTTTCCATAAAGAGCATCTGGACAAACTCGGCTACAAATATTACTGCATTTGAGAGTATCCATGCCTTTTCAGCTCATCCGGTCGTTCCTGATGATGTTAATATGTTAGCACACACTCAAAAACTGCAGTTGGCTGACCCAAAGAATGAATCAGAGCAACCTTTACCTATCGAAATATTTATTGGAGGAGATTGTTATTGGAAAATCGTAAAGGACACTTCACCAGTGCGCATTTCCACCTCAGTGGTACTCATACCAACCATGTTTGGATGGGTATTGACCGGGAATCGATCAGGCATCACTTTGAATTCATCACTGGTAAACCATATTCATTCTGAACAGATACACTCACCTTTAGATGAGACGCTCAGACAGTTCTGGGATCTGGAAACAATGGGAATCAGGGAAAGTCAGGATAAATATTTCAGTTCCAAAAACTCTGCGATACTTAAGGAATTTCATGATTCTTACCGAATAGAAGACCATCGCCGTGTGGTCTCTCTTCCTAGAAAATCAGGTATCATCTTGCCCAATAACCATGCTAATGCGGAAAAACGATTCAACGCATTGCAAAAGAGACTAGAGGCGAATAGACCTATGAAGGAGACTTATTATTCACAGATGATGGACTATTCGAAACAACTGTACGAAACAACAGATGAAGTCGTAATACACCGTTCTGCTCGCGTTCCCTTTGGTCTAACTTGCAGTCCATTTTTACTGTCAGCGACACTAAGGGAACTAACCAATATCCATGACTCTGCATTCTCAAATGCTGCCGCCCTTATAGATTGTAGTACGTACATGGATGACTTTGTAACCGGCGGTGAAACTGAGAACCAAGTGATCAAACTTTATTATGAACTCACAGGACTGCTAAACATAATTCACATGCCCATGGCGAAATGGGCGACCAACTCTCAACAACTGAAGTGCATCTGGACGTCTGAAGGTCGGGTACTAGAGACCAATACGCAAGTATTGGAGTGAAATGGTCCACTGAAACTGACACTTTCTACATAGACGACCATGATATCACCGATAATCTCAAGCAGGAATCCGCTAGTAAGAGATTATTGTTACAAACTACTTCCCGATTTTATCACCCCTTGGGACTTTTAAAACCGGTATCGATTATTGGGAAAATACTGTTCCAAGAAACCTGGTGCAAAGGGATTGGATGGGACAAACTCACATGATATAGGCGTGCGTTGGCATAATTTTATTTCGAGTCTTTCACAGTTATCGCAGCTACAGATTCCTCGATGGATCGGCATTTCCGAAAGAAGCAACAGTCAAATTCACATCTTCTGCGATGCAAGTAAAAGGGCCTATGGGGCAGTATGTTATGTGAGGACCACTCAAGGGCATAGTGTTACTGTCCGTTTGGCTTGCAGCAAAAATCGACTTGCTCCAGTGAAAAGGGTCACGCTTCCGAGACTAGAACTGTTAGCTGCTCTGTTGGGAGCGCAACTTTTAAATTATTTCTGCAAAGCAACTGACTTGAGCTCTTCAGCAGCGACCTAATGGTCAGATGCTAAAGTGACACTGGGTTGGGTACAGAGTGACCCAAATCGCTGGAAGACATTTGTGTCAAACCGGGTAACTGAAATCCAATCTTACACTACTCCATCTCAATGGAGGTACTGTCCAGGGGAGAAAACCCAGCAGATCATTTGTCGAGAGGAATTTCAGTGGTACAGATAAAGCCATTTGATGGATGGTGGCATGGGCCTCCTTGGCCACAACAACAACCAGAACATTGGCCTAGCCAACTATCCTCCCGCGTACAACTGCCAGAAGAAAAGAAGACCATATTCAATATCCTTAAATTTTAGAAAATGTCACCCCTATTAGATCCTTCCAGATACAGTTCCTACTGGAGGTTACTTCGCATCACTGCGTGGATACTTCGTTTCTTGCAACATGTTCGAAAAAAATAACGGTTCTCTTGGGAATCAACAGCACAAGAGCTTCAAAACTCACGCAAATATTGGATTCAAACTGTACAAAAAGAGTATTTCCCTGCAGAATGTCTGGCTCTAAAAGACGGTGTAGCTCTGCCAAATGAATCAAGAATAGCCCGCTTCAACCCATCCCTGGGGAACGGACTCATTCGTCTAGGTGGTCGTCTACAATTTGCAGAGTTATCTGGAGAATTACAACACCCGTTACTCTTGGATGGCACCCATCACTTTGTAAAATTGCTCATCAGACAAACGCACATCAGACTTCACCATTTGGGGGTGCGAAGTGTGTTGTCGGAACTACGTACGGAATATTGGGTGCTCAAATCACGACATGCAGTCAAGAAAGTGTTACGTACTGTGACTGTACCAAGTGGATGTAAGATTTTATTGAAGCGTGATGTATTACAAATTATCAGATATGTATTTATAGGCAGGACTCAAGTCTGTTGGCTAGTGTTAGTTGTAACATATTGGTTACAAAGCTCAGCTCTTTTTAGGTAAGAAAATGGCGCTTACTAGGAGGGCTGTTTGCATCTCTGTGTGGCATGGCAGGTGGCCTTGGCAATGAAGTTTATTTTCTATGTTCTTTTCTTAGATGTTTTTTTTAACTTTTCCGTGACGAAAAAAACATATGAGAGTTCGATGGTGATGAATCAAGAGATGTGTTTCGATGATGCAAAGAAACGGAGAAAATAGTATTGGTACAGAAGAAATTAGAAGAAAGGAGTAATAATAGAGAGCAAGATGTGTGGAAAGTTATGTGTTATTTGTGAAGAAGTTAATTACGGCGACAATAGGGAGAATTGATTCTTTGGGAATGCCCCAATATTAGTAGAGATATCCTACAAGCCAGCCGGCCATCATCGACAAGCAGCAAACCACATACATGGTCCATATGTGGATGCCACATGAAGTATGACAAGGTATATATGATAGGCAGAATTGATTCTTTGGGAATGCCCCAATATTAGTAGAGAAATCCTACAAGCCAGCCGGCCATCATCGACAAGCAGCAAACTACATGCATGGTCCATATGTGGATGTCACATGAAGTATGACAAGGTATATGTGATAGGGAGATATTTCGTTCATTCTAGAGTAGACGAGGGTCCTGCCAAATTATATACTGTATATAGATGTGCGTTAAAAGAATACATGTCAACTTTTACCAGATAAAGGTCTATTTTTTAAGAGGTTACCAGTGCAGAAAGGTGTGAATGTGGATTGCTGTTGTTATATTGAACAGATGCTTAACCCCTACGAACCACGATTATTATTATAAGAGAAACGTAGGCGAGTTGATAGGTTACAATTGACGCCGCACAGTGGGGCTCGAAGTGTGAGATAGGAGCAGCAATTGCATTCATGGGTGCGTACACGCCAATACCCACATTAAAAGCAATTAAAGTATATCAAATTCCATACAGTTTAAATGTCAATAGAGCAAAGTCTAGAATTAAGAAATAGAGCCATCAGTAAGTACAGTAAAATGTCTGAGAAGGAACTAGACATAGACAAGGTGAAGAGTGTGGAGAGTAAGGAGAGTAGGGAATTGATAGAGAAAACGTCGGAGAACTCTATCGAACCGGAGGATAGCCAAATCACTGACGAGGGGGGCAGTAGTAATAACGATAAAGGGGGGGGTGTGAACTATAAGTTGCTCCAAATGCTACTAAGTAAATTCACAGGTATGGAAGAGTCTTTAAGTACAAAAATAGAGTCAGTGAATGAGAGTATAAGTAAGGAGATAGGAGAAGTTAGGCAGCAAGGAGAGTCTATGAAAGTGCAAATAGAATCTATAGGTAAGCAGGTAGAATCTGTAAAGGCGTACGTAAACGAATCAGTAAATAAGCAAGCAGAAGCAATTAATGTTAAGATTGAGTAGTAAAGCAAAGAAGTACAAGAACATAAATCTGTGATGAGTAGTAGGTTGGAAAACTTAGAGAAAGAACTTAGCAGTAAGATAGACGAAAGGGAACATGTGATGAGAGAAGTAATAGCGAAGAATCAGGATAGCGTGTAAATCAGGTTAGCAGGGATGGAGGGCCATCAGGAGGATCAGAAGCGGGAACTGGGAGAAATTAGAAACGAAATTAAATTTAATGGGGAAAAAATAGAGTAGCGAGTGAGCGGAAAGTGTGAACGAGTATGCAATACCGTAGAGGAAAAATCAAGGGTCTGTTGTTATAGAGTAGGGGTCGTAGAAAATAAGCTGGGGGAGATCGAGAGCCTTAAGGGGGAACAGGTGACATTGACGGAGAGGAATGAGAAGCCTCAGGAAGAGTTGATTAAGGTGAGAAGAGAGATGAGAGACCGGCCGATGAGGCAAAAGGGCATGTCACTTGGTTGTTCATACGGGGATATTGGTTTACCACAGTTTAATTCTCGACAATTCAATCCTATGGAATATTTGAAGACCATAGAGAAAAGATTCAAGAAAGACTTAGACGATAATTTGATCGATTGGGAAACGGTCATGGAAATCCTGTCACACTCGTTCAAGGCAGACGTAAAATATTGGTTCCAAATTTATAGGCCGAACATGAGAATTCTAGAGGATTTTAAAAGTAAACTCAAGGCAAAATTTTGGGGGGAATCTATTCAGGCTAGGAACGGGAAACTCTCATGTTTGGGAAATTTAAGGAGCGAGACGGGGTATCCCTCACTGAATATTTTCTAGCGCACGTGCTAATTTGGAAGAATTTAGATGGGGTTACATCTCAGATAGATATAGTGAGATTGATGCTCAAGCATTTTCCTAATAAAGTCCAACAGGCTAGCTGTATGCAAAAAGTTAAGAGTATTGAAGAGTTAGCAGAATTATTAACTAGCTTTGACAACTTAAGCCATCAGCAAACTAATAGAGTAGAGGTGAAAAGTGAGAATAGACAGGATGAGACTCAATCAAATTTTAACAGGAACAGGTTTAATCAGGGAACCAGAGGTGACAATTTCAATCAGAGGAGGGAGAATTTTCAAAGGAGAGATAATTTACAAAGGAGGAAAATCTTACCGAGAGAGCAACAGGTGGGGCAGTTCAGAGTGCTAGCGAGGTAACAAGGGACGGGAGCAAGCTGAGAGAGCAGGAACAAATAATTTAAACTCTCAGCAGGTTGTGTAAGCAGGTCAGGTAGACTGCCCGGAGGTAAGTACATTAGGCAGTGTGTAATAACCGAGGAGAAAGTAAGTTTCACGCCTACGGTAAAAGATGATTTATTGGCTGACCAAGAGGAATTTCTAGTGAAAGATAAGAACAGTGGTTATTCATCAATTATTGCAATAGGCATTTTAGGAAGAGAAGTTAAGGCTCTGGTAGACTCAGGTAGTGAGAGAAGTTGTATCAGCAAGGTGTTATATGAGGAAATTATTAGGGATGGACAGAAGCTAGAGGAAATACCACTTAAGTCCATGCACATTATTACTGCTGTAGGGAATAAGTCTCAGAAGGTGAGCAAGCAGATATTATTGCCTATTACTTTAGGAGGCGAGGTAGGGAATCAATGCTGTTTGGTAATACCTAATTTAATATATGAGTTAGTTCTGGGCAATGACTGGCTGAATCAACAGAACGTTTTGATGGATTATGATAACGGAGATTTATGTCTGGAGAGAGGCGATAAGAATAAGGAAATCAGGATGAGATGTGAACTGGTTGAGGAGATGAGTGAGGCTTGTGTTATTAAGGTATTGGAGGGGATGTCAGCAGGGGTGTCTGACGAGGAAGTACATTTGGCAGATGTATGCCATATATCGGTGGAGGAACATCCAGATGATCCACTTTGGGAAGCCGTGGCCAGACGTAAGCTGTGTGATGGATGTAAAGAGGATCTGTTTGAGGTGTTAATAAGTAATAAGGAAGTGTTTAGCGACAAGCCTGGATTAACCCATGTGTACACTCATCAATTAGAGCTAGTTGATAGGTCGCCGTTTTCTGGTCCCAGATATGCAATTCCTTTCAAGTATGCAGCCGCTGTAGAGGATGAAATCAACCGGATGTATTCCAATCCACTTGTTGTTGTTGTTGTTGGTAAGAGCGATGGCTCAGTCAGGTTGTGCATTGACGCTCGTCAGTTGAATTCTAAGATGGCAGGCGATTCTCAGAGACCGGAATGCATCGAAGATCTCGTGCAGAAGTTCAATGGAAGGCAATGGTTTTCAACCATGGACTTTGGCAAATACCTTTGCGAGTTGAAGACAGAAAGTTCACAGCATTTAGTTAAGAGTGGTCTTTTTCAGTATTTTGTTGTACCATTTGGATGCAAAAACTAGTAGTTCAGCATTAATCAGGGCATTAAATTTAGTGTTAGGAAGGGATACACATGATTTTATAACAATGTACATAGACAATCTTATAATTGCATCACACACTGGTGAGGAACATATTGAACATGTGGACATAGTTTTGAGGAAATTAAGGAAGGGGGTTTTACAGTAAAACTTAGTAAGTATTCATTTGCCACCCAACAGATTACATTTTTAGGCCATACTATCACTACACAAGGGATTTTTCCTGAAGAGACGCGCTTAGAAAAGATCAACAATACCGCTCCACCACGTAACGCCAAACAATTACGAAGTATTTTAGGGGTTTTTAATTATTTCAGGAGATTTGTAGTCAAGCATTCTAATTTGGTTGATCCGTTTAGGGAACTGTTGAAACAGGGCGCGAGATGGGTGTAGAACCCTGAGCACGAGACAGCCTTCGTGGAGTTAAAGAGAGGTTTTGTGGAGTCAGTTATGCTGAAATATCCTAGGATAGATTGTCCTTACGTCCTTATGACTGATGCCAGTATGTTGGGAGTTTCTGGTGTGCTGTGCCAGTATGATGACGAGGGTAATTTAGGAATAGTATCATTAGCTAGTAGGGGTTTGAGCATGGCGGAGAAGCGCTATACCATCACTGAAATTGAGTTACTAGCTATTGTGTATTCACTGAGTAAGTTCCGTAGCTATGTTCTGGGGAGCAAGATCAAGGTTCTCACAGATCATCATACTCTGATATTTATGGGTTCTTGCAAGTTGACCTCTAACAGGATGTCGAGGTAGATCTTGGCTATTAGTGAGTACGACCTAGAGATTACGCACATTAAAGGCATAGAGAATATCGTGGCTTATTTTCTGAGTAGAAACATTGGTGATGATGATCACAGGGTGGTTGATATCAAGCAGGGTGTTGTTTTGTGTGCCACGAGGGCGAGTGATTGTGATGAGGAGATGGGTAAGCTCCGCAATTTGCTGGCAGAGCAAGAGAAAGACAAGAGCATGGCTCAGATCTTATATGAGTTGAGGAAGATGGATGTTGGAGCTAGACTCCATGTGGGTAAGATTGTTTATAAGCTAGAATGTGGCTTATTAGCAAGGTTATGCCATCTAGATAAGTAGAGAGTGTGTGTTCCATCAGCTTTGCAGGAAGCGATGATATGGTACCATCATAAGGCTTTGGGGCATTTTGGAGCGACTAAAGTTATTTTTGCTGTTCAGCAGCACTTCATTTGAAGTAATATGGGGAGGAACATAAGAAAAGTCCTTGCGAGCTGCGATTTGTGTCAGCGTTGTAAAGCCCCGGCGAGATATTTAGAGAAACCACGTCAGGCGGTAATCACTGAAAAACCGCGGGATTTATTATGCTGTGCTTTGTATGGGCCTTTAGTCAAATCTCGGTACGGATATCAGTATATCTTCGTGATTGTTGACTCTTTTAGTAAGTTTGTCAAGCTGTATCCCCTGAGGAAGGCGACTGGGAAGGGTTGTGCCCTACAAATGGTCGAGAAATACATTCCTGAGTTCGGGATGCCCATCAGAGTATTTTCTGACCACGGCAGCCAATTCACTTCGAAAATCAGGAGAACCAAGTTGAGTGACTTGGGTGTTGAACATATTTTCTCTTCAATAAGATACCCTCAAGGAAATGTGGCAGAACGAATTATGAAAGAACTTGGTCGTATATTCCGTACTTATGTAAGCGTTCGCCACAATGCGTAGTTCTCCAAAATAGGAGATATTGAACAATGGTTCAATAATACGTATCATGAGAGCACGAGATGCACGCCCAATGAAATTCAGTTCGGTAGGAAGCCTACCAATGAAATCGCAAGGATGCTAGGTTTGGAGACGGTAGAAGAGATTGGAGTGGACATCACTATCCAGCTGGCTAGGAATAATTTAGAAAAAGCAGGAAGTAAACGTAAGTGCCAGCAAATAAGGGAGAAGTTTGACTTCTTCAATATTGGTGATCTGGTATTACTCCGGTTTCCTTGTCCTTCATCAGCTCAAGCCAAGGAGATGTCAAAATTCTTTCACATTTTCAAGGGACATTTTATAGTGAATAAGCGTATTGGCGAGTGTGCGTACGGCTTAACAGACCACGAAGGAAACGCTGCAAGGACATATAATGTGTATAATTTAAGGAAGTATGTTTGTATATAAATTTATGGCAGATCCTCAATGACAGACGTAGTCTCCAGAGTGATATATATATATATAACTAGCCAAGTGTTCAAAGCAGAGCAAATTTATCAAGTGCGACTTGGCCAAGTGCCAGGATTATCACATGTGACAAAGTTTTATTAATCTCATGTAATTTATTTCAGGATTAGGGCATAACCCATCTCTTTTGGGTACATTCGTGTTGACCGACTGAAAAGCACTAAACTCTTGTTGACAAAGTTAGAAAAGAAGACACTTGAGACATTTCGGTGCGAGTTAATAAAAGGACACTTGAGTAATTTCAGCGAGTTAGTTGTAGGCAACAAAAAGACATTGGAGAATACATTTGTTAGATTAACTTCAAGAAAATCATATTACTGTATTGAAAGAGTATATTTGTGTTTACTGAATATATGTATTTTAGTGTATTTCAGTAGATGGAGTCCCTGTTCTCTTGTATTCATAGGAACTCCATCGGAGGGGAATTGTGGCTGTACCAAGTGGATGTAAGATTTTATTGAAGGATGATGTATTGCAAATTATCAGATATGTATTTATAGGCAGGACTCAAGTCTGTTTGCTAGTGTTAGTTGTAACATATTGGTTACAAAGCTCAGCTCTTTTTAGGTAAGAAAATGGCGCTTACTAGGAGGGCTGTTTGCATCTCTGTGTGGCAATGCAGGTGGCCTTGCCAATTAAGTTTATTTTCTATGTTCTTTTCTTAGATGTTTTATTTTATTTTTCCGTGACGAAAAAGAGATATGAGAGTTCGATGGTGATGAATCAAGAGATGTGTTTCGATGATGTAAAGAAACGGAGAAAATAGTATTGGTACAGAAGAAATTAGAAGAAAGGAGTAATAATAGAGAGCAAGATGTGTGGAAAGTTATGTGTTATTTGTGAAGAAGTTAATTACAGCGACAATAGGGAGAATTGATTCTTTGGGAATGCCCCAATATTAGTAGAGAAATCCTACAAGCCAGCCGGCCATCATCGACAAGCAGCAAACTACATACATGGTCCATATGTGGATGCCACATGAAGTATGACAAGGTATATATGATAGGGAAAATTGATTCTTTGGGAATGCCCCAATTTTAGTAGAGAAATCCTACAAGCCAGCCGGCCATCATCGACAAGCAGCAAACTACATACATGGTCCATATGTGGATGTCACATGAAGTATGGCAAGGTATATATGATAGGGAGATATTTCGTCCATTCTAGAGTAGACGAGGGTCTGCCAAATTATATATGTATAGATGTGCGTTAAAAGAATACATGTCAACTTTTACCAGATAAAGGTCTATTTTTTAAGAGGTTACCAGTGCAGTAAGGTGTGAATGTGGATTGCTGTTGTTATTTTGCACAGGTGCTTAACCCCTACGAACCACGATTATTATTATAAGCGAAACGTAGGCGAGTTGATAGGTTACAGTATGTGCCTTCCTTGCAAAATGGCGCAAAATCACTTCGCCCAAGCAATCGAAACTCCACAACCCAAATTAAGGGTAACACCAACGAAACCGTTTGAAGTCACGGGAATTTATTTCGCTGGACCCCTTTATGTGAAGGTGGGGATCACGAGCAAGAAATGTTACATATGACTCTTTACCTGCGCTACGACCCGCGCGTTGCACTTGGAATTGTGCTCGGACATGACTGCCAACACGTTCCTCTTGGCACATCAGAGGTTCGTTGGAAGACGAGGGATACGACACACGATATATACTGATAATGCTCAGACGTTTCACGCGACTAACAGAGAACTCAAGTCCTTCTGGACTTCTCTCACAGCCCCTCCTACACATCAGTACTTCGCTCATCACAACATCACCTGGAGATTTATTGCTCCAAGGGCGGCTTGGTGGGGAGGATGGTGGGAGAGGATGGTAGGCACGTCCAAGCGGTGTCTGCGAAAGGTACTGGGGAAATCATTAATCGGCGAGGAAGCATTGAACACCTCTTTGATAAATATCGAAGCCGCCATTGATTCGAGGCGCATCACCCAAGAGAGAGAAAATGCACTAACGCCGGCCCACTTTCTGATTGGACAGCGCTTCACCACGATACCGACTGGACCTGCAAGTGCGGGGAATGAAGATCTGCCCTAAGTGCTGGCTGCGCAACAGAAGGTATCGGATGATATTTGGAAACGCTGGACGAAGGAGTATCTCCTGGAATTGAGAAATTTCCATGAAGTTCGTCGACCACGGGGAAAAGTTCCGCAATTAAGGGTCGGTGACCTAGCACTTCTCCAGGAAGACAAGACGGCGAGGCACATGTGGGCAAAGGCCCGAATTGAGGAGCTCCGTGTTGGTAGAGATGCAGTCGACAGCACGGTGGTTCTTCGCACCCCTACCGGAGCCACAATAGCCCGCCCAATTCAGCTGGTCATCCCCCTGGAGGTTGACCAGGGTGGGGAGGATGTGGGGAATTGAGACGTTGCAACTCTTGAGAGTCGCAATCTATGGATTGCGATTTATTATTGTCATTCGTTTTATTGGTATCACTTCACTTGTGACATCTTGGTTAGATAATAAAGATCAGATTGCAGTGTTCCCGTTATCCATTTCTATTAACCACATACGGTATATTTTTTTAAATCTCTCCGTCTCGTAAATTTGCGACATCCTGTATGGTTGATTCAAAATTCCGCGTTATATGTCGATTTTTTCTATGAACTTTCGTTCCATCGGATATATAATCTGGTTATCGCGAAAACTTGTATGATTCGAATTAGATAGAAAATGTGACCTCGTGTAGTTCTATTCCTGCAATCCTCTCAGAATAATTCGTATATTCGATACCTATGGTACTTCGAGCGTTCATGCTCCAAAATCATATCCTCTAGACGGCCAGCTGACCGCTCGACTTACCTGCAGGAATCTTGCCAAACGGACTGAGATCGACGCCGGTTGCGTAAAATGACAAAACCGTGCCCAAACGTGAACTTGTGACCAAGAGAACTGCGGGAATCCTGTCGATGGTAATTGGGCACCCATCTCGAAACATCCCGAAACCTACTCCCCATGTTTCCCATGACCGTATCCTTCAAAGTGTACGGGGAGCGAGAAGTGCATCAAACCACTTTTAAACGACATTGACTTCGAAGCATCGCGGTACCACAGCATAGGGCCAGTGGGAATAACGTCACCCCACTTACGAGCGGTGCCGACTATACACATACATACTATACAACATGTCCATTTTAGCCATGCCCAACCTCGAACTTTCCTTCGCCATTCTGCTAGGACAGGCAGACAATCGTTGAACGGCCGGGTGCGGCTCCGATTGCATAATATCGCGCTCTCAGTGTCCAACCCCAATGACAAGGTGAATCTCGTAAAACGGCCGATAGGAGTGGCGACTGCGGAACATCGCGTTATTTCTCCGCATTCAATGAAGAGGACAACGGGATTCTTTTCATACGGATAGGGAGCGGCGCCGATTGCATAATAAAGCTATATCTTCCCGTACACAACGTCAAGAACAATGGAAATCTTGTCAAACGACTAAAAGTGACACCGATTGTGTAAATTGCGATGTTTCTACGTGTTCTACCGCGAAGACTACGGGAATCTCGCAAAACGGCTGAGAGGTGCGCCGTTCGTGTAACATCTTGATATTGCTCTGTACTTGACTGTGAAGACCGAATTCGGTGACAATCATGTAACGTCACATATGTTTCTTCGTGCTCTACCGCGGGGACAATAGGAAATCTCGCCAAACGGCCAAGACCAGAGCAACCTCTTGGTAATCATAAAAACTTCTCGTACACTAGACGACATATTAGCTGAAATAACTCATTTAATATTAAATAGGCTATTTATTTATTTCTTTATTCTTTATTTTTATCGCACCCCAAGTGAATTTTATTTACCGCTTTAAACACACTTTATTATTTTCACCGTGTGATGAGCTTCTATGCTCGCAGACTGCAGACGCATCTTGATTTAACAGATAACTAGACGGTAACTAATAAGTAACTAAGTTTTACTTCATCCTTATAGTAGACGCTCTCTGGACACAGGATCCTTTCTTGTGTGAATTGCAACCCTGTAGCCACTACGAACAACGTACACTCAAATGTTAGCGCAATACTACCCATTTCGTTGAGCATTCGAGTAGGCTTTGGTTTAGTTCGGTTTAGTTTGTTTTGAGGAGGAGGAGGAGGGTTGTTAGGTTAGTTTCGGTTCGGTTAGGTCTTGGTTTTGGTGCGATTTAATTTGGTGTAGTTGGAGAATGTTTCTTTGTGTTCTATACCTTTTTGTTATACAAAATCGCAGACTAGTTCCATATTCACCTCCAAAACCTTGTGCAACCCTAAGGCAGTATAAATGTGTTCACGAAAAGTCGGAAATCAAGAAACTAAAAATTCCTTGGGGATAATACTTTCATTAATATTAGCCTCGCGATCCGAGCAAACCCGTGTCCTAAAACAACACTCAAGGGGTTCCCACTTTAAAATATTATCGGGGGTTGAATCCCTAAGTATATTATAACTGTGAAAGTTTGTGAGTGTGTTTGTTACCTCTTCACTCTAAAACGGCTGGATGGATTTGGATGAAATTTGAAATATAGATAGCTTATACCCTGGATTAACATATAGGCTGCATTCCATACATATAATTAGGTATATAAAGCTCAATGTTCGTAGTTTGGCTCTTTGGCACAAATCTACACCGTTTCACCGATTTGGACCAAATTGTACACACTTAACCTCTGAAACCCGACAAGTAGCACTGACCTCTTCAAATTTCAAGCAGCCCTTTCCATTCCCTGCATTTATGTCCTTTCGCACAAATCTAAACCGTTTCAGTGATCTGAACCAAATATTACGTACTTACCCTGTAGAGATATTACACATGGAACGATACAATAAAATATTGGCAAATCTGAGTTCAAGGAACTGTTGTTCAGAATTGGCCTGGTGTTAAATCTGCAGAAGCTTTCGGTGCAGGTTACACGGTCCATGTTCGTAACATGGAATGCTTTCCTTTGACAATGCATCTACACTATGTGCGAGGGCAACCTCTTTCAAAGATCTCTAAAAGCATAATAATCAGGAATTTTCAATATTTAGAGAAGTTGTGAGGCAAAAGGGTTGTTGGAGAATTTCAATCCCTGGGATGTAACACTGGAAGAGGCTGCATAATGGACATCAGAGGCCAAGGTGAGAGAAATTTCACTATAGGTCTATTAATAGCGACAAATTGATGTTCAAATCATCAATAATTGTGGGAAAATTTCTCCCAGGATAGCTTAAGGAAAAATACTTTTAATTCCCCATATTCCGATATGTTTGTCATTCCAGTGTGCAAGAATGCAGTTCCTCTTCAAACAATATTTACAACTACTATTAACAAAGCGCAATGACACACACTTAACAGCAGCAGGTGTACATTTCGACAAAACCATGTTTTTAACAAATTCACAAAGAAATTAATATTTCCAAAATTAATATTTCCAAAACCATGTTTTCCAAAGGATAACCGTATGTGGCATGTGCACGAGTATCCAGACAACAAAATCGTTACGGTATGTCTCAGCAAAACGTGCCAAAACCAAAAACGTGTTCACATAAGCTAGCAATTTACCCTGTAGACTTTCTCAACTATGGAATTCCCATTTTGCAGCTGATAGTAATATACTGTAGGCATCAGAACTTTCCGAATTGAAATGAACCCACCCAGCCGAGATTGCTGTAATAGAATAGACCAATTATCAGCAATAATGCATCGTCCCGATTGTCTTCATCGCATGCGAAGCCGGAGGTACCTGCTAGTAAGCCATAATTGTAAATCAGCCTTACCTGACTTTTCAACAGTCGGCTGCACAGCAGTAGTTCAAGTAGGGGTTTCGAAAACTAGCACCTCCCAGTTTTCTCCAGTAACAAGTATATGAAACAAGCTTTTCCAAATATCTAGAAACAAATAAAATAAACCATCATGAATACATGAATATTAAGGTTAATGCATGAATATACATAAAACAATAGTACCAAAGAAGAATTCAAACGGTTTACTAAAAATAGAAATAACACCTTGATTTGTAAGTAGTGCTTTCCCTGCTCGTGAGCTGAGGTATAGTGTTCTCTCTCTCGTACAAAGCAGAAAACCGTAAACCAATTATCTAGAAAATAAAATAAGCAATCAGTTAATTAATAAATTAATTAATGATGTATTTACCCAAGCAATTAATCTATGATGCAATGTAGACCACCAAAATATCAGCAAATTTAAAAACTGCTGACGATGTTCGTTTAAAGTGGCCCAGGTTCACTACTAATTATTTTTGTCCTAGATATAAAGGACATTATTTTGGGAAAAAGGGCGTAAAGACCTTGTAACGTTTTCTCCACGTTGGGATGACAAGTGTAACGGTTTTCCTTTGCTCCACGTTGAGCGTACAAGTGTAACGGTTTTACTGGCCCTCATTGTTGGGGTGTATAAATGTAATGCTTCTACTGGCCCTGCCTTGCACTTTGAAATATTTACACTGCCTAAGATATGTTGTTTTAATGGGCGCCAAGACCTCAACGCTATGTTGAAATCTAAATTTATATTTAACAACACCTAGCTCTGGTAGAACACCTTCAAGAATCTATTCACTCAGATCGTGGTATAATTTGATCATTAACCCATCAAACAATTGTATCAGAAGAAGGAATTTGGTCTATATCTAATGCTATCTACTGAAAGCAAAGATTGCATGGGTAAAAGAAATGAATTTATTATATAAAACAAGTGTGGCAAAATTATTAATAATAATAATAATATATTCTGAATTTAAATTTGAGCGTTGCGATTTGAATATTACCGCTAGAAAATTACGTGAAAACGGAGTCGGATAAATTACTGATTTTACTCTTATTCCCAAGCTATGAAGTTACTGAAATACTGAAAATGAAAAAAAAAGACGAGAGATTACGTAGTTCTGAGTCATTCGCGCTTACCACTGGAAATTGCCGATGCATTTCCCTCGTACTGGATGTTGAAGAGAGCTTCCCACAGCCTCCTGGACGTCGTCATCTTCTTCGTTAGTTGATGAGATACTTGTAGATATGATAACTTTACGGTCCGAACATCGGAGCCAATCACACGTACAAACACACTGGTTAAGTTTTACAAGGATAGTCGCCTTGCCTCCACGGCGCACAAACCATATATGCACTCTACGCCCCCCCCCCCCCTCTCTGGAGCCGTCTTCTTCTCGCCCGCACTTCTCTGATTGGCTGAGCCACCACGCGCTACCCCTCTCCTCAGGGTCATTACTCTCGGCACGAAGATGATGTCGATTACCGTTCCAGACTATTTCGGCTTTTCTTGAAGCAGCAACCCAGGCTTGCGTCATGCTTCATGACAAGAATAAGCCTGTAGCCGAATTCCCCGTGACTCATCTCTCTCATAATACCCTAACTGACAAAACTCCGTAAAATTCCGTAATCATATAATTTTCTATGATAATGTTGTTCGTAATAATTTGCTTGATAGTGTTTTCTATGACATAGAAAACCTATCTGTATGCTTAAAATTTTATAAAAATGCTCCAAAAATACCTTAATAATAATAAGTTAATAATAAAAATAATAATAATAAATTAACATGAAAACTTCTCTTGGCTGAACAATTTGCCGCGTAAATAAATATAGAATGGCTTCCTACTGACTTATGTCAGTGGCATAAAATCCCCTCGAAAAACACGTTACATATTCGCCTAGGATCATCGGATGATTTACCGTGACGACGGTCCATTATCCGATTATCCCAGGCACGTTAATAATTCCCATCCAAAATACATATTACATAAATGAAATCACCCTAAATTACATATATATACACTCATAACTTTTCTTTACGTACTTTGCGTCAAAGTCTGTTGTCACTATGGATTGCACTTTGCGACCAGTCCAATGTTTTTCATATAGAATAATGTTCCACGGATATTTCCGCCTCTCAAATTTCTCTATGTTGGAAAAATAGACATAAATAATGTGTGATCACTATGTATATAAGATGTCACATCACACGCATCAAATGTGTTCTGATATATTTATCACCACAGATCTTCCTAATTTCACTGTAGGTCTCTTCCTGATGGTGAAATTTAATCTCACTGATCTCACTGAGCACACGATCACACTATTGTTGCAGCGCATGGTGACCATAATACTTAATCTCTCTTTATAATAGACGAAATTAATATTGACTTCTGAAAAAAACAGTAAATGCGCATTACATATAACACCAAATATTTCTGTGCCGTAATCGCCCTGTCTTCTTAAGTTCCCGTATACCATATTCTACTTAATACTAGTTCTCAACACAGACCAGTTCTCCTCACACAAATAATACCATTGTACCAATTACCTTAAATTACACACTTACAAATCTTACATGGCGAGGCCGTAAACAGAAATCACGTGTGCTGTTATGTATGAGTTCCATGAAGGACTGTCTCGCCTTCTGATGGCCCATCTTTTGTCTCGTGGACGCCTTAAGCAAAAATACCCTGTTCAAGCGCTCACCCATCTCTAGGAGACAAATGGGAATTCACCAGCGCTACCAAATTCTGGCCTTTGTGTATCGAGACATTTTAGTGCTCAAGAGCATCCGACAATCCCGTCATATTTCCTTGTACCTTAAAAACACTCAATTACTTACATACTACCCCCCTGTGTGACTTCTGATACGCCTGCCTGGAAGACCAGATCGTCCACGCACCAAATACCACACTTACTCATTTGATAGGCTGGCTTGCCAGCTAAACACACTTACTTTATGACACATACTTTCGTAGACTATGTATATTATACGTCCCGTATAATCTGTTTCCCTTACTATCCTCCAGCACATATGCTGTTTTGCCAATACGTTTGGAGACTATAAATGGGGCCTCGTAGAGATAAAAAGAACTTGGAAATGACTTTCTCTAGCTTATTTGACTGTTTCGGCACTCTAAGTAAGACTCTGTCTCCCGGCTCGAATAGGTCAAATTTAGTTTCTTTTTGTTGGCGAATTCTCTTTTGTGCTGACTGAGATAAATTCTGTTTCGCCAACTGAACAATGTAATCCATCGCCGGTTGCTTACCCTCATTTAAACCCAACACCCTCGCTAGTTCATTTTGTGGTCTTTCTCCGAAGTGAACTTCGTATGGCGTCAATTTCGTGCTCTCATGCTGGACAGAATTCAGCCAAGTCTCGACCTTGGGAAGATGTCCAACCCAGGCCGTATGCTTGTCATGCACTAGAGTCCGAAAAAGACGAGCCACTTCCCTTAATGGACGCTCTGAAGAATTACCCTGAGGGTACCTTACAGAGGAATGAACGTGTGTTATACCAGCTTCCTGCATACTGGTTCTCCATTTCTTTGCAGTAAACTGTGGTCCACTGTCAGATAGTATCCTGAGAGGAATGCCAAACTCAGGTACATACTTATTAATGATCAGACGGCTACACGCTAGTCCCGTGGCTTTCCTTAGCGGATATAGCTTGACATACTTACTAAAAGCGTCAATAACTATAAAAATTTACTCATAGCCGTACTGTCCTTTAACGATCGGGCCAAATAAATCCACACACAGTAGTTCGCCGGGACTACTGGTGAGAACTGCAGATCTCTCCCCCACTAAATATTTAACTGGATATTTACTCCTTTGACAGGTGTCACACTTAGCTAAAATCCTCCTAATATCCCTTCCCATTTTACTCCAAATGAAGTCACGACCAATTTCATAGAAGATCTTGGCAGCACCAAAGTGTCCTAATTCCCTATGAATGAACCAAATTAGCTCCTCCCGCAAAGTGGCAGGAACACATATTGCCCACCGATTATTCCTACATTTCCTTGCAAGAAGCCCATCCTGTATCTTGTACGTGAACCGTCCTACTTTCACATACTCTTCTTCACCTATTTCCAACCTAGCCAGTGGCTCCCTTAACTTAACGTCCTCACGTTGCTCCACTAGCATATTTCTCAGTGTCTGTAACGATGCCCTGTTGCTACTGTCCACACATGCACATAATAAAATACCGTCCTCTGCTTTAACCACAGGATAATCCCTACATAAATTAGTGTCCCTTGATAGCATGTCTGCAAGAATGTTATATTTACCCTTAATATATTTTACTGTGAATTCGTATTCCTGCAGAGCCAGAATCCACCTACTAACTCTGTTAGAACTGAGTTTAAAAGTCCTCATATACAGTAATGCATGGTGATCTGTATGGATCTCAAATTTCCCCCCTAATAAATACATTCTAAATTTCCCTAAACTGAAAACAATACCTAAAAGCTCTAACTCAGTAATCGTGTATCTTTTCTCAGCTGCTGTCAGTCCTCGCGAGGCTAAAGACACAATGCACAGATTATCCTCATCATCTTTCTGACATAATACTCCAGCAATGCCTATATGTGAGGCATCTGTCATAACCACATATTCCTTATCTTTCAAAGGATATTTCAGCTCTACAGCTTTCTCAAAACCTTCCTTCAGCGTTCTAAAAGACTGATCATGCTTGGACTCCCAACTCCACCGAGTCCCTCTTTTAAGCAATTCCCTGAATGGTTCTACCAACCCTGAGTATTTAACAACGAACCTCCTGAAAAAGTTGCAAATTCCCAGGTATGTTTTAACTGTTTAACATTCTGTGGCACCTCTGCGTTAAGTATCTTATTAACCCTACTTTCCTCTGGTGTCACACCTCTACTCGACACTCTATGACCTAAAAATGTCACTTCTGACTCACAGAATGACGACTTAGACAGCTTCAACGTGAACCCTGCCTGATCTAACTTCTGAAAAACTATATCTAAATGACGTAGATGCTCCTCAAAACTGCGTGAACTAATTACCATATCATCAATGTAAATGGTTACAAACTCTCCTGTGTCATCCCCTAATGCGATGTTTAAAGCCCTAATTAAAGCTGCTGAACTACTCTTTAACCCATAAGGTGTTCTACAAAATTGATAAAGGTTATATTTATGACTAAAAGCTGTAAATGGTCTATCTTCGTACATAAGTGGCACTTGCCAAAAACTGGAACTCAAATCTACACAAGTGAAATACTTCTTCCCCTCAAATGTTTGCATTAATTCCTCTGTTGACATAGATTTCAGCTGATCTGAACTAATTCTACTGTTAACCAAACGAGCGTCTAAACAAATACGAACTGTGCCCACGGCCTTGGATACCGTGATCAAAGAATTAACATATGGACTGTTAGAGTGCTCAATAATCCCATCTTCAAGCATCTGGTTAATTTGTGCCTCAACTGCACTCTGATAAGCGAAAGGTACAGGATATCTATGTCCTGTGAATACAGACCTATCAATAACGTTCAATTAATGTGTATAGCAATTGGCCATACCAATGCGATCCTCACAAACTCTCCTATTACACAATAGCACATCATAGAGCCGAACACACTGTTCCACCTCTATATTTCCCTGAAATGCAGCATCACGTAACGAGTCCTCTAGACTACCGTTCGTAATCACACCGCCCACAAAACATGGAGAACCCCGCTTTACGGCTGGCGATATCTCATTTAAAGTACAAATCACACCTACAACACTACTTCTCTGAATATGGTCATTGAACGCTACTTCTACTTCAGAATTACCCCATTTAAATTTCAAACTCCCTACATCATAACATAAGATACCAGACACTCTACTTAGCCACTCTGAACCCAAGATAACACTGAATACTAAATTTGGAATTACAAGACAAATCTGATTCTCTACATGATTGTTAATTTTAATGTCTACTAAAACATGCTTAGGATTACTTTAGACCTCTTCCCAACAGCTGTGATAACAAAAGTGCTTTTAATTGGCGTCTCCTCAAAATTTACTCCAGTTCCTTTCATTTTATCATAAAATGCACTACTTATGCAACTCTTCATACAACCACTATCAATTAAAACATCTGTGTACGCCTCGGACACGTTAAATTTAACTATGGGGCTCTTACTAACCACCTCCTGAATAATACCTTCATCATTTAGTTCACGTAATAATTCATTTCTTACATTTAGGTCATAGGGTTCCTGTATAAGTGTATGGACAGGGCATGTTACAGACTGAGATTCTGACCTCACATCGCAGCCTGGTTCGTGTTTAAAGCATTACTACCGCTTGGTGTAGTACTACTCACTACTGCACAGGTCTGGTTGTTCTGGGTTGTGTTAACGGTATCTCTCTGTCTGTTATTACCATTGGGCTGATTCCCTCCTTGACCCCTATTCTGGTTATAATTATTATTGTTATTATACCTCCCTTGGTTATCCCTAAAATCATTATTTCGGCCTTGATTTCCCCTGAAATCATTATTTCTACCTTGGTAGTTTGTACCATACCCATTTCCTTTGTACTGGTTTTGCTGATTATTATTATTATTATTTTGGTTCCCCCTATTTTGAACGCTGGCCCCTTCGCCACTGTTCCCTTGAACTTCCTGATTCCTATTCCCATTAGACATGTTATTATTGTAACCCTGGTTCCTACCGAAATTCTCCTCGTAACCACCTCTTCCCAGAGCATCGAATGTACTCAATAAATTTTCCACTTGTGAAATAGATTTAACATTTTTTATACTGGCACCTTCTTTGATTCTATATGGAAAATGTCTTAGTAATAGCCTGACTACATCACCTTCCTCCTTCAAACCATCCAGATATTTACACGTCAATACCTGTCCTAAAAAGTACTCAGTCATAGTGTAGTTTCCTCTCGGTTATATTTCCCACACACAATTCCCTCACGATGCTGAGACTGAATTACCTCATTCCAAAATTTCTCACAAAATTTAACTTTAAAATCTGAAATATTCTCGAAATTGTCTCTGTAGACAGCAAACCAGTTTCTTGTCTCCCCTACAAACGCTTGCTCTAAAATTTCAACTACCTGGCACCACTCAATACTACCATCTTCCAACCTCTCCCCGAATTTATTTTCTATTGTATTCATAAACTCCATTGGACAACCCTGCCGATTACTAAATTTGCCTAGTTCTATTTCCCTGTGTGTGCTATTCACATAAACTGGCCTACTCTGACTATTTTCCTGCCTAATTCTAGCTTTCAACTTCTGTTCTAATTCAGCAATTTTCTCCTCAGCTTTTCTTTCAATATTATTTACAGTTAACCTAATGCTCCCTTCCGATGCCTCAACTTTACCACTTAACTGAGCTTGTTTCTCATTAATCTCATTAATGCTTTCCTTATTCCTTTCCCTTAAAGCATTAACTTCAGTGATTATTTCTGTATGTACTTTATCAATTCTTCCCCCCAGCTGTTCTTTAACCTCTTTAGTTGCTACCTGAATTTTGACAATTTCTCCCCCCCCCCCCCCCCAATTGCTTTTTGACCTGCTGTGTTTCAAGTTGCACTAGTTTCTTTTAAATTTTCAGCCTGTGTACTGATTCTAATTTCTAACTCCTCCTGTACTTTTCCTAATTTTCTGTCTACATCTGCAATAATTTCTTTAGCTTTTTCTTCCATCACCCCTCTGATTTCTTCTTTAATCAGCTCACATTTCTTATCTAATTTTAGATTGTTCTCTTCAAATTTCTCATTTAATTTATTGCTCACTTCCTTACTGCTCTGTTCCAATTTAGCGTTTAAAGCCTCTGTACTCTCTTTATTTTCCCTACTATTCTGTTCAAGTTTAGCATTATTTTGTTCAAGTTTAGCATTTAAAGCGTCTGTACTTATTTTATTTTGTTGCATAAACTGAAGAAGCAAACTCTCTAACCCTGCTCGACTGTTTTGATAACCCCCCTCCGTATCGGGATTTACCTCCTACATCCCTGTACTGCTTTCATTTCCAAGACTAGCCATACTGCTCGTATCTTCACTATCCAACTGGTGACCACTACGCAACTTCATCTTTTCCTCAACACTACCCATGCTGATACACACCGATAAATGGAAAATAAAACCAAAATACAGGCACAGAAATATATACCCTTCTCCTTCCACAAATGTTATTAGGTTTTCGGTCTCACGTTGGTAGCAACAAGTGTAACGTTTTCTCCACTTTGGGATGACAAGTGTAACGGTTTTCCTTTGCTCCACGTTGAGCGTACAAGTGTAACGATTTTACTGGCCCTCATTGTTGGGGTGTATAAATGTAATGCTTCTACTGGCCCTGCCTTGCACTTTGAAATATTTACTCTGCCTAAGATATGTTGTTTTAATGGGCGCCAAGACCTCAACGCTATGTTGAAATCTAAATTTATATTTAACAACACCTAGCTCTGGTAGAACACCTTCAAGAATCTATTCACTCAGAACGTGGTATGATTTGATCATTAACCCAACAAACAATTGTATCAGGAGAAGGCATTTGGTCTATATCTAATGCTACCTACTGGAAGCAAAGATTGCATGGTTAAAAGAAATGAATTTATTATATAAAACAAGTGTGGCAAAATTAATAATAATAATAATATATTCTGAATTTAAATTGGAGCGTTGCGATTTGAATATTACCGCTAGAAAATTACGTGAAAACGGAGTCGGATAAATTACTGATTTTACTCTTATTCCCAAGCTATGAAGTTACTGAAATACTGAAAATGAAAAAAAAGACGAGAGATTACGTAGTTCTGAGTCATTCGCGCTTACCACTGGAAATTGCCGAAGCATTTCCCTCGTACTGGATGTTGAAGAGAGCTTCCCACAGCCTCCTGGACGTCGTCATCTTCTTCGTTAGTTGATGAGATACTTGTAGATATGATAACTTTACGGTCCGAACATCGGAGCCAATCACACGTACAACCACACTGGTTAAGTTTTACAAGGATAGTCGCCTTGCCTCCACGGCGCGAAAACCATATATGCACTCCACGCCCCCCCCCCCTCTCTCTCTGGAGCCGTCTTCTTCTCGCCCGCTCTCCTCTGATTGGCTGAGCCACCACGCGCTACCCCCCTCCTCAGGGTCATTACACTCGGCGCGAGGATGATGTCGATTACCGTTCCAGACTATTTCGCCTTTTCTTGAAGCAGCAACCCAGGCTTGCGTCATGCTTCTTGACAAGAATAAGCCTGTAGCCGAATTCCCCGTGACTCATCTCTCTCATAATACCCTAACTGACAAACCTCCGTAAAATTCCGTAATCATATAATTTCTATGATAATGTCGTTCGTAATAATTTGCTTGATAGTGTTTTCTATGACATAGAAAACCTATCTGTATGCTTATAATTTTATAAAAATGCTCCAAAAAATACCTTAATAATAATAAGTTAATAATAATAATAAATTAACATGAAAACTTCTCTTGGCTGAACAATTTGCCGCGTAAATAAATATAGAATGGCTTCCTACTGACTTATGTCAGTGGCATAAAATCCCCTCGAAAAACACGTTACAACCTTTCGTTTGAGCCTACATACAGCTTTCTCCAATTCCTAGTTTACAAAATATAGGCTACTTTCCAAATATTTCTTTGTGCAAAAATCTAAAATTACAATGTTTTTTTTAGGGGATAAAGGGCTTAGAGACCTTTTGTTTAACCCCTCGCACAACTTGCTACAATTCCAAGTTTAAAAGATATATCCTACTTTCCAAATAAAACAAGATGTTCAGTAAAGAACATATAGCCTACTTTCTCCTAAATGCATGGGTATTGTTTTTTGTAGTATCTTGTTGAAATACAACGTGCTATACGAATATTAAACATGAATATGAAGTGCCCATTGCTAGTGCTACCTCCGTACAATATTTCATTCAATTCGGTTTCACCGTGTTTGAATTGATATGATGAATCAATTTGCACACATACATGGCCGCTATCTGCAAACTATCGGGCTGATGACCTTGCAATTCAGTCAAGAGATGCTTCCCACAAAAGGGCATGCTGTTGCAAAATTTGGTAGAGATCAAATGATCAGGTTGGTCATAATTTGATTAAACTTTTACCTTTTGGGCGGTCGCCATTTCGTTTCAGTCAAGATGGCGGCGATGTAAAACATGACACTGAGGTGTTCTTTGATAGTGCTCCCTCTGTACCGAATTTCGTTCAATTCAATTTCACCGTGTTTGAATAGATAGGGGGAATCGATTTGCACACAAACATGGCCGCCATCCGCAAATTATTGGACAGATGACCTCGTAGTTTGGTCAAAAAATTCCTCATACATAAAGGTATCAAGTTACAAAATTTTATAGAGATCAGATGAATAGGTAGGTTGTAATTTGAATTAAGCTTTGAAAATTTGGGTGGCCGCCATTACGTTTACGTCAAGATGGCGGCGATTTAATACATGACATTGAGGTGCCCGTTGCTAGTGCAACCTCTGTACTAGATTTCGTTCAATTCGGATTCACCGTGTTTGAAAAGATAGGGGGAATCGATTTGCACACAAACATGGCCGCCATCCGCAAATTATTTGGCAGATGACCTCGTAGATTGGTCAAACGATTCCTCATACATAAAGGTATAATGTTACATAATTTGGTAGAGATCAGATGAGTAGGTTGGTCGTAATTTGATTTAAGCTTTGAACATTTGGGTGGCCGCCATTATGTTTACGTCAAGATGGCGGCGATATAATACATGACACTGAGGTGCCCTTTGCTAGTGCTACCTCTGTACCAAATGTCGTTCAATTCAGACTCACCGTGTTCGATTTGATAGAGGGGCGGGGGGGGGGGACAGACTTTCAGAGTACACACACACTCACACACACACATACACACACACACAGACACACAATTTTTGGCCCTGTGTAGATCTCGTAAGTCTACTTTCATTTTTTGCAAAAATCGAAAGTAGGCTAGAAATCGCAAAAGTTTAAAAATACAATGTTTTGTTCTAGGGATAAAGGACATAGACACCTTTTGAATAACCCCTCGCACAACTTTCTATGATTTCTAGTTTTAAAAATATAGCCTACTATCCTAATTAAAGAATCGCAAAGCAAAGCAACATCTAAGAATCAATAGATTTGAGTTAAATCTAGGAATATGGGATAAATCTTAAGATTTAATGAATTTTTGGGAATTAAGGTAAATTAAGGGTTTAAGAGTGGTAATGGTGAGGACACAATTTTCTATGTAAAGTTGATAGTTTTTATCTTAAGTGTCCTTCTTTCAGCAAATATTAAACTCTTTTGTTTAAACCATCGCACGACTTTCTCTGATTATTGGTTCACGAGATATCACCAAGTACCATCTACAGACATTATAACAACACAGGTTAGTGGATTAGAACCCACCCTATCCCACTACTCGCAATATTCATGATAATAGTTGCGCACAGCCGCACAGGGAATAAACAAAATACAGTATAGTGATTAAAAAAGTAATTTAAAAGGCAACTACGAGGGGGGATCAATAAGTTGTGATCAAGCAATCTTACTGTTCTCCTTCTGAAAATGACTGGAAAGAGTGCACATGCGTCATTCCAGGTTCGGGGACCACCAGTTGCCACTGAAACCCATATTAACTTGCGTTTATTTTGTGTTTTACTGTAGATACCTCTCTAGACTAATGAAGATGATTAAGCAGTGTTAAATGAAACAGTAGTTCCGTGAAGAACTATACAGCCTATTTTCACATATCCTACTCATGTTAATGGCCTCTATCAACATACAAAATTTCAGTTTGAAGGTTGTGATAGATTCGTAGATATTGAGAACCGTCTAAATATTTCAGATGGTCGCCAGGTTGGATATTTATTTTTGTACTATTACATTAAGATTATTGTGTACGTGTGGTATTCAAACTTCAATCGCATGATTAGAACACAAGAAGTAAAAACGAGATTTTAAAATTTCGCACAGCTGCCATCTTGTGATTATGCAAACAATTGAAATAAATTAGATGCCAGTGGATTAACATTTGTATAAGCATTTAACGTGCAACGTTTCACTGCACTCGGATAGTTAATTCGCGAGAAACGTCCATTTAAATATTTATACATCACGTCGCCGCCATGTTGGAATTGTGCTCACCAGGTTACTGAAAGTCCTATAAGTGAACATATGTTCATAGCCTCTATAAACAAAAAAAATCAGTTTGATTGCTGTAAAAGATTCATAGATATTGAGAACCGTCTAAATATTTCGGATGCTCGCCATTTTGGATTGTTATTTGCATAGGTCATAGAGTTATGTACCATTCAAGGACAATTATTGCCTTGGTTCATTATTCAAACTTTTACTTCGATCGCATGATTTTTTATTTTTTATTTTTTTAGCGTATGGCTTTTTAGTGCCGGGAGTGTCCGAGGACATGTTCGGCTCGCCAGTTTTGTAGCTGCTTCGAGACGGACACCCAATGGGTGAGCTACAAGTACCGTTGGGGAGGGAAATGGGAATGTAAGGACGAGGAGTTGGAAGGTAGCGGCTGTGGCCTATAGTTAGGGACCAACCCCGGCATTTGCCTGGAAGGAAGATGGGAAACCACAGAAGACCATCTTCAAGGTTGCCGGCGGGGGGATTCGAACCTCCTCGCCTCCCGGATGTGAGCGACTGCCAGCAGTCATGCCGTAACGACCACTGCTAACTCACCCGGTGATCGCATGATTACGACACAAGAAATAAAAATTTAATTTTAAAATTTCGCACAGCCGCCGTCTTGAGGTTATGTAAACAATTGAACTAAATTAGATGCCAGTGCATTACAATATGTAAAATCATTTACTGCACCACATTTCAATACGCTCAGAGAGTTAAATCACGAGAAAAGTCTATTGAAATGTTTCAAATTCGCTTGGCCGCCATGTTCGTTTTGTACTTTACAGGTTTATGAAAGTTACATAGATAAACTTGTGTCAGTACCCTTTATCAACGTACAAAATTTCAGGGTGATATCTGTAATAGTTTCGGAGATATAGAATGTCTGTGAAATATTTCGCACAGCCGCCATTTTGAGGTTATGTAAACAATTGAACTAAATTAGACTCCGGTGCATTACAATGTGTATAAACATTTGCTGTGCCAATCGCGAGAAAAGTCTATTTAAAAGTCTCAAATTCGCTTGGCTGCCATATTGATTTTGTAGTCACCAGGTTTTTGAAAGTCTCATAGGTGAACTTCTAGTAGTGCCCTTTATCACCGTACACCATTTCAGGGCGATATCGGTAATAGTTTCGAAGATACTGAATGCTGGTGAAATAATTCGCACAGCCGCCATGTTGGATTTGTGAGACACAATAAATTTTGAAGGGCACGGTTGGGGTCGGCCAGAATAGTGCTATGATCTTACCGAGTTTCATGGTAATCGCTCTAGCCGTTTAGAAGTTATTAAGGGGGACACACACACACACACCATCACATACGCACACACAGACAGCCACACGGACAAAAGGTGATCTCATAAGCCTCCCAATTTTTTCATAAAATGAAAATAGGCTAAAAATAATCAATTTGCCTATAAGTTTTTAAATGTACTTGGGGAGGCCTCCTGACCTTGACTTAGGGGGTGTTCCATAACCCTCTAAAATTCCAGTGCTTCAGGTAATGCTCGGCGCACTAGCTCAGCAGGCCTGAGGGGTCAGACATAGAGCGAGACCCAATGACAAGAGAGAACATAGTTCGTACCAGATGCTCCGTTAAACATTATGACAAAGGTAAGGTTTCAGCTATGAGGTTGTGTATGTTAAATTATGAGGCAAATAGGCAATTGAAATGGAAACACACGTTTACTGAACTTGACATTTACTAGAACTGAAAAAGTGATACAACATTCTTTATACATACCAAAGAAAACAAAATAGAATCATATCTCTATTGAGCTTGGTGTCCCAGGCGAAACCCCACACAAGACACGGCACAAACCTAGAAGAATTTCTGAGTTCCAATATACCATCTTTTTGGAAGCCTTCATAGGGGGGTTGAGGATGCTGGAGCTTTTGGTTTTCGCAGTCAAGTAGTGCAGTTGCACTCTGTATAAAGGGAGGTAGCGCGCAGTTCGTTATTCCTGTGGGGGTCCGGGTGGGGAGACCAAGAGCCCGCCGATGAGCCAGCTTGGTGTCCTAGGCGAAACCCCACACAAGACACGGCACAAACCTAGAAGAATTGCTGAGTTTTAAATGTGCTTAGGCTTAGGAAGAGGCCTTGTTAGGGTGTCTGCAGTCATTTTTGAAGTCTCCTCATATTTAATGTAAATGACTTTAGAATCCAAAGCATCTCTAACATAGTGATATTTAGTGTCAATATGTTTGGTCCTATTATGATTTTTATGGGTTTTACCAGTGTGTGAGAGGTTTTGGAACCAGAATGTCCCAGAGAAATGCAAGAAAGTTCTATTCTCAATATATTACACACCAATGTTGACAACTGCAGGAGGAACTTGGACCACAACAAAACGCGATGAAAGCCGAATCCAAGCAGCCGAGATGAAGTTCCTTAGAGGAATAATTGGGAAGACACGGAGGGATAAAATCAGAAATGTGGACATTAGGAAGAGAACTGGTTCCCAAAACTGCAAGACAAGATAGAAACCAGTAAGCTTAAGTGGTATGGACATATGATGAGATTGAAGAATATAGAGTAACAAGAAGAATATTTATGGAGAAAATACCAGGAAGAAGACCACGAGGAAGGCCCAGAAAGAGGTCGATAGATACGATGAAGGAAAGCATAGAGGAAGGAGGAGTAAAAGTGAAAGAAGTATTGAAAGAAGGAAATGAATGGTGGAGGGATAGACAACTGTGGAGGTCCTCGATTCGCAACCCAACCCAGGGAACTGGAAACGGGAAATGAAGAAGAAGATAATTGGTCCTATTATGGTGGACCGGATTTTTTGCCTGTTTTGAGCTGATTGACTATCACTCAATAATATGATGGGTGGCTTGAGATCTATAAAGTTAGACAAAACACGTTTCAACCAAACAGCTTCTCTTACACCTTCACTCAGTGCAACATATTCTGCTTCAGTAGATGATAAGGAAATGCATTTTTGCTTTTGAGCCCCCCATGTTACACCACCACCTGCCATTTTGAACACAAAACCGCTGTATGATATTCGGTCCATGCTATCATTAGCCCAGTCAGCATCAACAAATCCCACGAATTGACCCCCATTAATTACATACTTAAGTGACAAGACTTTTGTGCAATTTAAATAACGCAGCACTCGCTTTGTAGCGTACCAGTGAAATTCATTGTAACAATGATTGAATTGACTTAGATATGGTATTAATAATATCTATGGTCTCGGGTGCCGGGTGCAAGCTTTGTTATTTTCACCCAAATGGTAGCTTGCATGTCGAATTTCGTTGTTTCGTGAAGCACTATGAAAGTCAAGGAGGTTAGATATCTAAGCTCCTTGAACACTATAGCTCTTTCTATAGAGAAATGAGGAACTTTGTGTTGGCGGAAACTCCCAAGATTAATTTTGCCTTTATGAACACGGCCCACTGAATTTAAATGGGTTCTTTGACATGCCAACATCGTAAAACATGGTGTCGTAATTTTTTCCGCCTTTCAAAAATCACTCACCAAGGCCAGGAGCAAACCTGCAAGCTTATACTGGACGCGTGCAAACACTTAAATACATCAGTGAACCTATGAGTTCTCTATAAGGAAGATTACTAGTTTCTGTGTCAAAAACATCAAGATTTGGTTTAGTTCCCAAAGGAGTATGAAAGGGACGCGCATCGTGCATACCATATTTCTTTGCAATCTCACTGATGTACTGCTCTTGGCTAAGATACATTGTACCATTGTTCTAATCTTGCCTTACTTTAATACCTAAAATATAAGAAATTGGTCTAAGATCTCGTACCTTAAATTCCTTATCAATACAGATCTTCAATGACTTGATCTAATACTCATCATTATAAGCCACAATGAAATCATCAACGTATAATGCAATAATTACCGTGGAGAAGCTAGATGGGAATCTTTGAGACTTAGAATACCCATTCCATTTTCAAGGAACATGCACATTTAAATGTTCCTATTTTTTTATGTGTAACACCTTTCCACTCGGTTGCTGGATATTTTTGTGGGAGTGATTTTGAAAAATGGGACGGATGTGTGTAAGAAGCACTGCCAGTTGGATCGCATCCCTCCTGGCTGCTTTAGCAGCCAGAATGGATGTGATCCAGCTGTCAGTGGTACCATGTGGAATATTTATCACATACGGATTACTTTGTAACAGTAGAGTGCGAGGCAGTACGAGAATAGAAATATCAAGTAGGCAGTGAAGAAAAAAGAGAGTCTTGGAATTGTTATGGATTATGAGAGTGTAAAAAATAAAAAGTTTTTTTTGTGTGTGTTGATGAATTTCAAGGATAATGAAAACAGTAACAACTTCGAGGTAGGATAACATGTCAGATGTTACACACCATATGGGACTACTGTAAGGCTCGTATCTTTTTTTTAATTGGCATAAGCAAATTAAATCTAGTTTTCCGTATTATTCTCTATAACCACGGTGGGCAGGACGCCAGCTTCTCAGCGCGGGACTGAGCAGCCAGTGAGTCTTCTATGAAACAAGCTCAAGTCTCCGTGGGTAGAGAAGGCCTGAGCCAAGCGGAAGGTCGATATCTGAGGCGTGAGCAAGAGCCTAGGCGGTAACTCAGCGCGTGCATATCCGTTTGTGAGTCTTAAAACACGAATCAGTGTAGTGTTTTAATAGTGTATTTAAAATAAAGACCGTTTTCTATGTTGTCCTTTGAAGGGAATATTTTTGAACAACGGCCTAGAAAAAATATATCAAAACGCAGTGCGCCTCATCAGACTGATTCTTTCCTTTCCTGTTTCTACTGCTTCAAGTGGACGAAGTATGAGTGCAATGAAGAGTGTTAAGACATTTTTAAGGAACTCCATGTCAGATTCTAGACTGAGCAATTTGAGTACTCTGGCTATTGAGAAGAGTTTGGTGAACTATCTTTCCAGGGATGACATCTTCAAAGAACGCATCATTGATATATTTGCTGAGCTAAAAACACGAGAACTGGAGTTAATCTACTAAAAACTACAAGGTATGAACTTAAGAATGAATGTAGGTTCGCCACTGATAATTACCATACCTTGGACTTGTTTCCTAAAGTACACACAAGGTTCATCAGCACAATTTCCGTAGCCCAATTTGGCAAGGATAGAGTAAGCTCTCTCATTCCACAAACGAGAAGATTATTTTAAGCCATAAATATATATTTTTAACTTGCAAACTTTATGCTCTGAACCCTTCTTGACAAAACTTTCTGGCTGACACATGTAGATCTCTCATCTAACTTTCCATTGAGGAAAGCAGATTCAGCATCCCAATGTACCACCTTCTCATTTGGTTGGACAGCCAAGGCAAGCAGCATCCTTAACGTGCTGTGTCGAACAACACGAGAGAAAGTTTCTATAAAATATACTCCGTACCTTTGGGTGATGCCCCTGGCCACAAGTCTGGCTTTATACCTTTGAATGTTACCATTAGAGTCTCTTTTTACTTTAAAAACCTACTTACTACTGATAACATTCTTGACTTGGGGATTATTAAATAGATCCCATGTGTCATTTAACTGAAGTATCTCCATTTCCCTTTTCATAGCCTGCTCCCACTTACCCCTGTCAGGCATGGACAGTGCCTCCTTAACTGCACCGAACTAGGTTCAGAGTCATCAGTGAGAGTAAAGTATGTCACATAGTTAACTGGCTTCTGTTGGCGCCTATGATTACCTTCAGCATCCCCTCCATTGGCTCGTTCACGATGGTGACAGAGCCTTCAGAATCACTGCAGGCTGAATCTGTTCCACTATGGACATAGCTTAAATCAGCTGAGTCAACAGTATGAGCCACACCAGCACTCCTACGTGGGATACGCTTTGAAGTTCCGAAATGCTATCTGCCCCATCCTCTGAGTTGTTGGATTCTGCCTCACTGTCAGTAGGAAGTGAGAGCTGCAACATTGCAGGTTCATTAATCTGCAAGGATGGGCCAACATTACCTGGAGACACACCAGACACCTCCTGGAACACATCTTTAAAGAGCTGTGCATCCCTGGACTTAACAAGTTGATGAGTAACAGGATGCATGAATCTATAGGCTTTACTGTCCTCACAATAACCACAGAAAATGTGTTTTTCACTTTTAGGATCAAACTTGTTTCTCCTTTGATCATGGACATGAACTTGTGCTACAAAAAAATCTTAGATGCCCCATATAGACCTTTTTACCAGTCCAGATCTCCTCTGGAACTTTACCTGGAAATTTTCTGGTTGGAGACCTGTTTGCAAGATAGGTTGCTGTATATATTGCTTCAGCCCACATGCGTTTATCTACTTTAGAATCGCTCATCATGGCTCTGCATTTATCAAGTAATGTCCTATTCAAGCGTTCAGCTACACCATTCTGCTGTGGAGAATAGCTAGTTGTAGTTTGATGCTGAATTTATTCTGATTTAAGTAGGCTCTCAAAAGCTTTGGCACAAAGTTCACCACCATTATCAGTGTGTAGGACCTTAATAGAGCTTTCACACTGATTCTCTACCTGTGCCTTGAAATCAATAAAGCAATCCATAACATCGCTTTTATACACAAAAACCTTTCTAGAATGATCATCAATGAAGGTCAAGAAATAGCGAGCATTGCTCCAAGATGAAACTGGCATTGGCCCACATAAGTCTGAATGAATAAGATCTAGCTTATTTTTACATACAGTTTTACTCTTACTTGACTTAAATGGTGTATTAAAAATATAATTCTACATGTACCTACAATGTACTTGAGAAGTTATTTCACATCTTTGTATTGTTGAAGCATGAATTAATGCTCTAATATCACAATTATACAATTTGAAAGCTGGACATGGATTTCTGCAACGGTCCATTTGGCAGTAAATTTTCTTATCAAAGTATGAGTAGCATATAAAAGACCGAAGCTAAATTCATATTTTACAGTTGAACAGGTATTTAAATGTGAGACGAATAGTGCACGAGCAATAGTAACAAGAAAATCAATGCAAAATTTAATAATAATAATATTAATAATAATAATAATAACATAAAAAAGAATTAACTCTTCAGTAGGCTTAGCCATTCAAAGACCTACTTCTATCTATGGAAACAACCAATGCACATTACACAACCGCACTGTTCACAGAGGGGTGCTTCACACTTCTGGCAAACTCAGGAAGCTTTCCTGTCCTTAGAACATGGGCACTGGGAACAACTCTTTCTCTTTGACTTACCGTTGGAAGCCACAATGTGAACAGGTCCTTTCGCCGGCGCCTCTGTTCCAAGAATTCGGTGTATAAGGACCCTGAGTTCTCGTTGCAATGTAGGAAACTCCAACCTCCTCTCCATATGTGGTTTTACAAGAGCATATCCCAAGGTCTTCAGGAATCAGTCATGCTTTGTACAGAACGTACGAATTTACACCGGCGACATCAAGAATTGTGTAGAAAATGGTCATAGGCCAGCGACGAGTGCGGCGGCTGGTGGTATAGTTCCCACATTTCTCATCCAGTGCATCAACTCCACCCTTTGTTCCATTGTAATCTTCATTCATCTTAGGCTTCCCACTTTCATCATCTGTGGCTTCTGTGTGATGCGTGGTAGATATCATAGTGACCACTTTGCCTTTTCTGGGTATGTACGAAAGTAAGGCTTTTTGCCCCGAAAAAACGTACATGAAACTGATTTTCCTTTTGCATTCACAAAGGAGGGAGGAATTTCTCTTTTATTTAATTTTTATCGTGCCAACATACGTCAATTTCACTTTACAGAGTTCGTCGCACAACTCCACTGACGTAACCAATTGTCTGCCGTTACATTGCGTTTGGTATTTGCAATTGGCTCCACCATCCTCTTTACAATTTGTGACGGTAACAACAATGTACTGTTAGAAGACCTGCAACCACGGTCTGCTTGTTTCCCAACATACAATTCAGCATTCAGACAATAATGAGTCTTCGAGTCACACAGAATAAATATTTTTATCCCATATTTTCCTGGCTTAGAGGGAATATAAACACGAAATTTGCATTTACCTCGAAATTTTGCAAGCATTTCATCCACAGTTATATTTTCTCTAACACAATAATTTGTTTGAGAATTCCGGATGAACTGTTCGAATAACCAAGATGTATGAGCCGTCCTATCACTTTTCTTACGCTCTTCTCTGTCTGACTTGTCATCAAATCTCAGTGTACTGAGTAAGAAAAGTACCTACTCTTTTGTAGGTCATAACTGCTCTGAAAATGATCCTACCAGAGCCATCAGTTGCCCAAAATGTAACTATATCCTCATCGTGTGATTTGAACACACCCCGATCAGTAAAGAGCAAAGACCACATTTTTTCAGGAGAAGAAGATGTTGCATACTGCTTTGCCGGTCCTTGAACTCCAGGTAAATGGCATATAATATTATGCTGAGGTGTTCTTCCACGAATAGCAGGAGTGCTGACCCACCTGAAACGGGTTTTCCCATAGAAATAGTTAGCATGGGTTGTATGGAACTGCGCCCAAGCTTCACTAACGACCCTGGTCATTAGCATAAACCTTTCAAAGGTGGCAGTGGAACTGCGCCCATTGAAAGCGGTCAGGTGGATTCCCTCCCTCCACCCCTCTACCGAATTATGCTGTGTCGAGTGGTGTGAATTTGAAGTGACTGATTTCAAATCGGTTGTGTCTTGATTGCGAACAAGTCAAAAATCGTCCAGATTGCGAACAAATAAATATACCCAGTCCAGATTGCATACAAGAGATTAGTGTTCGCCTGGGATACATAAAACAGGTACAGTTTTCAAAACAGAATAATATTTAATTCTTGTTCTAGCAATATTAGCATTAACTGGTACATTGGGATATTTTCGACAACCTAACCTTATTTTAAAAATAGTTTTGTTATTGCAAATGTTTAATAATCTAGTTTGAGGTAATCTTACCATTTAGAAGAAGAGAGAGTTGTATTAATTATTATTATTATTATTATCATTATTAGTGTAGCCTCCATGGCTTAGGCAGCAGCGCGCCGGCCTCTCACCGCTGGGTTCCGTGCTTCAAATCCTTGTCACTCCATGTGAGATTTGTGCTGGGCAAAGCGGAGGCGGGACGGATTTTTCTCCGGGTACTCCGGTTTTCCCTGTCATCTTTCATTCCAGCAACACTCTCCAATATCATTTCATTTCATCTGTCATTCATTAATCATTGTCCCTGAGGAGTGTGACAGGCTTCGGAAGCCGGCACAAAGCCTATCCTCGCCGCTAGATGGGGGCTTCATTCATTCCAACCCTGACCCGATCCAATGACTGGAAAAAGGCTGTGGATTTTCATTAATATTATTATTGACACGGGGATCTGGAATGGATGGGCCAACTTAACTTGTTTTCAAGAGGTCCGCGGCGCTTTCTGCAAAATCACCCGCCAGATGACACGCCCCAACAGAAGAACACCTACAGGAGGAAGGAAGGTGGAGAAGAGGGGAACGCACAGGCTCGTCTACGGACACATCCGATAACTAATAGAATTGTCGCCGACGAAATAATGCCACAACAGTTGCTTAGTTATTTAAAAGAAGATTTAATTACCAAAGGGGCCAAGAAAAAAAAAATATAAAATCATAAAAAGGAAACTCTATTGCCATAACCTCTCTCTGGTGATGCACGTGGCTTAAGGCCAAAATAAGTCAATTACCTTAGAAAACCAGATAAGGCTTTACATGCTTGCTTGCTGAACCAAAACGAAAACATTTAATTGAAAATTAAAATAATAAAGCCCAAAAGAAAAAAAAACAGGAATACAGGTATTACCAAATTAGAAAGGGCTTGATAATATATTAAGGTACGTAATACCGACCCGACATGCAGACATCAAGGCCACGATGCAAAACGAAAAATTTAAAATTAAATTAATAAAATAAAATATGATCAATTAAGAAATCCACAATATTCGTGGCGGGGAAAAACACAGGAACATTCACCAAAACACAAAGTTAAACCAACAAGATTAACAAAAAAACATATTAAGCAATCACCACAACACGTTTGAGTCTCCCGCTCGACGCCTAGAGAATGCCTTCTCAAGACCAGAATGCACTCGGGCAAAACAAAAACCAAACATGGCCACCAAAACAGATGACCGCATGTCTAATCGAATTACGGCAAACAATTACTTTTATTAAAATAGAACGTCACCAGAGAGAAATGAAAGGAGGAAAATTATTACATCTAAATACTATTAACACGAGGCGATTTAGGCTGCTACGGATCGTACATCAAATTAATAATTGGCCAATCCCAAAGATTTCCCAAAAGAAAAAAAACTAAATAAATAATAATTTACAAGGTACGGTAACTAGGAACGTGTCTCCGGAAGGCACAGAAAAACCAATATTTACATATCAGGTAACGTTGACAAACAGAAATATTAGGCCTATAAAACAAAATAAAATACAGTATTAAAACATTAATACAAGACCAATATCGGAGCTCCCATGACAAAAAATAAATAAAAATATTTTATGCAACGTACCTTACATCCATCCTAAGTGGAGACACAAAGAACAAAAAACTAACACATTTTAAATGATTTAAAAGACATGAACTGCCTCAAAATGGCCACGAGAGCACACACGCCGTTTTCGATCACCCATGAAGCTTCTGTTCTTGTAGCCAGTCAAAATAAATATACCACAGTTCATCTTCAAGGCGAAAAGACGAAATTAAATCCTTAGGAGCACTGGCGTTTCCTTTTCTTGAATATATTCATATTTCGTAAAGGCTAGGGGCCAAAGCCCCCAGCACACGGAGAGATACTCTGTCACACCAACTGGCTTCTTGCTTTCATTACGACAGACTATTCGATGACAACATGGCGGAGATACCAAAGTCAAATACCGCACTGCATTCATGTTAATTTGTCATTGTCCAATCACAGATTGACACATCAAGTAACAATGAGCATATTATATAATTATTTTGGCGGCATGATGTACATACAGTCTTTTGTTCAATGACGTAGAATACAATATCCTTCAATTATGTCTCCACTAGGATGAGATCAGAAGACACCACAAACTCACTCTAGCGGTGGAAGATACAAGCTCGGCTAGAGGCCAATAGATGCTGCCATCTCTAGTTCCTAAGCGGAACCAAGCCATCAGGCGGTCGTTTTAAAGGTCGGGGACACATGAATATAGGGGAGATACATATTTAAAAACGTTGGTACGGGCATTGCACGTAACAATTATTATTATTATTATTATTATCATCATTATTATTATTATTATTCGCCTCTGTGGGGTAGTGGTTAGTGTGATTAGCTGCCACCCTCGCCGGCCCGTAGTACAGCTGCTTATCTGGATGGGGGACTACCTCTTATTCTCAGCAGTGCAGAAGCTAGTGGTGGGAGACAGTCCGTCACTTCCCCTTAAACCGACCTTGGGCTAACAGCCGACTTGACTATGGGCGCAGTTCAATCGGCCTAATTAAAAGTATCTGGAAATACCACTGATTATGGGCGCAGTTCCATATCTCCCGTTAGCATCCCCTCTACCATTGTCTTCAGTCTCACTGGCACTTTCTTCTGAACACGTGTCATTATCACTTATTTCAAGGTCACTGGTATCACTAATGTCATCACAGTCACTCACAGGTTCGTTCAACAGTGCACGAATAGTGTCCTCGTCATATGTGATTCTTGAAGTAGCAATCGATAGTAACTCAATTTGTGACACTAATGGAACACATGGGTCCACAGGATCCGACTTAGATTACCATAGACAAATAAAGAAACACAGCGAGCCAACAACGCAAGCGTCTAACTCAACACTGAGACATAGGAGAGTAGCGGGAACCGCACAACAGGGTAGGCAAATGTTGCAGAGTAATTACCAAACAAATTCATGCCTGGGTCCTGAGGACCCATGTGTTCCAGTTACGGGTTAGCCATTATCTGAGAATTCAATTCCATGAGTGAGACCAACTCTTAACAACTTCATGCTGTGGTAGTTAAGATGGCCCCGTTGTTTATGCCATAAATGTTCTGAGTCCTCTGTACAAATATTAGCTTGATCACTCAGAGCATCTACATGGTAAACATCCCCCACATTACTCGCAGTCAGTGCTACATTACCTGTAGCAGCAAAGTTTGCACTATCATAAACTTCACAAGTATTGTCGGTGAATACCACAACATTACCCTTTTGAGTAGCAGCAGACACAGATAACAGATTAGCAGTGAGACCTGGAACATATTCTACATTGGACAAGGTTTTTGAAATACCATTTTCTAATTGAACAGTTACATTACCAGATCCTTGGCCATACAATTTTTGATTGTTTTCTGTACTGATCTCCAGATTAGGACCAGCAGTGAAGTTCGCTATCGCAGTCTTCCTTGTACTCATATGCTTAGTAGCACCAGAGTCAACGAACCAGGGCTCTGTAGAGGCTCTTGCACTTAATGCCTGTACATCGGTCACCAGCATCATCTTGCCTTTCTTCGACTTCTGTTGAGTTGAGCTCTGCATCTCTTCTTGCCTGCAATCCCACTTCCAGTGTCCTGGCTTCTTGCATTTCCAGCAGAAGGGCTTCTTCTTCGACTTGTCTTCTCGTGAAAACAAAACGGAATCCTTGGATGGCTTGGAAGTACTTTTCCCACTCTAAATAGTATCCTGTAGCAACTTGGTTTGGACTGTGTCTGCGGTAAGGTCTGTACCGGAGCTTTCCAGGGCTATAATCATGGGCTGAAACTCATCTGGCAGACCTTTCAGCATAAGAGCTGCCACAAACTCGTCGTCCAGTGCCTTATTCATAGAGGCAAGTTGCTGAGCGAGTCCCATAACCTCACTAACATACTCTTACATAGTCTTATAGTGCTTTAATTTAACTTTGCACAATTTCTTCAAGATGCCGATCGATTCACTCCTTTATCTGAGTAGGCCATTTCAAGAGCTTCCCAGACTTCATTTGCGCTCTTACAGGGCATGACGATGGGAAAATGGATTTATCCACCAAGTGGTTAAGTCTGGCCCTAGCCCGACTCTCGTCTTACACTTACTTCGCAGCTGTTGTAGTATCTCCATCCGGGTAGCCAACTATACAGCTCCACTGATCTTCGAGTGTTAGGACGTTTTCCATCTCGAATCCCCAATCCACATAATTAAGACTACCTCGCAGCTTATCTAGGCTATAGCCGGTAACGAGGTGCTGGTTGCTGACATGTTGATTTCGATTTATAGCGAAATTCAGAGTTCATATAACGAGCAGTCTATCATATGCAGTCTTTATTCGCACGGTGGATTCGTCCCTGGGCCCATAACCTGTTGAATTATGAGGCAAACAGGCAATTGAAATGGAGAACACACGTTTGCTGAACTTGACATTTACTAGAATTGAAAAAGTGATACAACATTCTTTATACATACCAAAGAAAACAAAAGAGAATCATATCTCTATTGAGCAGGGTTAAGTCTAAAAGTGTGACCAACACAATCCATGGTCACATATTTAACAGTGTATTAGAAGGAAGGTAGATAATTAGGAAATCTTGTAGTTTAACGTGACCTACTTTATAAGTGGAGTCCAACTCACGATGTCCGGATTTGAACGCCATTTCTGTGACCGTTAAACGAATCGAGAAGACTTACCCTTGCATACTGATCCACTCGCAAATCCCCTGGTAACACCAGTTTATATTCATCAGGGGCTCACATCCCAGCTGAGTCGGGCATTGCTTCTGTTTCCCCTTTCTTGTCGAAACACTGTGTTTAACTATTGTTCTCTTTAGACCCTGGTGGTGTTAGGATACCCGAGACCTTGCTAATCCTTCATTGGGTCTTGTCATTTTTGATATCCTCATTTTCGGAGGGGTCACATCTCGATTAAAGATCCTAAAGGAAGCAGGGTTTGTCTAGCATGGTGCACCCTCAGGGCCTCGTGGCTAGCGAGCTTAGGAGGTTATGCATGCCACGAGGACAAGACAAAATGAAAAGGGCACACGTTTCTGTATCATGGGAGGGTTGAGGTACCGTATGTTAAAAGGTACTAATGAACATTTAAACTATCAGAGCAGGAGCTGTAATCTTGTCGCTCAGTGCCATTAACAGAGAGGCCAGTCTACTTCAGGCAATGAAAAACCAGGTAATGCTGCAAAACCAATAGTTGATCACATAAATACTATTCCCAAAAACTACGGCATTACACAGGGATAGCAATTAAATATCTATCTGAAAAGAAGCACCCTGAGATCCTATAGCCTGTATAGAAGTATCTTTAAAGAGCCAGTCTAACTTTTGGTCTTCCACACGTGTATACAAGTAGTCAATGTCGAAAAATCTCTGAAGAAATAAAAGTACATCACTAAATGACCTATCGAAGAGGGTTGCAATACCAGAACTGCTGGTTCACAAAAGAAAGGCAAATACATTTTATTCCAAAACGAAAGCTATTACACTAAAATCCATAAATAATAAAATAATAAACTTGCAACAATAAAATTTGACTTCATACAGTATTTACACCTGCCACAAATTCCTGTACAATGTTAGCTGACAATTAATGTGTTCAATGTGACATCATTACGTTCTGAAAAGACAACATTTAACACTTATCTTGAAAGGCAAGGCCGCAAAGGTCAACATGAAGTTGTATCATTTATTATTGATACACTTAAGAACCTACATATTTTCTCCTACTCTTACACCACAAGAAAACGTAACCGTACTGTAATACGTTTTATATTAGGTCTGGTATCTGTGGGAAGATTTGAAACAGTACCGGTAAATCAATATTTATTCACTAATAATAGACAATTTGCTTCCTTAAAAAGAGTCGTAGGATATTCCTAGGTACTGACAGGATTAACGTTTAAAATGAATACACTGAATTGAACATAATATCCTCAAAAGCCAAGAAATTTACAGTTCATACAGTACAATGTCCAGATATTATAATTTTTAAAACTCGGTGGCCACCGTTATTCAAGAAAAACTATCTTTTATTGGAATCAAGTGGTTGGAGAGTACCTAGAGATCAAAAGCAATCTTTTCTGACTTCTCACTTCACATACGCAAGGGACAAACAATACAACATCGAACATAGAAGGTATGGTTGCATTCAAACTTAGAACCAATAATTCAAATATCATAAGTTTACCAACACAGTTGGCATATTCAGGAGGACGTGTGCTTATTGATTAAAAGAAATAGATGACATGAGGAAGATAATGCCTGGTGATTTTTGCAGTGAAGTTCTCAACTGCCCTGCTTGTACAAAGAGAATGTTGAGTGAAAAAAATGTAGATCAGATAAATGTAAATAAGTGGACTAGAAGAAAAACGCGTGAAAAATAAGATTTCCCGTTATTATGAAAAACAATACATGTCATGGTAGCTAAAACATTACTCTAAGGCTGTTTAGGTTTGAGATGTTCATTCAACTGCCCCTTCTATATGTATGTATATGTGTTTTGATGTTCATTTTCTGTCGGAAGAAGTTTATTATCTCTGGTGTACCGGTAGTCAAATCGGCTCCTTCTCCATTCCTCAACTGGATGGCAGCACACTCCTTGGGTATGACCCATGTCTATAGGAGGCAGTGGACAAGGAGGCCGTGGATACATTCTGTTTAGTATTCAGGGAGAGGTAGAGTGGGATTGTTGGAAGAAGATTGTTTTCTGAACGGCAAGAGAGGCAATCTGTATAATAAACCTGCTATGTACTGCACCCGTTCCGCTATGGCATGCGATGACCCAGCTGACATAGCATATCACATCAAGCGTTACGGAACACATAGACAATGAAAATAAAATAAGGAATGTGTCGGAATCCAGTTGAAAATTTTAAAAAATCAGCTATGGGTAGCACGAGACGAAGTATCTCAGGGTCGTTTAGGGGCTTAATTTAACAACAATAAAATGAAAGAGGCGCCATCAAGCTGGATTCCTAGCAAACCACATCCTTCCTGGTTAAGCCTTACAATGAAACAGGAAGGGACAAAGGAAAAGATTCCATCACGAATTTTAAAATTCAAACAAAAGAAAATGTATTAAATTATTGGCAAGATCAAAGTAATCAAAACAATTCCTGCCTAGGAGAATGGTGAATATTAGGTTGAGAGAGTTCATTTCAATTCCATCCATCTCCATCCTGCTTTACTGTTCACATGATCAAAGAAAAATAACTATAAGCTCATCTTGTTCACTCAGGGCCGAAGCACTTATCACACGAAACACAATCACTTGTGATCCACGAGGCCTAATATCAATTTACATTTTAACAGCAATTCATGTGAATTTCAAATGGTTATCATTTTCACACATTTATATACAAATTATATTGAGCACTTGTTTAAGTAAAAAAAAGGCTAATCGTTCCCTACATCATTATCACAATAAATTCGTAATCATCTTAATCATAAAATCTAAATCAACTAATAATCAATTCTAAATCATCTAATCATCAATTCTAAATAATCTAATCATCTGGTGTGTTCAAGATATGTTATAAATTCGTTAATAAATTGGCATGTCAGCTACTTAATTCAGCCATAATCAGATGTTTCTTTGTCTTCAGCAAATAATCATCAGATCAGATTAGCGACATAAATTCTCATCCAGAGTGATTTAATTAAATATCATAATAACATGGATTAATTCAAATATCCAGAATACCCAACTTTGATCAAATTAGAGGTGTCATCATATAATATCACATATATTAAAAATTGCCAGATCTCGTTATAATCAAATACTTTAGAGGGTTATGCATATATTGCATTCAACAACCATATTAATTGCCATACAAAATGATTACCATATATTCTCTACATTTGGATACCATCATCCAATAACGACCACTTGAACCAATGTTCATTTAGAAAAACCACTTCATTATTTCAGTATCAAACATCATCATCTATTCACAATAATTCCTCATAATTGTTCAGCGCATTGCCTGAACTAAGAACCAGACTGGGTTTACACTAACCTTCCAGTCAACATATTTATTTCAACATGGTAACCTCTCAAAGACTGAGGCAATATCTTCACATTATAAACTTGGCAAAATTCCTCAAGAATATGCATTTAATAAGCATCACAAACTTGTAATAAATGGCTTCGAATATTAACAAAGCTGATCCATCAAAGCTATGACCAAAATGACTGTGTTTAACAACCTATCAAATAAAGTGTAGATCACTGAACTAATTCTCAACAAGCTCCAGGCATGGATTAAATTTAAAGATAGTGTTACTCTGGATAAATTCATAAAATCTGTATTCATAAATATGATCAATGGTTATACCAATATTCCCGTTCATATATCGTTTATTTCTGCCTGTGATTTATTTCTGATTCAAAAACCTGCCTGCTAGAAGAACTATTTCAAAATCCTTGGTCAAGTCTTAAATCAACCATAAGAAAAATATGTATTTATTAGTGTTCTGACATAACATCTACTGGATCAAGGACAAGAATCACGAGATGTGATCCTGATTACATTTATCTTTACTGGATTCGACAATAAAAATCAACCAATATGTGACTGTCAATTATAGTTAAATTCTCTGACTGTCCATGTAGCATTCTGATGAAAATATGATTCCCTAGTGTACGTGAGGCAAATAACACCTCTCAATTGCTCTAGGCAAATTGGCCCTACATCGAAGACTAATGGTGAAATGATCCCTAACTGTAGGTAAAGGCGGTTGACACCACACAATTGCTCTAGGAAAAAGGCCCTACATCGCTGGCTAATACGAGAGGTTCCCTAGTGTAGGTGAGGCGAATAACACCACTCAATTGCTCTAGGCAAGAGTCCCTACATCGCAGGCTGAGTGATAGAATGCATTGGACTGGAATCAACTACAACTGTTCAGTCACTGATACATATTCGCTAAAGCGACTTAAATGCAACAAAACAAAATGATCCATTCGAAGAAGAAATATCTAACATCAAGCTCCACACATCTATGAAAAACGTTGAGAATGCAAACACCAGTTTGCAGGCATCGAGTCACGAAAACACCCGATCAAATAAATCAACACGAGTATCATGCCATAACTCGACATAATAAGAAATTTAGGTCTAAATTCAATCATATCAGCGCATTGTAAAAGATCGAAGAAATGCTCTTATAAATCTGCAAGATATCCTTCACATGCCTGTGAATCCATAATGAAATATTCTAATTAAATGCTATCAACGATGTTTAAATATACCCGTGTGCTCATAAAAATTCATTTCATAGCGAAAAACTCATGTGGATGCTCACATTACCTTATGATGTTTCAGTCGGTCGTGAATGTTCATTTCCAGAGATCGACGAAAACCCCTAAGATCCATGAAAAATTGCCAAAAGATCGACGACATCTTGTATCTTCACCTCGGATCTGGAATCGGTAATCTTCTTTTCCTGGGTCGACTTCGGGACCGTCACTCCGTTCGGCCAACCTGCCTCTTCAGTGTTTAACGCTCCACGTCGATGTAGAAAGTTCCCATCTCAAAAGTGGTGTCCATAAATTCTATAAATTCCCTGGGTTAAGCAGCATAAATGGTAACCCCATTATACGGTCTGTCATATCACGCCACTGTTCCATAAGTATTTCCAAGATTTCATCAATAAATTCACCATAAATAATTATAGGATTGCACAATTATTAATTTTATGTTGCGTGACGATAAGTTTTTATACACCCTGTATTTGGCATAAATGGTAACACGCACGACTGTGGTTTGTGCATGCTTGGAAATGTTCTAGTAGAAAGTCAATTGTGAAACACTTCATCACTGAAAATATTTTAATACAATGTTCACTTGACTAGTTAAGTGATCAGTCATATATATTAGAAGCCCGTGGTTGCTATAGTTCAATTGGAAATTATTACATCAGCTGTGCTTCGAAATACAGCATTAATATCGTTCACCAATACTGTTTGCTTGTAGGCACGCGTATATTATTCACTAACGTTTGTGCTGAACAAAGTTTTAAGAAAGCACATCACATAAAGGAAGCAGAAAGTGCTTCGTAATATCACTGGTGTCCTACATTAGAATGCATCCATGCCGGCCTTTAGAAATTACGGCTATGTTTGCTGCAATATGTTCGAGGTTCCTGCCATATGGTGACCGTCAAATGCTTGAGTGAGCTGCGGCAAGTATTCACTACGCATTTATAAATCCTGCGTTAGCCTGTTAATGTCACGGCTGAATTGTATCGTAAGTTAAGTTCTATTTGTACAAACACTGAAGTGAAGATTACAATAATTGTAATACGCTTCGCAACTGCCCGATATTTCTCCTCACGTGAGAACGCATTACTGCACTAAAGCCGCAGTCTGCTCGCGACTGTACCGTATCGCCAGCTGTAAAAATAACTGCGCTGTTTCACACGTGCTCGCAAGCCATTGCACCGGACTTCACTGCGATAATGAAATGTGCTCCACTCGCATCCGTATTCCACTGTATCGAACTGTACTAATCCGTACTGAAACTTGTACTGTAAGAATGCGAATGATAGTCTACTGAAAAGACTGATGAACTGTCCTGCAGATTGCCCACATATATCCGGCCACTCGCCTGTCACATGACTTATCCTCCCTTCCTCAGAGTAGGGGTAAGCGGAGCAACTCCTTCCGACGTCATATTCCCTCTATCGGAGTGCAATTAATAAATCCTTTATAATGATCTAAGCTTCTTTCAAGGTGTCTTCAACCAGGACAAGGGGTAAAAATAAAATTTTCATCGTAATTTCAATTTTTCTTGACACGTTCATAAGGTCGTGATATAAAAGTAATAAATATCCTTGTGCAAATGTCCCGTCATGCATGCGTATCAAGGGACGGCCATTACTCCTTCCAGCCAGTCTGACGTAATGCTCCCACAAAGCAACGTTCGTGACGCCAGCGCTCTCTTTTCTTGCTAATAATTTCCAACATGGTCAGCGTAGCTGATCTTCCCAAGTACATATCGGGTACAGTACGCGGTAAATATTTACCATTCTAGCATAATGGCTAATTCAGCATATTATCATCCAGACGCATTAAGGGGCTGCATAATATTGTTGCGACCTCGACTCTCCACTCTGCCTGGTGGTACGGACTTCAGCCGTCGACCACCCAGGGGTTCTTTAACGGGCTCCTTCACGCTTAGGGGTTTTTGTGAGCTCAGGTAACGGGATTGTTACCGTGTCCTTACAGATCGTCTCACCAACGATCAACAACACGCCACTTATAATCATGGAGGGTGGAATGAGGGAGTTGTAGGAACACGGGTTTGCTCCCTAATAAAAGAGGTCTGCACTGCCAGTTTATTCCTTCTAAATCCTTGAAGGAATCCACCGTGCAAGTACGAGGCTCTCAAGAATCAATTATACTAGATTACGATAAGCAGCGTCTGATCTCACCTGATCCTCCGCTTGGCTCTTCTCAACGCTGTTCGACTTCAGTCCCTTTTTGGTCAAAGAGCACCCGATGTCTCGTCACTTCCGATCTCCCGATCGGCGGATATGTCCCCTTATCTCCAACCTTCCGTTCTGTCGTCGCCTCGGGTAGTCTGGTCCCTCTCTCTCTGACTGACCTCGACTGACCTGAGGCCGCTGATTTTAATGCACAATCCTGCCAACGCGTGCATTCCACTCAGCCCGTGGCATTGCACCTCATGTACTCATTTGAACCGAGGGTGAATGTCCGATACAGTTCAAGGATGAACTGACATCGGGACATACAGTAACAATATAAATATCTTCCGTGATACAATTGATTAGCCTACATTCAGACCAAATGTTCAGCTCTACAGAACTATACGCAATACAATAAGCTTCTAATGGCATCTCCAAGCCACTACAGAAATGTACCAGGTACTATTCATACTATTCATAGGAATAATAAATGAGTGTTATTTTAATCTTTCTACATACAAGATATATGTGTTACAGTCCATACATTAAGAAATGATAAGCATAAACTGACCAAACTTACAGTCCACCTATCAAGTAGCTACAACTAAGTTAATGAGCCAGAGAACAAATCGTCCAACATGACCATTTTATGGTAATCTCCGGGCACGGATATCTATCAGTACGCTGTCTATTGATAATAATTACGGTCAGTAATGTGCATTCATATTTTTCTGTGAAGTGTTTATACATAGTGCTATACAGTTCCAGCGTGAAATGTACACCACGCTCGCCACAAAGAATGGTACTGACAATCACCAATCAGAGTGGTTTAGTGATCTAGTGGTTGTAGCAAGTTAGGAGCAGCACCGGTCTGTCAGACAATGTACGGTACCTTTCAAGCTTATTCTATAGTTCCTGTATCTGCTTTCCCACATCATGGATGAAACTCAGCGCAGTCTATTAATTAAGAAAAGAGGCTCAGCAAAGGCCAGCTTAAGACGCATAATGAATTTCGTTAAATGCTTTCAAAGTGATCAAGATATGGAACATATTCGTATCCGCTTGTATCAATTAACAGAGATATGGCACAATTATGACAAATTCTAGTCTGAACTTGAATGGGGTGACGACAGTCAAGATCATGGTGTAGACAGAGATGATTTTGAAAATTCATTCATTGCTCTTAAGGTAGAGATGACTGCTCTGGTAAAGCCAGTATCATCTGAGATTAATTCAAGTAGTGACAGTCAATCAGCTCAAGCTAATGCTACTTGTGATACCAATAGCATCCGCTTACCTACCATCAATCTTCCTTAGTACGATAGTGATTAAAGAACATGGGTGCGATTCCGTGATACGTTTGACAGCTTAGTCATTTCAAATGAATCTTTATCAGAGGTGCAAAAGCTCCATTATTTGTTATCTTCATTGAAAGGTGAACCCAATGAACTGTTTCAAAATCTCACTATTTCAAATGGCAATTTCTCAGTTGCTCGGGGCTTATTAAACCAGCGGTATAATAACCCGAGGTTAATAGTGGCTAAACATACCACTGAATTACTGTCACCTCCTCGTGTAAGTAAAGATTGTGCTTCAGAATTACGACATCTTGTCAATCACATGAGGCGTAATATCAATGCTGTAGAGACATTCTGCACAAAGAGCCAACTCCATGAAGTACTGTTAGCTCAGCTGACGCTATGCAGTGTTGACTCAACTACAAGGAAATCATGGGAATTGGAAACTAGTTCGCACGAAATTCCTAAACTCGATGAGCTTCTGTCCCTCCTGGAAAGTGGATGCCAGGTTTTAGAACTCAGTCAAGCTAATCATTCTAAGGCACACTTCAGTGTCAATCATAAGTCTGGTAATGCCAGTGCGTTAAAATACAATAAAGCAAATAAGCATTCTAGTGCATTTGTTGCCATCAGTGACAATACGTGCTCCTATTGTTTATACCTTGTATAAATGTCCTTCATTTACCCAACTAAGTATCCATGTTCGATACAAGTTTGTGATACACAACAAATTGTGTTTTAATTGCATGAAATCTTCGCATGAGCACAGGGCCTGCCAGTCTGGTAACTGTAAGAAATGTGGTAAATTACATCACACACTTCTCCATCAGGATCACCAAGTCCGTGGAAGTACCAGTCCGCTCAGTCATAACACAGACACTAAACATGTCCCTGCACTCTCGCCCAATAACCAGTTGCTAACTAGGAGTCACTGCAGTTTAAGATGAATCCAAACACTCAGGTTCTTCTTTCAACTGCTATAGTAAAATTGAAAAACCATACAGGTATGCTACACCCCTGTCGAGCCCTGTTGGACGGTGGTTCTCAAACTAACTTCATCGGTGATTCCATGGCCCGGCTTCTCAATCTATAACGATGTAAAGATGCCATTCCAATCCATGGATAAACAATGTAGAATCTCATACCACCCACAGTGTCAGGGTCGAAGTACACTCCAATGTGTCTAATTTTAAGGCGAATATCAGTTGTTCAGTACTGCAAAGAATAACTGGGGATATTCCGTCAACATTCATCAACAATGAAGGTTGGAACCTACCTAGTGTTGTTGCACTTGCTGATGATAGATTCTATCAACCAGGCAGGATAGATCTACTCATTGGTGCCGAACTGTTCGGCTGTCTTTTGCGGGCAGACAAACGGACGAGACCAGGTGATTATCCAGTTCTTCAAGACACAGAGCTCGGGTACATCCTCTCCAGACGAGCACAAATGCAGAACGCAACCAAATATCCACAGCAACCCCAAGGAACCTTCTTGGTTAGAAATCATACTAATCTTGATAAGCGACTGCAATAGCTTTGGGAAATTGAAGAACTGAGCCAGACTCCTTCAACTAGAGAAGAACGCCAATGTGAGCGACATTTTAAACAAAATGTCAGCAGAGATGACACAGGCAGATATATAGTTTACCTACCCATTCGCAACGATGACAAACAACTAGTTGACTCATATGGCCATGCCAGCGGTAGACTTCAACAATTAGAGCATCGTTTACAAAGACAGCCTTTCCTGCGTGCAGCGTACAATGAATTCCTTCAGGAGTATGAAGATCTGGGACACATGAAGAAAATATCAAGGGGTCAAGGGAAGGCAGGAGAAGTCTATTACTTACTTCATCATGCAGTCTTCAATCCCTCAAGTACCACCACAAAGACTCTGGTAGTCTTTGATGCGTCTGCTAAAACAACCACTGGTTTGTCTCTCAATTACAAACTTCTTGTGGGACCTACAGTACAACAAGATTTGCAATCCAATATTCTACAATTCAGAACTCATGAGGTCATATTCACAGCTGACATAACTAAGATGTACAGGCAGGTGAAGGTACACCCAGAGGATACTGGACTCCAGAGAATATTGTGGAGAAGTTCACCAGAACAGCCAGTCACTATCTATGAACTTACTACAGTTACATATGGTACGGCATCAGCACCTTATCTTGCAACTCAGTGTCTCCGGCAACTAACTGATGACGAAAATCACAGGTTTCCGCGAGCTGCAGAGATTTTAAAGCGGGACTTCTATGTGAATGATGTTCTTAGTGGATCAACCATTATCAATGATGATCAAAATCTCGTACATGAACTCATTGAGCACCTCAAAAGTGGTGGTTTTCCATTAACGAAATTTAGTTCAAATCATCTGGCCTTACTAGACCCCATCCCTCCGGCATTAAAACAAACCGATTTCCCTCTTCTACTGGACACTTCAACCGAAGTGAAGACATTGGGATTATTGTGGCATCCCATAGAAGACACATTGACGATTGTTGCCAAAACAACATCATCTTCTTGTGCTAGTGATGGGAATACAAGGGATTCACCAGTCACTGAGAGAGATGTGGCATCTGCAGTCGCATCGGTTTTTGATCCATTTTGGCTTGCGAGTCCTGTCGTGATCAATTGCAAATTCTTTTAACAACAACTAGGGTTACACAACATAGGTTGGGACGATAAACTTGATACTGAACTCAATACACGATGGCGTCAACTTAATTCACAATTGTCTATTACTACTACTACTCCTCGGCACTACAGTCCATGTAAGACCTTGGCCTCTCCAACAATCGTTGCCCAATCCTGACGATCTTCTGTACGTTTCCTCCATCCTCTTACTCCCATCTTGCGTAAGTCGTCCTCCACGTCGTCCAACCATCGTTTCCTAGGTCTTCCTTTGCATCTTCTTCCACCTGGATTTCCTCTATAGGTCTTTTAACCACTCTATCACCAGCCATTCTCTCCACATGTCCCAGCCATCTTAGCCTATTACTCTTTACTTCCGAAACTATATCAGGATGCCCATATAATTCCTCCAATTCTTTGTTTTCCCGTATTCTCCATCTTCCTGCCTCATTCACTGCTCCATAAATCTTCCTCAGGATTTTCCTTTCCCATCTTCTCAAAATCTCCTCTTCTGCCACAGTCATAGTCCATGTTTCCGATCTGTACATTACCACTGGTCTTATAACTGTTCGGTACAATGTCACCTTTGATCTTCTACTGAGGATGCGCGCTTTGAGGATTTTTATCAGTGCCCAATAAGCTCTATTACCGGCTGCAATTCTTGCTTTTATTTCTTCTCTTGTGCTATTATCTTCAGTAACCAGTACTCCCAAATACTTGAAACTTTTACACCTCTCAAAATTCACCCCATTTAGGTTTATAAATAAATTTATTTATTTATCTTTCTCCACAGTATTTCTCCTAGATAATAATAAATATTGAGTTTTGTTGTAGTTCACTCGTAATCCTACTTCTTCTGATTCTTTTTCTAACCGTCCCAACCCTTCTTCAAGATCTTTCAGTCTTCGTGACAGCATACCTACATCATCAGCATACGCTAGATTTTGGCTCATGCGGTTTAACAGCGTGCGTGCCTCCTGGATTGCTGATATATATCTTCCTCATTACTCTCTCTAGTACTATATTGAACAGCAGCGTGGAGAGTATGTCCCCTTGTCGTAAGCCTTGGTTTACCTCAAAATCTTTTGAGAGTCTTCCTTCAACTTTAACTCGATATTTTGTGCTTGTAAGAGTCATTTGCACCAATCTGATTAGTTTGGGTGGGAATCCCATGTCCATCAAGGTCTGATACAGAGTTTTCCTTTTTACACTATCATAAGCCTGTTTGAAATCCACATATAGATGGTGCACATCCACATTATATTCGTAACACTTTTCCATTATTTGCCTTATTGTGAAGATATGGTCCGCCGTCGATCTACCCTGTCGGAATCCACACCCGCAAGTCTGTCTTCAACAAGAGGTGTAAGTCTCATAGCCATTACCTTGGCTAGGATTTTATAGACCACACTAAGCAGTGCTATGCCACGATAATTTTCACACTTTGCTTTATCATTTTTCTTATGGATTGGGCAAATAATGACCGTGTTCCACTGTTCTGGCATCACCTCCTTCTCCCATATCTCCACAATCAACTGGTGTACCAGCTTTGTCAAATGTTCCCCACCACACTTAATCATCTCACCTGAAATATTATCACCCCCTGGGGCTTTGTTATTCCTCAAGCTTTTAATTGCCAAACTAACCTCCTCCAGCGTCGACATGGGTACTGGCCTTGCATCAGTGTTATCCTTGCACCATGGTTGGTTATTCTCTTGACCCTCCTGTTCTAGCAATACCGTCTCTGCAATAGCATTGAGCAGCTCGCTGAAATATTCAGCCCATCGATCTAAAATCTGTTCTTCTCCTCCTATGTAATTTCCTTCTTTATCTCTGCAGAAAACTGTTCGGGGTTGATAGCCCTTCTTCACTTCCTGTATTCGTTTATAGTACTTTCTTACTTCTTGATTATTGTATTTTTCTTCTAGCTCTTCAATCCATTTCTTCTCTGATTCCCGTTTCTTTCTTCTACAAATTCTATCTGCCTCTTTCCTTTTCTTTTTATGTTCTTCTGTATTGTTTCTCGTTGGTCTACTTATCATTTTCTCCCTTGCAGCATTCCTTTCCATTATAACTATTTTACATTCTTAATCGAACCAGATTTGTCTTTTAATCCTTTCTTCTGTCCCCAGTACTTCTTCTGCAGCTTCGTGTAGTGCGTTCCTCATTATACTCCATTTTCCTTCTACTCCCTCTAAATCCCAATTTTGTTTAGTCTCCAACTTCTTCCGTAAATGTGTTTCATATTGTTCGGCAGTTTCCTTTTCTTTTAGTTTTAAGACATTATACCATCTAGGGTCTTTCCTCATCTTTCCAGATCTGTACACTGCTATATGCTGTCTATATTTTACCCTTACTATGAAATGGTCAGAGTCACAATCCGTTCCTCTACAACTATCAACTTCGAGTATATCAGATGCATGTCTTCTATCAATTACCACATGGTCAATTTGGTTGAATGTGGTTCCATCTGGTGAGCACCATGTTACTTTCCTTATATTCTTTCTCTGAAGCCATGTACTTTTCACAATCATTTCATTTCCCATGGCAAAGTCGATGAGTCTCTGTCCATTATTATTTGATACCTCATGCCGACTTTCCTTTCCTACCGTCTCTCTAAATGCTTCTTCTTTTCCCACCTTCGCATTGAAATCACCTAACACGATTTTTACATCTTGCCTTGCTATACCCTCGAGTTCCTGTTCAAGCTGACTGTAGAACGTGTCTTTCACCTCATCCTCCTCTGTGGGGGCATATACACATATAAAGGTGATATTAAAGAATCGTGCATTCATTCTCAAAGTACATATCCTTTCATTTACTGTCTTAAAATTCAGTACTGCTGTTTTATATCTATTATCCACGAGGAAACCTGTGCCACCTATTCTTCCACTGTCGCCTCCGCTATCCATTATTATGGTTATCACTTCTCAATATACCATCTCCTCTCCATTTGATCTCTTGGATCGCTGCCACTCCTATACTATATTTCTTCATCTCTTCCTTAAGGCCCTTCAACGCTCCAGGTTTGTTCAATGTTCTCACATTCCAGGTTACTATGTACATATCATTTTCCGTTTACATTTTCCTTTTCCTTGCATAGGTCGTTTATCATTATCATCAGTCCTGCTATTATTGTATTGGAGTTTCATAACAGACTATTTTTTCGATATGGGGTTGTTAGCCCCATGATCAACCCCCAACCTGGAGTACCAGGGTATCCCTCTTTGTCTGACCCATCACCTTTGACCTGTCCGGCATGGGAGGCCCTACCAGGAACTCGTGCTCCCGCCGGCATAGCTCGCAGGATCATTTGGGCTCTCAAGCCCCCACATCACGACAAGATGAGGATACCATCGTGAGGGTCACAATTGTCTAAGCTGAATGAAATTATGGTTGACAGACATGTATTAGTCAAGGGTACACCGTATCATATACAACTCCATGGCTTCTATGATGCCAGCGAGGAGGCACATGGAGTCTGTCTCTACCTACGTTCTACATCACAACAAAGAGAGACTCAGGCGAGATTGCTTTGCTCAAAGCCTCGTGTAGCCCCTCTCAAGCAAGTAACACTGCCGAGATTTGAACTTTGTAGAGCTTTGTTACTCGCTCGACTAGTGCACAAAACAGTGCCTATCCTAGATTTAGAGATCTCTAAAATCATATTGTGGACTGATTCAACCACTGTGCTTGCATGGTTATCATCACCACCTACCAGATGAAAAACGATTGTTTCTAACCGAGTGGCTGAAATCCATGATTTACCCTACGACAGCACTTGGATGCATGTATCATCACAGGATAACCCTGCAGATTTGATATCTCGAGGCACTAACCCTGTGACTCTACAGAACCAGGAATGCTGGTGGACTGGACCATCATGGTTAATTCTTCCTTCATTAGACTGGCCTACATTCGCATCAAATGTTACAGGCACAGAACTTCCAGAACAACGAACACCTACCATTGTTGCATTATCTTTGGAATGTATCAAAGAGAGCATACTGGTCAAATACTCATCATTAACTCATTTGCTGAGAGTTGTCAGTTATTGCTTGAGATTTGTTCATAACACTCAGCATCCAGCCAACAAAACAAGATGTGAGTTAACTGCACAAGAACTACAAATCTCGCTACATCGGTGCATTAAAATGACACAGCATGAAGTTTACAGAAAGGAAGTTGCATCTGTTCTAGAGCATACAGAGATCACACCCAAGAGCGACCTTCGGGATCTCCATCCTTTTCTAGATGAAAATGGCTCTCTTCGTGTAGGTTGACGGCTATTCCACTCACAACTAGCTTACGACACCAAGCATCAGTTAATTTTACCTCCTGCTCATCACTTTACTAAACTAATCATCAAAGCTGAACACAGTCACCTGTTACATACAGGACCATAATTACTAATCACTTCAACAACGGAAAAGGTGGCATTCAGCATGCGCTACTCCTCAGCCAGGAGAAGTAGTCCTTATGAAAGAAGAGAATCTGCCTCCACTATCTTGGAAACTAGCAACGATATGTGAAGTGTTCCCAGGGAAGGATGGTCTTTTTCGGGTAGTCAATGTTGGGACTTCAACAGGAAACATTGTGAAAAGACCAGTGAACAAACTTGTTGTTCTTCCTTGTTAATTATTATTTAGTGTTCTTTATTTATTCAGTGATTTACTATGCAAGTGTTTTGTTTGTGAGAGTACTTAATGTATTATATGTTTTTGAAACATCATAGCCTACTGTTTCAACGGGGGGAGCATGTTTAAGTTTGAGATGTTCATTCAACTGCCCCTTCTATAGGTGTGTACCCAATTTGCGCCCCTGGGCACGTGTTTATACTGTTCCTTTTCTGTCGGAAAGCGTTAATTATCTCTGGTGTACTCAAATGGGCTCCTTCTCCATTCCTCAACTAGATGACAGCACACTCCTTGTGTCTGACCCATGTCTATAGAAGGCAGTGGACAAGGAGACCGTGGATACATTCTGTTTAGTATTCTGGGAGAGGAAGAGTGGGATTGTTGGAAGAAGATTGTTTTCTGAACGGCAAGAGAGGCAATCTGTATAATAAACCTGCTATGTACGCAGTAATTAGTAACCATTCTAACATATGGCTAACTGAACATATTATCTGCCAGACGCAATAAGGGGCTGCATAATATAAATATCTTCCGTGATACGTTAGACTAGCCTACATTCACGCCAAATGTACAGTCCTACAGAACTATAAGCAATACAATAAGCTTCTAATGACATCTCCAAGCCACTACAGAAATGCACCAGATACTATTCATAAGAATAATAAATGAGTGTTATGTTAATCTTTCTACATACAAGATATATGTGTGTTACAGTCCATACATTAAGAAATGATAAGCATAAACTGACCAAACTTACAGTCCACTTATCAAGTAGCTACAACTAAGTTAATGAGCCAGAGAACAAATCGTCCAACATGACCAAAGGGAAACATTGAAAAGCAGTATTTTGTTTTCATAATAGGACGCTAACATGAATATTCTCTAACCCTTAATTAGGGTATCTTATTCATTCATATGCTGGCTTTAAATAGTAATTTGTGTACACCTTAAAACACAGTTTATCTGACATGTGCTTTTTGAGAAAAAATCAATTCAATTACATTGTTGCGAAAATAATTGTGATTCCTCTGCATGTTTCAGTAGACGTTTGAATAAAACTTAGTTAAAATTTGGAAAACATTTATTGAACGACAGAGGTATGTAAATTGCTTTATGAAATGCACAAAAAAAAGGTATGTAAACCATATAAGTCAAAAAGAACCAGCGCCAATTCTCAAGGGTTAATTAGGACGTAAGTTGAGTAGAATTACAGGAAGAGCACAAATCAGTCGGAGGGTGAAAGAGACAGATGCTGATTACTCTCGCATATCTTGACATGTCTGATGAGATGGCTTCGATGTTTGTAACTCTTGTTACATATACTGCACGAAAATAGTTTACTCTCACTGTGAACGAACATGTGTTCCTTCAAAATACTGATCCGTTTGAATTTCTTGTTACATACAGGGCATGCGTGAGGCAACAACGAAGTGTGCACCTGCATATGCCTCTTGAGCTTGCGACACTGAGGAAATTTCTTGTCACAAACTACACACGAGAAAGGCAACTCGACTGAATGACGAATGGCGTGCGCTTGAAAATTGCTCATATCAGTAAATTTCATTCCACAAGTTGAACATAAATGAGGTCGTTGTCTTGTGTGTACCACCATATGTTTTTTCAAGGTTCCACTCTGAGTGAACTTCCTGTTACATATCGTACAGGAATAAGGCTGATCTCCACTGTGTCTTAACGAGTGCCTCTGCAAAATTCCCAATTGCGTAAAGGTTGAGCCACAGACTGCGCAACAAAATGGCCGCTCACCTGAATGAACACGCATATGAGTGGAGAGATGATATCTCTGTCTGAAAGTCTTACTGCACACTGAGCAAATGTAAGGCTTCTCACCTGTGTGAGTAAGACAGTGTTTATTCAAGCTCTTCAAGTTGCTAAACTCCTTTTTACAAACACTGCAGAATTGTGGCCGCTTCCAAGGAGGTACCCATCCATCTGGCTGGCCAGGTATATAAATTCCAGAACGATACCATGAGGGTGCCGCTGTGTTATGTGTTAACACGTGAGCTTTAAATACTGAATGTAAGGAAAACGTTTTTTTGCATTTCTCACAAGAATATAGCGTTCCAGCCTTCACCTGTCCACTGTGACTGAAATTAGAAAGTTGTTCATCAGCTGTCTCTGACGAGTTCTGCGCCCTAAAAGAGAAAATACTTCAATTTACTATCTATTCTCTAAGCTAGAGAGGAAAAATAGAAACAATAGTGAGAGTTCTGTTTCCCTTACACAGACTGTCTGAGCGTTGAAATAGTGCCGATGATTATTTTATCAGCAGTATTGACCATCCACCATAGGATACATAAAAGGATAATGATAAGACAATACAACAGAAGTAAAAGGAATTTGTTATAATTCCCCGGAAGTAAATGATGAGTTTCTTAAACATTTGATAACTGTTCACTGTTATATGCATGTGTTGGACTACAGATATGCACTTATAGCATTTCACTCCCAAAGTTACATTATAATGCTTCAATAATTATTAGATCGGAGCATGCGTATTAATTACTCTTCTTCCTCCAGGCTTTGTTCTCATTATGTTTTGGGGTCCAACATTCTGCACCTCGGTCTCCAATTATTGCATCTATAGGGCGAAGACCTACGATGCACATATCCTCACGTAAGGTATCCATCTCTCATTGGTCGGCCTTGAGGTCCAACGAGCTTGAATAGAAGTAACTATCGGGTCTCGTGCCCATACCAACGTAACCATGCGTCTCTCATTTTAGCTGTGATAGGGGCATTTCCATGGGTATTCCGGACGTCTTCATTCCTAATATAATTCAGCCGTGTAATACACAAGGACCAGAAATTAGCACCCGATTCTCCATTGAGTGAAAGGCCTGTTTGAGTTCCTTTGTATTAGGCCAGCATTCAGCCCCATACAAAGCTACTGGGCGGATGATAGATAGATCTTCGTATTGAGACGCAAAGTGATCCAACGGTCACAGAGAACGCCTGTGACCTGGCGTCACTTCATGCACGCAATATTCGCCCTTGAAGGTGCGTCGGAGTGTCTGTCACCATCAGAGTCGTCCATAATGGATTCCGTCATTTTATTTCAAGGGGAATTTTGTAGTGTAAGGTATCGCGATCTATACTACACCCGATAATAGTAACAGAGTCAATGGGGAATACTAGAACATCCTGAGTAATGAGTAATTAACTAGGCTAGTAATGGAAGACTGCATAAGGAAGAATCTCAGAAATGCTGTCAGTCACAGGTTACTGTAGAATCAATAGGGAGTACTTGAACAGCCTCTGCCATATTGATAACATGATGCTGCTTATCGACCTCCAGTTATTGCTGGACTGCCACAATCGCATGAGCCGAATAAAGTTTGGATCTCAGCATTAAAGAAAAAAAATCAAGTACTTTGTCGTCAGACACACACAGGGTAGGTTAATGGCAAGAACAAAGGAAGCCAAAACAAATTTACCATATTGAGAAAGTAGATTCACGAAACACGGTGTTGAGATTAGAATGTGAATACAGAGAGTTAGATTAACTTTCACAAAGAAAAGCTTTGTTCTAATATTACAGTACCGTACTAAACTTTTGCTATGAAGGCAGGAAGAGGGAGATGCTAAGTGTTCGCAGTGCCATGTGACCAACATTGAAGCATTGGATGGAATGAACCGAGAATAGGAACTGTTTAATGACATAATGACAGAAGCTGGTCAGGATGTGTCTTATAAGGCAGAACACGTAGATCATCTGCCCAGACAAAAGCAAAGAAAAGTGAACACTTACATTTTGTCATGAAATGCAATGTAAAATACTGAATACTCCAACTTAATGTTAATGCGAAGGTCAATGGAAGGAGACGTCCAATGTGCTGATGATCTCATGTCTGAGGATTCACAGATCAGGTTATTTTTCACTGTCCTGGCAGCCAACATTCGGAAATGCCAAGGAGAACAGCAACTGTGAGAGAACAAACCTAAGACGAACAATGGTTTCAGAATTCATCTAAAAGTACCCATTCGGACAAAAGTAGATGATTGGGCTGAATACAGATTTCAATCCCAAAGAAACCCATTGCTTGACCTGGAATCTGTGGCCACCACAACCACAAAGATAGGAGAAGTACAAGTTGCTATTGTCCTGTGGTGCATCAAATCTTACATAAGATCCTCAGCTATTTAACATTTGCACAGTTATGCTATCCAAATCTTTTGCTCTGCAAAGACCACACCTAACATTAATTCTAATATGCAGCCATGAAGACAACAATGGTAAACCTATCTCATCTTCCGCAAACGATAGGGAACTGGAAGTACAAGCCCAATTATGTTAATGCAGAAGAAAATTAAAATAATAGTCGTAATAAGTAGAGCCAAAACTTGAGCAGGGGGCAGAATGTGTGAATACATCCATTGAAAGAAAAAGAAACTGAGGTGATAATAATTGGTGTTTTAAGAGGCCTAACATCGAGGTTATTGACCTGAAGTGGAAGGACAACCATTCCTAGGCGGGTGGGATAATCATTTCTTGCTGTTTTATTTTATCTTGACACTTACTCATTTAAAATCACTTCACTGCCGTTACAGTCTTCATCCTGGGTTTCTTCTTTTTCATCCTGAGGAAAGACAAGACCATTCATGTCACTAAATAAATAAATAAATAAATTTCAAAAAATAGGTTAAAATAAATGATAAGGGTTATTCCCAAGATATTGGAAAGTATACAATATTCCCAAATATCCATTAACTCAAACACCGTGCGTTCTAGTTGTTGCTGCCGTTCACTGAAGACGTGAATTGTATTCTGGATCACATGTAATTTTCGGCAGAATATATATTGAAATGATGGATAAAATAAAGGAAGCTACGTCACACATTTGTCAGGCAGGTAACCAATGCATGATGTTCAATGGCTTAGAAGGAGGGGCTCTCTCAAGAGGAGCTAACCAGTTCTTAATGGTAAATGCTCATGAAGCTGAGTGACTTGTACGTGAAGCCAGTAGACAAGCAATAAGGACACCCACATATACTCTACTGTGGCTGCTAGTGACTTACATAAGCTGTCCCTTAAGCTAGGGTCATTTAATATCAACTATGGTCTTAGCTAGGGTGTATAAAAGAAGATGTATCTACATTTTTAGAGGCTTGGAACACCGTTGCCATAAGCCCCATATACTTAGTGTATGAAAACTGTGTAGTGTTACTGTGAAGACTACAGAGCAAATGATGATAACATTTCATAAACCTTAAGTTCGAGGTTGAGCAGACAGGAAATGTTCAAATTTCAAGATGCGAAGAATCCACTGAGCATTAGAAACATTTCACATTTCATCGTTATTTGGGAAGAGATTCATAATTTACTTACAAGAAATGCTCATTATTTGTCGCTTCTTAGGATTTTACTAATTTTTCAAATTTTAATATAAATTATGAACACATTATTATTATTATTATTATTATTATTAAAATGTCGTTACGATTATGTTGTATTTGTTCACTACGGAAATCATAACATCGTTATAGTTGAAGCAACTTCAAGCACATTCAATCAATAAATTTGATCACAGCCACTACCTATGCTTTAAGCCAATTGCACCCAATTTCTTCAAGAAGATGATATCAGCAGACATTTATCCAATAATTGACATAAAATACCTCTCATATTATTACCACAACGTCGGGCATTCTGATTTATGCTATTATTCTACTCATTTGATGATCAGTAAGAGGCACATTTTTAGTAAGCTTTAAAACACGAATGAAGAATCTCTAACAACTAAATGTCTAGACTAGTAGAGTTGTAGTGCTAAGGGATCTAAGTGCCAAAATGTCGCTTTTTTATTTTTTCTCCTTAAAGTGATCTATGTGGCAGCGCCAATGCCGTGCCATATAATCTAAGTTCCAATTCTTTTCCTGGTAGTTGTAATACACGTCAACAGATGGCCGAACCGATATGTCCAGTGCTCCTGCTGTACTACTTGATCTAAGTGACAGTAGCGAGTTACATTGCCGCCACAGTAAGACGTGCTGTTGTTTTGCAATGGATGACGATGTTAATTTGATAGATTTCGCTCTGATTGAAAAACATGCAAAACGTTCAAAAATGCAGACACTTAGTGATGTTAAGAAGGTGATAACTACAGCAAGACCTACCAGACTATATCGGGTATTAGATATGAGTGAAAATTTTATAGATTTCAACAAAGCTTCAACTATGTATATTGACACAGCAAAGTTAGGTATTACTCAAGTGTCCTGCCTGCGAGTGACCAACAATTAACCTTGCTTTGTTATGTACAAGAAGAACACCTTCAATGACTTAGTGGAAAGGGAGAAATGCAGTGTGTTACGAAGAGGAATTACTGCAAATGATATTCTGTCAGCTCAACTAACCACCTTACCTTAAGTGCAACCACTGCCTGAAAACAAAAAGAAAGACATTCACAATATGCTTGAGTTCATCGATGAAGAAAATAGAGGTTTGTTACAATGACATTTTGAGTGTTTAAGGTTCAGCGCCCCCTGCCCTTAGTTCAGTTAGCAGGAAATAACTGGACAGACTTAGATCATTTCCATTTCCATTTTTTTGTTTTTGTAATTTCTGTTTCTCTTTTGTTTATTGAATTGTGCCTATAATGCTTTGGATAATATTGATGCACATGTTTTACAATGCTATCACTGCAAAATAAATTTTAAAATGCATTTTCCTTCACTATTATACTGTTTTGATCCTTTTACTCAAAAACTACTTTTTGGCACTTAGATCACTGAGCACTACAGCTCTAGGTTGAGTTTTAATAAGTATATGTTTTAGGGGTGTGGTCTGTCAGGGATCAGCAGGGACAGTTTTGCTTGGACAAATATCCAACCCCTAGATACCATGACAACAAGTGCAAATACAGGGAAGTGGATAAACCTGGATCCATGAAAAAGTGTGATAAAACACATTAATATGCATTAGATAGTCCCACAATTAAGGCACTTGAAAATGGCTTGATTGCTGCAAGTTACTTTACAACCAAGTAACGAGTTTTGGTAGCCTGTGTCAGAACGTGCGATACCGTACACAGAGCTGGAGTGATAGTGTCGCCTTATGTGGCCAAAATAGAGTAATAGATATCACAATAATTCTACAGAAACTGGGGTCCCAACCAAGGTCGAGTCCTAGTGATGTCCACATTTTTGACATCATCTAAGATAAGCTAATGCTCAAATCTAAAAACAAAATTTCATAATACCCCACAAATTCCACAAGTACCATATCTTTATTTTGAAGCTTATCAATTAGTCACCAACATTGAGTCATTTTAACTCAAGGGGAAGAAAACTGGAGTTATACAAACATACTTATCTCTCAATAATAGAAAATCTGCCCAGGATTGCACTCTACGCTATTGGGCCGATTTTCAAACTTTAAACAGCAATATCACAATGGTTTGATACACAAAATTGTTATGTTTAAGTTTTAAATACATAGAGGACACAGAGACTTCATGAATACGGTATTGAAATGGGATATGCTACTTGGCGTTTTGTTGCCATAGGATCTGAAATGGCATACTTGAAGCTTTTGCTTCTACATCAGTTGGTCATGGCTTTCGCTGTTGTGTATTTAATTTTCAAAGGAGCCAAATTTTCATCGTCTAAATCTGAATTGGAAAGGTCAAATAGGCCTCCTACATCGTTACCAAGGCAACAAGTATTCGTCGTACAAATCGGAAGTGTAAATGTCAACTAGGCCTTCTATATGGTTACCAAGGCAACAAGTATTCATCATGTACATCTCAAGTGGAAAGACCATTTATATGGTTACTAAGGCAACAAATATTCATCATCTAGATCTGAAAAACATTTCCAGGATTCGATGTTTCACAGTGTAGCAGAGGAACTTCAATTGTAATTTTCTTTTTCTAGGATTTTGGATATTCCCCATCACTCTTGATTTATTATTCAACTTTCAAAATGACAAGTCTTTAGCGTCAAGTGATTACAACATGTCGCTATGATTTTCTTAGAATTTTCTTAGAATGCCCCTATGCAAAGATGCATTTATGCCTAAACACTAATCACCTGATTGCCATCTTCATCTTCCACTGCTTCCTCATTCCTCTCTTCTACTTTTGGGCCGATGGATGCGCCACTTGGTTCAGCTTTCACCACCTCCGCCAGGTTATCAGTACATTTTTCCTGGAAAATGACAACCACATGAGGACTGAATGTTTTATCACCCACAGGTCATCAGTACTTTAATGCAGAGAAGACTCAAGAACTAAATGAATGAGGAGAGAGTGGCAACCAGGCTCAAGGACTTGACTGTGGAAGCCACGGGGAGTTGGCGTGGACGGTGAGGCAATGGGTAGTCTTTCTTAACTGAGTTTTGTGCAAAAGTTGAAGCTCCAGAAGAGTCAGCAAAACAGACAGAAGATTAGGAATTTATAGACTGAATGTTCTAAGGCATAACAGCTTGTAAGAACAGGCGTGACAGCTTGATTAGGATATTATTAGGAGTCATCTATGTAAAATGAAATCCAAACCACATGCTGTATGAATGGTGCTACGCTGCCATCCCAGAAGCATAACTGCACCATGAGATATACCGAGCCCCATACTTAGTGACAGGAAGCAATTAAATAAAAGTAATAAGATTATAGTAAATATTACTATTTTGGACATTTGTTGTTGTTGTTTGAGTCTTCAGTCTTTTGACTGGTTTGATGCAGCCCTCCATGCCTCCCTGTCCTGAGCTAATCGTTTCATCTCTACATAGCTCCGACACCCTACATCCGAGGCAATCTGTTTAACATATTCTAACCTTGGTCTACCCCTACAGTTCTTGTCCTCGACCCTTCCTTCCATAACTAAGCTTGCTATTCCTGGGTGTCTTAGTATGTGTCCTACTTTTAATCATTACTCTTTGGAAATAGTTGTCTACTATTCAACATTGTAATTGGTTCTTTTGTCATGTGATATACGTTTCCGGGAGGGCGCCAATTCATAGATAGAATACTACGAATGAATATTATCTTAATACAGACACAAGAACTCATTCATCTCAAGGTGTGGTATGTCTCCGACACCAACCAAGACACTTCAGTAAATAAGGGCAATACAGATTTACCGTAACATCCATATACTTCATACGGTTGCTACTTACTTGTATGATGAATAGGGAATGTATCAAGATTTTGACATTAATCCAGTCACCATAAAATATAACTTCCAAATCATGTAGCACCATTCACCATTATTCGTTAAAAGAATCGGAAGAGCTTTATTTGAAATATCAGCCATATAACCATAAAGATGCTGCGAAGAATATAGAATAAATTTACTTTTACTTTCTTTAACAAATATTATACATTCAGTATATCATGTGTGTTCATTAAATTTGTTTCGATACTTCATGTATCATCTATAACCTCTAAGAATTCCTTTGTCCCACTTTCATACTCTCTGTTGTCATTCTTGTCTATACCATCTTTGCTATTCCTAGAGTTGTCACTTCATATAAAAGTTCATGTTCTCACCACTCTAGCGCTCCATCACCACCAAAGAACACAAAACAATCCATAGATAAATACTTCATGGTAACTCAAGACCCTATAACTATTACATCGCCCCCAGAAATCCTGATAATAGTATTACATTAGAGGGATTTATGAAACACATTCAACACAAAACATATTAAATCTTGTTCCATTGGGATCTGGTCTCCCATCCAAGCTTTCCTAACGTATTCTAATCCACCATGGGTTGCATAAATTTGCAGCTTTTTCTGGAGTCATAATGTCCACAGGTACCAAGGCCTCCTCATTATCACGTTATTCCAGGGTATTCTTTGTCGTCTCCATGAATACACAGAGAATAAATTTACCCTCTAGATTTGGCTCAAATGTAAAAACAACTATACAGTACTATTCATAATGTTGAATTTTGGGCTTATGACGTGTTTTATTATACTAAAATTCGACGCGTTTCGAAAGAAACCATGTCTTTCATCGTCCGGAATAATCTGGAATACGACAATGTTACTAAGAGAAAGCAACGAAGAACATATAGAAGGTGCCCAAAGATGGACGCCATTATAGCCCCATGTTAGGGACAACGGAAAGCAGCAGTGAATTACTTTCTCAGGGTTCTGATAATAGGTAGCCAGGATTCACTGAGATTGTAGCCGGTGTCGCGGTTGAAATTATCTGGGTGTTTACGTATTTCAACCGCCTCCCTGATGATTCTGGGACGATATTGCTTTATACGGGCAAGAACATCCACACCTTGGAACATGACATCATGGCCAGGTGTTAAAGCATGATCGGTAACAGCTGATTTATCAGGTTGAATGAGCCTGATACATCTATTATGTTCCTTAATGCGAGTGCATATTGTTCTCGAAGTCTGCCCGATGTAAACCTTGCCACAAGTACAGGGAACTCTGTAGATACCCGGTTGTTGAAATTTAGGCAAACTGTCCTTAGTTGGTCGCAGGAGTTGCCTAATCTTAACAGAAGTTCCAAATACAGTCCGTATGTTGTACCGACGTAGGATTTTAGCAATACGATCCGTTGTGTTATATATGTACGGAAGGTAAGCAGTTCCTCTTACATCTCTTTTCTCAACTGACGTCCTATTATTATTTGTTGGTTTCAGAACCGTAGAAATCAAAGCCTTGCTATAACCGTTGCTCTCAACGGTGGTTCGCAGGGTGTTAATTTCTTCTTGTAAAGAAGACACTTCACAAATCCTCCTAGCCCTGGTAGTTAGAGTTGTAAGGATACCATGTTTCTGGGCAGGGTGATGGTGAGAACTTGCGTGGAGATATCTATTGGTGTGTGTTGGCTTACGAAATACGCTGTGTCCTAAAGATCCATCCTCTTTCTTGGTGACGAGAACATCTAAAAAAGGTATTTTGCCGTCAGATTCCTTTTCGATGGTGAAACAAATAGAAGGGTGCTGGAGATTAAGGTGATCCAGGAAATGGCTAAGATTTTCCTCACCTTCCGTCCAAACAACGAACGTGTCATCCACATAACGCCACCAGATCTTCGGTTTGAAAGGAGCCGACGACAAAGCTTTCTCTTCAAAGTTCTCCATGAAGAAATTAGCCACAACAGGAGAGAGAGGACTACCCATGGCCACACCATCAGTCTGCTCATAAAAATTCCCATTCCATAGAAAGTAGGAGGAGGTCATGCAGTGATAAAAAAAAGTCTTGTGATGTCTTCAGGAAAAAGGCCATTAATGAGAGACATAACACCATCAATAGGTACTCTCGTAAACAGAGACACCACGTCGAGACTCACTAGAATATCACCCGGCTGAAGTGTTATAGCTTTTAACTTTTCCACGAAGTGTCTGGAATCCTTAATGTACGAAGGCGTGTTACCCAGAAGCGGCTGAAGTAGTCTACCTAAGTATTTGGAAAGGACATATGTAGGAGAACCAATCGTACTAACAATAGGTCTAAGAGGGACATCTTCCTTATGTATTTTAGGAAGACCATAGAGTCTCGGAGGAATAGCATCCCCTGGAAGGAGAGTCTTCGCTGTATCCGCTGGAATAGATGAGTGCTTGATCAATTTGACGGTGACATTTGAGTAGCGAGTAGTAGGATCACGACTATTAATCCTATATACAGGATCTGATAACAAAGACGAGATCTTGGAATCATAATCAACCTTATCCAATACCACTGTCGCGTTACCCTTGTCAGCGGGGAGAACGATAATATCAGAATTGTCCCTTAGATATTTAAGTGCCCAGCTTTCGCCTTGTTTTAAGTTGGTATTAGGTGGCTTAGCGGTCTTGAGAACTCGGGAACATTCTTGCCTGGCTTCCTCGGCCTCTTCAGGTGTGAGGTGATGTACCGAGGATTCTACGGATGTAATAAGTTCTTCTATAGGAATTCTTCTAGGCGCGACAGCAAAATTGAGACCTTTAGCGAGAACTGCCTGTTGGGTATCACTTAGGGGCTTGCTGGACAAATTTACGACAACCTTGTTAGCATCAAGTCTAATGGCTTGAGATTTCTGCAACTGACATAACCTATCATATTTGGAAATATGTCTGTCCCTCACCTGATCTAGAACGCTGTTAGCTTGCACTGAAGAAATACGATCAAAGATCTTCCATAATTCCTCACTTACGAAGTTTGAGAGGCGTAGATGTAGCTGTAGTAACTCCCTCGAAATAAAATCCAACATCTACATCTACGCCTCTCAAACTTCGTAAGTGAGGAATTATGGAAGATCTTTGATCGTATTTCTTCAGTGCAAGCTAACAGCGTTCTAGATCAGGTGAGGGACAGACATATTTCCAAATATGATAGGTTATGTCAGTTGCAGAAATCTCAAGCCATTAGACTTGATGCTAACAAGGTTGTCGTAAATTTGTCCAGCAAGCCCCTAAGTGATACCCAACAGGCAGTTCTCGCTAAGGTCTCAATTTTGCTGTAGCGCCTAGAAGAATTCCTATAGAAGAACTTATTACATCCGTAGAATCCTCGGTACATCACCTCACACCTGAAGAGGCCGAGGAAGCCAGGCAAGAATGTTCCCGAGTTCTCAAGACCGCTAAGCCACCTAATACCAACTTAAAACAAGGCGAAAGCCGGGCACTTAAATATCTAAGGGACAATTCTGATATTATCGTTCTCCCCGCTGACAAGGGTAACGCGACAGTGGTATTGGATAAGGTTGATTATGATTCCAAGATCTCGTCTTTGTTATCAGATCCTGTATATAAGATTAATAGTCGTGATCCTACTACTCGCTACTCAAATGTCACCGTCAAATTGATCAAGCAATCATCTATTCCAGCGGATACAGCGAAGACTCTCCTTCCAGGGGATGCTATTCCTCCGAGACTCTATGGTCTTCCTAAAATACATAAGGAAGATGTCCCTCTTAGACCTATTGTTAGTACGATTGGTTCTCCTACATATGTCCTTTCCAAATACTTAGGTAGACTACTTCAGCCGCTTCTGGGTAACACGCCTTCGTACATTAAGGATTCCACACACTTCGTGGAAAAGTTAAAAGCTATAACACTTCAGCCGGGTGATATTCTAGTGAGTCTCGACGTGGTGTCTCTGTTTACGAGAGTACCTATTGATGGTGTTATGTCTCTCATTAATGGCCTTTTTCCTGAAGACATCACAAGACTTTTTTTTAATCACTGCATGACCTCCTCCTACTTTCTATGGAATGGGAATTTTTATGAGCAGACTGATGGTGTGGCCATGGGTAGTCCTCTCTCTCCTGTTGTGGCAAATTTCTTCATGGAGAACTTTGAAGAGAAAGCTTTGTCGTCGGCTCCTTTCAAACCGAAGATCTGGTGGCGTTATGTGGATGACACGTTCGTTGTTTGGACGGAAGGTGAGGAAAATCTTAGCCATTTCCTGGATCACCTTAATCTCCAGCACCCTTCTATTTGTTTCACCATCGAAAAGGAATCTGACGGCAAAATACCTTTTTTAGATGTTCTCGTCACCAAGAAAGAGGATGGATCTTTAGGACACAGCGTATTTCGTAAGCCAACACACACCAATAGATATCTCCACGCAAGTTCTCACCATCACCCTGCCCAGAAACATGGTATCCTTACAACTCTAACTACCAGGGCTAGGAGGATTTGTGAAGTGTCTTCTTTACAAGAAGAAATTAACACCCTGCGAACCACCTTTGAGAGCAACGGTTATAGCAAGGCTTTGATTTCTACGGTTCTGAAACCAACAAATAATAATAGGACGTCAGTTGAGAAAAGAGATGTAAGAGGAACTGCTTACCTTCCGTACATACATAACACAACGGATCGTATTGCTAAAATCCTACGTCGGTACAACATACGGACTGTATTTGGAACTTCTGTTAAGATTAGGCAACTCCTGCGACCAACTAAGGACAGTTTGCCTAAATTGCAACAACCGGGTATCTACAGAGTTCCCTGTACTTGTGACAAGGTTTACATCGGGCAGACTTCGAGAACAATATGCACTCGCATAAAGGAACATAATAGATGTATCAGGCTCATTCAACCTGATAAATCAGCTGTTGCCGATCATGCTTTAACACCTGGTCATGATGTCATGTTCCAAGGTGTGGATGTTCTTGCCCGTATAAAGCAATATCGTCCCAGAATCATCAGGGAGGCGGTTGAAATACGTAAACACCCAGATAATTTCAACCGCGACACCGGCTACAATCTCAGTGAATCCTGGCTACCTATTATCAGAACCCTGAGAAAGTAATTCACTGCTGCTTTCCGTTGTCCCTAACATGGGGCTATAATGGCGTTCATCTTTGGGCACCTTCTATATGTTCTTCGTTGCTTTCTCTTAGCAACATTGTCGTATTCCAGATTATTCCTGACGATGAAAGACATGGTTTCTTTCGAAACGCGTCGAATTTTAGTATAATAAAACACGGCATAAGCCCAAAATTCAACATTATGAATAGTAACACGGGCCGTGAAAGTCTAAATGACAAACTATACAGTACGTTCCATGGAAACTTAGAATCTGTCCACACATTTTTATGCACACATCACCTTGTATAGCAGGCTCATTCAAGCTGTTGCGATACAACGACTTGCACTCATGTACACAAATAATTCCTACAACCATCTGCTGACGATCTCATAACTCACTCTTCTTTAAACATTTTTTCTTTTTTAAACACTTTCAATATTTTCTTCCATCATGTTCGGACAAGTACAGATCTCAAGACATCGTACAAATTGAAGGTATTTAAGGAACCTATGACTTGAAGATCGAACATTCAGAATGCATTCCTCCAATATCTAATGACTTCCCATAGATCCAAGACCTCTTCTCTTCCAAGCATACATAATCTTTTAGCAGAAACCTCAGATAGCACACTTCAAATCCCCAATGACAATCAGCTGAATGTAAATATTGCTCCTCCATCATAAACTTGACAAAGCTCACCACATTAGAATGCAATGTAAGGCATTCCTTGAAGTATTCTGTACAATGTTCCAACTTTAATTCGATGACTTAGAAAACTTGGAAATTATATTTTAATTGTTCAGAATTACTACACAAAATCAAGTAAAAAAAAAAAGAAAAAAAACCTATAATATGAATGGACAAAAGGTTAAATAGAAGATAACGAAAAATATCCACAGCATAACTCAAAATTAAGAAAGATACTAGGTAACACACACAATTAAAAACATATACATTACAGCATACAAACGAATACATATACACTGTGCAACTGTATCAAAAATTAAGAAAGTAGACATATATATGCCTCCAATACCCAATTCATAAGTAGAACAACAAATAACGGAACGCGCCCCCCAACACATTAATTTTACGTCCAGATAAAAAATGATCTTGACAACTTCAAATATACATCTAAGTAATATAACCTTTTCTTCTCGTTCTCTTAATTCAGTGTCTCTATGGATTTTCTTCCCAGCTTTAACTTCCCACTTAACTCTTTTCTTGACATCAACTTTATCAAAATTGTCAATATATTTAGGCCCATTATCATCATCATGATCATCATTAGATTCATTATAGCATTGGGCTGTATGTCTTGTCCATGCTCTAATATAGCGAACTCCTACTGCTCTTCTAGACCTATCTGTATCATTTATTCTAAAACGAGACGTATCCCCAGTACCATTTTCATCATTATCACGCCTACAATATCCATCCCCTCTATTTCTATTTCTATTAAAGCGTCCTCCTCTGCTGTGTCGGCGGCGACCTCTACGTCTACCTCCACAACCTTTCTTTCTTCTTTGCCTATTATGGCCTATCCCACGTCTACCTCTATAACCTAAGCGATTTCGACCTATACAACCGCGGCGTCTACCTCCAAATCTGATTCCTATTTGACACCTACTACGTCCTCTCCAATATATGCCTCTACAACATCGCCTTATCTTATATCGTAACTTTACTTCAAGCTCAACTATCTTCCTCTCATCTACTCTATTCTCCTCTACAATTTCCTCTAACTCTATGCTACTTTCGCGTAACGTCTCCACTAACAAATTCTTCCTCTCCTCTACTCTCACTTACAATTTCCTCTAACTCTATGCTGCTTTCATCTGCCATCTCCTTTAACTCCAAACTATTTTCACCTTCAGCCTCTTCTTCCTTTATAATACTTTTAGCCCCTTCTTCTAACATATTCTTAATTTCACATCTGATCTCCTGTTTCACCCCCTGAATACTCTCCTGCAGAGTCCCATACTTCCTATTTAATTCCTCATTTTCCTTGACCACATTGTCTAACCTTTGATGAATTTCCTTATTATTTTTATCTATAGTCTCTCTCATCTTCTGATTTTGCCTACTTATTTCCTCTCTCATCTCCTGATTTTGCCTACTTATTTCCTCTCGCATCTCCTGATTATCTTTCTTACTTTCATCAAATCTTTCACTCAGCATTCTCATGATCGCAGCTAATGAATCTTCCGAAATTCCTTTCTCTTTACTAGTATTCGGGTTACTCTCTGACATCATAGTATTATCATCTACGCTCTCTTCACTATCAAGACCACTTCTTAGCTTCATATCTTTCTCCGACATACTGAATTACACCTCTAAACACATGCCCAAAAATCACTCGCACAATATTTATGCATTCCTACCCCTACACTGATGTGTCCTGGTTCTCGTGCCCTACGTTGAGGTGTCATTTGTAATTGGTTCTTTTGTCATGTGATATACGTTTCCGGGAGGGCGCCAATTCATAGATAGAATACTACGAATGAATATAATCTTAATACAGACACAAGAACTCATTCATCTCAAGGTGTGGTATGTCTCCGACACCAACCAAGACACTTCAGTAAATAAGGGCAATAAAGATTTACCGTAACATACATATACTTCATACGGTTGCTACTTACTTTTATGATGAATAGGGAATGTATAAAGATTGTGACATTAATCCAGTCACCATAAAATATAACTTCCAAATCACGTAGCACCATTCACCATTAATCGTTAAAAGAATCGGAAGAGCTTTATTTGAAATATCAGCCATATAACCATAAAGATGCTGCGAAGAATATAGAATAAATTTACTGTTACTTTCTTTAACAAATATTATACATTCAGTATATCATATGTGTTCATTAAATTTGTTTCGATACTTCATGTATCATCTATAACCTCTAAGAATTCCTTTGTCCCACTTTCATACACTCTGTTGTCATTCTTGTCTATACCATCTTTGCTATTCCTAGAGTTGTCACTTCATATAAAAGTTCATGTTCTCACCACTCTAGCACTCCATCACCACCAAAGAACACAAAACAATCCATAGATAAATACTTCATGGTAACTCAAGACCCTATAACTATTACAACATATTGTGCTCTTCAGAAAAAAACAAGGTAATGTCTGGTTCTCACACGATGATCCTCAAGTGATTAGGACATCGATATTTTGAAAATGATGAGCCTACAGGTAATCAGCAACTTTTTCAGGACTACATTTCCGCTATATGACCCCCACTGCCTTTTGGACTGCTAGAGTCCTTACAGTTCAAGGTCGATCTCGATTTATGTGATCTCTTAGTACAAGCTCCAATAACTAGCTGGATGATCCTGTACACAAATACTTAACCGATTATTAGCATGTTCAAGAACTGGAATATTTTACAGGTAGGCAAGAGCTTCCCCTTTCACAAACTCACCAAGAACCAGCTGGATGAGAGCTGAAGGCTGGCTTGTTATCTTTAAAGCCGTGCGTATCATGTGAGTTGCAAGTTTGTGAGAAATTTTATATGATGTTGTTAATTCATTTGAGAGGCTGAAAAGAATTTGGTCATTGGCCCTGTGTAGTCGGGTGTGTGTTGAAGTTGTCTGGTAACCAGTCTTTATTGTAATGATTGTAGAAGATACATTACACTATAAAATTACCTAAAAATAGCGGCATCCATGACGTCATGGGATAAACCAGAGGTTTAAAATATACATGTTAAATTCTGTGTGTTAATAAATGCGTTACAAACTTACACGAATCTAACATGGGGCTTATACCCCATACCTCCCTGGTTGTATTAGAAGCAGTGCTTTTGTCCAGATAGTCATCTAACCAAGCAGGGGCCAAGGGTTTCGCCCAGACCGTCGTCTAACCAAGTAGCGACCAATGGCTTTAGAAGAATACAATGCAACTTCTCAATAAATTGAACAACTAAAAGTAATGTGTGAACATCCATAGCTCACCACCACATGTCGCACATGTCACCACATCGGTATACTGTATAAAGGCGCACTGATTGAACCACAGACAGCTGGCCAAATGGCGGCAATTCAGGCCAATATATAAAACAAACGAATATCAACGTCCACACATCATCGACTACACTAAAATTTTGCCCTAGACACAACGTATCGCGATATATACCTGAACCGATTGTACAGGGTCTTTCACTCAAAGTGCCCAGCCGCGTGGCGCGTGGCGCGTGGAGCTTCGGACGAGCAGACGGCTCCTTGTTGAGTTTCGGATCGAGAGAGCGCCCATACGAATCGCATACCAACAAGCACACATAATAACACATAATCAAATTAAAATCATTACTCTACTTGTCACAGAAGGTTGAAAATGTCCTCCACCAGCATCTACACATTCTGGCATCGTCTAAGGAAATTTTCGTTCACACGCATTAGTTGATCTACCGAGATAGCCTCAATTTCTCTCATGATATTTTGTTTGAATTCATCTACAGTGTGAGGGTTTGAGGCATAAACCTTATTTTTCAATTTTCCCCATCAATAATAATTGAAGCAATAGGATTTAACACTTAGCAATGTTATAAAATTTTGAAAAATAACAAAAAACAATAACCACATAAACATGTTATAAACTTATAACACTTGTAACTTAAAATAGGCAAATCCTGCGTCACAACTGTCTCAGCTCCGTGTTTCCATGTGCTCGTCTGACCTTCAGCTTGATCTTCTACCTGCGGCACTGCACAGGCCGTATGGCTGGCCCCACTTTGAGTGAAAGACCCTGTAGTAGTATGTGTAAATGTAGAGGGCCATCGAAAAATAATGCTTCGATATAAATAATTCCTGTATTTATTTAGCTTTTGGAAAAACATTGCACAAAGGTAATTACAGTCTATATACATATTTACATAATCTATACACTGAATCACAAACAGATATCCAGATTTGTGATGTATTCAATTGCCTTGTTTGTTGCGAAGAGGAACTCCTGCGAGTCACCATGAAATGCTCGTAAGGGGCACGCTTGGACAATGTGCTGAACCGTTTGACATTCAGCACCACAATCACATCGCGAGGAAGATGTCACCCCCATTTATGTAGAGAATCGGCGCATCTACCACAATTAGTTCGTTTCCTATTCAGAGTGGTCCAACTCATCCTGTGCTTATCAAATCCTGGTGGACTGGTTTTGATACAGGGCATCTTCAGTTGTTCCTTTGTAGCAAAGGTTTGCCACAATTTAGTCCATCGATCACTTATATTGTATTTATTGTTATTGACTTGGCAAGTTTGGAATGGAGGATGACGGGAACGGAGTCTCTTAGTGTTGATGGCAGGAATGTCTTCATGAATAGGGAACTCAGGACTAGCAGTTATTTTCGTGAATTCACGCACAAGTGAACAATCTCGTCGCAGGGAAGGAGGCTCAATGTGACTCAGGATTGAAAGCCAGAATGTAGGCATATTCTTTAAAGTGCCCGTTATAATGCGCATGGTTTGGTTAAGTTGAACATCAACAAGCCTTGTGTAAGCACTGTTGATCCAGACTGCGGCACAGTATTCTGCTACAGGGTACACCAGACCAAGAGAAGAGATTCTCAATGTTATTGCTGATGAGCCCCATGTAGTCCCACAAAGTTTCTGCAAGATATTATTCCTAGTATTGATCTCGGCAGCTGTTCCTGATAAGAGATGTTTGAAGCTAAGGGTTCTGTCCAGAATGACCCCAAGAAATTTAGGGTTTCTATTAAGTTGTAGTACTCTTCCCTCAAATTGGATCTTAAGTTCCTTGTTTGCCAGTCTATTATTGAGGTGGAAAGTGGCCTTAAAATATGTGGAAAAGATAAAATGTTTTTTCATACCTTAGTAAGTTTCAATGTGGGCTCCGTTTGCTGCTCTGCAGACGACTAATGTGTGGCGCAGGTTACTTCATGACCAAGTTATTGGACCTTTGCATGGAGGGAGTGAGGAAAAAACGAGGATAAATCACTATTAGGATAACCACTATGAGAACTGGGATTCGAACCTACGATCTCCGGACTTGCTGCAGCTGCCCGCACGATCGTGGTGCACAATTTGTCGAGCACGGTTATGCTCGGGACTATTTATATGAGTATGTACATATACACACTGGCATTGCTGTGAATTTTATATACACAGTACGTTAACATATATGTATCGTCATTCTACATGTGCTCATATTGATACAAAGATTGTCGGGAATAATCATGAACCATAGATTGAGTATTCTCATATTGTACACATCTACAGTAAGTTCCTCTCAAAACTCGTCTGGCCAGCGCATCAAGCTTATCTGCCTCGCGTTGACTGATCACTTCCTGTTAAACAGCGCGCACTTCTCAGTTCTGGTCCGTGCTTATATCGTGTATTAAGTTAGTGTTGATCTGTCTCTCCAAATGTTCTCGAGTTTTGAAGTGTATAATTTATCACGGACCACATAGCCCTGTTTTTATTAGATGATTGGGAAATAAAATTATCATTATGCATTTTCTTTGCTAGTCTTATTTAATATGCTAGTGTATTTTTTGTAGTATAAATTGAATTTAGGTGTTGTGGGGTATTGTTTATATATTTTGTGTAGAAATTTCTTTCTTTGACATGCATTTATAATCCCTGTTGTTATCCAATTGCTAGTTTTGTTATTTTGAACA